>CM074724.1:131191724-132539724 GCA_037306005.1 Rhinophrynus dorsalis
TGGATACATTTAAGAGAAGATTATACATTTCTTTCAAAAGTGAACATACAAGGTTAACTGGTGTATTAGTAGGCAAATCAGGAAGGTCTGATAAAGACAAACTTATTTGGTAGCAGGAAAACTATATAATTCTCATTTCTCTGGGTTATGAGGCAAGGGTTAAACCTGATGGACTTGTGCCTTTTTTCAACCTAATTTACTAGGTTACTATGTTACTATGAGGCAATCATGAGTAGTTAAATGTTTCTTTTCTGATAAGAGGCTACCTGATGCTTATCTGGTACTAAACTCATTGACATGTTATCTGTTGAGTTTTCATTATGGATCTCAGTTTTAATAATGGTCTATGACATTGCTCACATAGATGACTTGAAACCTCATTTTAAACTGCCAGCACTTTATCTGCATTTCCCCAAGAGAACTTATTTCTCTTAGATCAGCTATGGCCAGACCACGTTAGTATAAGTCATATAAGAATGACCCACATGGGTTGGCTGTGTAATAGAGGTTGTTATTTTCACTCTTTGTGTGCCGCAGTGATGCTCATCGCATTGAAAAGCAATCCGTTGGACACATCTCTGGCACTCAGAGGGTTAACTGAATCTTCATTGTTATCCAGTCCATGTGAATGATATTGCACTGTGACCCTCAGGCCTCTATATAGATTATGCCTCCTGAAAGTTTTATACAAAACACAGGGAATTTGCAGCACGTGCCAACACGCTGAAATCAGGTGACACCATTGTCACTTCAGTGAAAAGCATGACAGGTTGCTATTTGCTCTATTTTGGGGGATTAACATAGAGTTAACATTTCTTTACTAATGCATCATTCATGTGAAGAATCTCTTAGAATAAATAAGAAATGGCCTGCTGGGTTGTGATTCAGCCACTGATATAAGCAACAGATTACTGAATTAATAACATCTATAGATTGTACTGTGTTTTATAATGCATTTGATAATTGATCTGTTGTAGTCTGTTGTTAGTAAGTTTCAGTTTGATACAGTTTGAAAACACTTCAGGACTATTGAAGCCTATTGTATGTTGTGAAGAGGTGTGATCTAAAGACAGACTTCTACATAGAGCAAGTATATACATGCAACTGTAGATAACCAACTGATGTATGAAGTATACTGTATCCACCTCAGTGGGTCCTTGTAAGAGCTGATCGGTCTTTTGTTATAGCTTCCCATTATAAGGTAAATTTGCCAAGTTTGTACAATTACCCTGATGTATATGCACCATTAATAACAAAGTTGATGAATTAAGGGATAGTAAAATATTATAGGGCTTATTCTCTTGAGTAGAACAAGGGTAATCCCAATTGGCAAGAGATAATTTATTCAAATATTATTGTAGCTCAAACATGCAATTTTTTGGTGCAATATCTCAATGGCCTGAAATGTTACAGTGGCACTGTTGCTACACCATTCTATAGATAGCTCTGGTCAGTTGACCATAAACCTCCATAGCATGGTGTAGAGGTGGCTATTTATAAGTGTCTGAGCTACAATAACTTTTGAATAAAACAACTCTCAGCAGAGTGAGTACCCTTGATTATAAACCTCTACAGTATATATATTTATGCATAAAGTGTTACTATCCCTTTCATAACTAAAAATCTACATTATGTGTCAGTGTAAGGGTCTTGCCAGTGTGCAAAGTTTGACTCTAGAGGATCTCATCCAACTGGGCAAAAAATGTGAAGCGTGGTGGATGTTCCTTGCAAGTTTGGTGCTGCATTTCTGCACGTGGAGTTGGGGATTTGGTCAGAATTAATTGTCTCCTCAATGCTGAAAAGTACAGGCAGATACTTATGAATCATGCAATACCATCAGGGAGGCATCTGAACTGGCCATGACAATGACCCCAAACATACAGCCAAAGTCATTAAGAACTATCCTCAGCGTAAAGTGATGGTACGGCCCCCACAAAGCCCTGATCTCCACATAATCAAGTCTGTCTGCGATTACATGAAGAAAGAGAAGCAACTGAGGCAGTTCACTTTTGAAACATTGCATGAAAAATATTGTGTGGCAAGAAGCCTCATTAACCATGTCACTGTGTTTAAAATGGTGACATGACAACCTCGCTCTACATGAAAGTGTGAGGTTGTCATGTCGTCTCTTTAAACTTCGCATTTACTGTATTTACATTACAGAAAAAAATGTTCCTGACATAAAGCAATATCAGGCATATCAGCATATTACACCACAACTCCCAGCATCCTTGCCTTACCTCTTTCAGAAAAGGAGACCTCTTTGCCTGACACTGCCCAGCTCTCTCCCCACTCCGCCCAGTCATAAAGTGATGGAGGACAGGAAAAGTGGAATCAAAAGCATGCTCTGAGAGAGAGAGATGGGCAGCGCTCTACAGGGTAAGGATGCTGGGAGTTTTGGATGTAATATGCTCGTTCTGCCCGTCTTTATGTGAGGAACATTTTTTTCTGTACTGTAAATACAGTAAATAGCAACATTGAAAGAGGTAAAGAGGTGACATGACAACCTTGTGCTTTTATGCAGAGCAAGGTTGTCATGTTGCCATTTTATTAAACACAGCGACATGGTTAAAGGCATAGTAATACTTAAAATGTAGAAAAATATATGTTGTAGGGTTTATCCCCCTGAGTAAAAGAAGGGTACTCCCACTACTGAAAGGTGTTTTATTTAAAAGTTATTACAGCTCAAAGTTTAATTTATAGGTGCAATATCACAGTGGCCTGAAATTGTACAGTGGTGCTGTTGCTACACCATCCTCAGGGCCGGATTTGCCATTAGGCAAAGTGGGCACCTGCCTACAGGCACACGCCAACGAGGGGCGCCTGCCATTTGGATTTTTTTTTTTTTAATATTCTTTAAAAAAAAAATAAAAAAAAAAATAGCCACCTCGCTGGCTGCACCGGCGGCACCCACTCACATTGCCCGCCCCCCCCAGTCTTGTACCTGATGGAGCTCCCTCGTTGCCTCTTTAGGAATGCAGAGCATTGGGAGATGACATCATCTCCCAGCGCTCTGCATTCCTGAATAGGAGACCACGCGGGAGCTCCATAAGGTACAAGACTGTGCCAAAGGAGGCACATACAGATCTCCTACCAGGGAGGTAGGAAACGGACAACGGGGGGGAGGCAATGTGAGGGCAATGTGGAGCTAATGGGGGGCAATGTGGAGCTAATTGGGGGCAAGTTGGAGCTGATGGAGGGCAATGTGGAGATGGTGGGGGCAAGTTGGGGCTAATGGGGTGGGAGCAATGTGAGGGCAATGTGGAGCCGATGGGGGGCATTGTGAGGGCAATATGGAGCTGATGGGGGGCAATGTGAGGGCAATGTGGAGCTGATGGGGGGCAGTGTGAAGGCAGTATGGTATATGGAGATGATGGGGGCAATGTGAGGGCGATATATGAGATGATGGTGGCAAGCTGGAGCTAATGGGGGGCAATGTGGCGATGATGGGGGCAATGTGAGGACAATATGGAGATGATGGGGGGCAACGTGGAGATTAGGAGCATTGTGGAGGTATCCAGTGCAGATGGCCCATGGGGGGCGGGGCGCTTCAAATTTCTGTGCGTACAGGCTCCTGAGATGTAAATCCAGCCCTGACCATCCTATGGACAGCTCTGGTCCCACGACCATAAATCTCCATAGGATGGTGTAGCAACAGCGCCACTGTACAATTTCAGGCCACTGTGATATTGCACCTAAAAATTCAAGTTTGAGCTGTAATAACTTTTGAATAAAACACCTTTCAGCAGTGGGAGCACATTTGTTTTACTCAGGGGGGATTAGCCCTGCAACATATATTTTTTTTTTACATTTTAAGTATTACTATCCCTTTAATGCGGCTTCTAGCCGCACAATATTTTTCATGCGACTTTTCAAAAGGATACCAACTGAGGCTGCCTAAATCCACAGAAGAACTGTGGTTAGTTATCCAAGATGACTGGAACAACCTACCTGCAGAGTTCCTTAACAAACTGTGTGCAAGTACACCTAGAAAAAGTGATGCTGTTTTGAAGGCAAAGGGTGGTCACACCAAACATTGATTTGATTTAGATTTTTTCGTCTGTTCACTCACTATCATTTTGTTAATTGATAAAAATAAACTATTTAACATGTCTATTTTTGATAGCATTCTTAATTTACAGCGTTTTTTCACACGTACCTACGACTTTTGCACAGTACTGTATATTCTTGCTTGTTTTCCATTTGAGCTTTACTAAATGAGCCTCTAAGGGGTTTTTCAGTGACTGAAGATTAGATGCAATATTTACCATTTGTTAGTGTTTTTATTTTAAGATTATTTGTCTCCAGGGTAGATACATTTGGCTTTCCAAGTGATGGGTGGAACAACTCTCATCCCAACAAGTTGTTGGCTGGTTGGAGATAATTGGTGTTTTAGTCCCCAAC
Source organism: Rhinophrynus dorsalis (assembly GCA_037306005.1). Lineage (NCBI taxonomy): Eukaryota > Metazoa > Chordata > Amphibia > Anura > Rhinophrynidae > Rhinophrynus > Rhinophrynus dorsalis. Next base: position 131,196,129 of record CM074724.1, read on the forward strand.
AGTAGCCCAATCCCCTATAAAGCTTATTCTTATACCAATTACATTTTTACCAAGACCCACTTTGGAATGTAAGATTCTAAATGACCATTGAGTGACGGAGAGGTATCCAACACATTACAACACAATGGGGGAGATGCACTATGGTTAGATAAAGAGAGAGAAAGAGAGATGGCAAGGGAGGGAATTAATTGCTCTTTATAATGATGCACAGTTGTAAAGTGATTGTATTAACCCCTTAAGGACCAGCGGTCCTGGGGTGTGTGGTCCTTTTAGGAAAGTTTGATGTGCCATCCCATGCGACTGATCATGTGTGCCGGAACGCAGAACGGGGGACTGAAAGAGATTGCTCTGGTCTTGGATCGATCAACTTCAGTCCCCGGTATTACTCCCTGCGCTCCTGCAGGAGCGCGGTGAGTAAAAGTACGTGACGTACCAGGACCGTCACTGGTCCTGGAGCGTGACGGTCCTACCACGTCAGTGGTCTATAAGGGGTTAATAAAAACTGAGGGCCTTGTTCAGAAAGCAAAATGTGAGTGATTCTGGAGCATTCCAACTGCACTATAAAAGGGGCTGTTTAACCCCTTGAATACTAGAGGGGTTTACATTGCATATTCTTCCAATGAATTGGAGACCTAGCTAGCATTAAAAGTGCTTAAAGCTCGATTTACAGCAATGACAATTTGTATTCCCCTCCTCCATCAAGTATGGTTGATTTCTTCCAGAATTACTCGTCTTTTGCCTTCTACATATAGTTTTAAATATCTTCTGTTGACTTTAGATTCACATAATGACCAAGTAAACTTAGCAGTTTGCTAATGATGCAACTTTGGTTTCACATTTGCTGGCCTTTTAACCAATTTGGTGTAATGGAGTGTTAAATAAGGGGAGGCCAATCTGAGATATGTTGGCAGTTTACAGATATGAATGGATCATTCCGCAATATGTCCATACAGATAAAGCAAATTATATAGCCAGTGCACATTCAAGCCCCTATCTGTTTTAACCCTTTGAATCCCAGGGAGGTCATCCTAAGAAAAGTTTACTTTGTTTACAGCTATTTAAAATCTGTCTATATATTATTCTAGCCATTTTGTCTGCAAAAATATAATTTTTGAGAAATGAAGCTTAATGTTTTGAAGGCACTGTGTGGCAGTTAATGTTAATGCCATGCTCAGTATGCTAATTAGCATAAACTGTCACTATGCCAACAAAAAAAAATAAATGTTAATTTCTTAGAAACTGTTTACATCACAAATACATGGCTAGCTCAACATATAGGCTGGTTTAATTTTCTTTAATATTAAATTATCTTAAACTGACAGGTACACCTTAAAGGTATAGTAATACCTAATTTAAACTTCAGCTCCAAGTATTATTTATGTTTTTTTAACATATTGCTCTATATATACTTAGTCACAGATTTGTAGTTCAAACGCTGTTGAAGTTGAAAGGATCCCACTCCTGCACCTTCCGTCTGCCTCCCCTTAGATCTGTAATCCGGTTGTGGGATAGTACAGATGTAGAGATGCTGGCTCTGCAGGATGTCTGCACCAGTGGTGTATTTAGGCTTTGTGCTGCCCTAGACTGACTAAAATCACCCCTCCTACTTGTCCCACCCCTTCCTGTCCAGGCCGCACCCCTGTCCTGGCCAAACCTCTTCCTGTTTATGTTAATGTTTGAGTGCCAGGGAGTTATCCAATACATTGCAATGCAATGTGTTGGATATCACTCTGGCACTCAAAGGGTTAAACTGTATATAAAAATCATATACTGGGATGGGTAACATGTGCCTCTTCAGCGATTAGACTTACATCATCCTCTTATGACAATTGGCTGACTATTGATGATGGAAGTTTCTGTTGAAGAATAATTGAAGAGATACAGATGGCCCACTGTTAGAATGGGGTAAGAATAGGGGAGAGCATGCACGAGAGAGAGAACTGTGTAGCACAGGTAGGAGAAATGGTGAACAACATGGGAGAGAAGGGCAAGAGCATGGGTAAGAAGAGGGGATAGCATGGAAGAGAAGGGGCCAGGGGGAGCATGGGAGAGAAGAGGTGAGAGAAAGGGAAAGCATGTGAGAGAAGGGGGAGAACATGTGAGAGAAGTATAGGCAAATATGAAAGAGAAGACAACTGGGAGCATAATGATAGATAAGGGGTTGTATCTGTCCCCAAACTGCCATACTTGTATATTTATACATTTGGGATGCTTATAGCGATGCAGAGTGCGCTCTGTATGTCACTCTGACTGACACAGTGACACTCAAAGGGTTAAATGATTAGATTTTAATATATATATATATCATGGTTGTTTGGGGTTGGGATATTAATGCAGTGCATGGCTGCCTTTGGAATACTTTGTGGATTGCATTGCAGTGTATGTGTATAGCACAGGAAGGAATGCCACTTGAATTGAGTCAAGTCACAGTGAATGGGAGAAGGACAGCATTTTGATAGTGAACCCCCTGATTGCATGAGGTAGTTATGTGTGAGAAATGCTCAGAGAGCCAAAAGATTCAATAGCTCCTGGGCCCACCGTAGCCCTTACCTTGCGCCGCAGTCTCTGTGAACTTACACTGGCACAAGCACAAGTCCGACTGCAGAAAGGAAGCATGGGCGGTGCTGGAGCTCTCCTAGCTTTTAGCTCCGCTGCTCCACCGCCATATGACCAACTCGCCCACCCCTCCTTCCCTTATGTGTGCACGCACTAGGATCCAATTATACGAAGAGTCCTGACACATGTGCACTTGACAATAAGAGGTGCTGCGTTCTTCTAGATAAAGAAAACTTACAAGCCAAGCATTGGTGGGCATTTTATTGTGAAGCAAGAAAAGTTCGGCAGGTAGGGCGGCTTTTTATTCCACCCCCTGTAAAGTGCCACCCTAATCATAGGCCTAGTCGGCCTAGGCCAAGATACAGCACTGGTCTGCGCTGTTCCCTGTTGCCTGACTGCATAAAAGGTTATATTCTTCATTAATGCAGCAATTATAAAAATAAAACTAAGTGTGTGCATATCGCTAATGTATTTATCATTTGCCATGCTATGTCATGCTTGTGAAAGTTCTGCTTTAAGTATAAGGAAAACCTGCCCTCCTTGACAAAGGACAGCAAGATTTTCCTTTTGCTTACTGAAGACTGTCCCTCTCCGATTTCCATCCGGACAGGACAGAGAGGATCAATGCTGCAGAGAAAGGGGTGAGAGGGGGGTACTTTCAGCTTCAATAGCGTCTGAACTACAAATCTGTAAGTATATATAGAGCAACATGTTCAAAAAAATTGTAAATAATACTCGGAGCTAAAGTTTAAATGAGGTGTTACAATCCCTTTAATTATTCAAATAAGATAATTGTGCCCTCCTGTGACATCACTTATTATCTTAATTACACTATAATGCAAGAGTTTGGTTTGATGACAAATTATTAGCTGTCATTCTTATAATTTTATTATCGTTAACCTCATTTATGCTACAAAATGTACACAGAAATTGTTTGGCAAAGTACTGGATAACTCTCAAGCATGAATTAATTAATGAATATGTTTATTTATATAGTGCCACAAGAGTAAAAATCGCTTTACAATGTAAGGGTTTAGACAATACAAGGTTACAAGTGCTTTGCAAAGTGAAATATTGGGTGTGAGGTCCCTGCCCGAAATCTTATAATCTAAAGTGGTAATGGGGGACATACAGAGTACATAAGGGTCAAGTGCTGAATACAGCATCCAAAACATTACTCTAATAATATCATAAGAATGCTTTTGGAGCTCAAAGGCAAATTTTTCCAAGTAAAACAGTAGAGATCATCTGAGCAGACAGTGCCTTTGCAAGCTTCAGGCAAACTAGGACGTTGCTTAGGGGAGCAATTAAGACAAGCGTCAGCAGGCCATTTGTATAGGCTGGCAACCCCCCACAAACACACTTTTGGTCCCTTTCCCCATATTCTTATGTTTTCAAATAAAATAATTATTATAATTTCAGAATTTATATTCACACTAAGGGAGGAGCTCATCAAGGTGTGAGAAAAGCAGTGTATCAAATGTACTCACTTGACTGTGATAATTGATAGATACCATCGAATATTCATCAGTGATTGATTGTATAGAAATGTGAAATAGGGAAACATGATTAAAACCTGAAATAAAGGTTGACATTCTGGCATTATATACACATACACAAATATAGCAAATGTGTGCGTGTGTGTGTTCACTCCCATTGCCTAGAATCGAGATTAAATTTGGCAATTTATCTTCCCATCTCGCAGTGATAAATAAGGAAAGACCAGATATGATCCAGCAATTGCTGAATCAGCGAATTGCTAATGTGCAAGGAAATCCTCTTATTTCAGTAATTCCTAGCTTGATAAATCCCCCCAAGTCATCTATCTCCATAATCCAGTTAAGTGCTAGAGGGTTGTCCAATGCGTTGCTGAGAAATGCATTGGACACTTTTATGTTACTCACAGGGTCAAGAGGAGGCAGTTTGCAACTATAGTTAGGCACACAGATAGATAGATAGATAGATAGATAGATAGATAGATAGATAGATAGATATCTCTGTTTTATTTTTTTGTCTTGTTTCTGTAGGTCTCTTAAAATAGTGCAGATTAAAGGTTCAAAAACGTTCTTTATAAAAACTTGCTTTGGATACCCCTGTGGCATTAAAAGGGTTGTAGGGCTTTTTCTGTTGAGAATAACAAGAATACTCTCATTGCAGAATTTTCTTTAAGGAGCTTAGGGTGCGTATCTCATTTCTTCACAAAGTGATATGCAACACTCTGGTCCCTAATGTGTTAATCAAATTACTGGATACAAAGTATAAAGGATGCGGTGGCACTCCATGTATCAAACTTGCTCACATGAGAGACACCAAACAGGTTAAAACTAAGCTTTAATGTAGCATATATTAAAAATAAGTATAGGCATTAGATTGGAAGGGCTTAGAGCATAAGACCACTGGATGGACTCACATATTTGTCTAACGCGTTTCGCACTAAACAGTGCTTAATCATAGATTGTCTAAGCTACTGAAGCCCTGGTTTACATAGAACAAACAAACCATTGCAATTGGATAAAATAAGTTTTTAAAAACAATGAGAGTCCCTCCCAGCATCCATCAATCATTTGTATCAAGCTGGGTGATCATGCAAAAAAGAGGATTTAAAGCAACAGGCATATAGATAAACTTCACATCAAAAAATAGGCTATCACCCAGTGTGACCGCTCTTGACTACTATGACTAGCAACAGAACCAATTGGCGTCTAAAAAGCATTTTTATAAAACACTGCAGGAGACAGCTTGAGTCATAGACTATGACTCTTCACATTAAGTAATGAGAAAAGCACCAATTAGTTAACATAACAGAAATTCAATGTAAAAAAGGACAAGTTTTATCTGTAATAACTTTTAAATGTGGAAATATCAGCAACAAAAACCCTATAGTGCATTTTTCCATAAAGAAGGGGGTTTACTGTTTCTATAAATATTAGCGTACCTGGGAACCTTCTTGTCCCAAGTTTCCAGAGAAACATTATGAAGATGAGGATAGGCATGTCCAGTAGTGTTGAGCGAGCATGCTCGGCCAATGCTCGGATCGGCTCGAGCATCGCTCTGCTCGGCACATGGCGGTACTCGTACGAGTACCGCATGTGCTCGCCCGCCATGTTCGGGTCTCCTCCCCGCACGTTTTGCGGCTGCTGCGCAGCCAATAAACGTGCAGGGAGGCTCTGACATCGGTGTAATGCCAGCAGCCATGTTGGCTGCTGGCATTACACTGATTGGCTGGCCAGAACCCGTGGTCGGGTGCTGTATAGCACCTGACCATCGAGTTCGGCTCAGTCTGAGCCAGGGAGAGCTGAGGATAGGAAGGGAAAGGCAGTGTAGGGAGGAAAAAAAAAAATTGTGAAAAAAAGAACCAAAAGTCCTTTTTAGGACTACTGTGTGTGGGGGCAGCAGGTTATTTTGTGTGGGGGGAAAAAAACAAAAAAAAAAAAAAAAAAAAAAAAAATATTCTGTTTAGTGTGAAAAGTTGCAGATTAGAGCACATTCTGTTTAGTGTGCACAGTTGCAGATTAGAGCACATTCTGTTTAGTGTGCAAAGTTGCAGATTAGAGCACATTCTGTTTAGTGTGCAAAGTTGCAGATTAGAGCACATTCTGTTTAGTGTGCAAAGTTGCAGATTAGAGCACATTCTGTTAAGTCTTCAAACTAAAATATCAAAGTCACATATTCCATTCAGTGTGCGTCGCCGCAGTTTAGCAGCACATTCTGTGTACTGTGCAGAGTTGCAGAATAGGAAGAAATACTGTTAAGTCTTCAAACTAAAATATCAAAGTCACATATTCCATTCAGTGTGCGTCGCCGCAGTTTAGCAGCACATTCTGTGTACTGTGCAGAGTTGCAGAATAGGAAGAAATACTGTTAAGTCTTCAAACTAAAATATCAAAGTCACATATTCCATTCAGTGTGCTTCGCCGCAGTTTAGCAGCCTATTCTGTGTACTGTGCACAGTTGCAGAATAGGAAGAAATACTGTTACGTTTTCAAACTAAAATATCAAAGTCACATATTCCATTCAGTGTGTTTCACCGCCGTTTAGCAGCCTATTCTGTGTACTGTGCAGAGCTGCAGAATAATAAGAAATACTGTTAAGTTTTCAAACTAAAATATCAAAGTCACATATTCCATTCAGTGTGTTTCACCGCCGTTTAGCAGCCTATTCTGTGTACTGTGCAGAGTTGCAGAATAATAAGAAATACTGTTAAGTTTTCAAACTCAAATATTAAAGTCACATATTCCATTCAGTGTGTTTCACCGCCGTTTAGCAGCCTATTCTGTGTACTGTGCAGAGTTGCAGAATAATAAGAAATACTGTTAAGTTTTCAAACTAAAATATCAAAGTCACATATTCCATTCAGTGTGTTTCACCGCCGTTTAGCAGCCTATTCTGTGTACTGTGCAGAGTTGCAGAATAATAAGAAATACTGTTAAGTTTTCAAACTCAAATATTAAAGTCACATATTCCATTCAGTGTGTTTCACCGCCGTTTAGCAGCCTATTCTGTGTACTGTGCAGAGTTGCAGAATAATAAGAAATACTGTTAAGTTTTCAAACTCAAATATTAAAGTCACATATTCCATTCAGTGTGTTTCACCGCCGTTTAGCAGCCTATTCTGTGTACTCTGTACAGTTGCAGAATAATAAGAAATACTGTTAAGTTTTCAAACTAAAATATCAAAGTCACATATTCCATTCAGTGTGTTTCACCGCCGTTTAGCAGCCTATTCTGTGTACTGTGCAGAGTTGCAGAATAATAAGAAATACTGTTAAGTTTTCAAACTCAAATATTAAAGTCACATATTCCATTCAGTGTGTTTCACCGCCGTTTAGCAGCCTATTCTGTGTACTGTGCAGAGTTGCAGAATAATAAGAAATACTGTTAAGTTTTCAAACTCAAATATTAAAGTCACATATTCCATTCAGTGTGTTTCACCGCCGTTTAGCAGCCTATTCTGTGTACTGTGCAGAGTTGCAGAATAATAAGAAATACTGTTAAGTTTTCAAACTAAAATATCAAAGTCACATATTCCATTCAGTGTGTTTCACCGCCGTTTAGCAGCCTATTCTGTGTACTGTGCAGAGTTGCAGAATAATAAGAAATACTGTTAAGTTTTCAAACTCAAATATTAAAGTCACATATTCCATTCAGTGTGTTTCACCGCCGTTTAGCAGCCTATTCTGTGTACTGTGCAGAGTTGCAGAATAATAAGAAATACTGTTAAGTTTTCAAACTCAAATATTAAAGTCACATATTCCATTCAGTGTGTTTCACCGCCGTTTAGCAGCCTATTCTGTGTACTCTGTACAGTTGCAGAATAATAAGAAATACTGTTAAGTTTTCAAACTAAAATATCAAAGTCACATATTCCATTCAGTGTGTTTCACCGCCGTTTAGCAGCCTATTCTGTGTACTGTGCAGAGTTGCAGAATAATAAGAAATACTGTTAAGTTTTCAAACTCAAATATTAAAGTCACATATTCCATTCAGTGTGTTTCACCGCCGTTTAGCAGCCTATTCTGTGTACTGTGCAGAGTTGCAGAATAATAAGAAATACTGTTAAGTTTTCAAACTAAAATATCAAAGTCACATATTCCATTCAGTGTGTTTCACCGCCGTTTAGCAGCCTATTCTGTGTACTGTGCAGAGTTGCAGAATAATAAGAAATACTGTTAAGTTTTCAAACTAAAATATCAAAGTCACATATTCCATTCAGTGTGTTTCACCGCCGTTTAGCAGCCTATTCTGTGTACTGTGCAGACTTGCAGAATAATAAGAAATACTGTTAAGTTTTCAAACTCAAATATTAAAGTCACATATTCCATTTAGTGTGTTTCACCGCCGTTTAGCAGCCTATTCTGTGTACTGTGCAGAGTTGCAGAATAATAAGAAATACTGTTAAGTTTTCAAACTCAAATATTAAAGTCACATATTCCATTCAGTGTGTTTCACCGCCGTTTAGCAGCCTATTCTGTGTACTGTGCAGAGTTGCAGAATAATAAGAAATACTGTTAAGTTTTCAAACTCAAATATTAAAGTCACATATTCCATTCAGTGTGTTTCACCGCCGTTTAGCAGCCTATTCTGTGTACTGTGCAGAGTTGCAGAATAATAAGAAATACTGTTAAGTTTTCAAACTAAAATATCAAAGTCACATATTCCATTCAGTGTGTTTCACCGCCGTTTAGCAGCCTATTCTGTGTACTGTGCAGAGTTGCAGAATAATAAGAAATACTGTTAAGTTTTCAAACTCAAATATTAAAGTCACATATTCCATTCAGTGTGTTTCACCGCCGTTTAGCAGCCTATTCTGTGTACTGTGCAGAGTTGCAGAATAATAAGAAATACTGTTAAGTTTTCAAACTCAAATATTAAAGTCACATATTCCATTCAGTGTGTTTCACCGCCGTTTAGCAGCCTATTCTGTGTACTCTGTACAGTTGCAGAATAATAAGAAATACTGTTAAGTTTTCAAACTAAAATATCAAAGTCACATATTCCATTCAGTGTGTTTCACCGCCGTTTAGCAGCCTATTCTGTGTACTGTGCAGAGTTGCAGAATAATAAGAAATACTGTTAAGTTTTCAAACTCAAATATTAAAGTCACATATTCCATTCAGTGTGTTTCACCGCCGTTTAGCAGCCTATTCTGTGTACTGTGCAGAGTTGCAGAATAATAAGAAATACTGTTAAGTTTTCAAACTAAAATATCAAAGTCACATATTCCATTCAGTGTGTTTCACCGCCGTTTAGCAGCCTATTCTGTGTACTGTGCAGAGTTGCAGAATAATAAGAAATACTGTTAAGTTTTCAAACTCAAATATTAAAGTCACATATTCCATTCAGTGTGTTTCACCGCCGTTTAGCAGCCTATTCTGTGTACTGTGCAGAGTTGCAGAATAATAAGAAATACTGTTAAGTTTTGAAACTCAAATATTAAAGTCACATATTCCATTCAGTGTGTTTCACCGCCGTTTAGCAGCCTATTCTGTGTACTGTGCAGAGTTGCAGAATAATAAGAAATACTGTTAAGTTTTCAAACTAAAATATCAAAGTCACATATTCCATTCAGTGTGTTTCACCGCCGTTTAGCAGCCTATTCTGTGTACTGTGCAGAGTTGCAGAATAATAAGAAATACTGTTAAGTTTTCAAACTCAAATATTAAAGTCACATATTCCATTCAGTGTGTTTCACCGCCGTTTAGCAGCCTATTCTGTGTACTCTGTACAGTTGCAGAATAATAAGAAATACTGTTAAGTTTTCAAACTCAAATATTAAAGTCACATATTCCATTCAGTGTGTATCACCGCCGTTTAGCAGCCTATTCTGTGTACTCTGTACAGTTGCAGAATAATAAGAAATACTGTTAAGTTTTCAAACTCAAATATTAAAGTCACATATTCCATTCAGTGTGTTTCACCGCCGTTTAGCAGCCTATTCTGTGTACTCTGCAGAGTTGCAGAATAATAAGAAATACTGTTAAGTTTTCAAACTCAAATATTAAAGTCACATATTCTGTGTAAGATGAAGAAGGCGGGTAAAAAGGGACGGGGAAGTGGACGTGATCCTGAAAGTTCAGGGCGCGGGTCAGGACGCGGAGAAACTGTGCCTGGTGCCAGAGCACAAGAAAGAAAGACATCCACCATACCTAGCTTCATGTGTAATTTTACAGGGCGTCGCAGGACATCACTCTCGAGGTCCGACCACTGCGAACAGGTGGTCGGTTGGATGACAGCTGATACTGCTTCCAGTCGGTTAAGCACCACCCTGTCTTCCACCAAGTCCACTCTCAGTAGCCAAGAGTCTGGTCAACATAATCCTCACTCTGATCATCCTTCCTCCCACCATACACGGTCTGGTCAAAGAAGTGATCCCACACTGGGATATAGTGAGGAGCTCGTCTCATCACCAATCCTTCATTTGACCCTCTCTCCAAGCACGCTTGCAGAGGAACATGACATTTTGTGCCCTGATTCACAACCTCTAGAGGCTACCCAATCACAAGAAGATGACAGATGTGAACGGCATTTAAGGTCAAAGGAAGTAGTGGATGATGATGATGATGATGAGACACAGTTGCCATTAAATCAACCACTATTTCCGTCTCAAGACCTTGTTGAGGAGAATGTTATACAGTTGTCAATGACTGAGTATGTGGTGGGATCAAGACTTGAGGAGGATGATCAGAGTGAGGAAGTGGAGGAGGACTTGGTGGACGATGAGGTGACTGACCCCACCTGGGAAGGTGTAGAGCCGAGCGATGACAGCAGTCCTGAGGGTGAGCCATCTGCAGCACCGCAACAGGCTGGAAGAGGCAGTGGTGTGGCTACAGAAAGAAGGCGGACCGCACCAAACCGGCCCGCAAATGTTCCACGGAGCACCCCCTTGCGTAAATCTACCTTGCCAAGGGGTAGGTGTTCCGCGGTATGGCGTTTTTTTAAGGAAAGTGCGGACGACAAAAGAATTGTAGTTTGCAACCTGTGCCACACCAGAATGAGCCGAGGCATGAACACTAGAAACCTCACCACCACCAGCATGATCCGACACATGGCATCCAAGCACCGTAGTAAGTGGGAGGAACGCCTGGATCGCCCATCTGTGTCTGCAGGCCACACCACTGCCTCCTCTTCCCCTGTTTTCGGTGCCGGCCAATCGCCTGTCGAAGGCGCAGGCCCGCATACCTCCCGCCCTGCACCTGTAGCATCTGAAGCACCATCAGCGACCACATCCACTTCCCTGTCCCAGCACAGCGTCCAAATGTCGTTACCCCAGGCATTTGAGCGCAAGAGAAAGTACCCAGCCACCCACCCACAGGCCATAGCACTAACCTCACACCTTTCCAAATTACTGGCCATCGAAATGCTGCCATTTAGGCTTGTGGACACTGAGTCCTTCCGCAGCCTGATGGCAGCAGCTGTCCCTCGGTACGCGGTCCCCAGCCGCCACTACTTTTCCCGGTGTGCCATCCCCGCATTACACCACCATGTGTCCCGTAACATCACCCGTGCCCTGACCAACGCAGTTACTGGGAAGGTCCACTTAACGACTGACACATGGACAAGTGCTTGTGGCCAGGGACGCTACATTTCCCTGACGGCACACTGGGTGAATGTCGTGGAGGCTGGGAGCGACTCGGACCCTGGGATGGCACGGGTGCTACCCACGCCGAGGATTGCGGGCCCTACCTCCATCAGGGTTTCCGCCAGCACCTACGTTATTGGCTCCTCCTCCTCCGTTTCCACCTCCGAATTCTCTACACGCAGCGCCACTCCCCCATCAGCCAGTAGCTGGAAGCAGTGTAGCACTGCAGTGGGGAAGCGTCAACAGGCCGTGCTGAAGCTGATCTGCCTTGGGGACAAACAGCACACGGCCTCAGAGCTGTTGCAGGGGATTAGTCACCAGACCGAGCAGTGGCTCTCGCCACTCAACCTGCAACCAGGCATGGTTGTGTGTGATAATGGGCGTAACTTGGTGGCGGCTTTGGAGCTCGGCAAGCTCACACACGTACCATGCCTAGCGCATGTATTTAATTTAGTGGTTCAGCGATTTCTAAAAACCTACCCCAATGTGCATGATCTCTTGACCAAGGTGCGCCGCGTGTGTGCACATTTCCGTAAGTCATCTACAGCTTCGGCCGGCCTGTTGAAGCTGCAGCAGCGCTTACAATTGCCAGCTCACCGGCTGCTGTGTGACGTGAGCACGCGCTGGAACTCCACCTTCCACATGTTGGCCTGGCTTTGTGAGCAGCAGAGGGCAGTAGTGGAGTACCAGCTGTTACACGGTCGTCGCCTCTCCGTTCAACTTCCTGTAATCAGAAGTGAGGAGTGGGAATGGATGTCAGACCTCTGCGAGGTTTTACGCAATTTTGAGGAATCGACACAGATGGTGAGCGGCGATAACGCTATTATCAGTGTAACCATCCCACTTCTGTGTCTACTGAAACGCTCGCTGCTCACAATTAAAACCGACGCTTTGCATGTGGAAGAGGTGGAAATGGGGGAGGAAGAGCTTACACAAGGTGATAGCCAGAGCACCCTCACTTCGTCTTCTCAGCGACAATTGGAGGAGGCGGAGGAGGAGGAGGAGGAGGAGGAGGAAGACACGGTTGCCTCCGCTACAGAGGGTAGCCATGGAACTTTAGTTCCACCTCTTCAGCGTGGGTGGGCAGAAGAGGAGGAAGAGGATGAGGATATTGAGAGTCATCCTCCTGGTGAGGACAGCGAAATCTTGACTGTTGGTACTCTGGCACACATGGCTGACTTTATGTTAGGCTGCCTTTCCCGTGACCCACGCGTTGTACGCATTTTAGACAACACGGATTACTGGGTGTTCACCCTTCTGGACCCCCGCTACAAAGAGAATTTCTCATCTCTCATTCCTCCGGTGGAGAGGACAAGCAAAATGTTGCAATACCAGAAGGTTCTTGTCGAAAAATTGCTCCAAAATTTTCCATCTGACAACGCTGGCGGCAGAGTACGTGCTACCTTGGCCAACCGAGAAGGGGAGAAAAGGGGAGCACACAGCAGTTCCGAGAAAGGCAGGGCAACACTCTCCAAGGCGTGGGACACCTTCATGACACCCCGCCAGCACCCTCACCCTGATGCGCAGCCTAGTGTCACAAGGAGGGAAAAGTTTTGGAAGATGGTGAAGGAGTACGTAGCAGACCGTGTCAGCGTCCTCAATGATCCCTCTGTGCCTTACAACTACTGGGTGTCCAAGCTGGACACGTGGTATGAACTGGCACTCTACGCCTTGGAGGTGCTGGCCTGCCCTGCCGCCAGCGTTCTGTCTGAGCGGGTATTTAGTGCTGCTGGTGGCATCATAACAGATAAGCGTATCCGCCTTTCCACCGACAATGCTGATAGGTTGACACTTATAAAAATGAACAAGGCCTGGATTTCCCCTGACTTCTCCACTCCACTGGAGGAAAGCCCCGGGGGAACATAAACTCACTTTATATATGTTATTTACAATGATGGGAATACTCTGTATTCCCATTCACCCCTTCCACCCAAAAAACGGGTATATGGTTGACTCTTAATCTTCTCATCCTCCTCCTCCTCTTCCATATGCCCTGGGATATAATTTTTATATAGGGCCAGCTCACCAGCGGGCCCTGTGATATAATTTTTATATAGGGTCAGCTCACCAGCGGGCCCTGTTTGACAATTTTTATATAGGTCAGCTCACCAGCGGGCCTTCTCATATAATGTTTTATTGGGTCAGCTCTCTAGCGGGCCCTCTCATATAATGTTTTATAGCGTCAGCTCACTAGCGGGCCTTCGCATATAATGTTTAGGATGGTCAGCTCTGCAGCAGACCCTCACCCATAATGTTTTAGATGGTCAGCTCAGCGCACGTTTCCATCTTAATCATGGCCTCAGTTCTGAAAATCAAGGAAATTTTTGGGAGAATTTGCCTCTGCGCACGTTTCCCTCTTAATCATGGCCTCAGTTCTGAAAATCAAGGAAATTTTTGGGAGAATTTGCCTCTGCGCACGTTTCCCTCTTAATCATGGCCTCAGTTCTGAAAATCAAGGAAATTTTTGGGAGAATTTGCCTCTGCGCACGTTTCCCTCTTAATCATGTCCTCAGTTCTGAAAATCAAGGACATTTTTGGGAGAATTTGCAGATGATATACAAGTAAATATACAGCAAATATTGTTTGGTAACAATTTTTCGCCTAAAGTCGTTTTTATTTTCCTTTTTGTGTGTTTTATGGTCAGTCTGTAAAAATGGCGTACTACGGGCGAAAGATCGTTCCCAGCAGCGATGTTGGAGTCCAAGGTGCATCCAGACATCCTCCCTATGCTGTCCCTGAACCATTTCTGTAGTGTTTCCATCTTTTTCTGCCCTTTTCCTATGGACCAGGCACCCTCCCCTCATCAGAGCAGGGGGTGCCTGGTGTAATGCTCGAGTCCTCCCATTGACTTCAATGGGGCTCGGGTGCTCGGCCGAGCACTCGAGCCTCAGGGGGTGCTCGGTCAGAGCACCCGAACACCCGAGCATTGGGGTGCTCGCTCATCACTAATGTCCAGTTGATGCATTTCATGTCATATTGTGGGTGGGCTTAATCAGGTTAGTTTGGGTGGGTGTTTAAAAGGAGGCGTTTCCTAAGAAATGCATAGGAAAGGGGGTGGAATGAGGTGGGAGTGGACTGAACATACTGGAAAGTAGGGGGGGGGGGGTTAGAGTTGAACTCACCAGGCCAGAGACTAAACTTCTGTCCTTGGAGACCAATGTCCCCGGGGAAGATTCAGAGAGTTCAAGGTATGCATATTAGGTGACATTTGCATTATTTCACAATGGATATTTAAGTAGTTAAAAATGAACAAACTAATTTACAGAAAATGTAAAAATATTATAACTTGGTGGTATGTTAACTCCATTTGGTTCATATGATGCCTCCCACACTGGAAGCAGATGGGGTGAGTTGATACTATAGCAAAACACATTATTGTGAAGCAGTGTGCTACATTGTGTGTTGCAATGGCTAAACAAGAAACCGTGCACTATGTATCACTCTCTACCATAGGAAATAAGCAGGTTCTTTATTGACAACGCACAGTTTCCTTGAGTAAATAATAATAGGTTGAGTATTCATAAGAAAGTTATCTCACAGCAACTGCACATAGTAGTGAATACCAAAATAAGAAGTACCTTTAACCCTTTGAAAGCTTAGCAATGCTTTGCTCACCCCTCCTGCACTCAGAAGGTTAACCCATTGGATGATATGTTGGTAAAGTCTCTAACATCCAAGGGGTTAATGCATCCTCTCATCTCTCTCTCTTTCTCTCTCTCTCTCTCTCTCTATATATATATATATATATATATATATTTAAAGAGAGAGGCAGCAAGACGTCTTGATAAAGGTCCTGCTCAGAGACCGAAACGATGACCAGTTTTAGATGTTTTTTTGCCTGTAATAAATATTAAACTAAGTCCCACTGGTGCTGTCTCTCTCTTTATCTTTATGCATTTACTTATTGAGGATTGTGCACCTGGGCAACTTATTGTTTGAAGAGTGAGTGCCTCCAATCTCCTATTGTATTTATATATATATATATATATATATATATATATATATATATATATATATATATATATATATATATATATATTTATTTATATGTATATATACATATATATATATGCATATATATATATATACTCTCACAGCTCTCAGTACAGTTATTAATCCCAGGTTTTAAGAATCAGTTGCAAAAAGTATACTATCCTTTATATAATAAAATGCAATATTTTAGTTCAATTGATTTCAATTGTGTTTCATAGCGTGCTGCTTAGCAACTGCATATGTGAAAGGTACTTATGCCTTATTTACAAACATGAGATGGGTGGATTCACACTGTTAGAAATGAAGCTAATCATATTAGTATAGAGCAAGGTTTTCATTCATTGCCAGATCCTGCAAGTGGATTGCAAATTATGATTAACCTCTAATACACTTTACAGGTGCAGGATATATATATATATATATATATATATATATATATATATATATAGAGAGAGAGAGAGAGAGAGAGACCAAGGTTTCAAATCCTTACTCTTCCAATGTTTATCTTTACTGAAATGATACTTGCCTTTCAACCATAGCACATTGCAAGCACTTATAATAACGTGGTTATGCCCTATATCAAATGCATTGCAGCCTTGACACCTAAAATGCATATGTTGCTTTAAATCACCAGTGCTGATTGCATGATATTATCGTGGTTTATTTGGCCCCTTTTATAGCAGTCTAGATAGATAGCTCAACTATATGAATATAGTTATATAATTGCATTTCACACCCCTATGGCAGTGAAAGGGTTATCAGGCTAGAGACGTATTAATTAACTTGGAGGGAGATGCTGTAGATAAGGTCATTGCCTTTGAAGAGCCAAAGTGGTCACAACATTGTTTCTGCCAATTTGGCTATTTAAGGGTTAACATGGTATCAAAATATGTGATTTGTGATTCTATGTATTGTGATATCTTTTCTTACTAGCCTTACATTATCAACTGATCTATGTCCATAGCTTATAAAAGGATATATGGTAAAGCTAAAAAGGGCTTGTTTCCCTACCTTGAGCTGATCTGTGCAGGAGGCTTTGTGTCTTGTACCAAAATAGGCAGATACTGTATAAAAAAAGCCACTGAGTTCTGATCCGACTCACTCCTTAGCACTGACTCCCTCCACTCTGTCACAGCAGCCGGTGTTGATTCAAGAGTGTCCCATTCCTTATCTTACTGCAGGGGGAGCGTAAGCATGTGTGAGGCAGGCAAGGAGGGAGATAGATGGAGACGGCTGGAGGTGAAATGCAAGACAAGAAAATCATTCAAAAATAGAGAAAAGGATGAAGTGTCCTAGAAATGTAGCAGGTGGCTATGTTAAAAGATATTGGGTTTTGTGTAGTACACTAGAGATGCAGTTGTATATCAAACCAACTGTACTATAGGGGACAAATAATTCCCACAAATTCCCATTGACATGAATGGGGCTTTTAACTCCTTGAATGCTACAGGTCTCACAGGCATTACGAAGCATTCTAGGGTTTAAAAGCCCCATTTAAATAATGTGGAATTTTAATTTCTACCCTAGGACTCGATCTAATAGTCACCCGTAAAATGTCGGTAGGGGAAAAAGAACAATGCACTGCCCACACACACTGTGTTACCTTCGGAATTCAATTGCCCTACAACCAGGAACCACAATGAACTTTGGGACACAGAACCTGACTTTTGGTCCAGTGTTCGTTGTGGATGAAAAATGGAAGCATCAAAGGAAAACATCTAACTTTTGGTGTTTGACACACTGACAAACACCAGGCGTGCACTAAAACAGTTACCCTCCCAAACACCACCCCTATACTACCCCTAAAGATAAAGTGAAACAATACTACCCTAACACCCATAAACCAGAGCTGTAACACTTACCTGTCATCCAGTTCAAGTTTTCTGTAACCTTCTATCTTGCATCTTCTTCTGTCTTCTTCTCATCTGCTTATCTTCTTTCTTCTAATCTGTCAAAATAAAATGCCACAATAAATAAAAGAAATCCATGTTCATAGAAGAAATTCCTCCAAAGACATGTTAGGACTGGACGTTGCCACTGCCGCTGCCTTCGCTGGCAGTAACTACAAGAGAGAAGAGCAAAAAATTCTCCCTTTATATTCTTCTCAGGCCATTGCTCGAGCCATTCTGAGTGAAGTTTGAACAGAAACTGGCTTTTATATGGCCAGTCTCTGTTCAAAATGGTTCCTAGCCTTCCATTGGCAGGGATGTAGGGTTACACACCTCCCAGCCAATCATCTTCTAGCAGGTGGGATGATGAAACCTGCTAGAAGCTGATTGGCTGGGAGGTGCGTAATCCCATTGTCACAGGGCGACTGTGGAATAACGACACTGATAAGTACAGATACAGTAAAATCAATATCTTTATTAAAATAAGAACAGAATAAATACGAATAGCACTTCCCCAACCTTCACAGGACCAGGTGTGAAGACACTGCCTAAGCCCTTCCCCAACCCTCATTAGCCAGTTATGGGGACAGCACAGGATCCACCAACTGAACGGAGGCTGATACCAGTCTGACTACAGTATGCAATGGTAGCAAGGATAGCAGTAGCTACTAGTGCAGGAGAAGCTGAAATGCCTAGGCAAAATGAAAGTAATTCCCCTAGAACTCTAGGGTATTACAAGGCAACAGAGACAGGACTCCCTAGAACGCTAGGGAGAGTAGGCAATGGTGACTGAGCTCCCTAGAACGCTAGGGTGAACCTACAGGCAATGGTGACTGAGCTCCCTAGAAGGCTAGGGTAAATCTACAGGCAATGGTGACAGAGAACCCCAGACTGCGAGGGTAGAACAGGCAACGGTGACTGAGATCCTTAGAATGCTAGGGTATACCCAATGGCTCTAAGCAGCAACAGGTAGCAGAGACAGTAAGCAGAGACAGTAGGCCAAGGGTAGGAAACTATAGGATAGTCAGCCGGAGCCGGTGTCAGCACTGAGCAAGTAGTCAGCCAAAGCCAAGAGTCAGACTGGAGCGGGTAGTCATCCAAGCCAGGAGTCAGACCGGATCGGGTAGTCAGCCAAAACCAAGAGTCAGACTGGAGTGGGTAGTCAGACAGAGCCAAGAGTCAGACCGGAGTGGAAGGCAACTTAGTCAGGGATCAAACACAGCCGGAGTCAAATGTAGCCAGGAGTCATTCGCAGAATCAGAGCAACACAATAAGACAAGAGCTTAGCGCACATGTACACCACGAAAGGGCAAAGGAGTACTGGAAGGCTGAGGCCTATAAGGCCTAACATGTAGGCAGAGACTCATTCTGGCAATTACCAACAGCCTATAAGAATAGCGAATGTGCCTAAGTGAGACAATCAGCAAGTAATGCCAATGTCACCTGCAGCACAGCGCTCACGGAGGGCAATCACTGGCGCCGTGATACTCATTTCCCTGCCAATGGAAGGCTGGAAAACATTTTAAACAGACAATGGCCATATAAAAGCCAGTGTCTGTTACAATTTCACTCAAAACGGCTCGGACAACGGCCCAAGAGGTATCTAAAGGGGGTGGGGTGGATTTTTGCTCTTCTCTCCTGCTGTCGGTGTCAGCGGCGGCAATGTACAGTATTTACATATCTTTGGGGGCATTTATTCTGTGAACATAGATTTTGTTTTTATTTGT
Source organism: Rhinophrynus dorsalis (assembly GCA_037306005.1). Taxonomy (NCBI): domain Eukaryota; kingdom Metazoa; phylum Chordata; class Amphibia; order Anura; family Rhinophrynidae; genus Rhinophrynus; species Rhinophrynus dorsalis. The sequence goes on from CM074724.1 coordinate 131,215,373, forward strand.
TGTGGCATTCTATGTGGCAGATTAGAAGAAAGAAGATCAACAGATGAGAAGATAAGAAGACAAAAGAAGATGCAAGATAGAAGATTAAAGAAGAATACTTGAACTGGACGACCATGGTGCTGAAGACCGCGCTGGACAGCAAACTTTCAGGGAATGGTGTTAGTTTTAGTTAGATTAACCCTGTGAGTTCCAGTGGGGTATACAATGCTCTGCATACCCCACTAGCACTTGTAGGGTTAATCTTTCTTACGTTACACATATTTTTTCAGTACTTTGGATATATTGATATGGAGCCCTAAGCCCCATATCAATACATTCAAAGTTTTTTTCAAGATTTCCATTTTTCCATCAGTAGTTTAAAACATGCGTTAGAGGACTCTGCATCAAAAAAAGTTGGGTCTGATTTTTGGAGATAAAGCAGGGTCCCTTAACGCATGTTACTGTCCAACGCATGCAACTGAATCACTAATTCGCAATATTTTTCATTTCTTCAATGTTTTTTTTTCCTATGGTAGCTTTTCACAGCACATGTGATTGGATGGCTTACTGTTCTTGACAAATTAGCATTGGCTGTTTTTTTTTACTGGGGACAATTGGATTGAGCCCCTACAGTGGCCTTGGTTTGCTTCAGTACTGCACTTTATTAGTTTATTGATTATAGCCTTTTGTGACAAAAGCATAGGATCTCACAATAAAACCAATTTTGTATTCTTGGAAAATATATAATACTAGTTGAAGAGTCCGTTACATGGGTCACAGTGCCACTGCCAGCCGGTCGCGGGGCAGTCATGTACAGTAAAGACTGCCCACGCCACGGCTGATACAGTACCAGCTGGTCGTGGTGCAGTCATCCTCAGTAGAGATTGCCCACACCACGGCTGATACAGAGCTGGACGCTCTGTATCTGCCACGTCACGGGCAGTCTCTACTGCACATAATTGCAGCATGCGCAGCAGTCTCTAATGCTCATGACTGCGTCTTTACAAACTTTCTAGCAAATCATTATATAGGATTATACTATAAGGTTTAACCATTAGAATACCAATAGGATAAGCAATATTTTAGAAAGAAATGTGATACACACTCAGCCAGCACTAAAAGGGTTAGTATTCTTTATCTCTAAAATCCAATCAAATTTGTTGGTTTTCTAATTCATGTGCACCTGAGCTTGTCCCAGGGTAGGACATATTTATTTTATACACAGAGAAGCGCTGGATCGTTGTTGTTTGTTTGTTTATACTTTGGGTTTTGGCCTGAGGGTTTGGGGGTCTGGAGAGCCCTTATTCCTGGCTGCTATCTGTGTATACACTTTATATTCACATTCAAATATTAAAATTTATTTATTATATGTATTGGTTATGGTGAGTTGGCGCTGGGAGTTTTTCTTTTCTTTTGTCTTTTGACTTGTATGTCTCCATTACTCCTTCAAGCAGCCTCCTCACCTATCCAACTTAATTATTTGTATATAGCACAATTATCTTTGCACAATGAGTATCACTGTAACTAAAATTTTTTTTCACACTTTGCCTTTAAGAGCAGGCCTTAGGCCTTCTCTAGCTTAAATGCTCCTAGTTTGGTATCAACTATTCCTCACATGACCTGTGGGGGCTGATATAAAGGTCACATTGTTATAGAGTGAGCTGTTGGATCCACAGCTCACTCATATTCTCACAGTGTAGATCCATTGAGGTCTTTTTGTACTGGGTAAGTCCATATGTACATCTTTTTATTAGAATGTATGTCTTCTGTTTTTAATTGCACCACACTGGGACCCAGAAGCAATAAAGAGAGCACATTTAAAGGGTCCCTCGCTCCTCCTCCAACGCGTTTATAATAACATCTCCTCAGGGTATTTTAAGTTTTATTTTAACTTTTAGATAGGGCATTACAGATGTATAGAGTAGGACTTGCCGTACAGTGAGAAACCTTGGCGGGGTTGGCAAGCTTACCCGCAACTTGGCCAATTTGTGAAAACTAATATCTCACTTATTTTATTTATTTAGAAATATTATTATATATGCTAAACACAGGGCACATATTTATTTTATACACAGAGAAGCGCCGGATCGTTGTTGTTAGGAGTATAGTTAGGGTGCAATGAAGTCCAGCCACAAAGAAATATGGAGTAAGAGGTGGGTTTATTGTTACAGAGAAGGAAAGCATAGCTGTGCTAGGTGTTAGCTGTGGAAGAGATTATGAGGGTGTACCTGGTGTGAGAAATTGACAGATGCATGATATGTTTTTGAATTGAAAGCTGCAGAATTTGGCAAGGGCTTGGATGCGGGGGGTAAAAGAGAAGGGAATTTCTGTTCTGGATAGATTGAGTTTTAGATAACTGGAGGACAACCAGGTAGAGACAGCAGAGATGCAGTTGGTAACCCAATCTATAAGAGATGGAGAGGTAGCATTGGGTATCATCAACTTAAAACGGTGCTGGAAATCAAATGATAGGTTATATTTCCTCAAGAGGAAGTGTAGATTGAAAACATGAGGGCCCAGAACAGAAAAGTGAGGAACCGCAACTCAGAAAAGGTGCTGAGAGAAAGTAGTGCCTGCAAAGAAAACACTAAAGGAGAGGTCAGAGGGAGAGAGGATGAAAAAAAGGAGAGAGCTTGATTATGGGCAGATGGTGGGGTTGGATGAGGAGAAGAGAGCAGAAACCTCCTCTTCCATTAGATGTGTTGAGGATGCTGGTGGAAGTGGGTACAGGACAAGGTTGGGAATAAGGGGGAGGATGTGAGATGGTATAATTTTGAGTAGTGTTGAGCTTATCTATAAAATATATGCAATATAATATGGTCAGTGAAATCCTTGGAGAAAAAAATTTAGGTGAGGCAGATAAGGTAGTGGAAGGTACTGCAAAGTTGCTTGGGTTAGAGGGCAGAGAGAAGATGAGGGAAGAGTAGTAGTCTTGTTTAGCAAGGGAGAGGGAAGAGCAGTGTGAATTTGTCTTTCCAGAAGTCTTCAACAGACAGTGATTTTCTCCAAAACTACTCCGCCTTTCGAGAATACCTTTGGTGGTATTAGGTCTGTTTTTGTGTCATGGCAGTAGCACAGATAAGGGCTGTCCAAGTTCAGTTCTCAAACTCCACCAACAGGCCAGGATTTAAAGTGTTATTTATGTCCAAAAATGTTTTTAATAGATTTGTAGAGCTTAAAAAAATATGCTAAATGACATAAATATCTCACAAACCGCTATGGTTTGAGAGATATCATCCCCTAAAGTTGGTCTTCTCCTGATGTCAGCTGTAAAGCTGACAGAAGGAGATCTGTGACAGCTGACACGAGGATGATCTTCAGCAGAGCCGCAATAGCGTGATTTAAAAATAATTACTTCTTTGGAATGGTCTAAAAAGTGTGCTTTCAAACCAGGCACACTTTGTAAACCGTTCCAGTGAAGCATTTATTTTTAAATCTCACTATTGCAGCTCTGCTGAAGAGCCGTTTGTCGGTCCCCGGACCAGGAACTCCTACTGTTAGCTTACAGCTGACGTCAGGAGAGGAGGAGAGAGAGGGGGACTTTAGAGGATGATATCTCTCAACCCATAGTGGTTTGAGAGATAAGATTTGTGGCATTTAGCTTTTTTTAAGCTCTACAAATATATTAAAAATGTTTTGAACATTACTAACACTTTAAGGATTTCTCTGCTTAAGCACAAGTGTCAGTCAAAAAGAATGAGCCCCTGATTAACTCACCTGTGCTTAATTAGGGAAATCCTTAAACCCTGGCCTTTTGGTGGCCCTTGAGGACTGAGTTTGGCATAGATCATTTGGATAGTCATAGAGAAGCAGTAGCTGCTTTGTCTAGAACAGTTTTAAGAATGGAGTGGTAGCATTATGTGGCCAGGTTTGGGTAGAACAGGGAGTAAATGATAGAGAGGAGGGATTGTAGATATGTGGTGAGTTGATATAAATCTTTGAAGTGTAGGTTTTTGCTTGTGGGAGGGTTTAGGTGGAGTAAAAGGAGCGTTAGGTGGGTTTAGGCTGAAGGCTCCTTATAGGTGACCACCGCACCCTAGCTCCTACCGCTAGCATCACTTCCCAGCATATTGCACTCCTATCCCTTGTTGGAGGAGCCACATCCTCATAAACCTCAATCTGCTACCAGACTTAGCAATGGCTTCCCCGTCATCTTTGTGACACTGACCCTCACTCTCCTAGTTTCATTTACTATTGGTAGGCACTGATCTCAACATTTATTGCCTGATCCCCCAAACTGATGCCACTGCACAATGGTAGTCACAGATCTCCCACATACACTTTTTGATGTCTCCTGCCACTTGGTTCAATTATTCACTGGTAGTCATAGATTCACACATACACTGTCTGACCCACTCCAGCCTGATTCTACTGACTGACAGAATACTACAGTACAATAAAACAAAGTTTGCGTTTGAGTTGAAAGATGTCCCACAGTGGCAGTACCATTGCAGAAAATTAATAAAAATGAATATTATTTATAAATAGGTTAACTTCTCATTAAGGTTATCTCACACAGACAACAGTATTGCCAACTTATTTGCCAGTAGCCCCACAAGGAGTCACTGAAAAAGGCAGGGGGTGCAAAGCAGAATATGCTGCTTCATGTACATCAGCCAGACATGATTAGCCAACAAGGAATGGATAATATCAATGTAACATCTTGTGTGGATGTGGCTATCTGAATTGTTGTCTTAATGACCACAGTGTTGACTCTTAAGGTGAGATGTTCAAAAAGTTATGGTAACCGAAATTGTCTTTAATTAGAATAAAATCCTCAGACATTCTGTAAATTATCAGATGTGTTACTGTCATTTTTTGCATCCAATTCCGCCATCGTGGTCAAAGGGTAAAATAAGTCTTAAAAGTGGGAGTACTATATTCTCCCATCATATTGTAATATATTTTCAGAAAAAATGATTTTAACCGTCACTATTTTGTCTAACCTCTTTTCCCAGACAAAATAAAAATGGTCTTAACCTGGAGAAGACAGATTAAACTACTGTTACCAGGAGTGGCAAGCAGTATTATAGAGTTAACTGGGAAAAAAATCTTTGAAAATTTGTCGTTTTAAAGATAAAAAATGTTTTTGCTTCTTTGAAAATAATTGTTTCAAAGATAAAATCAAAGACAATTTTAACATCAGGATTTTTAATCCTTCATGACACATTTTCAAAAGTAACAGAATTTACTTCTGAACATATTGTCTTTTTAGCAGCAACTTATGATCTGCCAATTTTTTTCATTTTTATGACTTTTTGAACATCTCCCCCTTAGTGCTGCATTTTCCTGGACCCTTTGAACTACTGTCATTAAGGTATAATTAACAGTTTATAACTTAGTTGAATTTAATAAACTTTTAAAATCACCCATATTTATGTTAGTCATTTTTTATTTAAAACAATAGTTTATGAGATAACTTTATTTATTGGCCACTTTAAACAAATTAAACAGAACTGGCTAGCAGCTAGCCATATACTAACATTCTACACTGTTCTCCCTCCTGTCTGCCAGGCTGCAGTGTATTACCTATTTTATACAAACTAAAGAACTGACAGTCTTTCAGTTCTTGTCAAGATGGATGCTTCCAATGAAGTTAGAATGCAGACATCTGTGTGAGAACTGTTCCATACAGTGCAATTAATTCTGGTGACTGCTTGTGATGGGCTGGTTGGTTAAACAGTTATCTTAGTGAATATAGCCTTTTGTTAAGTTCACACCAGTGACCATTTTTGCAGTGTTTTTAACACATGGTCAAAATGCAGGAGTTTGGTAACATATCTCATGAGGCTATTCACATGAGAAATGTACTCAGAGATGCAAGATGTCAACAAAGCTTGCTGCAACTTTGACAAACAGTGCACATACCTCCCAACATTTCAAATGGTCAAAGAGGGACACTTGTGTTTTAGGTGGTGTTTCTAGGGGCGTGGCTGGTGGGCGGGGAATTTTTAGGTTACTTTGTCACCTAGTGACACCTCTTTGTGTAACTGAATAAATGATTTAGAGCAAGACCAAAGTATTTTATTTACACAGATTCAATTACAAACACATATGCTGAAGATTAACAAAACATTTATGTAAATTTCATTGTTGTGGAGCAATGTGATAGACTAATATATACACCACTCACTCTGATGTCCTAAAAAGAGGGACAACAGGGTAGAAAAGAGGGACAGGGGATCTGGGTCTCAAAGAGGCATTGTCCCTCCTAAAGAGGGACACTTGGGAGGTATGAGTGCATTTTAGCTCCATTATATCTGTAATATGCATTTCAATGGAACTGCTCTAAAACACAGGTATGTGTATTTCACTATGTTTTCATTATTTGTTTGTCTTCAGCACAAAGAATACTGGGAAGAGCAAAAAAAAAACTTGGTAGAAATTACACCTAAACTAAATGTAAAATGCAGTGAAATCGTATTTAAATGCATGAAAAAAAAATCAGCCAAAATGTGCATTTTTCCCACATACTATTTCATTGCTACACAACAGTCAGCCCTGTGAACATAGTCTAATTTATACTATGAATTCACTGCAGTGTCTCTGGCATCGACATAGTTTACCCAAAGTTAAATGGCATTCTTCTCTTTGGTTTTAAGTTAAAAAAAAAAAATATGGAGACAAGGTCAGTGACTCAACAAACTGCATTGTTAACTCCCATTATAGACTTGAGACATCATTAAACAAAGAGGCTTGCTTTGGTCGCTTAACAATATATTGGATAATGGTGCTCTGTGTCGTTTTCTCCTTGTTGCAGCAGTTAATGTTCTGTGTTACTAAGCATTTGCTACATAAAATGATAATCTGCTTCAAAAGAGAACATTTTTATAGAAATGCTAATCACTGCTGCATGGGTATTTTGGCAAATGCAGCTCAATATATTTAGAAATGGAGTACAATGTTAACTGTGTAACTGCTGAATGAATTGCTTATTTGTCTCTGAATTTGTCCATTTGTGTGTCAGTCTCTTAAATGAAAAACTGGACACAACAAAACTACTAAGAAATATAGCAAATAAACAATTGGTTTAAAGGGATAGTAATGTTTCATAATAAAATCAGATCTAATTAATTATCATAGTATTTGGACCTTGGAGAGTGTTATTTCAATTCTGTCAGAGTTGTAGTTCAAGAGTATTTCAAAGTATCCCCCTCCCACCCCTTTTACTGATGTAACACTGCTCAGCCAGAGCAGAAGGGAGGTGCCCAGGTAGATTGCAGAGAAGGGCAATCTTCAATTAAGATAAGTGAAACACCTGAAAAACTTGTCAAGGTGGGCAGGGCTTTCATTGTTCTCATAGGAATAAGATTGTCCCCTTCTGTTATCTGTCTGGTCTATGGACCAGATTCCACATCTGAGTAGAGATGACTTACACTAGTTAAAAGGGGCGGGAGTGGAAACTTTGCTTATGAATATCTCTCAAACCATAAAGGTATGAGAGATAAGACATATTGTTCTTCATGTTTTTTTAATGCCTACAAAATAAAATAAAGATAAAACAAATTATTACTATCCCTTTAAAGATGCTTTTAACAGCCTTTGTTAAAGAGATCAAAATGTCTATATTTTTATTTTTTCTTATTTTCATCTATTTTTTTACATATATGTGACTCCTCAGGGATTCTTCCTCTAGATATATCTAGAGTGAGGAACCCTATTTTGAACTTATCAGGTCAGATAACCAGGGATAGTGGAACAAAGTTTCACTATCCTTGCTAAGGAGAAGATTGAAGGAAGAGAACTTAAAGTGATAATAATGTCAGAAAAAAAGTATTAACTATATAGTAGATACAAATAAAGAGAGTACTTGCACTTATTCGTATCTCTCAAACCATTATGGTTTGAGAGATATGGGAAAATAAAGTTCTCTGCTCTCTCCTCTTTCTGCTTGATGAGCTGTAAAGCTGTCAGAAGCAGATTCTAGTTCCTGGATAAGAAGGTGGCTCTTCAGCAGTGCCGACATAGCAATACCTAAAAATAAATACTTAATTGGAACGGTCTACAATGTGTGCCTGGTTTGCAAGCACACGTTGTAGACCATTCCGATGAAGTATTTATCTTTAGATATCGTTATATATGCACTGCTGAAGAGCTGCGTCGGGTCAAGCGATCAGAATCTGCCTCTGGAAGCTTTACAGCTCATCAAGCAGAAAATGCAGGGAGCAGAGAACTTTATTTTCCTATATCTCTCAAACCAGAATGGTTTGAGAGATATAGACATGCTCTATCTCTCTCTCCTTCCCTTCTACTTGCTTTTTAGGTTACCCATATTGTAATGACACTGGCTCCTATGGAAGCAATGTGCTCCTGCTCATTGGTGTAACTACAGGGGGTGCAGCTGTGACATTGCCCAAGACATACAAGAGAAATTAGTCCACAGCATGCTTGCCAGTAGAAAGAGGGCCTATTTGACAACAGCATGTAAAGTCTTCACAAAAAGGTACCATGGAAGAGTCTGGTAACTATAGACCAGAAAGTCTTACATCAGTAGTGGGAAAATTAATGGAAACTATACTAAAGGAAAGAATTGTTAAATATCTGAATTTGAACGGTTTGCAAGATACCAAACAGAATGAGTTTACAGCAGGGAGATCATGTCAATCTAACCTCATAGATTTTTTTGACTGGGTAACTAAAATAATAGACTAAGGGGGAGCAGATTATATAGCTTATCTATATTTCAGTAAAGCATTTGACACTGTCCCTCATAGAAGACTCATTAATACATTTCAGTGTTTGGGGCTGTATGCAAAAATAGTTAAATGGATAAGGCAATGGCTGACCGACGGGAGACAAAGGGTAGTAGTCAATGGAGAATATTCGGACGAAAGGAGTGTTACTAGTGGGGTACCTCAGGGATCTTTAATGGGGCCCATTCTTTTTAATATCTTTATTAGTGATATTGCAAAAGATCTTCAAGTTAAGGTATGCCTTTTTGCATATGATACAAAGATCTGTAATAGGGTAGACATTCAAGGGGGAATAAGCCAAATGACAAATGATTTAAGTAAATTAGAAGAATGGACAAGAGTGTGGCAGCTTGTAAGGGATGGTTTTTGTTGATCTCCTCACGGTCAGTGAGGGGTTAATACTCTGCATTCAGGTTTGCAACAGCAAAGGGGCAGGCACTGTAAGCCACGTAGTGTTTATGAGAGGCAGTTGGTGATGTCTCCTATATTCAGTGTTACATAACCAAGCACATACGCATGCGCAGTATTAGGCATCACAGGGCGTAGTCTGTATGTTAACTTGTAATCAACACAATAATATTTAGAGTCGCACTTGGGCTGAACGGGTGTGTACCTGATTTGCACCTCTGGCCGTGCACCTGTATCTTACGACGGGGTTCTCTTGGAACCAGACTCTCCCGTTGATGAGTATCTTTCATTATAATTATCTTTAATCTTTACTGTCTTGCGTATTGCAGAGCCTGTGTTACTAATGTAATCTCTGGCAATAGTTCTGGTTTTCCTGTATTTCATCACGTTTATGTAATCCTTGCATGTTTAAATAAACTGCATTTCACTTCAGTGTGTTTTATCTTTATTCTGACATTCCAGACCTCTATTTGTATCACGTGGTACCAGAAGTGGGGTCTGAAATTTCACTAAAGATAAGAAGTGTGTGCAGTTATGTTGAGAAAATTGAAGAAATTAACCCGTAAAGGGAGTAGGTGTGAGAGGGCACCAGTATCAACATGGGCAGAGACGGGACCATGGTTCCCAATCGCCCAAGAATTGTATAAATATGTTGAAGGACACCAGCTGGCAGAGCCACAGAAAGCTTCTCTCAGGTTGGATTTATCTCGGTATTCTGCTGCAGAACAAAAAGCAGCCGCACATACAGGGTGGCTATTGTTTCAGGCTTTACAGGATTTGCAGAAGGAGTATGATGGTCTGAAATGTGCTAATCAGGATTTAGAAGATAAATGTATTATGATGCAAAGTACAGTGCGGGAACAACAAAAGAGATTGGAACAGATGGGGGATAGTTTTGCTTCGTATGTGGTCAGTGCTGTGTCAAAGACAAGAAGGAGAAGGAGGGGGAACAGGAGGGTGATGTCTCCTCAGAGCACTGTCCACGTTCGAACCCTAGTGGCGGAGGAAAAATGGGATGATGTATATACATGGGATGGGTCATCTGATGCAGAAAGTGAATCAGATGATCAAACAGATGCTCCACAATATGGGGCACGACCTATTGTTACTACGCGGCAGCGGAAAGATTTAACTAACCGTATGCAAACCTCTCAGCCCCAAGCAGCTGGAGAGGATGCGGTGGCTGCACAGCCCGCTGCTTCTACTGCCGCACAGGAACAATACACAGAGGAAACAAGGTCTTATTTAGCTACAGAGTTAGCAGAATTAGGAAAGGCATACAAACAAACTATAAAATGAAAATTTGTTGACATGGCTTCTGCGTGCTTGGGACGCTGGTGGTGAATGTGTGACATTGACCAAGGATGAAGCAATTGGGTTGGGTAACATTTGTGTAGATCCTTTGGTCAGATTACAAATGCGAAGAGCTAGGGCTACAAATGAGCCCTTTACGTTGTTGCATTTGATGCGTGATTCCATAGCACAGGTGCATGAACATCCAATTGAGTTAATAGATCTCACGCCCTGGACTACTTTGGGGGATGGAATTCAGAGATTACGAGAGATGGCATGTGTGGCTGGGTGTCAGCGGATAATAGGTGAGCAAGGAAGCATTGGAGTGAAGAAAGATTGGCAGGGTCCAGATGCAGAGCAGTTTGTACCTTTGATGTGTAACAAATTGTTGCAGTGTGCTCCTCCCCGGTATAAGGCTCCATTGTTCGCTTTACTGGGTGCTCATACCTATGGTGCTACAGTGTACTCGGCTAGTGGTCTTATGGGACGTTTGAGTGCACTGGACCAGGGTCAGACACAGCCAGTGGCGAAGAATCAATCCGTTGATAATAAGGCAGGTGGAGATGGGACCAGGGTGAATATTGACCGTAGACAAATGTTTACAGACTTGTTGGCGAGTGGGGTCCCTAAGGAGGAGATTGATGGGATACCAACAAATGCTTTGTTGAAACGCTGGCAAGAATTGAAGCAAACAGGGAAGTTACAAACTGCCAGACCCAAAAAGGTGGCAACGAGTGATGTAGAAGTAGGAGGGGAGGGTGACATAGTACCAACTGACGCACTGCCTGTAACGCCTACAGCACCACCTCCTCCAAAGACTACCCCATACACGGAAGCATTTGAGGCATTGCATGAACACCAACGGACATGGACAGTCCCTAAACCATTATGAAGTGTTGGGCGGTCCCCGTCCCCAAACTCTACTGTTTTCCAAATAGCAGCATTGAAAGCAGGGGACTGCCGCCCATATGTATATGTGACTTTATATTGGGGACAACAGAAGAAACCACAGTATGTACTGGCTTTGCTGGATACTGGGGCAGAAGTGTCCTTGTTTCACAGCAACACCAGGAATACAAAATACACTACAGGTAGTGTGACAGTGGAGGGGTTGGGAGGACAGAAAACACCTGCGTATCGAGTACAGTGTCGAATGCAGATAGGAAAGGGTCCTATTTTCCCAGCGGAGATACTGGTCTCCGTGTTACCGGATAATATTCTGGGTATGGACCTTTTAAAGGGGCAGACAGTATACACAGAGACAGGTTGTTATACATTCGGCACTGCTATTCGTACTTTGTGTCTTTCAGCACTTAAGCCAATAGTCAGAGGGCATGCAAATTGGACCCCGGTGTATATTCCCCCACCTTCACAGCCAGTGAAGTTGAAGCAGTATCGAATACCAGGAGGTCATACAGAAGTAACAGAGACTATACAAGGTTTGTTGCAAGCAGGCACGCTGAGGCCTGCAATCAGTCCATACAACAGTCCAATATGGCCTGTGAAGAAACCAGACGGCAGTTGGAGCATGACTGTGGATTATAGAGGACTTAATAAAGTAGCTCCCCCGCTGTCTGCTGCAGTACCAGATATGATTACCTTGGTGGAAAAAATTGCACAGACCACAGGGCAATGGCATGCTGTTATTGATTTAGCCAATGCTTTCTTTTCCATACCAATTGCTCAAGAATCACAAGATCAGTTTGCTTTTACCTGGAATGGACAACAATACACTTTACTGGTTTTGCCACAGGGGTATGTCCATTCACATACTATTTGTCATGGACTAATAGCCAGAGACTTGCAAGCCATGAAGCCTCTACAGTGTACTCTGTATCACTACATTGATGATATTATGCTGTCCGGTGCAACAGAAGAACAAGTGGCCAAGGACTTGGACACTCTGTTACTATGGATGAAACACCGAGGATGGGCTGTTAATGAGAAGAAGATCCAAGGCCCTGCCCAGCAGGTGCGGTTTTTGGGGATGGTGTGGCATGGAGCCCAGAAAAGTATTCCTCAGCCTGTGTTGGATACTATTGCCAATCTAAAAGCACCAACGAATGTTAAGGAAGCACAAGCCTTGCTGGGAATTTTTGGCTTCTGGAGATCATTTGTACCTCATTTAGGCCTGTTATTATGCCCCATATACAATGTGACACGAAAAAGAGCAGCATTCACTTTGGGTAAAGAACAAGAGGAAGCATTATTCCTAGCCAAAGAAGCTGTGCGAGTCAACAACAAATTGGGACCCATACTCACTGACCAACCTTTTATCCTGGATGTATCGATGACAGATCATGGCATGTCCTGGGGACTGTGGCAAAAGTCTGCCACTGCTGGGGTGCGAAGGACCCCCATTGGATTTTGGTCAAAACAATTTACTCTGGCACAAAGGAAGTATAGTCCTTTGGAGAGGCAATTGTTAGCAGCATATACTGCTTTGCAACATACTGAAAGTACCACAGGTTTACAGCCAGTGACTGTGAGAACTGATTTGCCTATTAGCGGCTGGGTGCGTTAAGAGGGCCTTGCGGCCCGCATTGCAGTGGTTCAGAAGCAGACACTACAGAAATGGAAATGGTACCTGAGTGAAAGAGGAAATATGACTGGACAAGAAACCACTGACATTAGTCAACGCCTAGCGGGAGCTGTTAACTTTGAGGCCGTGGGACAAGAGCTACCACCAATCCAAGTTTGTGGTGGGCCATATAAAGAAGCAGAAGCATGGGATACGCTAACAGCAGAACAAAGAGAACAGGCTTGGTTCACGGATGGGTCTGCTACTATAACTACAAAGGGGCGAGTTTGGGTGGCAGCTGCCTACCAACCCACAACTGATTGGGTCTTGCATGAAACTGGTGAAGGAGGGTCTAGTCCATTGGCTGAATTAAAAGCAGCAGCAATGGTCATTGAAGAAACAACAGGACCATTATACATTTATACGGATAGTTGGGCTGTCTATAAAGGTTTGACAACGTGGATGGCCAACTGGAAACAAGACAACTGGACTATCAAGGGCAAACAATTGTGGGGCGGTGTTGATCTCTGGCAGAAATTATGGGAATATGGCCATACCCGACCTATTGCCGTGGGTCATGTGAATGGACCTGCTGGACTGTCAGGGAATGAAATGGCAGATAATCTGGCTCAAATAGTGACGCAAGAGGTGGAAGAGGTGGTGCACTTAGGAGAATGGACGCATCATCAAGGAGGACATAGAGGAGCGTTAGCTACCTACCAGTGGGCTACTCACAAAGGCATTCCATTGACTACTGAACAAGCAAAAGACATTGTGGAGAAGTGTCCTGTGTGTCAAGCAGTACAAAAGAGAAAACTGAAGGCTATCCCTGGACAGATATATCGTGGAACACAAAGTGGAGAAGTCTGGCAGTTGGATTTCATCGGCCCCTTACCACCTGGGACTGGACAAGTGCGGTATTGTGCAACTGCAGTAGATACCTGCTCAGGGATGATGGTGGTATGTCCATCCAAACATGCAGATCAGAAGACAACATTGAAATTGTTACACTTATTGACAAAGTACTACGGATTACCAAGAGAGATCCAAACAGATAATGGAACTCATTTTACCGGAAAAATGATTAAAGACTGGACTGAAACTCAGGATGTACATTGGGTGTACCATATTCCCTATCACCCGCAAGCTGTGGGTCTCATTGAAAGAATGAATGGTTTGCTGAAGAAACAAATGCGCAAGATGACTCCAACACATACTCTAAGGGGGTGGGACAAAGTATTGGATGACGCTGTCAGCATTTTAAATGGCCGCTTCATCCGAATGTTGGAGCGAATGTTGGGGCATGGGCATAATTCCCAGGATTGTTTACCCAGGGTGGTTATTTGTACTCGGAAAAAGTTACTCAGAGACCACAGTAACTTAGTAGTAATCACGGCACCCAGACAGATTACAAAGGAAGACACAGAGAAAGGGGGTGTGGTGTGTAATACTGGCATTGTAGGTGTCACACCTGTGTCTCGCTTGTGTTTCATACCCCACCCCGTGCTTTGTGAGTGGTGTACATGGAGTGAGGTCATGCAAGTAAAGGGTGGTGAAGAATATGTTGTGATCATTACTCCTGTGGCTACCGGGACAGTGCCTGCAGGTGCAGTGGTAGGATGGGTGGGTGTTGTGGCTGATGCACAACTGATTACTGAGCAGGTTCAGTTGTTGAATGAGGGTGCCAAAGTGAGAGTGTTGCCCACAGGAAGCCGTAAACAGACAGTGACAGGAGAAATCCTGGCTCAGGGACAAGGGGCTACGTTTCTGGTATTGTGTGAAAGAGAAACTAACCCAATTTATGTCCCCTCTTACAGGTTATTGCTTCTACCATGATGCAGATCTTTCCGTTTGGGAGACCACTTGTACCAGGAGACATGGAGCAGAAAACATCCAACACAGCATGGTTTTGGAGAAAAGATGTCCTTCCATGGTTCTTCTTTCTCATTGCAATGATTGTCCTGGTCGTCTGGAGTCTCCATGGACCATGTACCCGAATACCTACAGCTGCCAATACATCTGAGACATCTCGTATCAAGCGACACGTGACAGAGCATGCATTATTCCAAGCCCATTGGAGCCTGGCAAAAGTTGCCAATGCATCAGACTGTTGGGTATGCTCACATGTTCCGGGACCGGTTGCTGGGCGTTATTTTGCTATTCCTGTATCAGCGCGGACCCTATGGCTATTAAAGTCCATAAAGCCAACGGAGGTGCCGCTACCTGCTGGGGAGACTGCCAGAGCTAAGATATATAGTGACTCAACATACAATTCCACCACAGTGTTTATTCCCATATGGGAGCATGTTCAGGTTCCTATGTGGTGTTATTGGCCTAAGATCACTGTACCACAACAATGGCATAACACCACCCCTGCACCGTCAATTGATGTGGGAATTGATAAGCCGTGTAGAGACTCTCACTTTAGGATATATGCAAACAAAACCGGACTGGATGCCGGAAAGAGACCACGTTTATGGATTGCCAATGCAACACATCACGTTACATATACTGGACAAACTGTTCTTCAAATGCCTGCTCAAGTTGTGGAGCGAAAACAGGGTCGTGACCTTTGAACTAGCCAACAAACATTGATGTTCCCGGTTTTGAACCGGATAATTAATGGTTTAGGGTTTATTTGGCCTGGAACGGTATATTGGATTTGTGGTCACCGAGCATATAAATGGTTGCCTGAAGGAGCTGTGGGAGCATGTTATGCAGGTGAAATGCTCCCTGGCATGTTCTTTATGAACACAGAGGACTTGTCCATGGCCCGTATTCCATCTCACAGCTTGGCAAGGAACCGGCGTCAACAAGGTCAACGGCAGAAAGCCTCTGAGTTGATATATGAATCAACTGGTTTCCAGGTATTAGTGGGTTTAGAGTTCACGGGTTTCACCCGTAGAACTTTGAACTTTGATTACATACAAGACCTGGCCCAGTTGATTGATAATATTACTGAACTGTATGATGATGCTTTTCGCTTAATCGCAGAAGATTTGAGAATGATTCATAGACAATTTGCGCAAATGACTTTTGTGTTAGATTATCTTACTGCTATCCAAGGGGGCATGTGTACTATTGTAGGCCCATCCTGTTGTCATTATGTTAATCAAACTGATGATGTATCTAATGCTATTGAAGCTCACATCCAACAGGTGGAACGGTTGAAGGACCGCTTCGCAGCTGAACACCACACTGAAGTGCCAGGCTGGCTGGATTGGTTAAGTAATCTTAATCCTGCCAACTGGTTCAAGGGTGTGGGGGGTTGGTTTGCAGGTATCCTTCAGACCCTGTTGCATGTCTTTCTCATAGTTCTTATTGTGTATATCATATGGAAATGTATTTGGTGTCTGTTTTCTCGTTGTTGTACCACTTCTGCAGAGGTGCATACCTTACCTATCCGACGTGAGGAGACCAAGGGTGGAGTGTAAGGGATGGTTTTTGTTGATCTCCTCACGGTCAGTGAGGGGTTAATACTCTGCATTCAGGTTTGCAACAGCAGAGGGGCAGGCACTGTAAGCCACGTAGTGTTTATGAGAGGCAGTTGGTGATGTCTCCTATATTCAGTGTTATATAACCAAGCACATACGCATGCGCAGTATTAGGCATCACAGGGCGTAGTCTGTATGTTAACTTGTAATCAACACAATAATATTTAGAGTCGCACTTGGGCTGAACGAGTGTGTACCTGATTTGCACCTCTGGCCGTGCACCTATATCTTACGATGGGGTTCTCTTGGAACCAGACTCTCCCGTTGATGAGTATCTTTCATTATAATTATCTTTAATCATTACTGTCTTGCGTATTGCAGAGCCTGTGTTACTAATGTAATCTCTGGCAATAGTTCTGGTTTTCCTGTATTTCATCACGTTTATGTAATCCTTGCATGTTTAAATAAACTGCATTTCACTTCAGTGTGTTTTATCGTTATTCTGACATTCCAGACCTCTATTTGTATCACAGCTGCAGTTTAATGTTGATATATGTAAAATAATGCACTCAGGACATAAAAATCCAAAGGAGAAATATACTGTTCAGGGTACTGTGCTGTCAGAGACAACAGAGTAAAAGGATTTGGGAGTAATTATTTCTAATGACTTAAAGATAGGCAGGCAATGTAATAAAGCAGCGGGGAATGCAAGCAGGGTGCTGAGTTGTATAGTTAGGGGCATTAGTAGCAGAAAAAGAGAAGTGGTCATGCCACTCTACAGATCTCTAGTTAGACATTACCTAGAGTATCGTGCACAGTACTGGAGACCCCATCTCCAGAAGGATATAGATACTCTAGAGAAAATTCAGGCTACTAAAATGGTGACTAGTTTACAGGAAAAGAAATATCATGCTAGACTAAAGGATCTGAACATTTATAGCTTGGAGGAGAGAAGCGAGAGAGGGGATATGATAGAAACATTCAAATACATGAAGGGATTCAACAAAGTGAAGGTTGGAAGTACATTTCAAAGGAGTAAAAATGTTAGGACAAGAGGACATAGTCTAAAACACAGGTTTAGACATAATGTAAGAAAGTTTTACGTCACTGAGAGGGTAGCAGATAAGTGGAATAGCCTACCAGCAGAATTGGTAGAAGTTAATACAGTGACAGAATTTAAGCATGCATGGGATGGGCATAAGGCTGTCCTTAACATAAGAAAAGACCAAGGTATCACAGTCTCCTTTTGGTTATCCTGGGCTTCCTTACCTCTGTATGGCCGCCGGCCAGCATGGTCTCCAGTCACTTCCTCATTGCTACATCAGGTAACAGTCACTAGCACGGACGCCTGTTTATGGGCCTATTCTGGGTGGCCTAATTGGGTCCCGCCTCTTTCTGCTCCTTTATAAACCTCCCTGGGCCTAGGAGTCATTGCCCTTACGTGGTGTTTCTGCAATTGTGTTTTGTGCTTCGTTGTGACCCATGCCTTATCTGAGAATCCGCTCTGTGTATGACCCCGGCTTGTCTGACTACCCACATTGGTTCTGACCTGTGACTCTGGCTGACAAACTCGCTCCATGTATGACCCTGGCTTGTCTGACTACCCACATCGGTTCTGACCTGTGGCTCTGGCTGACTACTCGCTCTGTGTATGACCCCGGCTTGCCTGAACAGTGGCCCTGTCTACTACCCGCTCAGTGTAGCCCCCGGTTGCCTTTCCTGTGGGCCTGGTTACTTTCGTTCCTAGTAGTCCTCGGTTTTCCTAACCAGTGGCCCTGGCTCCTACTCGCTCAACATAGTCTCTGGTTGTCTGATCAGTGGCCTGGTTACTCTTGCTCCGTGTAGTCCCGGCTTATCTGACCTGGGACTCTGGCTGCCTACTTGCTCCCTACACTAACTTCTTGCCTGACCTGTAGTATCAGTTCCTCCTGGCTCTGGTCTGCTTTCGCTCTCTGTTGCCTCCGTTCGCAGACCAAGTGGAGACTTACACACATTCTACCATTCTCTGTTGTCCCACTTGAGTAGTACAGAGCACAACACAGTGTGCAGCTCTGGAGGGACCTTGGGTCCTATTTGCTTGTCTGGGGTTGTGTGGGCTATACTATTATTGCTGTACATTATAAATAAAGGTGGTTATATTTCATACGATTGTGTCTGTTCTTTTTTTGCTTGCAAACCGTGACACAAGGAGCAAAAAAGGTTTAAGGTTTTTACAGTAGGAAAATGGTCAGACTAGATGGGCTGAATGGTTCTTATCTGCCGTCAAATTCTATGTTTCTATGTCTTGTCTCCTCTCCTAGTACACATGCATTGATTAAGTGGATCTGGGGCATATTACTGGTCAGTGTCCATGCTTCTAATTAGTAAGAGAGACACAGTGACAGCTGGATATTCTCACTCTATAGACCTCAATTCCATTCGATTAAGTGCAAGTAGTAGTAGGAGGCTGGCCATGACATGCTTCAGCTGACTGTGCACTCTTGCAGCTGTCAAGCATGATGTGGCCCTGTCACTGTTGTATTCCTGGTAGCTGAGTAGTAGAAGTAAATAGCTGCTGGAGAGCCCAGTATCATTACATTACAGTTTAGCTAGTAGACAATGATGTGTGCATAAATGTGTGCTTGTTTTAAACCTTTGAATATCACTAGATTAGAGAGAGTGCACCTTAAGTTCCCTCCATGATATATTTTAATTTGCAGTGAGAGTGATACATTGTTCACCTATCCCTACTTTTCTGACTAGATACTATTGTAGCAGGGCTAGAGAAATCTAGTGGCATAATCCCTCAAGAATCATATAAAATGTAAAATAATAGATGAAAATTACAAAAAGGAATACATAGCAATACCAATTTGATTTGACATACTTGTAATTGCAGAATATATAAAATAAAAATAAAGTTAAACTATCTCTTAAAAGAGGAAAAAGCATGAAAAATATATATGCTAAACTTTTATGAGTTAACCCCATGGATGCCTACCCATTCCCATGGCCTGGCAGTAGCAGTATTGCAAGCTTACTTTCATGAGTAGACTGGCCAGACTAGGATATCTGGCAAATATGGCAAATAGCACCAACCAGTGGACCTGGGGCTAGATTCTATTGCAGGTGGTAATTTTATCACTGTTTTTATCTCCAGTTTTCTCCATAGACTTCAATAAGAAAATGTTTGATAAAACAGGTGTTAACATTTATCACCTGAAATAGAATCCAGCCCATGGAGTCTGTACTCTGGACAGCTATGGTTCAAACATAACCAACCGACAGACCAAGAACCAGACACATGCAAATATATGACTTAAAAATATATGTCTGCAACTTTGTCTCTGTTTTATCCATTAAGTACTAAGGGCTAGATTCAATATTCACCAGTAAAAAAAAAAAAAATAAACAACAGTGGTTTTGCAATCGCAGTTTGCTATCCAATTACCTGTGTTATGAACCCCTAATCTGCTTTAAAAAATGACACCGGCTGGTAATATTTCACCCATTGAGAACAATGGAACAGCTTTAACCAGATGCCATTGAATTGTGTGCAGTGAGTGCTAATGCACGGTAAACAGATACATTAACTCTCCGTAATTCTGTGGCTACTTTTCTTGGCATACAACACAAAACAAAGCTTAACCCCTTAAGGACCATTGACATACCCGGACCGTCACACTGGTCCGGCACTTAAGGACCAGTGATGGTCCTGGTACGTCATGTACTTTTACTCACAGCGCTCCTGCAGGTGACTGAAGTTGATCGCTCCAAGACCGGAGCAATCTCTTTCAGTCCCTCATTTGGCGTGCCGGCACACGTGATTAGTCACATGGGGTGGCACGTTGAACTTCCCTATCTGGTCCTTAAAGGACCACACACCCCGGGACCGCTGGTCCTTAAGGGGTTAAAAAATCTGTCACACAACACAAAGCAGGGAACAAACAGCTCACACACTTAGGACATAGCACAATGATAACAAAGGCAGAATTAACCCCTGAACTGCCAAAGAACCACATGTTAACACATACAAAGATGTATGTCCCCAAAACACAGTAAGCACACCTGTGAGTTGCTGAGCAATTGAAGTCTAACTGTGCAAGATCACTAGCCAATGGAAAACCAAGGTGCAGAGGTCAACATCACACAAACACTGACAGATAAAGAGCAATTACCCCAAACACATTCAAACAATAATAGTCACACCGGCATACACTCACCTTGATAACATCATCATTCCCATTGGTCCCATCGTATCTGAGGACCATGCCTGGGCAACACTCCACTGCTGTCTTAAATGCACATCTCACCATTCTGGAACTTGGAGTGTTTAGAGTGAGACCACTCAGAAAATGATTTCAAGCATTAAGTTTCCATTGCAAACCAACGTAAAATAAGAGGAAATGCAAGGGCTAGGGAGCCCAATGGTCCCCCAAGTACACCAGCACATCTTCTGGGTGTTGTAACCACGGATGCTCAGTCTGGTGATCCAGCCAGAGGGCCATCTCCACCTGGAGGACAAAGCCAGGCAGCAGCACCTAAGCTACCTCAACAGGATCTCACCCAGCCACAGCTGACACAAAGACCCACGGAGAAGCACAGGGAGGATAGGCAAACTCCCAGACCCAGGATATACTGCACAATGGTCACGCTGTTTGGAATGGCAGAGGCTGATGTGAGAGACCAGTACAGGTTGAAATCACACAGCATAACAGACATATGAAGTGATCAAAGATGACGTATACCCCATGGCCAGCACCAACTGTGCCCTATCCGGCATGGAGAAGTTACTGTGTGCTATACATGTTATGGCAACCGGATCCCTCCAGTCCACCAGGGGATATGTATCTGGGATGTCTCAACCTACCTGGTCCTGAGTGTTGGCTCAGGCAATGCCACATCTTAATCTTTACTACATGGAATTAAGGATATGGCTGCAAACCGTGGCTCCTCACACATGTCCCAAATCCACAGTCACCTGCACATCACTGCTTCAATGAGGCTCAGGTTAGGACCAGGAAAGCTATAGAAAACACCTTTGGCCTCCTCAAAACAAGATTGCAGTGCCTGGCTAACTTAGGGGGAGCTCTTCAATATGCACCACCAAAAGTAAGCTATAACATACTAATTTGTGCCATACTCCAAAATACCACAGTCGACACACGTTTAGTGGAGGATTTGGGTCCTGAACCCATTGAGGAGGTGCCTGTTCCCCAGCCTGAGGATGAGGAGACCCTGAGGGGGCAGATAAAAAAGACAGGCTCATCAGAGTCCTCTTTACTTGTGAGTACAATATATGAATCAAACAAAATGCATCTATGACCATGATTATGTATGGGAAATGTGTGGAAACACAGTCACACAATACATAATTATATGTTTCACTCCACAGGATGACTGAAACCCACTTAAGCCTCCAGACTTGAAACTGCCTACTTGAACATCACAATAGGGGTGATTTGGCTTGGGCTGGACTTGATTGAAACATGTCTTTTTTTCAGCCTCATCAACAATGTTACTATGTTACAACAACATAGCTGGAACTGCAATGAACACGTGCATATGCCATTTAATAATGGGTATAATTTAGCTGACATCTGGAATTCCATTAGGGCATGATGACATTGTCACTTCACAGATATCAACTACTGTATCCCCCTGTAAACACTGGTACACCCTATTCTTTATGTCCATCAAATCAAATAATAATATTTAGATTTGAAAATATCAACATCAAGCATATAACCCTTTGAGCGTTAGAAAGGTATTCAATGCATTGAAATGAATTATTATTACCAATAATGGGGTGATAGCATGGGGGTACTTGTGCTCAAAGATGGTTTAGGTTTGAGTGGGATTATAGTGTTGAAAATAATTGATCATCTGGCCCAGTGAGTAGAAAATACAATACAGCAGGAGCTCTCGAGTTAAGCGACCAGCACAATTGCCAGTTAGGCCACACCCACTAAAAGAACTTTGATATCACGCCGTCACAAGGTGCCGGCACTTGATAACGGGTCACAAAGAGCATCATGCAACACAGCGGGGAAGAGCGTAGAGAGGAAAAAACAGAATATCTGGCAAGTAATGCAAGCAAAACCCAGAAGGACATGACAGCAGGAATTTCTCCAGAAAAATGACAACAGGTAAAATCAGAATTTTTTTCCCATCCCTAGATTAAATAGGAAATTCTGGTAAATAGACTAAACCCCATCTTGGATCTGGTAAGGAAGGGTTATGTATTTCTCATTTTCTGGCTTATACTGGGTCAAAGATAAACTTTTTTTTCAATTCACTGTTATTTGAATAATTTTTTAAGCCTTCTGAAAAACTGGTATCTGAACTAACCACATTTTGTTTACTTTTAAGTCTTGATTGCAATGGCCTTTCTCTTATCCATGTATCTTCCATGTATATATATGTCCTTGCTGTTCTCTATTATAATTGTTTATAAGCAATAAACATAACTAAGCCTACCAGTACCATCTCTGGTGGCGGCATTTAAATTGACAACTTTGTCTTCACTGTTGTACTTATGAAAATCTCAATAAGAAACATATGAGAATTTAAGTAGTGCAAGATTTCTAGTAGCATTTAAGGGACTTTACAGCTGACTCGGGTAATGTGCAATATTCTCATATTTTCTCTTGTCAAGAAATAATCAGACTGTTCCTCCATATTAAAGAACTGGATAGCATTCAAACTTTTATTACTGATTGCAAATCTCATCTTTACTGAAAATGGTTGGTTACAGATAAACATACTGCATTTTATATTCTTGGTGAGTAACCTCTGTAAAGCACTTTATATCAGTAATACTTCTGGAAAGTATTTGGCTCAGGCAGATGGTGCACAGTTATGATATAATCTCAATTATTTCACCAGCTCTTTGAAAACATAATCTAGCTGGTTGGAAACTTTCAAGTCAATATATAATTTTTATATATATTTTTTTTTTATAAAAGCATGATAAATTTCTGCAGGTTATCCTAATCTAATTAGGAAATAATTAATCAGTAGAATGGCAATATAAATGTATGTGTATGTGCGTGCTTGCATGTGTGTTTGTGTGTGCAGGTGTGTACATGTGTATATGTATGTGTTTAAAGGGATAGTAATGCTTCGCAATAAAAAGCAGCTCCAATTAGTCTTCATTGTACTTGGGCTATGGAGAGTGTTATTTCAATACTGCCAGATTTTTTGTTCAAGATTAATTGAATGATAAAATATCCCTTCCTGCCTCATTTACTGATGTAACACTGCTCAGCTCAGAGCAGCAAGGTGGTGTCCAGATGGCTTGCTGAGAGGAACAATGTTCAATTAGCATAAGGGAAAAACCTGAAAAACCTGTCAAGGGGGGCAGGGTTTTTATTGTTCTCACAGTAAAAAGATTGTCCCTTGCTGTGAGCTGTCTGATCTGTAAACCAGAGTCCACATCTGAGGGGAGGTGGCTTACACTAGGTAAAAGGGGTGGGAGGGGGATACTTTATCATTCAATGACTCTTGAACTAAAACTCTGACAGTATTGAAATAATACTCTCTATGGCTCAAATACTATGAAGATTAATCTGAGCTGCTGTTTTTGTGAAATATTACTATCCCTTTAAATAAAGATGTGGTCATTTTAACTAATTGTCCTCAATACGCCTATTCTCAACTATATTCAACTTTTCAAATGATAATAAATTAATATAATGAACTTAGATTAGTGATGCTCTGCACTTGAATCTTTGTTACAGATATCAGCATACTTTTAACTAAGTAATGTCTAGTGAAAGCTTAAACTGAAGAGGAGTTACCATTAAAAACTCACAAATAGTTGTTTTTGCAAAGCATTTACATTTGCACACTTTAAGATCATGGCACATTTGCTACCTCTGCAACATGTGAGCAATCATTCTCATGTAAATGAATAAAAGGGATATGGAACATAAGAATCGGTATTTAGAAGAGTTTGCATTTAAATTCCTTTCTATTATCAACAAAAATAAATGTTTTGGTACATTTTTGAATGCAAAACTAAAAATTAAACATTACAAATGTTATTTTTCATACTTATATTATGACTCAAGATTCCCTGAAACAATACAGAAGCATTTCATAGTAAATGCCTTCCTCAGATAGCTATTAAAGGGATAGTAATACTTCGTTTTAACTTTATTTTATTTTGTAGGCATTAAAAAAAACATGAATAATGATATAAGTCTTATCTCTCAAACCTTTATGGTTTAAGAGATAGTCACAAACAAAGTTTCCCCTCCCGCCCCTTTTACCTAGTGTAAGCCATCTCTTCTCAGATGTGGAATCTGGTTGTAAGACCAGACAGATTACAGCAGAGGACAGTATTCTTACAGTGAAAACAATGAAGGAGCTGCCCCCTTAACAAACTTTTCAGGTTTTTCACTTATCTTAATTGAAGATTGTCCCTCTCTGCAGTCTACCTGGGCACCTCCCTTCTGCTCTGGCTGAGCAGTGTTACATCAGTAAAAGGGGCGGGAGGGGGACACTTTGTCATTGAATTACTCTTGAACAACAACTCTGGCAGAATTGAAATAACACTCTCCAAAGTCCAAATACTATGATGATTAATTAGAGCTGCTTTTATTATGAAACATTACTATCCCTTTAAGGGCATACTACAATAAGTGCAAGGTGGGAAGAATTGTAGACACATCTAGTATATATCACTGCAAGCAAGTCATGGTCAAATCAAGCACAGGAAGTGAAGATGCGGTCTGAAATAAAATGCTTGAGCATGCTTGGTACTTGCTCACACTGCATCAGAAATGTAAGGGGAGGAAAGGCGTTGTCATTTCTCCAAATGCATGGGAAGTTACTTATTGCAATACTGTTTCTATGAACACTTATCCCATGGTGAAAAATTCTCTTTAAAACTCTGAGTGCCCAAGAGGTATCTAATGCATTGCAGTGCAATGCATTGGATACCTTTCTGGCTCACAAAAGGTTATGGTCTGAATTTTGTGTCTGTCAAATATTCAGATCCACAGAACTTTAGAGGTGAAAGATAGCAGTGTATCACTGTTCAGACTAGATGGGGAGAGATGACTACACCATCCATCTGATCCTTTCAACTTCTTTCCTTGATACTATTCTGAATGCGAGTGATGCATTGTGATACATGATGTCCAAGCTCTTTAATCTTCCAACAGCCAGAGATGCCTGCAGTCTCATATTTTGTTAGTTTTCATTTGGCAGTTATGTTTGTTTTTTAAACTAAAAGTTCAGACATGTTCTACACAACTTCAGCTTTGGCAGGGGAAGATTTTTTTTACTGTAAGATCTGTTAAATAGTTGAATTCTGTCTTTCTTCTGTCTTTCTTTCTTTCTTTTTTTCTTTCTTTCTTTCTTTCTCCTACAAAGACCGATGGAAATCTCTAGGTTCACCTCTCTCCATTAATTTCTTAGTGGCTGTATCCATAATCACAGCCAGAGATATATGTATGTATATGTATGTATATCTTTATTTATGTGGTGCCAAACAGTGTACGCAGCACCTTACAATACATGAATGTTACAATAAATAAGAGGGTATACAATAAATGTCACATTCATAGAAACCATACGAGAGAGGTCCTTGCCCCAAGGAGCTTAAGAGGGGATAAAGTAAGTGTCACATTCAAAGAAACAATGGGAGAGAGGTCCCTGCACCAAGGAGCTTACAGTCAAAATGGGCAACAGGAGACAGACAACAGGGTATGAGGATGTCAAGTGCTGAGATTACCAATTGCTGAGTTTGGTCAAAGGTAGTGCATGATCCTAGTGCTCGAGAAGAGATGAATCTACAAACGTCCCTTTTCCATTCCCCACTTTTTTGCCCAATCACCATGTAAGAGTTGTGTTCCTGGGGGC
Source organism: Rhinophrynus dorsalis (assembly GCA_037306005.1). NCBI lineage: Eukaryota > Metazoa > Chordata > Amphibia > Anura > Rhinophrynidae > Rhinophrynus > Rhinophrynus dorsalis. The sequence goes on from CM074724.1 coordinate 131,241,553, forward strand.
CCCTTCTCTATGTTTAGTACAACTCTGCTGCAGTTGAAGTAACAGGGGAGACATGAATTCATAACACTTCTTTAATTTCTGTTCAATATGTTATTACTGAGGTTACATGATTGTTGCACAGAACCAAATGGAGAAAGATCTTTTTTTATTCATCACTACTATGGATGCATAGTAATGAAAATAAATACTCTTTTTTATATGGGCCACCTAAAATTCCCCTGTGAGCCACATACTGTATAACACTGGGACCATCAAGTCTTCTGTAGATTGTATGATGGTGATATAAAACAGAATGTGAAAAACACTAAACTGAATAAGGACACTAGAAAAAATCTAATTTATTAAGATTTAATTATTTTACTTCATTTTTTTTTTTTTAAACTGTTCATGTTTTAATAACTGGCAAGGCTGATTTGTATGTTTTATGATGTATGTTTATTAACCCCATCGCGACAAAGGATGTACACGTATGTCCCGCAGAATCTGTACCTTAGCTGAACTCAAAGGGTTAAGTTAGAGGTTTAGTATACTTGTTTTCTTTAGTGTTTTTAAGAGGATCTATTAGGAATACTTCATCTCCTACTTTTTCCCCAAAACCTTGAGCACAACAGAACTTTAACACAATGATGAGTGGCAAATAAAGAGGTTACAGCTTTATTAACCCTTTGAGTGCCAGAGTGGTACGGAATGCATTGCAAAGCAATGCATTCCTTACCACTCTGGCACTCAAAGGGTTAAAATTTGATTTTACCTTTTTTATCCATTGAGAACCCGAGCCCCCCTTTAAGGTGGAACCGCAGGCCAACAGCCAGACTGAGCCCCATACCTGGCTGTGGAGAGCATGGACTGAAGGTCATATCCAGTTGCAGCAGCATGGGCAGAATCCAGCTGCTTGCCATCTGAGGCATTTAGGGACTTCACAGGCACAGCTGCCTATCTTGTGCCTCTGCAATGGCGCCTTTCCTTCTTCATCTGTGTGGATCCCCAGGCACCCCTCCCTTTACCTCAGTACCCCACTGACAGCCCACAGTAAGGGCTAGGTTCCACTATGTAGCCAGTGCCATCTGCAAACTATAACCTACTCAGTCTAAGCTAAACTGTAGTGGTCTGGGGAACCTCATTATATACCCAAGTTGTTCTTGAAGCTGACCCAGGCAACCTTTTGACCTAAGAGTGACCTCTTCTGTAGCTGATGTAATGTTGCTATAGATCTGTGGTGGCAGTGGCAGTCCATATAAGCTGGCAGGGAAACAAAAGAAAAAAGGTAATTAATAACTTTACTCACAGTAACCCTGGTTTTTATATGTTATATACCACCTCTTCCCCCCCCCCCCCCGATTAACCTTGGCTTACCACTTTCCCCTGGGCAATTGCATGCTCTCCCACAGAGAAAGGGGTGATGGTCACTGCCAAGGACAGAGGGGAAGAAGTGACTGCCATCTTAATGTACTTCAGAGGCAATTTGACCGTTCAGTTATTTTATATATTGGTGGGACAGTAACTGAGGACCTCCCTGTTTTAGTATGTTCCTGGTCCCTGGAGGAAGTTTGGTTCATTATGTTTTTCCACTTAGGGGTCTGGGGATAGAGAGCATTGAGTGCATTCTGTGATACCACTGTCTTTCTTATGGTAAGCAGAAATGCCTTGTAGAATCATAATACCTTTTGATTCATGTGGAGGTGCATTAGTTAATGCATAGCTCGGCACATGATACACATCTAGCTTCATGGGCCTTAGCTTTAGTATTTATTTCAGTAATAAGCCCTGGGATCTTGAGCCTCCCATGAAGCTTGTTAATAAAGATCGATTTCAATTCAGATCAGTAATTAGGTCTGTATCTGAGACAAACACAATTTTGCTGTGCTCAATTTATTGTCTAAATTTACAAGATATAACATTCAACTGCTAATGTCGTCTGTATGTTTCTTCAAGTTAGTTATTAAATTAAAGATTTCTCTAACTGAGCTTCAGATTAGGGACTGACACCTGCCTTTTAAATGAAATAACAAATAGCTGTACTTTTCATGACCCATGCCACATTATTTTTGATGAAAAGTTTGCTAATTGTTCAACTTATTGGGCTTTCTTTATAATACTGGTCATACAAGCATTAAATATATCACAGGAAAACAAGTAATCAAGTATTTATTATGTATAATGATTCAGTATATAACAACTACAAAAATATGTTTTGTTAAATTAAAGGGATAATAATACATAAGATGTAAAACATATATTTTGTAGGGTTTATGTCCCCGAAAAAAACAAAGGTACTCCCACTGCTGAGAGATATTTTATCAAAAAATTATAACTGCTCAAAGTTGTATTTTTAGGTGCAATATCACAGTGGCCTGAAAATTTAACAGTGGCGCTGTTGCTACACCATTCTATGGAGATTTATGGTCTACAGAACAGAGCAGTCTATAGGTTGGTGTAGCAACAGCACCACTGTAGATTTTCAGACCACTGTGATATTGCACCTAAAAAATTCAAGTTTGAGCTGTTATAAATTTTTAATAAAATATCTCTCAGCAGTGGGAGTACCCTTGTTTTACTCAGGGGGATAAACCCTACAAGATATATTTTTTAAGTATTACTATCCCTTTAAATAGCAGACAAAAATATATTTATCAGATATGGGGCTGCTTTTATCTCCAGGTATTCCAATAGACTTCAGTAGGAACATTTTTAATAAAATGGGAGGTAACATATATCCTGCATTTGAATCCAGCCCATGATATGTTTTAGGCACTGAATTGTCCTAAAGCTAACTAAAGTGGAGTTACTGTACATCCTTGGACTAATTCACAGGGATACAACCCAGAAGCTGCTATTCTGTCTGTGGCTAAACAATACTGTATCTTGTCTACTGACTACATTTTAAAGGAGCAGTAAACTTTTTTTAATGAAAAACTATATGTTATAGAGCTTTAGAGCTTTTACTGCTGAGTAAAACAAGGGCACTCCCACTGCTGTCAGTTGTTTTATTCAAATGTTATAACATTTCAAGGAATCACTGAGTAAATTTATAAACTCGTTTATCTCCTAAAAGCTCTGACAGCGTATCCTAGCAGTTTGTACCACATCATATGGAGAACTGTTTGTCAGTGACTTTCTTCTCAAATAGAATGTAACAGTAACTCTAAATGGATATTGACCACTAGAGGGCAGTTTTAATTAAAAAAAGTAGTAGTTTAAAGAGTAAGAACTCTGGAAATATGCATTTCTCAGCAGTGGAAGTATTTTATTTACCAGTAAAAGTCTTAAAATATAAATGTTTTCATAACAAGTATTTACTGCTCTTTTAACACATCTACAAATGCCTATAACTAATGCCCAAAAACTGAAATATGTAAAGATGGAGTTCACTCTCATTTGGGCCCCACACTACTGTGCATTAAAATATTTCATTAAACAAGATATAATTTTGCTGTACCACAGACAGAATAGCAGGTTCTTGCTGCTACCTCTGGCAAATAGTACTGAAATACAACACCCTTCTAGTTAGATTTGTGGGAATACTGTTCCTTAAACACTATGGGGGAGAGTCACTAAGGTGATAAAAGTGCAGATAACTTCTCCAGTGATATCACTTCTCCAGTGCCTATGTTTTTCCATATGTATAATATAGCAACAATAAAAAGGTCTCAATTAAATATCAGGCAAAAAGATGCCTTCAGAAATGGGGGGGGTTATGCGTGATAAAGGAGTGATACAAAGGAGATGACTTCTCCAGTACTATCACTTCCCCAGTTCCTATGTTATTCCATAGAGCGTATGCACTAACATCTCCAAAACTGGAGAAATGTTAGTGCATTGGCTCCATAGAATAACATAGGAACTGGGAAATTATATTACTGGAGAAGTCATCTCCACTTTATCACCTCTTTATCACTTCTTAGTGCATCACCCCCCATATCTGAATACATCTTTTTGCCTGATATTTAATTGAGCCCTTTTTTTTATTGCTGCTATATTCTGAATCATTATCCATAAAAAATATTTGGTGACTCATAAGCAATACTTGGTGACTTATACATCCAGTACTTGGTTGCTAATATAAGTAGAAGGGCACTTATGTGAAATTTTTCTGTTGCTGCTCTCTGATGGTAGGGTTCAGGTAGTATATCCTATGTTATAATTCGCTAAGGATGTTTGTCAGAAGCCGTCATGCGCAGTAGAGACAGCTGCACGCGCTGCAGTCATGCGCATTACAGACTGCCGGTGCCGCGGCCGATATGGAGCAGGGCTCCGAATTCAGACATGGAATCCTTTCTGCGCGCCTTCCTTGGAATGTTTGGTACTGCGCATGACTGCAGCACCTCCAGTGTTGGCCCGTTTACACGGGTTTTAAAACTAGTAGGTAGATAGATAGATTTTTTTTTTTTAATCCAAGCACCAATCACTGACACGAGCAATACCAGTGTGTGCCAATAGGAAATTTCTCTTCTGTCCTTTGTTGTATTTTCAGGCACAACCTACCTTCAACTGCTATTATCTTGGACTAATGCAGTAATTTTATCTCTGGTGTTTCATATATATTCAATTCTCATCCATCAATCACAGTATAGTTCTTTACCAAAGTATTGTTCTTTAAGTATTCTGTTTGAAACTATTATTTTGAAATGGATAGAGGTGTGGAATGTTTAGACCTTTTACACTGATAATATAAAAAATATAATTTAATTATCAACAGAAGAGATTGCTTTGTAATGATTAAAGGAGTGACTTTGCATTTCAGAAAACAGAATGACCAGTTTAGTGCTGTGGTCAAAGCCAGATAATCAAATCAATCAGAGACAGATATGGAGTCAAGTCCAGGGTATCAAAAATCAAATATGGTCAGAGCAGTAGCAAGAATAACCAGGGGCGGATTGTAGTATCGGGCATTCGGGCATGCCCCGGTGGGCCGGTTGCTTTTTGTCAGGGAAGGGCCGCTCCGCAAAATGACTGTAGACTCCAGCCCCACGGAAGTGTCACAGGCAGTGACAGCAGTGTCAGAATGTGAAAGAGACTGCTGCTCTGCATTTCAAAGCTGCCCCGGGTGAAGCAGCCACTTGACAGCCTTGGTTGTTTTTTTTTATGATTTCTAAGTTAACCCAGGGCTAGAGAGGCTTTTAACACGTTGTGAAGCGATATAAAAGTCCTCTCTAGCACTCAAGATGTTAATTTGCTCCTGTACCTGCATTCCTGTTGCTGCCCTGCTTCTCTTCAGCGGACTCAGCCTCCCGTTCCCCGGACCTTATCAGGCATGTAAATCATTCACATTCCTTTCCTGTCCTCCTCTTTTCTCCTGTTTTGACTTTTTTTTTTGTCATGACCCATGATCTCATAATTGAAAAACAAGAACCCTTTGAATGCCAGAGGGATACCCATGTGCAAAGCGTTTGATACTCCTCTGGCACTCAAAGGGTTAAAATCAGAGACATTCAGAGTAAGAGGAAATGTGTTCCTGAACATTGCTCATCAAGATAAAGAGGATAAGTGTTGAGGAAAACTACTCAGAGAAACTAAAATTCTGCATATTCCCATTGATTTAAATGGGGCTTTTGACCTCCTTGAATACAAAGGGTCAAAAGCCCCATTTAAATCAATGGGAATATGCAGAATTTTAGTTTCTCTGTTTGAGTAGTTTTCCTCAAAACTTATTCTCTTTATCTTGATGAGCAATGCTCAGGGACACATTTCCTCTTACTTTGAACATCCCTGATTTTAACCCTTTGAGTGCCAGAGGAGTATTAAAACGCTTTGCACATGGGTATCCCTCTGGCATTCAAAGGGTTCTTAATGTTCTCCCATTATGAGATGATGACTCAATCACACACACACACACACACACACACACACACAAATGTAACTATTGTAGCCCCTTCTACTACCCAAATGCCAGCTCAGAACCCCCCATATCCTCCTAAACTAGTAGCCTCCCAAATGTGTCCCATCTACTCTATGGCTGCCTCCATATGCCAACCTTTGTACCCAAGCACCTCCATGGGCCCATGTTTAACCATACTGGCCACCATATGCACCCCAAACCTACTACCTACCTACTAGTCCTCTGTGTTCAGAATGTCCATCATATGCCCCCCCAAACAGCCCACATGCATATATATATATATATATTTATATATACACATACATACATATATGCATGTATCATGATATACCAACTAAGGGGCCAATTTTTTTAAAAATGCCCCGGGCCAGTATCTGCCCACAATCCGCCCCTGAGAATAACTATAAGGATATACAAACTGGAATATTGAAAGCATGGATTAAGTGTCAAGGTGCAAATAATCTGGCCTAAAGCAGGAGAGTAGGCAGTAATACAAGAAAAGGTTCCTCTCTAATAGGATGGATAAATCCAGAGAGTAAATTAGGTTTATCCTTAGCAGTGCTACATAGAGAAACTTACATTAGGCTGACATTGGGATTGTTTTGGCCATGCCTATAGCCCAGAAAGTAGGTGTGACCAGCACAGTTGAGTTGTTCCTTAAGATGTTATGCTTTATGCAGTTTCTTACTCTAATGTGAAATCTGGCCCTGTGTAGTAAGGAACGTGTATGGGAAGAACAACCATTCAGTCTGTGCCTGCTGTAGAACTATCCCATTTATTTTACTGGTATTACACTCCTGGCCAAGGTGCATATAAAATTAGTGAAAATGGGTCAGCCTAAGAGTGGAATCCCATTAGTTAACAAGATAATTTAATAATATTATGGGGGAAAATACATATTTGGGTTGGAGCATAACAAAAAGGCACATTGATATAAATTAAAGCAGTGATATTAATTAGCCGTTTGAGTGCCAGAGGGATTACCAACATATTATTCTGCAATATCTAACGAATCTCTCTGGAAGTGAAAAGGTTAAAAATGTCATGCGAATAGGCCCAGTTATGAAACAGGAAATGATCCTTGGCTAAGTGACAGAAGCAGTGAATATGCGTCATGGAGCAAATATATTTTAAGGGGCCCCCAGTATGTTCATTGTACATTTTTGAAAAATTTGTTTCAAAAGGGTATGTACTAATACAATTCCATATTAAATAAGCACCAATTTCTTAGTGCTACGCCTGCATGACAGCAATTTAATAAACAACGTATACTGAAAATGGCCTTCTATATGCCCGCTTGTACTAAAGAGAGGGAAGTGTGGACATTTTGGGGTCATTCTATCCCTTTATGTCTTGTTTCTTGCCATTTTCTAATAAAGCACAGATGAAATTGGGGTAAAATGGCTGCCATTCAGTGCTTGCTCATACTAAAGTGGTCTGCTCTGGAATACACTAAGGCAATCATACCTAAATACATACATACATATACATCTGTAAGTTCTGGTGCTGGGTGTATAATCTATAAGAGCAGAAACTGATCTGGACTGCTGGATTCATGCATTACCCCCACTGTTTCTGTTAGTTACCTAAAGAGGCATCAACATTTCCATTACAATGTGATTTAGGCATTTCTGTCAGATAAAGGTTTAATGTGAATGAAATACAAAATGGATTAAGAAAGGCAATTCAGAAATGCTGTCAATTGTTCTCTCCAATTTCTTTTCTCAGTTTAAATTTGCTGTATTTTGTTCTAGAGCCTTTTGGCCAGCCTGATAGTAACCATAGCAATTCCTTACACAGAGAGAAAAGGTATGCTTTACTGTGCCACCCCTGTAATCCTCAGAGCCCTGTCAATTATCTATGCTTCCTATGCTAATATCCAATCTTTTTAACCCCTTGGATGCTAGAGATGTCTCCATTGCATTGTGATGCTTCTAGTATCCAAGGGGTTAACCCTTTGTTGACAGAGGTCTGTGAGTCTGAAAGAAAACATATTAACAATAAGCTTCAGTTGTTACACCAAGCTCAGCTCTGAGCAGGAATGACTTCTGCCTGTGTATTTTGGCCAGGATTAATTACCCAAGACGCATATTCCTGAAATGTCCTTTTAATCCACTTATTGCCAGTTTGGTATGCAATGTATTGCATACCCCTCTTTAAACAGAATAAATGAAACAATTCTGGAACAAAATGAGGCATCTGTCTTACCGATCATTGTGTGCCAATGCCAAGCTGCTTTGCTGGAAAAGAATTGAACACAGACTGTGTTCCTTTGAAAATTCATTACATTTGGAAGATGAGGTCTCCCAAGACATCAGAGACTTGGAATGGCGTACAGCGCTGCTTAATTAACTAGGTAGTTTCTGATTAAACGGAATTACTTGTCAGCTCTATCTTAGCAGATCTGGGGGGAGATTCACTAAAGGTCAAAGAGGGCTCAAAATATCAATGTCCTGTTGGAGCAGTGTCAAAGGCACATTGACAGTATGCATTAAGTGTCTTCGACATCACATCCCCATCAGTTCGATACAAATCTGTTCACAACTACATCCATCCGACATGCCTTCACCAGGTTTACAAATTTTCATTCATCACATCATCAGTGAACTATTTCCATATGGAAATAAAACATAATAAGTTGTTTCCATATGGAAATACAGGATAATGATCCATTATCATATTCAAGGGTGCGTGTGTGTATGTTAATGTGGCATTTCATCACATTCACTAAACTCCGATAGCAGCCTTTGCTGTCAGAGTTCACAGTCTCAGCTTTGTCTACCTGAGGCTGCCAAAGGTTGGGATCTCCCTGTACTGTCCTATGCAGTAACAGTCCTCAATGAATCAGAAGCAGGGAGGGTTGTGAACTGTTGTCGATGTGGAAAGGATGCTCTCCCTCACAAATCACCAGCACTATGACAATCCTGAAGTCTGAGAGCATTCTTTCCCTGCTTCCCCAATTGGCTAGTAGTGGAGGGAAGAAGATACTTTTAGCACCATGGACAGCATCACTATATAATCCCTTTGAATACCATAGGGATGTGCATTGTTCATACTAAACAATTATCTCCTCAGCTCTGTTTCACATTTATTTCAAACATGTTGTGAACTCCCAAGGAAACAAGGCTGGGGGTCAGGCAACATCCATGGAGATTTGTGACTACCAGCTGCCCTCCAGCTTTGTTCCCTTGCCCACTGGCATCCACAGAGCCCCATGTACATTGTGTGACCCCCCAGCCTTGTTCCCTTGCCTACTGGTATCTACAAATCCTCATGGGCACTGCCTGGGCAAGGTAACAAGCCTTGGGGGTGTCTGGCAGTGTATGTGGGCTAACACACAATGGTGATGTTTCCCATGCAGCCCCACAATACTTACGTTCAACATGCTACCCCACAGTTAATATTTGACATATAATAACGCTCCCCACAGTTCCACATCGACATACACTGCCCTTCCTCCACATTTCCAAATCTACAAATGCTGCCCCACAGTTCTACTTCAACATACACTGCTCATCGCCCCCGCAGTTCTATATCAACAAATAGTGCCCCACAGTTCTACTTCAACATACACTGCTCCCCGCCCCCGCAGTTCTATATTGACAAATACTGCCCCACAGTTCTACTTCAACATACACTGTTCCCCACCCCCGCAGTTCTATATCGACAAATAGTGCCCCACAGTTCTACTTCAACATATACTGCTCCCCCACAGATCCTTTCAACAAATACTGCCCACATACAGTAAACCCTTTGAGTGGCAGCGGGGTATGCAACGCATTGCTTTGCAATGTGTTGTGTCCCTCTCTGGCACTCAGAGGGTTTATATCAGCATATGCTGCCGCATAACTTGCATATTAATGTAAACAAAGATGTTGTCCATTTTGTTTGTAATAAAATCAGACATTGCGGGGGGCATCAGGACCTATTCTGTTGTCCCCCTGGCATTGATCACCTATTCAATAGGATAGGTGATGAATGCGCGACCATGAAGGCAATCAGCGCCTTCCCCTTCTAGCTCTTATCCTTCCTTGAGTAGGAGGATCAACCGCCCATTCATAGAAAGTAGGCTCCGGAGCTCATTCATTACAAGTGGGGTTGCCCATTTTTGTTGAATAAATTCCACAAACATCTTTCTCTGAATGAGCGTTTTATCCTCCTACTCAAGCACTCATTCACAGAAATCCATTTCAGGAGTTCATAGTGCCACCACTGGCTTTCTTTGAATGGGCACTTGATCCTCCTACTCATATTTGGACAGGAGCAAGAAGGGGAAGGAGCTGATCACCTTCCTGGTTGCCGCATTGGTCACCTATCCTATTGAATAGGTGATCAGTGCCATGGGGACATCAGGCATGGTCCTGGGGCACCAGTGTGGTCTGATTTTATTAGAAACAAAATGGACAACATATTTTTGGCATTAACCCTTTGAGTGCCAGAAGGGTACACAACACATTGCACTGCAATGCGTTGTGAACCCCACTAGCACTCAAAGTGTTAATATACAAGTTATGTGGCAGCATATGCATGGTATTAACCCTTTGAGTGCCAGAGGGGGTGTGCAACGCATTACAAAACAATGCATTTCACACTCCTCTGGCACTCAAAGGATTAACTGTGTGGGCAGCATTTGTCAATATGGAACTGTGTGGGGGGGCAATATTTGTCGATGTGGAATGGAGGGGTCAACACATACCAAATATTAACTGTGGGGCCGCATGTTGAACAAAAGTATTGTGAGGCAGCATGAGGGACATCACCATTGCATGTTAGCCCCACATACTCTGCCTGACACCCCCCAGCCTTGTTCCCTTGCTCAGACAATGTCCATGTGGATTTGTGGCTAGCAGTAGGCAAGGGAACAAGGCTGGGGGCGGGGGGGGGAGTGTCAGACAGTGTACATGGGGTTCTGTGGCTGACAGTGTTGAAGGAAACAAGAGTGGGGGGGGGGCAGCAGGTACTCACAAATCCCCATGGATGCTGCCTGAACCCCAGCCTTTTTCCCTTGGGAGTGCACAACATGTTTTAAATAAATATGATACAGAGCTGCAGGAATAATTGTGCAGTGCTTGGTGTACTCTTTAACCCTTTGAGGCCACGGTTTGAGCAATGCACATCCCTATTGCACACAAAGGGATACGGGAGGGATGCTGTCCATGGTGCTTAAAATATCCTCTTCCTCTAATGGCCAAGTGGTGAAGCAGAAAGAATGCTCTCAGACTCCAGGATTGTCATAGTACTGGTGATGTGTGAGGGAGAGGGTCCCTTCCACATCAACAGCACTTAGACACTTCCTGTATGCTAATAGGGACCTTCTCCTCCCCTCCCCTCCCCTTGTATCCCTAAATTTTAGTGCATATGTATTTTGTGTCTACATCTAAATGTAGAATGTTTTGAACACATAAAAAAAATCATATCACCACAGCATCGACCTTTAGAGAATCTCCCCTCTGCTGTTCTGAATATGTTGTTAACCCAACGGTATCAACATCACTAAGATGCTTATATTTTAATTAAGTCCACTTTTGGCAAAGCAAGCTAAGAATTACAATAAATAAAAAGCAAACTGCACTTCTGGTCACAACTAGAAAAGAGTTAAAAATCTGAAATTAGTTTCTCAAATCAGTTTGTAGGTCCCAGAGAAAATGTCAGATCCACTGATTTTAAGAGAGGGAGAAAGAAACAAGGAGAGTGAAGGAAGAAGGAGAGTGGTAGCAGAAGCAGTTGGGAGAGTGGGAGATAGAAGGGGCTTGAATGAGGAACAGTGAGGCAAAAAGAAAAAAGGACTATGGGAAAATGACAGAGAAAAAGATCAAGGGAGATAGAAAGGTATAGAGAGTGTGTAGAAGAAGGGGGTAGGCTGATTACTGCCTGAAGGTAAATTAACCTGCCCCTTGCTTTCATTACGTAATTGCTTTTCATGCAATCTGATTGGTTAAATCAACAATTTAAAAAAATGTATATTTTATGCATATTTAACATGCATTCCAAACTTACAGAATTGTTTTGCTCATTTTTACACACAGCTTAGTCAGTGTTCAATTCACATTAAAATAACTCAGAGTCAAATATATCAGTTCATGTCAATGCTTGGTAAGTTGCCATGGAAACCAAGCCTCTGCTGGGCCATCAATTGGGTCAGCTTCTTCACTACAGAAGGTGCTAATGAAAATGGAAATGGTAGGAGAAAGCATATTAAATAGCTTGTGTATTTTAAACTATTCACTCAGGATTATAAAGTGTGACCAACATCAGTTACACTTTAAAGGGATAGTAATGTTTCATAATAAAAGCAGCTCTAATTAATCATCAAAGTATTTGGACTTTGGAGAGTGTTATTTCAATTCTGTCAGAGTTGTAGTTCAAGAGTAATTCAATGACAAATTACCCCTCTCCCGCCCCTTTTACTGATGTAACACTGCTCAGCCAGAGCAGAAGGGAGGTACCCAGGTAGATTGCAGAGAGGGACAATCTTCAATTAAGATAAGGGAAAAACCTGAAAAACTTGTCAAGGGGGGCAGGGCTTTCATTGTTCTCATAGGAAGAAGATTGTCCCCTTCTGTTATCTGTCTGGTCTTACAACTAGACTCCACATCTGAGAAGAGATGGCTTACACTAGGTAAAAGGGGCAGGAGGGGGAAACTTTTCTTGTGAATATCTCTCAAACCATAAAGGTTTGAGAGACAAGACTTATATCGTTCTTCGTGTTTTTTTAATGCCTACAAAATAAAATAAAGAAAAAACAAAGTATTACTATCCCTTTAATTCTCTAATCTAAATGAATAAAAATGTTGGATAAGCATCACTTGAAAAAAGATGGAGGAGTGGCTTTGTTGGTTAATTGAATGACTCTGAAGCCAAGACAGATTCTGCGAAGAGAAGTTTGGTTCAGTTCCAGTGTCTGCTGCTTGTGACCTTATGATAGTCATCTCCTCTCTGTGCTTCAGGCACCGAAAATGTGTGTATAAACTCTATGGGGCAGGCACGTGCTGTGCCTGAATATACTCTGGATAGTAATGAGTAACAATTGGTAGTGCTACTTAAAAATGAAGATAATCCTATAATATAAAGTTCTAGACTGCGTCGCTCACTGTGTGCGTAACCGCACATGCGCAGTGGGGACTCGCAGAATGGGCTGACCCAGAGCAAACTGTCACCCAGCCGCCTCTGCTGCTGCCCCGGAGCCGGGAGCACAGACAGGCTGTGAGCCATCCGGAGCTCCCTGCTCCGGATCAGCTTGTGTATACGGGCTTTGTAACTAGTATAAGAATACATTTTCACAAGGTCGTCAGACAAGACAAATAATTCTTCAATAGTTACTATGTGATACTGCATGCAACATACTGTTAACCCTTTGAGTGCCAGAGGGGTACGCAATGCATTGCAAAGCAATGCATTATGTACCCCTCTGGCACTCAAAGGGTTAAATGTTATATTGAGCTCAAACCTTTAAGGGCAATCATCAACCCAATAATTGTGGTCTTAATTATTAGCATGTGAATACATAGCAGATGTGCTAATTGAATATACAATGCACACGGTTGACTGGGTATGATGGGAATTTTAGTTCTACAACAATGGGAAGTCTTCAGATTGTCTATTAATTGATTTTACTTGCATTGTTTCGGATTAGTTCAGGGAAATAGAGAGAAACCAGTAAGAAGTGGCAGATCTGTCGCATTGTAAAGGTTAGCAGTGCAGAAACACCCTTTCCCTTCTACTGCAGCTCTTTGGAGAATACATTTGCAAACACGTTCCTACTTACTCTACTGGGAAGAGAAATCTAACTGATTACAGCTGAGCTGCAGACGTTTCTGATAGTAAAAGTGCAGGACCTCTATTAAACCTATTCCCACACCTCTGCTTTTAAATTTTGTACTCAGCACGCAACAAATGAGAATCATTTGCATTCTAATTTCCATTAACTCGCTGCTGCCAAGATGTTTTAAAAACATTGGCTAACTCTTCAATGAACATAATAATTATAATACAGTAAAGACTTTGAGGCTGTTTAAATAAGAATAACTAGATCAAATCAGCCTTAGTATAAGAGGCAAATTTAAAGGGATAGTAATGTTTCAAAATAAAAGCAGCTCCAATTAATCTTCATAGTGTTTGGGCCACGGAGAGTGTTATATCAATACTGTCGGAGTTGTAGTTCAGGAGTAATTGAATGATAAAATATCCCCCTCAGCCCCTTTTATTGATATCACACTGATCACCTCAGAGCAGCAAGACTGTCCGGATGGATCGCAATGAGGGACAATCTTCAGTTAGCATAAGGGAAAAACCTGATAAACCTGTCAAGGGGGGCAGGGTTTTCTGACGTTCACAGTAAGACGTTTGTCCCTTGCTGTGAGTTGTCTGGTCAAGAGACCAGATTCCACATCTGAGTGGAGGTGGCTTACACTAGGTAAAAGAGGCGGGAGGTGAATACTTCATCATTCAATTACTCTTGAACTACAACTCTGACAGTATTGAAATAACACTCCCCATGGCCCAAATACTATGAAGATTAATTGGAGCTGCTTTTATTTTGAAACATTACTATCCCTTTAAAAAAACTGACTAAAATAGAACTTTCAACCCCTGAATGTCAGACAGGTTTCAAGTACATTACTTTGCAATGAACTGGATATATTTCTAGTATTCAAGGTATTCTAAGCCACATTTAAATCACTTTTCTATATGTCCCCGATGGAGCAACTGACTTTTTATTATTGCAATTGCTACGTGCCCAGCCTCTACTATCCCAGTTTTACTCTAGCTGAATTTGGTTTATTGCGAATGTTAGGTAGTATGTGTTCAGTCTCTACTACCTCTATGGGCCATTTGTTCAAAGGGATAATGACAAAAAAATTTTGTATGAATGACAAAAATAAGTAATTGTATGCATGAAGGACATTTTCTATAGGGTATACGACAAAAAGTGAGTAATGTCTGTTGTGTACGACACAAATCCAGAATTAATGGGCAAAGGGGCGGGGCAAGGGTGGGGCTAAACAATTCTCCAGTGTCATATAGAGAAAAAGAAAATTTGTCGTAACTAATTGCAAAAGACAAAATTTGTACGTCAAGAAAAAAGTAGAGGGATGTGAAGTTCAACTGAGAAAAACCTATAATAATTGAAGGAAACACAACAAAAGAACAATTACCATACCTTTATACCAACATTTTTGTCATTAGTTAAGACATTTTTGCATTTGTTAAGACATTCTTGTATTTAGTTAGGACATTTTTGTGGTTACATATGACTATTTTAGTCAGGAATTGACACTCTCTGAAAATATTAATGAGCCCAACGACACTGTACAACGAAATGTCGTTACAAATGACAAAAGCTATTTCACTGCTTCTTTGAACACATGGCCCTAATTCCACCAGCTGAATGGTTTATTGCAATTGTTAGTGTCCAGCCTCTGTTATTTCCACTTCTACCAGTTGAAAGTGTTTTTTTTTTGCAGTTGTTAGGTATGTGTCCAGTCACTGTTACCGCCTCTTCTGCCAGTTGAATGTGGTTTATTGCAGATGTTAGGTATGTGTCTAGCCTCTACTATTCCACCCTCCACTCAGATGAATTTGGTTTATTTCAGTTGTTAACTATGTTGAAAGAAATATTGTGATGAACACCCATCGAGAACGAGCAAGATAAAGTGTCTTGTTCTGAGGCATGCTAGTCTCTCAGTGGTGTTACAAGTCACTCCCATGTGCCATTGCAGACAGGAAATTTCCACATCCATATCAGACTAGTCCTGCCCACAGACAGTACAGCTCTGAAATATCAGTCAGATCCTCTCTGCACAAGAGAAACAGCACAACCACAAATATACGTTTCGGCCTCTATGGGCCTTATCAGTGTTGTGAAGCAGATTCCCTCTAGGCACATAGAAAGCAAGGGCCCATGCCTGAGATGCTCCTCTACTATAGGAAGACCTAGAAGCATATACTGTGATGAGCACTCATCAAGAATGAATAAGTTGATATGTCTTGTTCTGAGGCATGGTGATCTCTCAATGTTGTACAAGTCACATTTTTCACTCCCATGTGTCATTGCAGAAGATACGGATTTCCATATCCATATCGTACTGATCTTGACGACAGACAGCTTTGAAATGTCAGGCAAGTCCTCTCCTCACAAGAGAAATAGCACAACCACATATGTGTTTTTATCCTTTGTGGACCTCATCAGTGTGGTGACACTGATTCCCTTTAGACACATGAATAGCCAGGGCCCATTGCCTGGAATGCCCTGGTCCACAGAAATACAACCCAGAAAAATCAGGCAACAATCACAGACATATGTTTTGGTCCATTGTTAGCTATGTGTCCAGCATTTGCTACCTTAGCTTCTCCCAGCTAAATGTGGTTTATTGCAATTGTTAGATATGTGTCCAGACTCTACTACCTCAGCCTTTTCCAGCTGAATGTGGTTTACGGCAAGTGTTTGATATGTGTCCACCCT
The DNA here is from genome assembly GCA_037306005.1 of Rhinophrynus dorsalis. NCBI lineage: Eukaryota > Metazoa > Chordata > Amphibia > Anura > Rhinophrynidae > Rhinophrynus > Rhinophrynus dorsalis. Next base: position 131,257,851 of record CM074724.1, read on the forward strand.
CTACTATCCCAGCTTTCCCCTAGTTGAATGTGGTAAATTGAATTTTTTAGGTATGTGTCCATCCTCTGCTTCCACAGCCTTCTGCAGCTGAATGTGGTTTATTGCAAGTGTTAGGCATGTGTCCATTCTTTGCTTCTCCAGCCTTCCAGAGCTGAATGGGATGTATTGCATTTGTTTGGTATGTTTCCTGCCTCTACTACCCCAGCCTTCACCAAGCTGAATTTGGTTAATTGCAGTTTTTAGGTATGTGTCCAGTGTCAGCTTCTACAGCCTTCTAGAAGAAAAAAGAAAAAAAACATGAACAGCGCAGAGGAAATCTTCTAAGCGTAGTACGACAATATTCAGTATGATCCTTCACCAACACCACAAGGAAGTATAGGAAAATTACTCACATTCTTCGGAGGCAACAACCTGCCTCACATACTGGTTCTCACCCCAGTGTAGTGATATCCACAGGAATGCAATCTGGAACTCAGTGGGTACTCCCAGCTCTCCCTTTCTTCAAAATTGGGTGTATGTGGAATCAGCTGTGCAGACAGAAGATCATATCATACCTCCATCCAATACCAGACTGAAACCTATTATATTTTAAAAACAACCCTTATAGTCGGGTCAGAGCTTGGAGCTTTCAACAAGAGCCAGTAATTCTTCCAATTCCAAAAATATACCAATATATCTAAATATATTAAAAAACTGTTAATTAACCAAAACCTTTAAACAAAGGTAATATTTAAAAATACATAAAATCAAAATCAAAGATCAGCAAACATAAAAAATACTCAATCGTTTAACGCATTTCGTGACACAAGGTCACTTCCTCAGAAGCTCAAAATATGAGTAATATGCATCTTCTCTATATATATATTGCCTACAGGCAAAGTGCCTCCCCAAAATCAACAGCAAATGCCCTTCAGCTGAATAACCTTATCCCGGTCTGTTCTGACCTAAAATCCGCCATACTAATCCCACGTGTACCTGCCCGCGGTCCAACAATGGAACGCAGTCCTAATCCACACAGTTATCGTAACATCTGGTATGACATCATGCCCAAAAACAACCCCGGTCAGATCCAAACATAACACTAGATGGAGGCTCCACCTACCCCCATGCTCTATAATCGACCAGAAGAAATTATAGACACACCAACATCTTTAACCATATGTATCTCACTCAGTATGCGGATTAATATAAGCCAGAAGATCAAGGGCAATCTAAATAAAAACCTCCGGGAAAAAAAGACCCATACCAACCTAACATTGGGAACATAAAATCCCCAAGTATGATCGGAGAGGTTACCACCCAAGAGACTTATATTGAAAGAAGTCACTTTCCTATACTTCCTTGTGGTGTTGGTGAAGGATCATACTGAATATTGACTTACTACGCTTAGAAGATTTCCTCTGAGCCGTTCTTGTTTTTTTCTTTTTTTCTGCTAGTTATTTTATCGCGGTGACCCAATCCGTTGAGAGCGTGCAGCGTGGACCAAGTGTATGATTATTTTATATATATAATTGTTTATGTTTTTCTTTTGATCTCTATACTACGTTGTAGAATTGTGTTAATTTTTGTTTGCCAATTTTGTAGGGAAAATAATACAACTCTATAGATTAAGCGCAGTGATTTAAGGAAACATTTTCTTATTTTTTGTTCTACAGCCTTCTGTAGCTGAATGTGGTTTAGTGCAATTGTTAGGTATATATCCAGCCTCTCTACTAACCCAGCCTTCCCCCAGCTGAAAGTAGTTTATTGCAATTGTTCGGTGTGTGCACACTCCAGCCTTTCCTAACTCAGCCTTCCCCCAGATGAATGTGGTTTACTGTAATTGTTAGGTATTTGTCCATCCCCTAAATTATAAGCTCAAGTGTCCTTTTGACAATTTATATCCAGTTGTTAAGTGTATCATGTGTTTTAATGTGTTCTGTAATTGTACAGCACTGCAGGACATAATGGCGCTTTATTAATTAATGAAAATAATAATAATAATCATCCCCAAACAAGCAACAGTTGATTGATAATGAAGGGAGCTCTAGTCCCCAACAGCTGGAGAGCCATTCCATCTACTTTGCTATTGAAACAATTTCATATTGTTTGTTGCTCTCCAATCTCTTCTACGTAATTAACACTTGATATAAATTGCTAAGTGTTAATTTTCCATGTGGTGCTTTGGAATTTGTCTTCTGTCAGTCTGGGACTAATGAACACAGTTTCTCCATTTTCCAATTTGCTTAGTACAAAAACAAAGGATGAGTGTACAAAACTATAATAAAACCTGGTATTACTGTATAAAACACATATGTTTTCACATAAAGAACACTGATGTCCTTTAGGAAAATTGGTCATCTGAGCCTAATAATTACATTCAGGACATTTACAACTGAAGAAAAACAAGATGAATAACGGACCAGTGTGTTTTATTACAAGGGCATAGATTTGGCATTCAACGAGGCCTCACCTTGGATTCCCAACAGACTCAGTTTTACAGAAATTAACCATTTGAGTGCCAGAGGGGTATGCAACGCATTGCTGTGCAAAGCGTTGCATACCCCTCTTGCACTCAAAGGGTTAACCAGTTTAATAATGTGGTCAGATGGTCAAAAAGACATACATGGCTGTTTTTCCCAAATAGGAAGGAAAGAATAGAAAGGCTACAACTAAATGTAAAAAATTATGAAAATGTGCATCTTAGAAAAAAAATTAAAATATAATGTAAAGTAAACTTTTCATTTTAAATTTACAGAAACCCTGTTTAGAAAGTGAATGTGCACTTTAAGAGATTTTAACCATTAACCTCCATTTGGGGTCACCACTCACAATTCCATGGGGGCGGGGTCTCACTGGTCCTTACAACTGTCCAGGTACTGAAGGTTACGAGAAACAATGGTCCAGATTTATAAAAGCAAACTGATGTTATTCTGTAATAAACTGCATCAGAGGGGACATTAAAAAAATTCCTGTTAAATTAAATTGGGATTTTAATCGCTTGATTACTAGGGAGGTCTCCTGAGGAAGTATTGTGTAGATACGAAAAGAGTAAGAAATCGGAGCTTAATATAAGATCTTTAGTTTTTATATTACATACATTTTTTTATTCCCCTCACCCTGCGCTACTATTGGGGTATCAGTGCATCAAGTGATTTGCTCTACAGCTACAGTTCATTGATAAAGTTATTGAGATGGAAGGGATTCCTATTAAGAGTGCTTTGATATTTACTTGCACCTACTTACCTCTGCCCGTTAATTGATTGCACTGGAGGCCAAGGAATGCTATACCTAGATGAGAGAAATTACCGAACATTGGATGTGGACCTTTGCCTGCTTATCATTTACATCCAGACCTGACTGGTTCCACTACTTCATTGTTACAACATCTACGTGTAACGGGACAGGAGAGAACTACTATAGGGAGGCACCCTGCCCATTAACTGTTTCATCTACCGTGAGCATCCTTACACAGTTTGCTACGTACACATACATCTTATATACATTTTTATAGTGATATCACTATTTTATGGTACCATATTATTTTGTATAGGATCATATATATATATATATATATATATATATATATATATATATATATATATATATATATATATATACATATATATATATATATATACATATCTTTTAGTATAGGTTGATATTGTATTACATTTATGCTGTTTCTTTTTTTTCTTCCTTATATTAAATAATACGATTCAGAGAGCTCGCATTTCTCTTTTGTTGTTTCTACAGTTTTTGGATTCTTTACACTAGCTTTAAGAACGGAGCACCATTTTTTCACTCTCCTTTTTTTCCCCTCCGATATATGTATATATATAGCGAGAGAGAGAGAGAGATAGATATATGTATATGCAATCTTTTCAAACCAATTGACCCTATAGTGCTATTTACATGAATACTTTTCACCTTGTGTTATGCATTCAAAAGCAGCATTATACAATTTGGATCTGCACAAGTACTGAACATATCCAGATTTCAGCATACCTGATATATGGAGGCCTACTAGAAATCGTCCTGATAATTCACAAGGGTGATGTTTTAGGTTGTAATGCCAATTGCACTATAGGTGACAAAGGAATTGAATTGGGGCGTTTAACCATGAATGCTAGAGATGCGTTGGAGACATTCCTAGCACTTAGAATCAAAAGCCCCATTTTAATCAATGAAAAATGATAAAAAAATTTTATATTAGTCTTCAAAGGCACTGGTGGTTTGCCCACAGATTGCTCCAGTTCAACTAACTACATCAGCCTCATAGCCCCTTCTGTTAGAGTTGACCTATCACCTTAAGGTAATTTCAGTTCATTTTAAAGAGGATTAGGTAGATAAAATGAGTACCATTAAATTGAGTAATAATATCTATACTCCCATGATATACTTGAAAATGAGAGACAATCTCAATGTATCCTTCCTGGTAAAACACATTGATATCATTATATGTTGTGCAGTCAATGTGCTTGAAATATATATATTGTTTATGAGAAATTAACTTTTATTAGTTGGTGGCCCAGTGTAGCTCTTTATGTTAATTAGTTTGCATTCAAGGCCAGTATTACCTAACACTTTGCTATGAATGAATCTAAGCAGAAACCATACACTGGGGCATTTCTAATAACATACTAAGGGCCTCAAACATAACTAATTAGCAAATTGTGTTGGAAAATAGCATAAAATATTCAATAAAATAAATCATTTGTGCATCCAAATAAACTATTTATTTTGCACAAAAAAGTATAGTATGAGTAAAACAAATTAGACTTGTCTTAAGGAGACAGGTCCAGTTTAATCATGTCACTGAAGATATTGGTTTTGTAAATCATGGGGAGTCTCTCTTCTGTGTTATATGATGATGGTACTCTGATACACCAAGGTGCTTAAAGGGATAGTAATACTTTGTTTTATCTTTATTTTATTTTTGTAGGCATTAAAAAAACATGAACAACAATATAGTCTTTATGGTTTGGTTTGAGAGATATTCTCAAGCAAAGTTTCCCCTCCCGCCCCTTTTACCTAGTGTAAGCCATCTCTTCTCATATGTGGAATCCAGTCCATAGACCAGACAGATAACAGAAGGGGACAATCTTCTTCCTATGAGAACAATGAAAGCCCTGACCCCCTTGACAAGTTTTTCAGGTTTTTCCCTTATGTTAATTGAAGGTTGTCCCTATCTGCAGTCTGCCTGGGCACGTCCCTTCTGATCTGGCTGAGCAGTGTTATATCAGTAAAAGGGACGGGAGGGGGATACTTTGTCATTGAATTACTCTTGAACTACAGCTCTGACAAAACTGAAATAACACTCTCCAAAGCTCATACTATGAAGATTAATTAGAGCTGTTTTTATTATAAAACATTACTATTCCTTTAAGATAGGATGTCCTGCAAAATCATACAGGGATAAATCTCTGGTATAATATGTGTCAGCGAGTATGGAGTGGGAGAGCAGCATGAGCCTTCCTTCCTTCTACTTTTCCTGTTCCATCTACAAAGAACAAAATAGTAAGACTTACAAATGTCACCCTGACAAACAGGACTGGATTTCCTTTTAGTGCCTCCAGGCAAGGACACCAGTAGCACCACCCATGCCAACATATTCTTTGCATGACCCAGTCTCTTCCACTATTGACTAGCAGAAACAATGTTCTTATGTTTAACATACAAATATAAAATAATCTCTTCACCCCTTGTATGCTAGAAAATCTCCAAGGCATTGAAGACAATATGTTGCAGATGTCTTTAGCATACATGTGGTTTAATAATGGGCAGTAAAGGGGTATAAAATGAGAAATATATTACTAATATAATTCATGAGCAGTGGTTTAGTGTCATTGAGATTGTTCTAACCACTCCCCCAATATAGATTTGGCCAGTTGAGGACAATGATCCAGAGCTGAGGACAATGATCCACAAAATGTGATACTCTAGGTTATAACTTACTTTTATAACCTAAAGGAAATCTAGCCCTGAAGAAGGAACTCAAGTCCTCAAAGTTTGGAAACAAAATTTGTTTTCTGTGACAACAGAATAAATTACTATGAACACAAATAATTAGCAGAAAGAAGGGAACATGTTGAGATTAACTATAAAAACTGTACTTAATGGTCAGTAATTAAATAATGCAATATGAAAACCTACAAAGTATCTGTAAACAAACAAGTGCATTACACGTTGTCTTTATATGTAAAAGAGAAAAGTAGCAATTCTGGCAGAGGCGTAACTAGAAGCCTCTGGGCCCTGGTGCAAGAAGTGCCACAGCCCCCCTTACAACCATTAGTCCCCTTCGATCACATTGACCCCCTCCACAATGTCCCTCAATCTCTACAATGACCCCATCTCCTACCTCCTACCTGGAGCTCCCGCACGGTCTTCTTAGTAATGCAGAGCGAAGGGAGATGATGTTATCTCCAAGCATTCTGCATTACTAGAGTGCCGGAGGTAGATTGTGGGCACCAGGCAGAGGGGGTAGCAGGGGGTGGCCGGGCCCCTGGAGTGCACGGGTCCAATCGCAGGTGCGACCCCTGTGACCCCTATAGCTATGCTACTGAATTATGGAGCATACCAATTGCATCACTGAGATCAAATAAATATTCATTCACATGATTCTTCTCTGTGAGCTCCAAGCGTCTTCTTCTGTCTCCTGTCTGCATGCTTCTTCTTCTCTCCTCACTTTATGCTTCTTCCTCTCTCTTCTCTGCATTCTTTCTAATTTCTTCTCACTTTTTTCTCCATGGTTCTACTTTCATTCTCTCTCTGTCTACTTTTTGTTCTCTCTCTCCTCTCTGCATGCATAAGCAACTTGAGGTACTCATCTGTTGAGGACTGCAATTTGTATCATACCCAGCCAATGGTTGCCCAGTCCTGCTCATTGTTCCGTCTTCACTCTGTTCTTTGTATGCTTCTTGTTTCCATGTTACGTGTTTTTTTCTCTCACCTCTCTGCATGCTTCTTCTTCTTGTGCCTCTCTTCATGCTTCCTCTTCTTTCCTCACTCCAAGCTTTCTCTTCTTTTTCTGCTCTTTGCATGCTTTCTCTTCTACTCTCACTCAGTCCTATTCTCTGTGTTATCTAGATGCTTTTTCCTTGCTCCCCACTCAATGCTTCCCTTTCTCTCTCTTGCTCCTCAAGTTATGCTTCTTCATCACACTACTTACTGCATTGTTCCTCTTCTCTCCTCAGGCTATGCTTCATCTTCTCTCTCCTCCTTGCACAAATAGAGGGGTCATATACACATTATCAGTCTAAGACTATGGAACATATTAGAAATGGGCAAAACTTTACTCCTCAAATGTGAAACATCAAAAACAGCACTTCCAGCCTTCCTTCTGAATTCTGGAGAAAAGTACCATTTCTTCTTTTTTACTGCATAGAAATCAATGATAATAAAGTATCCCCCCATGTGGAGAGTTTCCCCCGTGTATTCCAGCTGTGCTAAAGTATGAAAATGGTTGAGCGTTTACAGCATGTTTTCAGTTCCTTTGGGAGAGTCAAAGCAGCTTAGTTATTGATGATAGCTAGTGTTGGTAGGCAAAGTGAGAGAGTTGTTGTTTCTTAATAGGAGTATTGGTGGTAGCCAATACTAATTGTTCTCTGGATATGGGTGTGAAAGAAGAGAGTAGCCTAAAGAGAGAAAAATATATCACATAGTCAAGACAGACATCTGCAACTTGATATAGTGTGATACGTACATGCACTCACTCTTACATCCTCAAAAACAAGAGTGACAGTCATACAGTGAGGTACAGTGATGCTTCACCAGCTGCTCAAGTTTTTGATTATGAAGATAAAATGTCTATCCTGTACTGTTCTGTAAAAATTAGCACTATAGTCCTTTGGAAATAACCTTATGAAATGTTGACAATAGCTACTAGTATGTAGGTACTTTTAATTGATAGGAGACAGAGACAGGCAAGAGATCCAATTCCTTTGTCTGTGCAGAAACTAAAAGTGACAGTGACATACATAATACAATATTTTGTCAGACAAAATATCACTTCACACGCTAACAGCTCTGTTGTGTACTTTATAGTACAAATCAATACAAACATCAATGTCCAACAAATCAACTAGGTCATCATCATCATTGTCACTGCTTCCAAATCCAATCCAGCCCAGTTACGCACACTGTGTCGGCAAGCTCTGGGTTCGTCATGATGACACACGCATGCCGTTGCGTATGTTGTGACTTTTGAGGGGCTTCCTCTACATAACTAAGCTCCGCAGTTCGGTTGGTGCTAAGCTGTACTGCTAGTTGTGCATTGTAGCTCTGTCTCTTTGGCATATTTTGACTCCTACTTCCTGGTTACTGAACCTTTGGCCTATCATTTGGATTCTTCTGATCGCTACCTGCCCTGACCATTTTACAATTCTTTTTGACCACTCTTGATCTCAGCCTGCCCTGCCCTCCTGGCCTGTCTAGTGGATTACCATTGATTGCTGCCTGACCTTCTGGCCTCCTCTTGACCCTTCTTGTAACTCAAGTATACTTGGGGATCAATTTCTGGACTGCCTCTTTTCTGGTATATGTTTATGTATGTGTGTATATACCTAGATAAGTTATACTTGTGCCTATTCCACAAAGCTCTACCTACATCTACTTGTGCCTAGCTACACCTGTATATATATATATATATATATACTGGACTGCCTTTTATATCCATATCTGTACTGGTACTCCCTCTTCAGTATCCTGGGCACTAATACTTTAGGGGCTCAGTCTCTATCTGGGTTGTCAACTTTGTTTTACTGCTGTGAACAGGCTACCTGCTATTGGGTTCCACTCGTTTCTAACATCTTTCCTAATAACGCACTTGTTTTAATCTTCATAGAGTAAGGTTCAGCAAGCATACAAAACCTCATCTTGTATTGTGTATCTTATTTTGCTCCTTAACCTTACTACACACTGTTGCTTGCTAAGCAGCTATGAGAACCTCTGCTGCTTTTCGAAATGCAGCATCACTGACACCTACTGTTCACATCATTGCAACATCTAGTCACTGTACCTCAGGAACTAAAATGAACAATCCAAAAGCTAAACATATTGTGCTATCTATTGCTGCTGTAAAAAAAAATAAAAATTGTGACGAGCATCCAATGAGAACAAAAATAATAAAGTGTTTTGTTCTAAGGCAAAGTGACCTCTCAAGTGGTGCTCAAGTCACATTTTTCACTAACATGTGCCCTGCAAAGAGGAAATCTCCATATCCATATCACACTGGTCCTGCCCACAGACAGTACAGCTCTGAAATGTCAGGCATATCTTCTCCTTGTGAGAAAAACAGCACAACTAGAGATTTACTTTTTTGGCCTATGTGGACCTTATTGGTGTGGTGCAGCTGATTCCTAGGCACGTGGTGAGCAAGGGCCCATGTTAGGATGTCCTTCCATCTTAGGTAGACCTACAAAGGAAAATTGTGACAAGCACCACCTGAGAACAAACAAACTAAAGTGTTTTGATCTAAGGCATAGTGGCCTCTCAGGTGCTGCTCAAGTCTTATTTTTTGCTCATATGTGCCATTTATAGAGAGAATTACTGTATCCATGTAAGACTGTGTCCACTGATAGACAGCCCAACTCTGAAAAGTTAGGCAAATGCTCTCTATACAAGAGAAACAGAACAACATTTATGTAAGTTTCAGCCTATGTGGGTCTCACCGGGGTGGTGCAGTTAACACCCTCTAAGCCCATGGAGAGCAAGGTCTTTTGTCTGGGATGCACTTCCATCTTAGGGAGACTTCCACACAAGTTTTGATTCTAGGTACATAATGCACTGCACCACACTGACAAGGACCACAGAGTGTGAATCATATATCTGTGGTTGTGCTGTTTATCTTGTGCAGAGAGGATTTGCCTGATGTTTTGGATCTGGATTGTCTGTGGGCAGGACCAGTCACATATGGATATGAAAATGTAATGTCTGCAATAGTACAAGGGAATGAAAACATGTTTTGAGTAGCACCTGAGAGGCTACTATGCCTTAGAACAAAACACTTTATTTAGTTTGTTCTTGATATATGTATTTCATAATTTTAGGTTATAAGTCTCCGTAAGTTGCAAGAGTATTCCAGACATGAGCCCTTGCTCTCCATGTGCCTTGAGAAAGTCAGCTGCACCACACTGATGAGGCTTACATAGGTTGAAATGTACATCTGTGTTTGTTCTTTTTCTTACATCCAGAGAGGATATGCCAGGCATTTTGTAGTTGGACTTTCTATGGGTGGGACCAGTTGGATATGGACACTTTGTTGAAAACAGAGGCTTTTAACCCCTTACTATCCGAACACATACATGTACATGCTGAGCGGATGTCCCAGTGGACAGAGGACGTACATGTACGTCCCGGAAGCCCTTTAATCCCTTAACGACCCTTGATGGTCATAGTACGTCATGGGTAGATCTGAGTTAACGACCCATGACGTACTATGACCGTCATGGAATTCCTTGCTCCCCCCACGGCTGCACGCCATTCGGGGACTCCAGAGCCAGAAATATAAAAAAAAGAAAATGCTCCTTGGTCCTTAAGTGACCGCAATGCACCAAGCGGCTGGTCGTTAAGCAGTTAAAAAAATGTTCGGCGGGCGTTAAGTGCCGGCCCTGTGAACGCACGGCTGGTCACTAAGGGGTTAAAGACATAGTCATAATATAAACATACTGGAATTATTCAATGTAGCATTATATAATGTATAGTATCCATCGTACTGTGTTTACCTTTGTATTGTTCTTTAACCCCTTAACGACGGCCGATCGGCGTGGCTTGGTCAGTTAAGGACCACGGAGCATTTTTTTTTATTGCTCCTTCCGGTTCCGGACTCCCCGAATGGCATGCAGCTGCGGGGGGAGCCCGGAATTCCATGACGGTCATAGTACATCATGGGTCGTTAACTCAGATCGACCCAGGACGGACTATGACCGTCACGGGTTGTTAAGGGGTTAAAATCTATTAAAAAGTTTCCCCCCTCCCACCCTTTTCCATCACGTCATTCACATTTCACTGAGATCCGAAGGCCAGTGAGACAGATTGCAACAAGGGACAATATTGTGTCAGTATAAAGAAAGCACTCAACGTTGTCCCTCTTTTAGATCCATCCGGTCAAGCGACCAGCTTTCAGATCTCAGTGAAATGTGAATGACGTGATGGAAAGGTGGGAGGGGAACTTTTTAATAGATTTTCAAGAACAAAACACAGGTGCTTACTATGCATTATAAAAGTACATTGCATTATTCCATGTATCTTTATATTATGACATTACCATCAAGATGCAGTTATTTTACAAGTATTGCTTTGACAGAGTTGTATAAGTAGGTGGTTAGTGCTGTGGGTAAAGGGCAAATTCATCTTGCTAAAACAATTTCAAGGCTTATGCTGTAGGACTCAGCCTGCTAACAGCTTTTACTTTTAACTGTGGATTTCTCCACTTCAACTTTCAGAACAGTGGAATTGCAGTGGGAATTCTCTAATTTCTACACCCTAAAAATCATAGGTAGAAAGCACAATAAAAAAGTTCTAGAGGGGGTGGAAAAAAATTGTAAATTGAGTTTTTTTATCTGAAAAATGTTTTGTGAAAAAAGTGTGACTTTTCAACCATTGCTAATCTCCAATGTGGCACAATTGATCCATATGGTGCAGTTAGTCATAGAATTGCCCTGCTTTTTGTATTTACAGATATATGTTGAAATATTAATATAGAGTAAGGTTTCATAGCACACCCCACTAGACTTGTGCTCGGCAAAAATTTTTGTTAAAATTCGATTTCAGACTAATTTTTTTTTTTTCCATTGAGAGGATCCGAATTTTGGACTGGACATGTTCGACTCGGACGAAATTCAGCAATTGTCCGAATTATTCGGCTGAATTAAAAAAAAAAAAAAAAAAAAAAAAAAATATTCAATAAAAAATGAAAATTAAACAGGATGGCAGATGAAACAGGACTGCAACTACAATTGGAGTTTCCGTGCCAGCTCCAAACACCAGAGCACCAGCGGGACAAAGTATTGCTTTTATTTATAAGGCATATACCCAACGGAGGTCTTGTAAGCATATATCTTGACTTATTATGGATATTCTATGCAGAGTCTTGATACACTTTTGGTAATTGCATGATTATTGCTACAATTCTGTTCTCTCTCTTACATGCACAAATAAAGGTGGAACAATTCTTAAATAAACCAACTGCACCATAGGGAATATAGACTTTAAATAAATCACAATTTAAAATCCCACTCACATTTTGGAAATACTTATTTTTCCCCTATAGTGCAACTGTTATGCTCCAGAATCTTACCTCTTGAGCTTTTGAATGTGTCTAAGTGTAAATACAGTATGTACACATAGACTAAAGGTGCAAATCTGTACAATAACGATGTGAAATTCTGGAGCAAATCCATTGCACCATACAGGACAAATAAACAATCCTAAAATTCACCTTTGATTTAAAAAGGGCTTTTAACCCTCTGAATGATTCACGCAATTAATTGCAGACCTCTTTATCGTTCTAAGTGGTACAATCCCCATTTAACCAATCTGAGAGAACTCCAACTAATTCCACATAAATTTAGCTTCCCAATGGAATGAATTATAAAGTAAGAAATTGGACACCAATAATGAGGCATATTGAGTTGTTTAGCACAAATCATCATGTCTCTGCTCAGTACTGGCAAAAGTAAAAGTTGGCAACCCTATTAGTGGGAGAGATTGATACAGTAGAACAAGATCAGATGAATTACAATGACAGAAGTAGACATTGGTATCCCCTAGGTGTAGCCAACAATTTGAACTGATTCTGGAGTATTTGACTTTTTAGACATTTTATAGAGATTATAGAAAAGTCATGTGTCTGCCTGTTTTGCATGACTTTGAAAGATAGTACTGATGACCCTTTGATTTGAGGTCAACTAATGGAAGATGAGGAGGGAAGTTTAAATAGGTGACTATGGTTGCTGTGTTTGTTTGATTAATTTTTATGACCAGTTGGTTTGAAAAAGCGGTCTTGTAACCAAGAAACGTTATATATATTTCACAATTGGTTTGTTATTTTATACAATAAATGATTTTAATAGATATATAGCAGCCTTTTTTACTTATATAATATCTGGAGACTGGAGATTTGCTGACAAGGTACTGGAGTTATCTGAGTGGGGGCAGATATAATCCTCCCCACAAGCCTAAGAGCTGGTTCTGGTATAAGCCAAAAACCAGCATCTCCGTTTGTGAGTATATTTTTACTTATATGTAATTATTGGTGGTTCCTGGAGATTACAGGCACTACTGGGTGCCTTCTGTTGTGTGTTTTCTCCTATATGATAGCCATTTTTAAACAGTAGTTAATGAGATATTCAGTTTGTCAGTTTATGCAAATTAGCAATTACTGACTGGCAGGGAGTGTCAGGTAGAAGGGAGCAGTATGGAATGTTAATGGATTGTTGGCAGGGAGTTACAGGTGAGAGGGACCACAGTGCATGCAGTGCTGTTTAATATTCATTAATTAGCAAATAAGTAATGCTAAATATCTCATAACATTTTTTTGCTATTCTAAGATAGAGATTATTTTAAAAGCTGCTACAACATAACCTAAACTGATACAATGTGAGTACTACTTCTTCTGTATGGAAATCCAATCATGCTGTTGTTTGTCAGATCAAAAGCAATTGCCAATGTATTGGCCGCAACGCTTAAAGAGCTTAGCAAGGGATTTGTGTTTTCCAATTAATCTTCTTCACCTTAAAGGTAACCAAAACCAACCTTCCCTATATCTCCATGCTTGAATAGAAATAACATAAGTCATGCTTTTGTTCATCTCAAAATACTGCTTTCTCAAACTTTGGAATAATCATTTTATGCTGCTATGCGTTAAATTGATTTTCTCTTCACCAGTGTTTTGAGTAGTCATGGGCTTGCATTTTAAAATGAGCAGTTATGTGACAAAACTATAATTTTGCATATTCTCTGAATTCAGACAGATGCAAATCTGGTGCCAAGCTGCACATTTTTGCACTTTGCACCCACTAACCTGGTTTAGAAGACCCTTATTCATAAGCAGTATTCTCTACTCTCTCTATTACTTTACGAAATCTCCAGCTTACCAATTAATTGTCCAGCAGTGGTTCCTTCCCTTAACTTCAGGTTATCTGACACCTCCCGTTAGGAAAAAGGCAGGACATCATGGTAAGGTCTCTCAGGCCCAAGGACTAGGCCCTATTTCCCATAGGCCTCAGATAGGCCCCAAGTCACCTGTAGTTTGTGGTGAAGGCATTAACTAGTTTGGTTTGCCCTTTCTCAGTTAGATATGGTCATAGAGCGGACATCAGCTACCTGGAAGCCAACTGCCTTCTTGTGGAGCACTAGTCTGATGGATCCAATAAGAAATATTGCTTGACCTCCTGAAAAACCACTGAGATCAAGCATCTAGGATTCTATTATATCTTGGGGGTTGTGCTATCTCCACTTTCAGAGTCCTAGTGTAGCAACAGTGTTCACGTATCACCTGTACACTACTGGGTGCGATACATCTGTGAGGAGAAATAGTCTGGGGGAGTTATTTACTGTTGCTCAGCATTTCTATCAATATATTTTTACTGCTTTCTTTAATTCATTTCATAAATTAGTATTTTATTATTCAATGGGATAGTGTTTTACTGTATGTACTAGGATGGATATAGAGCTCTTGGACAGGGCTAGGCAAACTAGATTGCAATTCTATCATCCCCAGCAAGCTATTGGTTGGTTGGGATGATGAGAACTGTAGTCAGCCATTATCTGGCTGTTGATGATAGGAATTGTAGTCCTGAAAAGCTGGAGGGCCTCAGATTGCCCACCAATGCTCTAGATGAGCCCATTTATTTCCCATATATTACACAAAATCTCAGTGTCTCCTTGTGAGGAAACAAGTGATGCCCCAGAGAGATGGGAACTTCTGTAGATAAATATGTTACAATTGTAAATGTATAAAATAAAGTTAGAGGATGTACTCTCATGACCCTCAGAGACTACTGAAAACAACATATGTATGTGTGCAAAAGATAACGAAGCTAATATAGTATACTATAAAGTACTTCTGTAATTATGTGGATAACCACAGGAGGAAAATAAAAATTCCCATTTTTCATCAGGTTTTTTAACCTAATGAATGAGATTTTGCCAAAGAAATATTTACGAGTGGGTCTTGAGGATCCTCCTACTCAACCCAGTCATTCATAGAACACCAATTTGAGTAGGAGGTAGTAGGGGAAGGTGGCGATTGCCTTCCTGGTTGCCAAATTGATCACCTATCTTATTGGACAGGTGATCAATTTCAGGGGGACATCAGGAGGGGTCCTGATTCCCCTGTGAGATCTGTGTGGGACAGCATGTCATGTAGGGAACAGCATGTTTAAGATTACTGTGGGAGGGGAGGGCAGCATGTCGAAGATTACTGTGTAGGGCATCATGTCACATGTTAACTATTTGGGGGGCAGCATGTAGAAAATTATTGTTTGGGGGTGGCAGCAGAAGATTACTATGTATTAGCACAGCATGTCAAATATTAACTTTGTGGGGGAGCATGGGAAATATCACCATTGTGTGCTAGCCCCACATACACTGCCTGACACACTTCACCCCTAGCATTGTTCCCTTGACCAAGCAGTCTCCATGGAGATTTATGGTTACCAGCAGGCAAGGGGACATGGATGGAGGGGTCAGACATTGTAAATGGACATCTGTGGCCACCAGTGGGGGCCAGGCAGTGTACATGCGGTTCTATGGCTACTAGTGGGCAAGGGAACAAGGCTGGTGGGGAGTTTGTAGCCACAAATCCTCATGGATTATTATTATTATTATTATTATTATTATTTATTTATATAGCTCCAACTAATTCCGCAGCGCTGTGCAATAGGGAATAGACATACAGAGGTATTAAATAGTACAATAAAATGTGGAGAACAGAAGGATCAGAGGGCCCTGCTCATGCTGCCTGACCCCCAGCCGTATTCCCTTGGTAGTGCACAACATGTATGAGTATGAAATATGATATAAAGCTGAGGGGATTATTGTGTACTGCTCAGTGTACTTTTTTCTTAAACCTTACAGTGGCACAGGGGTGTGCAATGCACATCCTTATGGCACTCAGAGAGTTAAGGGAGTGTTGATGTTTGTGGTGCTGAAAGGATCCTCTCAGCTCCTCTACTGAGCAAATGGGGAAGCAGTGAGAATGATCTCAGACTTCAGGATTGTTGTACTGCTGGTGAGGGAGAGCACTCTTTCCACATTGCCATCAGTTTGACAACCCTCCATGCTTCTGATTGATTGAGGGCTGTTACTGCATAGGAAACTAAAGGGTGATCCCAACTTCTCCAGCCTCAGGTAGGTAAAGTTGAGACTGCTATCCGAGTTTAGTGCATGTGATGAAGTGCCACATTAACTATAAACACTCC
This sequence comes from Rhinophrynus dorsalis, assembly GCA_037306005.1. NCBI lineage: Eukaryota > Metazoa > Chordata > Amphibia > Anura > Rhinophrynidae > Rhinophrynus > Rhinophrynus dorsalis. The sequence continues at coordinate 131,274,254 of CM074724.1, forward strand.
ACCATGGATACAATAATGGCTCATTAACCTGAAGTTCCATATAGAAATGGCTCATTATGCTCCATTTTCACATGGAAATAGGCCATTGTCAGTGTGATGAATGAAAATTTGTAAATCTCTCGAAGGCATGTCGGATTGATGTTGATGTGGTCAGATTTTTGTCGGATTTATGGGAATATGATTTTGAAGACACTGTAATATTGTCAAAGTGCCTTTACCACTGCTCTGACAGGACATCGACATTATGAGCCCTCTTCGATCTTTAGTGCATTTACCCCCATGTCTACTTAATGTAAGTTTACTACACCACTGTTCCTACCTATAATGATGCTTGATCGAGAGGCAATGGGGTGTTCTGTGGGTGTTTTGGGGCATTGCTTACCTCTATACCTTGTTTAAGTCAAGATGTTGAGGAAACAGTGTGATCATATGCCATTTCCCTATGCAGGCTATGGTGCTGGAGGAAGGGGCTTGCTGCCATTAACAATGATGGAGATTGTTCATTGGTATGCATTAGCACTACAGCAATCATATGCTATAGCGCACAACCTTTAGTTACAGACACGTCAGATCAATCTCAATGTTCCTGCACCAGTTGTATAGCCATTTGCAGGCTGTTATGTAACTCCTTGGATGTTAGGGAAGGATCTCCAATGCCTTGTTCTTATTTGTCTTTAGCAACCAAGAGAATAAAGCTTTTTCTCGTTCTTGCTTGTTAAAGGGCAAGAGTATTTTCTGTGCCAGGAAACAATGGATGGAACTGGGGGCAGGGGCGTGTGAGGAGTACTAAAGGAAAATGTAATGTATTGGTTTTACAAGTGGTGATTCCAAGTATTTATAGATTTTAGTGCATTGGAGGCCCCACAAAAACAAGAAGCAACACAATGGCACAAAAAAGGTTGTTAACCCCTGGAGGGTCATAGAGGGGCTAAATGCATTGTGAAGAAGAGAAAGTTACTATATTTTACATATAGATATTAAGGCTGGAATTTGTTACTAAACAGCATATTTTATTTCTGCTTCCACTCTTGAAAAAAAAAAAAAATCTAGTAAAACATGAAATATCTGCCTGTAAACTCAGAGACGTACGTTTGTTCCTTTTTATTAGAAATATAAACTCCATTACATTACGAGAATATCCCTCTGCCCTGCAGGATGCTGGAATGTAATTATCATTCTGGTTCATATTCTTGAAAATTAAATAACGTGCACATCTCATCTACTAACAGATGTGACATCCTCAGTAGAAGCCCACAATGTCTTTTAATATAGTCACACTGCCGAATGAATAGCATTGTTTCTGAGTATATGAATCCTAATATCCACAGTATTGCTACTTAAAAGGATAGTAATGTTTCAAAATTAAAGCAGCTCTAATTAATCTTCATAGTATTTGGGCCATGGAGAGTGTTATTTCAATACTGTCAGAGTTGTAGTTGAAGAGTAGTTGAATGACAAAGTATAACCCCTCCTGCCCCTTTTACCTAGTGTAAGCCACCTCCCTTCAGATGTGGAATATGGTCTCTTGACCAGACAGATCACAGCAAGGGGCAATCTTCTTACTATGAGAACAATGAAAATCCTGCCCCCTTGACAGGTTTTTCCCTTATGGTAACTCAAGATTGTTCATCTCTGCAAGCCATCTGGATACCACCTTTCTGTTCTGAGATGAGCAGTTTTACATCAGTAAAAGGGGCGGGAGGGGGGATACTTTATCATTCAATTACTCTTGAACTACAACTCTGACATTATTGAAATAACACTCTCCATGGCCTAAATGCTATGAAGATTAAATGGAGCTGCTTTTATTTTGAAACATTACTATCCCTTTAATTTTAAATGCTGCAACAAAAGAATTAAGGTGACATAAGAATTGTAATAAAATCTAAACATGGGAAACATAATTGTAGAAATATATGGTTTTACGTAACAGCAGAAAGGCTCAGGTACTAAGAAATAGTGCAATTCTGGGGCAAGCCAACAGGCACCACTGGGAACAAATATGAATTTTCTTGACATGGAACATTTAACCCCTTGAATAAAAGAGAAGTCTCCATCATATTGCTTTGCAATGCAGTTGAGACCTCATTAGCATTCAAGGAGTTTAAAACCCAATTAAAATCAATGAGAACCGTGAAATCAGGTAGGGAGGTCAGATAGTGTATGTGAGAGGGAGTGGACAGTGGATCAGAGAGCTGGGTGGTATATGTATGGGATCCAAATGGGTGCCCAACACATTGCAAAGCAAAAAATGCAGTTTGTCTCGGCTATCAATAGAAGAGAAGCGGGGAAACAGCATGGCACCCCTGCTTCCATCATAACCAAGATACCGGTTAGAACTGGGCATGAAAGGGGAAAGCCTTTCTCTTCACCAGTGACACTCCTACCCAGAAGTTCAGTAAGATAGAAGTAGGGCAGCCATGTTGTTTCCCTACATCCCCTTTATTGATTACCCAGCCGACTCTGCTAGGATGTTTGTCAGAAGCCGTTAGATGCGTTCGGGCAGTCCCTACCAGGCATGATTGCATCACGTGGAGCAGTGAGGTAGCTGCCACTTAACCCTTTGAGTGCCAGGGGATAAGCAATGCATTGCAAAGCAATGCGTTGCATACTCCTCTGGCACTCAAAAGTCTAACATTGCCCGGACCTTGGCCCGTGTACACGGGCTTTTACACTAGTCCTATATAATAATTAGCTACAATGTTTGTCAGAAGCCATCATGAGCAGTAGAGACTGCCCGAACGTACAGAATGCTGAGAGTTCTGTGCTGGGAGCACGGAATGCTGGGAGCACAGAATGCTGGGAGTTCTATGCTGGGAGCACGAAATGCTGGGAGCACGGAATGTTGGGAGCAAAAAATGCTGGGAGCATAGAATGTTAGGAGTACGGAATGCTGGGAGTTCTCTGCTGGTAGCATTCTGTGCTTTCGGGCGGTCTCTACAGTGCATGATTGCGTTGGTGTCAGGACGGAGAGCAGGACCGGCCTCTCAACCCTTTGAGTGCCAGAGGGGTATGCAACGCCTCCTGAGAGGCCCAACTTGGCTGAAATGTACGTTGGGGGTTAGCTGGTGTTCCTGTGCAGGGGAACTTGCTTGTCATTTTGGAACTGGACTGCCCTTTTGGGCGGGATTAGTCTAATATGTACGTGGAAATATCTCCTCTGTAATGGCACTAGAGAGCTAAAATGTGATGCTTCTGGGCTTTGACTAGCCGTAGAACAGGCCATTGTGCTGTTGTTCGTTCCCAGAAGCCTCTCACATTCTGTATATTATTTTGAATACTCTTAGGGGGTCTCCCTAAGAGTGAAGGGAAATCCAGACATGGGCCCCTTGCTCTCTGTGTCTGGAGAATTCAGCTGCGCTCTACTGATGAGGCCTAACTAGGTTGAAACAGATGTCGGGGGTTAGCTGGTGTTCTCTTACGGGGGGGAATTGCCCATCATTTTGGAACTGGACTGACTTTTGGGTGGGATTAGTCTAATATGTTCTCAGAACCTAGGGACTCCAGCTGCACCCTCCTAACAAGGTCCAACTTGGCCGGAACATACGTTAGGGGTTAGCTGGTGTTCCCATGCATCACTTTGGAACGGGACTGCCCTTTTAAGTGGGATTAGTCTAATATGTACATGGAAATTTCTTCTCTGTAATGGTGCTAGAAAGCTAAAACATTATTCTTCTGGGTGGTTGCTAACTGTAGAACAGGCCACTGTGCTGTTGTTCATTCCCAGAAGCCTCTCATATTCTGTATTGTATTTGTGAATACTCTTAGGGATCTCCCTAAGAGTGAAGGGTAATCCAGACATGGACCTCTTGCTCTCAGTGCCTAAGGAATCCAGCTGCACCCTCTTAACGAGACCCAGCTTGGTCAAAACATATGTTGGGGATTAGCTGGTGTTTCCGTGCAGGGGAGACTTGCCTGTCGTTTTGGAACTGCACTGCCCTTTTGGGCGGGATTAGTCTAATTTGTATGTAGAAATTTATCATCTGTAATAGTGCTAGAGAGCTAAAATGTGATGCTTCTGGGAGGTGACAAATTGTAGAACAGGCCATTGTGCTGTTGTTCATTTCCATAAGCCTCTCACATCGTATATGTTATTTTTTAATACATTTAGGGGGTCTCCGTAAGAGTGAAGGCTAATCCAGATGTGAACCCCTTGCTCTCAGAGTCTAGAGAAACCAGCTGCACCCACCTGATGCGGCCCAACTAGGCTGAAACGTACGTCGGGTTAGATGGTGTTTCCATGCATGGTGACTTGCCCGTCATTTTGAAACTGGACTGCCTTTTGGACGGGATTAGTCTAATATGTAACTGGAAATTTCTCCTCTGTGATTGCACTAGAGAGCTAAAATGTGATGTTTCTGGGTGGTGACTAGCCATAGAACAGGCCATTGTGCTGTTGTTCATTCCCAGAAGCCTCTCACATTCTGTATGTTATTTTGAATACTCTTAGGGAGTCTCCCTAAGAGGGAAGGGTAATCCAGACATGGACCCCTTGCTCTCAGTGCCTCAGAAATCCAGCTGCACTCTTTGACAAGGCCCAACAAGACTGAGCTGTACGTCGGGGGTTAGCTGGTGTTCCCATACAAGGAAGACTTGCAAGTTATTTTGGAATGGGACTGTCCTATCAAGGGAGATTAGTCTAATATGTATGTGGAAATTTTTCCTCTGTAATGACAGTAGAAAGCGAAAATGTGATGCTTCTGGGCAGTGACTAACTTTAGAACAGGCCATTGTGCTGTTGTTCATTTCCAGAAACCTCTCACATTCTGTATGTCATTTTGAATACTCTTAGGGGGTCTCACTAAGCATGAAGGGAAATCTGGACATGGGCCCTTTGCTCTCAGTGCTTAGAGAATCCAGCTGCACTTTCCTGATGATGCCCAACTGGGTAAAAATGGACGTTGGGGGTTAGCTGGTGTTCTCTTACAGGGGGGACTTGGCCATCATTTTGAAACTGGACTGGCTTTTGGGCAGGATTAGTCTAATATGTACGTGGAAATTTCTCCTCTGTAATGGCGGTAGAGAGCTAAAACGTGATGCTTTTGTGCCTTGACTAGCCGTAGAAGAGGCCATTGTTTTGTTGTTTATTCCAAGAAGCCTCCCATATTCTCTATGTAATTTTGAATACTCTTAGGGGGTCTCCCTAAGAGTGAAGGGTAAGTCACACATGGATCCCTTGCTCTCAATGCCTAGGGAATACAGCGGCATTCTCCTAATGACACCCAACTTGGCCTAATCATATGTGGGGAGTTAGTTGGTGTCGTGTGCAGGAGAGACTTGCCTGTCATTTTGCAACTGCTCTGCTGTTTTGGGTGGGATTAATCTAATATGTATATGGAAATTTCTCCTCTATAATGGCACTAGAGAGCTAAAATGTGATGTTTCTGGGAGGTTACTAGCTGTAGAACAGGCCTCTGTGCTGTTGTTCATTCCCAGAAGCCTCTCACATTCTGTATGTTATTTTTGAATACTCTTAGGGGGTCTCCCTAAGAGTGAAGGGTAATCTGGAAATGGGACTCTTGCTCTCAGTGCCTAGGGAATCCAGCTGCACTCTCTTAACGAGGCCCAACTTGGCCGAAACATACGCTGGGGATTAGTTGGTGTTGTAGGGCAGGGGAGACTTGCCTGTCATTTTGGAACTACACTGCCCTTTTGGGCGGGATTAGTCTAATTTGTACGTGGAAATTTCTCTTCTGTAATGGCACTAGAGAGCTAAAATGTGATGCTTCTGGGAGGTGACTAATTGTAGAACAGGCCATTGTGCTGTTGTTCATTCCCATAAGCCTCTCACATCCTGTATGTTATTTTTGATTAAACTTAGGGGGTCTCCCTAAAAGTGAAGGGTAATCCAGGTGTGGACCCCTTGCTCTCAGTGTCTAGAGAAATCAGCTGCACCCTCTTGATGGGGCCCAACTATGCTGAAACGTGTGTTGGGGGTTAGCTGGTGTTTCCGTGCATGGTGACTTGCCCGTCATTTTGAAACTGGACTGCCTTTTGGACGGGATTAGTCTAATATGTATGTGGAAGTTTCACCTCTGTAATGGTACTAGAAAGCTAAAATGTGATGCTTCTGGGTGGTGACTAGCCGTAGAACAGGCCATTGTGCTGTTGTTCATTTCTAGAAACCTCTCACATTCTGTATTTCATTTTGAATACTCTTAGGGCATCTCCCAAAGAGTGAAGGGTAATCCAGACATGGACCCCTTGCTCTCAGTACCTAGGGAATCCAGCTGCACTCTCCTGATGAGGCCCAACTAGGTCAAGCGTACGTTGGGGGGTTAGCTGGTGTTCCCATACAGGGGGGGACTTGTCTGTTGTTTTGGAACAGGACTGTCCTTTTGGGCGGCATTAGTCTAATAGGTACATGGAAATTTCTTCTCTGTAATGGCACTAGAAAGCTAAAACATGATGTTTCTGGCGGTGACTAGCTGTGGAACAAGCCATTGTGCTGTTGTTCATTTTTAGAAACTTCTCACATTCTGTGTGTTATTTTGAATACTTTTAGGGGCTCTCCCTAAGAGTGAAGGGTAATCCAGACTTGAACACCTTGCTCTCAGGTTCCTAGGGAACCCAGCTGCACTCTCCTGACAAGGCCAAACTAGGTCAAAACATATGTTGGGGTTTAGCTGGTGTTCCTGTGCAGGGGCACTTGCCTGTCGTTTTGGAACTGGACTGCCTTTTGGGCAGGTTTAGTCTAATTTGTAAGTGAAAATTTCTCCTCTGTCATGGCACTAGAGAACTAAAACTTGATGCTTCTGGGAGGTGACTAGCCATAAAACAGGCCATTGTGCTGTTGTTCATTCCCAGAAGCCTCTCACATTCTGTATGTCATTTTGAATACTCTTAGGGGGTCTCCCTAAGAGTGAAGGGTAATCCAGACATGGACCCTTTGCTCTCAGTGCCTAGGGAATTCAGCTACACTCTCCAGATGAGGTCCAACTAGACTGAAATGTACATCGGTGGTTAGTTGGTGTTCCCATTCAGGGGGAACTTGTCTATCGCTTTGGATCGGGGCTGCCCCTTAGGGTGGGACTAGTCTAATACGTATGTGGAAATTTCTCCTCTGTAATGGCACTAGAAAGCTAAAATGTGATGCTTCTGGGTGTTGATTAGCTGTAGAATAGGCCATTGTGCTGTTGTTCTTTCCCAGAAGCCTCTCATATTCTGCATGTCACCTTTATTAGTGCAACAAAAACAAAAGCATGAGCCAAGATCATAAACCAAAAGACACGCCAGGATCAGGACTCAAGACAGGTATACAGCAGAGCCGGAGTCAGGAAACCAGAAGTCAGCAAAGTCTGGAACAAGCCAAGTGGTCTGGAACACAGCAAACAGGAAAATCGCTAGCAGCAACAGATCAGCAAACAAACACAGGGACAAAGGGGAAGTGAGCCAAGCTGCTATAAATACTCTGAGAGGGTTGGCTGATAACAGTCAGGTGAGTAATCAGAGAGGTCAGCTGATTCAGCCTGAGCAAGAAATTCATAAGACAGCAGCAGTAGATAACAGAGCACAAGATTAGTTCAGACAGCAGAATCAAAAGGCAAAAAGGGAGCAGCTCAGCAAAACCTTGACACATCTTTCAGGCTCCTGACTCTTCATTGGGTGTTTGCAGACAATACCCAGTACCCACCAATACTCATTCAATATCCCATCACAGGAAGTTAAATCAACATGAATTATATAAATAAGAAATAACTGAGGAATCCTGAGCACTGGATTCCTAAACAGGAGTCAGGCACGTGCACACATAGACACCAAGGGGGGCTTGAGCACCTGCCCTTTTTGTCCAAAGTACTCTTGTGTCCTTTTAACAAAAAAAAAAATAAATAATAATTATGAGAAGTGCCCTTTTTTTCATTTGAGCCCCTGCCCCCCAAAATGTCTGTGCACGTCCCTGACAGGAGTAGTCATGGTAAAGCTGTAATGTATACCCTGTAGTGCAGCAGATGGTGTTAGAGGCTAACACCAGCAGGTCTTTACTGGCAAAATCATGCCCTTGCCTCATATGTGGCTGTTATGGGCAGTAATATGTGATATACACAAGTTCGCACTTAAAGGGATAGTAATGTTTCAAAATAAATGCAGCTCCGTTTATTGTTTATAGTTTTTGGGCCTTGTAGAGAGTTATTATCACTATATTTGCGGTGTAGTTTCAGAGTAATTGAATCATAAAATGTCCCCCTCCTGCCCCTTTTACCTATGTAAAGCTACACAGCAAGACTGTCCAGATGGATCTTGGTAGGGAACACTCTTCTATTTACATAAGGAAAAACCTGCCCTTCTCCTTCAAGGGGGGCAGGGTTTTCCTTATGCTCACAGTAAAGACTGTCCCTTGCTGTGAGCTGTCCAATCAAGTGACCAGATTCCACATCTGAGGGGGGGCAGCTTACACTAGTTAAAAGGGGCAGGAGGGGGAAACTTTATAATTCAATTACTCTGGAACTACACATCGTAGAGAACAATAATACCACTCTACATGGCCCAAAAACTATAATGAATAATTAGAGCTGCATTTATTTTGAAACATTGCTATCCCTTTAAGCAATCTATATGAAACAGCACATGTGTCTTCTGTCATAGATTATCTAATGAAATATGAAAATTCCTTGAATTCCCATTTTAAATAGAATTTTCATTTCCCCTACATGGTACAGTTGGTTTGCCCCAAAATTGCACTCTGCTAGCTTGATGAATAAGACTCAAAATGTCCCTACAGACAATAATAGAACATTTTCAGGTAAAATCCAGTTTATTTTTTTATATCCAACCCAACTTCAGAAGCAGCCACCTCTGCCATATTTGGACTTGAATAATGTATTCCATTATGTCTAGTGCAAACTGCTGCAAATCTGAATTTAACCCTTTGAGTGCCAGAGGGGTACGGAAAGCATTGCTTTGGAATGCGTTGCGTACCCCTCTGGCCCTCAAAGGGTTGATACATCTTCCAGTGACTCAGACAAGCAGGGTAATGTATGAATGTACTTTAGCTACATGGTTTTTATGTATTGTGCCTTACCTAACATATAAATACAATGTTTTTTAATGTCAAAAATGGCTGCTCTGCATTGCATGATCCAAGGGGCAAGAGCGGGAATGTACAAATATCTTTAGTGCACATGAGCGCATGCAAGCCTCTAATGCATGCATATCTTAGTGAATTAATATGTTTATTTATATAGTACAACAAGTTTACTCAGAGCTTTACAATTTAAAGGGATAGTAATGTTTCATAATAAAAGCAGCTCTAATTAATCATCATAGTATTTGGACTTTGGAGAGTGTTATTTCAATTCTGTCAGAGTTGTAGTTCAAGAGTAATTCAATGACAAAGTATCCCCCTTCCGCCCCTTTTACTGATGTAACACTGCTCAGCCAGATCAGAAGGGAGGTGCCCAGGTAGACTGCAGAGAGGGACAATCTTCAATTAAGATAAGGGAAAAACCTGAAAAACTTGTCAAGGGGGGCAGGGCTTTCATTGTTCTCATAGGAAGAAGATTGTCCCCTTCTTTTATCTGTCTGGTCTATGGATTGGATTCCACATCTGAGAAGAGATGGCTTACACTAGGTAAAAGGGGCAGGAGGGGAAACTTTGCTTGTGAATATCTCTCAAACCATAACGGTTTGAGAGATAAGACTTATATCATTCTTCATATTTTTTTAATGCCTACAAAATAAAATAAAGATATAATGAAGTATTCCTATCCATTTAAGGGTTTGGACAATACAGGGTGACAAGTGCTTAGGAAAATGAAACACTGGAAATGTGATCGCTACTGGAAAGCTTACAATCTAACATGGTAAAGGTAGACATACAGCTTTATAAGGGTTAAGTGGAATAAGGGTTAATGGTTAAAAAGGAAAAATTTAACACTGATTTACACTCCAGCTTGCTAGAACATGGTATAAAGCAAAGTGCAGAGGAACTGAATGTTCTGAATGCCCATACATAACCATAGGTATGGATAAGCATAGCAAAAGAGGCCCCAGTGGCAGATTCCTACATTAACCTGAAGGCCATGCAGTTCTCTGTCAAGATGAAAGGTGAATTGCTAGTGTTTTAAAACAATATTAAGGCATATTTGCAGTATGTTCTCTGTATTTTACACTACCTGTTTGATAATAAACAATGTGTATAAGCCATAATCTTCTGAGACAGTACAGAGGTTCACCTGCAAGTCACATGTTCATCATCAGCTGTACTTCTACACAGAGACACAAGTAGGGATGGGCAAAAGTTGTCGTTGTTTCCCCACGAGAAATTTTGCGAAAATCACATTGTTGTCCGCTTTTTCTCAAAAATTTTTTTGCCCATTGATTTACATTTTTTTCGCACTTCTGCTATAAAAACGTGACGTTTTCCCTGAAGGCAGACACAATAGAAGCAGCTACACAGAGAGACAGATGTGCTGTGCTGTTCTCTTGTGATATTTAGCAAAAATTGAGGCAGGAGAGGCTCATAGTGACTACTATCACTATGAGCAGCAAATAGAGGAACTGGAAGAACCCTTATTATGTGTCCACTGAGTTTGAGGAGGAGGAGGAAGTGACTAGCAGTACTCAACCAATGCTATACAGTCCCCCTAAATCACCCCAAGGGATCTTGGGGAATTTAATAAGAAGGGAGGGAGAAAAGAGAATGGGAAGGAAGGGAGAAAAGGGAAGGAAGGGAGGAAAGGGAATGGGAAGGAAGGGAGAAAAGGATAGTGAGAGCAGGACAGGTCAGCTGCCTGTGCCTGCTGCAAGATGTGCAGCCACTAGTGTTGTACCTGTTGCCAGGCATGCTGCCCCTACTGCCAGTGCCACCATTTCTATAACTGCAGCTACTGGTGTTGTACCTGTTGCCAGACGTGCTGCCCCTGCTCTGAGTGCCACCATTTCTGATCCTGCAGCCACTAGTGTTGTACCTGTTGCTAGTACTGAACCTGCTGCCAGTGTTGAACCTGCTGCCAGTGCTGAACCTGCTGCCAGTGCTGAACCTGCTGCTAGTACTGAACCTGCTGCCAGTGCTGAACCTGCTGCCACCAATACTTTGCCTGCTGCTAGTGTTTCTATCACAGTGCCTGTGATTCCTGTCACTCTCAGTTGTGGCTGTCACTGATTTGCTGACTGAGTTTGACCCGCCTCCTGATGACCTTTTTATACCTGGCTATCACATCTGTCAGATGCCCTTTCGTGGTGCTCCTGAGCCAGTAGTGCTGTTGCTGTGTTCCTGTATTCTGAGTTCCTGTGTACCGATTCGGCTTGTCCTGACCATTCTCCAGTGTACCCGCTTGTGTATGACCCGGCTCGTCTGCGTACCACCCTTGGATCCTGACCCGGCTAGACTGACATTCCTGCTCGTGTATGACCCGGCTTGTATGACTGCCTCCTACGTGCTCCGACCCGGACCGGCTGACTTCCTGCTACGAAGATCGACTTCCAGCTTGTTCCAGTGACCTGCGTTTCAGTTGTCGCCGCCGCGACATTTCCAGTCTCTGCTGCCCGCGTCAGTGTGACTGCCTTGCCTGGTGCTTCCCTCGATTTAGTGCTGTGCCTCGTTCTTTGTGCAGAGCTGTGTGTATTCTGTGGGCCTTCCTCTCTGTGCAGAGCCTTGCAGTAACGCTGAAGCCTCAAGTAAACGTGCATTTTAACTCTTGCAGGGCTGCCTCAAATTCACTCTCGCTATCTCCTGTACGAGCCTCGTTACCCGTGATACTGCTGCTGAGTTGGCCGCTCTCCGTCGGCAACTCTAGTCCACCATTGCAGAGTGTTCACATAGTTTGGCCGTTTGGGCGCTTAAGGCTCTCCGGTATTGGCTACCGACGATATCATTGACACAGAGTGTTGGCAGAAAGGCTTCAGTGTTGGCTTATCCGGTACTACGCCCGAGGGGGCTAGTGGCTCTTGCTCTCTTATTCCAGCATTCGGTTACACTTGAGGAGGCTGTTAGCTCTTGCACTGCCGGCCGGTTTCCGTTACGCCCGTGGGGGCTATTGGCACTTGCACAAACAAAAGCAGTTCCTGTAACTACGCCCGTGGGGGCTAAGTTGATTCCCTTTCTGCTTACTATCCAACACCTTGGCAAGGCAGCTCTATCCTCAGCACTTGATGAACTTTGTCTATACAGCACAGCCCTTTTAACATCCAGGGTGTGTCAAACCTCCACATCTGAGACAGACTGTTATTTGGACATTAACCCCTTGGGGGTCAATATCATCCTAGTGCATACTGTTTTGCATTTATGTCTATTGTGCTATTACCATTGTAAATATCTCAGTTTACTAATCTGTGTATTACCTACCGCCTCTAGAGGGCGTACTTGTGCCTTATTCACTTTAATAAAGTGTGTTTTATTTTCACTTATTTGGTCTGAGAGTCCTAAAAAACCGTGACAGTTTCTTAGGATGCCAAGTGTGACAGCAAGGAACCCTAAGTCACACTTGCCATTCCCAAGCAGTCCTGCTACTGCTAGCACTACTGCTATTAAGGTCCAGCAGCTTGTTAGCCTTAGGAGTGAAGGAGGGGGTAATCAACAATATCCTGATGTCACTATTGACAGTGAGACTGAGGAGGAAGACTGAAGTTGATGTGGTTTGTGTTAGTAATAGCAGTAATGGTGAAGCAGCCGGAGTGGTAGAGGAAACATTTTACAGCATCCAGACTAGCGGTCAAGGGAGACCACACCATTCTCCTGACCCTGGGACTGGGAGTCTTCCCCTTCTCTTCACTACAGTGTCCAGATGGAACATGAACCTGAAGAGGCCAGAACTTGTGTTGAGGGAGGAGAGCAGGCTGAGAATTAATATCATCACCAACAGCAGGAGCACAGATCAGCTGCCTGTGTCTGCTGCTATTTCTGCTAGTGCTAGTCTGCCTTCTTCTTCAGGTCAAAAGGCAATAGCAAGTTTGACATTAGGGGACCCTCTGTCACATTGCTCATCGGCTCCTCCAAGCAACAGTGAGATGTCTGGAACAGAGCAGCAACAACAGCATGTAGGGACTAGTGGTGGTGGTGATGATGCTGGAGAAGCTGGGGTAGAAGAGACATTGATGGCCTTTTTAGCATAAACTGAGAAGGAATGGGAGACAGGGATGAGGATGGGCATCACCACCACCACTAGCAAGGACATCTTGGAATTAGAGGAATTTGCAACTGCTCTAATTCCTTCTGATGCTGAGATGCAAGGGCATCAGGATGCTGAGGAGCAGGTTAGTGTACCACAGACCACCGTGGGCACAGTGGGAATGGAGTCAACAAGCGATGCGGGACACGGACAGGTTTCACTTGCCAGCAGTAGCAATAGTCCTGATCCTAGTTGCAGTTCTGCCTCTGAGGCAGTAGCAGTAACAGCAGCAACATTATCCGCTGCCACAGACAATGAAGGGGAATGTGGAGGACAAGAAGAAAGAGGCCATTCTTCTCCACCTTTCCTATTCCCTCTGAAGTCATCATGGGTGTGGGACTATTTTTCTGTTGGGGCAGGCACAGTACAGTCATCAGCAACGGCACTGCGCACAATTTGTGACAACTCAGTGAGAAGAGGAAAGGAGGGAACACACTTTGGCACAAGTGCCCTGATATCACACATGAAACACAGACACCATGACATTTACTCCAAACATGTTAAAAGACAAACACCCACCACAGAAATCAAGCACTGCTTTTGATGTCCCTGATTCTCCAGAAAGGCAACAAGAGGCGAGGCGGTGATCAAAGAGGAGGAGGAATAGAACAACCAAGGCAGAGACTGGAAGTTCCAGGATGAGTGAAACAACTAGCTCGCCATCACCTTCTAGGGTAACTACATCTTCTGCCAGTCTTCCTCATTCATCACCTCCCCCACCAAATGATAGCCACTCTGTTGATGTTAGAATATGGCAGTTCATTTCTGCCCATTGCACACTGTGTGGTGCACTGACCACATATGCCAGTTTGGTGGAGGAGCATAGCAATCAGTGCATCAAGTGGCATCTGAAGAGATTCCATCCTGAAGAATATGCTAAGATGGTGACAGGGAGGGTTCATCACTACTATTAAACTGTCAGCAAGTTGTCATGTGTCCATAGCGGGTGTGGAAAAGGGGTACAGTGACAGTGGCAGTACTTGGTTTCGGGTATTATGGTGTTTGGATACAGTTGTGCCCCCAGATGTTATTTACCAGACACACACTGTGCACACTGCAGTTGCTGATAAGACCTGCTGTTCCTGCTCTCAAGGGAAAAATATATTCTAATAACAACACACCCATGACGATTTTGGAGGAAGGGCAGGTGGAGAAGATTTAATGGCCATCTTGTTCTTTTCTCCACATAGACTGGGGGCTACTTATTGTGCTGCTATTGCCTTAGATGCAGCACTGAAGCTAGTTGTGGGCAGCAAGTGGAACCTTCATCATCCATCACCCATGTTAATCCTATTGTCGATCTTATTTCTTTTCAGCTGCCTAATCATCCTACTTCTTAAGCAACTCAGCAGCAGCAGTACGAACAGCAGTTGCAACTCAGGACTCAGGAGGACATTTGACAGTGGCCACTGGCCAACATGACCTGCTAGCAATAGGCCAGTAGGGCATTTTTATTTTTTTCTCAGGGCTTGTGTTTAAAAAAAACAAATAAATAAATTAAAAAAAAAATAGTCCTACAAAAAAAATAAACAATTTTTGGGGGGTTTGTTTTTAACAAGCCTAAGTCCTACAAACCAATGTTTCCTTAGGGCTTGGGCCAAACAAGCTTAAGTCCTACAAATCAATGTTTCTTCAGGGCTTGGGCCTCTAATAAGTCTAAGTCCTACAAAGGCCTCTAACAACAAATCAAACAAATCATCCTCTACAAAATACTCTATCAAGCCAAGTATCAGTCCATCCCAGTGGCATCTTATGTCAGTGGGTTCATGTCTCTGTCACTTTAAATGCACATAATGATTTATTTTTTTATTAACTGTCTTCCCAATAGCAGTCAAGAACCCCACCCAAACAAATTCTCTGTTCAAATGATTAATTCCTTCACCAGCACAGGCACCTTCATCAGACCCCTTTATACCATGTCTTATGGTTTTTATTTTATTTAGGATTTCTTTTTAATTAAGTGCCCCCCAATCCCAGTAAACACCCCCCAGAAATCATCCCCTGTTCAACTGATTTTTTACCCACACCCCACCAACACAGGCACCCTCATGCCCCTTTTATACAATGCCTTTGGGAAATAAAATATTATTTGTAATGTGTTGTGTGTAACTTCTATGTTCCCATTGATTTCAATGGGCAAAAAAAGTAGAAATAAGTAGAAAATCAGCATTTTTCGTGGGAAATTTTTTGCCAAGCGGAAAGTGCCATTTTTCACCGATTTCAGTTTGAGGCGGAAAGTTTCCGCCCATCCCTAGACACAAGCAACAATCTTACAGATATGAAACTATGTTAGCAGATGTTCTTCACATGGCATTCCCAGTAATCTTTGTAATCTCTCTGTCTTCTATTTGAAATTTTTCTTTAGTTTTTTGTTTTTGTTTCAAAATCTTTATTAAAGTAATATCAGAAAATAGTACAATAGAACAGTAGGTACAATCATTTGAATATAAGAAAGTAAGCATTCACTCACATTCAATATCTCACATTGCTAGTATTGTACTAATATTTGACCAATCAGCATCATCTAGAAACATCTAGAAAATGAAGGTTATACCTAGTTCAGATGGAAAGAAAGAGAGAAAGAAAAAAAAGGTAATTATGTTCACCCTAGAGAAATTATACAAGAGGGAAAGATTTTAGTGCCAGGAAGCTGTCCAACGCATTGCAACGCAATGGGTTGGATGCATCTCTGGCACTCAAAGGGTCGATGTCTTGGTAGAAAGTCTCAATTATTCATTGCAATGGGATTTGGCAACATTGCTTTTTATCTTTTCCATTTTCTTATCTGAGATAGTAGAATGTGTCCAAATTGTATTTCACTTTTATCTGATTGCATTAAAATGTGTAAATCCTTGAATTCTTAGACCCCTTCCACACAGGCAAAACCAATGCTGGGATGGTGCACTGGGTATAGTTTTATTGTGAAAGGTAAAATGGTGTTCTATGAGGCCTTTCACATGGGCAACTATCACCTCACAGAAACACAAGTCTGGAATGCTGCATCTTCATGGTATTCAGAGACGATCTGTATGATAGCTTATGGAACCACAATCTGACCTTTCACAAAAGCGATGTTGGATAGTGTCATGCTCATCCCATCCTCCAATGAATGGTAGACACACCTGTCAGTCAATCCCCCCCAGCAAAAGGATTAGAGAGAGAGAATGCAGGAAGAATGTGAGAACAGATTAAAGAGGTTGCTACAGTTCTGTCACCTATGAGAATGATCTCTAAAGAGCATTCCAGTTCATGGACTCCAGTTGCTTCTAAGGGGTTAAATAACATCAACATAGTAAATTTATCACTGCGATGATTAAGGCTACATGGGCAATTCGAATTAGATACATTCCAGCTCTGATCAAATTGCCAGCATCAAAAGTACCTACCTGCATTGTTTTTTCATTTCCTCAGTGATGCCATCACCATGGGGCGTTATTGTTATCTGGCCCCCAGGGGTCTAAGCCAAACGTTGTCAGCTGACGCTCTTATGGACCAACCATTGATGAGATCATAGTGGTGAGCAACTCAATCATCTGTGGGAACTATCTGCACAGCACTTAAAACTCTCCTGCGTCCTGTATTGAACACAGAGATGTTACAGCAAGCTGTATTTTGTCTGTGAAATATAAGACTGAAGAATCCCTGTGAACAGATTGACCTCCAACAACATGCATTAAAAGCACTCTTTTGTGAACTAACACTAAAGTCCCTACTTTCAAAAGAAAATGGATTCTGGGGCAAGCCATATGTACACTCAGGGACAAATACAAATCTCAATAATCCTCACTTTTTAAATGAGGGTTTTTAAAAAAATTGCAGTGCAATTTTTTTATTTATCGTTTTGGTGTAATTGTTTTCTCCAGAATTACCACTTTTCTTTTGAACGTAAGACTCTAAGGGCCATACGTTCACAGAAGTAGCGAAATAGCTTTTGTCATTTGTAACAACTTTTCAAAGTACAGTGTCATTGGGCTCATTAATATTTTCAGAGTGTCTGTTATGATCGGGAATATGTCATTTGTCCTGACTGAAATTGTCATATTTAAAGACAAAAATGGCTTACCTAACGACAAAAATGTCTTAACTAAAGACAAAAATTCTCACATTCCCTCCATTTTTTCTTCACGTACAAATTTTTTCTTTTATGTCGTTGTATACAAAAATTTTATTTTCCTCTATACGATGCTGGAGAATAGTTTAGCCACGCCTTTGCCACTCCCCTTTGCCCGGCAATTCTGGAGTTCTGTCGTACACAACGGATGTTACTAGTTTTTTGTCATATACGCTATAGAAAATACATTGTTCATACATACAATTACTTATTTTTGTCTTTTATACAACAATTTTTTGTCGTTATCCCTTTGAACATACTGTAAAATTCAAATTCGGACAAATTTTTTTTTTCTAATTCGGATGATCCTAATTTCAGACCGGGCCTATTCGATTCGGACGAAATTCTGATCCATTCCGAATTATTCGGCCAAATTTAACATGGGTTAAATTATAGCAGTGCGCCTCCGTGTGCGCTGCTATCATTCTTTGCAGACAGGGTGTGCATTTAGAAAAAGATCCATCCCAAAAACGGACATTGTCGTACATTGCCAGCCTGTGCATGTCACCTCTACTCCAGCATGGGATGCCAGTCACAATGCAAACGTCGAACATCGAGAACCCATGCCTGTCATTCAATTTAGCATGTTCGAACATCGAAACCCCATGCCTGTCCTTCAATATAGCATATGTTCGAACATCGAAACCCCATGCCTGTCCTTCAATATAGCATATGCTCGAACATTGAAAACCCATGCCTGTCACATCCTACTCAACATAAGTGGTCGACTCGAACATGGACAAACTACATGTCACATTCTATGTTAGTACATGGGTAAAGATTAAGGTTTCATTTTCTGGTACCAGCCTCCTACCCTACTGTCCCTCTTTAGTACCCAAATTCCTCTCTCTCGTTTTCCTATCCTGATTTCCCCTCATATCAGATAACTCTATGTGTATATACATTGTAGTGTTTCATACTACATCAAGAATAAACATCAATGATTGTAATGTGATAGATGCAATGTGTTAAAAAGAAAAATTGAGACATTCTGTTGTGAACAAACTGCAACACAGGAGATAAATAAAAAAAAAAATGCTTGACATCTATTCTGAAGAGGGGTCCACAGCATTGTCTTAGTATAGCAATATCACCGTTTTCCGTGAGTGTGCAATACAGGGCTCTACGGTAATTGCTGGGCATTTCCCAACGTCATAATCAGGGGATGATGGGAGTTGTATTCTAACTACTGTTAGGAAACACATAAGTGATGCACATTCATCTCCTACCTAGAATTATTTACACACGAGGCAACTCCCCCAAGTAATACCTAGCCCCTTTCCAAGTGAAAGGACTTCCAGAAAGGCTTCAGATCTCTTAGTGACTCACTTGTTATTGCCAGTCAGCGGGACCCGGAGAGTAGGAGGGGGTGATGCTATGGCTGCAGATTAAGTCTGGCACGGTGCTCTTAGTTGGTCACTCGTCACAATGTTGAAGCTCAGCCCGGCCAGCACCTTCTGGGTGGAGACACCTCACAGCAATCCTGTTCAGGACACATCATGCACTGTTGTGCACTCATACTAGGGATCCCAAATGTTTAGACTCATTTCGTACAGGGGGCACCATCCTGTATTTGTAAAATCTCTCTAGCAAATCTGGGACGGTAGACCTATTTACTCATGTCTTGACTTTAGGTGGGCAATAAACAATACAAAATAGGCATAATGTTTCACTATCACATAATTCACGTCACTGAAGCAGCCTGCAGGCATCGCCACTGAGTGAGCATAGGGCTGCCCGGCTGCTGACAGTCACACTGATGGGACACCCTGCAACACAGAACTGGCGGAAGAGCACAAAATAAACATGCTATGGGACGGCAAATTGCCACCCCTGTCAAAGTGCCGCCTGGGTCCATGGACCCACTGGGACCCGTGTAAGGGCCGGCCCTGTATTCGAACAAATACCTAATATTTTTTTATATTTTGCACAGGAACAAATATTACTTGCTCTTGCAGTGGCCTACCTATGCCTAGCCTAATGCTACCTGCCTGTCTACACAACAACTGTACACTCTCTAATCTCTTCTCTCTCTGAGCTCCAACAACGCAATGAGGAAATGCAGGCTGTCTGTCTGTGTGACTGTGTCATTAGTCCAACCCCCATCATGAAACGAAGAAGGCTATTCGAATACAGACAAAAGAGGGAAGTAGTGCATGAAACGGAGAATGGAATTGGACTAGAGACATGGAGGGAAAATTACGGAGGGAAAGTAATTGAGCGCGCACAGGAAGTACAAAAAAGTCCTGGTCAAAAGTAGTCAAAACTTTTGGAAATGTGTCGATTGCCGAAACTTCCGAAAGTTTCGACAAATTTTGGACCTGGGCTGTTCGGAGTCGGATCATTTTTTCCGAATTACCCTTGAGTTTCGGATTGGCCGAATGTCTCCGAATGACCCCATTTTCGACGAAATCCGACTGTCTCCGAATAAATTTGCACATGTCTAATACGGCCCTTATAGGCAGATCTATAAAAGTGAATCAGAGTGTAAATATGAGTTAAAATGGCTAACAGAGTATATGTTAGTTCTAAACATAATTATGCCAGAGTAAGAGGACTGAATGCCGTGCAGTAATTTTTTTTTGTAAAATGGAGTAACAACATTTGTAAAAACCTGCACAGAGCATTTATAAAGGAATATCGCTATTTGCAACAATTTTATGACAGAATTATCACCAGAATCTTAACGTCATGTATATTCTGTCCTTAATCATTCCAGGCATTAAAAATATGCATAATAATGCCATATTTATAAAAATGCCTTTAATCACTTTTAAATCAGACCTGACGTTATCTCCACTTGCTATGCCATAAGGACTGTTCTTTAAAAGGTAAGAAGAGCATTTTTTATAAATCTTCCACTAAGAGGCTGATTATTGAGAACCAGAGCCATTCTCAGGGGTACAAAAATTTTCCAGTTCTTTAATGGGGATTTTTACTCCTGGAATGCTAGAGAGGTCTTCAACACATTGCTATGCAATGAAGTGGAGATCTCCCGTGTACGCGGGACCTCTCAGTATTCTCTGTGTTCGGGCAGTGTCTACTGCGTATGACTGCATCGGACAATCTGGCCAGCATTCGGGTAGTCTCTACTGCTCATGACTGCATCGGACAAACACACATCTGGCCTTTTAAATTATTATTATTATTTATTATGCTCTGTTGCTTTCAAGGGATTAACCCTTTGAGTGCCAGAGGGATAAACAACACATTGCTTATCCCTCTGTCACTCAAAGGGTTAAAATACCCATTTAAATGAATGAGGATTTGAGGAATTTCTATTTGTCCCCTATGGCACAGTTGGTTTAGTCCAGAACTGCTGTAGTACTCCTGATTAATGCAGCCTCTAGGAGCGCTTTGCAATTGAGCAATAATTTCTCAGGCCTCTGAGGTTACAAGACGATAAATAGTTTACTGCGAAAAACAAATTCAGAGGTTTTATCACTAGCTGTTCTTTATACTTTGCAAGTGCTGCCACTTAACATGTATACTCAAGGGCCACAGAAATTGCTTGTCATAACCCAAATGTTTCCATAAACGAGATATATAGCATATTTGTTTCTCTCTTATTCCTTTTTTTACTGCTATCAGGTTTGACAACTGTGTACATTTATTTTTAAATCTCTTTAGGTTCTTTCCATCTCTGCTTGTGAGGAGTAAGCCAAACTAATCATTATAAATGTGAACGTATGTGTAATTTATTGGACAAAAGGGATTCTAGCCCCTAGAACAGTGATTCTCAAGTTCAGTCCTAGGTACTTACCTACAAGCCAGATTTCTACAAGCCAGGGGCAATTATAATTTTTTACTGAGGCTGCTCCAATGAGAGCAGAATTAGAAAAAGCCTGGTATTTTACTATACAACCCCAAAATGGAGTCCGAAAACTGACCCGCTTGCCTGGCAGCAGGCTGGAATGCTACCAACTACTCACAATTGTTCACAAAGACCCACTGACATCTGTGCTTTGGTTAGGAAACTGGTCTGTAACATCAGATGAATGTCAGTTTGGGTACCATGTGACCATGAATTGTGAGATTTTATATCTCATGGTTCAAAGCTGATGAGGTATCATTAGGAGCGCGTCAGAGTTCATTCTTATGACCACATTCTCTACTTCTGCTGATCTGATGGACTCACAATACAGCCCAGGCTTCACTGAAAGGTCAGTTCCCAGGGAAAAAGACCTGCTGATAGAGCCACTAACATGTGAAAGTTGCCATTTAAGGTTATACCTATTTAACCCTTTAAGGTCCAGAAGGGTGCTCAAGCACTGTTTCTCAATGATTTGCACATTACTCTGGTCCTTAAATGGTTAACCAGGAATAGATTGAGCACATGAGGGGAATATACAAATTCACCAGTATAGCCTCTGTGGTGATAGTCTCCAATGCCAGTGGTTGCAACAAAATCTGTGCACTACAGCCTATGATCTCCGTAGTGCATGCTGACAGATATACTCCACCAGTACAGGCTTTTATGCAGCAATCTCAGTACTCTAGGGTAGGGGTGGGCAAAAGGTTCCGTCCTGTTCCCATGAAAACTATGTGGTTATCCACTTTTTCGTGGGAAAATCCTCTTTGAATAAAGCTATTCAAATCTTCTTTATGTTTTCAATGGCTACAAACTTTTTGCCCCTTTAATTACGTTATAAAAATGTTACGAATCCAGGAAGTGAGACACAATACAAGCAGATAGTGAGAGTGTGTAAGGCTGTTGTACTGTGACTTACATAACAAAATTGAGGAAGGAGAGGATCATTTGTAATGACTATTCAAAGTACAGTGTCGTTGGGATCATTAATATTTTCGAGTGTCGGTTGTGTTTGGAAATATGTCGTTTGTCCTGACTGAAACTGTCATATGTAACGACAAAAAATGTCTTAATTAATGACAAAAATGTCTTAAAAAATTTCTTAACTAAAGACAAAAATGTCTTTAAAAATGTCTTTACTAACAACAAAAATGTCTTAACTAAAAACAAAAATTCTCATTCCCTCCACTTTTTTGTTAACGTACAAATTTTGTCTTTTGTAAGACATTTTTTTGTCGTTAGTTACGACAAATTTTCTTTTCCTCTATACGACACTGGAGAATAGTTTAGTTACGCTCTTGCCATGCCCCTTTGCACGTCAGTTCTGGAGTTGTGTCGTATACTCTATAGAAAATATGTCGTTCATACATACAATTACTTATTTTTGTCTTTCATATGACATTTTTTCGTCGTTATCCCCTTGAACATACGGCCCATAGTGTGTGCTATCACCATATGACCACCTGGAATATAAATACAGTTATGCATCCAGGGAGTCTGATGAGGAGGAAGTGACCATTACCAGCATTGAAGGGTCTGGATGCCCTGATTCCCCAGACCCATTGATGGCCAGTTCCACTACATCACCACTAGGGATCTTGGGGAAATTTGTGTCACGGTCAGAGGTCGAAGAGGGTAGTAGTGTGAGCAGGACAGGTCAGCTGCCAGTGCCTGCTGCAAGCACTGTGCCTGTCATTGTATCTTGTAATTCTCAGGAAGGGGGGAGGAGGAGGAGATGATTCCATGTGTGACAGCAGGGGACTCTAAGTCACACTTCCCATCTCCAAGAAGTCCCTCTACTACTACTACTAAGATCCATCAGCTACAGACTCAGAGTGTTAGGAGTGGGTGATACTAGTAGTCAGGAAGACTCAAAGACTGAAATTCATGTGGTTGCTGTTAGTGATAGTGAAGCAGATGGTGGGACTATCCTGACTGCAGTAGATCCTCTTGCTGATGCTGAGGTGGTAGAGAACGTGATGCGGGGCAGCCAGACTAGCGGTCAAGGGATCCCACAACTTTCCCCTGAACTTGTGAGTCCCCTTCCCCCCAAGGCATTGTCCTTATGGAATATGATAATGAAGGAGGAAGAACTGGTGTCTAGCAGCAATAATACGATCACCATGAGCACAGATCAGCTGCCTGTGCCTGCTGCTAGTGCTGCCAGTCTGCTTTCTTCACCACAAAAGATCGCAAGTGTGACAGTAGGAGACCCTCTGTCACATTTGTCATCACCTCCAACAGGTGAGAATGTAATAGAGGAGCAGCAGCAAGGAGGGAATAGTGGTGCCGGTGATGATGATGAGGGTGATGGCAGAGTAGTGGAAGAGAAATGAATGGCCTTTTTAACCCAAACTGAATGGGAGACAGATCTGGAGATTCGGATGGTCATCACCATCACCAGCAGGGAGATTGGTGAATTTGCTGAGTTTGCTGTAATTCCTGTTGCTGCTGAGTTGCAAGGGCAGAAGGATGATGAACGGCAGGCTAATGTGCCACAAACCACTGTGGACACAGCGAGAATGGGGTCCAGAAGTAGTAATTTGGCACTGGGACAGGTTCCACTTGCCTCCCAATCATCAGGGCTTGTGACGCTAACAAGCCAAAGTCTTAGAAATCAATTTTTCCTCAGGGCTTGGGCCTTACACAAGTCTAAGTCCTACAAATCAATGTTTCTTCAGGGCTTGGGCTTCTAACAACAAGTCTTACAAATCATCATTTATAAAATACTCTATCCTTTCAAGTATCAGTCTGCCCAAGTCACAGCTTAAGTCGGGGGTCTCTGTCACATTACATACCAATTCCTTATTTTATTTTTAATTTTATTTATTTTTATTAACTGTCCCCCCAAAAAAATTAACTGTTCAACTGATTATTTCCCCATACTCCACCAACATAGGCAGACCCCTTTTGTACCATGTCTTATTTTTTTTTTAATTAACTGTCCTCCCAATCCCAGTCAACAACCCCCCATCCCTGAAAAAAATGTACTGTTTAAGTGATTCTTTCCCCATACTCCACCAACACAGGCACCCTCAGACCCATTTTATACTATGCCTTTGTGAAATAAAATACATTTTTTTCTCAGGAAATTATTCACCAAGCGGGAACTGCCACTATTCACCGATTTTGGTTTGAGGTGACAATTTTCACCCATTCCCTCTCCAGGGCATATCATGTGCAGAGAAATGACAATGCAACACTGACATTTCTTCTACACTTGCTCAGTACATTATAGAGTAAAGGACTGCCCAAAACTGTCACATGCGGGGACCATGCGGGCGGCAAGCAGTTAGGTACTGGTCGCTTCGGCATTCCTGCGTGGTCTCACGTGAGCAGGCACGCGTTAGCTGGTAGGCAGCCAGTGACATTGGGCTTGCTCTTGTAGGGCTCCGTACAATTGGTCCATTTGTTTCCCGCCTCCTGGCAATTACTTAAACTGTCTGGAGACTGGACTTATTCACCCTTATGTGTGTTACGGTTTTCAGTACACTCAGATGCAGGCAGTTTGATAAAACACAGTTTTATTGAAACCAGACAGAATAAAGTAACCCTCGAGGGTCCAGCAATCGTTAACAATCAATACTGACACAGGACAGGTTACAGAACAAAATTAACTAATGTAACAATGCTAGGCTCGATGGCAACTGCCGGGTGACAGAGCCGTATGAGGCGCCCAGGAGACCAACTTCAATTAAGGAGTAGTGACAAGCCAGCGTATAGTGTGCCAATAGAATAGCTCCTACCCGGATGAGCACCGGACAGCCCTGGTAATAGATGCTCAGGCTTGATGGCGACTGACAGGAGTGGAGACTAATTGAGGCACCCAGGAGACCAACCTCAGTGGCAATGCGATAACAAGCCAGGTGTATAGTGAGCAAACGAGATCTGCATCAGCCCTGGGTAAGGAGGAAGGAGTCAGTAAGGCACAAATGGGTCGCAGTCACGGAACGGTAATGCAGTACACGAGGCAACCAACTATGCCAGCACACTCAAGACAGAGCACAGGCGATACTCTCTACCGGACTACCGGACACGGTAGTGCACCGGGCTGGAGGCACAAGAGCAGGAACAGAAGCCAATCCGGGTCGATGCACAGAACTGGAACGTCAGCCAGGCTGGGTCAGTACACGGAGCAGGAACATTAGTCAATCCAAGTCAATACACGGAGCAGGAACGTCAGCCAGGCCGGGTCGGTACACGGAGAAAGAACAAAATCAGAGAGAGTAGTCAGGCAGTCCGGGTCATACACAGGATTTCACACGATAATGACAGCAAGCTCTTAGCAACAGGAACACCACGAAAGGGCCCTGTAGAAATGACAGGGCTCAGTACTTAAAGGAATCCACTGGGTGGAGCCATATCACGCTAGCCAATAAGAAAACTCAGGCACAATGCTGTAAAATGTCGCCAGTAATACACAGGCACCGTGATAAAATGGTGTTCCAGTGCAATAGCTTGATGTGCCCTGTATGAGTCTCGTTGTGATCCGTACTTGGCTTCCGTACATCCTCCATGTCTGTTTCCCTGGCATTGTCTGACTACCACAATGGTTCTGACCTGTGGCTCTGGCTGACTACCTGCTCCATGTATGACCCCTGGCTTTGTCTGACTATCCACAGTGGTACTGACCAGTGGCTCTGGCTGACTACCCACTCCGTGTATGACTCCTGGCTTGTCTGACTACCCACATTGCTACTGACCTGTGGCTCTGGCTGATCTGTGTATAACTATTGGCTTGTCTGACTACCCACATTGCTACTGACCTGTGGCTCTGGCTGATCTGTGTATAACTATTGGCTTGTCTGACTACCCAGTTACCGTCCTGTGGTTATGGCTGACTACCGCTCCATGTATGCCTCTGGCCCTAGCACTCTAGGGCTCTGTGTGGGTTCTCTGGCCTCGCATACTCCTCTCTCTCTTTGGTAGGTCTGCTGACTACCAGTACAGGATGGACCATAGGCTAGGTTCGATCTCTGTCTCTAGTCTCCATTGGGCACTGGGTAGTGCATGCCTTGGCTCAGTGTACAGCTCCTGGGTAGTGGACTGCAGCGCTGTCCTCACGCCTGTAATCTGGTGGTTCATGGGGAAGTGCCTCTTACTTGTATTACTGTTTAATAAAGGTGGTGTTCATCATACTGTACCTGTGCCTGGTTCTCATTTCTATTGGTTACCGTGACACTAGCTTCCTTAGTTCTTGTCTCTCATTATAAATAACACAAACAAATTAAGCAAATGCTTAAAAAGCAATTTTATGATTATATTTTAGGGGTATAATACAAAATAAATACTTTTTACAGATTCAAGCTATGAGTCCCTGATTCAAGCTATGAGTCCCTAAACCAATTTCATTCTTGACAGTGTTCCTTTAAATGAGTCATATAACATCTTCCTGACACATAAATGCAGATACATATACACATTTATAAAAGAAAGACAGAGGGGGCACATGAAGTCAATTATGAGAATAAGGAATAATATATAGTGTAGGCTACAAGACTGGAGCTCACATATTACATAGGCTGCAACATTGGCTTAAGCTTAGAATGTTGAAGGATATATACTGCTTTCCCACAGACTATCTTTCCATTTTCTTCAGTATTCTGGTCTTAGGCACAAATTATTTTCCTCCTCATCAAAAGACCATGGTATATAGAATAAGAAAAGAAACAGAGGGTATTGAATTGAATTGGTGAATTGAAAGGAACACTTTCGAATCATGTGTCAGTTCTATATGAATTTGTGTCAGACTGGCAGAGACATTATTAAGCAGACACTTAATAAAGTCTCTGCCAGTCTGACACAAATGTGATTAGAACTGACAAGATTGCAAAGTGTTCTCTTATACTCAAAGGTTTCATGGGACAATGGGCACCTTGTATTTATTTTCTAATCCATATAACCATGTAGTAATATGTAAAAAGATAAAGAGTTACATATGAGGCCGTATGTAAAAAGAAAACTGGAGGTGCACTGAGGCAAACCATTTGCACTACAGGGGAGAGCTAAGAATTAAAAAAAAATTCTGTTTGTTTTTAAATGAGGATGTTAACCCCTTGAATGTTAGAGAGGTCCGCAATGCGTTGGTGACCTCACTAGCATTCAAGGGGTTAAGATCCCCATTTAAAATCAAAGGGAATTTCTAGTTCTCCCCTTAGTCTTTGAAAAAAATTACTAATAGCCATAGCCATATCCATTGGGTGCTCTAATATCATCACATATACAGTAGTTTGGATTTTCACATATAAAGATCACAAATACAACAGTTTTTCTAATGTAAACAGTTTAAAGAGATAGTAATGTTACACCAGGCTTTTTCAGACAAGTCAGTGCTCTATAGGACAGCAGCAGATTCCGGTCATTTGACAGGATGGTGGCTCTTCAGCAGAGCCGAAATTGCGCTATTTAGAAATAAATACTTAATTGGAATGGTCTACAAAGTGTGTCTGGTTTGCAAGCACACTTTGTAGACCGTTCCAATGAAGTATTTATTTCTAAATAGTTCGATTTTGGCTCTGCTGAAGAGCCACACGCTGGTGCTGGGACTTGAATCTCCTGCTGTCAGCTAGATAGCAATCTTGTCTGAAACAGTCTGGGGGGGAACTTTAGTGAGTTATATCTCTCAAACCATAAAGGTTTGAGAGATGAATTACATTGATGTACTTATTTTTTTAATGCTTACAACATTAAATAAACCTACATTTAAAGATTACTTTACTTTTAAGGTGAAATTCTAGAAGCTAAAGTGGTTAAATTCAGGAGCAAACTGACTGTATCCTGGGGACAAATGAGTACACCTATAAATTTAATTGATACTTTTAGCCTCGAATGTTAGAGAATTGGATTGAGACTTTTAAGCACATGTATTTGTCACCTGCAGTGCAGTTTGTTTGCTTCAGAATTGCTAGCCTTAATAATCACAACACGATTAGCTGGTGACAGATTATACGCATGAAGATTCCTGTAAACCGAAGATTAAATTAATGGTCTATAGTGTGATAGCGTCCCAGTCAATAAAGATTGTGATGCCTGATCTATTCTTGTGTAAGTGTCAGTGTAAGACTTTAAAGGGATAGTAATGTTTTACAAAAACAGCAGCTCCAATTAATATTCCTAGTATTTGGCCCATGGAGAGAGTTATTTCAATACTGCCAGAGTTGCAGTTCAAGAGTAATTGA
This sequence comes from Rhinophrynus dorsalis, assembly GCA_037306005.1. NCBI lineage: Eukaryota > Metazoa > Chordata > Amphibia > Anura > Rhinophrynidae > Rhinophrynus > Rhinophrynus dorsalis. The sequence goes on from CM074724.1 coordinate 131,302,460, forward strand.
ATGATAAAGTATTACCTTCCCGCTCCTTTTACCTAGTGTGTGCCACCTCCCCTCAGATGTGGAATCTGATCTTTAGACCAGACAGCTCACAGCAAAGGACACTCTTCTTACTGTGAACATAAGGAAAACCCTGCCCCCTTGACAGGTTTTTCAGGTTTTTCCTTATGCTCACTGAAGACTGTCCCACTCTGCGATCCATCCTGACAGTCTTGCTGCTCTGAGGTGAGCAGTGTTAAATCAGTAAAAGGGTGGGAGGGGATACTTTATCAATCAATTACTCTTGAACTACAACTCTGACAGTATTGAAATAACACTCTTCGTGGCCCAAATACTATAAAGATTAATTGGAGCTGCTTTTATTGTGAAATATTACTATCCCTTTATTCATCTGAGTGCCAGATAGGTATCCAATGCATTACAATGCAATGCATTGGTTATCTCTCTGGCTCTCAAAAGGCAAAGGATGTGCCCTCTTACATACCATTAAGTTCTCTTACTTGTGGACTTGTGTGTAGCAGGGATGAATTAATATGATTTCACTCCAAAATTGGATATGGAATACTTGTTTCTGTGCTGGTCCTACCTAATAACACCTATGTAATAAACTGCTTATGCTGAAAATTCTCCCATTAACAGTGTTAAGAAGAGGTCACTGGAGAAGTGTAAGGGTGTTTCTGGGCATACAGATCTTCTATACATTGCATTTCTCTGTGCCTTGTTTAACAAGGTGAGAGTTGGTACTGTGTTGAAATGCAGGAAGCGAATATAGTTAAGTTGATACCTTTATTAGCTAACTAAACAGATTTAGGATGCAAACTTTCAAGACCTTTTAGGTCTCTTGAGTCTGGACTGAGCTTTCTTATCTGATTTACATTCTAAACAATGCAATGTATACTTGTATATAAGAGATCTTTTCATATTTATCTGTATAACATGCCTGAGGAAGAGATCTAGGAGGTCTTGAAAACTTGCATCCTAAATCTGTTTATCTAATAAAGGTATCAACTTGACTATATTCGCTTCTTGTTTAACAAGGTACAGAGGAAATCTGTACGACTTAATCCTGCTTCCTGTATGTGTGCTATAGAGGAAGTTTAGAGGACAAGGTCAAATTAAAGTCTGAGAGTGTGCGAGAATATGCACTAAGGTGATCATATGTTCTTGTACATACTCCAAACTGCAGGCTCATGGTTTTGAGGCTAAAGTGAAAGCACAGAAAATGAGTTGTGCAGGAGGATTTGTGCATTATCCTTATTGAGGCGTATAATGACTTTAGCAATTCTGGAGTAAACCAAATGAACCACAGGGGACAATTAAACATTCTCAAACTTATCATTGATTTAAATTGAACATTGCATACCCCTCTGGCACTCAAAGGGTTAACATCCCCTGGTCCTCGGCCAGAGTAGCATGTACACTACAGCACCCACCCAGGCCTGAGACCAGCATCTGAGTTAGCCTGCCTGGTGACAGTATGGCGGACTGGGAACAGCTGCTGCAGAGAGCCCGTTTAGCAGAGCAGGCAGAGGGATAGGAAGTTATGGCGGCAGCTATGAGAACTGTTACAGAAGTTTACCCTTTGAGTGCCAGAGGGGTACCTCAGCCTGTGTACACAGGCTTTTACACTAGTTTGTAAATAATAAATCTAGTATGGCTTCCTTCCTATTTGGCTCTTCTATTAATTGGCTAAGAGGTAATCCCTGTAATGAATTTAGGATATCTCTGCTCTTGACTGAATATGCTTTGTGGCTTTTCCAGAATATATCAGGCATTCTCCCATAATGATAACCTCACCTTTACCTTTCTTCTTAGTTATTTCCTTGACTAGCAGTTGATCTAACTCCTCTTCTTGTCCAGAGGTCTATAGATCAAACCTAAATGAGCATACATCTTATTTCCATATTCCAAAATTTTCCAAATAATATTTGTGTTCTCCTCCATACCCTGTATAATATTAAACCAGGGCTCAAAATTTCCACTCACTGCTAGCAATGGCGAGTGAAAATTTTGCCCTGGCGAGTAGAAATTCAGCCCTGGTGGGTATGTTATGGCTTGTAGTGGCGAGTACCTTTTCAGGTCTGGCTAGTAGCAAAGAACTTAAAATTATAAGCCCTGATTAAACTTTAAGGTATTTTTCACATAAATGTCAAGCCCTTCTCGTTTTCTACCTGTTCTGTCTTTTCTAAGTAGAGAGTACACTGGTATTGCTACATCTCAGTCACTTTTTGATTGTACTAGGTCTTAGTCAATCCTCATCAATCCCCATCAATCCAGATATCTTATTCTCCAAACTGCAAGCATTTGTACACATGGCTTGAAGTATTGTATTTTTTACTTATGCATCACAGATGTAGTTTGATCAAATTCATTCACACAATTCTGTGTGTGGGGGGGAAGTGGATTTAACATGTGTCATTCCATTCCGCCCCACACACATTAGTTTAAATATCTAGTAATAAAACTTCTGTTCGATCGCTGAGAACCTCTGTTCCCTTTTGAGAAAGAAGCAAACCATCTTTTTTGTACAGTTCCTTCTTACACCAAATAGGTGACCCTGATGCTAAAGGGGTGTAATGAAGGCATGGCAAAGGGCTGCACATGCAGACATCAACCATATATCATTGGCTGATGCCCACGTAAGTTATCCATTCATTTGGACATTGTGATGAGCATCACATTGTTCAGATCGTCAGTGAGAACAGATCTGTACAGTGACCCATAGGCCTGAGCTACATTCCCTGGTGACAAGTGACATAATATGCTTCAATGTGAGCAGTTACTTTGTGTCAAATGTACTGAGATCACTCGTAATTAATGCAGTATTACAAAATGCAGCACTAAAATCACCAGTATGAACTAAGCCTTTAAAGGGATAGTAATGTTTCATAATAAAAGCAGCTCTAATTATTCATCATAGTATTTGGACTTTGGAGAGTGTTATTTCAATTCTGTCAGAGTTGTAGTTAAAGAGTAATTCAATGACAAAGTATCCCCCTCCTGCCCCTTTTACTGATGTAACACTGTTCAGCCAGAGCAGAAGGGAGGTGCCCAGGTAGATTGCAGAGAGGGACAATCTTCAATTAAGGGGGAAAAAACTGAAAAACTTATCAAGGGGGGCAGGGCTTTCATTGTTCTCATAGGAAGAAGTTTGTCCCCTTCTGTTATCTGTCTGGTCTTACAACCAGATTCCACATCTGAGAAGAGATGGCTTACACTAGGTAAAAGGGGCAGGAGGGGAAACTTTGCTTGTGAATATCTCTTAAACCATAAAGGTTTGAGAGATAAGACTTATATCATTCTTCATGTTTTTTTAATGTCTACAAAATAAAATAAAGATAAAACAAAGTATTACTATCCCTTTAAGATGTGAGAACCAACAAGTGGTTAACACCTTGGATGCAAAAAGGGTTATTCAGAACATTGTTGTAAAGAAAAGGCAGTGCAAGCAAACAAACTTGATGTTTCAGAGTGCTTTGGTCATAGATTCATAAAAGATTAATATCAATACTCATGGAGCTGTTCACACCGGTGTCTTCAGTACACTGGGATCACCTGCAGGGGGGAATTAGCTTGTCCCTGCTCAAGCTGCAATCTCACAGGTTACAATTCGATATTCCAACCGTCCATATGATAAACGGCCAACTTCTGCCTCAAATCAGTAGTTGAAGAGTGAAATGAAATTGAATAGCGTGCTCTTACTGCAGCGTGGAGCTCACTCTTTCTACCCTCTCCATGCTGCAGTAAGAGCACGCTATTTGATTTAATTTCACTCTTCAACTACTGATTTGAGGCAGAATTTGGATATCACTCATATGGATGGTTGGAATATCAAACTGCAACCTGTGAGATGTCAGCTTGAGCAGGGACAAGCTAATTCCCCCTGTATGTGATTCCGTTGTACTGTAGACATTGGTGTGAACAGCTCCGTGAGTATTGATATTAATCGTCTTTGAATCTATGACCAAAGCTCTCTGAAACATCAAGCTTGTTTGCTTGCACTGCCTTTTCTTTTCATTTTTGGGTCTGTCGAGGTCATCATCTTGAGTGGTACCTGGGGGCCAAGTGGAGCAGCTGAGTGATTCTGGAGAAGCGAACCCAAGAGGAAGCAGGGTAGAAAATATCTTCCATCTGCCTATTGTGTCTATTTCACATATACGTGTGTAATAGGCCATTAATCTGTGTGAGTACCCTGTTATAGGGACTGGTTGGGGGCTAAAGTGACACAACATTATTACCCAATGAGGCACCCCTTTTCTCTCTTCCCTTCCCTCTTCTGCCCAGAACATTGTTTTTCAAAGTGTTAGTGGCCTTTCTAGCATTCAAGGGGTTAAAAATGGCTATTAAACGTAAACTGGTAATTGAACTGACCACAATAAATCAAAAGAGGTATATAGCACAGGAAGATTTGGATTGTGCTGACAACATCCTCAACTCAGAATGTGGGTGTGGCCAGCACAGCTAAGATGCCCCTTAAAGCTTGGAGCACTAGGCAGTTTGCTTACTCAGCCTAATGTGAAGTCTGGCCCTGAGCAGAACAATTGCTGAAAATTTTCCAACCTCTTCTCCCTGAAAAGCCACAGCAGGACCTCAGCACTTTGAGATATGATTGCAAAATGATCACATCACAGAGGTGTTCTGAAAGGCTTTTTACCATCACAACTACTTAAATCATCCTAAGAATTAAAAAACACAGAAGTTCAATGTCCCCAGGTCTACAAATCATACACAAGTAGAAAGAATAGGTCACTGATTAAAACATGAGGTCAGGAGGATCAGTACACTCTGTTATGTTATTTTTTTACAATTTTTTTACTATTTTATTTACAGTAATTACATTTTAAGCCATAATCTTTCTACACTGCAACGAAAATCCAAGAGTAATACTGCATTAAAGGAAAAGTAACCATTTTATTATGACTTTACATATTTGCTTATATAATGTTAAATTGACAATTCTTTTTTTTTTTTTCATCTTTACATATCTTTTTGCAATTTTATGAGGTTAACAGTGAGTTCTTGGATCTGTTTGCAGAGAGTTTTCTGTCAGGTAACATGAAAACTGATCAATGTAAAAAATGAAGCAATGAAAAACAGATAGCAGACAGAGCACTCAGCAGCCTCTGATCCAATTCCCTCACAACCATTGGTTAAGATGTGCTTACACACATCCCAGCCAATCAGATTAAAGCACAGTTGCTCGATTCTGATTGGCTGGGCATCTCCGCCAATGGCTGTGAGGGAATTGGATCAGATGCTGCCCATATATAAAGGAAGCCTCTGATCCCTCATTGCGGAACGGGCATCGGCCCGTGTGGCAGCAGGAAAGGGGTTGCCTTTGGCACACAGCGATGTCTCCGCTGCTGTGTGCCAAAGGCATATTTTAAAAGCTAAGTGGATTACTATTATTGTTGGAACATATTATTTGGCAACCTTAAGATACTGGCCTCTTGATAATGGCAGCATATTTCTTTATACAAGGGGGTACTAATGCATTGTTTAACTGTTTGAGCCCTAGAGAGGTCTGCAATATATTGCTTTGCAAAGCGTTGCATACCCCTCTGGCACTCAAGGGGTTAAATGATGTATTGTATTCTGCATTATATTAATACCATTTTGTCTTTTACAGATACCAGAAGAGACAGACGAAGACTGAAGAGAGGACAGTAGATAAAAGGTAAGTTTAACACAGATTAGTTAATGATTGGTGCTTGGCAGTATGTCAGGCACCGATCGTTAGCTTTTTTACTGTTAAGTTCCCAAAACTGCCGTTATTTAGCTGCGTTTTGGGAACTTAACGCAAAAAAAAAGGACTTTTGGCAACAAGACCATTTTTGTGGCCTAACGTCCATTGTGCTTAATGCCGATAGGACATTTGAATACTGACCAAGACATTTTCATTTTGCCCTACCGGCATTTTTAACGCTAACATTTGGATCAAGCCCCAGATCTCAGGAAATACACTGAGAATTCTTACAGTGGCTAACATGAAGTTGAGCATATTAAAAGGAACACTAATGCCTCATAATTGCAAACACTCATTTATCACAATGTGGGCATACATTCCTACTGTACACTATGAATCAATTCTGTGTGGATTTGTTCTCTAGAATGTATAGTTAACCCCTTGAGTGCCAGAGGGGTATGTAACACATTGCAGAACAATGCGTTACGTACCCCTCTGGCACTCAAAGAGTTAATTGATTTGCACATCATGTTAAGAAGGCAGACGTTTATTTTTTCCAGAGCTCTTCGATTGCTAGATACAATCGCAGACATTTTCTTAAGAAACCTTTAGTGGGAGGAATTTGGCTTCTTGGAGACATGCAGGAAAAAAAGATGTCTGCCTTCATGAACACAAAAGCCAGTACTAATTAAAGATATATATTGGAGAACCAGTTCACACAGAATTGATTCATAATGATAGTGATCATTAGGATTTTCTGGCAAAATTAAGATAAATGTCAAGATTAACGCAAGAGGAGTTAGTGTTCATTTGTGTATATAACGCAGTACATTTTTTAGGAGTTAATGTTCTTTTAAGTCATTTAGAAGTGATTGTGTATTGTTCGCAGTAAACATTTTAAAGCAAGTATTCTTGAAATGGTGGCTACATATTTAAATGGGCCATGTGAAATGCTAGTATGACTGCACCCATTTAAAGTGATAGTAATGTTTTAAAATAAATGCAGATCCAAGTATTCTTTTAGTTTTTGGGCCATGTAGAGCTGTATTATCATTCTCTCCGATGTGTAGTTCCAGAGTAGTTGAATTATAAAGTTACCCCTACCGCCCCTTTTACCTAGTGTAAGCCGCCTCCCCTCAGATGTGGAATCTGATCACTTGACTGGCCAGTTCACAGCAAGGGACAATCTTCTTACTGTGAGCGTAAGGAAAACCCTACCCCCCCTTAAAGGAGGAGGGCAGGCTTTTCCTTATGCTAATAGAAGATTGTCCCTTGCTGAGATTCATCCAAACAGTCTTGCTGTGCAGCTTTACATAGGTAAAACAGGTAGCAGGGGGACACTTTATGATTCAATTACTCTGGAACTACACATTGTAGACAATTATAATAACACTCTACATGGCCCAAAAAACTATAAAGACCTGCATTGTTTTTTAAAACTTTACTATACCTTTAAAATATCTGGGAGATGGAATTCCACAGATGATTTTTTATATGGTGATATACACTAGCATTTCATTGGGATCTAAGCTATTGTGTTCTAATGCTTCTTTCCTCAACTCCAGCGGAGAGGGCATATTGCTGAATCTTTTTGTACTACAAATCTGCTGACTAAATGATTTAAGAGTGACTTAACCATCCATCTTGAGGATTGACAGGTCCTAAGTGAAATATAACCAACTGCTTTCTATGAGAGGGCTCAAACACGTAATCCTGAGCTGTCAAGAAGAAAGTTGGAAAGATGTCATAAGTAATAGGGTCAAAAAAGATTCAATTTAATGTGTGTGATCTTCATGCACTGTTAAAGCACGCAGCACGGTATATATTTACAATGCATTTCAGTGGGAAAATGCAGTTAAGTCTGAAGTGGCTAACTGCATTGCAGGTTATTGATAAAAAGGCAAGGGTAGGCAACCTTGGACTCTTCACCTGTTGGCACCTACAACAACCATCTTCACTCACCAGCCAGCAACTGGATGGGGAGGATGGGAGTTGTAGTCTCCAACTGAAGTCATATGTTTTTAATACATGGTCTAAGGTGATATATTGGTGGCAGGTGCTGAAAAAGGACCTATAGTGCTATATGCAAAAAGGTAAAGATGAGCAATTCTGGACCAAACTAACTGAATTATGGGGGAAGGAGAGGCATACACATATTCCCCAAATTCTCATTGATTTAACCCATTGAGTGCAGAGGGGTGTTTTGCAATGCTTTGTGTACCCCTCTGGCATGCAAAAGGTTAAATGAGGCTTGAATCAATGCACTGGAAATGTTTCTAAAACTGATGCAGGCAGAAGCCTTATTTAGACCAATGCAATTTTTAATTTGCCCCCTATAGTAGAGTTGGGTTACCCCAAAGTGATTGTATTTTATTTAGGGGGACAATAATATCCTAAGGACACTATTCATCAAGCTAAAAAGTTGTCATTGTGGAGCAAACCATCTGCACCATAGGAAGAAATGAAAAATTCCCTAAATTCCTCTAAATGGGGAGTTTAACCCTTTGCGTGCCAGAGTGGTACAGAATGCATTGCTTTCTGTACCACTCTGGCACTCAAAGGGTTAACCCCTTTTTTGCTAAAGACATCTCTAACTCATTGTTTTGCATTACAGGGGTTAAAGCCCAATTAAATCCATGGCTATTTTCACCCTCTTACCATGGTTCAGTTGATTTATTCCAGAATTGTACCTTTTTAGATTGATAAGTAGATCCTTAAAGGAGCAGTAAACTTTTTTTTTTTTTTTAATGAAAACACATATTTTACAACGCATTTCCTGCTGAATAAAACAAGGTCAATCCCATCGCTGTCAGATGTTTTATTCAAAAATTAAATACATAAATAATCAGGAAGTGAATTTACTGTGTTTACTTCCGGATTGTTCTAACTGACAGGAGGTGACAGGCAGTTTCTATCACATTCTATGGAGAACTGTATGTCTCTGACTTTTCTGACTTTCCTCTCCATTAGAATCTACGACGAAATCTAATTAGAATTTGGTCAAATTCTAATTAGTTTTCCTGTTAGATTCTAATGGAGAAGAAAGTCAGAAAAGTCAGAGACATACAGTTCTCCATAGAATGTGATAGAAACTGCCTATCACTTCCTGTCAGTTAGAACTATCAGGAAGTAAACACAGTAAATTAACTTCCTGGTTATTTAAACTGCTATACATTTTGAATAGAACATCTGACAGCGGTGGGAGTGACTTTGTGAAGAAAACAAATACAACATAAAGTGACATATTCAGGTGGCATAAGAGTTGGCAAAGTGCAATTTTTTGCTATGATTTGCAAATAGTCATTCTGCAATTAAATTCTAGAATTAACTTTGCATCGCTCCCTTTTGTGGCTGGGACAGTAGCTCAAAACAGGTTGTCTTTAAATGTATCTATATCACCCCCACATGCAATGAAAGAAAAAAGAAATGTGGGTGCCCTTATCTTGTCAAACATACAAAAGTCTCATATAACTCAGTGTACTCAGACTCAAGTCTTTGATGTGATGTCTAACCAGGCAGGCAAATATTTCTGTTACTTTAATCAGTAGGTAAAGTGGAAGTAATTCAGAATGCCTTTTTTGCAATATGGCCAGGATAGCTAATAACCTGGAAGTCATAGAATGCATTCATGCTGTACTCAGAGCACTTATAGGAAGACTCAGCTTAATAATAAATACCACTGTCATTCACTGAATGTCCATGTGGTCTGTGATGCCCAGTAGCAAACCATGACTGCATTATCACATTACCTAGGTATTTGTTATAATCCCTATGTCTTGTGACAGATCTCTATCAGAAGTTTTGAGTTGCACTAGTTAGTGGTAAAGATCTTGAAGGGTTACACAAGGAAACAATGCTACTCCTCCTGTCCTCTACTGAAGCCTAAAAAACCAAAAAGCTCTATGATTTAGTGCACTTTCAGAGTGCTGAAATCATAGTTCATGTGATTGATATTTTATATGCTTTTATGCTTCAGTTCAGATTGTGTCTTCTTATAAACTTCAGTCAATAAATGGAGTTTGCTGTCTGCTCTTAACATTGACTACCACAGCAGAATTGTGATGATCTTGTGCCAAAGGATTTATACATGCCTGCTAATGTTGTTGACAGTATCAAAGGAGGCTGCTCAGCTGCTTCTCCTGTGACCCCCTCTGTTCACTGGTACAGTGAGAAAATGCATTTCCTCTCTAGCAACATGGGTCTTTTTATTGCATGTGCATAACCTGAGTTTGTCAGGGGCATCCTGTTTCAGGCCCCTTAAAACAGGATACTACTGAAACAGCAGCATCCTGGTTCAGGGGGCCTCACCTTGGGTATCCAGCAGTTCCAGTTTAATAATTGGGCTAGACTGTCAGTGAGGAGGGAGGCTGCTTTTCTCATGACTACGAAGGAAAGAAATATAAGGCAATAACTAAAAGAGGATTCTGTATGTTAACCCATATTTTGAGGCCTCCATTCACAATTCCACCAGGGGCCTCAGGGGTTGTAAAAACTATCCTGCATCATACATAACCTGTGTACCCCAAAAACACATCCTCTTTACACCTTAACCCCTTGGATGCTCACTAGAATCTAAGGAGTTAATCCAGGTATGTCAAACATTGGATCCTAGGAGTTAATCCAGGTATGCCAAGACATTGGCTTCTAGGGTCCATTTATGTGTGCATGTATCAACAGAACTACCCATACTCTGTCTGCTTCCCCTGCCTTGTCCCTCCAGTAGTCACAGAACCACACATACATGTGTCACTGGTAGTCACAAAAGCACAGGTACAGCCTGTCCTACTCTTGTCCTACTAGTATTCACAATGTGGAATGTTGAGAGGAATGGTATAATTCTTTTAAATATTTGGCAAGCCGGTATGTGCCCCGGCATTTACAGCAGTTCAGTCAGTAAGCCTTATAGAAGTGTAGCTGAGAGTAAGGGCCGATAGGAGCATTTTCTCATCAGGCTTCATTAGTATAGTGTAGGCTTGATTAAGAGAAGTGTGAGATCTTAGTCTCTGTTTGTGGGGTAGTTAGAAGAGAATCCGATTATCAGGAGAGCTGGCTACTTGTTATTCTGTTACACTGCACATTACTAGAGATCGAAGAGGGGATAGCTAGCATAGGTCACAGTGTCTCTCCGCTCAGTATTTCTTTTATGGCAAGTTGGATTATGCCCCGACAAATATTAGCACCAAGAAGAGCACTCTTCTCACACTATTGGTAATAAGTTTCTTACCTACTGCTACAAGTAAAATGTGGGATCACTAATTTAATATTTTGACTAATTTTAGCATGTATTAGGTATCTAGAGTGATATCATTACTCACTCGGACGTATTGTGCAGAATCAGTAGATTTCTCACAGCAGCTTCAATAAGTGGCAAGTCGGATAATGCCCCGACACCTTAGAGTGATTCTCATGTATGCCTCTATTATATAGCTGCAGGATTTATCACATTACACAGTGGGAAGCTAGGTACTGCCCAGACATTTAAGAAGTGAATTTTTCATTCTCCCCTTGGATATTCATCTCTAGTATCTTACTACAGTCACCACTTTATAGGCACAGACCCCATAAGATATAGTGTATAGGCCTAGCTCTATAGAGTGGTTTAAATACATACATATCTATAATAAAAGTGATCACCTCACTGTGGCTAATATTCTAAGAAGAATCATAGTAATTTTGGATCAAACCAAATGCAACACGGGGAACCAATAAAAACAAAATCACATTAATTTAAATGGGGTGTTTAAAACCTTATGTGTTAGAGACGTCTCCAACACTTTGTCTTATTTGGCATTAAAGGGGGCTGAAGTCCATTTTAAATCAATGAGAATGTTAGAAGTCCCCTCTGGTGCATTAGGCCAAGATACAATAGTCTTGTGATCCACATCCATTTCCCATTATTTCCTATCTCTCTTCTCTGCACCTCTCTCTCTAGTTCACAAACTAAAATTAGTTCCAAAGCTCGGTGTAGAGTGGAATCATAGAAGCACAAACTGTCTTTGAAGGACTTGAACCCTTTGAGGACCAGAGAGTACACATTTCACTGTGAAGCAATGCAGTGCACAATCCTCTGGTCCCCAAAGGGTTAATATATATTGGTTGGTTCTCTTTAGCTGGTCAGCTGCCTGGGAGAGGGGATTGTCCAGGTGACCAATAGAACAGATCTACACATTGTGCACAGAGGAAATGATCTAGTGCAGATCTCTGTACCCTCCTACAGATGCACATTAACACAAGAGATAAACACGTGACATTAAAGGGATAGTAATGCATAGTTTTAAGTCACTTTAATATTGTAGATAGTAAAAAAAGAAAGTAATTGAAGCCACTCTGCTCTCTCAAACCTTTATGATTTGAGAGAGATACAATTACAAAGATCACCCCTGCCTCCCCTTTGAATGACGTCAGGCTCTAGCTGAGAGAAGCAGACTCTGGTCCTGGGACCATATTGTGGCTCTTCAGCAGAGCCGGAAATAGCATGATATAGAAATAAATACTTCACTGGAATGGTCTACAAAGTGTGCCTGGTTTGTAAACACACTTTGTAGACCATTCCGATGAAGTATTTATTTCTATATCACACTATTTTGGTTCTGCTGAAGAGCTGCAGGACAGTCCCGGGACCAGAATCTGCTTCTCTCACCTAGAGCCTGACTAGGCTTGGGTTGGGAGGGGGAACTTTGTAATCTTATATCTCTCAAACCATAAAGTGACTTAAAACTATCCATTACTATCCCATTAACAATCTACACTGCACTTGTGTCTAAGGGAAGTATTCTTTGGGTCTGTTACACTACCCCTCTGGTCCTTAAAGAATACCTCCCAACATTTCAAATTGCTAAAGAGGGACACTTGTGTTTTAGGGGGTGTTGCTGGAGGCATGGCTGGTGGGTGGGGCATTACCAAGAATTATTAGGCTATTTCATGAGCTATTGACACCTCCTTGTGTAACCTAATACATTACTTATAATAAGACCAAAGTATCTTATTTACACAGACTAATGTATAAACACATATACTGACTTAAACAAAAAGTAATGTGAGTTTTATTGCTGTAGAGCAATGTGATACACTTATATACACACTACACAGTCTGATCTCCTAAAAAGAGGGATACCAGGGTGGGAAAGAGGGACAGAGGGATTTGGGTCTAAAAGAGGGACACTTGGGAGTTATGTTAAAGGGTTAAATTGCAACAAAATGGTGTTAGTAAAACTCTATAATATTCAGTGCAGTATCCCCCTGCTCCTTGCCGGTTCTTTATTTTTTTACATTAGTCATGTTATGTACAGGATTACAAATAACCTCAGTCCACTATAATCACTGATGCAGAACTGCTCTCAGAGCACCACCGTCCGATTGTGATTCCAGGCCCAGTAAGATGGATCCTCAGCCATTATCTAAGAGAGAAACAAGAAGTTATTTTAACAAAACTGTAACAGTTTAAACTTCTCAGCGACCGGAAGCAACTAAAATCCATGTGGGGCACAGGCTTATTAACCATATTGTTTGTGAAACCCTTCTATTTTTTTTTATTTATTTTTTTAATTTAAATCCCCATTTGCATTAGTGTTACAAAACGTTAAAACCCATTTGTGCTTAGGATTGAACGCTTAAGATCAGCCCAAAACTAGGTCATACGTTTATGACTGTATTTGTGCAACATTGTATCAATGAATGAATGTGTATGATTCAACCACTGGTTTTCACATCAGGATTTCTAACACTTGTGTTGTTGGACACAAGGACTACAATTAGTAATCTTGGTCTTACATACCTGATTGCATTCCTGTCTGGATACATATCCTCGGTAGTTCATCCTGGCCAACAGATGGTCTCTCTTCTTGGTGAACTTGATCCTTGGTAGATCAGCCCACTGAGGAAGGCTTCTTTCAAAGTTCCAATCTTCTTCCATCCCAATGGCCAAAGACCTGTGTTTACAAGGAGCAATGTGTAAGAGACAGATGCTACATCAATAGAAATTCTAAATAAAACTAATTTCTCCCAATAAAAATTCCCAACTTACCTGTCTAAGACCAGAAAATCCTAATGGCCTCTGTATATGTTACCCATGTGCTTTAATTAAAGTTAACATCAATCCATCCTGGTGTTATGGTTCATGGAGGAGCACATGAGAGTTGCTAGCAGGATCACAGGATCTCAGACTCCACCCACAGGAATTTCCTTTTCTATATTTCATACTGAAGTTGCCCCAGTGCACAAGCCGGCAGGAGATGGACATATATAGTGGGTGGAGTTTGAAGTCCAATAAGCCTGCTGGCAACTGTCCTGCCATCTCCATGGACATGACAACATTCAGGACTGGCTGATAATGTTTTTTTGAACAATGGGGCAAGGAGAAAATCCACAATAGCCATTAGGATTTTCCGGCCATAGTATGGTGAGTGGGAGGTCATTTGGAGGGGGGTTAGTGTTCATTTTGTTATGAGACGTAAAACAGAGACTAAGTACAATCACCCCCTCTCCTTCCTATACCCTCCTAGCACAGGACTGGACAACCTCTGGCTCTCCAGCTGCTGGCGACTAAAACGCACATTATCCCCAACTAGCCAATGACTGGTTTGAGATGATGGGTGTTGTAGTCTCCCACAGCTGGAGGTCCACATGTTGCCTACCCTTCTCCTAACAGGTTACAGTGTTCCAAGTCATTCTCTATCAGATGTGTATGGGTAATAACAGCAATGTCTTTATCTAAAGCTTCAGTCCAGCTTATTGCACACAAAGTGCAATAAACTTGATAGTTCAAACATATGTATTGTAATTATTTTCCTTTTGAATTTTTCATTCAGATGTTATTTTGTCTTTTTACAATAAACTGATCTCCAGTTGTGGCCACCAGGTGGTGCTGTTGCTATCACTTACTATGGAACAGTGTAGTCGCCCTCCCATAGAAAGCATTAGGAAATAGAAATTATTTTTAGACACCCCTTGGCTCTGCCCTCAACAGTGGAATTATCCTTGTTTTACTTAACAGGAAAAGTCCTATAATATTATTTCCATAATCAGTTTCACTGATCCTTTAGCTCTATGTTCACTGCTGTCCTGTATTTATATCCCAAGTGCAATGTACTAAGACGCACTGGAGGAATTCTGGAGCAAACCAACTGCACCACAAGGGATAAACGCTAGTTCCTACTGATGTAAATGGGGCTGTTAACCCCTCGAATGCCTTACAAAGCAAGGAGTTGGAGACTTCTCTAGCATTAATATGGGTAAAAAGTCCCATTTAAATAATTGGGAAGTTTGTGTCCCCTATGGTGCATTTGGTTTAGTCCAGAATGACACCAGTTGTACATAGTGCCCCAGCCTCAGTATCGTTTATCGGGTCTCTTCTGGGTAGAAGTAAAGGTCACTTACAGGGCAGCAAAGAAGTTCTTGATGGTGTACTCCCCCATGGACAGTCCGGCTCGCAGTAACACTGCACCATGGCCAGCAGATACTAGAGGGACAACAGAAGTTATAGGATTATAAAGTAGGCTGGGTGGATACTGAGTTTCAAGTACATTTTATTTATTATGA
Organism: Rhinophrynus dorsalis; assembly: GCA_037306005.1. Classification (NCBI taxonomy): domain Eukaryota; kingdom Metazoa; phylum Chordata; class Amphibia; order Anura; family Rhinophrynidae; genus Rhinophrynus; species Rhinophrynus dorsalis. The sequence continues at coordinate 131,317,680 of CM074724.1, forward strand.
TATATATATATATATATATATAATTCCCTTAGCCCAGGAGATAGTTTGCTCCTGACTGTTAGAGATTACCACTGCCATCATCCTCAACCACAGACTGGCTGGCTGGAGATGATGGGAGATGTAGTCTCCAAAATCCGGAGAGCCAAAGGTTTCCTACCTCTGCCATAGCCCCTAACAAACAAGCATAAGGTTCTAACCTCTTGGGTGCAATGTACGTCTCCCATGTGTGTAGACAACTGTAGCATCCAAGGGGTTAGATAAGGGCCATAAAATGGTATGCAAAGGGGTAAATAACCGAGTCATTATAAACTAATAGAGGGTGTTTGGTGCAGAGGCAATCAAATTCATATTGCCACGCCCATAATTCAGTATATGGGTGTGACCAACACAGCTGAGGCTCCTGCCCTCTGTACTCTGGTACCCTATTGGGCCCCCGACATTACTTTAACCCCTTAGTGACAGCCGCGTTCGTACGCGGCTGTCACGTTAACGCCCGCCTAACATTTTTTTTTTTTTTCTCAAAGAAGTCCTGAGTCTCCGAGCGGCGTGCAGCCGCACGGAGACGCGGACTTCCGTGACTTACCAGGTACGTCCTCTGTCACTAAGTGACAGTTTTTGCGGGACGTACCTGGTAAGTCATATGTCGTTAAGGGGTTAATGGAAATCTGACCCTAAGTCATATTATGGCAGAAAACAGCACAAAACATCCCCAGACTGATTTGTATGACATTCAAAGATCCATGTGAAGGAGTGATGACCAATGGCCTAGAGGTGGAGTCATCTGAGGAGTAGGGGTGTGGTCATGGGAGTGGCTAAGGGCAATTAGGATTCTGAACCAACTTTCTGTAACTCAGCTTGTAACACAGGAATGAAATAATAAGCAACAAGTACACAGCCCTGAGCCCATCACCTCCCCACACACAAACATACACATACACACCAGAGATGAATCAAACCATTCTACAGTAACAGTGAAGGGGTGACAGACAGAAGTACAGAATCATCCTGATATCCCTCTACTACCATTGGAAGCACCACTGCACCATCTGAGATGGTATAACACGGTGGACATATGAACAAAGGAAAAATGGAACAATTCTGGGGCAAACCAACTGAACCACAGGAAACAAATAGATTTAAATATTTATTTTAACTCCTTGAATGCTAAAGAGGATTCCAGTGCATTACTTTGCAGTGTGTTTGAGACCACATTATCATTGAAGGGGTTAAAAGCCTATTTAAAATTGAATTGTAATTGGCTTCCTACAGTTGATGTTCCTGGTAATTGCTCCATTACACTTTGCTTGCGTATCCCTGTAATGTACAGACAGAGGAACCTGGGATGTATCCCACAATCCCCCCTCTGAGCCATATAACACACAATAAATACCTTATCTGATGACCACAAATATGTGTCCTGGTGCAGGAATTCCTGGATTGGTTTGCGTTCTACAAGAAATAGTACAAACAAGGTCAGTGAGACCCAGGTCATGTCTGATGGAAGTGACAGACAGTCATATTAGACAATTATATCTACAAAATCACATAAGCAATCTGCACCACCGGAGGAAAAATACTAATAAAAATACAAATAAAATGTATAGTCAATTTGACCACATATTATGCACTTACAGAACCTCTAAAATCAAAAAGAGATTAATTAACACTTAAAAAATATGCTTGACTATATATATAGAACAAAAAATACATAAATCCATTCACATTCTGGAGGTGTTTGATACAGTAATAGACACTCTCACCTTGTGCTACCAAATACTCTAAAATGTCATATATAACCTCCAGATCTCTCCTTCATAACCACAAACTACCAATTACATTTAAGCTACAAATCTGACTCAAAAGTAATCCAATATTTATTTAATTTTGAGTCAGAAGAATACTTGAACCCTTTGAGTGCCAGAAAAGCCTCCAACACATTTTGTTGGATACTTCTCTGGCACTCAATGGGTTAAATTGCATTGAAAATTTTTGTTTTGGAAGGAGGCCTCTGCTAGATTATATATAAACCAATTATATACATAATGGAAAATATACTGTTTGTCTTAAGTATTCAGGGGAACGAGTAAAAAACACTCACAGCTTTATTTGAAATAACATGTTCACTTATCCCTATAAAACTAACAATTCATTTGCTAGCTGTTGGGTACTAATACCTCTATTATCTTTTTTTTGTCCAATCTTGGACTCAAATTTTTAGTTTACCATCTTCCTCGGTACTCCTTTGGCTGAACATTCCAAAACCCAATGGATATGGACAGTTAACCTGCAGCCGATGTCTGCATGAAACATCCCACAAGCCACTTACTTAAAACACTTGACTTGAGAATATCACTATTAACTAGTTTTACCCCACCTGATTAGTAAGGATCAATTGATGAAGCAATGACAAACAACATAAACCACATTAAATCAGGATGGGATGTCACTCCACGTGAACCCTCCATGATTCTGCCAGAAGAAGGCTGCAGGACCTACCCCCAGACCAAACTCCTTCCTCCCCAGTCCAGAGCCAATCCTAAGCACCCATAAGGGGTTCCTCACCCTCACCTATGACATGTCTCCCCTCCCCTACCAATCCAGCTCCAATCCAGGGAGTTCTTCTCACATAACACAATGGAACGTCACTATTACATGTCGAGAGACACGGGAAACACTGCTGGGAATCCCTTACATCTCTAATGTGAAATACAGAGTAGATACCACAATCTCTTCATGTAGGATTTTGGTACAGATGAGAAAGGACATATAGCTTTGCAATGCCCATAAGGCATCCTTAGCATTCAAAAGAGTTAAAAACACTATTTAAATCAAGGGTAATTTGCTCCCTAATGTTGCAGTTGGTTTCTTCCAGAATGTTTCCACATTTCTTTTAACCCCCTTAAAGGGATAGTAATACTTCGTTTTAACTTTATTTTATTTTGTAGGCATTAAAAAAAACATGAATAATGATATAAGTCTTATCTCTCAATCCTTTATGGTTTATGAGATATTCACAAGCAAAGTTCCCCTCCCCGCCCCTTTTACCTAGTGTAAGCCATCTCTTCTCAGATGTGGATCAGGCTGTATGACCAGACAGATAACAGAAGGGGACAATTTTCTTTGTATGAAAACAATGAAAGTCCTTCCCCCCTTGACAAGTTTTTCAGCTTTTTCCCTTATCTTAATTGAAGATTGTCCCTCTCTGCAGTCTACCTGGGCACCTCCCTTCTGATCTGGTTGAACGGGGGGGGGATACTTTGTTTGTGAATATCTCTTAAACCATAAAGGTTTGAGAGATAAGACTTATATCATTCTTCATGTTTTTTTAATGCCTACAAAATAAAATAAAGTTAAAACGAAGTATTACTATCCCTTTAAGGACCAATGACATGCCAGGGCCATCATGGGAAAACTTTCCTAAGGGACTCCCATTCATGGAGCCCTGAATCAAATCAGCAAAGAAAAAAAAATCCTCAGTGGTCCTTAAGTGCCAGCCATGTGCACCCGAGGCCAGTGCTTAAGGAGTTACACATAAGGTCTTTAAATGATATAAATACTAAATCCCTGATCAGTTTTCATAATCACAAAATGTCCATCCATTTTGCCAGTAAAGGAACATGAATGGGACAGGTAGACATATAGGGCCGCATTCATCATGCTAACTAGCTGCATCTCTGGGTCACACCAGCTGCACCATAGGTTACAAATACACATCCCCAAATCTCCCAGTCATTTAAATGACTGGGAGATCTCCAATGCCTCTCTAGAATTCATGGGGTTTAAAGTTCCATTTAAATCACTGAGGATTTTCATTCCTCCCCTATGGTGCATCCGGTTTCTCTACAGCAGTGTTTCTCAACTCTTGTCCTCGGGACCCACTAACAGGCCAGGATCTGATGATTTCCTTGTTAGAGCACAGGTGAGTTAATCAATGTGAATGAGCCTCTGATCACCACACCTGTGCTCTAGCAGAGAAATCCCCAAGTCCTGGCCTGTTAGTGGGTCCTGAGGACAGGAGTTGAGAACCACTGCTCTACAGAGTTGCAGCTCTTTAGTGTGATGTATAAGGGCCATAATGTGTCCATTATACTCTGCATAGTGCAGGGAGAGCCTCCTGTTGAATTGATGTATATACAGAACTGATCATCTTACCCAGAAGCCTTTGTAACACCAGACTCTTGTGGATCAGGCACTCTTCCTCACTTATGCAGTCCCTTTTTTATTTGGGACTTCAGATGGATCCCTGTGGAGGGAGAAGATAAAATTCCATTTATATAAAATTCTGAAAGATACCACATGATCAACCCTTATAGGTCTTCTTTTTGTTATTGTGTCTCTAATACATAAACTAAGGGCTTCATTCATTGGCTAAAGAGATGCAATTCTGGACCAAACCAACTGTAGTACATGGGGGGATTAACCATCTGATTTCCAGAGAGATAGTCAATGCAATGTATACCTTTTTGGCACTCAAAATGTTAATATTCTCATTTATCTTGAACTAGAGAATTTTCCACTGCAAGGCTTTGCAATGGTTTGGAGACCTTTCTAGCATTCAAGGAGTTAAAACCCACTTTTACACATTAGGGGTTTTGCAACTTTTCATTTTCCCCTATGGTGCAATTATGTTTCTCCAGAATTACATAAAGAACCGTTAAAGGGATAGTAATACTTGCAAATAATTCTGTTTTATATTGTAGCCCTTAAAAACATTAAAAATGATATGTCTTATAAGTCCATAAAGGTTTGGGAGATATTCATAAGCAAAATTTCCCCATGAGTGATGTCACCGTTCTAGCTCTCAGATTTGGAATCCGGTCCCTTGACCGACAGTGGCTCTCCAGAAGTGCAGAGATCACAATCTTTAAAAAGAATTTCTTTATTGGAATGGTCTACAACGTTTTCTTGCAAGCCAGGCACACTCTGTACACAGTTCCAATTAAGCAGTTCTTTTTAAAGATCATAAACTTGGCACTGCTAAAGAGCTGCCAGTTGATCTGTGGACTGGATTCCAAATCTGTCCACTAGATGGCAGACTTGGCTGAAACAGCCTGAAAAAGGGAACCTTACTTTATTTTACTTGTGAATATCTCCCAAACCATAAAGGTTTGGGAGATAAGACTTTTATAATGTTTAATATCTTTTAAGGGCTAGAATATAAAATACAATTATTTTCAAGTATTACTATCCCTTTAACGCCTTCAAATAAAATAGTTTTTTATAAATATAAATATTATGTACTTACAGCTATTAAATGTAAAGATTAATTGTACACACGTTACATCCCTAAAATATCATCCTAAGCTTATCTGGTTAGTCGCCCATCAAAGAAAGACAGTGACACAATGTAACACTATCCTGCAGCACCGAGTGCTGTCTATGCTATATGTCATCGTTTGAACTTTGTATCTGTTTTACATTGTGTGACGGTACCAGCAGACACCCAGCGTTGGTGTCACCGTCAAGGATCACTTCTTCCCAGAATCCACCAGCAAAGGCTCCCGCAGCATATCACAATGTACTCTGAATCACCAGGCAGAACCAGTGTCAGAGTAACCAGAACCACACTCTGGATACTGCAAGCTTACCCCACCAGACAACACCAGTGTAGGTAAGACAAGAACTCTCTTTATTGGAATAAACCACACATATTTATACTCCAACCTTACATTTAAATAAGCAGATACAATAGGAATGTAATTCAATCACGATAGACAAAAGGTCAATGGCAAATGGTCTAACAAATACAATGACTCAGACTTGACTACATTTCAAATACAAAAGGGTTGATGAACTCAGACAATGGACACAAAGACTTGAGGGCTTGAATGAATTACCACACCACAGGGGGTCTCAGTACAGTTCACAATACACTGCCTTGAGTGGTTACAATACACATTGCAAGTAACTTTAGGTAAACTCAAATAATTAACCCTTAATGTCCATTACCTTGGAAGCAAGCCAGCAGTCCATGTTTGTCAGTCTCTTTGGGCCCAGAAATGTCCACAGTCTCTGGGGTTCTTGGGATAACACTTCCAAGCCCAGACAAAGACTTCAGTGGTCCATGTGACATTTCTCCCCCTTGTCCACCTCCGACAGCCACAGCATGATCCACACGGGTCAGCTCGCTGCTGTCTGGAGTGGACACATAGTATGATAGTGCCATGTCCACACAGTACTTGTCCCCAGCCAGCCCCTACAGTCCTGGGGTCTGGCCAGCTTTGCACCCTGCACCTCCAGGTACAGGGTGACTTAGACATAAGATACCTTGAGCCGGAGAGGCCATCCAGCCCAGGCTCCGGTACACAGGAGTCTTTGACCCAGTAAAAACCCCTGCCCAAACAACAGTGCCCTCCCAGTCAGCACTTTACCGGAATCTCCGCTGCTGGCTGAGGATGATGAGAGTGGTTGGTAGAGTTGCTCTGGATACTGGGGTGAGAGTGCACAACACTCCATCTCCTCCTGGATCTCTCTCTGCTGTAGGGGAGTGGTGTGGCCAGCACCTGCTCCCTGGGGCAATTGCTCAGACGGACAGAAGCCAGCGGCGCTCTGCCCTGTTGCCAGCTCTTCCGCTGGGTATTCGTCTCTCGGTTGCACCTTGGGTGCTTTAATCTGCCGCTGGGAAAAGAGGTTGACTACCTTCTCTCCCGGTAGCTCAAACAGCTGCTGGGGAGTGATGCCGACTGCCTCCACTCCTGGAGACACAACCTCTAGCTGGAGGGGGTGTACAACAGCTCCCATCTCTGGGTCCTCACACTGCCGCTGCAGAGGGAGGTGGACTACCTCACCTCTGAGAACACAAATCTCTCACTGGGGAGTGAGGTCAGCCACTTCTGCTTCCGGGACCAGGCACGGCTGTTGCTGTGAGGGGATGACTGCACCAAACCCTGTAGCACCGCACTTGGCTGTTGGAACATCCTCAAAGGAAGGGGTAGCGGCAGCCGTAGTTTCGCATGCTACCTGCTGACCCGACTCTAACAGGTCACTGGAGTCAGCCTCAATGAAAGGGGTAGCGGTGGCCGTAGCTTCGCCTGCTACCGGCTGACCAGACCGTAACAGGTTGCTGGGGTCCACCGTAGGAAGAGCCCAGTCTTCTGCTTGCAGGGTGTCCGTGGCGACCGCAGTCTCATCCACGGCACCCTCAGTGCCCATACAAATCTGCCGCTGGGGAGAGAGGTCGACTACCTCCGCTCCGTGTATCTGCGACAGCTGCTGAGGCGAGACTCTGGTTGCACCCTCTCCTTGGCACTCAAAGGCTGCAACCCGTGCTGGGCAGAGGCTAATGTTCCTGCTAGCAGATGAGGCCTCTGTGCTGTGAGTCGGGCAGAGGACAGAGTCCCTCTGCCCTGTTGCCGGTGCTTCTGCCGTGCCTGCGTCTCGCGGTGCTGGGCAGAGAACAACATCCCTCGGACGCAACCTGTCTTCTCTCTCTTTTGGCCTCCAGGGCTGGCCATATGACGCCAATCTTAATTGGGTTACCTCTCCAAGGACCTGTGTGATCACTTCGTCTGGGGGGTTTTCGCCATAGAGGGCTAGGCGCCGCAACACCTCTCGCTGAAACTCTGGAAAGCTCATTACCCTGGATGAGGGGTTGCTGCTCTTCTCCCCCTCCATTAAATAATCTTTTAGGGTGCTGCGCTGCTCGCTGCGTTGCTGAGACGGGGTCAAGCCAGCGGCTATATCTCCCCCTGGATGCTGGTCTCAGTTCCGCTGCTGCTCCATCCACTGCTTGCTGCGTTGCTGAGACCGGGGTCAAGCCAGTGGCTATATCTCCCCCTGGATGCTGGTCTCAGTTTCAGTTCCTTGGAAGAAGCTGAATCTCACCTCTACCACCAGATGTGACGGTACCAGCGGACACCCAGCCTTGGTGTCCCCGTCAATGGTCACTTCTTCCCAAAATCCACCAGCAAAGGCTCCCGCAGCATACAGCACTGTACCCTAAATCACCAGGCAGAACTAGTGTCAGGGTAAACCAGAACTACACTCTGGATGCTGCAAGCTTACCCCACCAGACAACACCAGTGTAGGTAAGACAAGAACTCTCTTTATTGGAATAAACCACACATATTTATACTCCAACCTTACATTTAAATAAGCAGATACAATAGGAATGTAATTCAGTCACGATAGACAAAAGGTCAATGGCAAATGGTCTAACAAATACAATGACTCAGACTTGCCTACATTTCAAATACAAAAGGGTTGATGAACTCAGACAATGGACAAAAAGACTTGAGGGCTTGAATGAATTACCACACCACAGGGGGTCTCAGTACAGTTCACAATACACTGCCTTGAGTGGTTACAATACACATTGCAAGTAACTTTAGGTAAACTCAAATAATTAACCCTTAATGTCCATTGCCTTGGAAGCAAGCCAGCAGTCCATGTTTGTCAGTCTCTTTGGGCCCAGAAATGTCCACAGTCTCTGGGGTTCTTGGGATAACACTTCCAAGCCCAGACAAAGACTTCAGTGGTTCATGTGACACATTGTATCACTATACATGCTATTACCTTCCCTAAGAGAAAGCTTCCCGGGAACACATCTAAGAACACTGTATGTGCAGAACATATATAGTACAAATAAAGTGTTACTATCCTTTTAATGCAAAGAAAACCCCTATAATACTTTTTCAGAAAATGTTTTTTCTTCTCATTTAAAGGGACAGTAAAACTTAATATGTAAAAAAATATATATATTGTAGTGTTTATTCCCCTGAGTGAAACAAGGGAACTCCCACTACTGAGATGTGTTTTATACAAAAGTTATTAAAGCTCAAGCTTGAATTTTTTAGGAGCAATGCCACAGTGGCCTGAAATGTTCCAGTGGCACTGTTTCTATGCCATCCTATAGAGGGATATGGTCAACCAACCAGAGATGTCCATAGGATTGTATAGCAACTGCGCCACCAGAACATTTCAGGCCACTGTGGTACTGCACCTAAAACATTCAAGTCTGAGTTATAATAACATTTGAATAACACACCTCTCAGTAGTGGGAGTTCCCTTGTTTCACTCAGGGGGATAAACACTACAATATACATTTATTTACATTTTAAGTATTACAGTATACATATGTAGTAGGGTTTCCCTGAGGAGTAAAACATGGATACTTCCACTGCTGGAGATGCTTCATTAAAAGTTATTACACAGCAAAATATCATTTGTGTACTTTTATGGCCTTCCCATTATAAAGTGGTGGTGTTACTATTGCTGTCTATGGAGACCTCCTATCACATTGTGTGTAATAACTGCACTATCCCATTAATACCATCTCTCCTGTACATAAATCTATTTCCACTTACTGCCAGTCACTGTTTTCACGGCGGCACTTTCTGGTGACTGCACAGTGCCGGCGGCAATGAGATGAGGCCTTTTGCACCTGGATCCTGGAACAAAAGAGATTGAACTTTCTGTATGGCAATCTAGTTTTATCCAGTTTTGTTTTAACCCCTTGCTTGCAGAGAGATTTCCAACACATTGGGGGTTATGCACTAAGGAGTGATAAAGAGGTGATAAAGTGGAGATGACTTCTCCAGTGATATCACTTCTCCAGTTCCTATGTTATTCTATGGAGCCTGTGCACTAAGATCTCCATAGTTCACTCCATAGAATAACATATTAAATGGAGAAGTCATATCACACTAATCTCTGCTTTGTCACCTCTTTATCACGGAATGCTCCCCTGTTGATTTGCTTGGTCTTGCTAGTCATAATGCAGACCCATCTTTTTTAACCCCTTAAATGACAGTGAGGTTTCCAACGCATTGCAAAGCAATGGGGGAGATGCACTAAGGCATGATAAAGAGGTGACAGAAGTGGAGACTGTTTCTCCAGTGGGGCATGGGGGCATCTCCATTTCCAACTCTTTATCATGTCCCTATGTCCCCTCTGTGTATCGGTGCTTTGATCACACAGGACAGTGCAGAGTGATGCAGTTCCCCATAAACCTGCAGCATCAGGCTTCACAGCACAAAACAGGGGGTCTATGGGCGAAGCACACGCAGACCTAGAGCTTGTGCCCGAGCAACAACATCTCCCATTTTGTAATGCATTGCTTACCCCTCTGGCACCCTAAGGGTTAAGAGGCCGGTCCTGCTCTGCTTCCTGCCGCCGACACAGTCATGCACTGTAGTGACTGCCCGAAAGCACAAAATGCTCCCAGCACAGAGCTCCCAGCATTCCTACAACTCCCAGCATTCCATGCTCCCAGCATTCCTATACCTCCCAGCATTCTGTGCGTTCGGGCAGTCTCTTAAAGGGATAGTAATACTTCGTTTTAACTTTATTTTATTTTGTAGGCATTAAAAAAAAATGAATAATGATATAAGTCTTATCTCCCAAACCTTTATGGTTTAAGAGATATTCACAAGCAAAGTGTCCCCCTCCCGCCCCTTTTACTGATGTAACACTTTTCAGCCAGGGCAGAAGGGAGCTGCCCAGGTAGACTGCAGAGAGGGACAATCTTCAATTAAGATAACGGAAAAACCTGAAAAGCTTGTTAAGGGGGGCAGGGATTTCATTGTTTTCAAAGGAATAAGAGTGTCCCCTTCTGTTATCTGTCCAGTCTATGGACTGCATTCCACATCTGAGAAGAGATTGTTTACAGTAGGTAAAAGGGGCGGGAGGGGGAAACTTTGCTTGTGAATATCTCATAAACCATAAAGGTTTGAGAGATAAGACTTATATCATTCTTCATGTTTTTTTAATGCCTACAAAATAAAATAAAGTTAAAACGAAGTATTACTATCCCTTTAATGAATTATTATATAGGATTGATTCCCTTTACCCTTAACAAATGATTCATAAAATGTTAGGGGAGCCTCCAAAATATAGATAGTGTATTAGGGGTTCCCACAACACAAAAAAATTGAGAACCATAGTCTGAACACATGACAACAAACATAGTTACTCACACAACATTTCATCCTCTAATGACACTTTTCCACAACACTGTCCAACTGTAGCACATCTCTAGTTCTACATAGTACTGCGTAGTGTGTCACCATCAGAAATCTCAGTACAGGATAAACAGCACTGCACTTGTACAGCAGGAAATACATTATCCACTCTAAAATAGTACAAGGAATCAAATAAATATTGTTATAAATAAGCAATATAAATACATCCCAGGAAACACACAACAGGCATTTCAAACATGTGGCCCATGGACCAAATAAAGATCTCTCTCTTCTAAATTATGGCTGCATGCTGCAGTATCTTTCTGTCTTTGTAATGCAGTGTAAATCTTTTCTGAAATAATCTATACCGTTTGTGTTATAATATATAATGGGGAGATGGAGGCAGTCACTTTCATTGTTCTCTAAATGCTCATATGCATAATCCTATAAAATAGTGTTTTATTAACTAGGCAGCACTAGTGGGCCTTTTATTAAAAGCAAAGGTAAACTTTAATGTATCAGTGTTTTGGTCCTGAGAAAGATCCTGGGAAGGACTGAAGTATTATGTTGTGTGTATATATGATTGTGTACTTGTGTGTGGTGTGTGTATATATATATATATATATATATATATATATATATATATATATATATATATATATATATATATATATATGTACACACACACACACACACACACACATGATCATGGAGTTTCAAAGGAAGCAGGGTGATTTTCTAAAGAGAAAGGAGCCGTCATCTCATTGTGTATCTGCGTATTGCCCTGCTGATAGCATGTGATACTGTACTGTTTTGCTTCATGTGAAGACCTGGACAATGTATTTAGCATAAATGTCCAGTAGGGATGAGCGAGCACCCCGATGCTCGGGTGCTCGGGTGCTCTGACCGAGCACCCCCTGATGCTCGAGTGCTCGGCCGAGCACCCGAGCCCCATTCAAATGAATGGGAGCACTCGAGCATTAAACCAGGCACCCCCTGCTCTGATGAGCGGAGGGTGCCTGGTCAATGTCCCCCTTCATCTCCGCTATGCCCCTCTTCCACAATGTCCCCCTTCATCTCCTATGCCATAGCGGAGATGAAGGGGGACATTGTGGAAGAGGGGCATAGCGGAGATGAAGGGGGACATTGTGGAAGAGGGGCATAGACTCTATGCCCCTCTTCCACAATGTCCCCCTTCATCTCCGCTATGCCCCTCTTCCACAATGTCCCCCTTCATCTCCGCTATGGCATAGGAGATGAAGGGGGACATTGTGGAAGAGGGGCATAGCGGAGATGAAGGGGGACATTGTGGAAGAGGGGCATAGCGGAGATGAAGGGGGACATTGTGGAAGAGGGGCATAGAGTCTATGCCCTCTTCCACAATGTCCCCCTTCATCTCCGCAATGCCCCCTTCATCTCCGCAATGCCCCCGTACCTCCATTCCCTGGTGGTCCAGCGGAGCGTCTTCGGATCTGTGCCTCTTCCGGCACAGATCCTCTTCACCCGAACATGTCGGGCGAGCACATGGCGGTACTCGTACGAGTACCGCCATGTGCCGAGCAGAGCGATGCTCGAGCCGATCCGAGCATCGGCCGAGCACGCTCGCTCAACACTAATGTCCAGCACTAAAGGTATGACTTTACAAATAAATTCACTGGGCTGTATTCAGGAAGTTAAAGATGAGCAATTCTGGAGCAAACTAACCACACCACAAGGCAGGGGTGGGCAACATGAGGCCCTGCAGCTACTGCCAGACTATAACTCTCATTATCCCCCTGACAGTCTGGCAGCAACTGCATGGTCACACGTTACCCAGAACTATCATAAGTGGTAACTAAAAATTCCACAAATGTTTTAAATTATGAGATTAACCTCATAGGTGATTTAGATACCTCTTTTTTCCATTCAAAGAGATAAAAGCTTTATTTAAATCACTGGAGATTTTCATTTGTCTGTTATGGTACAGGTGGCTTGTTCCAAAAATGTATGTTTAGCTCCTGAGATATGGCCATACTTGTAAAGAAAATAGAGCAATTCTGGTGCAAACTGCACCATAGAGGAAAAATAAACATTTAAACTGAAATAAATGAAACTGTTAACCCCTTGCATGCAAGAGAGTCCTCCAACACATTGCATCTAAATGAGTTAGAGATCCCTCTAGCATTCAAGCAGATAAAAAACTCTCTAGTATCCAAGGTGTTAATGAGATGAACTTGACGAAATCTGGAGTAAACCAACTGCACCATGAGGTACACATAATAATCATTTCATTTGATTTAAATGGGGATTTTAACCCCCTGATTGTGAGAGCTCTTCAATGCATTTCTTTGCAGTGTCAGATCACTCTAGCACTCATGGAGTTAAACCCATTTTAAATGCATGAGAATTTTTACATACAACCAAAGTGTCCCTCTTTAGGAGATATTAGGGATCCGTAACTCCCAAATGTCCATCTTTAGGAGATATTAGGGGTCCGTACCTCCCAAGTGTCCCTCTTTAGGAGATATTAGGAGTACATACCTCCCAAGTATCCCTCTTTAGGAGATATTAGGGGTCCGTATATCCCAAGTGTCCCTCTTTATGAGATATTAAGGGTCCATACCTCCCAAGTGTCCCTCTTTAGGAGATATTAGGGGTCCATACCTCCCAAGTGTCCCTCTTTAGGAGATATTAGGGGTCCGTATCTTCCAAGCGTCCCTCTTTAGGTGATATTAAGGGTCCATACCTCCCAAGTGTCCCTCTTTAGGAGATACTAGGAGTACATACCTCCCAAGTGTTCCTCTTTAACCCCTTAAGGACCCTTGACGTACGAGGACCGTACGTCATGTACGTCATGTACTTTTTACTTACAGCTCTCTACCGGGAGCGCTGTAAGTAAAAATAGGGCCTGAAATTGACCGCTCCAAGATCGGAGCGATCTCTATCAGTCCCCATAATGACGCGCCAATACACGCGACAGGTCACGTGTACCAGCGCGTCCAAGTGCTCCTATGCGGTCATTATGGGACAGAAATGTCCCAGGACCGCCAGTCCTTAAGGGGTTAAGAGATATTAGGGGTATCTCCCAAGTGTTCCTCTTTAGGAGATATTAGGGGTCCGTACCTCCCATGTGTCCGTCTTTAAGAAATATTAGGGGTCCGTACCTCCCAAGTGTCCCTCTTTAGGAGGGACAGTCCCTCTATAAGACCATATCTCTCTGCCCTTCATTCCCACCCTGCTGTCCCTCTCTTTATGAGATCAGACTGTGTGGTACGTCTATTAGTGTATCACATCGCTCTATAGCAATAAAACTCACATCATGTTTATATAAACGTCAGTATTTTTGTTTATAAATTAGTCTGTGTATCTAAAATACAGTGGGCTTCCCCTAAATCATTTGTTCAGTTATACATAGAAGTGTCATTAGGTCATGGAATAACCTAAAAATTCTCATTATTGCCCCATCCAGCAGTCACCCCCCCCCCCCCGAAAAAGCACCTAAAACAACATCTCTCTTTGGCCATTTGAAATGTTGGTATGCAAGGGGTCCTTTCCCTTGAAACTCAAATCCCTCTGTCCCTGTATCCCACTCTGGTGTCCCTCTTCTTAGGAGATCAGACTGTGTGGTTTGTATATAAGTGTATAATTTTGCTTCACAGCAGTAAAACGCACATTACTGTTTGTTTAAACTTCAGTTTATGTGTATATAAATTAGTTTGTGTAAATAAATTACTTTGGCTTTGTCTAAATCATTTATTCATTACACGAAAAGGGTATCATAAGTCCTTGCTGAAGAGGCCCTGAGATGTTATTGTCCTGCACGTATTGATGAACCAAACTTAAAAGTTAATTTTTACCACCACACTAGGGGCTCAATACTGTTCGCACCAGTAAAACAGCAGATAAGGGGAAAAAACAAAGAACAAAAAACCCATGTTTGTACTGCAGCTATCCTATAGCTGGCCCACAACATGGAGCAACAAGCGTTGGGGGCCAAAACTTACCTTGTGGCCAAACTCTTGCTGCAAATTTTGGTTCCCACAACACATGCTAAATAGCATGAGTTGTGGGAGTATCAAAGGAAAATAGCTAATTCTCGTTGTTTGACCCCACCTCACATACACTAACCCTACACTATCCCTAACATGACATTTAAAAATGCTACCCCAAAACTATCCTAACACCCATAACTGTAACACTTACCTGTCATCCACTGTACACCTTCTTGCATCGTCAGTCTTCGTTCTTCATTCAACTGTAATCTTGCATCGTCTTTCTTCTTTCCAATCTGTATTTTAAAAGTAAAAATTGTCAATTAATTTTTTTTAAACATCAAAGCCCAAAAGATATGCCATACTTAACCATATGAGTGCTGGAGGGTACCCCCCAGCACTCTAAGGGTTAAATGCAGTCTAACATATCTGTTAAAAATAATATGCTGCCATTCCAATTTTCAAAAAGTGTAAAGCATTCTTTTTGTTGATAAATAAAAGGCCTTGCAATGTATAATATGGGTCTGCTGCTGGAGGCAGGAATGCATAGTGAAACAACCCTCTCCATACCTTTTGGGTTGTTGCTTGAGTTGGAATGAGGGAATTTTGAACAGAGAGTGGCTTTTTATATGACCAGTCTATGTTCAAAATGGATTCTAGCCTACAATTGACTGGGATGTGTGCTTACACACCTCCCATCAAATCAGCTTCTAGTAGGGGGGGTGATGAAACCTGCTAGAAGCTGATTGGCTTAGAGGTGAATAAGCTTTGCAATTTGTTGTGTACCCCTGTGGCAGTCAAAGGGTTAAATCAGGGATCCTTATGAAAATGTAAAATGTAGGCTTGCACAGGAACCAATGCAACACTACAGTATGTGTTTTACAGGGGTACATGGTCATCTGGCTACACCCATATTTTCTGTTATGGATATATGGAATTTCAACAGTTTTATCCCCCTCTACAGGCTATCTTTTATCCCACTGGATGCTCTGCAATGAGAGAGCTCACTAGCAACCAAGGAATTAAAGATTTTTTTAAAAAGTTCTTGCTTGTTATAGGGTACTTTCTGTGCCCTGAAACAGTGGATGGGACAGAGGGCACTCATGGGCAGAGATAAGGGCACCTTGGTGACCTTACCTAGAAGAACCTGGGATGTAAGTCCAATCCTGGCTATATTGGTGTGCTGGAATTATCACAGTGTGTCTGACAACTTACCCCGATATCTAGGGACAGACTTTGAACTTGGTGCTCTGTCCCAAGGGCTGCAAATGACCCCGGCATCTTAATTTAGATATCTCTACAGAATGTTGTGTATAAAATACCAACAGAAGAAGCTTCCCTAGCACAGAATATAAAAGATGGTACCTTTATATCATTACAGGTATCCTCTGACAAAGTAGTGTTTGATTGAAAAACATGATTGCCTGCAAGCCTCATCATTACCTGCAATTGAAGAAATACTAATTTTTAGCACCTTATCGTGAAACCTCTCTCTTGTTTTATTATTGGCCAGTAGGCGGGGCCGGAGATGACAGTTACAGTCGACTAACAATAGTGATTCATAAATGTTCAAAAAATTGCAACAAATACAACTATGGGCTGATTGCATTGCATTTAATAATAATCGCTGTTTTTATCTGAAAATATCGCTTTATGCCCCTTTTACATGATCAGCACCAAAGCAGTGATGTTGCATTAGTGTAATCACCTGTTGTAAAAGGTCCTATACTGTGCTTTTGGTGCTATTGCACAGGGATGACTATCACCTCGCATGAACGCACCAAAGTCTAGCAAGTTGTATTTTCATTCACACATGAATACACCCAAGATGTAGTATGGAAGGTTTACACGGCAACCTATAAGGCCCCCAGCAGACCTTGTACATGAACTCTGAAGGTTGCGCTGCTCATCTCACCCTCCAATGAATGGTCAACCCACTGACTGAAGTGCTTCTGGTGTGACCATCAGATGCACCTCTCCTCCGTCCAGATCGGTGTGGATCCCAGGAAAAAGTAATTGAAATAACATGGACAACAGAAACTGCAGAGACTTCAGAAGTAATCTGTGAGATAAAAAGAGTGATAACACAACTCTAATCTAAGCCTGTGGTAGCAGCAGCCTTCTATTTTTGTCATATTCCTCAGATACTGACTGGCTGATATTCTAAGAAAGAGCTAGTCTCAAACACTTGTCCATAGTATATCAACTGACATCTGACTGAGAGATGAACAAGCCACATAAAAGGAACTTTGAACAAGCAAAAACTGTCACACCCTTATGATCTTCAGGTCATCAGAGACATTTCTAAAACATGGGTTAAAGGGTCAACCCCCCAGAACAATTACACAGTATTAAAGCACATACAATTTTAACACTGTTTTCATTTACTTCTAGACCCGTTTTATCTTAATTAATCTTTTGAAAAGTAGTTGAGCAGGCTTATGTGCCAAACCTCAGCACACTTGGATATTTTCCATTAAAACATTATTTTATTTAAAACAAGGACAATAAACTTGTGACTTGCTCAGATGGGAATCTCAACCCCCCACACAGCTTATGTGAAAAGTCTGCCAGGAAACCTCTTAGAATTTTATATATTCATCTTAAAAGGCTACGAAAAGACTTTAATGATAGACATCTCGTTGATGCATGGCACTCTATTCATCCAACAGTCAATGATTATATGGGCTACTCTTTTCCTCATGATTCATATAGTCGCTTGGATTATCTCTTTCTATCCCAATGTTTTTACATTCTCTTTTAGCTGCTAAAATTGGAACGATCTCATGGTCAGATCATTCTCCGGTATCTGTTAATCTCGGTTTCTCAGATTTGACCCATACACATGACTCCTGGAAGCTAAACAAAACCCTTTCTGACCCCCGAGACATTTCTGACATCCAATCCAATATAAAAGAATATCTTGATATTAACGATAATGATACCTTGCAAACACCACTAATATGGGAGGCCCACAAATGTGTTGTACGAGGTCACTTTATTAAACTAGGCTCCCATAAAAATAAAATAAAGCGTGGTCGACTCCAGAATCTCATAAATAAAGTTAGCAACTTGGAAACTCGTCATAAGCACTCACCAAATGAAGAGGATAGGAAAGCCCTCCTACTAGCGAGAAACGAATTATCAGACCTTCTTAGAAACTTCACCATTAAATCATTCATGTGGCATAAATATAATTGATACATTTCAGGAGACAAATGTGGCAAATTACTCTCTCGATTGGTCAGAACCCGTAGAAGGAATATAGCTGTTGCACTGATCCGTACTACAAACGATAAAATAGTAATGTCTTTCCCGGATATTACTGAGGCTTTTAAGAAGTTCTATGCATCCCTATATAATATATCAGTTTCTAATTCCAGCCACCCCCCCTCTTATCATGAATCTCTTGTATCCTTTCTGAAGAATGCAGGAGTTGGGACTTTGTCTCCTGAGGCCTCTTTACTTTTAGAGGAACCAATATCTGAAGATGAGACCATTATGGCTATCCAGTCTATGGAGCTTAGGAAAGTCCTAGCCCAGATGGGTTTTCCTTGAAATATTATAAAACATTCCAAACTTCTTTACTTCCCCATATGGTCCGTGTCTTTAATGCAGTTCTCCAGGGTGCTTCTTTCCCTAAACAGACACTAGAGGCTCATATAGTTGTTCTTCCTAAGCAAGACAAAGATCCATCTCAATGTAGCACCTATCACCCCATATTTCTTCTCAACGTAGATCTTAAGATCTATGCTAAGATATTAGCTAATTGTCTCAAACCATACTTACCAAATCTCATACATCCAGACGAGTGTGGCTTTGTGCCCCGCAGGGAAGATAGACACAGCACCTCAATGGCAATCTCTATCAGTCATTTTGCTAATAAAATGAAACTTCCTACCCGGTTTCTCTCTACTGATGCAGAGAAGGCCGTCTACCGGGTTTGATTGGTCCTACTTGAGAGAAGCTCTTCTGAATATTGGTATAGGCCCTCGATTGCTACAGGGAATAATGGCACTCTACGCAGAACCCTCTGAAAGGATTTTGGTGAACGGGACCCTATCTGACTCTTTTGCTATACAAAATGGTACGAGACAGGGATGCCCATTGTCACCCCTCCTTTTCATAATTTCCCTTGAGTTACCATAGGTCGGAAGCAATTCAAAATAGCGGCATCTGCTGATGATACCTTATTCTTTGTATCTGACCCACATACATCTCTCCCATCTCTTATCTCTATGATTGATACCTACTCACAATGATAGTAAACTATTCTAAATCGGAAATTTTACAAATCAATATTGATAGTGCTACTTGTGGGTCTTTAAGAGCCATCAAATGGTCTACACACTCTATTCCTTATCTCGGTATTAGATTGACGACTGATTCCAGTATGCCTATAGAGGTGAATCTTCCATCCTTATTTGGTTCTGTTTCCAGTGATTTAGACAAATGGCGACCCCTTTTCATTTCATGGATAGGTAGAGTGAATTTATTGAAAATGACAATATTACCCAAGATCTTATACCTTTTCAATGCTCTCCCGGTTCATGTCCCGGCCAAATATCTAGACTCTTTACATTCCTTATTTCCGTCATTTATTTGGGCTTCTAAACCCCCTCAAATTAATTATCAACTTCTGTCTAGTACCGTTGCTTCTGGTGGTCTAAACATTCCTGACATTCGCAGGTATTATACGGCATCAGCTATGGCCAAAATCTTTTATTTTGTACCTCAACGCAACATCCATTAGACAGATACATTGGAATTTACTCTAAATCAATTCTCATTGATCCAACTTTTATGGGCTGACCCTCACTACATCCCATCTTCATGTAGAGATCATATCATCCTTGGTCATCTCTTAAACACCTGGTGCAATATAAACACTTCTTTGAAAGTTGCCCCCATACCTTCTCCACTCCAATCACTCATTGGCAACCCAAGCTTTCCCTCTGGATCATATGGGGACATTTTTAAACATTGGCAGGACCAAAACCTTTCTTTTCTTCTAACTCTGTCACATAATGGTGAGTTGCTCTCATCTGAATTTTTACGTAAGGAAATTGGCAATAAATACACTGCTTGGTGGGCTATGTTACCGGTATGACATTGGCTTCTTGGTGAAAAAGCTAGAGGCCCAATAGATAGAGATTTGACTAGATTTGAAAGAGAATTGTCTCACCCCTCATCTACACTTCTTCCACTATCTTTTTGCCACCACATACTTCGAGAATTAGCAACATCCACCAAACCTTATTTCCTGCAGACTTGCGAAACAGGTCTTCAACATCAATTCGATATGGACAGTTGTGCGAAAATTTTATGTAATAAGTTAAATGCAGAGCTAGACCCAAAAACTAAGTTGTTAAACTACAAA
Source organism: Rhinophrynus dorsalis (assembly GCA_037306005.1). Classification (NCBI taxonomy): domain Eukaryota; kingdom Metazoa; phylum Chordata; class Amphibia; order Anura; family Rhinophrynidae; genus Rhinophrynus; species Rhinophrynus dorsalis. The sequence continues at coordinate 131,337,932 of CM074724.1, forward strand.
ATTGCATTGTGTTGGTATATGACCCCGATTCACATTCAACACTTTTGTCCAACCTCATCCAGCCTCTGCTGGAGGTGTCTTGAAAGTCCAGGATCCATGCCTCATATATGGTGGAATTGCATCTTGATACAATCCTACTGGTCGCAAGTTATAGATCAAGTGTATGCGTTTCTGAAAATATGAGTTCCTCTCGACCCTATGATATCTCTTTTTTCATATAAAGACCATCTCAAGTTGTCTCTCCCTCCTAATAAATGGACAGTGACACGCATGCTTTTGAATCAAGCAAAATCCCTCATACCACTCTTTTGGAAAAAAACAGACCTTCCTCCCATGTTTCTTTGGTTTTCGAGTATAGATAATATTTTTTTTCAAAATTTTGAGCTCAGTGGTCTTGGTGGAATGACATCAGATCATCCTTTATTCAAATCAACAATACCACCTTATGTTTGATGGCTCCCCCTCCTGCATCGTCAAGGTGACAAACATTTTTCTGCGCTACATTCCATTTCATGTACATTGTGGCGTACAGGTCGAGTCAGAGAAAACGTGATTACAAATTAATTTGTTTTTTTTTCTCTCTCTTCCCCGCAACCCATTCACCCTTACGTACCCTCCTTCTCCTAATTTTCTAATGCCATTCCATTTTACATGAATGTTTATTTCTTGGGATGGCTTCATGTTTCGCCTTTCCTAAGCTAATATCTCTTTAACTATCATATTGTTTTAGTTTATTTAATCAATGCTGGCAACTCATGTCACGTGCTTGTTTTGCTTATTACTTTTGGTTATTGCTATTGTCATATTAAGCCTGTCATTCAAGTTGTTTTAAACATACTGGTGTTTTGTATTTTTTATTTACTTTACTCAATAAAATTTAATTAAAAAAATATATATATTTTTAAATATATATATAGAGCTGCAGTCATTGTCAATTCCATACCTTCCAAGTGTCCCTGTTTAGGAGGGACAGTCCCTCTTTTAGGCACACATCCCCCTGTCCCTCTTTCCCACCCTGGTGTCGCACTTTTTAGGAGATCAGATTGTGTTGTGTGTATATAAATGTATCACATAACTCCGAAGTAATAAAGAGCATGCTAATGCTTTTATATGTGATCACAAATTAGACTGTGCAAATAAAATACTCTGGCATTTTTGTACATAATTTATTCCATTACACAAAGAGGTGTCAATAGGTCAATAGTAATGCCCTGCCCACCAGCCACACTCTCATTAACACCACCTGGAACAAGTGTCCCTCTTTGGGCACTGGAAATGTTGTGAGGTATGCAATTCACTGTAGGATGAAGGCCTCCTCAGTAACAGAGTTTATGGTGTATATATATATATATATATATATATATATAGAGAGAGAGAGAGAGAGAGAGAGAGAGAGAAAGAGAGAGAGAGATACAGGAGGCAAATATAGTTTTTGATACCTTTTATTGGCTAACTAAGCAGATTTAAATGCAAGCTTTCAAGACCTTAGGTCTCTTCCTCAGGCATGTTATACAGATAAATATGAAAACATCTCTCTTAAATACAAGTACACATCACATTGTTTAGCATGGATATCAGATAAGAGAACTCAGTCCAGAGACTTTAGAGGTATTTACGGTGCTCTTGGGTCTGTTGGAAAGGTCAATCAACTAAATTGTATTTTGATAAGTGCTATTTATCTCTATTTAAACCACTACAAATTGCATTAAATTTTAGGCACTCTTCCTCTGAGACTTTAGAGGTATTTACGATGCTCTTGGGTCTGTTGGAAAGGTCAATCAGCTAAATTGTATTTTGCTAAGAACGCTTTATCTCTATTTAAACCACTACAAATTGCATTAAATTCTAACATTCATTTTACCTCCCATACCTTTCTGTCACTCTGAGTGTGGAACAGTCCAATCAATATAGTTAACTTAATATCCTTGACACTGTGCCCATTTTGACAAAAATGTTCTCCCACTGGTGTGTCTCTGTCTTTTTGTTATTAACACTGGATCTGTGGGAATTAAATCTCCTATGTAGTGCTTGTCCAGTTTCTCCCACATACAGAGCTGTTGGGCATTTTGCACACATGATAAGGTAAATTACATTGGATGATTTACAGGTGAAGGTACCATTGATCTTATGGTCAAGCAGGGAAATTCCTAAGTCCTGGCCTGTTAGTGGCCACTGAGGGCACGGGTTGAGAACCTCTGTTCTAGAGCTTTCTTGTGTACTTGCTCTAATTACCCTGTTGCATGTAGTAGATTCAGAAGAATAGGTTGATAAATCTGTTCTATTGTCTGACAAAATTGAACAGCATTTCTGTGTCTGCAATTTGGCCACAACAATGGCATGCAAGACGGCATGTAGGAAAACACAATATAGCAGACCTTATCAAGTACTGAAACTTTGTTTTTTGCAACAAAGTTGCTGCAAGAAAGTCAATGTTGTGATCTGGGTCTTAAAGGGACTATCCCTTAAAAAATATTATTTTCAGAGCTTTCAAAAGGCATGCCATGCAGGCACTTATTATCTTAGCCATGCATTACCTTTCACAATCATGACACTTAACCATTTCAGTGCTAGTGGAGGCGGGAAAGCATAGCTGAGCAGTACAAGAAAGTGAGGAGGGTATAAAGCTTAATAGAAAATGGATAATATAGCAAATAGGTAATATTGAAAGATCTTGTATCAGTTGTTTTAGGTGAGAGGATTCCTTTAAAGGGATAGTAATACTTCGTTTTAACTTTATTTTATTTTGTAGGCATTAAAAAAACATTAAGAATGATATAAGTCTTATCTCTCAAAGCTTTATGGTTTAAGAGATATTCACAAGCAAAGTTTCCCCTCCCGCCCCTTTTACCTAGTGTAAGCCATCTCTTCTCAGATGTGAATCTGGTTGTAAGACCAGACAGATAACAGAAGGGGACATTCTTCTTTGTATGAAAACAATGAAAGCCCTTCCCCCCTTGACAAGTTTTTCAGCTTTTTCCCTTATCTTAATTGAAGATTGTCCCTCTCTGCAGTCTACCTGGGCACCTCTCTTCTGATCTGGCTGAACGGGAAGGGGGGGGATACTTTGCTTGTGAATATCTCTGAAACCATAAAGGTTTGAGAGATAAGACTTATATCGTTCTTCATGTTTTTTTAATGCCTACAAAATAAAATAAAGATAAAACGATGTATTACTATCTGCTGATACATGACCTACAAACTATAAAGTATAATCTGAACTGCATTTAATTTGAAACATTACTATCCATTTAAATCTATGTAACTGCCATTACCGCTTATCACACAATTGAACAAACTTTACTGTAAAAATATCCCTTCCTTTGCTGAAGTTGAAATCTCCATTCCTCTAATTGTAAGGGGTGGCCCCTAGTTATCTGATCAAGCCTTGGAATGAAAAGCTCACTAGATAGATCCTTGTGTTGACCTGGCATATACTTATACAATATAACAAAATCCCCTCTTAGGCATCTTTTTTCCAGATTAAATAAATTAAGTTTGATTAGATGTTCTTCATACTTCAAATCCTCCACACTAGTAATTCATTTTGCTGCTCTTTTCTGTATTCTCCCCAGTTCTAGAATATCCTTTTTTTAGAACCTGTGTCCAAAACTGCACTGCATAATCGAGGTGAGAGCTTATCAACGATTTGTACAGTGTAAAATTATGTTATCCACTATTGTTCAATACCCCTTTTATGCAAGACAATGAACCTCTTAGAATGATTCCAGTAAGTTCATAAGTAGCATTACAATTTTTTGTATCCCAAATGCATAACTTTAGAATTTTCTGCATGAAAGATTATATTCTATTTGTTTGCCTAATTGCCATTCTGAATTTATTACCCTGCATAATTTACTGTTGTCTGCAAATATTTAAATTTTGCTTTCTATATCTATTTCCAGGTCATTTATAAAACATGTGAAAATGCAGTGGACCAAGTTTAGAATCCTGAGGTACTCCACTCTCAACTTTAACTGTATTGGAGGATTTTCTGTTTATAACAACTCCCTGTTCCCAATCCTTCAATCAGTTTTCTCTCCAGTTGTAAAAGTTATCCCCAAACCCAATGTTCTTATTTCATAAACCAGGCTCCTGTGTGGCACTGTATCAAATACCTTTGCAACATCCTATATAATAATTCGCCAAGTTGTGTGTAACGCCAGACATGCGCAGTAGACACTGCTGTGCATGCAGCAGTCATGCGCAGTAGAGACTGCCCGCGCCGCGGCTGATACAGTGCTGGGCCAGCTCTGTATCAGCCGAGGCGCGGGCAGTCTCCACTGTGTGTGACTGCCCCGCGATCGGCTGCCAGAGGCTCTGTATCAGCCAAGGCGCGGGCAGTCTCCACTGCGTGTGACTGCCCCGCGACCGGCTGCCAGAGGCACTGTGGCCCGTGTAACGGGCTGTTCAACTAGTTTAGATATACTTCATCCACTGCTTTGCCATTATCTAGGCTGTTACTTACTTCTTCATAGAAGCTCAAAAGATTTGTTTGACAAGATCTATGCCTCATAAAATCAAGTGGATTCCTTCTAATAAATTTGTTCTGCTTAGTATAATCCTGAATGTAATCCCTTCAACTACTGAGGTCAACTGTACAGGTCTTTAATTGCCAAGTTCTCTTTTAGTTCCCTTCTTAAATAAAGGAACTACATTGGCTTTAATCCAAGCTTTACACCAATCTTGTGGCACTGAGACTGCGGAGAGAGAGATTTTAAAGATTAAAATGTGATCTTGCCAACACTGCTCTGAGTTTAGGAAGAACTCTTGGATCATCAGGCCCAGGTGCTTTATTAGTCTTAATTTTGTCCAGACTTCCTATATCTGATAATTCTGTCCAGACTTGCTATATCTGATAATAGTATGGTTGCAACTGTTATTTTTTGAGGCTCTCGTACCATTACCTGTTCCCTTGTACATGCCAATGAAAATAATGTGTTCAAAACATCTGCATTTTCCTTATCCACCTTAATCAATTCGCTCATATCATTTTTGAAAGGTCCAAAGCACTCTCTAAAGTATTTTTTGTCATTTATGTATCTGGAAACACTGATTTGGATTATTCTTGCTCTGTCTTATAATTCTTGTTTCATATTCTTTTTCTGCTAGCCTAATTGACATTTTGCAGTTTTGTTGTACTCCCTGTATTTCAAGAAATAATTTTTTTGTTCCTTCAGCCTTGAGTAGTTTAAATGCCTTTTTTCATTTTAAATTACTTTTGCATTTAACCACACTGGTGTAGTCTACTTCTTTTTATGCATTTGGTACCCAGGGGTCTATACTGTTAAATATATTTTTGCAACCAAAATTTAAATTCTGGTAATTTTTCCTGAGTAATTTTTCCTTTTAAACATTCATCCCAGTCTATACATTGCACTGACACTTAACATTTTGAAGTTAACCTTTTTAAAATTAACAGTGAAATAATTTGTGAGAAATTAACATTTAGTTGTAAGTTGCACAGTGTGGCACTTAATACTAATTACTTTCTACGCTGAGACAATATAACGACACATTGTGCTATGAATAAATCTAGACAGAGCCCACACACTTGGGTCATTTCTATTAACATATTGTGCAATAAAAGTATGGCCTTGAATGGAACTAATTTACAAAAGTAATAAACATACAGGGATTTAGCATACAGTGCCATTCTGTGTCACCAAAATATAACAGCTCCTTTCACAAAAAGTATTTATTTTACAGAAAAGTGGCTATTAGAACATATACCGTAAAATCTTGGGTATAATACGCACAATTTTACCCCATTTCACCTAATGTGAAGTGGGGGGTGCGTATTATACATGAGAGTTATTAAAAAAAAAAAAAAAAAAATTGTGCTGACAGATACCCTCCCGCGGCCCAATTAGCTCTCACAATAATGCCTACTTGCCCCCACTGACGTCCCCACTGAAGTCCGCGCTGACAATGAGGCTTAAGGTACATTTGCCGCCCGCTTCCTTCATGGGCTTTCAGGACCTTCCTCCTCCATTACCATTGGCAGGAGGCGGAAGGTCCTGAAAGCCCATGAAGGAAGCGGGCGACAAATGCAAGCTTGCCGCCCGCTGGGAAGATGGGTACTTCAGTGGAAGGAAGTACCATAAGCCTCATTGTCAGCACGGACTTCAGTGGGGGCAAGTAGGCATTATTGTGAGAATGAATTGGGCCGCGGGAGGGAGGGAAAGTGTCTGTCCGGCTTAATTTTTTTTTTCCATAAGAGGGGAAAACAAGGGTGCGTATTATACATAGGCACTCTTGTTTTCCCCTAAAATCTTAGGTATAATATACACCTGCGTATTATACTCAGGTGCGTATTATACCTGAGATTTTACGGTAGATAGATTTTAATTCCCTGAAAAACAAAACTTTTAAATTGCCCACTTTAAAGTACGAGATTGGTGATAAGAGCTGGGTCAGTAGGTACCCATTGACCTCTTTTTGGGGTAGTTGATATGCTATGTTTAATCAAACATATATTACTACTCACATGCTATACAAAGAGCTTATTTTGTAGCGATGGATTTCAGAATAGACATGAGTTGTCACTTAGCTCCTTATTTGGGAGGACCAGGCTAGTAGTTGATCCCTTTTCTCCAAAGTGAAATAAATATCTTTATTTTCTATTTTAAAACACTTGTTAATAAATGTGATGTACATATTCATCTATTATGTGGTTTTATAATCCAGAAGGGAAAGGTATATAGATGAATCAGTGCTATTTTTGAAATATATTTTCCAATTTCAATAAAAAGAAAGATATAGTAACGTTGTACAGTCATAGGAGGTTATAAATCCAGTACATTTATTTCCATAATGTTTTAACAACAAAGAATGACAATGTGTGACACTTGGTAATAGTGTGTGGGGGGTTATACTGTAAGTCCTGCAAAGGGGATGGCAGTGGGGAACCAGAGTGCAGAGTGGGCTGTTATGTCAATCACTCTGGCTTGTTTAAAGAATACTCCATGTGCTAAGTTTGGAATGTGAATTGACTCCTGCTGTGTTTCATTGACCAGTCAGGGGAGGTTATTATGGACCATTTAAAATGTCTCTTTTTCAAGCACTAATTTGTATTCTTATCTTGATAGGAGTTGCTGGAAGTGTATATCAGCAGTTTGTTTTATCAATAAAGGCTGGTCTGTTCTACCCTCCTTAATACAAGTCTCAGCTGTATTTCTAGAGGGGGCTTGGGCTGGGTATTCTCACCCTAGCCACTGCAAGAGCGAATTCACTTGCCTCGCCGGTCTACTGGCATAGGGCCTCTGGAAACCCCACCTAGGGTTCTGCAGCTAAACTCACTAGGTCTGACAGTCTGCCAGGGGGCAGAATCCAGTTGTTCCTGTCTGACACCAGAAAGTAGCAGGGCTCCAGCCAGCCGTGGAAGAGGGGCAGCAGCAGTGGTGGTTCAGGAACCGACGACCCCAAAAGGGTCCAGTAAATCCTGATACCGTCACAATGACAATTATTCCAAACTTCCTCTAAACTGCTTCTGTTTGGCATATTCTTCGATACTAGAAACATCTCCAACTCAATGCAAAGCAATGCACAGGATATGTCTCTAGTATCCAATTGACCAACCCCTTTTATGTCTAAGAGACTTCAAAGACATCATAGAAAAGGGGAGAACACTCTGGGCTGCTCCTTGTGTAGAAGACAAGGGATTCAATCTGGAACCACTACGAACACCTCATAGATGGATACTGACAAAATGGCTTCCTGAGATCTTATATATGTTAGTCTCAGCATAGAGAGCTCCTGGGATGTTTTCAATGTCCCAGACACAGCATACACACGTTCCCTGGCATTGAAGATGGGCTGCTCTTTTAACCCCTTAAGGACCACAGAACATTTTTTTCCTTCTCAATCCAGTTCAGGGCCCTCCAAATGACATGCAGCCATGCAGGGAGCCCTGAAATCCATGAAATGCCAGGACCATCACTGGTCCTTTAAAGGGATAGTAATACCTAAAATGTAAAAAAAATATGTTGTAGGGTTTATCCCCCTGAGTAAAACAAGAGTACTCCCACTGCTGAAAGATGTTTCATTCAAAAGTTATTAATTTTCAAAGTTGAATTTTTAGGTGCAATATCACAGTGGCCTGAAATTGTACAGTGGCTCTGTTGCTACACGATCCTATGGACAGCTCTGGTCTCAGGACCATAAATCTCCATAGGATGGTGTAGCAACAGCTCCACTGTAAAATTTCAGGCCACTGTGATATTGCACCTAAAAAATTCAACTTTGAAAATTAATAACTTTTGAATGAAACACCTTTCAGCAGTGGGAGTACTCTTGTTTTACTCAGGGGGATAAACCCTACAACATATTTTTTTTTACATTTTAGGTATTACTATCCCTTTAAGGAAGTTTTCCCATGATGATACTGGCACGTCATGGGTCCTTAAGGGGTTAAACACACTCATCCCAGTGGAAAAGAATATACAAAGTAGGAAACAAGAATGTGGACAATAGTGTAATGCTGCAATAGTTCCCTTTTAATGAGAAAAAAGTTGTAATACACTCACACGAGTGTAAAAGCCCTTGAACACGGGCCAAGGTCCGGGTGATGTTAAAAAAAACTTTCACTAAAACGGTCTTCTACGTGTAGAAGACCGTTTTAATGAAAGTTGTTTTTTTAATAACGCGATCAGGCTGTGCTGGAGAGCCGCCTGAAAGTCGTACGACTCTCTTCCCTGCAGTCAGCTAGAATGCTGACTACGGGGAAGGGGGAGGGAGAGGGCAACTTTAGAAGCGATCATCTCTCAAACCATAAAGGTTTGAGAGATGACAGTGGGGGCAATACGTTTTTTTTTTAGTAGGGCTTTACTATAGGGACTAGTAATACTTAAGCATTACTATCCCTTTAAGCATTTTTGTAAATGTCTGACTCAACTGTATACCTTTCAGCATTTGATTTGATTTGTTTTTCCACGTTAATAGGAATTTATGGCAGTTTTACTTTAATAGTACGTATCAAAAAGTCTCTCCCTCCTCTGGTCTCAACTACCTTAGTACATAACAGTACTTTAGCTTTGTATGTAGCCCTTTTCTGAGACTGGGTAATCTCAAAGTTCTAGTGTGATAGAAAGTGCTAGAAATGAGAAATAAGCATTTTGGCAAATAACTAACTTTCTAGTTAACTGACCTTAAGAACATGGCCATTATTCAGTTCTGACAGCTTGGGGTGTGTTAGGGAAAGATATCGACTGGACAGAGCTTTGCTACAAAGCTGAAGATGTAGCGAGATAGAGTAATTTATTGCTTTTTACTGTTACAAACACTTGGGATATTGAAACTCGAAGCTGAAGCAGCTTGTCTGTATTCCCTCTGTAACAATAGCACTAGACAATCTGCAGTGCTCAGATCTTTGGCATCTACAATTTAATACACTGAAGTTGTTTAGGATTTGTGTAGTGTAAACTAGCGTAGCTAATTTTATTAATTAAGCTAATTTCATTTTTGATAAATTACCTTGTTTCAAGACAATTTTTGCTATTCAGTTGCAAAATATAGCTTTGACCTTTTCCGTGCTGAAGGGGTGGGGCATGGAGGGGTGTGTGGGAGAGGTACACACAGCCAGTGGCAGCATAGGCAGGGCCAGAATCCCAAATCTACATACAGTGTGTACAAGTATCCAAAGGGGCAGTGGAGGAGGAAAGACTTTGGGACATCATGTACATCTAAGAAGAAAACCTAAACATACATTTTATCAGCAGAAATGAGCGATCTGGCCAAATCCAGTCTGCTAGTTAGCCTATATAATTAAAAAACACATCCTTGCGTACTTCTCAGAATGGAATAGAACACACCCAGTCCATTTTACTAAAACGGATTGCTTTCATCAGACCTGGCATTCTTTACCATGTTCACTTTTTGGAACTTGTATTAACAAAAATGTCAAATGGTCCTGTGCAGCTGCTTACTTATGAAAAAAGCATTTTTACAGATACTGGCTGGGAGTATATGATATTTAAAAGGGAATTATTATTATCCTTTATTTATATATTACAGCTTATATGGAATAGACATATATGGCACAATGCAAGAAACGTTCGCATCGGATAAAGGAATTTTTATGCGCAGATAGATTTTGCGCATGTTCTAACCCAGGAAGCTAAATACCAAACGCTTCTTGAATTGCGCATAAAAAATTCCATTTTACGACAACAATACACAGACGTATAAATTAATTCGCAATAGCAGTTCCTGCATTAGGCACATTCGCTATTCCACTCACACAGATTCGTTAAACTTAGCCACTCCCACAAAAACATAATATACGCAGCCATTTGCTAATCTTGAATTTTCATGCGCAATTCAACAAAATCACGTGCAAACCTATTCCCTAGTGGTTTTCACACGGGAAATAGCGATTGTGTACGTTTCCTGCATCGCGCCATTAGAGACATGAAACAGTACAAATGGAACACAGAAAACAAAAAGATAAGAGGGCCCTTTTGAGAGCTTACAGCAGTGGTTCTCAATCTATTTTTGTTCGGGGCAACCCTAACACATAATCTAGAACATTCGGGGCACCCCTAACGTATTTAATGTACTTTATCAAGGGCATAATGAAGATACCATACATAAATATACAGTTATTATTAGGTCTTACAATCATAATAACAAGATCAAACATAATGTACATTACAATTTCTATAAATATTTATTTAAAAGCCCATTTTTCTTAGTTTTCATAAAAAAACATGGGGCACCCTAAGTTGATGCCCATGGCACACCAAAGTGCCACGGCACCCTGGTTGAGAATCACTGGTCTAAAGGAAGGTATAAGAGCCACTGGGTGTATGACTCCTGACACAGGAACTGTTGTCAGTGGGTAGAGATAGAAGTGCTTTTCAGTGCAGTGGTTTAGCCAAGTAGCTAGTTTGTTTGGACCCTGTTGATTATAGATGATAATATAACTTTAAATAGGAACTGTACATAAAGAAAAAGTGCTTTTATTTTATTCATAAGAAGAACTCACCTTGGTAGGCATCCTTCAAACATCAGCCAGTTTTTCCTATTTACTGATTTTTGCGAGCACAGGAATGTAAAGGATGCAGGGAGACAAAGTATAACAACTGCATACATTATATTAATGATGTTGTTAACTAGCAATTTATGCAAAGTATACAGTTGTTAGACATGGTCTTCCAGCATCCTTTGCATTTGTCTGTAGTGAGTGTAACTAAGCAGTGCGTTTTGAGGCTGATGTTGTGTCCGGCCACTTTACCTTAATGCTGCACTTGAATAAAGGTTGACAGGAAGTATGTCACATGATAGAATGTTGTCAGCACATCAAGTGACATAGTTACCAACAGCCTCCGCTGATATTAGAAGACAATGGAGGGTGCTGATAGTATGGGAACTAGGTGAATGGACAGAATTGTAGGGGGGGCAGAGGATGTCAAAGCATTTTGTGCACATGTCCAAGGCTGACAATGAAGAGGAATGAGGAGGAGGGATGTCAATCTGGTGAAGGGGAGGTGAGTCAAAGGTTGTAGTGAGTGAACTGTAGTCCATCAGCGGCAGCGTGGGCATGTTTGTTAAAATAGTGATCATAGTAACATAGTAACATAGTAACATAGTAAATTAGGTTGAAAAAAGACACAAGTCCATCAAGTTCAACCTTCGCTTCATACCTCAGTAACTAAGAATTTTATAGCTTTCCTGCTACCAATTAAATTAGTCTTTATCAGACCTTCCTGATCTGCCTACTGATAAACAGTATAACTCTGTATGTTCCCTTTTGAAAGAAATGTATCTAATCTTCTCTTAAATGTGTCCATTGTATCTGCCATAACTACCTCCCTGGGCAATGAATTCCACAATTTGACAGACCTTACCGTAAAAAAACCCTTCCTCTGCTGAAGTTTAAACCTCCTTTCCTCTAATCTCAAGAGGTGTCCCCTGGTCACCTGAGCAGGCCTTGGAATAAATAGCTCACCGCAGAGATCCCTGTATTGACCTCTCATATACTTGTACAATGTGATAAGGTCTCCTCTTAGTCGTCTTTTCTCTAGAGTAAATAAACCAAGTTTGTTTAGTCGTTCCTCATATGTCAAGTCCTCCATTCCCTTAATTAATTTTGTTGCTCTCTGCTGTACCCTCTCTAGTTCTAGTATATCCTTTTTCAGAACCGGTGCCCAAAATTGCACTGCATACTCAAGGTGAGGTCTTACCAATGATTTGTATAATGGCAAAATAATGTTATCCACTCTTGCTTCAATACCTCTTTTTATGCAAGACAGGACTTTGTTTGCCTTTGCTACTGCTGTTTGACACTGGTCACTGTTTCCAAGTTTGTAGTTGACAAGGATACCCAGGTCTTTTTCTAGCAACGAGTCACCTAAAATTATTCCATTAAGTTTATAAGTAGCCTTGGGATTGTTTCCTCCCAAATGCATGACTTTACACTTCCCCACATTAAACTTCATATTCCACATGTTTGCCCAATCTGACATTGTATGTAAGTCCCTCTGTAGAGAGAAAATATCCTGTTCTGAATTAATGACTTTGCATAATTTAGTATCATCTGCAAATATTGATATTTTGCTTTCTATATCTATTTCCAGGTCATTTATAAACATGTTAAAAAGCAGCGGACCCAATACTGAACCCTGAGGTACTCCACTCTCCACTTTAACTATACTGGAGAATTTTCCATTTACAACCACACACTGTTCCCTATCCTTCAACCAGTTTTGTATCCAATTGCAAAGGTTATCTCCTAGCCCCAATTTCCTTATTTTATACACCAGCCTTCTGTGTGGTACTGTATCAAATGCCTTTGCAAAGTCTAGATATACTACATCTACTGCCTTGCCATTGTCAAGGTTGCTGCTTACCTCCTCATAGAAGCTGAAAAGATTAGTTTGGCATGACCTATTCTTCATAAAACCATGTTGATTTGTGCTAATGATCTTATTTTTTGTGTTGTAATCCTGAATATAGTCCCTTATTATGCCTTCTAATAGTTTTCCCACTACAGAGGTCAAACTCACTGGTCTATAATTCCCAGGTTCTGTTTTAGTTCCCTTCTTAAATAGAGGCACTATGTTAGCTCTTCGCCAATCCTGTGGCACTGAGCCTGTGGTAATAGAATCTTTAAAGAGTAAATATAGGGGTTTTGCTAACACTGCACTGAGTTCCTGAAGAACCCTTGGATGTATACCATCAGGACCCGGTGCTTTGTCGGTCTTAATTTTGTTCAGTCTTCCCATGACATCTCCTTGAGTTAACCCAATATCTATTAATTGTATTGTTTTATTTGATACTTGCGGAGGCTCTTCTACCATTCCTTGCTCCCTTGTATATACTGATGCAAAGAAAGTGTTTAAAACATCAGCCTTTTCCTTATCCTCACTAACCAACTCACCCATCTCATTTTTGAATGGTCCAATGCACTCCCTCTTAAGTTTTTTGCTATTTATATATTTAAAAAACTTTTTTGGATTAGTCTTGCTTTCCCTTGCAATTCGAGTTTCATTATCTATTTTTGCTACCCTAATTGCCTTTTTGCAATCTTTGTTGCTCTCCCTGTATTTTAAGAAAGATTGTTCAGTTCCTTCTGACTTAAATAATTTGAATGCTTTTTTTTTCCTTGCCATTTCCTTCTTTACATGTGCAGTTAACCACATTGGCTGTGACTTACTTCTTTTGCACTTGTTCCCCATTGGTATATACAGTTGGGTACATTTCTGCAACCTAAATTTGAATTCTGACCATTTTTCCTCAGTATTTTTGCCTTTAAATAACATATCCCAGTCTATGCGTTGCATTGAGGCCCTTAACAATTTGAAGTTTGCTTTTTTAAAATTAAGAGTTTTGGTTGAACCTATACATTTTTGCTTTGCCAGACAGATCTCAAATGTAACCATGTTGTGATCACTGTTTCCCAAATGTTCTCTTACCTTAATATTGGATACCATTTCTGTGTTATTAGTGATCACTAGGTCCAATACATTGTTATTTCTTGTCGGCGCTCCCACCATTTGTGACATGTAGCTTTCATGAAGCGTGTTCAAAAACCTGCTACCCTTAGCACTCTGACAGGTCTCATTTTTCCAGTTGATATCTGGATAATTAAAATCTCCCATAATTATAGTATGCCCAAACTGGGCAGCTTTCCTCATTTGCAATAGCAGTTGGGCCTCATCATTGTCATCGATATTTGGTGGTTTGTAGCATATGCCCACCAACAACTTTTTTTTACCTTTCACACCACATTTAGTCTCGATTTCTACCCACATGGACTCCACAGTTTGGCCAGTTTCCTCACTAATATCACCTCGCAAAACTGGATTTAGCTCTGTTTTCAAATATAAACACACACCTCCACCTTTTCTATTAATTCTGTCTCTTCTAAACAGGGAATAGCCCTCTATATTTACAGTCCAGTCATGTGCATCGTTCCACCATGTTTCTGTTATTCCAATTATGTCCAATTGCTCATTAACCGCCAGCAATTCTAGTTCTCCTATTTTATCTACCATACTTCTTGCATTTGCTAGCATACAATTGATTTTGAAGTCTTTACATATATTAATCCCTACATGCCTTTTTTCTTCACCTTCATTTACTAGGAGTTCCTCCCTACTGACTAAATTTCTCCCCACCCTTTCTCCACCCCCCTGGTCATTTACTTGGACCCAGTTCCTATCTGCTCTATCTACCCCATTTTTGCTATCTATACCCACCCCCCCTTTCCTAGTTTAAAAGCTCCTCCAAGCTTCCTAGCATTCTCTCCCCTAACACAGAGGCTCCTCTACCATTTAGGTGCAATCCATCTCTTCCATATAGATTGTACCCAAGAGCAAAGTCTGCCCAGTGTTCTAAAAACCCAAAACCCTCCTTCCTACACCATTGCTTGAGCCATGCATTAAGCTCCCTGAGCTCCCTCTGCCTACCTGCACTGGCGCATGGCACAGGTAGTATTTCAGAAAATACTACCTTAGAGGTCCTTGCCTCAAGCTTGCACCCTAAATCCCTGAAATCATTCTTTAGGGACCTCCATCTTCCTCCTATTTTGTCATTGGTTCCAATATGTACCAAGACAGCTGGATCACTTCCAGCCCCTCCCAATAATCTGTCAGCCCTGTCCGCAACATGCCGAACCCGAGCACCCGGGAGACAGCATACTGTTCGGCATTCACGTTCCTGGCGGCAGATTACCCTATCTACCCTCCTAATAATAGAGTCCCCTATTACCACCACCTGCCTTGGTTTCTGCCTGCTCTGCATCCCATCTAGCCTGGAAGGAGGACTGTTCCCCTGGCTGCTAGAGGAATCAGCCCTCTCCAGTGTTGCCAATTCTGAGCAATTCTCATCAACATCTTCACACAATCTTGCAAATCTGTTGGACTGAGTCAACTCAGAACTGGCCTTCCTCTTCCTCTGCCCACTACCTCCCCTCCTTACTGTTACCCAGCTGCCTACCTGTCGCTCCTCATCTACAACTCCACCCTCTTCACCACTAACCCCACATACTACCTGCTCTGAGTTCTAAACTCCTTTCCAGGTTACCAATGTCTCGCAATGTTGCAATATTTCTCTCCAAATCCAATATCTTAGACTCTAAAGAGAAAATATGCTCACACTTGGCACAGCGGTATGACCCCTGGAACGATTGCTCCAAGTGTTCAAACATGTGACAAGATGTGCACTGCGTGAGATTGGCTAACCTGCTATCACTCATGCTTGGTTTTACAATTAAAATAGCTTTATATTATCCTCTAATGCTCACTATATGGTAAGTAACCAACCTTAAATGCAATAAATCCTTTGAAATGATAGTCACCAGATTCCTTCCAACTCTTCACCTGGAACCAGTCACTTTCAACAGCAGTCTCACAGAGCTAATGGACTGTATTTATAGTAACTAACAGCCAGGTGAAATCCCTTAGCAATCAGCCCTAATCACACAGGTCAGAGAAAAATCCAATAAACAGTTTTTTTTAACTCTTGCAATACCCACACAATTTTTTTTTTTTTTTTTTTTTTTTTTTTAAACCTTAATAAAATACCAATAAAACACCAAACACACTTATGTACTTAACCAGATTCCTTCTAACTCTTCCCTTGGAACCATTCCCTTGTAATAGCAGTCCCCTGTCTTTGAATTCCCCCTGTTTTAAATTCCAGCACTTACCACCCTTCTGCACTTGAATTCCCCCTGTTTTAAATTCCAGCACTTACCACCCTTCTGCACTTGAATTCCCCCTGTTTTAAATTCCAGCACTTACCACCCTTCTGCACTTGAATTCCCCCTGTTTTAAATTCCAGCACTTACCACCCTTCTGCACTTGAATTCCCCCTGTTTTAAATTCCAGCACTTACCACCCTTCTGCACTTACACACGGATGCAAGATTCACACGTTCAAGTATTCACTATGTATCTGCTATTTAATCCAGGGATCCACCAATTACAAACACAGCAATTAGTCACTCCCACCACACCAGACTTCAATTATTTGCTTCTCTCACAGTAAAGAGAGGGAAAACAAAACACAAAGATTTGTTTTTAACCTCTTCCTTACCACACTACACCACACACAATATACTTATTGTATTTTTGCAGCAGGTATCCAAACTCAGTCTTCCAGGGCACAGGTCACTGATCAACTTACAGAGCTCTCTCACTCCTTGCTATTTAATCCAGGGATCCACCAATTACAAACACAGCAATTAGTCACTCCCACCACACCAGACTTCAATTATTTGCTTCTCTCACAGTAAAGAGAGGGAAAACAAAACACAAAGATTTGTTTTTAACCTCTTCCTTACCACACTACACCACACACAATATACTTATTGTATTTTTGCAGCAGGTATCCAAACTCAGTCTTCCAGGGCACAGGTCACTGATCAACTTGATCAGTATGCTTCCATTGGAGAAACCTGTCTATGTCCTCCATGCGTGAGTTGTAGAGGTTTCCACATGAAGTTGTGTCCCCCTCATGGACCGGCATCTCCAGTGTAGCTATTTGTTTGAACTAGAGAGTGGCCAAATGTGAAGGGGAGTGGGAGAGAGGATGTAGAGGGAGGAGATGTGTAATATCAAGGATAGATTGCAGAGACTGCAGAGAACATGGATGTCTGCAGGATTTTTTTTATCTGTCCTAAACTCTGAGCTTGAAATCAACAGGGACATTTTTAACATGTGAGAGTAGGTACTGTGTTATCTGTAGAAATACAGGAGACAAACATAGTCGTTGATACCTTTATTAGCTAACTAGACAGATTTAGGATACAAGCTTTCAAGGTCTTAGGTCTCTTCCTCAGGCATGTTATACAGATAAATATGAAAACATACCTCTTATATACAAATACACATTGCATTGTTTAGAATGGAAATCAGATAAGAAAACTCACTCCAGGCGCATATTGTTTTGATCAGTTAATGGTAAATGTAAGTCTTCCCCTGAGGAGTTAGAGGTATTTACTAAAACAGATCACTAGGCACTTAATCCCAAGTTTCAAATACAGTTGTAGCATGGTAACCCTTTCGGTACCAGAGAGGTCCCCAATCATTGGCACTTGGCCGAAAGGTTGGGCAAGGCTGATGAAAAAATAGGATATATGGAAAATCAGGCCAGCCCCCTTAGAAAGATGTATACTGCATAGCTGCATAGGAACTGCTATAGCCCTAGAGAATGTGTGGCCAGTTTTTGACTCTTTAACTCTTGTTATTCTCCAGCTCCTATTTCATCTTATCTCTATCTTGTATGCAGTGCAAGATTCTCATGTCACCCTTTTCATCACAGTGAAGTGCTTAAAGGGATAGTAATACTTAAAATGTAAAAAAAATATGTTGTAGGGTTTATCCCCCTGAGTAAAACAAGAGTACTCCCATTGCTGAAAGGTGTTTCATTCAAAAGTTATTAATTTTCAAAGTTGAATTTTTTAGGTGCAGTATCACAGTGGCCTGAAATTGTACAGTGGTGCTGTTGCTACACCATCCTATGGACAGCTCTGGTCCCGGGACCATAAATCTCCATAGGATGGTTTAGCAACAGCGCCACTGTACAATTTCAGGCCACTGTGATATTGCACCTAAAAAATTCAACTTTGAAAATTAATAACTTTTGAATGAAACACCTTTCAGCAGTGGGAGTACTCTTGTTTTTCTCAGGGGGATAAACCCTACAACATATTTTTTTTACATTTTAAGTATTACTATCCCTTTAATGTGTCATCTCTCAGACCCTTATGGTTTGAGAGATAATAGCACTCAAAGTTCCCCCCTCCCTTCCCCTTCCCTGACTGAACGCTGACTGCAGGAGAAGCTGTCGTACGACAGTCGTTTGTGCATCAGGCGGCTCTGCAGCAAATGTAGAAGACTGTTTTAGTGAAAGATTTCTTTTTTTATATACGCGATCTCGGCAATGCTGCAGAGCCGCCTGTTGCAAGTAATATTGGATATCCCTGCAGTCAGCGTTCAGCGTTCAGTCAGGGGAAGCTACAATATGGGGATTAGTAGTTTGCAAGTATTACTATCCCTTTAAATGTTTTAAATGCAACCTTTTAAAAGTGAACCCCTGGTTGTAAAGACTATGTTATAACACAAGCACTGCAAAACCAAACACAGCAGCAAGCTCAAAACTGGTGGAGATGAGGAGGATAGCTGACTGATAGCGTAAACCACGCTCATGTTGTCAGTCCAAAACACCTATGACTTGTTCACTAGCTCCTCATATCACAGTTCTAGAGCTACCACAATAGGGAAAGGCTCCAAGAATGCTAGGTTTTGTGTCAACCGCATGCCCTCCAAAACTGGAGGCCACCTGGCCGCACACCACTTCCTTACCAAATATACCCCAAATCCAATCGCTCCAGCTGTCTGTGAACAGTTCTGCCTCACAATTGGATTGAGCCTGTGCCACCCGTAAGTGACTCCCATTAAAGTCCTGCAAAAACTGTGCCCACACTCCTAATTCCTCCTTCAACTGACAGAATATTCTAAATTTGAAATGAGCCTTCTTGACTCCTGCCGTAGCCATCTGTAGACAGAGACTAAAAACTGTCCCATGGATATTATTCTGCATACAGAATTTAGCAACCCCTACAGTGAATGCATTTCCTTTAGCTAGACCTTTGCCTGGCTGATGACCCTTGCCACCTGGCCGTAGCCCTAACCACCTTGTCATTGGGCAGCCTTGCCACCTGAGCCTCCTTGTCTATGTCAATTCCCAGGAACATCAGACAAGTGGAGGGGCCCACCATTTTGTCTACTGCAATGGGGACCCCCAAATCATCAAGGACTCTAGAGGCTGTGTCCAGCAGCTCCTGGAACCTGGTTGAAGATGAACAAAAATTCATCGAGGTAATGGGCTCCTGCTGTGTCAGCCACTGCCCAATGCAAGAATGAAAGTAAAGCTTCAAAGTAGATGCAAGAGATAGCACAACCCATTGGAAAGCATTTATCCACATAGAAATGCCCTTCCTATCTTAGTCCCCGGAACCTGAAGCTGCTGCTTGGATGAATGAGCAACAAACAGAAAGTGGACTCAACATCTGTCTTAGCCAAAAGGGAGCCCAGGCCTGATGCCTTCACTATACCCAGGGCATTATCAAATGTCTGATACTGGACACTGAGGTTCTGTTTCCCAGTGGTGCAATTGACCAAAGTCTCCTCTGAATAAGACAGATGCTGAATCAAGGGCAACCTGCTCATCTCTTTCTTAGGAACTACATCCTTTGGAGAAATAAACAGTAAATATGCTAAATGCAAGGAGGCATGTACAAAGTGGTGGAAGAGGTTATAAGCATAGCTAGTGGCAGTTGCAGTGCCCCTGAATATTAGGCACTCTAGACAATGGCCTAGTTTGCCTATTGGTTAGTCTGGACCTGGTCAGAGATGTTTCCTACAAATCACTTTGCAATGCATTGGAAAATCTTTAGCATCCAAATGTATTAAAGCAATTGGGATAATGCATAATAATTGCATAATAAGGGGAGTGCCCATAAAATTGTTGCAAGGAGATATAAGATATATATATCTAAGTATATTTATTTATAATCCTGTAGCATTATTTTCTAAGCACCAATCCCAGTCAGTTTAAAAAGTGCAGTAGAAATTGATTTATAAATAAGAATTGTATCTCAACATATGTTTAAATAAATTTGCTAATTTTGCCAAAACTAAATGCATTTTTGTGGTTAAATGTCAGTTATAACCTTTTTAAATGGAAGTATATAGGATATTTAGTGGTAATAAAAGAGAAAAAAATGTCAATAGTGAATTTTATCACATAGCAACATATAAATGTGCCTTTACTTTTTTACAATTGATTGTAGTGATGATTCTTAATCATACACTATGAATATTTTATAGACCATAAGGGACACATAAACATTCTCTAGACATTGTGAAGCACCATTTAAATCAATACGAATTTTCATAGCACCCTATGGTACAGCTGGATAGCTCATATTTAGCCTGATGAATAAAGTCATAGATTATGTATTTATCACCAGTTTTAGCTTGTGAAAGTAACCATTATTAATAATAACCAGTCACATCCATAACCCATTTCTAGGTCTGGCAGTGACATATACACTGTGCATGTATGTGGTGCTTACACTGAAAAATCTACTGAACCCATTCTTATTGCATCTAGGAGCTTTGCTGAACTGTGTCTTGAATATAAATAGGTAGAAGATGCATGGATGGATATTATTAACATGTCCAGATCTTCTGAGACCACTATCTATAATCAAACTATTTCCATTCCTTCCCCCTCTCCTTAATTCATCTGTCTACATTATCAGCTCAGCTAGAATGTTGTCTTCCACCAATGTTATTTGGAAAATGCTCTCACCAGTTAGCTCATATCTAATAGTTTAGGGCAGGGATGATCCACTTGAGTCCCTCCATATGTTAAGAACTACAGTTCTTATCACCCACCAGCCATTTGCTGGTGGGGGATTCAAGTTATCAAACCCTAGCCTAAGGATTCACTTTGCTGGTATTTGGTTTTGGTGTAAGCTAAATATTAACAATTTAACTGCTGCAGAGGTATAATTGGCATTGCCCTGAAAAGATATGAAAGGGTTAGTTAATCAAACCACTACTGATGGGAAATTCAAATATTACAGGTGTAATAAAAAAGTGTCATAGGTGGCAATATAATTTCACTCTCATTCAACCATAGTCAATGTGTTTAAGCAATAACTGAGAAACTGCAACTATTAACCTGGTCACACCTAAACGAAAGGCAATACTGTTATCATTTTGCTTTCTTTTAAAGGCTAGTAATGTTTCGATAACAGAAGCTACGATCCTCCTATAAATCGCTCTGTTTCCTGTATTATATCATTATTTGCCCCCTTCCACCCCTTTACAGTATAGAGAGACACGTCCCTTCAGATGTGAAATCCAGTAGTTTGACCGGACAGGTCACAACAAGGGACAACCTTCGACATTCAGTATAAGAAAAACCCTGCCCTCCTTGACAAAAGAGGACACGTGTATACTAGTAATGAAAGATGTATGTCCCTCTTCTCCTTCAGTGCTGCAGCATGAAGCATGATGTCAGCATAAGGGGTGGGAGGGGGACAATTTATGATACAATATCAGAGGAAACAGAGCGATTTCACCATTAGCAACATAACAGGGCAATAGTACAAAGCATAAGGAAGGATTTTAGTTTCACTGTTATTAAAATATTACTAACCCTTTAACCCCTTAATGACCCTTGATGGTCCTGGTACGTCATGGGTAAAAGTGACTAGACGATCCATGATGTACCAGGACCATCATGGATTTAAGGGCTCCTTGCGCGGCTGCATGCCATTTGGGGAGCACTGAGTCGGATCAGCAAATAAAAAAATATGCTCCGTGGTCCCTTAGTGACCGCCGCGTGTGTGCGAGGCCAGTAGTTAAGGGGTTATAGCGGAACTACCACCACAAAACAACTTTAACTTAAATAACTCCCCATCTGGCGACTAGCTGCTTAGTAGCGCTAGTTGCCAGAATTATTACCTTATTCAATGGATTTATCCTTTCTTCCACTGCTGACAGGCAAGACGGATCAAAGACATCTTGCCATAGTGACATCAGCGTGCCTGCTCTGTCAGTCCCTTCCAGAGCCGAATGGCTCCTAGCAATGCCTACTAGAGCCGACTAGGTATGACACAGCAGGGGCGCGGACGTCACTATGACAAGATTTCCGCGATGAGTCCTGCCTGTCAGCCGTGGAAGAAAGGATACATCTATTTAATAAGGTAATAATTCTGGTGACTAGTGCTACTAAGCACCTAGTTGCCAGATGGGGAGTTATTTAAGGTAAAGTTGTTTTGCGGTGGTAGTTGCACTTTAAAACAATATTACTGTATAAAAATACTTTTCATATGCATAGTGCTCAAGAGGTATCCAATGCATTGTGTGGCAATGAGTTGCATACCTCTCTGGCACTCAGTAGGTTAAGGTTCATATCATATCATCAAATATTTTACTTTTCTCAAAACCCCAGTAGGAGAGCAAGATACACCATTAACCAGAACAGGCAACCAAATAGCCTCATATTGAGGATTTCAAAACATTAGTACCTTAATATTTGGGGACACCCTTTTTCATGTTCTAAAGGGTAATTATTGCATTTTACTGAGTCTGCTCCTTTGTATTTTATTCCCTTTTTACTGATTAACATTGCTCACCTCAGAACAGAAAGGTTGTGTCCAGGTAGATTACAGAGAGGGACAATCTTCAATTAGCAAAAGGGAAAAACCTGAAAAACCTGTCACTGGGCGGGGTTTTCCTTATGCTCACAGTAAGAAAATTACCCCTTGCTGTGAGCTGTCTGGTCTCAAGACCAGATTGCACATCTGAGGGGAGGTGGCTTACACTAGGTAAAAGGGGCAGGATGGAGATAATTTATCATTCAACTACTCTTGAACTACAAATCTAACAGGATTGAACTAACACTCTCCATGGCCCAGATACTATGAAGATTAATTGGAGCTGCTTTTTTGTGAAACATTACTACCCCTTTAAATGCTAGAGATGTCTCTTACACATTACTTTTTAATGCATTGAAGATGTCTCTAGATCCAAGGAGGATAAAACCTGGCATTCAGGGACTGGAGTTTACCTATCAATAATCTAGGTATTTCTGTGTGTGTAGTGTGGTCATTTGTAGTTCTGCTGAATTATCCTTAGTAAGTGAGGCTACGTGCTAAAAAATGACATTTCAAAGATTGGCATAATGTTAAAATGGAAGCATTCAGTTTCTGAAAAGTAATACTATAGCATCATGAGAGATGTAGCTTTTCTGAATACAACTGATTGGTACTAATCTCAATAAATTAACTGCCTTAGCTCTGATGCCAGCACACCCCTACTCCTCTTTACTTTGCCAGTCTATTGTGCATACCACTTTAAAGTGATAGTAATGTTTAAAAAAAAAGAGCAGGTCCAATTAATCTTCATAGTATTTGGGCAATGGAGAATGTTATTTCAATACTGTCAGATTTGTAGTTCAAGAGTAATTGAATGATAAAGTTTCCCCCTCCCGCCCCTTTTACCTACCTACCTTTTACCACCACCCATCAGGTGTGGAATCTGGTCCAAAATACAATAAAGATTAATGGGAGCTGCTTTTATTGTGAAACATTACTTTAAGACCAGGATTGTACAATGCAATGTTCCTCAACTGGTTACAAATCAAACCACTAAAATTCCTTTGGCTTATATTATCTCATCATCAGCCAATAAAAATGGGTTAAATATAGAGACACTAGAACACAAATACAGCAAACTAAATGTGACTGAAATTTGTATGGGCTTTTATACAACAATTTAGCAAATGCAATTGCTATTTATTGCCTCAATACATGTCTCCCATGGTAATCTTTGGTGTGTGCGTAAGGAAAACTGATTAAAACATGGTTTAATATTAGTGTATTAGAGAAAATTCACTTGTTATGAAGAAATTAATGATGAAATAATAATAATAATAATGAGTAGCTAAGCACTTCTAGGCTGTTGTGTGCTTAATCTTTTGGATATAAGAGAGCGGGGGAGATTCATTAGAGGTGATAAAGAGGTGATAACTTCTCAGTTTATCACTTCTCCATTTCCTATGTTATTCTATGGAGCCTATGCACTACGATTTCTTCAACTTTGGAGATCTTAGTGAATAGGCTCCATAGAATAACATAGGAACTAGAGAGGTTATGTCCAGCTCTTTATCACCGCTTAGTGAATCTTCCCCGAAGTGTGCATGCACTGCTTTTCAATATATTGCTTGCGCTTACACAGAATCCATGACTTTGCTTGATAACATTTTTGTTTACCTTCTGTTTTCTGCCTTGACCATTGTATTGAAACTAATGGTACGAATGACCCCCTTCCATTATGGACAGTTTCTCTTGAACTTCCACCAGAATAATTTCCCATAGCTTGTCATTCTGTGTTTGTGAAAGACAGAAAAAGTATCCAAATTTGCATGCTAAAGGTGATAAGCAAATAAAATGGAGCTGGAGTTTAGTTCTGGGAGTCTTAGCAGTTTGCTCTCTGTGTTAGGTGAGTATGTGGGATCTGGGGAGTGTAAAAGGAGAGAGGAGATTTACAAAAAAAAACAATCTTCCTGAGCTGGTTGAGCATTTGTAACTCACTGCTCTGTTATGTACTTTACTGTACTTTAGTGTAAAAATTCCACCAAAAGGACTAGGCACGGGGTGAAGGATAAATGAGTAGGAAAACAAAAAGAAAAAGACAGCTCACAAAACACTTCTAAGAGCAGAGTACTTTATACCTCTCGCGATTGTCTGCTTCTGGCTCCATTGTGAGCTTCTCGGTCCGGTCCTTACCCTTCTTGCTGTTCACGGTGCGGCGTTGATACATCATTCTTTTTCTCGTGGGCACATGCACAGTAGCCTGTGTTCAGCTACCCTAGCGTATGCGCAGTATGTCCTGTTCTGTCTCCTCTCTGCTGGGCGCATGCGCGGCCGGCATTACCGGTCCTAAACCTCCAGCCTTGCCTCTTCCGCTTTCTCCCTCTACTTTAGGGGGTAAGTTCTTCACTGGGACAAGTTTGTATAGTGTCTACAGTCTAGTTGTTATTCTGCATCCTGTGTTTGACCTTGCTGGTCTGACTTTTTTTGATCTTCCTCCTGTGCATAACCCTGGCCTTCTCTGACTCTGCTATCTCGCCTGTATCCCTTGTGCTCTGCAGATCTCCCTGTATGACCCGGCTTGGTATCCTGTCTATGCTCTAGCCTGCCACTCTTGTATTGTTCCTGATTCTCCTGTGTATGACCCAGCTTGGCTGACCATTCTTCATTATTCCAAGGAAGGACCTCCGACATGCTCTTCTGACCATCTGAGTGAGTATTGGTTCCTGTTGGAGTTTGTTTTCTCCCTGGGGATAGCTGTAGTATAGTTTGTCAGGAGGGGGTTATTGAGGGACTCCTTTGGCTCAGCTGAAGGGGTCCAATCTAGCTTTGCGGCTAGCAACTATATACGGCCTTGGCCGCAGCACAACTCCCTTCTGGCAACCACCATTCATTAGCCTCGTACCCTAGCATCACTCCCCAGCTTCTCTCTCCTCTATCTCTTGTTGGAGGAGTCTGACCTTCCTCACTCCTCGGGTTGGTTAGGGGGCTCTGTGTAGGTTCCATTGCCTACCTGGGGTTCATAACAATTACTCAATAGAATTGCCAAAATATGACATATTATCAAAAAGTAAAAAACAAAAGATAAACAAGTAAATATCAGGATGAATAACTGTAAAATTAGCAGAGTATGGCAACCATAGATATCTGTCAATAGAGTGCAGAGGGGATGAATATGGTGAATATTTCTGAAACAAAACTTTATAATAAGAATACAAAAGTAAACTGGCAAATGGGGCAATTGGGTTGGGTAATAGGGATAAAAATATAGCCACTGATATACAATAACACTCACAACCCTTGTGGGCCCCACTTTAAAAAAATGGGGTATCCATCCTCCAACAAATTTTGCTCCCAGCCTATATATGCTTACTAGTTTCTTTCTTCAGTTGAAGCCCATAATTTAGTCCATACAGTCTCAATAAGAGGTTTTCCTAATGGTCTCAACTCCACCCTAGTACGGAAAGAGGTCAAAACTCAGTAAGTGAAATTATACACAAAAATAGAAAACAAATAAGAACAGCTTGTTCTCTAAAACAAGAAAAAAAATCATAAAAATTCCCAAGAAAGGCAAACTAGTGTTGCCAACAGATCTCTTCCAGACTTCCTGCCCTCTTTTTCGCCTGCTGCTGTCTCATTGGTCATCCTTTCACGTGACCAACGCCAAAATATCTTCCTTCAGCTGTATGCACAAAGCGGAGAGACAACACAATAGTGCTTCTAAGTGAAGACTTTCAGGACTGGTTCGATTTCCCACTTTCACCTTTTCCTCAGGATGGGTACTCACAATATGATGAGGCTATGCCATCCTCTGGGCATCAATACTCATCTCAAATATCAATTTGCCGGGTTCCATCCACTCCAAACATCCACCTTCTCCGAACAAAATGTGTTCCTCAGGGCCCGGAAAAAGTACGGCTCGTACATTTAAAAACTACTCATTTTATTGGAGATATTATTGCACATATAATAGAAACATACAATATATGTATATATAAAATATATATATATATATATATATATATATATATATATATATATATACAAAACAGAGAGAGACACTCACGCTTAAAGAGACAGCTGCCTGGGTGCTATGTTTATAGCCATGGATGTAGAATGTATTCCAATCG
The DNA here is from genome assembly GCA_037306005.1 of Rhinophrynus dorsalis. Classification (NCBI taxonomy): domain Eukaryota; kingdom Metazoa; phylum Chordata; class Amphibia; order Anura; family Rhinophrynidae; genus Rhinophrynus; species Rhinophrynus dorsalis. The sequence goes on from CM074724.1 coordinate 131,364,679, forward strand.
AAAAAAGCACTCTCAGGACTTCATAAACTGCGAAAAACAGGGTTTACTGTGCAGATCAACATTTCAGTTATCTATGATGAAGGTTACCTAATAGATCTACACAATAAACCCTGTTTTTCACAGTTTATGAAGTAATGAGAGTGCTCTTTTCGATTGGAATACATTCTATATAGATAGATAGATAGGTAGATGATAGATAGATAGATAGATAGATAGATAGATAGATAGATAGATATGAAACCGTGCACATTTTGTCATAGGACTGACTTCATCGGGGGCATTTATATGCTTGCAAACCAGGCACACTTTGTATACCACTCCAGTGAAATAACTATGTTTAGATCTCTCGATCTCAGCTCTGCTGAAGAGCCTCAGTTGGTCCCAGGACCGGATTCCCCTGCTGTCAGCTACATGCTGACGTCAGGGAAAGGGGAGGGAGGGGGGAAACTTTACTGCTGAATATCTCTCAAACCATAGTGGTTTGAGAGATAGGACTTGGGTCATTTAGTTTAGGTTTTTGTTAGCTTCAAGAATCCATTTTCGAAAAATATAACAATACTATCTCTTTAAAGAGACAGTAATGTCCCAAAAAAATGTCCAGTTTTGTAGAGGTTAAATTATTAATCAGTATGCTCCAAACCCTATCTCTCAAACCTCTATGGTTTGAGAGATATAGGGATTCAAAGTCCCCCCTTCTCCTGATGTGAGCTGTTAAGCTGATAGCAGGAGAATCGAGTCGTACAACTCGAGGAGGCTCTGCAGCAGAGCCAAAATCGCGTTATTGCTAAATAATTAATTAATTGGAAAGGTCTACAAAGTATGCTTACAAACCAGGCACACCTTTTTAGACCTTTCCAAGGAATGAATTCTTTAGCAATAATGCAATTTTGGCTCTGCTGCAGAGCCGGCTGCTGGCCCCTGGACCAGGATCTCCTGCTGTCAGCTAGACGCTAACGTCAGGAGAAGGGGAGGGAGGGGGGAACTTTGAATCCCTATATCTCTCAAACCATAACGGTTTGAGAGATAGGGTTTGGAGCATATTGATTAATATTTTAACCTCTACAAAACTGGACTTTTTTGGGGGGGACAAATTCTGTCCCTTTAAACTTATTAGAAGCACAATCCCTGAAGAAATATTGATTTGTACAACTTACGTTTTTTTGGCACAAGCCCTAAGGAAACATTGATTTGTAGGACTTAGGCTTGATAGAAAAAAAACCCACAAATTTTTTTTGTTTTGTTTTGTTTTTTAAGGACCATGTTTTTTTTATTATTATTATCTTTTTTTTTTTTTTTTTTTTTTTTAAAGCACAAGCACAAGAAAAAAAAATGCCCTACTGGCATACTGTCAGCAGGTCATGTTTTGTCAGCCACTGGCCATTGTCAAATGTCCTAAGTCCATAATTGAGGAATTTACCACTGCTGTTCATGCTGCTGCTGCTGAGTTGTTTAAGCAGCACAATAATTAGGCAGCTGAAAGAGAATGGATCAGCAGTCACATGGGTGATGGATAATCAAGGTTCCACTTTTCACGACTAGCTCCAGTGATGCGCCTGAGGCAGTAGCAGCAGCAATAAGTATTGCCCAGTATATGTGGAGAAAAGAAGAAGTTGGTCAATAATTCTTCTCCACCTGCCTCTCCTCCGAAATCATGGGTGTGTTGTTATTAGAATATAAATGTTTCCCTTGAGAGCAGGAACTATGCCTCTCATCAGCAACTGCAATGTGCACAGTGTTTGTGGTAAATAACACCTGGGGGTACAACTGTATCCAAACACCATGACACCAGAACCCAAGTTCTGCTGCTGTCAATATACCCCTTGTCCACACCCGGCTAAGGACACATGACACCTTGCTGACAGTTTATAAGTAATGATGAACCCTACTGCCACCATCTTAGCATATTCTGCAGTATGGAATCTCCTCAGATGCTGCTTGATGCCCTGCATGTAATTCTTCTCTACCACACTGCCATGTGTGGTCAGTGCACCTCACAGTGTGCATTGGGTGGACACGAACTGACACGTACTATCATCCCTGTCTCCCATTCCTTCTCAGTTTCTGCTAAAAAGGCCATCAACATCTCTTCCACCCCAGCTTCTCCACCATCATCATCACTACCACCACTAGTCCCTACGTGCTGCTGCTGCTTTATTACAGACATCTCACTGCTGGTTAGAGGAGGTGATAAGCAATGTGACAGAGGGTCCCCTAATTTCACACTCGCCATTTCTTTGTGATGTGAAGAAGGCAGACTGGCAGTAGTAGCAGAAGGCACAGGCAGCTGATCTGTGCTCCTGGTGGTGGTGGTGGTGGTGGTATGATTATTTCTGCTCCTGCTATCCACCAACAGTTGTGGATTCTTCAGGATCATTTTCCACCTGGACACTGTTGTGAAGGGGACTCCCAGGGCCAGAGGAATGGTGCAGGCTTCCTTGACCACTAGTTTGGAAGATCTCAAATGCTTCCTCTACCACTCCCCTAACACTAGTCCCTAGCTTCACCATTACTGTTACTACTACTAACACAAACCACATCATGTTCATCCACAGAGTCTTCCTCCTCGCAGTCACTGGTTATATGAGGATATTGATTACCTCCTCCTTCACTCCTAACACTAACAAGCTGCTAGACCTTAGAAGTAGTAGTATTAGCACTGGCGGCACTGCTTGGGGATGGCAAGTGTGACTTAGGGTACCCTGCTGTCACACTTGACATTATCTTTTCCTTCCCCCCTCCTGAGCATTACAAGACACACTAGCAGCAGGTTCAGCACTGATGGCAGCAGGTTCAGCACTGGCAGCAGGCACAACACTGGTTGCAGCAGGGGCAGCATGTCTGACAGCAGGTACAGTACTAGTGGCAGCAGGTTCAGCACTGGCAGCAGACACAGCACTGGTGGAACAGGGGCAGCATATCTGACAGCAGGCACAGTACTGGTGGCAGCAGGTTCAGCACTGGCAGCAGGCACAGCACTGGTTGCAGCAGAGGCAGCACTGGCAGCAGGCACAGGACTGGTGGAAGCAGGGCCAGCACATCTAAGGGCAGACACAGCAATGGTGGTAGTAGTAGTAGTAGCAGGTGCAGCATGTCTGACAGCAGGCACAGTACTAGTGGCAGAAGGGGCAGCACGTCTGGCAGCAGGTACAGAAATGGTGGCAGCAGGCAGCTGACCTGTCCTGCTCTCACTAGTCACTACTATGCTTTTCTTCCTCCCTTGGCATTAATTTCCCCAAGATCCCTAGGGATTATTTGGGGGGACTGAACAGCATTGGTTCTGCAGTGCTCACTTCCTCCTTCTCAGACTCAGACTCAGTGGACACATAAGTGTCCTTCCAGTTCCTCCTTTTACTATTTTTAATCTTTCTCATAGTGATAGCAGTCACTATGAGCCTCTCTTGCATCAGTTTTGCTAAAAGATAACAGCAGAACAGCACAGCACATCTACCTTGCTCTGTGGCTGCTTCTATCGTGTTCCACTTCCTGGAATGCGTTAAGTTTTTACAGTGAAAAGGCAAAAAAAGTAAATCAATGGGTGGAAACTTTTTAGCCATTGAAAAAATGGCAAAGAATTATGGAAAATAGGTGAAAGATGTGAAGTTTTTAATTGCTGGTGTTAAACCGAATTTTCCCACGAAAAAGAAGACAACATCGGGGTTTACGCAGAATTTCAAGCAGGAACACAGTGAAAGCTTTCTTCCACCCCTAATCAACACACTTGTGGTGAAAAAGATGATAAATCTCCACTTTTCGATCTTCCTCTATCCAAATCTCCCTCTTCCTCATTATAAATTACACTTTACTTGGATATTCATAGGCTCCCTATTCAGCAACGCATCACTTACAAAGTCCTTATTCTCACCTTTAATGCTCTCCACTCTTCTCTCCCTCCTTACATCTCTTCTCTCATCTCCTCTTATTTTTCTGGCCACCTCCTTTGCTCAGCACACAATGACTTCTTGTTGCACCATCCACACCCTCTGCCCTCTCCCATCTCAAACCTTTTTCACTTTCCGCTCCCTACCTATGGAACTCCATACCCCTTTCCCTACATCTTGAACAATCCCTCTGTCTTTAACTCTACCCTGAAATCGTATCTTCTGGAGCACTAGGACCAATGCACTATCTTTGGCCAAACTCAGCACTTGTAATCTCAGCACCTGACACTTTCATACCCTGTTGTCTTTCTCCTATTACCCATTTAGACTGTAAGCTCCTTGGGGCAGGGACTTCTCTTCTATTGTTTCTATGAATGTGACACTTATTTTATCCGCTCTTAATTATTGTAATGTACGTCTATTGTATCTACACTATGTGGCGCCCTATAAATAAAGATATACATACATAAATAGACATACATTTGCATTATATTTGTGCAGGTTTTGACTTTAGTAAGTGTGGAATGGCAGTACCTAGTAGAAGAACTGTGTAACTTTATTGCTTTAATGACATGACTTGTGGAGGTGGTGGGGGTGGAGGCAATATATGTTGGCACTTGTCATCTCATACAGCAAACCCAAACTCATCATACTCCTCTGTAGCAGGAGCCATAGGTTTTATTTGAAATGAACTAACTGTTGGCAGTGGCACACTGTCTGGGACATCAATAACAACACTACTTCTCTTATTTGCCCCAGAGCCCTGGGAACTTTTTGTGGTGCTTCTGCTGCTGCTAGTTGTGGCACCTGTGGCATATTCATGGTGTGTCTCCAAGTCAGACCTATGGTTGTGCTTCAGGGGGGATCTCAATGAGGAGGTGCCTAGGTGGGAGCCTGCTTTCCCCCTGCTCACATGTTTTTGCACTGACAACAGATAGCAACATGATTAGCTTTTGGATCATAAGTGACGTGGACTTCATGGACTGCATGGTTTCTGAGGGGCTGCTACTACTACTGGGGCTAGATGTTGAAGCAATTCCACTGATTCTGCTACTAGATGTCAAAAGTGCAGCACTTCCAGCAGCAGAAGAGGCATTCATCATAGCTAAGGTTGTTGATGTCAATAAACTGTCTTTGTTGTTGCTGCTTACTCAAAAAAAGCATGTGTGGCTGAGTGGGGCTTGGACTTGGAAGCGGTGACAATGCTGATGGTGACTGACAGGATGACTGTGTATTTTTAGGCATTTTTGCTTGTACAGGGTCAGAGTTTCCAAGGGTTTTCTCAAACAGTTTATAGACAGGTACAGTGCTCCTTTTCAGTGGTGGAAGATTGAGCCTTTGCCTTTCAGCTAACTTTCTGACCATGTCCTCATCTCCTCACTCTGAACTTCATATGTATCTGAACAAGAGAAGGATACTGGAGGGATATATTCTAGATCTACATCATCATCAGCCATCATTAGGTCATCCCCAATATCGCCCACTATCCTTTTATTCCTCTCAAGCAATTTATTTTTACTTTCACAATATTCACCTCTATTTTGAGAACAGGTGTTTTGGTGCTTGTTTGTCACACTGTCAGATGCAGCAGTTGTTTCATCTTCTGCACCTTCCTCCATTATGCCATTATCAATGATAGAATGTGACTCATTGTCATATGCATTGTTATTCTTATATTTTTTATAGTACTGGTGCTAGTGGTGGAACTTTTGGTGGGACCTTCACAGACTGCATCCTACCGAGGAGGAGAGGGATCATCATCATTTATTACACATGCTGCAGAAACCATGGCTGCAGTCAGTTTTTGAACTAGCACTTCACTCCCACGTCCCTGCACTGTTCCTCCTTTCCCTCTCCCCATGCCCCTTGTGCATACTGGACATTACTCAACTACTGTGTGTGTTTTTACTCTAAAGTACAGAATTGAACCAATGGAGTGTTATGTCTTCCCTTGGCCCTCAACAAAATACTTAATCTCATATGCTATCTATCAAGTCAGGTGTCTGTCACCTAATATTTGTATTTAATTTTTTTTAACCTACGTGGTCCACCCTATCTTATTACTGTCCAAAAAAAAAATTATAGCTAAAAAAAAAATCAACTACTTCTTTCCCCAGACTGCCCCAGCACAGACATAATAACAGCAAGATCAGGAAGGAACTTGGACCTCAGCTGCCTGTGTCAACCAAATCAAATCAGTCAGACAGAATGATGGGGTATTTGGAGTCAAACTCCTTTGATATCTTTTCCCAACCCCAGACACGTCCAAAACAGAGATAATAATAACAGCACGATCAGCAAGGAAATTGGACCACAGCCGCCTGTGTTTTTCGAATCAGTCAGACAGAATATTGAGGTATTTGGGGTCAACCTCTCTTCTCACGCCATGTCCAAAACAGATATAATAATAGCAAAAGCAGCAAGATCAGCAAGGAAATTTGACTGCAGCTGCCTGTGTGATGCCAGTCAGTCACACTGAGTTTTGGAATATTTGGGGTCAACCTCCTTACTCCCTTCTTTTCTCCAAGGATGCTCACAGACTCCCCTAATAAGAGAGCAAATGTCCTACATAAAAGACTGCCTAAACTAAGCTTTAAATCCACTTTATTTGCCTATCTTCTCTAGCTCAAAACAGTGCTGCATTTTCCCGTCACAAACATGCTATGAGAGACTGACAACCTTTTATATGCCTGCAGGAAAAGAAGAGAAAACTGCCATGTAGTGGGAAGAAATACAGTCTTCCCATTGTTTTCAAAGCAATGAACTAGGCAAAAAAGTGGGAAAACTGGGCTTTTAGCAGGAAATTTCCAGGTAGGTGGGAAGTGTAATTTTTCACATATTTCTGTTTTGAGACGAAAACTTTCGCCTATCCCTATATACTAATTTTTTTTTTGCTCCCATGTGCCATTGCAGAGAGGACATCTCCATGTCCATATCCGAATGGTCCCAGCTGCAGGCAGTCCAGCTCAGAAATCTCAGCAAATCCTACCTGCTTTAGAGAATCAGTACAACCACAGGCATACTTTTTGGCCTATGTGGGTCTCATCAGTGTAGTGCAGCTGATTCCCTTTAGGCACATGGAGAGCAAGAGCCCATGCCTGGGATACCCTTCCAACTATTAGAGACATACAAAGAAATATTGTGACAAGCACTCACCAGGAACAAAAAAAATAAAGTGTATTGTGCATGGTAACCTCTCAGAGGTGCAACAAGTCAGGTTTTTCATTCCCATGTGCTATTGCTGAGAGAAAATCTCTATATCCATATCAGACTGGTCCCACTCTCAGGCAGTCCAGCTCTGAAATGTCAGGCAAATCTTCCCTAAATCAGCGCAACAGCAGATGTACATTTTGGCTTATGTATGCCTCTTTGGTGTGCTGCAGCAGATTCCCTCTAGGCACATGGAGAGCAAGGGCCCATGCCTAGTATACCCTTCCAAATTAGTGAGGCATACAAAGAAATATTGTGACGTGCACTCACTGAGAACATACAAAATACTCTGGGAAAGTAATGTTGCTCTATCTCCACCTCTTACAGGCAAAAATACTTGTTCAATGCCCAATACTGAGAAATGCTCAAGTTCTGAATTATGGAATTGACAAAAATGTTGCAACAACCCAGTTCTAAGATCTCAACATTTTATATTACTCTCATGTTCTCTAACATGTTCTCTTAATGGTTTACTGGTCTTGCCCACGTACTACACATCACAGGCTTTACAAGTTACTATATATACGAAAAATTTAGTGGCTCAATTAATGTATTGTTGCCACCCATTTACAGAAGACAAGACACTTTTTGATAGAGTGATCCATCAAAATATCCCAAGCCGCAGATATTTTTCAAGGATGTTTGTGCCAGAATTGTACAAGCAGTTAATGATGTGTGCTGGAAACCTCATATGGCAAGAAAATTCCCCTGATAACAGTTATGTGGACAACTGGGCAGAATACAAACAATACGACTATCACTGCTCACTGGGTTTTCCTCTCAACACCAGTGGGCAACAACAACAGGATAGCATATACCATCAGCATGGCACTTTGTGCATTCACAGTTTTGGAAAAATCTGATTTAAAATAAGCAATTAAAATCTTTGGCAAAAAATGTTTTGGAGGGAGGCAGTTGGAGGGACTCGCTTTAGGGGAGTGGTAGGGGAAGTAATGCAGAACATCCAGACTAGCGGTCAAGGGAGCCCACAACATTCATCTGACCCCGGGAGTCCCCATCCCCCACAGCACTGTCCAGGAGGAACATGATCCTGAAGAAGGCAGAATTGTTGCCTAGCAGCAATAATACCTCTACCTCCAATAGCACAGATAAGATACCTGTGCCTGCTGCTGCTAGTGCTTCCAGTCTGCCTTATTCATAGCAAGTGTGAAATTAGGTGACCCTCTGTCACATTTCTTATCACCTCCTCCAACCGGCAATTTGTCTGTAATACAGAAGCAGCAACAAGGGGGGACTGGTGGTAGTGATGATGATGGTGGTGGAGAAGTTGGGGTGGAAGAGACATTAATGGCCTTTTTAGTTGGTGTGGGTGAAAATTTTCTCTCAAACTGAAATCGGAGAATAATGGCACGTTCCATGGGAATAATTTCCCACGAAAAGTGAAGTTTTTCTGCTTTTTTCTCCTAGTTCATTACATTGAAATCAATGGGAACATTGAATTTACACATACATATTATTTTATTTCCCAAAGGCATAGTATAAAAGGGGCATGAGGGTGTCTGTGTTGGTGGGGTGTGGGAAAATAATCAGATGAACAGGGAATGTTTTTGTGGGGGGGATTGTTTACTGGGATTGGGGGGACAATTAATAAAAAAAATAAAACCTAGCTACAATTAAAAAAAACACAAGACATGGTATAAAAGGGATCTGAGGAGGGTGGCTGTGTTGGTGGGTGCAGTGTGGATAAAGAATCAGTTGAACAGGGAATTTGTTTTGGGGGGGGTTTGTTGACCAGTATTTGGGGGACAGTTAATAAATAAATAAATACTTAAAAATAAAATAAGAACTTGATACATAACATAACAGAGACAGGGACGCCCTGACATAAGCTACAACTGTGTCAGACTAATACTTGACAGGATAGAGTACTTTATAGAGAATGATTTGAAGGACTTGTTACTAGAGGCCACAGGAAACACTGATTTGTACGACTTAGGGTTACTAGAGGCCCAAGCCCTGAGGAAACATTGATTAGTTGAAGGAAATTAGACTTGTGTGAGGCCCAAGCCCTGAAGAAACATTGATTTGTAGGACATAGCCTTATTAGTATTTGTTCTACTTAGACTTGTTTGTCAGAAGCCCTAAGGAAACATTGGGTTGCTGATACCTATGAACATAGTCAAACTTTGGCCACACTGCATGGGAGATGGTTACTGCCTACTGGCAAGATTGTTATTTCTAAGCAGAAATGATGACCCACTGGAGTACTGGCAAACAAAACAATCAGTGTGACCAGCACTGGGGCAGATTGCAGTGGAAACAGTTTACCACTTGCAAGAGTACAATCAGAGAGGGTTTTCAATGCTGCTGGTTATATTGTTAATGAAAGCAGGACATGGATATCCTGCAGCAGTGTGGATAGACTAACTTTTATAAAATGGACCAGCATTAGTGTTGAGCGAGCACCCCGATGCTCGGGTGCTCGGGTGCTCTGACCGAGCACCCCCTGAGGCTCGAGTGCTCGGCCGAGCACCCGAGCCCCATTCAAGTCAATGGGGCGACACCAGGCACCCCCTGCTCTGATGAGGGGAGGGTGCCTGGTCAATGCCCCCTTCATCTCCGCTATGCCCCCTTCATCTCCGAATGCCCCCTTCATCTCCGCAATGTCCCCCTTCATCTCCGCTATGCCCCTCTTCCACAATGTGCCCCTTCATCTCCGCTATGCCCCTCTTCCACAATGTGCCCCTTCATCTCCGCTATGCCCCTCTTCCACAATGTCCCCCTTCATCTCCTCTATGAAGGGGGACATTGTGGAAGAGGGGCATAGCGGAGATGAAGGGGCACATTGTGGAAGAGGGGCATAGCGGAGATGAAGGGGGACATTGTGGAAGACGGGCATAGCGGAGATGAAGGGGGACATTGTGGAAGAGGGGCATAGAGTCTATGCCCCTCTTCCACAATGTCCCCCTTCATCTCCGCAATGCCCCCTTCATCTCCGCAATGCCCCCGTACCTCCAGTCCCTGGTGGTCCAGCGGAGCGTCTTCGGATCTGTGCCTCTTCCGGCACAGATCCCCGCCACCCGAACATGGCGGGAGAGCACATGGCGGTACTCGACGAGTACCGCCATGTGCCGAGCAGAGCGATGCTCGAGCCGATCCGAGCATCGGCCGAGCACGCTCGCTCATCACTAACCAGCATCTAATGCCATCAGCTTATTATGAAGCCAAAGCAGAAGGAAACATAAAAAACACAGAAGCAAATGGCACATGTATGACTAACAGCAGCACTGATGAGGAGTAGAAATTTGCATAGTTACCAGATCAGTGTCATACACCAGTAGGAACCAGTGCTATAATACATATTCTCCATCTCCAGTGGCACAATATCACCATCTGCATCAACCATTTTTAAATCAGCATTTTATTTTCCTTTTCTCTGTATCTCAAAAAATAGTTTTCATCCATATAACAAGAAAAATATCTGCATGCTTCTAATAAGGCAATCCATAATAAGTACTGTTTTCAGGCTTACTTATAATATGGAAAAGCTTCAGAAAAATTGTTTGCTGGCTTATAATAAGGCAATCCATAATAACTATTGTTTGCTGGCTTATTTTTATAGGAAACACCTTCAGAAGAAATGTTTGCAGGGTTACACATAAATACAAACATGGAAAAAAAATCACAAGCAAGCTTGCATTACTCTGCAAACCTTAGAAAAAAATTGGAGCAAGCTTGCATATGCCACACACCTTGAAAAAAGCATGACACAAAAAGTAAAGACTTGAAAAAATTGGTGGAAACCATGCCAGGCCAGTAGTATGTCACCAGTAGCAGCCAGGAACATGTGCTACCCATCTGTGGCATTATGATATTTTCTGCTAATTTAGTTCTATCTTGGCATATTTAGCAGGGTATGTCATATGTAGATGATTCCTTATGTCCTGCATTCTATTACTTTCACCGACAACATTAGCATGGGTCATCATGGAATCACACAATGCAGAATGCACGGGGACATACTGCCACGCTTTCAAATCTGCAGTGGCACTGTCTGCAGGTGGTAGTGGTAGCATTACTCTGGCCTGGAGCTGGCAATGCCTCAAAGTGCTGCCACTTGCCTGCTGCTGTGGACCAGCTGAATTTGCCAGCTGACTGGAAGTCGGACCACCCATCAAGCATGAACAGACATGGGCCCTTGCTCTCTATGAGCCTAGAGGGAATCAGCTGCACCACACCGACGAGGCCCACATAGGCCGACACGTTGTTGATTCTCTTGTGCAGGGAGGATTTGCCTGACATTTCGCAGCTGGACTGTCTGAGGGTGGTACCAGTTTGGTACAAATATGGAAATTTTCTCTCTGCAATGGCACATGGGAGAGAAAAACGTGACTTGTAGCACCATCGAGGGACCACTATGCCCAAGAACAAGACACTTTATCTTGTTTGTTCTCGGTGGGTGCTCATCACATTTGTTTCTTAGTCTCCCTAAGTGGAAGTGGATCCCAGGCATGGGCCCTTGCTCTCATTGCAGTTAGACAGAATTAGCTGCACCAAATGAATAAGACTCACATAGCCCAAAACATACATCTGAGGTTTTGTCTGACATTTTGGAGCAGGACTATCTGAGGGTGGGATTTGTCTAATATGAATATGCAAATGTTCTGTCTGTGATGGCACATGGAAGCAACAAACATGAGGGTCCACTATGGCTAAGAACAAGATGCTTAATCTTGTTTGTTCTTGATGGGTGCTCATCACATTTGTTTCTTAGTTAAACTGGTATAGTCTGAATGAAGAAACTTGACTTCTAAAATATACCATTTAGAAGCAGAGAGATAACGCCACCCACTGGAAATCCCAAGCAATACCATCTTACCCTTCTACAAGAAATAGTTATTAATTAGTATGAAGTTTATCTTTTCAGTCTCATTCGGAAATTTAAGATGAATATGCATCAAAAATGTATTGCCCAAAACCATTTGATGAATTTTAATTAACAAATAAGACTAAAAAGATGGGGTCACATCAGATTACATGAAAAATCATTGAAGTGATGGATTTTATGTAGGAAGCAAAAGATGATCAATGCTGGGGCAAACCAGCTTCACCATATTTAAATGGGTCTTTTAGTCCCTTGAATGACAGAGATTTTTTCAACACATTGCAGAATAAAAAGCTCCATTGAAATCAATGAGAATTTTCATTCACCCTTATGGTACTGTTGGTTTGCTCCAGAACTGCTCATCATTGAATTCATTAGATACCTCTCCATCATTCAAAGGGTTAATTCAGGTATAATGCTATTTGTTTTATAAGTGGATTTTTCACCAGCAAAGGAGGAGAGGCATTTGCCTCCGAGGGTAATTGGAGATTGGTTTGATCAGTGTTACTGTCAGGGAGGCATTCGGGCAAGTGTCACATGTGGCTTTAAGATAATCCTCTCATTATGACTTGCCTATTAGATACGGATTTGCACCTAATTCTTCCCTCTGGTGATAATGTTTCCTCATCTGTTATGTCTGGAAATATGAAGAGCAGAGACAACATTAGGCCACAAGGGACTTCACAAAGACACCTGGAAGCTGTATGGTTCACGCAGGTGCCCAAGGTTTGTTATTTATGAAAACAAATGGATAAGTCCAGAATATGGGCTCTATTCACATAGCGAATCTGGAGCAAACCAACTGCACTCTAAGGGGGAAAAAATGAAAATTCTAATGATCAAAATATTTCCAGTGATCACATCATTGTGAAGCAATGTAATGGAAATTCAACAGATTTAAAAAAAACAAAAAAAAAAAAAAAACATTTAAATCAATGGGGAATGTAATAATTTGTATTTGTTTCATTTGGCATAATTAATTTGCCCCATAATTACACCTCCTGAAACCATATGTGCAAATTCAAGAGTGGAGCAGGACAACTGCAGCAGGGATATGATTCACATTGAACTTTTCACCCTTTGGATGCCAGATTTGACTCTAAAGCATTGGAAAGGAGATTTCTCTAGCATGGGACTGAATTTAAAAAGTGGTTAAAAGGATAGTACTACTTCATTTTATCTTTATTTTATTTTGTAGGCATTAAAAAAACATGAAGAACAATATAGGTCTTATCTCTCAAACCTTTATGGTTTGAGAGATATTCGCAAGCAAAGTTTCTCCTCCTGCCCCTTTTACCTAGTGTAAGCAATCTCTTCTCAGATGTGGAATCCAGTCCATAGACCACACAGATAACAGAAGGGGACAATCTTCTTCCTATGAAAACAATGAAAGCCCTGCCCCCCTTGACAAGTTTTTCAGGTTTTTCCCTTATCTTAATTGAAGATTGTCCCTCTCTGCAATCTACCTGGGCACCTCCCTTCTGCGCTGGCTGAGCAGTGTTACATCAGTAAAAGAGGCAGGAGGGGAATACTTTGTCATTGAATTACTCTTGAACTACAACTCTTACAGAGTCCAAAGTCCAAATACTATGATGATTAATTAGAGTTGCTTTTATTATGAAACATTACTATCCCTTTAAAAGACCTGGGGGGTTATGCAATAAGGGGCAGGATTAATCAAGGTGTGAATGGCTTAATGCACAAGAAAATCAGAGAATTTCTTTGCACATTAACTATTCGCCCATTCACCAACTTTTGGATTGTAGCTGGCCACTGTTTATTCTTCAATAAGCGATGGCCAGATAGATCCACAAATGTGATTGCTGACAGATCCCATTTGAATGCATGGGGTGAACACACACACACATTTTCGCTTATGCATGGGTTTTTCCCGGGATTGGGCAACTTGCTCAATTTTTCCTGCTTCACGTACGCAAAGCAGGAAAACACACAAAATCATTGATGAATACCTGAAGGTATCCATCAATGACTGTAGCAAAGAGCAGTGTATTTGATACACTGCTCTTCCCGAGTTTGATGAATCCTGGCCAAGGTGTGATAAAGAGGTGATAAACTATTCATTGACTTTTGGATTGTATCTGGCCACCGCTTATTCTTCAATGAACGACAGCCAGATAGATCCGCAAATGTGATTGCTGGCAGATCCCATTTGAATGCATGGGGTGAACACACCCTTTGAGTGTTAGATAGATATCCAACACATTGAAGTTAAATGCATTAGATAACTCCTTGACACTACAAGGGTTAACGCATATACTATGTGGACAGTCTTCAGACATAACACATTGGGGGTTATGCACTAAGGTGTGATAAAGCAGTGATAAAGAGGAGATAACTTCTCCTGTCATACCGCTTATCCATTTCCTATGTTATTCTATGGAGCCTATGCACTAAGATTTCTCCAGCTTTGGAGAACTTAGGTTATAGGCTCTATAGAAAATCATAAGAGCTGAGGAAGTAATATTAATGGAGAAATCATCTCCACTTTATCATCTTCTTATCACACCTTAGTGCATCTCCCCCAATGTGTACTTGTCATTATCCCCTTAATGCCCAACGATATGCCAGGACTGTCACAGCTGTCAGGGTATTAAGGACCAGTATACTATCTGGCATGTCATGGAAATTTGTTCTCACAATGCAGCTGCACGTTGCCATGTGATCACAGATCACTTCCATGTAAAAAAAAATGTGTTCTGGTCCTCCAGAGCGCCCCACCCCCCGACCGAACAGTCCTTAAGGGGTTAAAAGACTAATAGACTATACCCTTCCAAATACCTGTTAAATGTTAATATTGCTTATCGTTCTTGATTTTTATAGCATATCATGTAGTATTTTGGTGTTGGTGATGTCTGTTGTTTGGCACAAGTGCACCTCTAATTCAGTTTTCTAAGGTTTTCTGCTGCGCATTTGCTATCGACCTTTAAAATGGATCTATCATGTAAAACAATTACCTCCCCTATCCCTGCATAACACCAACACATACCGAAAGGTATCTGTAATATTTCATACATTGATCTCACTACCGAAATGTCCACGATGTTCCCTACCAGCAAGACCAGGGAGAGCGCTGCCATATTGGTAACATGATGCTTGATTGGCAGCGCTCCCCCTCCTCAATCTCACTGGAAAGACCACCCCGATCTTTTGTGTGCAGGTGTCCTGCATTTCACGTCCCCATTGAGGGAGGGCTTGGCAACCCAGGGGGAGGTAATAACAAGCCATGCGGTACAGCTTGTACCGCACAGAGGAACATAGCAGTGTCAGAAGGATGGTTTGTAACTCATATTAGCCCGATATAGAAAGAGGAAAAAAAAAAACTTGTCAGGAGGTGAAAGAGAAACTGTTAACTGATTATCTAGCACAAACTCTGGCAAATAAATAAAAATAAATAATATCAACCCCACATACTCCCCATGTACCTATAATCTAATGTGCAAAAGCACAAGGACTGTACTTTCAAGCTGAAGAAAATCATTATCAGTCATTGATTTGTATGGCATCTTCACAGGTCGAACTGGAGCACTAATATTTGTATTCTACTGCCATCTTCTGACACTTTCCTGTATGACATAATTACTGAAATAACACCAGTTTGCAGTAAACAGTTCTGGAAGAAGACAGATGTGTGATACTTTCAAACTAAGCCAATTTTTTCTCTAACTGTGTGCCTTAGCACTTTGTTGTGTTGTAGGAACCTGTCTGATCCTGTACAAAATTTGAATGTTGTTTGAAATGGGTATTTATTTCAATTGTTATGCAGTATATACAATTTTTACTTATTCTTTCTTAAACAACCTATAAAATATTAGGAGTGCCGTGAAAATCCCAGACTGTTAGTTAGGGGAGCCTTAAAGGGATAGTAATGTTTCATAATAAAAGCAGCTCTAATTAATCATCATAGTATTTGGACTTTGGAGAGTGTTATTTCAATTCTGTCAGAGTTGCAGTTCAAGAGTAATTTAATGACAAACTATTCCCCTCCCTCCCCTTTTACTGATGTAACACTGCTCAGTCAGAGCAGAAGGGAGGTGCCCAGGTAGATTGCAGAGAGGGACAATCTTCAATTAAGATAAGGGAAAAACCTGAAAAACTTGTCAAGGGGGGCAGGGCTTTCATTGTTCTCATATGAAGAAGATGGTCCCCTGCTGTTATCTGTCTGGTCTATGGACTGCATTCCATATCTGAGAAGAGATGGCTTACACTAGGTAAAAGGGGCAGGAGGGGAAACTTTGCTTGTGAATATCTCTCAAACCATAAAGGCTTATATCATTCTTCATGGTTTTTTAACTCCTACAAAATAAAATAAAGATAAAATGAAGTATTACTATCCCTTTAACCCCTTAAGGACCCATGACGGTCCTGGACCGTCATGGGTTGTTATACCCTTAAGGACCCATGACGGTCCTGGACTGTCATGGGTTGTTATACCCTTAAGGACCCATGACGGTCCTGGACCGTCATGGAATTCCGGGCTCCCCAGCGGCTGCATGCCATTCGGGGAGTCCGGAATTGGATTCCATGCGTGCGCGGACGGTCCTTAAGGGGTTAAACAAGAAAAGATTGTGAATCAGTGATCTAACCCCATGAGCTGCAATTGAAGGTAGTGATCAGTTTTAATAAATGTTATATACAACTTAACATGTCTAAGCATTTTCTGAGTTTTTTGAGTTCCCTCTCTGCAGAAAATATGTCAGAAAATATGGCTTGTGAATTACGTTTTATATGTGGCCATTGCACATGTGTCTCCTGCTACTGTTACATTTCATATAGCATAGAAATCAAGATAATCTGCTTATCTTCTTTTCTCACTGACTTTAGATTTATTTATGTGACACCACTTCCAAAATGTACCTGAATTACTGCACTGTCAATGTTTATTAAATGCAATGTTTATATTAGACTTTTGCATTCATTTCATAATGAATGTAAAATTCAATGAAAATTATGTATATTTCATGACATTTGGATTAAAGTGACAAGTGAATGTGACAGAACACGAAATTTCAGAATAACGAACAACACAATCAACACTTTCATCCACACCCATTCATTCATTTATTCATCTACTCATTCATTCATTCACACACTTACTCACATGCTTACACCTAGTTAATACAAAGTATCTCACTTACCTTGATGTCGGAGTTCCAGGGATGTCCTCAATGCTCTTGTTCTCCTGCATTTTCCCTAAAAAATGAATGAACATTAATTATAACCCTAATACCTCTATGCCTCTGTTGCTGACCCAGTCTCAAAAATACAAAAAACAAAAAAACTTGAATCCTTCTTGGGCCAATGAATGGCTAACTGGGGGAGGGGGTGATGTTACATTCATCTTTGACCCCTCCAGCTAGATGCTGATTGGCTGGGAGGTGAGGTTACTCAAGGGCACATTCTACACCCTGTGTAACCTCATCCAGTGATCACGAGTAAGCGTTATCAATGCGAAACGCGTGGATCAGTCTGATATGCTTTTCTGTACACCTGACTACTTGTACCCATAGCTTACCAGTCTCTCCATTGACCATTATTATTGCACATATATGCTTGTCGTTATCAATAAAGGTTATTGTTTTTAATCTATGGATTCATGCAAATTCTTTTTGGTGGTAGTGTGTGATTTCCATGTTAGTAATCCCACATCACAGCCATTGGACATGTGGGAACTAAAATGAACACGGTTGACCATATAAAAGCCAATCCCTGTTAATTTTTTATTTTATTATTATTATTAATTTTTATTAACAATGTATTATTATGTAGAGGGGGTGGCAACTGTGGTGCAGGGTGTTAGAGTTTTGTTTCTTTGTGAGAAGATGTAGTCTAATTTATATTGATAACCCTCTACTATTTTTTAACCAGTTTTCAATCCATGTAGAGACATTTTTTTCCTAAACTTATTGACCGCTGTTGAATATTTCAGTTTCTTCAGAAAAAAAAAAATAACAATATACTGTAAGAAATAACATCTTCATATGCATGAAAGTTTCTGAAAATAAACCAAACTAAATTGTACTTGTTCGGCCCAACTTCTTCTGACAGATGAACCTAGATATATAAATCTAGATATATATTAAAACATTATGTGTAAAAATGTGTCCTCAAAGGATTACATTTATCAAAGGATACTGTTTTTTTAATCACATGACTGGTGCTAAGAGATGGAACTTAGCTCTTGGACCTCTAACATTGGATTTACGTTTTCCCATTACTGGTAATCTATCAGTGCCATTTGACTTTAGGTAGCAGACTTATAGGTACCACTGGGAAACACTACGTACCTCAGTGGAAAGTCCATCTGCTGTGTTTTAGTATCTAGCAACTGTCTTGATTTTAAAGCTATACACAAAGTAGCCAAATCTGCTTTTCATATGAAGATAGTTCTGCTGTGAAGGCACAACATCTTGAAGACTGCAAGGCTGCTATATTAAGTCCATAGTAATACTTAATATGTGAAAAAATATGCATTGTAGTATTTCCCTTGCATAAAACAAAGGCACTCTCTCTGATGAAAGGTCATTTATTCAAAAGTTATCACAGCTCAAACTTGACATTTTTTAGGTGCAGTATCTCAGTGGCCTAAAATTTTACAGTGGTGCTGTTTCTACAGCATCCTATGGACAGCACTGGTCAGTTGACCATGAATCTCCATAGGATGGTGTAGCAACAGCGCCAATGTACAATTTCAGGCTACTGAGATACTGCACCTAAAAAATGTCAAGTTTGAGCTGTGATAACTTATGAATAAAACTCCTTTCAGCAGCGGGTGCACTTTTGTTTTACTTAGAGGATAAACCCTGCAACATATATTTTTTACATTGTAAGTATTACTATAACTTTAAGGACAATTGCGGCAATTCAGGAGGGAACCAGCTCAACCACAGGGAACCAGTAAACATCCTTGTTGTTTTAAAGGGATAGCAATGTTTCACAATAAAAGCAGGTCCAATTAATCTTCATAGAAGTTGGGCCATGGAGAGTGTTATCTCAATACTGTCAGAGTTGTAGTTCTAGAGTAATTGAATGATAATTACTGATGTAACACTGTTCACCACAGAGCAGCAAGACTGTTCGGATGGATCTCAGAGAGGGACAGTCTTCAGGGGGGCAGGGGTTTCCTTATGCTCACAGTAAGAAGCTTGTCCTTTGTTGAGAGCTGTTCAGTCAAGGGACCAGATTCCACATCTCAGGGGGAGTAGCTTACAGAACGTAAAAAGGGCAGGAGGTGGATACTTTATTATTCAATTACTCTTGAGCTACAGCTCTGACAGTATTGAAATAACATTCTCCATGGCCCAAATACCATGAAGATTAATTGATTGCTGTTTTTGTGAAACATTGCTATCCCTTTAAATGGGGGCCTTAAAGGGATAGTAACATGTCACAAAAACAGCAGCTTCAATTAATCTTCATAGTAAATATATGTAAATATATATATATATATATATATATATATATATATATATATATATATTTGTCTTCTATAACCCTTATGAGAAAACCAAAGCATAATACAATTCTTGGTTGATCCAATTACAAATAAAGACTACGGGAAGAATAGAATATTAAAATATAACAAATGCAAAAAGTTTTAGATAAAACTAAAATTAAAGACAAATTTCTAAAAACACATTCTTAGTAAAAAATATAAAGAGAATATATATTAAATGGAAAAATCTAAAAAAGAGCTACTGCAGGAAATTGCTGATCTATAATTTTTCATTTAGACCCTTAGGTGACAAGGTGTCCAAATGAGAAATCCAAAAAGCTTCCCTATGGCATAACACTGAAAATCTATTAGAGCTGGAAGTGGAAACATATACAACATCTATGATGTTAAAATCCTCTAAGCCTCCATAGAGACAGTTCTTAAAATGTTTCACTACAGCATGGTCAAATTTTTTTTTGTTTTCAAGTTACAATGCTGTCTAGAACAATTTCCTCATTGTTCTGAATATCTAAATGTATCTCAATATTAATATAATCGCTCATACCCAGTTTGAAAGGCAACTAACAACTTAAGAACCTTTCCGTCTAAAACAACAGTCTAAAACAAAGTAGAACTCATCTACTCACACACAACAGAAAAAAAACAAACAAAAATTAATTAATGGGACAGAAGAAATTGAGAGTAATCCAACTAGTAGGGAACCAATAGCATCAACATCTAAGGATACTCATCTGATTGATTTAGCCCTTAAAAACACATCTGAAATTTTACAAAATAACATCACTGAAGTACGGATTATTATTGATTATTACCATCAAGGATCTTTTTTTTAGTAATTACTCCACGAGACAAGGACAAAGGAAAAGGTCCACTCTCAAATTATATTAACCCTTTGAGTGCCACAGGGGTACGGAATGCATTGCAAGGCAATGCGTTCCATACCCCTCTGGCACTCAAAGGGTTAAAAAAAAGAAAAAGAGAATCCATCAAGGCAAACGGGAAAGTGGAAGAAGAAGCCACATGGATAAAAAATCAAACTTAGGTCTAACACCAGGCAATACAGGAGGCTCCATCTTTAATTTATCAATTCAGAGTATTGTCACAGATGAGATATCTCGTCTTGAAAAGGGCTTTAAAGGGATAGTAATGTTTCATTATAAAAGCAGCTCTAATTAATCATCATAGTATTTGGACTTTGGAGAGTGTTATTTCAATTCTGTCAGAGTTGTAGTTCAAGAGTAATTCAATGACAAAGTATCCCCCTCCCACCCCTTTTACTGATGTAACACTGCTCAGCCAGAGCAGAAGGGAGGTGCCCAGGTAGATTGCAGAGAGGGTCAATCTTCAATTAAGATAAGGAAAAAACCTGAAAAACTTGTCAAGGGGGCCAGGGTTTTCATTGTTCTCATAGGAAGAAGATTGTCCCCTGCTATTATCTGTCCTGTCTATGGACTGGATTCCACATCTGAGAAGAGATGGCACTAGGTAAAACGGGTGGGAGGGGGAAACTTTGCTTGTGAATATCTCTCAAACCATAAAGGTTTGAGAGATAAGACTTATATTGTTCTTCATGTTTTTTAATGCCTACAAAATAAAATAAAGATAAAACAAAGTATTACTATCCCTTTAACTTTGCTCTCACATGTCAACCAGACAAATTCTGCTTCTTCATAGACCTTAAAAGTTTTGTGAGGGAATTATCCTTACATAGATACTTCAGTAGTAAGAAAAATCCAACTCTACATAGGAAGAAGAGAATATTATCTTGTTTCAGGACAATAAGGATTTAGAAAACCTCCCGATGTTAGAATCTCTTCTAGCAAAAGATATAGGAGAGGTAGAAATAGGAGGTTTATCTGCTAATATTTCACATATAGGTTCCATCAAACATACACCTTTTAAAAAATGCTCTAACTTTTTTTCCCATTCAGTATGAAGGCCCTACTGTGGAAACATTTTTTTAAAATGGTAATGGAAGATTTCAGAAGATCAACTAAGAAAACTAGATATAAAGACAAAAAAAAGCATTACAGCATTTATCTAAAAAAACACTGTGTGGCGCCATATAACTAAAGATATACATACATACATACAAGTGAATTACAATAAGAGAGGCTGATAAGGGAGGAGCCATAGTCATACAGGACACATCAGTGTACTTGTCTGAAGCAACTAAACTCCTCTCAAATCCTGAATCCTATAAAAAAAAATTACCCTATATTCCATCACTGGTATATAATGAACTGCTTAGGGACTTTTCGAAAGAAGGGGTAGAAGAATGAATTATTAGTAATCAGAAATTCCAATATATATTTTCTGAACATCCAGAGACCCCATTCTTCTATCATATACCAAAACGTCATATAAATAATACTAATCCTCAAAGTAGACCAGTAGTTTCTGGGATTAACTCCTTTAATTAACAGATATCACCTTATGTGAACTTCTTGCAAAAATATGTGACAATACTTCCATCGCTTTTTAGAGACTCGCAAGAAGTCCTGAAGAAATTGTCCAATACTAAATGGAAGGAAAATTACATTTAGAGAACACTGGATGTAGTCTCGTTGTAAACTTATATTGATGATATACTTGCTCTACAAGTAGTAAATATTTTTTGGCGGCAGATATAGATCTTCCCCCTCAACAGGTGGAGTTTATTTAGAGATGTATGCATTCTTAATCATAATTTTTTCTTCTTCCAGGATGATTCCTTTTTTCAAATTAGGGGGGGGTTGACGACTTCCCCCCTTGTATGCTAACCTCTTCATGGAATTCTTGGAAGAACTCTCAGTATGGCCCAAGGAGAGGTGGTGGGGGAGGGGGATCTGGCCTTCTATGGCTGCTATATACATGAAATCCTCATTATATGTATAGGAAGGTACTATGTAGAAACTGGATGCTTTCATTAAACATTTCAACAATAATATTATGGGTTTAAATTTCACATCAGAAACTTATTTCACCACTGTCAATTTTTTAGACTTAAAATTGAAGGGTATGCCAAAATCGTCTATTAGTAGCTCCATATATGAACAGAAGTCAGAGATGCTCAGCTAAACTCATTAAATTTTAAAAGTATGCAAAAAGCTCAATAAGACTAAGTCCTGAGCCCAGAGTGCAATCTCATTTAGCTCACAAATGCCATACACAGAGAAGAAATAATATGAAACATATCACACAGGTCCTACCAAAACAACAGTCCAACCATGAAATGCCAGACAACTCTTCTCTGACCAAGAAGAAACAACTAACACCACATGTGCATTTTGGCCTTGTTGGGACATTACAATTGATCCCTCTAGGCACCCGTGCATGAGGGGTCCACATCTGGATTCCCCCATTACCCTTACTGTGACTAACCCTAAGAGCAATTTGCATATATATATATATATATATATATATATATATATATATATATATGTGTCAGAAATGCTCAGAATGCAATCTCTTTTAGCTCCCAAATGCCATTAACAGAGAAGAAATATTCTAAAGCATGTTATGCAGGTCATGCCAAAATGACAGTCCAGCCCTGAAATACCATACAATTCTTCTCTGTCCAACAGAAACAGCTAAACCCAGACTACATTTCAACCTTGCTGTGCATCATCTGTGAATTGCCGTTGATCCCGTCAGTCACCTGTGAGCAAGGGGTCCACATCTGGATTCCACCATTATCCTTAGGGTGACTAACCCTAAGAGCAATTTGCATATAGATAGAAGAAGTCAGAGATGCTCAGCTAGGCTCATGAGCTTGCAAGAGTATGCAAAGAGCTCACTAGAACTATGCCCTGCGCCCAGAGTGCAATCTCTATTAGCTCAAAAATGCTATACACAGAGAAAAATGATTCTAAAGTGTGTCATACAGGTCCCATCAAAAATGACAGACCAGCAACAAAATGGCAGACAACTGTTCACTGAACAATGGAAACAGCTAATCCCACTCTACATTCCATCCTTGTTGGGGATACTCAGTGAGATGCATGTGATCCCACTAAACACCTGTGAGCAAGGGGTCCACATCTGCATTCCCCCATTACCATTAGGGTGACTAACCCTTAGAGCAATTTGCATATAGATAGAAGAAGGCAGAGATGCTCAACTAGGCTCATAAACTTGGAAAGATATAACTACTAAATAATCTGAAACATATTATACAGGTCCTACCAAAATGACAGTCCAGCCATGTAATGCCAGACAACACTTCTCTAAACAAGGGAAACAACTAAACCCAAACGTACATTTTGGCCTTGTTGGGCCTCATCGGTGAAGTGCAACTGATCCCTCTAGGCACCTGTGAGCAAGAGGTCCATGTCTGGTTTCTCCCATTAGACTGAGGGTAACTAAGCCTAATATCAATTTGAAACAAAAAAACTCTGCGCTCCTCCATATAGACTATCCAAATGAGAACCCTGTGTAAAGCATATATCATACCACTAATAAATTTTGGGGTCTTCGTTGCATAGATTGGCCAAAGTATGTCTAAGCCCGCCTGCAACGTCAAGGCTCTTGGAGGAGCGCAGAGTTTTTTTGTTTTGTTTTTTTACCAATACAAGTGGTAACAAATGTGCAAATACATAACATTTTATTTTAAAATTAATTAAAGTATAAGTGATATTGGGGAGCCTTGACGTTGGCAGGCGGGCTTAGACATACTTTGGCCAATCTATGCAACGAAGACCCCAAAATTTATTAGTGGTATGATATATGCTTTACACAGGGTTCTCATTTGGATAGTCTATATGGAGGAGCGCAGAGTTTTTTTGTTTTGTTTTTTTAGGTTTTCACCTAATGTTGGGGAGCCTGGAGAACTCCCACACTTCTTGCTGCTATTCATATTTATTCACTTGGGTTTCTAATTTTTTATTTATAAAAAATTAATATATGGGTTAATGCGACTTAGCGCTGTGAGGTTTTTCTTTTTTTGCTTTTGTACTTTTTCTCTTTCTCATTCTAGCTGCTTTGTCACTATTACTTTAATTAATTTCAAAATAAAATGTTATGTATTTGCACATTTGTTACCACTTGTATTGGGGTTCTTAAAGGCAAGGTTTTGGCCTGGTGTTCTGGGCAGTCTGACCTATGCTTGATGCAGTCTAGGTTTTGTGCAAATCCCCATGTGACCTGTGGGGGAGGGTGGAGAAGCTTTATAAAGGGGACTGAGAGCTCCAGTCCTCTAGCTGGATGTCCTCTCCCTGCAGGTCACTGATGGTGAGTCCTGACATGTTTTTAAATGTGTTAAATGTTTTTAAATATATCCAACATGTTGTTTACAAGAATCATCAGGGAAATTTTAACTTAGATTGGAATGTTTGTATGAAAAGTTAGGTACTCGCCTGATATTGGGGAGCCTTGACATCGGCAGGCGGGCTTAGACATACTTTGGCCAATCTATGCAACGAAGACCCCAAAATTTATTAGTGGTATGATATATGCTTTACACAGGGTTCTCATTTGGATAGTCTATATGGAGGAGCGCAGAGTTTTTTTGTTTTGTTTTTTTAGGTTTTCACCTAATGTTGGGGAGCCTGGAGAACTCCCACACTTCTTGCTGCTATTCATATTTATTCACTTGGGTTTCTAATTTTTTATTTATAAAAAATTAATATATGGGTTAATGCGACTTAGCGCTGTGAGGTTTTTCTAATATCAATTTGCATGTAGATAAAAAAGTCAGAGATGCTCAACTAGTTTCACAAGCTTGCACAGAGCTCTCTAGGACTATGTCTTGCACCCAGAACACAATCTCTTTCAGCACACAAATGCCACATAAATAGAAGAAATATTCTGAAGCATGTCATATAGGCCCTGCTAAAAATGACAGACCAGCCATGAAATGCCAGAAAATTGTTGTCTGAACAAGAGAGACACAACCAATCCCAAACTATGTTTCAACCTTGGTGAGTCTCAAATGTGGTTGCCACTGATCTCTCTATGACTCTCTGAGCATGAGCTGGATTCTCCCATTAACCTTAGGGTGACTAACCCTTGAAGCAGTATGTAGATATGTAGATATGTAGATATGTAGATATGTAGATATGTAGATATGTAGATATGTAGATATGTAGATATGTAGATATGTAGATATGTAGAGTCAGTGTTGCTCAGTCCTCCTCGGTGAGGTGGAGCTGACACCTCTGAGCAAAGTGTCCTCATCTGGATTCCCCCATTACCTTTAGGGTGACTAAACCTAAGATCAATTGGTATATAGATAGAAGGAGGCAGAGATGCTCAACTAGGCTCATGAGTTTGCGATGATATGCATAGAGCTTACTAGGACTACACCCTGCACCCAGAGTGTGATCTCTTTTAGCTCACAAATGCCATACACAGAGAAGAAATATTCCAAAGCATATCATACAGGTCCTGCAAAAATGACAACTCTTCTCTAAACAATTGAAACAACTAACTCCACACATACATTTCAGCCTTGTTGGACCTCAACAGCAAAATGAAGCTGACTCTTATAGGCACATGTGAGCAAGAGGTCCACATCTGGATTCCCCCATTACCATTAGAGTGACCAACCATAAGAGTAATTTGCATATAGATAGAAGAAGGCAGAGATGCTCAGCTAGACTCATGAGCTTACTAGGACTATGTCTGTACCAGTGTACAAACTCTTTTACCTCACAAACAACATACACAGAGCAGAAATAGTCTAAAGCATGTCATACAAGTACTACCAAAAAAAGGACATACCAGCCTTAAAATCTCAAATAATTGTCCTCTGAACAAAGAAATCAGCTAACCAGCATACGTTTCCGCCTCCATGGACCTTATCAGTGATATGCAGCTGACCCCTCTAGGCAACTGAGAGAAAGGGGTCCACATCTGGATTCCCCCATTACCATTAGGGTGACTAACCCTAATAGTAATTTGCATATTAATAGAAGAAGTCAGAGATGCTCAGCTAGGCTCAGGAGCTTTCAGGGGGTATGCAAAGAGCTCACTGGGATTATGCTCTGCACCCCAGGCTGCAATCTCTTTTAGCTCAAAAGTACCATTCATAGAGAAGAAATATTTACAAGCATACCATACAGGTCCCACCACAAATGGTAGTCTGCCTATGAAAAGTCAGACAATGCTGCTCTGAACAAAAGAGCCAGCTAATCCTAAATGTATGTTTTGACCTTGTTAGAGAGATACAGCTGATACCGCTAGGAACCACTGAGCAAGGGGTCCTCATCTGGATTCCCCCATTACCTTTAGAGTGACTAACCCTAAGAATTATTTGCATACATATAGAAGAAGTCAGAGATGCTCAGCTTGGAAAGAGCTCATTAGGATTATGTCCTGTGTAGGGGTGGGCGAAACTTGTCCCCGTGTTCCCACTGGAAATTTCACGAAAACCACGTTGTTATCCACTTTTTTGTGGGAAAATCCGCTTTAAAACCAGAGGTTTTAAAATTTTCTCATCTTTCACCCATTGGCCAAAATTTTTTGTCATTTTTTCAATGGCAAGAAAGTTTCCGCCCATTGATTTACATTGTTTTCGCACTTCCGTTATGAAAAGGTGACATTTTCGCTGAAGGCAGAGAAAATAGAAACAGCTAAAGAGCGAGATAGATGTGCTGTGCTGTTCTGCTGTGATATTTTGTCAAAATTGAGGCAGGAAAGGCTTATAGTGACTGCTATCTCTATGAGTACGGGGAAAAATAATCAATGAAGGAGCTGGAAGGACCCTTACGTGTCCACTGAGTCTGAGCAGGAAGTGACTAGTAGTGCTGAACTAATGCATTAGGCCAGTAGGGCATTTTTATTTTTTTTCTCAGGGCTTGTGTTTAAAAAATTAAATAAATAAATAAAAACTAGTCCTACAAAGAAATAAGCTATTTGTTTGCGGTTTGTTTCTAACAAGCCTAAGTCATACAAATCAGTTTCCTTAGGGCTTGTGCCAGACAAGCTTAAAAGGATAGTATTACTTCAAAATTACTATCCCTCATATTGTAGCCCTTAATAAACTGAGTTAAATGACACCAGCGGCATCTCTCAAACCTTTATAGTTTAAGAGATAGCCGCTTTCAAAGTTTCCTCTCCCCTGCTGTCAGCGTTCTGCTGCCAGCAGGGGAATCCGGTCCCGGGACAGGCGGAGGCTCTTAAACAGAGCCGATATCTCGTTATGGAAGGAAAAATAATTAATTGAAACAGTCTTCTACGTGTGCTTGGTAACCAAGCACACGTAGAAGACTGTTTCAATTAATAATTTTTCCTTTTTATAATGAGATATCAGCTCTGCTGAAGAGCCTCCTCTTGATTCAGAGACCGGATTCTCCTGCTGGCAGCAGAATGCTGATGTCAGGGGAGAGGAAACTTTGAAAGTGGCTATCTCTTAAACCATAAAGGTTTGAGAGATGCCGCTGGTGTCATTTAACTCGGTTTATTAAGGGCTACAATATGAGGGATAGTAATTTTGAAGTAATACTATCCCTTTAAGTCCTACAAATCAATGTTTCTTCAGGGCTTGGGCCTCTAATAAGTCTGAGTCCTACAAAGGCCTTTAACAACAAATCAAACAAATTATCCTCTACAAAATACTCTGTGAAGTCAAGTATCAGTCTACCCCAGGGGCAGCTTATGTCAGGGGGTTCCTGTCTCTGTCTCTCTAAATACAAATGTCTTATGTTATTTTATCAGTTTGTTTTTTTATTAACTGTCCCCCCAATAGCAGTCAAGAAAGCCCCCCAAAACAAATTCCCTGTTCAAATGATTCATTCATTCACCAACACAGGCACCCTCCTCAGACCCCTATATACCATGTCTTATGGGTTTTATTTTCTTTAATTTTATTTAGGATTTCTTTTTATTAAGTGCCCCCCAATCCCAGTAAACAACCCCCCAAAAGCATTCCCTGTTCAACTGATTCTTTCCCCATACCCCACCAACCCAGCACCCTCATGCCCCTTTTATACAATGGTTTTGGGAAATAAAATATTATTTGTAATGTGCTTTGTGTAACTTCTTTGTTCCCATTGATTTCAATGGGCGAAAAAAGCAGAAAAAAAGCATAAGATTGGCACTTTTCGCGGGAAATTTTTCACCAAGAGGAAACTGTAATTTTTCGCTGATTTCAGTTTGAGGTGGAAAATTTCACCCATCCCTACTCCTGTGCGCAGAGTACAATTTCTTTTTACTCACAAGTGCCATACACAGAGAAGAAACATTCTGAAACATATCATACATGTCCTGTCAAAATGATAATCCAGCCATGAAATGCCAGACAACTCTTCTCTGATCAAAAGAAACAGCTTACCCCAGACTACATTAAAAGCCCGAGGTGCTGTGCAGTCTTCATGCATCACAATCCCGTGCTTCTTCCTGATCCCTCGTCGTGCACTGTGTACTCATGTGGGTTCAAACAGTGCATTTCTGTGGGGCCAGGTCAGCCTTCAGCCCCCCTCACCTCGAAGGTTTGGGTAGCCCTTTAGCTTCTCCTCCTCTCCCCGGAGGGAGAGAAGGGTCTTCACCCCAGGGCGTACTACCAGAGGTTTCCAACCCTGGGGCATCCATCTTCGGCTCCCTCCGAGGAAAGGAGCTACGAAGTCTTCAAGGGGAGTTGGCCAATCACCCCGACTCCCCCACCAAAGCCAAGTCTTCGACCTGGCCCCACTATGGCAATTTTTAGTGCTCAAGTGCTATGTGTTCGTGAAAGTGGCCAAAAAATAAATAGTGAAGAAAAAACCCATCAATCACAGTGCAAAAACGTGCATGTGAATAAATAATAATAAATAGGTGCCGGTTAAGGCCCCAGCCTCCTGGCTGGCATTATAAAAATTCTTCACTACCTTCACCAGAAGGCTAGGGCAGCAGAAGTGAAAGAAATCATAAGTCCAAGAGTGCGTGCTCGTGCTCCACCGCTACAAGTGTCCATGTTATCATGTGCGCTGTGCGATTCAAAAGCCTTCTAGCACCTCAGGCTAGCCGCTTCCCGGCCATAGCGTCCGATCAAGTGCTTCTCTGTCCCTGAGCTGCTTGGGACAGATACTACACTTGATCTTAGCCAAAAGGCCGAAAAGCTTACCCTAGACTACATTTCAACCTTGATGGGCCTCCTTGGCAAGGTGCAGCTGATGCCGCTTAGCGCTTGTAAGCAAGGGGTCCACATCTGAATTCCACCATTACCCTTAAGGTGACCAAAACCTAAGAGCAATTTACATATGGATAGAAGAAGTCAGAGATGCTCAACTAGGCTCATGATCTTGGAAAGAGCACACTAGGACAATTTCCTGCACCCAGGGTGCAATATCTTTCAGCTCACAAGCACCATATACAGAAAAAAATATTTTGAAATACATCATACACATCCTACCAAAATGGTAGCTCAACAATTAAATGCCAGACAATTCTTCTCTAACCATGGGAAGCAGCTGACAACAGACCTATATTTCAGCCTTGTCCATGAGGTGCAGCTGATCCTTTTAAGTATCTGTGAGCTAGGGTTCCACATCTGGATTCTCCCATTACCTTTAGGGTGACTAAGAGCAATTTACATATGGATAGAAGAAGTCAGACATGCTCACCTAGGCTCATGAGCTTGCAGGTTTATACAAAAAGTTATTAGGACCATGTCCTACACCAAGGGTGCAATCTCATTTAGCTCACAAGTACCATACACAGAAAAAAAATAAATATTTAGAAGCATGTACAGGTCCTTTCTAAATAACAGTCTATCCATGAAATGCTAGTCAGTTCTTCTCTAAACAACTGAAGACCACCAACCCCAGATATGCATTTAATCCTTGTTGCCTTATCAGAAGAAGAGATTAAGGAAGAGTTGGATGTATTTTACTTCACATTAGTTATAGTAGTAGCAATGGTTGTTGCAGCGTGTGCAATCAATGATGATGATCCCTCTACTCCAAGGGAGGATGCAGTTCGTCAAGATCCAAGGAAAACTAGTTCCAGCACCACCAGTGCCAGTAGAAATAAAGAAATATAAGAAGAACACTGAAAAGAACAACAAGTCGCATTCAAGTGTTGATGATGCTGGCAGTAGCATAATAGATGAAGGTGTAGCAGCTGAAGCACTTTCTGCATCAGACAGTGAGACACACAAACACCAAAACACCCATCCTCAAAGTAGTAGTGAACTTTGTTACAGTAAAAGTAAAAATAAATTGTTTGAGACCTCCAAAAGCTTAGATGAATATAAGGGTAGTGGGCAAGAATTGTCAGGTGATGCTGATGCTGATGGGAATGACCTAATTTTGACTGATGATGATGCAGATCTAGAATATATCCCTTCAGCATCCTTCTCTTGTTCAGATACAGATGAAGTTGAGGGTGAGGATGGTGACAGGACTATAAGATTAGCAGAACACCAAAGGCAAATCTTCTACCATTTTAAGGAGCACTGTGCCTGTCTATAAACTGTTTGAGAAAGCCATTGGAAAGTCTGACCCTGGACAGGCACAGATGTCAAAATGCACACAATCACCCTATCAGTCATCATCAGCATCATCGCCTCTTCAAAGTCCAAGTCCCACTCAGCCACACACACCTGTTTTGAGTACCCAGCAACAGCAACACAGGTTAACATCCACCATGTTAGATATGAAGAGTACCTCTGGTGCTGCTGCTGTAAGTGCTGTACCTTTGACACCTAGTAGTAGTGGCAGTAGAATTACATCAACATCTAGCTCCAGTAGTAGTAGCAGAAACCATACATGATAGACAAAGCCAGGACAAATATATTAACAGCAGCACAGAAGAGGAGGTGGAGGACAGATGGGACCACTGCTATGACCGATAAGTAATGTGTGTCAGTAATCTGAGAAGGAGGATAGGTTATGACAATGGTAAAAATATATACACAAATCACACCATGCCAGTCCCCCACCACCACCACTAAAATACTTATCTACCACACTGTAGGTTGTACTTTATTTTTTTTATTACTTGATATCATCATGAATATGTGCCAGTGTCACTTAATCAAGTAAGTGTTGTGGGCAAAGGACAAATGTATTCTGCATGCTAACACATTTTTCAAGCCATATTTTGCTGTAGGACTCAAACTTTGACTTTCAGCCACTTATTTCTAAACTTCAGCCCTCTGAAGAAGTAATATTACTATGGGAAAATGACAGCCCTACCATAAAACACCAGACAATTGTTCTCTGATCAAAGGAACCACTAACCCTAGAGTACGTTTTGACCTTGATGGTTTCCCTAGTGAGGTGCAGCTGATCCCTCTAGGCACCTGTGTGCAAGGGGTCCACATCTGGATTCCCCCATTATCCTTAAATTGACTAAAACCTAAGAGCAATTTGCATATAGATAGATGAAGTCAGAGATGCTCAACTAGGCTCAAGAGCTTGGAAATAGCACACTACAACTATTTCCTGCACCCATGGTGCAATCTCTTTTCATTCACAGAGCCATATACAGAAAAAAAGTATTTTGAAAGAGAGAGAGAGAGAGAGAGAGAGAGAGAGAGAGAGAGAGGAGAGAGAGAGAGAGAGAGAGAGAGAGAGGAGAGAGAGAGAGAGAGAGAGAGAGAGAGAGAGAGAGAGAGAGAGAGAGAGAGATATGGTGGGGTGGGGTAGCAGCTGATCCCTCTAGCACCATGTGAGCAAGACAAGTAATGTCATGTAAAAACTATTTGCTATATTGTAGGTACAATAAAAAAAAAACTACATGCGCTTATTCCTATCTCTTAAACCTTTACAAAAATAAAGTTCTCTGCTCCCTCCCCTTTCTCATACATCAGCTTTGTAGCTGATGCTATGAGATCCTTGTCCCGGGACCAGACGGCGGCTCTTCAGTAGCGTCAACAGTGATATCTAAAAATAAATACTTCATCGGAATGGTCTATAACATGTGCCTGGTTTGCAAGCACACTTTGAAGACCTTTCGGATTAAGTATTTATTCTGAGGTATCGTTATGTCAGCTTGTTGAAGAGCTGTGTCTGGTCTCGCAAGCATTATCTGCTTCTGACAGCAGTACAGCTCATCAAGTAGAAAGGTGAGGGAGTGGAGAACTTTATTTTCATATACCTCTCAAACCATAAAGGTTTGAGAGATAAGAATAAGCACATGTAGTCTTTATGGTATCTATGATATAGCATATAGTTTATATGTGACTTTGCTATCCCTTTCACTAGGCTCATGAGCTTGCAAGGGAATACAAAGGGCTCACTAGGACTATGTCCTAAGCTCAGAGTGAAAGCTCTTTTAATTCACAAATACCATACACAGTTAAGAAATATTCTGAAGCATATCATACAGGTCCTGCCAAAACAACAGACCAGCCATGAAAGGTCTGACAATTCTACTTTAAACAAGAGAAACAAATAACCCCGAACAAAAAAAATTCAGTGCTGTTGAGATACATCAGTGGTGTGCATCTGATCTCTCTAGGCACCTGTGAGCAAGAGGGCCACATCTGGATTCCCTATTACCATTAGGGTGACTAACCCTAAGAGCAATTTGCATATTGATAGAAGAAGGCAAGGGTTTGCAAAGGGCACACTAGGACTACATCTTGAGTGCACAATGAAATCTATTTTACTTCACAAATGCTATACACAGTGAAGAAATATTTTGAAGCACATCATGCAGGGCCTGCCAAAATAAAAGGTTAGACAATTCCTCACTGAATAAGAGAATCAGAGAGGCTGGGGCTGGGGCTGGGGCTGGAGTTGGAGCTGGAGCTGGAGCTGGAGCTGTCTCAGCATTGTTGGGCTTCATCAGTGAGGTGCATCTGATCCGTCTAGGCACCTGTGAGCAAGAGGTCCACATCTGGATTTCCCATTACCATTAGGGTGACTAACCCTAAGACCAATTTGCATATTGATAGAAGAAGGCAAGGGTTTGCAAAGGGCACACTAGGACTACATCTTGAGTGCATCTGATAGGGTACCTGTGAGAAAGAAGTCCACATCTGGATTCCCCATTACCATTAGGGTGACTAACCCTAAGAGCAATTTGCATGTAGATAGAAGAAGGCAAGGGTTTGCAAAGAGCACACTAGGACTACATCTTGAGCGCACAATGAAATCTATTTTACTTCACAAATGCTATACATAGTGAAGATATACTTTGAAGTACATCATGCAGGGCCTACCAAAATGAAAGTTCAGCCATGAAAGGTTAGACAATACCTCACTGAATAAGGAAATCAACTGGAGATTGGAGATTGGAGATTGGAGATTGGAGATTGGAGATTGGAGATTGGAGATTGCTCAGCATTGTTGGGCTTTATCAGTGAGGTGCAGCTGATACCTCTAGGGTACCTGTGAGGAAGAAGTCCACATCTGGATTCCCCATTACCATTAGGGTGACTAACCCTAAGAGCAATTTGCATATAGATAGAAAAAGGCAAGGGTTTGCAAAGGGCACACTAGGACTACATCTTGAGTACACAATGAAATCTATTTTACTTCACAAATGCTATACACAGTGAAGAAATATTTTGAAGCACATCATGCAGGGACTACCAAAACGAAAGTTCAGCCATGAAAGGTTAGACAATTCCTCACTGAATAAGGGAATCAACGAGATAGAGATTAGAGATATCTCAGCATTGTTGGGCTTCATCAGTGAGGTGCAGCTGATACCTCTAGGGTACCTGTGAGAAAGAAGTCCACATCTGGATTCCCCATTACCATTAGGGTGACTAACCCTAAGAGCAATTTGCATATAGAGATGCTCAACTATGCTCATGAGCTTGCAATCATGTCATACAGTTTCCTTCCAAAAATGACAGACCAACCACGAAATGCCAGAAAATTGGTCTATGATCAAAGGAACTCACTAACCACAGACATACATTTCAGTCTTGTTGGGCCTTATTGGTACCTGTGAGCAAGAGGTCCACATCTGGATTCCACCATTACCATTAGGGTGACTAACCCTAAAAGCAATTTGCACATAGAAGAAGACAGAGATGCTAAACTAGGCTCATGAGCTTGGAAAGAGCTCATTAGGACTATGTCCTATGCCCAGGGTGCAATCGCTTTTATCTCACAAATGCCAAACACAGAGAAGAAATATTCTGAAACATATCATACAGGTCCTGCCAAAATGACAGTCCAGCCATGAAATGCCAGACAATTCTTCTCTGACCAACAGAATCAGCTAACACTGGACACGCAATACAGCCTTGTTGCACCTAACCGACAAAGTGCAGCTTATCCTTCTAGGTATCTGTGAGCAAGTGATCCACATCTGGATTTTCCCATTACACTTAAGGCAAGTAAGCCTAACAGCAATTTGCATACACATAAAAAAAGTTAGAGATGCTTAACTAGGATTATGAGCTTAGAAAGAACTCACTAGGACTACATCATGTGCCCAAGGTAAATCTCTACTAGCTCACAAGTATAATACACAGAGAAGAAATATTCTGAAACATATCATACAGGTCCTATCAAAACAACAGTCCAGTCAGGAAATACCAGGCAATTTTTCTCTGACAATAGAACCCACTGTGTACATGTGTACATGTGTACATGTGTACATGTGTACATGTGTACATGTGTACATGTGTTATACCTCATCCACAAGGTGCAACTTAGTTGCAGTGTGAGCAAGGAGTGCACATCTGTATTCTCCCATTACCTTTATGGTGACTAACCCCAAAAGCAATTTGCATATAGATAGAAAAAGAAATGCTCAACTAGGCTCATGAATTTGCAAGGGTATGCAAAGAGCTTACTAAGACTATGTCCTGAGCCCAGGGTGCAGTCTCTTTTACCTCACAAATACCATACACAGAGAAGAAATATTCACAAGCATGTCATACAGGTCCTTCCAAAACAACAGACCAACCAT
Source organism: Rhinophrynus dorsalis (assembly GCA_037306005.1). NCBI lineage: Eukaryota > Metazoa > Chordata > Amphibia > Anura > Rhinophrynidae > Rhinophrynus > Rhinophrynus dorsalis. The sequence goes on from CM074724.1 coordinate 131,399,864, forward strand.
GAAATGCCAGAAACCTACATCTGGGGTTAGCTTTTTTCTCATTCAAAGAGGAATTGTCTGGCATTTTGTGGCTGGACTGTCATTTAGCAGGACATGTATGATATGTTTCAGAAGATTTCCTCTCTGTGTATGGCACTGGTGAGCTAAAAGAGATTGCACCCTGGGTGATGGACACAGTCCTAGTAAGCTTCTTGAATGTATTGGCTAACTCTTGAGCCTAGTTGAGCATCTCTGACCTTTCTTTCTACATATTCAAATTGCTCTTTGGGTTAGTCCCCCTAAGAGTAATGGGGTAAATGCAGACATGGACCCCTTGCTCACAGTTCCTATAGGGATGAGCTAAATCTCACATATGGAGCTTAACAAGGCTGAAAGGAGCATCTGAGTTTAGTTGCTGTCTTTGTTTGTAGAAGAATTATATTTTGTGGGTGGTCTTTCATTTAGCAAGATCCAAATGTTGTGTTTTAGGAGATTTTCTTCCTGTGTATTGCACTGGTAAGCTATATGAGATTGCACTCTGGGTTTAGTTGTAGAGCTGGGTTCAAATGCAGATGCTAATTTTATCTCTAGGTTCCCCATAGACTTCAATAGGCAAATGGTTGAAAAAACAGGAGTTAATGTGTTTTTCCTGCATTTTAATCCAGCCACTAGTGAGCTTATTGCATGTATTTGCTAGCTCATGAGTCTAGTTGAGTATCTCTGATCTTTGTTTCTACATATGTAAATTTATCTTGGGGTTTGTCACCCTAAGAGTAATGGGGGGAATCCAAGCATGGATTACTTGCTCACAGGGACTAGAGGAATCAACCGTATATCACAGATGAGTCCCTGAAAGGCTGGAACGTACATCTGGGGTTAGCTGTTTTCCTTATTCAGAGAGGAGTTGTCTGGCATTTTGTGGCTCAACTGCTATTTAGCAGGACCAGTATGATGTGCTTTAGAAGATTTCTTCTCTGTATATGGAGCTGTTGAGCTGAAAGAGATTGCCCCCTGGGTGCTGAACACAATCCTAGTGAGCGTTTTGCATGTATTTGCTAGCTCATGAGGCTAGTAGAGCATCTTTCTAGCTCCATATATTAAAAAGAAGTTTGTAGGAACCAATACTTATGAGCAGACAGCTGTCATCATCTGAGGTAGATTAAAAAATGTTCCATTTGGGCAGTTCCATCACCTTCACAGAAATTATTGCAACTTAGGGGACTTTGAAAATCATGGTGAAGACCTGAAAAATCAGTTTTAGGAACAAGGACATAATCTGAGGATTTTAAGAAGTGCTAAAAATGGGTCTCTCCAACTAAACAGAAAAGATCCACTCAAAGTCAAACCTAAGAGTTCTGCTAAAAGCAGACCTCATTCCATTGTCACTCTGTTCAATGCTGTATCTAATACAATTAGAAGAGTTGTACATAAACATTGGAATATACTTAGATAGGATCTCCTTCTTTCAGATGTTATTCAAGACCTCGCTAAGATTACCTACAGGAAAGCAAAAAATGTATGGGGTTATATAGAACCCAGTAAACCTAAGAAATTACGTGGGAAACAGAATACTAAGGACATTTTTTTTATATCTAACGCACCAGTAGGTAATTTTAGTTGTCGGCAGTATAGATGTGGTAGTATTACTAGTTTCAGTAATCATAATAACTTCTTAATTAAGAGCCTTTTCACATGTAAAACCACATTCGTGAATTATGTCATCTCTTCATGATGTGGTATCCAATACATGGGATGAACAACAAGGACTGTTCTAGATAGCATTGTTACCTGATAAAGAAAAAATTCTTTGGACCATGCTGTACCAAAACAGATTAACAACTGTCCTTGTGAATTGTATTATTTCCTCTTATTGTCCATAGTAAAAGTGTCACTCCTTAAATTAGAATAATCAGCAAACACCCAGTAGATGCACAGTCACCACATGTAAGGTGGCTCAACAGGTCTGAGTAGAGACAAGTATTATTAAGATTTCAAGTATAAGAGTATATGTCTCCATTTCCCGACCTAGCATTACTATGAACTGAAATAAAACACTGAAGCGTGTTTCACTAGCCTTGTTGAGCCACCTTACACACACGATGACTCTGCATCTACTGGATGTTTACTGATTGTTTTAATTTCAAGACTGACAGTGTTTCACTGTGGACCATAAAAGTAAATAATACAATTCATTTTTTTATATAGCAATATATTAAGTTTTTTATCTTGTTACAAACCAATGTACTATGATATCAAATTAAGGCACTAGATAGTTAATTTCAGACTCAGTAACTATGTTGTTGTATCTTAACTTAGGAGCTCCCTGACATTAGGCACATTGTGTTTGTGGTGTTTTTTATACATCAGTGGATACATTAGTAACAATACTTTGTGACTAATATCTCAAGGAATACTTTCCTCTTTAGCGTGTGAATCAACTTTTTGTGAACTTTTTTGCTGCAGAAGTAAATTTGGAGATTAGTTACTTACTGACACATTAATCCTTGAATGCATCTTGGATAGTAGTTAGCGAATTCTTGTGTGTCATACTTTGTTACACAGTGAATTTATAGAGCTTAGTACGCTCTTGGATATATATTACCTCTTTTCACTTACATCATATACATTTTTCACTGTTTTTTCCTCTTATTTGGTTGGTTCACTTTTAAAAGTTCACACTCAAAAGAGTGTGCAACCACATCTCATATTAACTATGTTGTCAGGATTAAAATGGCGATGTGAGAATCTCACACTGCATGAAAGTGCAAGATTCTCAGGTCGCGCTATGAAACATTGCAATCCAGTGTCGTGTCAGGTCTGCTATTTTCAAAGTATACCGGGTGCAAGGGGGGCTGTTAACCCTTTGTATTGTAATAAAAAAGTGACATGCTGTATGTATCTGCAGTCAGGGCTGCTCTTTTGGATGAACATATCAAAGAATAGTGCATCTCATGCTATGTAAAACCAATGTGCAAATTCAACCACCATGCTCTGAATCTAAATATCTTGAATATAGACAGCAGTGTTGATGAGTGCTGCTCCGGGCTCCCTCCCTCTCTGCATGCTTTGCTCTGTCAGTCTGCATGAAGAAAGAGAGTGAGCCCGGAGATGTGGTTGTGTCACGGTAATCAGGCAATGAAGGACAGACAATTAATAAAATATCACCAGCTTTATTGGAATATACAGTGAAATTAATATATGAGATATAGCAATGATAATATCCCACACAACCCCAGGCCACCAAATGATAGGGCCCAAGCTCCTACCCGGATCTTCACACTGTGCTATGCAATGCACTACTGTGAGGTACCTGAGACCAAAGGCAACAGGGAGCAAGAGTCAGACAGAGTAGTGGTACACAGAGGCTAACTGTCAGGCAGGCTGGGAGAGTACGGAGTGAGTAGTCAGCCAGAGCCACAGGTCAGATAAGCCGGGGATACAATGAGCGAGATAGGAGCCGGAGGCCAGACAAACTGGGGACTACATGGAACAAGTGAGTCAGCCAGAGCCACTGATCAGAATCGATGTGGGTAGTCAGACAAGCCGGGATCATACACGGAGCAAGTAAGTCAGCCAGAGCCACAGATCAGAACCGATGTTCGTAGTCAAACAAGCTGGGGTCATACACAGAGTGAGTAAGTCAGTCAGAGCCACAGGTCAGAACCGATGTGGGTACTCAAACAAGCTGGGGTCATACACAGAGCGGGTAAGTCAGCCAGAGCCACAGGTCAGAACCAATGTGGGTAGTCAAACAAGCCGGGGTCATACACGGAGAGACTAAGTCAGCCAGAGCCACAGGTCAGAACCGATGTGGGTAGTAAAACAAGATGGGGTCATACACGGAGCGAGTAAGACAGCCAGAGCCACAGGTCAGAACCAATGTGGGTAGTCAGACAAGCCGGGGTCATACACGGAGTGAGTAATTCAGCCAGAGCCACAGGTCAGAACTGATGTGGGTAGTCAGACAAGCCAGAGTCTCACACGGAGCAAGTAAGTCAGCCAGAGCCACAGGTCAGAACCGATGTGGGTAGTCAGACAAGCCGAAGTCATACACAGAGCGAGTAATTCATCCAGAGCCAAGGTCAGAACCGATTTAGGTAGTCAAACAAGCTGGGGCCATACACGGAGCAAGAAAATCAGCCAGAGCCACAGGTCAGAACCGATATGGGTAGTCAAACAAGCCAGGGTCATACACGGAGCGAGTAAGTCAGCCAGACCCACAGGTCAGAACCAATGTGGGTAGTCAAACAAGCTGGGGTCATACACGGAGCAAGTAAGTCAGCCAGAGCCACAGGTCAGAACCGATGTGGGTAGTCAGACAAGCCGGAGTCATACACAGAGCGAGTAATTCATCCAGAGCCAAGGTCAGAACCGATTTGGGTAGTCAAACAAGCTGGGGCCATACATGGAGCAAGAAAATCAGCCAGAGCCACAGGTCAGAACCGATGTGGGTAGTCAAACAAGCCAGGGTCATACACGGAGCGAGTAAGTCAGCCAGACCCACAGGTCAGAACCAATGTGGGTAGTCAAACAAGCTGGGGTCATACATGGAGCAAGTAAGTCAGCCAGAGCCACAGGTCAGAACCGATGTGGGTAGTCAAACAAGCTGGGGTCATACACGAAGAGACTAAGTCAGCCAGAGCCACAGGTCAGAAGCGATGTGGGTAGTCAAACAAGACGAGGTCATACACAGAGCGAGTAAGTCAGCCTGAGCCACAGGTCAGAAACGATGTGGGTAGTCAGACAAGCTGGGGTCATACACGGAGCGAGTAATTCAGCCAGAGCCACAGGTCAGAACCGATGTGGGTAGTCAGACAAGCTGGAGTTAACAAGGAGCAAGTTAGTCAGCCAGAGCGACAGGTCAGGACCGATGTGGTTAGTCAGACAAGCCGGGGTCATACACGGATCGAGTAATTCAGCCAGAGCCACAGGTCAGAACTGATGTGGGTCGTCAGACAAGCCGGGGTCATACACGGAGCGAGTAAGTCAGCCAGAGCCACAGGTCAGAACCGATGTGGGTAGTCAAACATGCCGGGGTCATACACGGAGCAAGTAAGTCAGCCAGAGCCACAGGTCAGAACCGATGTGGGTAGTCAGATAAGCTGGGGTCATACACTGAGCGAGTAAGTCAGCCAGAGCCACAGGTCAGAACTGATGTGGGTAGTCAGACAAGCCGGGGTTTACAAGGAGAGAGTCAGTCAGGCAGAGCCACAGGTCAGAGCCAATGTGGGTAGTCAGACAAGCCAGGGTCATACACAGCATGGATTCTCAGATAAGCACAGGTCACAACAGAGCACAAGAGTAACTAACAGAAACACCACGTAAGGGTGTGACTTACTTCCAAGCCCACGGAGGTTTATAAAGGAGCAGAAGGAGGCGGGACCCAATTAGGCCACTCAGAATAGGCCTGTAAACAGGCGTCCATGCTAGTGCCTGTTATCTGATGTAGCAGTGAGGAAGTGGTCGGAGGCCATGCCAGCTGGTGGCCATACAGAGGTAAGGAAGCACAGGATAGCCCAAGGAATACTGTGATAGGTTGCACGCTCTTTTGGGTGCAACCTTTTAAAAGGATACCTATTTCCTATTTGGCCATAATGTCCTCAGTACTACCATGATATTTTTAACTTTGTTTATATTTCCCCTTTTAAATTTTTTTTTTTTATAAAAGTTATGTTTTTTTAATTTTCGCAGATAGTAATAAATAAAATATGGTTTTGTACATCAAACACTTTATCACTTTTGTGCCATAATAAGTATCTATGTGTATATTTTCTTTTTTTCTGGTAACAGTAATTGCACACCCAGGGTGTGCCCCTCAGCTGAAATAAAATATACTGCCTTGGGATACAAGAAATAATGAGTTTAAATATGGTCAAAACAATGGATATGTTAATAACTTAGCATTGAGTTCACCCAGAACAGCAGCATCAGGCATTTAACAGCACTTTGCATCCTCTTCCTAGCAGGAAATCCCTGCAAATTAGATACTTCCCTAGCAGAAGAGTCAAGCCCAGCTAAAACAGATGAAGTTGCAACTTTCTGAACACTGTGATTTATGGAGAAAGTAAGAGATTAGTTCATCTGGGAGGAGCTGTGTCCTGCAGTCTTTCTCACAGAGTAATCAAGTTTTAATTTGATTACCAGGTGTCTGAGTCTTAGGAGGGGTGTATTTTATTAAGAGCATTGCACAAACCAAGCAGAATACATGCTGTACTAGTCACCAGTAAATCAATACTTTTTATTAATGTCTAATATTAAAAGTTTGATACACAAGTATAAAACTTTTTGAACTGATACTTTCTGGAAATTAAAATAAAATACAAGGAAAAGTTAGATGTTTATTTTTATAAATATAAAGTACTAGTTGAACAGCCCGTTACACGGGCCACAGTGCCTCTGGCAGCCGGTCGCTGGGCAGTCATGCGCAGTGGAAACTGCCCGCGCCACTGCTGATACAGAGCTGGATGCTCCTTCGGAGCGCCCAGCTCTGTATCAGGCGCAGCGCGGGCAGTCTGTACTGCGAATGACCTCCGCACGCGCAGCAGTGTCTACTGCGCATGTCGGGCGTTACACACAACTTAGCGAATTATTATATAGGATATGAACTCCTTGGATGCTAGTGATGTCTCCAGAGACATTCTTAGTATTCAGGGGGATAAGTTTAAGAGGAATATACAAATATACAATGCATATAATGTTTGTATCTTTTACATTGGCATAAAACTGATGAAGCTTAACTTTGAGGTATATAGAAGTACATACTGAGTCAGCCCTGCACTATAGTTAGTTTTAATGCAAGCCCAAATGTCTCACCTATAGCATGTCCAGAAAAAGGTACTTAGTTTACTCCAGCTTCCTCAGCTCCTTACATGGTGAGAAATAAGCTGCGTAAGACCCCAAACATTCATACACTCACCCAGTGTTTGCCCCTTTGAACTAGTAGTATAAAGAGATTATTTTTTGTAGTAAATAATGCAGCAGTCGAGCATATACAGCACCAATAATCAGTTCCTGCACTTATTTTACCTTGGAATCATATAAGTACATCACCCCAATTAAGTGTTTAATAAGCCACTCCCACCCCTTTCCCTGACATTAGCCCCTTCTCCTGTAAATGAGCTGTTCTGATTTGTTGACCAGCAAAGATTGGTTGCCATGGAAATCAGACTCACTCTCAGTTTTTTTTTTATAATTCTTTTTATTGAAATTTCAAGTTCAGTACATATTAAATGGCAATGTAATAATGTGCATTGAAAACATCACAAATATAGTTACATGACAAAATGATTACAGAACAAAGAATGTCAAGGAAAAAATAAAGGGTATACCAATCTAGTGTAAATATTCATCAGAAGGGGAAAATGAGATGGAAGTGATAACGAGGTCACTCTAACCTACTTCTGTAATAAAGCTAGGTGGGACCTAATAAATTATGAATTAAATGAACAAGTTTATGTTTACCAGGAGGCAAAGGATAGAAAGAAGGGGGAGTAGGAGGGTTAGAGAAAAAAGGGGGGGGGGGAATTCTCTCAGCTACTCAACCACTTTTTTAAGTTCCAGTTCTGATGAGCCTCCCCCACCCCTGGGAAGAGATGGAGAGCACAGAGCTGACCAGATGATTCTCTGTGGCACCCACAGATCCACTCTGCACAATGTTACAGGTGTGTAAATATCAATATGGATCTAAAGGATTAAAGGGATAGTAATATTTTACAATAAAAGCAGCACCAATTCATTTTCATAGTATTTGGGCCATGGAGAGTGTTATTTCAGTACTGTCAGAGTTGTAGTTCAAGAGTAATTGAATGATAAAATATCCCCCGCTCTCCCCTTTTACTGATGTAACACTGCTCAGCTGAGAGCAGCAGGGTGGTGTCCAAGTGGATTGCAGAGAGGGACAATCTTCAATTAACATAAGGGAAAAACCTGTCAATGGGGACAGGGCTTTCATTGTTCTCACAGTAAGAAGATTGTCCCTTGCTGTGAGCTGTCTGGTACATGGACCAGATTCCACATCTGAGGGGAGGTAGTATACACTTGGTAAAAGGGGCAGGAGGGGGAAATTTATCTTTCAATTACTTATGAACTACATCTCTGACAGTATTGAAATAACACTCTATATGGCTCAAATACTATGAAGATTAATTGGAGCTGCTGTTTTTGTGAAACTTTACTATACCTTTAAGGGGATAATCTAGTCACCATCAGGGGTCCATCAGAAGGCAACCAAAGTAGTACAAGAGCTACTATGTAAGTTAGTCAGGTAGGGGGGCTGTCACAATAGTCATACAAGAATTTGTATGAAAAGATAACTATGGAGCCCAAATCTCTTCAATTTTCAGAGTCGAGTATAAAATGCCACATGGTACTGCAATAAATCATTGACTTTGGAGAGTCATAAGGAGAATGGCGGAGTTGTAGTGGATTTCCAATATAGGGGTATGAGCGATTTAGCTACCGGGAGAAGAGAAAATACCAGTTTTGAATCTAATAATAAGTTATTCACATGCGTCTGTAGAAAAAGAATGAGATGTAGTAATGGATCTTTTGGGATTGTTTTTTTAACAATCTTCAAAATATATGCTAGAATTTGATCCCAGGAATGGCTTATTAGTGGGCATGTCCACCAAATGTGAAACAATGACCTTCATCAATAGGTCAGCCACTACACTGGAGAAGGACTTGATGTCAGGATAAGGGGTGAGATAGCGAATATTTGACATTTAAGGGTGAATTTGGGCAGATAAAGAGGTGCAATTCTGGTGCACACCAACTGCATATAGAAGGGAATAAAATTGTCCAAATTTGCATTGCTTTAAATGGTACTGTGACGGCCTCTGTATCCACTCCTTTAGATTGGGGGATACCTTTCCAGGTCATTTATACTGGATTGGCCTCAAGGGACCACCAGACAGGCCTGGGCCTTTTGCCACTGGATCTAGTTGCCTCACTCAGAGGAGAAGCAGCCAACTGGATTGGGAGACATTCAGGTGCAACCAGAATGCTTAGTAGGGACTTCTACACACTGGAACAGGTCACCGCAGGGTAGGTATTGTACCCTTTGCTCCAAAGTCTCCACCAGGCAGGCACTAACCTCTCTGCCTTGTTGCTGGGGAGCTCCCCTGCTCAAATACTGCCTACAAGGCAGGCACTAACCCCTCTGCATTGATGCTAGAGAATAGGTACAGTCTTCTCTGCACTGGTATAATGACACAATGTGCACTTGTCCCCACCTCCCAATAGCAATTTATTTATTTTTTTATTTTATTTTTTTTTAGTCCTTTCACACCCTACAGTTACCACAGGGTGCACTACATGCATATAAGAAAAATACCATAGAATACAAAACATATCACAAACACAACAGAATAATAACTTTTTGTGGTGTAGAAAGAGGAGACAGAATTAAGGCATTGCAAACTGGAGTTACAGAACTGGCAACAGCAATGTATTTGCATACTGCCTCTCACAGGAATACTGCTATGTATGGCACCAACCAACAGATGGCATCAGTGCGCCTCACAGGACAATGCTTGTGCATCCATAGCAGCGTTTAACCAACATGCAGGGTTAACCAAAAGATGGCAGTTCACAGGATAATACAGTTTTCAACCAGTAGATGGTACATTGAATTCAAAGGCCTGGAAAATGTATTGCCTGTAATGTCCATATAATCCCACAGTCTTCACATATCACAGTGATATGAGGGCTAACATCCTGTTTCTTCAAACTTCTCCCCTCCCTCAAATAAGTGAGTTGCAGGGTGGTCTCCCACAGGTCCCCCTCAGACACACAAGTATTACAGTGGGGTTAAAACACAGTTGTCTCCAAGTCTTGCTTGTAGGCATAGAGTGCGTATCTTGCAGAGATTTTGCAGAGTCCTACAGTCTGGAATAAGGGTATGTTTGGTGAGATACATAACAGGTACACCTATCTGTCCCACCTCCTTTGTCCACGAGTAGCAAACGGCCAGTCTTTTGGGTCAAGCAAAATGGATCCCACCCCACCAGCCAAAACTTAAAAGTTCAAGGAGCAGCAGAAACCCAATTACTTCCTTGGGGAAAAGGGTCATCTGGGCTATGAACTGGGGGACCCAGGATACATGTGCCGGTGGGCCCCAGCCCTAAGGCAGCAGGTGACCAATCCCTCCTCCCAAACATGGTTCTCTGAAACCATCCTCCAAGGCCAAGCAAAACTGCAGGGGAAGAAACTTTGGGGTTGTCAGAATCCCTTGGGACACCCTCCAACTTGGGTGCCTGGAGCCCGATGGCTCCCAAATCAAAGTAAAGGTTTTGGGCCAAGGTGCCAAGGCCAGCACCCAGCTCCATGGTGCTAGAGGCTTACAACATATCCCTGGAGTGGTCAATCCCTGAGTACTCCCATGGCCTATCCTCTCTGTCCCCTTTCAAGGGGCTGAAGCAGAAATCCAGCACACTGCACTCTGCCGTCTCCACTGCTGCAGCACCACCTGCACTTTGCATGTCGGATGGTGGACAGGGTGTGTGGCTATCTGCTCCACAGCCACCATTCTTGGAAACTGTCTCCATCTCTGTGACACCTTCTGCTGCTTGACTAGAGATGCCTTGGTTCTCTACCTCTATGTCCTGCAGGGACTGTTGGGAAGCAGAGTTGTTCCATTGGATTCCATCCTCCAATTCCATGATATTACTTGGCAGCTATCTCTCTATAACTTCACTGGTTTCCTCACAGTAGGATTCCTCAGGAATCCCTTTGAAGGCAGCTGTTTGGGGACCCAGCCTAGCTATCTGCGTCCCTCTCTGAGGTTCACCTCTAAATCGACAGCTACTATATTCAGGAGCTCTATTTCTTCATCTACTCCAGTCATCTCCTATGTCCACTGTCTCTCATACAGCAATTCCTCCTGAAAACTGTCAATTGATTGCCATGCCATTGCTCCTACTTTCACAGCCTACAGTTACCTTAGGGTAACACTACATGTATATAAACAAAATACCATAACACACAGAATACAAGACATATCACAAAAGCAACAGAATAATATAGTATTGGGGTCTAGGAAGGAGAAATAAAATTAAAGCATTGCAAACTGGAGTTAGAGAACTGGCAACCACAACGTATTTGCATACCGCCTGGCTTTTGGCCACTAGCATGGGATGCACAGCAATACTGCTATGTATGCACCAACTAATAGATGGTAGTTCACAGGACAATGCCTGTGCTTCCATACCAGGGTTCAACCAATAGATGGCATCAGGGCAATACTGCTATGCAGGGTTCAACCAATAGATGGCAGTTCACAGGATAATACATGGTTCAACCAATAGATGGTGACATTGAGTTCAAAGGACTGAAAAAAGCCAATGGCAGATATATTGCCTGTAATGTCCATATAATCCCACAGTCCTCACATATCACAAAGACATGAGGGTTTAACCCCTTGAATGCTAAGGAGATCTCCAATGCTTTGCTTTTGAAATGTTCTGGGGACTTTCTTTTTGATGCCTTCTAAAGTAGCAAAATTGTGACTGATGTTAGCCACACTATTTAATACTCTCTAGCTTAAAAGGCAAGGGCATTATTCAGAAATGGGAAGTTTCATTCTCTCCTAGGGTGCAGTTGGTTGCGCTTGTATGGCTCTTTCTGAATAATACCCTTGGCTTTTAAGCTAGAGAGTATTAAATAGTGTGGCTGACATCAGTCACGTTTTTACATTTACATTTTTACATTTTTAGGCATCAAAAAGAAAGTATTAAGAAGTAACTAACATTTTGTTACTTGGGGGGGCAACACACTGTTTCGCAATCCTCAAGTCTGCAGCTCAGACAAGGAGACTGGCAGTTCTTCTATAGGTCAAAAATGTCCTGTGCTGATTATTTGGTAGGGTCACCACATTAAAAAAATACCCTTCATTGTTTCCAATTATGACCACTATCATACTGACAGTGTGTGCCAACAAGAAAGATAATCCCATATAGATGACTATCTCAGTTATGGGGAAGGGATAATCATTTTATTTACCTTTGGTGGATAAAGTGGTGCCCACCTATTCACAGTCTACACTAGAAATGGTCTTGCAAAAGGTTCTTAATTCCCCATCTATTGTATCTCTTTCAGTGTATTGTTTGCTTTTTAATCTAATAGAATCCTTATTCCAGAATCTTCTATTTGTTTGAGTACTCCAACTCTGATTTTTTTTAAATACAGCCTATGACTGTGTTTTGAGTTATCATTCATTCCAATGTTAATGTTTATTAATGTTCAAACCTCAACAAGCTACTTGCCATACGGGAAACCTTTACTTCACAAACACTGGTTCATTAAAAAACATTAATAAAAATGGGCATTGTTTTAATCACGTTAACACAATGCAAAATGGGGAATTTAGAAATTATTTGTTCCTCTTACTACATCAGCTTTAGTATATTAAATGAAATCACCACAACCTAATAAGAAAAGCCTTAAAATATGTTTATTGTGCCCATGACTTAAACAGAATAACATTTGGAATCACACCATCTCTATCTGACATCTGTTTCATGTCACACAACACTTTATCAACTCTGTTGATTTACAAAGTTCTTTTGTGGGCAGGATACAAAGAAGTGAGATAGAAAGCTATATTAAATACCTTCCTTGCCCTCTAAACATCAGGGTAAATTATCAATGTGTAGCAAATTACAAGGTAGTAATTTTGAGAGTGCAGTCTATCTACTTGGTAATGTTGTAGCACCTTAAGGATGCAGTACATTTTACATGAAAATATGGGCAGTTGTTCCCAGTCCTATTATCTGAGCCTCTTAACAACTCATCCTGTACTCAAACAGGGAAATCCTATGACATGGCCTGTTCACAGACATAAAAAAATAATATGTGTGTTTGTGTGCTACCCATAATGGAATGCACCAAAAAAATAATCTGTGTTTTTGTGTGATACCCCATATATACCTGTTTGTCATCAAGTTTGTGAGTGTTGTAATTGTCTTTGTGTGATTTCATCTGTAATAAATTATATAAATCTATGAAATATTATTTTTGTTTTTGAGCAGAACTAATTTTTTCCATATCAACTTAATCAGATAAATACTTCATATATTAAATACTGTAGTATGTCACTGGTAGCACATGTATGTTTATTTCAGTTTTTTGTGACACATTGGTTGTTTCTCTATACAGATGCACTCATTTTTGGGTTTACAAACATTTGTATTACTGTGCTATTTGCACGTTTGCCCTTTTACTGAATTAAACCTTAGCGCTATGGTTATATTTGTTTTTATTATTTGTCCCTGTTCATAAGGCTGGAAACCACTATTATATGCATTTCCCATTGAGTAAAACTCTATACATATTACTTCTACTGATGGCAGATTTTACATTAAACAGTTATTACAGGTCAAATTGTTAGCAGCATTAAGAAAAAACAACTGGAGGGCCACTCCTAGGGTATAATAGAGGGTTTAATGTGACAACCACCAATACATCATTATACTTACAATATTTCAGACCGATACACAGTGGTCAAGTAGTCATATAAGGGATTCTCACTGCATTCAGTCAGTGAAGTCTTAGTATGAAGTGTAGAGGCTAAACGTCTTCATGTGGAATGTTGGCTTAGAGTGATTCCGCATCAATTGGTGGTCACCTGCATCACACTACACCAACAATATACATGAAGATGGCATTGCAGCTTGCAAAGCATCCCTAGAACAAGAGGGCTTACCCACAGAACCTGTAACCCAGTTGATACACATAATACTTACAATTAATTCACATTTGGGCAAGAACTATACATACAAAAGACTAGAACTGCAATGGTAAGGCAAATGGTACCTCAAAACACCAACCTATTCATGGTGAAATTGGAGGAGTTCTTGTCCACTTGCCAAATAAAGCCTCTGGTCTACTTCTGCTACATTGGTGATATCCTAATCATTTAGTTTGCCAGCAAAAATGAACTTTTGGCATTTCATAAAAATTACAATACCATCCATCCCACCATTAACCTCAAACGCAGCCATTCACCTACACAGATTAACTTTCTGGATACTACAATCGGTATCAGTACCAGCACCATCCGGATATCTCTGTATCACAAATCAACAGACAGGCCTAATTATCTCAAAAATGACAATTTCCATCCAAGACACAAAAAAACTATTGTTTACACCAGGCCGTAAGGTATAACAGCATATGCTCTGAGCTTTCTGACCGAGATCAACATCTTAAAAATCTCAAGAGAGATTTTATCAGTCATGGATATAATGTCAACATCACAGACATCCAAATTCAGATAGATACCAGTGTATCCAGGTTAACTCTCCTTGAATACAGACAGCCATGGGAAGAGAGCAAAGGGCCATTGGTGGGCACCTACAGTCGACTGTTGAGTTGCTGTGTGGACTCTCAGAAGAGATCCAAACAAAACAATGTATTGATGACACATTAAAAAGAATATTCCCAAGATCTCCGCTCCTGTCCTGTAAACAGCCCCCCAGTCTGAAACAAATGGTAATGAATAGCTCACTTATGAATGCAACAGAAAATAGCACTTCTCTCTGTCTACAAAGGACATGTGGAGCCTATGCACACATGTGTACTGCAGATAGGTTGCCTATACCACATTCCCACAGAAACCACAATATCAAGGGCAACTTCTCCTGTTACTCATTGTAACGGAAGCCCAAGATGCCAGGGAGTGTTGGGCCGTTGTTCCGAGTCTCTCCCTCCTGGATGCGGCTACAAGTGGGTAGCCTGGCCGGTGAAGCAAGATGAAAGCTGGCTGGAACTCCTGCAGCGCTGGAAACAGAAAACTACTGAATGGGGGGCAAAAGGGACCCTTTCTACCATCCAGGATAAAGACTCTGCACTCCTGCCTAGTTCAGAACAAATAACTCTACTTTATTTGAAACCACATCTTATTTATACAGTTAACTTGGGCAGTGCAGGAGACATGATTCAATCACAGTACATGGTAAAGACATAACACCCTAGGCATATTCATAGGGATCATGCAATCACAACACCTCAACTGCAGAAGATATAATACAATCACAGTGAATACAATAGGTCACAACAAATGGTGAAGCCATAACACAATGGGAGTATTCACAGGGACAATGTAATCACAACACCTGATATAAAGGAACCAACAAAAGATGACTCAGGGATACACATTAAGGCAGACATGATTACATTAATACACAAAGGGCTTGGGATAGGGTAGGCAATAGCCAAAAAGGCTTGAGGGGTTGTAATACACATTCTAGGGAACATGTATTGCGCAGTCCCTTGAACTATTCTGAAAATCGCTGATGCTCCTAAAACAGGGCAGTTTTGTGGATTTAGTTATTTTCGCCACCGCTGCCTACCGACATAATGTCTTAAAAGTTCTAGTCTATGATAAGGGGCTATACATACGTACGCCCGAGGAAGGCTTCCAGTAACGGACTATGGTCCATTACACTCATCTAATGTGACTTGAACCACGAGAAGGTATTTATGTCACATTATACCACACAATAAAAATATTTTGGTCCCTTTGGAAGCCAGAGGGCTACACTTCCCATTTTAAGTCATGGGTTGTAGATCCCATACATTCTTTAGACTTAGCCATTGTTACCATCAGACTAGGTAAGCTGCGTGGGTAAAGCTTTGAAGAGTGGGATCTCCACAAAAAGAATACAAACTGTTATTAATATATATACACAGTAGGCACAGGAGAGCTTCTGGAGTTGTAGGAAAAATAGTTGACAAGCCAAGTCAGATACAAGTGGTCAGAGAAGGTACCAGGGATGAGAGAGAAGCATAGTTGGTAAGGCCAGGGTCAGAACCAGTTGAGAAAAGCAGTACACAATCAGCAGGCAGAAGAGTCAAATAAACAAGCTGAAGTCAAACCAACATGGGATATAAAAGCCAAGTCAGGAGACAAGAAGTTGAGAGAAAGCTGGGTCAAACACTAGAGTCACTGGAACAAGCAAGAACTCAATGAACTAGGTCACAACAAGAATGCTTTGATCATGTGTCGACACTTGATAAAGGCTCACAAACAGCATCATACAAGAAGGCAGAGAAAAGCGTACAGAGGAAATATTTTCTTTGCATTTTCTAGTCAACTTCAAAGATATTTTATTAGAGCCTAGAGTATAATTTATGGTCCACAATGATAAGAATACTCTGTTAGTAGAATTTGACATTTGGGTGCTTCAAAGGTATCCAATGCATTGACTGGCCCTCAGGGGGTTAGATGTTATGTACATGAGTTTTAAGGTGTGCATTCAGCTTCCAATCTTGTTATTTCTGAAGAAGAGACCTAGTTGTCTTGAAAGCTTGCACATTAGAGCCACTTAGTTGTCTAATAAAGGTATACTTTTTACTCTATTAGTCTACTGCATTTCCTATGGATAACATGGTACCACACTTTACCTATGTTAAACTTTTATCTCTTTATAACACCCTAGTATATTTCCCCCATGGAGACACGATGTGACAAAACAACTACACCATAGGAATTAAATAATAATCTCCAAAATTCACAATGTTATGGAGTCAGGAAGGTCTCCAACACATATATTAATATATATTAACCCCTTAGTGGCGCGCGGCCGGCACTTAACTCCCGCCAAACTTTTTTTTTCATTCTACTGAATGACTTCCGGAACTTACGTGTACGTCCTCTGTCACTAAGTGACAGTTTCTGTGGGATGTACATGTACGTCCACTGTCGGGATGGGGTTAATGATCTTTGTTACTCTGTGGTTGGAATCTTTTGAAGTGATTATGTGTAAAAAATAAAACAAATAAAGGTCTGCTTTTTAAGTCAACAATATGTAAGCAAGAGATGACTGATTTATAAAAGTTTTCTAAGAGGTAGGTATTAAATAAATGCTTAATATTTAATCCTATGTCTCCATCCAGTGGCCATTGATGGTAATACACTAAAGACAAGAATTTTATTCATAGTGCACCTATTTTAAGAAAATATTTTATTAGAGGTTTCTTAAAGAAATAATAAAGGTTTGCAAAAAGGATGTACTCATATAGCTTGTTGTAACTCATTATTACCTCTTTAAGAAACTTGTGTAACCCCTTGGATACCTCAAACATCTACAAAGCTTTGCTTCACAACTCAGTTGACAAGTTTCTGGCATTAACTGAGTTAACAGGGCCGGATTTACAATAAGAACAAAAGACAAAAAAAGGACAGACGCAAGGAGCGCCAATAGTGCAACACTGTATCACTGATGGTTAAATGAAAAAAAATATAATAATAATATAATAATATAATAGTCTTTTGTATGTTCTATTATTTGATTAAGATTTTAGCTTTGATAAAGCGGCGTTTTTGTAGCCGTGAAACGCGTAAGCTTTTAATCGTTTTTATTGTATTAAACATACTTGAAGATTATATTTCTTGTCCGCCCATCTATAGCTGATACGGCTTTCACCTGATCGGGGACAGGTTTATTTTCCCCGTAAGCGTTAAAGCCGGTTCTCTTGATAACAAGTTACCGGCATTTGAGAAATGTGAGTACATTTATATTTTTTTTCATTTAACCATCAGTGATACAGTGTTGCACTATTGGCGCTCCTTGCGTCTGTCCTTTTTTTGTCTTTTGTTCTATATGATACCGTGTGGGGGAGCGAGTTTTGGTTCAGGAGCAGCCTACAGAGGAACACTGTGACCGGAGACAGTTTTCTACTCCGGGAGTCTTTGATTGTTGGATCTGACATAGGTCTCGTCCAACACATTATATTTGTGAGTGCACTTCCATTTGGGTGTTTATAGGTGAAGGTTTTTGAACAGTACCACATTGATACGCACAAGGGGCGCCTCTTTCTCTTTTTTGTCCCCCTTTTTTTCTTTCATTTTTCTACGGATTTACAATAAGGCAGAGTAGGCATCTGCCTACAGGAGCACCCCACAGAGGAGCGCCTGTCATTGTGATCGTTTTTATTTTATTATTTTTTTTAATTAGCCTGCCAGCCTGTTTTGATCCATGTCTGGGTGGACTATGGGGGGGACTCTGTACAGAAACCTGACGAGATATAAGAGCTGCCTGGAGTCACGAAGCAGTGTCACCGAGGCTATGCAATACATTTACTCCTGAGTCACTTTCCCTTGCCAGCTCAGAAGTTCCGAAACAGTACTGCGTGGCTGCGCCGCCGCCGCCTCCTCCCAGACACTCAGTGTGCAGCCTACAGGGAGCCGCAGCCACACACACCGCATGACGTCCACACACAGAGCAGTGAGCGCCAGTGAGCAGAGAGGACCGAGTTTCAAACTTGCACCACGGCCAGCCCCACTGTTTATTTAACCCCTGCCTTGACTGCGATAAGCAGCCGGCTGTCTGCACTGCAGTGCTGCCGGGTATGAGGGTGGGTTACAAGGTATGATATCCATAAATGCAGAATAAATGGCCAATAAATGGCCATGTTTGTGTGGAACTAAATTGCCTCCTCTAACTCTGATCCCATTACATTTCCATTTTAAGATTCAGAAGACATTTTAAGTGGCTCAGTCATATGGTTGCACAGTGCGACCAAATGACTGTCTGAGCCACTGGAAATGTCATCTGAATCTTAAAATGGAAATGTAATGGGATCGGAGTTTCTTCATCAGAGGAAAAAATGTATATCAGGAATGAAATGGTGCACTGAGATGGCGTTCTAGTATAGATCATCATCTCAGTGCACCATTTCATTCCTGATATACATGTTATCCTCTTCTGGTATTAGATCTTACCCAATGAAGATCCCATTAAATTTCCATTTTAAGATTCAGACCACGTTTTAAGTGGCTCAGTCATTTGGTCACACATATTTTTTAAACATCTTTACAAATTAACTGCATTTCTCTTAGAGTGACATGTCCACTTTGACACATTGGCGTATTTGTGTTTGCAGGGGGGAGGCATATTTCTGGGGTTAGAGGGATCCTAAAAAAATCTTCCAATATTTTGAGCCTCCTCTCATAATTTCAGCTGAGGCATCAGAAGCTCTTAAAGGGTTACTCTACCTATGGAATAAGTTTCTCTTAATTTGTTTGTTAGAAACTACTGTAAAAGCCCATGCACACAGCCCAAGGTCCGGGTAATGTTAACCCTTTGAGTGCCAGAGGAGTACGCAACGCATTGCTTTGCAATGCATTGCGTACCCCTCTGGCACTAAAAGGGTTAAGTGGCTGCTACCTCACTGCTCCACATGATGCAGTCTTGTGCTTCCTCACTCACGCGATGCAATCATGCTCAGTAGAGACTGCCAAATGTGGGAAGTCTCTACTGTGCATGATTGCATCGTGACAAACATCCTAGCGAATTATTATATAGGATACTTGCTTAAAAATATGTTCTTCAAAAAGCAGTCAGTTATCCCCATTTACTCTGCAGTGGTCTATAAATGAAGGGCATATTACTAACCTGAAAAGGGCTGAATAAAAATATTTCAGTCAAAACTTTTTGCACTTTTTTTTTGGGGGGGGACGCTTCAGAATTCTGTGCCTACAGGCTCCTGAGATGTAAATCCGGCACTGTGGGTTAAACACTCGGAATGTAATGCATGATAATGGCTTTATTTTATTTTAAAGGGAATTTAATATAACTTCATATGTGGAAGAGCATGTTGAGATATTCAAGGATATATATGTGAAAGTGTAATTACTATTTTAATACAGTTTTTATAAATACTCAAGTTCATTCTTTTTAACAGATTTCTTCACATCTGCACTATGCACTTTTCTTACTTTCCATGTACCTAACATCTTCAAATTACCAGTGGAAATTCAGTTTAAGTATAAATTACTTGTAAAATTCCTTTTCTTACCTGAATTGAGTCCTTGCTGCTAAACAACAACTTCCGTTATTTCCTGACAACCAATGACTGGCAAGGGATAATGGGATTTGTAGTCTGGCACCATATGAGGGCCACACGTTCCCCACCCCTGCTACACACATGCATACACCTATACTATATATATCCGGGATACGCAGACCTGTTCTTTTTTTTGCTAATCATACAACTACTTTTAATGTTATATGACTGGTAAAATGCTTTAAAAAACTTTTTACATGAATCGTTTTTACAACTTTCAGTGCAGCCATTTTTGTACATATGCTAAAATTAGAGAATTGTTTGACTCACCCCTACTTACCATCAGGTTTCAGTACCAGGATTTTAGTATAATGATTAATTTCTGTTATTAAAATGAAGCTGTTACCTTAAAAACACGTAGGCGATTTTAAAACCTCTTGCAATAAAAAAATAATAAAACAGTAACATGTCTACCCATACACCATTAAAACATTATACAAAGTTTAAAACTATTTGTTTATGTGTAAACAAGGAAGTTGACATGTTTAGCATAGAACATACCTGCCCCAGCAATCCACAGTAAAATCAGTAGGGATCTGTTATCTGTTACATGTCCTTTTTCATCTAGCTAAAGAGGTGAAATTTTAGGACAAACCAACTGCTTCAGGGGTAACTGAAAAATCCACTTCGATTTAAGGTCTTTTATCAGCCCCTTTTAATTTGTGGAATTTTCATTTCGACCAAATGGTGCAGTTGGCTTCCCCAAAGTTGCAGATTTTTTTAGCTTGATGAATAAATCCTATGACATTTGTGGAGTTTTTATTTTTTGCAGCTGAATGCTTCAAATATTTATATTTTTTCCTATCCTCACCATGAAAAAATATAATTTTACATATATATGAAGTGGGTGATGTTTTTCAGTATGGGGAAGCAATTTTCCTTGCACTCTCCATTTCCTTTTCTACCAAAGACAACAGAGTACGGCTTCATGATTGGGATAAGACAAATAAAAAAGAAAATTTGCTTTGCACAATAACAGGTAAAATATTTTTTCAAGATTTCTGAAAATGTAACTATGATGCCAAATTATGCTCTTTAGTATAACAGAAAACAGTATTTTAGCATTAGTATTCTTATTACAATTGACTACAGTATATTAAAAAGAGAGGGGACTTTATTCAACAGATATGCGGAGACAATTACAATTTACAAGTATATGTGCGCTGCTCAATGTAACTTGAATTTAACTAGAAGTCGTGGATATTTTTATTTAAAGTGGCAATAAAAAACTGCAGTAAGTTTGTTTTCAAAATAAAGGTCACATTATAACTCTTTATTGTTCCTCCAGAAGTAAAACACCTAGGCCTCGATACTATTACCACCACAAAAAACCCCCAAAAACAGGTGTGTTTTTAAGCAAGTTTTTAGTATCCTATTACCCAAGTTGTGAAAACAAAATCAGAGGTAATTATACTCACCGTCAATCAAAAAAAAGCCCATAGGAAACAACTAAAAACAACATGCAAGTAGCATTCTATTACCTATGGTCAGTAATACCTAGTGTTTTGTGGTTACATTTTCTGTCAGTAATCCTGCGGCTAAGAGTTGAGGCACAGAGGCCAACAACGGTTTCAAAATCATCGTTGTTTGAACAAAAGCAGTGCAGAAATCAGTACATATCATAGAAATCCAACACACTTTGCCCCCTATTAACACTCCCTCTTTCAAAGTCAATATATAGTGCTCCCGTGACCTTCTTCTCCATTTTAATTTGACAAATATTGCCCCACTTCAACATATTAACCCTCCCCCTTTGAAAGTCGATGTATAGTACTCCCATGACCTTCTTCTCCATTAACCTTCACCCTTTGAAAGTGTCACAGGGACCCAAGGATAAAACAGGAGTAAGTATGGTATAGTAAAATTGCCTTTATTAATGGTAGAACAACATAAGTAAAAGGACAGGAATGAGCAGAGGATAACTAGACAGGCTAGCAGCTCTATCAGCAATAGTAGATCACAATCCAAGAGACTAGATCTAGGCCAAATGTAGTCTCAATAGAGCAAGGAAGTCACTGGATACAGAACACACAAGATCTCCCAACTGGAAGGCAACTAGGGAGACTACTGACTCACGCCTGCAGTCAGTATCAGTGGTTAGTCAGCCAGAGCCACAGGTCTGCACCAGATTAGATGTCTACTAGCCAGGAGGCAAAATGGATAGGATAGTCAGACAGACCCATAGGTCATCACCAGATTGGATGGTCAGACAAGTCAGGGTCATACACGGTGCGGGTACTCAGCCAGAGCCACAGGTCTGCAGCAGATTGGATATCCACTAGTCAGGAGGCAAGATGGATTAGATAGTCAAACAGAGCCACAGGTCAGCACCTGATTGGATGGTCAGACAAGCCGGGTCATACACTAGAAATCAGGAGAATAATAACTGAGAACTGCACTGGACACCAACGTAAGGGTAGCTGAGTTGGTGTCCAGCTCCCTTTAAAAGCCATCCAGGAAGTAGGTGGGTGGAGACTAAAGCATCCCTCTGCATAAAACAGAGGCCTGTGTCAATGCATAGCCTAGCTCCCAAAACGTGATGCAGCAAACAGCAGATGCTTCACAACTTGCCTCCAGCCCTGCGCCCAACGGAGCAGCCACGCCATTCAGGACGAGGACACGGCCGGCCACTAGGGGCACTAGACATGACCAAACTGCACGCCCGGCGAGACAGGAGCAATGACGCCAAAGCATCCTTCCTGGCTCCAGGTTCCCAGCGTTGCCCGGTCCTGCGGCGCTGGAACTAAGGTACGCACTGTGACAGAAAGTCAACACATAGTGCTCCGATGACCTTCTTCTCCATTTTAATTCGACAAATATTGTTCCCATCCTACATTGTTCCTTCTCCTATTTTATTCAACATATACTGATTCTTGTAAATATTATTCTTCATAGAATTGCCTGTATAGCTGGTCCCTCTGCACTGCAAGTAATGTTGCGATGTGATGCCAATGTTCACTTTAATTTGTACCTAGATCACATGAATATTTACTTGGATCAGATGTGTCAGATCTTTCATTGTATCCCTTTGAGGCTTTCATATAGATACTTGAGTGTAAAAACTTTGTTGTATATTTAGTCTTTGGCAATCTGAATGATGTCCTGGCTAGGGATCGGTGAAAATTTTTGCCTCAAACTGAAATTGGAAAATAATGGCACTTCCCGCCTGGTGAATAATTTCCTGTGAAAAGTGTAGTTTTTCTGCTTTTTCCCTCATTTTCCACCCATTGAAATCAATGGGAAGAAAACTATTTCTACACCACGCAAAAGTTTTCTACAGCCATATAAAAGGCTGTCAGGTTCTCACAGCAGCCATTCTGTGTTTGTGAGAGGAGAGTGCAGCATGTTTTTGAGCTAGAGGAGATAGGCAAAAAAGGGGAATTAAAGCTCCGTTTAGGGAGTCATTTAGGTAGGACATTTGTTCTCTGTATTAGGAGAGTCTGGGGGCACTCTAGGTGATAAGAAGAGAAGAAGGAGGTTGACCCCCAAATACTCCAAAATTCCATGTGACTGACTGGCAAGTCACAGGCAGTTAGGGATCTATTTGCTTGCTGATCTTGCTGTTATTATCTCTGTGATGGGAGGGGAAGTCTGGGGAAAGATGTTGTTGATTTTGTTTTTCAGTTATAATTTCTTTTGGACAGACTGTGATAAGACAACAGGGTGGATAACTAAAAAATAAATACAAATAAATAAAAAAAAATAAATAAATAAATAAAAAAGAATAAAAAAACTAAATATCTTAGGTGACAGTGAGAGACAACTGACTGGGCTTAGGCAAGGCATCATACAGCTGCATCTGTTGTGTTGTGTACCGTACAGTAAAGAAACAGTGTAGTTGCGTAATGTCCAGAAAATGCACAATTGGAAGGGGGAGGGGTGGAGCAGTGCAGGGACATGAGAGTAAAGTAGTAATTCAAAAACTGACTGCAGCAATGGTTGCTGCAGTGTGTGCAATCAATGATGATGATCCCTCTACTCCAAGGGAGGATGCAGTTTGTCAAGGTCCCAGCAAAACTAGTTCTAGCACCACCAGTGCCAGAAGAAATAACCATATAAGAACACTGAAGACGACAACAAGTCACATTCAAGTGTTGATGATGCTGGCAATAGCATACTAGAGGAAGGTGTAGCAGCTGAACCACCTGCTGCATCAGAGACAAACAAGCACCAAAACATCAATAGTAGGGAACTTTGTTACAGTAAAGGTAAATAGAAATTGTTTGAGACCTCCAAAAGCTTAGAGGAATATAAGGGTAGTGGGCAAGAATTGTCAGGTGATGCTGATGCTGATGAGGATATCACGGTGCCCGTGATTTGCTGCAGTTACTTGTCTGTCACCAGTAGGGGGCTTCTATTGGCTGTCTGCAGATAGCCCGCCTCTTATTGACTATTTAAACCTGGATTGGGCACCCTTTGAGTGCCCTTTCGTGTTGTTTCTGACCTTCTTGCTATCACTATGCTAGTGATAGCTGGGCCTCTGTTCCAGTGTTCCTGAGTTCCTGATCTCATGTGTTCCTGAGTTCCTGATCTCTACTGTTCCAGTGTTTCCTGCATGCTGAAGTACTTCCAGTCCTGGTTCCGGCCTAGTCTCTGGTGTTGCAGTTCCTGCTGAACTTCTCTGCTGTTTTCTGACCTGACTGATCGTTGCTGGTTCCTGTCATCTCATCACCTGTCTTCAGTATCCTGGCGACCTTCTGCCTAGTCGCGTTGGTGACATTGCTACATATCTGTGTTGGTCCCAGCGTGCGGACGCTGGTTTGCTCCTAAGCCTTGCGGCTATACTAACTCACTTGTTACACCAGTGTGCGGTCACTGGTTTGCTCCAAAGCCTTTCAGCTATACAAATCTGTGTTGGTCCCAGCGTGCGGACGCTGGTTTGCTCCTAAGCCTTGCGGCTATACAAACTCGCTTGTTACACCAGTGTGCGGTCACTGGTTTGCTCCAAAGCCTATCAGCTATTCAAATCTGTGTTGGTCCCAACGTGCGGACGCTGGTTTGCTCCTAAGCCTTGCGGCTATACAAACTCACTTGTTACACCAGTGTGCGGTCACTGGTTTGCTCCAAAGCCTATCAGCTATACAAATCTGTGTTGGTCCCAGCGTGCGGACGCTGGTTTGCTCCTAAGCCTTGCGGCTATACAAACTCGCTTGTTACACCAGTGTGCGGTCACTGGTTTGCTCCAAAGCCTTTCAGCTATACAAATCTGTGTTGGTCCCAGCGTGCGGACGCTGGTTTGCTCCTAAGCCTTGCGGCTATACAAACTCGCTTGTTACACCAGTGTGCGGTCACTGGTTTGCTCCAAAGCCTATCAGCTATACTATCTGTGTTGGTCCCAGCGTGCGGACGCTGGTTTGCTCCTAGCCTTGTGGCTATACTACTCGCTTGTTACTCCAGTGTGCGGTCACTGGTTTGCTCGCTAAGCCTAACGGCTATACTATTCAGTGTTGTTTCCAGCGTGCGGACGCTGGTTTGCTCCAAAGCCTTGCTGCTTAACGATTCTGCTAATTTGCCAGTTCCATCTGACTGCTGCTATTATCTCTGGGCTGCCCTGCCCGGTATTGGTAAGGCCGGTAGAACCTTTTACCACATTCCATCTGAGGTTGCCTTACCCGGTATTGGCAGGGCCGGTAGAGCCTACATTGTGTATCTATTGAGGCTGCCTTGCCCGGTAATTTGGTAAGGCCGGTAAAACCGTTATGCTATTCCATCTGCAGGTTGCCTTACCCGGTATTGGCAAGGCCGGTAGAGCCTAAAGACTGTCCTGTCCGGTATATTGACAGGACCGGTAGAGTCTGCCTTCTGTCTGTGCTATATTCTGTATATATATATATGTATGTTATTGCCATCCTAAGTTATCATTTATTATTTCAATAAAATTGATTTTTTTTACCTAAAACTTGTGTCTGAGAGTCATAATAAACCGTGACAGTACGAAAGGGACATGACCTCAGACAGCAAGGGTCAAGGTAACGCACAGAATATCCATTGGAGGATGGATGTGCTCGAGCAACGTTTGGATCAGTTGGCAGTTGCAATTCAAACGATCCTTGAACGCACGGTACCTGCTGACCAATCTAGCTCTAGCCCGGTGGTCTCGCCAAGTCAGACACCGGAAAGTGATACCAGACCCCTAGGGGGTACTGTTAAAGGGTTAACGGCTTCTGCACCCTTGCCGCTAAGATATGATGGTGACCCTAGTCTCTGCAGAGGGTTCATCAATCAACTCGAAATCTTTATGGAATTGACGGCACACGCATTTCCCAATGATCGTAGTAAAGTGGGGTTCACGATATCACTGCTCACTGGCAGAGCATTGGCCTGGGCTAACCCCTTGTGGGAGAATGCTAAACCTTGTACTAAGAACTTTAGTGAATTTGTGCGTTCCTTTCGAAGAGTGTTTGAGCCTCCTGGTAGAACTACCTCTGCTGCCAAACGCCTTATGGAGATACAACAGGGCAGGCATACAGTGGGCGACTATGCCATCGAATTCCGCACATTGGCAGCAGAGGTAGGTTGGAATAACGAGGCATTATTGGCAGCCTTCTCTCAAGGCCTGAATGACCACATTAAAGACGAAATCGCTGCTAAAGATCTACCTATTGATCTAGATGATTACATTGAGTATGTTATGATAATTGACTCCAGAATACGTGAGAGATCAATTGCCAGAGATCGTAAGTTACGGTCAAAAAATAATGAGCCTAGTAGCATGTTTTGCCCACCCATCCCTCCCTTGGCATTGAAGTCTAGTGAACCAGTACGGGAAACAAGTGAACCTATGGAAATAGGCTTCACTAGACTATCCAAGGCAGAGAGACTATATCGCAAAAAACAAGGGTTATGTTTATACTGCGGTAATAAAGGGCACTTGCTAAATTCCTGTCCGGTACGTCCGGGAAACGCACACACCTAGGGTATCTTGGGGGACAGGCCCTAGGTGGTGTACAATCGTCCCCAGTGTCGGGCATAATGAAACCCACCATACAGGTGGTATTGTCTTGGGCACAACGCTCTGTGGAGGTTTTGGCCTTGGTTGACTCCGGTGCAGCAGGGTATTTTATGGATAATACCTTTGCTGAATTGCACGGAGTTCCACGCATTGAAAGAGAAAACCCCTTGACTATTGAAGCGATTGATGGTAGACCCTTAGAACCGCCTCAGGTTATATTTGAAACTATGCCATTGTCTATGACTATTGGGGCACTTCACAGAGAAGAGCAGCAGTTTCAACTGATTAATTCCCCGCACCATGCGGTGATATTGGGATTTCCGTGGTTACAGTTACATAACCCACAATTCGATTGGAAAAAGTGTGAAATTGCTGCTTGGTCCCAGTTTTGTATGGACAAGTGCGTCACCCAGCCTATTAAGGTCATGTGCACCTCCTCTGCTATGCCGGATGTGTACCAACAGTTTGGCGATGTTTTTAGCAAAGGAGAGGCTAGTATGCTACCCCAGCATAGACCTTATGATTGTTGCATTGAATTGCAGCCTGGTGCAGTACCTCCGAAAGGACGCACTTATCCATTATCTTGTGATGAAAATAAGGCTATGGAGGATTACATTTCTGATGCCCTTGCTAGAGGGATCATACGTAAATCTACCTCTCCAGCTGGGGCTGGGTTCTTTTTTGTAAAAAAGAAAAATGGCGAATTAAGACCATGCATTGACTACCGGGGCTTGAATAAACTAATGGCAAAAAACGCATACCCAATACCACTCATCACCGAGCTTTTTGACAGGCTTAAGGGCGCTTCGATATTTACCAAGTTGGACCTACGGGCCGCTTACAATCTGGTTCGCATTCGAGCAGGTGATGAGTGGAAAACTGCCTTTAATACTCGAGCTGGGCACTACGAGTATCTAGTAATGCCTTTTGGGCTGTGTAATGCACCCGCAGTTTTCCAGGAACTGATAAATGAGGTTCTGAGAGATATGTTATAGACATGTGTTGTGGTGTACCTCGACGATATACTGATTTACTCCCAAAACATGGCACAGCACATCAAAGATGTATCCGCAGTATTGCTACGACTCCGTGAGAACAAATTATTTTGTAAAATGGAAAAATGTGAGTTTCATAGAACCAGTGTGCCATTCTTGGGGTTCATAATTGGCAATGATGGCATTGCCATGGACAAAGAAAAGTTGTCAGCTGTCCTACAATGGCCAAAACCCAAGGGTCTTAAAGCCATACAGCGTTTCCTGGGTTTCGCTAATTATTATAGGAGGTTTATTAAGAACTTTTCTTCCATTGTCAAACCTCTGTCCGATCTTACGCACAAGGGTGCTAATCCTTCTTGTTGGCCGGTATCTGCTGAGAAAGCCTTTGAGAATTTGAAGCTGGCATTTGCTGCGGCTCCTGTGTTATCCCACCCCAATCCTTTACTTCCATTTACGTTAGAGGTTGATGCCTCAGATATTGGGGTCGGGGCAGTACTTTCGCAGCGACACGAGAAAGGTGGAACTCTCAGACCTTGTGGGTTTTTCTCTAAAAAGTTGACTGTCACTCAAAGCCACTATGAGATAGGTGACAGAGAATTATTGGCCATTATCCTTGCTCTTAAGGAATGGCGTCATTTGCTTGAAGGTACTAAGAATCCTGTCTTAATCCTAACAGATCATAAGAATCTGACCTATCTCTCGGAGGCCAAGAGATTGTCCTCTCGTCAGGCCAGGTGGGCACTGTTCCTGTCTCGATTTAATTTCATTGTATCATATTTACCAGGGTCAAAAAATATCAGGGCTGATGCACTGTCAAGACAATTTGAGGCCGACAGTGACAGAGTGGAAGCACCAGCTCCTATCATCCAACCTGATAGAATACTGGCTACTATACGCACGAGTATCACTTCTCCTCTAGGGGAGGAGATCCTGGCCTCTCAGGGGTCCGCTCCCCATGAAACCCCAGTGGGCAAATGTTTTGTCGCTGAATCATTTCGTACTAGGCTGCTCGAAACCTACCATTCCTCTAAGGCTGCGGGACATATTGGTAGAGACCAATTGTTATGGTCCCTTTCTCAGTTATTTTGGTGGCCTTCCATGAGAAACGATTGTGCCGAATTTACGAATGCCTGTGCCACCTGCGCCCGCGCTAAGACCCCGAGACATCTCCCTGTGGGCTTGCTTCAACCGGTGCCTAATGGCGAACGCCCCTGGTCTCATGTTTCCATTGATTTTATGGGAGAGTTGCCTATGTCGAAGGGGTACTCCTTTATATTCATGGTGGTGGACAGGTTTTCTAAAATGGCTCATTTCGTGCCCCTCCGTGGTCTTCCTTCAGCGAAGGAATTGGCAATGGTGTTCGCCAGAGAAGTATTCCGGTTGCATGGAGTGCCTAGGGTACTGGTGTCTGACAGGGGGAGCCAGTTTGTGTCTAGATTTTGGAGGGCATTTTGCCAACAGATGGGCATACAGCTGTCCTTCTCCTCTGCCTACCATCCCCAGACCAATGGAGCCGCTGAACGAGCTAATCAGGGCTTGGAACAATTTCTCCGTTGTTTCGTTACTGACCATCATGATAATTGGTCCGACTTGTTGCCTTGGGCAGAGTTCGCCAGGAACTGTGCGGTCAATTCTTCATCTGGGAGCTCTCCGTTTCTGATTAATTATGGGTTCCAGCCCTGTTTGCTTCCAGACTCATTTCAGACGCAACAGATTCCAGCTCTGGATGAGCATATCGAGCAACTCCGTTCCACATGGGCACAAGTTCAGAGGGCACTTGGTCAGTCATTTCAGTGTCATCAGCGCCATGCTAATCGCAGAAGGCTTCCAGCGGTTTCCTTTCAGGTTGGGGATAGAGTATGGCTTTCCTCCAGAAATCTCAAGCTGCAGGTTCCGTCTAATAAGTTGGCTCCTCGGTTTATTGGTCCATACAGAGTTATTCGCAAAATTAACCCTGTCTCCTATGCACTAGACCTACCTGCATCCATGCGTATCCATAATGTGTTCCATGTGTCCCTTCTTAAGCCTCTGGTTTGCAATCGCTATACTACCACACCTGTGGTGCCAGGACCTGTTGAGGTCGAGGGCCAGGAGGAGTACGAGGTTCAGAGCATTATTGATTCCCGTAGGCTTAGAGGAAGGGTACAGTACCTGGTACATTGGAAAGGGTATGGTCCTGAGGATCGATCATGGGTGGATAGTATGGACCTTCATGCACCTAGGTTAACTAGGGCCTTTCATGCCAATTACCCGCAGAAACCTAAACCCTATTCTAGGAGAGGGGGTCTTTGAAAGGGGGGTACTATCACGGTGCCCGTGATTTGCTGCAGTTACTTGTCTGTCACCAGTAGGGGGCTTCTATTGGCTGTCTGCAGATAGCCCGCCTCTTATTGACTATTTAAACCTGGATTGGGCACCCTTTGAGTGCCCTTTCGTGTTGTTTCTGACCTTCTTGCTATCACTATGCTAGTGATAGCTGGGCCTCTGTTCCAGTGTTCCTGAGTTCCTGATCTCATGTGTTCCTGAGTTCCTGATCTCTACTGTTCCAGTGTTTCCTGCATGCTGAAGTACTTCCAGTCCTGGTTCCGGCCTAGTCTCTGGTGTTGCAGTTCCTGCTGAACTTCTCTGCTGTTTTCTGACCTGACTGATCGTTGCTGGTTCCTGTCATCTCATCACCTGTCTTCAGTATCCTGGCGACCTTCTGCCTAGTCGCGTTGGTGACATTGCTACATATCTGTGTTGGTCCCAGCGTGCGGACGCTGGTTTGCTCCTAAGCCTTGCGGCTATACTAACTCACTTGTTACACCAGTGTGCGGTCACTGGTTTGCTCCAAAGCCTTTCAGCTATACAAATCTGTGTTGGTCCCAGCGTGCGGACGCTGGTTTGCTCCTAAGCCTTGCGGCTATACAAACTCGCTTGTTACACCAGTGTGCGGTCACTGGTTTGCTCCAAAGCCTATCAGCTATTCAAATCTGTGTTGGTCCCAGCGTGCGGACGCTGGTTTGCTCCTAAGCCTTGCGGCTATACAAACTCACTTGTTACACCAGTGTGCGGTCACTGGTTTGCTCCAAAGCCTATCAGCTATACAAATCTGTGTTGGTCCCAGCGTGCGGACGCTGGTTTGCTCCTAAGCCTTGCGGCTATACAAACTCGCTTGTTACACCAGTGTGCGGTCACTGGTTTGCTCCAAAGCCTTTCAGCTATACAAATCTGTGTTGGTCCCAGCGTGCGGACGCTGGTTTGCTCCTAAGCCTTGCGGCTATACAAACTCGCTTGTTACACCAGTGTGCGGTCACTGGTTTGCTCCAAAGCCTATCAGCTATACTATCTGTGTTGGTCCCAGCGTGCGGACGCTGGTTTGCTCCTAGCCTTGTGGCTATACTACTCGCTTGTTACTCCAGTGTGCGGTCACTGGTTTGCTCGCTAAGCCTAACGGCTATACTATTCAGTGTTGTTTCCAGCGTGCAGACGCTGGTTTGCTCCAAAGCCTTGCTGCTTAACGATTCTGCTAATTTGCCAGTTCCATCTGACTGCTGCTATTATCTCTGGGCTGCCCTGCCCGGTATTGGTAAGGCCGGTAGAACCTTTTACCACATTCCATCTGAGGTTGCCTTACCCGGTATTGGCAGGGCCGGTAGAGCCTACATTGTGTATCTATTGAGGCTGCCTTGCCCGGTAATTTGGTAAGGCCGGTAAAACCGTTATGCTATTCCATCTGCAGGTTGCCTTACCCGGTATTGGCAAGGCCGGTAGAGCCTAAAGACTGTCCTGTCCGGTATATTGACAGGACCGGTAGAGTCTGCCTTCTGTCTGTGCTATATTCTGTATATATATATATGTATGTTATTGCCATCCTAAGTTATCATTTATTATTTCAATAAAATTGATTTTTTTTACCTAAAACTTGTGTCTGAGAGTCATAATAAACCGTGACAGAGGATGACCTAATTTTGACTGATGATGATGCAGATCTAGAATATATCCCTTCAGCATTCCTTCTCTTGATCAGATACAGATAAAGTTGAGAGTGAAGATGGTGACAGGGCTATAAGATTAGTATAAAGTCAAATGCTGAAACTTCTACCACTTTTAAGGAGTACTGTGCCTGTCTATAAACTGTTTGAGAAATCCATTGGAAAGTCTGACCCTGGACAAGCACAGATGTCAAAATGCACACAGTCACCCTATCAGTCATCATCGGCATCATCGCCTCTTCAAAGTCCAAGTCCCACTCAGCCACACACACCTATTTTGCGTACCCAGCAACAGGAACACAGGTTAACATCCACAGTGTTAGATATGATGAGTACCTCTGGTGCTGCTGCTGTAAGTGCTGCACCTTTGACACAGTAGCAGTGGCAGTAGAATTACATCAACATCTAGCTCCAGTAGTAGTAGTAGCAGAAACCACACATGACAGACAAAGTCAGGACAAATATATTAACAGCAGCACAGATAAGGAGGTGGAGGACAGATGGTACAACTGCTATGACCGATAAGTAATATGAGTCAGAGAAGGAGGATAGAGTATGACAATGGTAAAAATACATACACAAATCACACCATGCCAGTCCCCCACCACCACCACTAAAATACATATCGACCACATTGTAGGTTGTACTTTATTTTTTTTTTTTACTTGATATCATCATGAATATGTGTCAGTGTCACTTAAGCAAGAAAGTGTTGTGGGCAAAGGACAAATGCATTCTGCATGCTAACACTTTTTTCAAGCCATATTTTGCTGTAGTATTCTACAAAAAATAGAGCATACAAGAAGCGCAACCACAACACTTCTAAGTGCAGTATTATATGGTGTACAGATGGATTTTTTCTCGTTTCTTTCTCCCCCCAAGTAGGTGTACTTACATTATAGAGAGGTTTATCCTGCCTCTCAGTTTGTAAAGCCTCTTCAAAAGTTGTTATTCAAAGCTGGAGTCCTTATCCCAAACTCCAAGATAATTTCTTAAAGGTGAATGTTGTTCCCAAAGTAAAATCACATATCAATATAAAATATGCAAAACTTCAATGGGAACTATTTAATGATGTAAAAATATGTGAGCTAGTAAATGATCGCCTAATACTAAAAATGGGGGTGGAATAAAATCATCTATAATAACTTTATTTGTTCCATAAGGACATAAAAATAAAATAGAAATATAAAATCTAGAGAGGAACAGCAATATGAAGCCAATATATGGCTGATCCACTTGCCTGCATAAACAGTATGTGAATCCTACACATAAGCATATATAGAAAAATGTGCACAAAATAAACAATAAAAAATAATAAATAAATATTGTGATTACTTGATTATCCACAAATAGAAAAACAGAAGGTCTAGCTCAACGCGTTTCATGGTTCTAAACTTTGCCACTTCTTCAGGAGCATATAAGTATATCTTGTTGCTTACTGTGCTTTATATGTTCAAAACGGCGCGCCAAACTCCAAGTCAGCATCACACACTTCTGGGTTCCAGCCTCATCGCGCATGTGCACTGTAAGGGACAGCGGCACACTGCTGGGACTGGAACGCACATCCGTGCGTCCACTTAGTTCCCCATGTTATAGCATCATTGCGCTCAGCCAGTTAGTGGCTCCTCCCTCATGTGCTCCATTTATGGAGCGCATATATCTAATGGCAAAACCCATTGCGAGGAGAGGTAAATGCCAAAGCACAAGTGCCCAATAAACCTCTCCATCACATGGGCGCCCATTTGTAGAGGGAGGAGAAACATCTCCCATTACGGGTATGCCATTAAAAGGAATAGCTCACCGAGTTGAAAAAGAAGAAAAGCTTTGGCACTAGCAACAAATAAATCTTAAAAGTTACTGTTATTAAAAGGTACTATTATTAAAAAATACTGTTGTTAAAAGAAATACCACTATTAATCAAACACCTATAAGTTAATGAGCAAGAATACATTTGCAAAAACAGACACTGCATATATATATATATATGAAAATAAAAATATATATATACATATATATGTGTATTACTATATGTTAACCACACATATATATGTATGTATATATATATATATATATATATATACGGCAGTGCTCACGTTGATCAGTTTCCGTTACTTCTACGGCAGTGCTCAAGTGGCTCAGTCTCCGTTACTGCTACGGCAGTGCTCCAGTTGCTCAGTTTCCATTACTGCTAAGGCAGTACTCAGTTGCTCAGTCTCCGTTACTGCTACGGCAGTGCTCAAGTTGCTCAGTTTCCGTTACTGCTACGGCAGTCCACAATTGTCTGGTCTCCATTATCTTGGGCGTTACTCGAGTTGGAGTTCTCACCTTTGATTGAGCTTCTTAAAGGGCCTTGCAATATTAGGGCTTGTCAAAACTCTCTGCCTAATAGTAACCCATTCAGTACTGTTAAACTGAGACTCACACAAGAACTGCCTGACCTGTGTCAGTATATTTATCTCTGGACTATCTGTATATGCTGGACCTGTGTGGGCCTACCTCTGTATAACCTGTCTTGTGTCTGTATATATTACAGGACCTGTGAGGGTTATTGCTTTCTTTATTGTTCAATAAAATTGTGTTTTATCCAAACCCACTGTGTCTGTGTGTCAAAGAAACCATTACAGACAGCCATCTTGGACAGCCATCTCAGGAGGAACTCAAAGACAGCAGCAATGGCCAGAAGAAGAGAAACACCCTTCAGCATGGAGGAGGCACTAGTGAGGGCACTGTAGGGCTGTTATTCTGAGCTCTTTGGCATCTATCACCGTAATAGTGGATAGGAGAGAAATGTGGGATACTGTGGTGGAAGCTGTCAATTAGGTGGCGGTGTCCCCACGCACATCACACAGGTGCAGGAAGCGGGTGTAAGACATGACAAGGCAGTTGCTGTGGAAAAAGGCGAAGATGGAGGTAGCATGGTCATCTGGGGCCTCCAGGAGACCTGTTCAATTTTACTCCTATGAACAGGCCCTGGATGGTCTCCTTGCAACAACTGAGGCAGAAGCTGCTCCTGCTGCAGGTGGTGATGAAGCTGTTGCTGGTCCATCACATGCTGGACCAGCTCCCATCACCCTTGTAGCAGGACCAGTGGAATCCTCGGATGCTGAACATGACCACACTCCTGCATCTTCCCCTGCCCCTCTAGCACCTGTCTTCCCTGTCAACATGCCCACTCCTGTTCCTGCTGCAGATGATAGTGTCCATTCTCCATCAGCTGGAGGGAGCGACTCTTCTTCTGGTCTGGTGATTTGGACCAGTTCTGCCAGGAGCAGTGGCAGTGACGCCCCCTCCCTGCAACGCCTCAGAGCACCAGACCTCACCTCAGCTGAGGAGTCAGGCCATGATGGCATGTTTTCTGGTAAGTATTTGTATTCTGATGCATGTGTTCATGTACTGAGTGCCAGAGGGGTACACAATGCATTACTTGTGTTTTGTAACCATCTGACACTCAAAGGGTTAAACATCTACCACTGAGCAGATAGGTGTGAAATGTATGGTAAAGCACTGCAAATCACATGTATCTGTTCTGTGTAACTTAATCCTTTGTAATGCAATGTCCATGCATGTGTGTACTGTAATGTAGTACTTTGTTATGCAATGCCCATGCATGTGTGTACTGTAACGTAGTATTTTGTTATGCAATGTCTATGCATGTGCATATTGTAATGTGGTGTACTCTTCTCATTACAGATGATGCTGATGGAGTACCCAGCTCTGGCAGGGAGGGGGAAGAGTTCTTCACCCTGGAGCTGAAGCCAGTCACTGTCACTGCTCTTTCCAGTGTGGAGGAAGAGGTGGCTGGTAACTTGTTTTCTTAATGTAGCTCAGGTACACACATGTTTTAGTCATGTTAAATTGTTCTACATGTGTGATGGACTATCCTTGCCTCTTCCATCTAGCCAGTGAACCAAGATTTAACCAACCTGTAAGTTCTTAGTGCATTGGCTCCATGGAATAATGCAGGTATCAGAGATTTTAGCACACTGGAGAAGTTCTCTACATCTCAACCTCATTTGATAACACCTTACTGCATAACCCCACTGCTGACCCACTGTCCTGTGTGTGTGTCTCCAAACCTTGTCTGTCTCCTTTAGAAATTGGAAAAGGGAAGGAGACAGACACCCAGATTTGCAGGAAGGGAAGCTGACAGAGGGACAGAGAGGGATGGAGATGGAGGGATATTAACAGACAGGGAAGGAGACAGACAGAGGGAATGAATGAAAAGGAGTGAAAGTGAGGGGTGTAGACTGACGGGGCTCGATACTATTGTTACCAATGCTAACCCCCCCAAAAAAAAAACACAAACAAGGATACATCAATACATTCCAGTAAGGTATGTTACCTGATCTCAACACAAGCTCTGGAAGCAATCATTTTTCCATGGGCATTGATCACATGTCACCTGTGATACACACAACATCACATGTGACATACTGAAGGGATCAAGAACACAAGCAGTTTTGGGATGTTTGAGATGTAGTTTGGGGAATACAGACACAGTGAATGTTATCTTGTGCTAGTATGTTTGCATGTGTCCCAGATGTCAGTTGGCATGCATATTGCCATCTTCTTATCTGTGAAGCATGTTTTGTTGTCCTTACACTGTTCCAGTGTTAGAAATCTAAACATGCATGAACCCATATGTAGGTAACAATCTGTGTGCGCGTCAGTTGTTGTTGATCCACAGCTTATATGAGACCCATCTCTATGCCCCATATTGATGAGTCCCAGGTAATATGAAGGTCAGCAACAGCTGAGAAATGTTTGTTGCACCAATGGATTGTAGAGTGCCAGAGTGGTGTCCATTGTATTGCTTTGAAATGCACTGGATACCCCTCTGGCAATCACAGTGTACAACCACAATGAAAAACCCAGACTCCATCTTACCAAGGAAGGGATGTTTATTAGCTTTTAAAATCACTTCCTTCCCTTTTTACCGGGGGGAAGGGTAGGAATGAGGTGCTGAGGGGTCATGGTCACAGCCTTCCAGACTGCCTTGGGGGCACACCCTGTGCTGGGGTCTAGGCTAATGTTGCAGTGGAAGATGAGGGTGTGGAGGCTGACTACTGGCGAGTGAGGAGCTAGGTTTGGATCAGGTTGTTTTCCCTTATCTCCGTGACTGCCTGGCCCAAGAGGGCCCTGAATTCCTGCAGTTCCTGGGTCAAAGCGGTCATCTGGCCCTCTAGCTGCTGATGATGCCGCCTGTTGTTCTGCATCATCTGCCACTGCATTTGTAAAACTTCCCTATCAAGGGGTAGCACACCAGGAGGTGACTCAGGCAGCAGTGGGGCAGGCAGCAGTGGTGGAGGTGGCAATGGTACAACAGGTGGTGGTGCAGCAGGCGATGGATCAGCAGCCTATGGTGCAGCAGGAAATTGTGCAGCCCATGATTCTGCCCCAGATGAATATCCTTCCACAGCAGGCTGTGGCTCTGGCTCACCTGTGGATGATCCTCCACCCACCGCATTCATCAATTACCCTTGTGAGAATCTGGCCTGTGTTTATTGGCTGAATTGATCTTGTGGCCACTGGGGCTCACCCAAAAGCCCAGTGTGGGTATAATCCAGTGGCCACTGACTTGTCCGGGGCCTACTCCATGCTGGTTGGGCTTGGGTGATGTATAGTGGTGGAGGAGGAGGTGGTGGAGGGAGCCAGTTTGGGTCTGTTGGCCCCATATAAGACCCGTTTCTGGGGTAGAGGGACATCTGAGGTTGCAGCCATGGGTATCCATAGGTCATTCCCCACCATGATGTCACAGGAGGCCAGCCAGATGAACCACTTGCCTCAGGAATAGGTAGGACCAGTTCCTGGAGGCGTAGCCGTGCCAGGTCCTGTGGCTAGTCCACCTGGTGGGGCTGTGGCTTGACAGGGGCAGGTCCCTCTTCAGGGTTTTCCTCTCCTGCTGGCAGCTCCTGTGCTGGTCCCTGGCTCTCTGACTCTCAATTGGAGGATGAAAAAAGGGAATTAGCTGCAGGTGCAATCACAACACGGTCTGCTGTGACATACATCATATAAAACTGGATCCTAGCCTGGATATATGGAAAGACTGTTTTAGCCTATCTCACGTTTAACACTTTGAGTGCCAAAGGGGCACGCAAATCATTGCAAAGCAATGTATTGCGTACCCCCTTTGGCACTCAGATAGTTAATATCCTTTAAACTCCATCTTTCTCATCTGAGGGTTTCATCATGCTGAGTGAAAAGTGTACTCCACTTATGTGATTTGATACTGACTGATTCTCCAGGAAGTGCATTTTGTGGGTGCATCACTACCTTCACTCAGCATTGTGAAATTGACCACAAATTGCAAAAGAATTGGTTACTGTTTTTGCTTTTGCACAACTGTCTGTGGCACTAATTCAGTCATTGTAACCTGTCACACATTGCACATGTGTCAGTCACTGCATGATGGGTCTGACTGACACAACTGTGAATAGCATGAATAAGCAAGATGGAACTGAAGGGGTTAACAATATGCTACATCCTAATACATGTCAGAGGGGAAGCCAACTCATGACAGCATTGAATATCTATCTGGCATTCAGAAGGATGAACTTAGATGGAATGTGTGGTCTCTCACTGTTAGGGGCTTGGGTCCAAATATCAATAACTATGTACTAAGAGCCCAGTTTTCACAACACTGAAGCAGGGAAAAATACAACAGATATGTGGAACTAACGGTATGACAACATCTATAAGAGGGTGTTGGTTGGTGGACGGGGGAAGAGTGATGGTTGCTTACCAGGTTCCTGTAGGCTACTGTCATCTCCTGTGCCCAATTCTCCAGGGATACCCTCTACCTCAGTGGTAGACAGGCTACAGAGGAGCAGCTCCTACCATCCATTAAAGGTGATGGAGATTGGAGGTCCTCTACCTGTTCCCCTTCGGTAAGCTGCAAGGTCACCCAACTTGTTCTTGACTTTCCTCTTGCAGTCCATCCAGCATTTTTTCAGCCCATCCACGTTCCTTCTGCAGACTCCCACTCCATTGACCAGGCCTGTCACCTCCTGCCATGCCTGCCTCTTAAGGGCAGAGATACCCCTGACCTTCTGAGATGAAGACAGGATCCTCTCACTGTCGGGGATCCCACGGACCAGACCCAGGTTCTCCTCATAGGTGGGCTTAACCTCCCTGACTCTGTCCCCATCGCCTGCAACCTCGACATGTTGTGACTTGGAAGGCCTTTCTTCATCTGACCTTGGATGTGTGTGTGTGTCCCCAACAACCACACCCCGTCCCACTGGCATGTCTCTCCCTGCCCCGTGTGTGCCTGTCTCTTGGTGGGTATCCCTCCTCACACCTGCTCTCCCTCTCCCCCTCTTTCCCTGCCCGGGGCTGCCCTGCACACTTTCCTCAACTCCCTCGCCTCTCTCTCCAGCCTCCACTCCTCTTCCTGCCATCGTTCCTCTCCATCCAGCCTCCAGTCCTCTCCCTGCCATCTCTCCTCTCCCTCGCACGACACAGTCACTCACACAGGCACTCACTCACACACTCAGTCAGAATCACCCTCTAGCAGTCCCTTGCACTCACTCAGTCAGACTGTATAAATAAAAACAGAAATGTGTGTAGTGTTAATAAATAAAATATGTGTGTTTGTGATTGTGTTTGGATGCAATGTGTGCAATATGTACGAAAGTGTAATATGTGTTTAATTTTCTTGTTCAGCCTCAAAAGTATAACAAACATCTATCTTCAACAATTAAGCAAATGGCTGACAACCTGTTTCTCAAATTCAGAATTTGGAAAGCCAAATGTGAATATGAATGATGAAGTAATCTTTAACCCCTTAAGGACCGGCCACGCATGCACGCTGTGGTCACTTAAGGACCACGAAGCATTTTTTTTGTTGTTGTTTCCAGTTCTGGACTCCCCGAACAGTGTGCAGCCGCGGGGGCAGCCCGGAATTCCATGACGGTCATAGTACGTCATGGGTCGTTAACTCAGATCTACCCATGACGTACTATGACCGTCAAGGGTCATTAAGGGGTTAAAATTATTTTTTTCTGCTCAATTCCTTTGGCTCAGTTCTGGGCATTACTGAGTAAGGACACAGGATATAAGAGACAGGTGATATAGTAAGAGCTTGAGCATAGTTTTGTGCCTTTTGTATTTACAGTACACAACACTGCATTAATTTACACACAACTTCTCAACACCACACACATTTACATACATACACATTCCCCTTTCCTTCTCACACTCCTTTTTTTCCTCACACATTCTCTTTTCACTCCACAGCGTAACTTTTTTTATCATTATTTTTTCTGCATTTTTTGCCTTTTTATGGTCAATTGTTTGATTGTTATTGTATTTTATGCTCTTGTTTGCTTTCTTTTTGTGTGATTGTTTTTACCACAATGAAAGGGTGTGAATGTATTAGTGTAAGAGAGAGAGAGAATGAGCATGCTGTATGGGAGAAGGACTACTGGTGTGGCATGAGCAGGGCAGTACGTGAGACAAATAGAGGTGATTGGGGCCCAACAGCTGGAAGTCTGTCTACACCTAACTTAGGAATAGGGCAAATATTTATAAGTTGTAGTACAAAATAGTGGCATCGTAGTGACCAAGTATAAGTCTGAATTACTGAAAATGTGCCTTTGAACCACCATGGATACTGAATGAATATGCATTACATAAACACAAGACCATAAAGTTCAACCTTGGCCACAGTATAATATAACCAATAAATATGAGAATTATGTAAAAATTGCTGACTCCTACATGGGTATTACTCTGTTTATCAGAAGTTCCAGTTTTACTTAAAAATACACGGTATAACCCTGTATGTTTCCTTCTGCTATAAATGCATCTAATCTTCCGTTAAATGTATTAATTGTATCTGCGATTAGCACATGCTTGACCAAGGAATCCCACAGTTTAACAGACCTTACTGTAAAAACCTTCCTCTGCTGAAGTTGAAACCTTCTTTCCTGTAATCTTAAAGGCATAGTAATGTTTCAAAATAAAAGCAGTTACAATTAATCTTAATAATATTTGGGCCATGGAGAGTGTTATTTCAGTACTGTCAGAGTTGTAGTTCAAGAGTAATTGA
The DNA here is from genome assembly GCA_037306005.1 of Rhinophrynus dorsalis. NCBI lineage: Eukaryota > Metazoa > Chordata > Amphibia > Anura > Rhinophrynidae > Rhinophrynus > Rhinophrynus dorsalis. Next base: position 131,440,664 of record CM074724.1, read on the forward strand.
ATGATAAATTATCCCCCTCCCGCCCTGATGTAACACTGCTCAGCTCAGAGCAGCAGGGTGGATTTCAGAGATGGACAAACTTCAGTTAACATAAGGGAAAAACCTGAAAAACCTGTCAATGGGGGCAAGGCTTTCTCACAGTAAGAAGATTGTCCCTTGCTGTGAGCTGCCTTGTCTGTGGACCAGATTCCACATCTGAGGGGAGGTGGCTTACACTAGGTAAAAGGGAGGGACAGGGAAACTTTATCATTCAATTACTCTTGAGATACAACCCTGACAGCACTGAAATAACACTCTCTATGGCTCAAGTACTATGAAGGTTATGTGGAGCTGCTTTTGTTATGAAACATTACTATACCTTTAAGATTAGAGGAAAGAAGGTTTCAACTTCAGCAAAGTAGATTAAATAAACTAAGTTTGTCAAGATGAACTTCATTCTTCAAGTCCTCCTTCCATTAATTAATTTGTTTCTATTCACTGTACTATTTCCAGTTCTAGAATATCCTTTTTGAAAATTGATGGCCAGGACTGCACAGCATCATTGAGGTGATGTCTTACCAATGATTTGTACAACGTCAGAATTACATTATCCACTGTTGCCTCAATACCCCTTTTTATGCAATACAGGACTTTGTTTTCTTTTGCTACTGCTATTTGACACTGGAAACTGTTTGCAAGTTTGTACTTTACAAGGAAACTCAGATCTTCCTCCAGCAACAAGTCTCTTAAAAGGATAGTAATGTTTCATAATAAAAGCAGCTCTAATTAATCATCATAGTATTTTCAATTTTGTCAGAGTTGTAGTTCAAGAGTAATTCAATGACAAAGTATCCCCCTTCCGCCCCTTTTACTGATGTAACACTGTTCAGCCAGAGCAGAAGGGAGGTGCCCAGGTAGATTGCAGAGAGGGCCAATCTTCAATTAAGATAAGGGAAAAACCTGAAAAACTTGTCAAGAGGGGCAGGGTTTTCATTGTTCTTATAGGAAGAAGATTGTCCCCTGCTGTTATCTGTCTGGTCTATGGACTGGATTCCACATCTGAGAAGAGATGGCTTACACTAGGTAAAAAGGGCGGGAGGGGAAACTTTGCTTGTGAATATCTTTCAAACCATAAAGGTTTGAGAGATAAGACTTATATCGTTCTTCATGTTTTTTTAATGCCTACAAAATAAAATAAAGATAAAACGAAGTATTACTATCCCTTTAAAATTATTCCATTATGTTCATAAATGGCTGACATTTTTTCTTCCCAAATGCACTTTCACTTTCCCACATTAAATAACATATTACATTTGTTTGCCCAATCTGACATTTATGTAAATCCCTCTGTAGAGAACAAACATCCTACTCTGAATGTATTATCCTGCACCATTTGCTTTACATACTTTTTCTAAACATGTTAAAGAGATAGTAATACTTAAGTATTACTAATCCCTATATTAAAGTCCTATTAAAAATAAATGTATTGCCCCAGTGTCATCTCTCAAACCTTTATGGTTTGAGAGATGATTGCTTCTAAAGTTGCACCTCCCTCCCCCTTCCTCGTAGTCAGCGTTCAAGCTGACTGCAGGGAAGCCAGTCGTACGACTTTCAGGCAGCTCTGCAGCACAGACACGATTGCGTTAATAAAAAAGAAAACTTTCACTGAAATGGTTTGCAAGCACATGTAGAAGACCGTTACAGTGAAAGATTTATTTTTTAATTAACACGATAGCGGCTCTGCTGCAGAGCCGCCTGATGATCTATGACCGGATTTCCCTTCAGTCAGCTACAACGCTGACTTCAGGGGAAGGGGGAGGGAGAGGGCAACTTTAGGAGCGATCATCTCTCAAACCATAAAGGTTTGAGAGATGACACTGGGGGCAATAAAAATAAATAAATAAAACTTAAGTATTACTATCTCTTTAAAAGCAGTGGACCAAGTAATGAACCCTGAGGTACTCCACTCTCAACTGTTTACACTGTTCTCTATCATTCAACAAGTTTTCAATCCAGTTGCAAAGGTTATCCCCTAGCCCCAGTTTGCTTATTTTATATACCAGCCTCCTGTTTGGTACTGTACCAAAATGCCTTTGCAAAATCTAGATATCCTACAACTACTGCTTTACCATTATATAGGTTGCTATAGAAGCTCAGTCGATTTGTCTGGCAATATCTATTCATAATAAACCATATTGAGTCATACTAATAATCATATTTTATGTAGTGTAATCCTGAATATAATCCCTTATTATCCATTCCAGCAGTTTTCCCATTACCTCTAAAGATCTTTGCTTTAAATAAATAATATAAAGCTCTTCAAAAACAGCTATTATGTTTAAACCATAAATATGGAACTTTAAAGTTTTTAAGTTCCATATATATATGGTTTAAACAAAATATATTTTATTACCTATTTCAATAAAGCAGTTATTTTTTAAGTTCATTCAGGATCCTTTCATTTATTTAGCTTTTCTTTCAATAGCTGTTATTTACTAACCATTGCTGATTTCGGAGGAGGAACTTTGGAGAAAGCCATGCAGTGATTTGTGAAGTTACCAAAGTGGAGATGGGTTATACTCCTCCACCTGCTGGTTTGTCAGAGTTGCCTCTGACCATTGTGCTTGTGAGTAGCAATCATCAGTTTTATATATTCTATTCGTTTGTTGATTTACACTATTAGGCACCCTGTGTGTCTTCTGTCTTTTTTGCATTATAAAAGTACTGTTAATTTGTTAGAGAGTATGCTAAGAATGTATGCGCCTGCTGCAGAGGAGTATGACTCTGAGTTTGTTTTTGGAGATGGCAAGCTTCATAGGGTGCCTACACATATCACCATCACCCCCACCACCTCCACAAGTCATGTCATTAAAACAATACACTAAGACAGTTCTTCTACTATGTACTGCCATCCCACACTTACTAAGTTCTTAGAAAGAAGTCAAAACCTGCACAGAAATAATTCCAAAGTATGCCTATGGAATAGTAAACTTGCCAAAATGTTGGCGATTTACACGCTGCTCTTTTCTTTTGTTGAAAACAGAGGCTTTGCACCCTGCTGGAATATCCCAAGACACAGTTATTTTTCATGGAAGGCTGTGCCAGTGTTACACAAGCAGGAGGTTAGTGGGCAAAGGCACTCAGCCTGCTAACAAAATTTTCAATGTAAAAATGTAAAATAAAATGTACTTTTAGTCTCCTGAATGCCAGAGAGATATCCAATGCATTCAAAACAATGCATTATAGATATTGTTAGCTTTCAAAGGGGTAATGATCCCATTTAAACCAATGGACAATTTTTATTAGTTCCCTGTGGTGCATTTAATTTGTTCCCAAATTGTTTAAGTTCCTCTTAGTAGATCAGTCTCTGAATTTCTATTAAATAGATTAAAAAATACTTTATCAGAGCAAACATACGAACATGCCAAAAAGGGTGGGTATCAAAGGATATTTCTGATTTATCTGGATGTTAACGCATGCATACAGAATTCATTTCAAACCCCTTCTAGGAAGAACAGGTTTATGAGTTATTTGCTGGCCACATAAATGGGGTATTTCGAAATCAAATTTATACAAAGTTCATCAGTCATAAAGTAGATACTGAGATATCATCTTGCAGTAAAAATCTTTTCAAATCAAATAAAAATAGCATTAAAAATAGAGACATTGTCCAAAGGTTGTTTTATTATTAATTTATGGGTTGCACTAACATATTTATATATCGATTATCTATATATATATTCACATCTATTATTCATAGCTCACTTAATTCTTCCATCTTATACTGCGCACATCCTCTGTGCATACGTTAATACTAAAAGGTAAGTCTTGCTTATTTATTTAAAATTCAATGTCATGTTCAAAAGTACATAATCACATTTTGTAAGTGAATGAGTAGTAAAATAGTTTGTAATTTTATATAGTGTTAATTCTTTAAACTAAAGGTGTATTAATCCATAATTGCAAACATATCTGTATAGTAGAGTTTTTTCTACTGAGTAAAACAAGAGCACTTCAGTTGGGAGATACTTCAGTGAACATTCATTACAGGGCAAACTTGTATCATCTTTTCTGAGTGATAATTTGTTTTTGCAGCCAGGTGGCTCTGTTGCTATCACTACTTGTGAAAAGCTAAATGTAGCAGACACCATTTTTATATAGCTGGATATAGCAACAACGAAAGATCTTGAACTCAAGCTACTAGAAAAATTACACATTAACTCTGTAATAATATTTGAAAAAAATCTCACAACATTGCTTTACTCAACAGAAAAAGCCTAAACAAATTATAATTAGGGTATACCAGAATGCTGGTGTACTGCCCTTGAAAGCAGAGTTTGAACTGGGAATAGAAAGGGAGCATGCTCTTTGATATGAATACATGATGCAAACTCATATTTCAAAAGTCATTGTATTAAGTAAATTATTGTACTGTGGGACAAAAATCTAATATAGGATGTGCTTACACGCTAAGAATGATGGATAATGGGCCTTATTAGTGAAGCCAACTGCACCATAGAGGGAGAAATCGAAAGTCCTGTAAATTGGACTTTTTAACCCTTGAATGCTAGAAAGATCTAGAACACATTGTTTCACAATGTGTTGGAGACCTCTCTGCGCTGTTACACAATGGGGGGTTATGCACTAAGGTGAGATATCACTTCTCCAGTTCCTATGTTATTCTGTGGAGCCAATGCCAGGGGAGTAACAATAGAGGTCGCAGGGGTCCCGCCTGCAAATGAGTCCATCACGCCAGAGGCCCGGCTGCCCCCTGCAAAGCCCTCGCCTGGTACCCGCAAATAGGTCTGTGCCTTCTCCCTCTCCAGCGCTCTAGTAATGCAGAGCGCTGGGAGATGATGTCATCTCCCAGCGCTCTGCATTACTAAGAACCGCGCGGGAGCTCCAGCTCTGCCCTCTCATGCCACGCTGCTAGACCACCAGGGAGGTAGGAGATGGAAAAAGGGGGGAAGTCGGTAGGGGGCAATGTGAAGATGGGGGCAATGTGGAGATATGGTGACAGTGGAGATTGGGGGGCAATGTGGAGATTAGGGGGCAATGTGAAGATATGGTGGCAATGTAGAGATTGGGTGGCAATGTGGAGATGTGGTGGGGATTGGGGGCAATATGGTGGCAAAGTGTAGATGGGGGACAATGTGGAGATGGGGGACCAATGTGGTTGGGGGGGACCCATGACAGTTTCTGCACCAGGGCCCGGTGGCTTCTAGTTACGCCTCTGGCCAATGCACTAAGATTTCTCCAGCTATCAAGATCTTAGTAAAGGCTCCAAATAATAACATTGGAACTTGAGACATGATATCATTGGAGAAGTCATCGGCACTTTATAAATTCTTTATCACAAAAAAAAGCCCTTTTAAATGAATGGGAAATGACACCATTTTCACTTTAACCCTAAGGTACAATTGGTTTGTTCTCCTTTAAATTGATTATTAAGGCCCCCATATGTATGAAAGCAAAAGTGAAATGGTTTGGGGACAAACCAACTGTTCAGCAAGGATCAAATGACCATTGATATTCATGGGACTTTTGAACCGAAATCTAAAGGCAAAATATGCAGTGCAATGTTGCTAAACCCTCACCTAGACAGCCTAAACAATGGATTGCAGCTTTGTCCAATGATTAAAAAAATAATAGTAAACTCGAAGGGGCTGAGAGATGAACACCAAAATAAATAAAAAGAATGAAGAAAGAAATATCTGAAGAAGGATTAACCATTTAAGTTAGATGTAATATGATTACTATTAGCTATACAAATAATATGATTACTGTTGACTGTACAAAAATGCTAAGTGCAAAGTCCATTTGATTGAACTGATCTGTGCAATAGACAAGACGGGTCTTCTTTAGATTGGAAAAAAGCTGAAAACATTTTTTCAGGAATAAAGATTGCTGATTTGTTTATTGAACTAACCAATGAGATTGTGCTGGTAGATATTCCAGATATATTCAAGAAAGACTTGTACACATTTTTAGAAACACTGTACATTCAGGTTAATGCCAATACATGTTAACCCAATGAGTGCCAGAGGGGTACTCAATGCATTGTAGAGCAATGCGTTGCGAACCCTTCGGCACTCAAAGGGTTAAATACAGAAAACACTGCACAAGAGAACCAAGTGCCGAGTATTTGTACAACTGAATAAAAAAATGTAAGATAAACAAAAAAATGAGGTACCAAAATGAAAAAATGACTACAATCTAAGAAAAAATATAACATAGAAGAAAATAAATACACAAAAGGCTAATTGAATTATATGTGCAATAAGAAAGATCCCTAGCTAATACTGGAGCTGATAAAAGGAGGTGCAGGTTAAGGGTGAGAGGATATAAGAGCTGCTGAGTGGCTGAGCTAAGAATAGGCTTTCGGGTAAATGGTGGGGTATGTACAATGTATGGAGAGGGTAGTCACTTTACATAGACCTGAGTGAATGTGTAAAATTCCTATCCTGGTATCTCCATGTGCTTATAAAAATTCACTGATTTGAGCAACTCTTGAGATCCTTAAGTCAAATTGCTCACCAGATGAATTCATTATGTGAGACATCTCAAATCCTTCTCAACAGCTAACCTTACTTCAGAAACCCCCCCTCTGTCCCTTCCTCAAAACAATTAAGCCATTTAAAGGGATAGTAATACTTGCAAATTACTAATCCCCATATTGTAGCTTTGTTAAAAAAGAAACATATTGCCCCCAGTGTAATCTTTCAAACCCTTATGGTTTAAGAGATGATAGCGCTCAAAGTTCCTCCCTCCCTCCCCCTTCCCTGACTGAACGCTGACTGCAGGGATATCCGGTATTACTTGCATCAGGTGGCTCTGCATCATTGCCGAGATCGTGTTTATAAAATAGAAATCTTTCACTAAAACGGTCTTCTACGTGTGCTTGCAAACCAAGCACACATAGAAGACTGTTTCAGTGAAAGAAGTATTTTTTATAAACGCGATTTCGGCTCAGCTGCAGAGCCACCTGATGCACATAAGACTGTCGTACGACAGCTTCCCTTGCAGTCAGCGTTCAGTCAGGGAAAGGGGAGGGAGGGGGTAACTTTGAGCGCTCTCATCTCTCAAACCATAAAGGTTTGAGAGATGACACTGGGGGCAATAAGTTTCTTTTTAACAAAGCTACAATATGGGTATTAGTAATTTTCAAGTATTACTATCCCTTTAATGTTTTTTCACTATAGTCTGGGTTCCTCTAAAGAATCCTACAGTGATGAGAGGGCTGGTGCCAAGAGATGCATTTTGGGCTTCCTATGCCCCTTTGTCAGGGTTGCTCTAAAGTTAGAGGTAGAAATCACTATTCATAATTGTGAGTGAGTTTGTGGGGTTATACAACTGTGCTATTGTGCTTAATTTAGTAGAAAAACCACGTAAGATTTAAGTTACATTGTTACTGCTGCAAGACCTCTCCAGAAGTCATTGTTTGTTTTATTTATCACCACTCTTTATGGTTTACTATCATGTAATATAAGAAGCATTATGAGCCGTTGTTCTATCACCCTATCACATATTTATTGAAATAACGGTGGAGCACAGTTTACACTTTTACTTTAGTTTAATTTAAATACAGATAAAAATGATTTGCCTTACTGCTATCTTAAAGTAACAATTTATTAATTGTGACAATGTAGCTGGTGCCTCACTTGTGTTCAACAGGATGTACTTGATTAACACATACCTTGTTTTTCAGACCAACCAACTAGGTATGTAACTATTGTAGTTAAATCTAAAATTCAATAGAAAATAACATGTGGATTGAAATGTAGCATTAGTTCATAGTTTCATTGTCTTCTCTTAGATGGCCTTCCATCAGGCACTGGCCCTTTTGATGGGTGTTTCAGTTTTAGTAAGCAGTATCCAGATATGCCAGAATCCTGACACAGCAAAATGTGGTATACTTACATGTGGATTCACTGGGAAAAATGGGTTACCAGGTAAAGATGGGAAGGAAGGACCTAAAGGAGACAAAGGAGTGCAAGGTAAGCAACCTTCCTCACAAACACCTACTATAGTTTGTTTTTATTTGGCAACATTTTTAAAATATTGTAAGAGTTTGCTGATTGCAATCATTAACTATTTTATGTTATTTTACTTTTTGTTTTTAAAGGGATAGTAATACTTCCCTTTATCTTTATTTTATTTTGTAGGCATTAAAAAAACATGAAGAACGATATCTTATCTCTCAAACCTTTATAGTTTGAGAGATATTCACAAGCAAAGTTTCCCCTCCCGCCCCTTTTACCTAGTGTAAGCCATCTCTTCTCAGATGTGGAATCCAGTCCAAAGACCAGACAGATAACAGCAGGGGACAATCTTCTTCCTATGAGAACAATGAAAGCCCACCCCCCCTTGACAAGTTTTTCAGGTTTTTCCCTTATCTTAATTGAAGATGGTCCCTCTCTGCAATCTACCTGGGCAACTCCCTTCTGCTCTAGCTGAGCAGTGTTACATCAGTAAATGTAACATAATTGAAATAACACTCTCCAAAGTCCAAATACTATGATGATTAATTAGAGCTGCTTTTATTATGAAACATTACTATCCCTTTAAGTACTTCAGCTTCAGGGTACCTGATTGTCATATATATATACATAGATATATACAGTTTTGTAGTTCAAGAACCACACTCATAGGACTTCCAAATGATGAAACAGGTGCAGAGTTTACTATCAACGTTTCGGCCCTACCTTGGGCCTTTGTTAAGATAATGGTCAAGATAGATATATTGATATAGATATATGTATATATATATATACAGTACTGTGCAAAAGTCTTAGGCAGGTGTGAAAAAATGCTGTAAAGTAAGAATGCTTTCAAAAATAAACATGTTAATAGTTTTTTATTTATCAATTAACAAAATGCATAGTAAGTGAACAGAAGAAAAATCTAAATCACATCCAAATTTGGTGTGACCACCTTTTCCATCAAAACAGCATACATTCTTCTAGGTACACTTCCACAGCCAGGGATTTTGTAGGCATATAGTCAGATGTATGATTAAAAAAAGTATGCCAAACAGGTGCTAATGATCATCAATACAATATGTAAGTTGAAACACAATCATTAACTGCAACATGGGTCGGCATTGCCTGTCAAATGCAGTTGTTTATGAATATTATAAAAAAAAAGTATGTGTTGCTGGTGTCCTGAGAAAAACATATGGACATATACAAAGGGCATGCACTTCATACCCTCTTTTTTTTGCTTTAAAGCCATGTGTTGACTATCCCTTTGACACTGAAAGGGTTAGCCTTATTTGTGAAGTGATGTTATAGAGAGCACATGAACCGTTTCAGCACGAGAGCGGTGTTTCCATATCACACCCCTGATTATTGTTTTATTTAATATTCACATTATCACAGATGCACACAATGACCTATACAATCACATAGACACACAGACACATGTACACGCCCCTTCACGATGTGGTATACTGACACAGCTTTGGGCATGTGAGAGATCTGCATATTTACTGTCTGATACATTCCATACATGTTCCAATGCTCCTGCAGTATGAAGCAGTGTTTTACAGAGGCTGGGTGCCACATGGTCCACATCCCCAATACTTGCAGGCTAGGGGTAAGTCAACTACGGTACAGCATCCTGTATGAATCACAGCTGCCTACTGTAGGAGCATTGTTAATGTAAGGGAGTTATAAGTCTTTAAATTGTTACCTCATTAATGCAGATGGCCTTGCCATTGTTAACAGCCCACCTCACTGTCTTCCTCTTCTGCCTCCCATACATCATGTATTCATCTTCTTTTAACTGTTGTGCCACTCTCCCCATGTGTAATGTAACTGAGTTACAATTGTTTAAGGCCACTCTCCCCATGTGTAATGTAATTGTGTTACAAGTCTTTAAACTCTTACCTTCTGTTTTCATTAGTTGGATTGTCACAGTACAGCTCAGTACCATACAGCTGTCAATCACCTCCGCTCCCCATCTCCTCTTGTGTCTCCTTCCCACCTCATTCTCGGATGCAAAAATCTTCATGTGACTTGCCACGCTGTGTTGCCAATGTGTGTCCAGGTCATGTGGATGCAAAGTCCGCATCTGAGAAGAAGTTGGGCAGGAGACACAAGAGGGGAGGGGGAGCAGAGGTGATTGACAGCTCTATGGTACTGAGCTGTATTGCTGCAACCCAACTAATGAGAACAGAAGGTAAGAGTTTGATAACTTGTAACTTCATTATATTACACATGGGGAGAGTGGCACAGTGGTTAAAAGCAGATGAATGCATGATGTAAGGGAGGCAGATACGGAAGGCAGTGAGAGGGAGAGTTAACAGTGCCAAGGATTAATCCTGGCAGTGAAATGGTTAAGTAATCTTACTATGTTGAAGAGGTACAAATGAGGCAGTGTTTAATCTGTCATTGACCCTCCAGACAGAGAGTGAGGCAGATGCTATCGGCTGAGGATGATGGGCGTTTGATTCCAGGTGTATGTGTGTCAAGGGGTGTGTGTTTGAATGCGTGCATGCTACAGGTGTGTGTATTTTGCTGTATGTAGTGTCAGTGGGCCATGTGGATGCAGGTAAAGGGCTATTTGGTTGTGATGTGTGTGAGTGGGTTCTATGTATGGGTGTTTATCGAGTGTGTGTTGGACATTTTTTTTCTTTCAGTCGGAAGTTGGGGGCGGGCACACTTCTTGCAGAGATTCGGCCCCTGATCACTCCTGTCAAAATCATGCCCCCCTGTATTTCTAGGACTGGCTGTACCCTTGGGTGTGTTTGTCTCCTGATAAGACATAAATTATGAAATCAGATTCTCTCTTATATATATATATATATATATATATATATATATATATATATATATAGATATATATAGATATATAGATATACATACAATCAGTGCAATTTAAGGAAATGACAAACTTAATTTTCTTATGAAAGATGATGTCATAGATATGGAAGTTTAAGAAAAATGGCCATTTTGTTATAACATTGAGCACATTCACACATTCAAGTCTACTTTCAGGTCCACCAGGATTAATAGGCCCAGTGGGACCTCGCGGAATAGCTGGGCCTACTGGACCAAAAGGAGAAAGAGGGCCACCAGGTCCGAAAGGGGACCGGGGTGACAGTAGCACTTCAGGTATGTATGAACATCATATATGCAATGTGATCATATGTGTATAAACATGGAAATGTATGCTCTTTTAAAGCATTTGAGCATAAGTAATGTAATTCTTTAAAACTATGAAGTAACAATGATGTAGCATGGATATAGTTTCTAATGAACAGGGTTGAATTCAGGAATAGGGGTGGGCAAAAAGTGAGAAAAATTTCCCTCATCATGACTTTTTTCGCAAAAGTTTTCTCCTTTTCGCCAGAGCAAAATTTTCCTCCTTTTTTCCAATTCCAATAAATGTTTTGCCTATTCCAGCACATTTTTCATCTATGTTTCCTATGGTACAACATTTCCGAGCACAATATTACTTCTTTCTGAGAGGTGCAGTCGAGAAATAAGTAACTGAAATTCAAAGTTGTGAGTCCTGCAGCAACATATATAGCTTGAAAAATGTGATGACATGCAGAGTGCATTTGTCCTTTGACCATAGCACTAACTTCCTGCTTAAGTGACACTGGAACATATTCATGATGATGTCAAGTAATGAAAAAAAATAAAGTAGAACCTACAATATGGCAGTGGTGGTGGGGGACTGGCATGGTGTGATTCATGTGTGTGTGTTTATATATATATATATATATATATATATATATATAGAGAGAGAGAGAGAGATTCCTACAGCAGTTTTCATCATTATCACGTTTGTGTCAAATATAAGCTATTCTTCTTCTCAGATTACTGATGCACATTACTTATTGGTCATAGCAGTGGTGCAAAGTGTGGTAGATGATAGCAACCCTTCTTCACACCCCTCTTCCTCATCATCATCATCCGTGATGCTGGTAATACCTTTGGTCTGTCTTTCTCTGTCATAGCTTTTGGATCATAAGTGAAGTATCTACATTCTGTGGACTTCATGGACTGAGGGGTTCCCGAGGAGCTGCTACTACTCTTGGGGCTAGATATTGATGCAGTTCTACTGCTAGTACTACTTGGTGTCAAAAGGTGAAGCACTTCCATCAGCAGCAGATGCATTAATCATAGCTAAGGTTGTGGATGTTGATACCCTGTGTTGCTGTTGTTGTTACTGCTGGTTACTCAAAGTGTGTGTGGTTGATTGGGACTTGGACTTAGAAGTGGTGATGATGCTGATGATGACTGGCAGGTTGTCCAGGATCAGAGTTCCCAATGGTTTTCTTAAACAGTTTATAGGCAGGCATAGTTCTCCTTTTCAGTGGTGGAAGATTGAGCTTTTGCCTTTCTTTTTTATTTTTATTTTATTGTTTTTTATTATTATTATTATTATTATTTTAAGTTATCCACCCTATCTTATCACAGTCTGGCCAAAAGAAATATATATAACTAGAAAACAAAATCAACAACTTAGCAAATTAGACCCCAGTTGCCTGTGTCTTGCCAGGCAGACATACCGAATTTCTTGGGTATTTGGGGTAACACTGCTCAGCCAGAGCAGAAGGGAGGTGCCCAGGTAGATTGCAGAGAAGAACAATCTTCAATTAACCCATTGCCGACAATGGACGTACATGTACGACCTCGCCGGATGTCCTAGGAGGACAGAAGACATACATGTACGTCCCGGAAACCATTCAATTGAATGACAAAAAAAACCCCTGTCATTAAGTGCCGGCCACGTGCGTGCGCGGCTGGTCACTAAGGGGTTAAGAGAAGGGAAAAAATTGAAAAACTTGTAAAGGGGGGCAGGGCTTTCATTGTTCTCATAGGAAGAAGATTGTCCCCTGCTGTTATCTGTCTGGTCTATGGACTGCATTCCACATCTGAGAAGAGATGACTTACACTAGGTAAAAGGGGTGGGAGGGGGAATGTTGCTTGTGAATATCTCTCAAACCATAAAGATTTGAGAGATAAGACTTCTATCGTTCTTCATGATTTTTTAATGCCTACAAAATAAAATAAAGATAAAACGAAGTATTACTATCCCTTTAAGGGAGGAAAAAGGCCTTTTGTTTTAACCTCTCTCTTCCCACATTCATAGAACACAGAATAGGAAATTCTGTAATTTCATTCAGTGCAAATGTAGACACTCCAAATGCTCACAACAGCTCACATAATTAATGTTTTTTCTACTTTAAGTTAGTTTTTCTCAACTTTATCTCACCTTAGCAAGAAACAAAGATTTTCACATACATTACTTTGCATGGGACTTTTATTTAATAAACACGGAGCAGTGTTTTGCTTCAGAATTGCTTATCTTTTTATTTGATAAATGTGACCAATGGTATAAGAAAATCACACTACATTGGCATCAATGGTCTCTCTTGCCACAATTGTGTCATTGAGAGACTGAAGTGACATAAAATAATGTAAAAAGTGTGTCATGATGCAGATTACAAGTGAAAAAAGAGTTTACTTAAAAATGTGTGCTTTTAGACCTGGATTACATTTGAGATTAATATCTCATTGGGAAGAAAATTCCTTAATTTTTTTGGGGGGGAGTTTTTATTCATTTATATACTTCACATTAGAGCAGTTGAACATGTTCCATATCACACCGTGGAACAGGCAGCCAATCAAAGCCCCATAGGACATCATTCAGTGGTTACAATGCAATCTACCAGGATTACCTGATAACCTCCCTATCAGACAATATTTGCTTCAACAATTTGGGGTTGTTGAAACTTTTGTTAGATCAGAAATCCATGTTATCAAATAAACAGACATATAAAGATATTTCAATTACAAGTGTAAACAATGCCCTGAACTGAACCAGCATCAATGTTTAATATCTTGGGATCCCTTTGGTGGAATATTTAATACAATAAGTTAATGTGGCAGTATTGTCAACTTGCAACATTGAAGGCTTAGAGAAAATGTGTATTACATTTACTTGCTATGCTCATCTATAAAGTGGTCACTGACTCACTACTAAACTATTTTTACTTATTAGCTAAATGATGTGTTGATACTCATTTCAGTTCTTGGCCTATTTAACCCACTCCGACATGCAAAGAGTGACAGACACACCACATTTTCGGTGGTTTGAAGTTTCCATAATAAGTGCCGATTTCAAAAATTCATACAATTTGGGGATTTATTGTTGGGATTGTTTAGGAGCATTTTTCAGGTCTAATGATGCTTGTTCAGATGTTCCAATGGCACAGGCTGAAAAATAGGCTTATTTTGGAGTCAAACTTTAGCTGTGCACCCCAGTGTAACTGATTTAAGAAAGTCTCTCAAACGAAAAAATCATACCATATAAGAAAGACTCAGCTCAAGTATAATCCAGTCTTTTTTTATTAAGGGGATAATAATGTTTCAAAATAAAAGCAGCTCCAATTAATCTCCATAGTATTTGGGCCATGGAGAGTGTTATTTCAATACTGTCAGAGTTGTCGTTCAAGAGTAATTGAATGATAAAGTTTCCCCCTCCAGCCCCTTTTACCTAATGTAAGCCGCCTCCCCTCAGATGTCGAATCTGATCACTTGATCAGACAGGTCACAGCAAGGGACAATCTTCTTACTGTGAGTATCAGGAAATCTCTGCCCCCTTGACAGACTTTTTAGGTTGTTCCTTATAATCACTGAAGATTGTCCCTCTCTGTGATCCATCCGGACAGTTCTTGCTGCTCTGTGGTGAGCAGTGTTACATCAGTAAAAGGGGCGAGAGGGGATAATTTGTCATTCAATTACTCTTGAATTACAACTCAGACAGTACTGAAATAACACTCTCCATGGTCCAAATACTATGAAGATTAATTGGAGCTGCTTTTATTTTGAAACATTACTATCCCTTTAATGATTACATTGCAATTGATTAGTGTTATCAACTTTTTTCTCTAACAGATTCCCTTTGAAGTATGTGGAGATATTTGTAGGAAAAGCCCCTCGATAACATTATCAAATTGAACGGAATCTTGGCCTTAGTTATAAATAAATATTTTTTAAATAACACCATGAAAAATATGCAAAAATATATATGTTAGCGCTAAATATTAAAGAATACCCAGTGTATAATGAAAGATATATATATATATATATATATATATATATATATATATATATATATATATATATATAATAACGGATGTCTCAATCAGATAAACCTGAAAATCAAGAGAATTTATTATATCAAAAAGACCAAAATTTATCTATAATGTATAAAATCTGATATTATTCTTTCCCCTCCAAACAATCCAATGTTCTGACCATTAATAAAAAATGGTCCAATAATGCTAGAGGCCAGAGAATATATCACAAATATGCTGGTAAGGATGTAAGCAAGAGAATCAACCTATACAACAAATGGTGGTGTTTCAGGGGCCCCCTCAAAGCACCATCCCAACAGAATAGAAAACGTGATATGTGGAACGACAGATCCTACATAACAGACTTTCTGGTGTTACAATCAATATTTACACAAAAGATGCAATATAAAAAAATTAAAACATAGTAATGATAATATATAAGAAAGGGTGGAATTGTAAGGAGGATACAATACGTTATTTCAAAAATATTTAAAAAATTATTATGTTATTTCAAATTAGTGATTTGGAAATGTTGTATACACTCCAAACTCTTTCCAAATCTCTACACAACATAACTTTTTAAGGCCTATGGGATACGTTAATCTGTACACATTGAATAAAATTTTCTTTCATTATAGATGCCGGTCTTTTTTTCAGGAACTTTCTTTTCCGAAAATCACTGAGAACAGATGTTCTTAACTTGGTTACCTAAGCATGCATTCTTTACCAAGATTTTTTATGTGTAGCAGTTTGATATTATAGGTCCCAAATTTATTCAGAATATCTGATTATTTTATGCCAAGTGAAGACAACAGTGTTAAGTACACTGGGACTTGCACCTTTTCAAATACAGGCCTTTTCTGAATAATGTCGGGATCTATAATATCAAACTGCCTCACATAAAAAAATCATGGTTAAGAATGCATGCTTAGGTAACCAAGTGAAGAACATCTGTGGTCAGTGATTTTCATAAAAGAAAGTTCCTGAAAAAGGGACCTGCATCTATAACGAAAGAAAATGTGATTTCATGTGTACAGATTAACATATCCAGTTGACCTTAAAAAGTCTTGGTTTGTAGAGATTTGGAAAGAGTTTGGACAGTGTACAAAATTTCCAAATCACTAATACAATATATAACAGTAAATATTTTTAGTTTTGAAATAGCTTATTGTCTCCTCCTTACAATTCCTCCCTTTTTTAAATATTATCATTACTATGTTTTAATTTTGTATTGCATATTCTGTGTAATATTTAACTGTAACACCAGAAAGTCTGTTTAGTAAGATCTGTCATTCCACATATCACGTTTTCTATTGTATTGGGTTGGTGCTTTGAGGGGGCCCTTGAAGCACCACCATTTGTTGTGTGGGTTGACTCTCTTGCTTACAGCCTTACCGGTGTATATGTGATATATTTTCTGGTCTCTAGCATTATCGGCGGACCAAATCCATTTTTTATTAATGGTCAGAACGTTGGATTGTTTAGAGAGAAAAGAATAGTATCAGATTTTACACATTATAGATAAAGTTTGGTAATTTTGATATAATAAATTCTCTTGATTTTCAAGTTTATCTGATTGAGACATCCTTGATTTATAAAATATATATATATCCTTCATTATACACTGGGTATTCTTTAATATTTAGCGCTAATATATCTATTTTTGCAATTCTGGTTTTCTATATTTCTTAGGTGAGAGAAGTAATATATCTTGTAGCAGCTTCTTATCACTAGTAACACATCGTTATTTGGCAGGGTAGTGCACACTTAGTTATTTTTTTCTTTTTTACTATGAAAAATATCTTAAAAACTAATCTTTCTCCATTTAGTTGTAGATTCTCTTAGACATCAAATAACGACTCTTGATGGCCGACTGAATAAAATGCAATTGAGTCTTGAAACACAGAAGAAAGGTTAGTATAATACACACTCTGAAGAGATGACATATTTTTGCAACAAGTGCCCGCATATTTTCAGTACTATGAAAGTAATTTTTGTTTGACAGTGCCAATTCATTTGAATATTGTTGTTTAGTTATGGCATTATTTAACAGTAGAAATTACTATTTTGGAGTTATTTTTAATTATAGAACATTTTCTTTTTCAAATAATGGGGAAGATTGAATATTGCAATTATTCCCAGTAATAGTGGGAAGAACAATTAATTAATTGCCCTTGTTTCTTTTTACTACAGCTTTTCTCTTCTCTAAAGGGACAAGTACTACGGATAAACTTTTTGTTACAAATGCTATGGAAGCTAATTATAATGATGCAAAATCAACTTGCTCTAAGGCTGGAGGTCAGCTGGCTTCACCAATGAACTCTGAAGAGAACCAAGCAGTATTGAAAATTGTTTTACAGTATAAGAAGAATGCATTCCTCGGTATAAATGATATACAAACAGAAGGTACTTTTAGGTACCCAAATGGTGCAATAATTAGCTACTCTAATTGGAAAATTGGTGAACCTAATAATGAATTTGGGGTTGAGGACTGTGTGGAAATGTATAACACAGGAAAATGGAATGATAAAAAATGTGAAGAAAAACGTCTCATGATCTGCGAATTTTTCTGAATCAAAATGCCTAGAGATGAACAAATTCTAATGTAATTATGTAGCAAAATGTCTAAACTGATTTTGTGTGCTTTGTCTTTTATACTTTGTATACTTGCAGTGTAGCACTTGGTAATATCAAGATACTTAATAAAGCATTGTTTCATATATTTCTATGTCATTGTCATAATTGGAGGGAATATCTGTAATTTACTAGGCATTGGAAATGACAGTCAAGAATTCATATGCTTGCTGTGTTAATAAATTATGTGCATACAGAAAAATGACATAGAGGTCCATCATGAATCTGGACAATAAATGTGGAAGACAGCTACCCATGTCATAAATGTATTAAAGGGATAGTAATACTTAAAATGTAATAAAAAAATATGTTGTAGGGTTTATCCCCCTGAGTAAAACAAGAGTACTCCCACTGCTGAAAGGTGTTTCATTCAAAAGTTATTGTCAAAGTTGAATTTTTTAGGTGCAATATCACAGTGGCCTGAAATTGTACAGTGGCGCTGTTGCTACACCATCCTATGGAGATTTATGGTCCTGGGACCAGAGCTGTCCATAGAATCGTGTAGCAACAGCGCCACTGTACAATTTTAGGCCACTGTGATATTGCACCTAAAAAAATCAACTTTGAAAATGTTTGTTTTACTCAGGGGGATAAACCCTACAACATATTTTTTTTTACATTTTAAGTATTACTATCCCTTTAAGAAATTCAAATATAATATAATGGAATCAGGTGTCTAGTTGAGCTTTCAATGTAAGAAACAAAAATACTCAAGCATTTGTCAAAGTAGGTGTTTATTCCCATTATAAAATAGAGAACAATGGAAAATAAACATAAATTGATCACCAACACCCCTACCCAATTTTTTCTCATAAAAAAGATATGTATGCCCCTTAATAAGCATCAGTATGGGA
Source organism: Rhinophrynus dorsalis (assembly GCA_037306005.1). Classification (NCBI taxonomy): domain Eukaryota; kingdom Metazoa; phylum Chordata; class Amphibia; order Anura; family Rhinophrynidae; genus Rhinophrynus; species Rhinophrynus dorsalis. The sequence continues at coordinate 131,459,228 of CM074724.1, forward strand.
GTTGCTTTATATGGCCATGATAATTCCTGCCCTACCAATATAAAAATTTGAACCTCCCACTGTTCTGCAATGTATAGTTAAGACAGAGAGATGAATAAGCTGAGTGATAGAGAGATAAGTAAAATACTTTGTTGAGTAGTTATGTAGTGAGATTTAAAGGGATAGTAATACTTTGTTTTATCTTTATTTTATTTTGTAGGCATTAAAAAACATGAAGAATGATATAAGTTTTATCTTTCAAACCTTTATGGTTTGAGAGATATTCGCAAGCAAAATTTCCCCTCCCGCCCCTTTTACCTAGTGTAAGCCATCTCTTCTCAGATGTGGAATCCAGTCCATAGACCAGACAGATAACAGAAGGGGACAATCTTCTTCCTATGAGAACAATGAAAGCCCTGCCCTCCTTGACATGCTTTTCAGGTTTTTCCCTTATCTTAATTGAAGATTGTCCCTCTCTGCAGCCTACCTGGGCACCTCCCTTCTGCTCTGGCTGAACAGTGTTACATCAGTAAAAGGAGCGGGAGGGAGATACTTTGTCATTGAATTACTCTTGAACTACAACTCTGATAGAATTTAAATAATACTCTCCAAAGTCCAAATACTATGATGATTAATTAGAGCTGCTCTTATTATGAAACATTACTATCCCTTTAATAAGCATCACCAGTACACCTGTTACTGCTGTTGTCTGCTATGTTGGGGCAAAAATTAGTAATGGGGATAGATGGAATCCTTTTTTTTGGGAGCACTGACAGCAATCTTTCACAACATACACTTTTTGATTACAAACCGCTTACTTTGGCTCATGAGAAAGTGGTTTGTATCATGAAATGCATATAGAATATGTTATATATATTTTAATTCAATTTTAGTTTTACTTGTTAATCCCACAATACTTTATATATATATATATATATATATATATATATATATATATATATATATATATATATATATACTGTATGTTATAATTAATTAGATCATCACTTAGAACCCTAGTATCTCTCTTAATATTTATTGAATATTTTTTTTTCTAATACCTAGGTTTTGGTTCAAAAGTATGCATGATTTCTTTTTCTTGTCCATTTGCTACTCCTTATTGTAAGGAGAAATATTTTTTTATTTCTTTGGAGGCACTTATGGTTGATATATGGGTATATTCAGTATCCCCTGTGAAACCATATATGGTCCTAGATTATTATCCTATGAAGGGACATGGAGATATCAATGGATGCACAGACAGGACACTGGCAGTGACCAAATTCCTAGAACGTTAACGTTAGCGGAGGTAGCACAGATAGGACACTGGCAGAGACCAAATCCCTAGAACGCTAGGGATAGCGGAGGCAGCACAGACAGGACACTGGCAGAGACCAAATCCCTAGAACTCTAGGGATAGTGGAGGCAGCACAGACAGGACACTGGCTAGTGAACAAATCCCTAGAATGCTAGGGATAGCAGAGGCAGCACACAGATACTGGCAGATGACTTTGGGGATTGACAGGCCAGGCAGGTGCTGTAGCGGTATTCTGAAAGCGAGAGTAGGTGGACCGGAACGCAGGGTACGCACCCTGATAGGTCTGAAGCCCAAACTGCCAAATAAGTACTCACAGAGATAATAGCCAGTCCTAGTCAGTAATGGAATCGGGTATTCAGCCAAGCCAGGTTGGTACACATGGAGGTAGTCAGCCAGTCCTAGTCAGCAATGGAATCGGAACACAGGAGTGTCAGGAATGCCAGGAACATAGTCAGGTGAGCCGGGAACATAGTCAGGTGAGCCGGGTCATACAAGGAACAAGAACAAGCAGTAACTCAAACGCTAGGTAAGGTTACACCATGAAAGGGTGCTGAAAAGATGACAGGAGAGAGTTTAAAAAGGCTAACCCTGGGAGGAGCCAGAGCCCAATAGCCAATAAGGATCGTGCAAGGGAAAACCCGTAAGTAGCAATGTCACCCTGCCGCTAGAATCACGGGCACCATGATAGTGTTCTATGCTGACTTTCTTCTTGTTTATTGGTACAGATTGCGAGGGTGGGAAGCCCTACCTACTTAAAAGAGCAGCGAAGATACATATAGGATTTTTTTACTTCTTTTGTGTGATTAGTTAAAAGTATTTAATGTGTTGTAATATGTCCTATGTTTGTTGTCTGTATAATATAAATTGCTAGAACTATACAGTTCTCCATAGAATGTGACAGAAACTGCCTGTCACTTCCTGTCAGTTAGAACTATCAGGAAGTAAACACAGTAAATTCACTTCCTGATTATTTAAACTGCTCTAAATTTTGAATAAAACATCTGACAACGATGGGAATTACCTTGTTTTATTCAACAGGAAAACGTCTATAAAATATGTGTTTTTATAAAAAAAAGTTTACTGCTACTTTAAGTTTACTACAAACTTTTCACTTACTGAAGAAGGAGATAATTCATCAATATACAATTCTAAACTTCATGTTCAATGGTGTTATTCCTTCAATTCTACTGTTTCCTTGTTTTCTTTTGTTCTCTCCACTCTTCCTGCCCTCCCTCCTAATCCTCTGTCTTGTAAAGCATTCTCCAAAACATTATGATTAGAATTTATTTTGTAATTATTTCTACATCTGAGCCAGAATCACTGGAACTGTATTCAGAAGAATCTGGCTGCATATTATGTTGTTTCCTACGATCATTTTTAAATAAAGCATAAACCCTTTTGGTAACAAAATCCTGGATGTCCCTAAATAATTTCTTCTTCTTCCTAAACATTATCTCTTTTTTTAATTTCTCAGTCTCAATTTATTATTTTCATTAATATTTCCAATATCTTTTGATTTCTTAAATCCAGCCCAGTCCAAAATAATCTTTTCAATCCCCAATGTAATGTCTCACAAAATTTTGTTATCATCTTCTGATATCAATTCTAAAAGTTCTTATGAACATTTAGTCAACACATTCTGCAATTCTTCAAGAAAACTGTAATTCTGCAAATTCTTACTAGGAAGCAATCAAATTTTTAAGCCATTGGGACAAAGGTTTATAGGAGGAGGGATTGTTTTAAGTGGATATGTTTTTAGTCTGTGTGGGGTAGGGAGGTTGAATGGGATTGACCTCTGAGCCTCACTTTGATTTGCTATTTTGAGTAAATGCTATTTTTGATACTATTTCTTTATTTTTGATTTTTAACTAAAATATCTATAGGTGTGCCATTTATAACTCACTTTAGTATTTTCTTTTACTTTTTTGTAATCTAAGAACCTGTTATAGCTAGCACCTTGTCCCCAGGCTCATTTCACTGCTCCAATGAAAAGACAGGATATGAATCACTCACCAGATTTTCATACAAAAAGGTATCTTTAATATCAGATTATGATAGCCTGAATGACTATATTCTAGGAAAAATAAAGGGATGAATAGTTTCTCTGAGATACCAGGAGTGAGCTAGTCTGAAATTTAACACACAGGGGTGTAACTAGAAAATACTGGGCTCTGGGTGGAATCTGAAGGTACATCCCATGTGTTTGGAGCAAGTTTGAACAGTGTGTGCTGACAAAGACCTTATTGAAAACCCCAGACTGAATTTTAATCACTTGTCAACACAGACTTTAGTTCCCCTCTAAAGGATCTCAGACACTTTTACATGGCATGGAAAGACAGGAAGAAATTCAATTTGCTTACAGCACCATTGGGTTGTTTCATCATGATTACTAACCCACATGCTGACAGATTACCTTTTAAAATCCACAGGGATAGGCATTGAATTGCTCTGTAACGCATTGGACACCTCTCTGGTATTGAGAGGGTTAATGAAGAGGCTCACATATACTATTCTTATCTTATTGGCGTGGACTGTGTGTGATTATATCAGTGCCTGTTAGTCAAGATAAGAAACTGGTCTGATTGTAGGACTGCAGGATATTCACTGATTACCTAAGAAGATGGGGCCTCTCACATCTGCACCTTCTGCACCCAGTGTAGTTATGCCCCTGTTTTCACCCATCAATTTTTAGATGAATGTTATTTATCACCAAACAACTCTTGGAAACTGCCATCAGCATTCCTTCTGTATAAGTAGGATGCAGAACACATTTCTACTCCTTGTTTTGCTTTATTCAAATACAGCTGTTCTCCTACGAACATGAGATTCATTTTATTTTGTAGTCAAATAATGGAGCTTGACTACATTGCTGGTATATAATTTCTTCAACAAGAGCAGACATGTTTATCTTACTACTGCTTTGTCCACTTTATCTTAAACAGCTGCAGCAGCGATCAAAATTATGTAACTGTATATAAACAGTACATAGCATGTATTATATTTAGAAGGCACATTTCATATCTCCAAAATGTGGGAAGAAAGCAGGCTGCGCTGTAGTATGGGAGGTATGACATTGAAAGGAAAATGTTGTCTTTTGTGTTGAATGCTAAAGAATGTCTAGTGCTATAAGTTAACACAAGCTTAAGTACTGTTGCCATACAGTGGATGAAGTTTGTAATATCACATTCATGCAATGCGGAATAGACATTCATGAAACAATCTTCCTCCTTCTTGGTTATCTATATCTAATATAGTGCACAGGCAACACTGTACAGTGAGTATAAAATCGCTAACACTCCTTCAACTAAGCACACAATAGAACACACTTTCTCAAAACTCAGAAGGAGTGTAACGTTTCTCCTGTTTGCTATGGGTACACTGTACTGCAGTGGTTCTCAAGCTTTTTTTGCTCAAGGCACACCTAACACGCAGTCTGGCATTTTCGGGGCACGCCTATCATTATATGTCATTTGTAAAGGGTGTAATGAAGGTTACAAATACATAAATATATAGTTATTGTTAGACCTCACAACTAAAATAAACATATTGTGCATAGTAATATCCTTAAATATACAGTTGGAAATCTACATTTCCATTTTTGTCAAAGCCTTATAGATAAAATGGGGCACCCTAAGTGGATGTCCGGGGCACACCAAAGTGCCACGGCACCCTGGTTGAGAAACACTGCTGTACTGTGTTTTGAATACATATTTTGCTGTATTTCTGAGAATGGCTAGTATGTAGCATAACCATACCTGGGAACTTGCCGGGTTTCACCCGGAGACTCCGGATTTAGGTCACTGTCTCTGGATCTCCGGGTGAAACATTAAGTTCTCCAGGTAAAGTGAAAATAGAAATCCAGTGGCTATCGTAATGTTGTATGAGGCTCACACGCTGCAGTAGCATACCTCCTCAGGCAGGTGGCCTCAGTGAGCCAATGCAGTGTGCACACACGGGCACAGATCAGTAAGAAAAGAATGACAGCAGTCATTACGTGGGCACTTGAGGATCGGTAGGAGCAGAGCAGAGAACTTGTACACCACTGTAGTCCAGCCAGTTTTGGCTGGTAAGTGTATTGTTTTTTTCATTTAACCCTTTGAGTGCCAGTGGAGTAGATAAAACATTGCAAAACAATGCATTGTGTACCCTTTTGGCAGTCAAATAGTTAATAACACAAAGATCTCCTGGTGACCCTATGATAAAAGTTCCCAGCTATGAGCATAACCTTTTGTGTTGGAATAAAAGCAGTTTATTACTTCCTCAAAATGTGAAGACGAGACCAAATAGTAAATAGTAAGTTGGTGCAATTTTAGAGTAAACCAATTCCACCATAGGGGTTGAAATGAAAATTCTAAAAATGTAACTTGATATGTTTTAGACTGCGTTTTCTGCATTTGAATTCTTTCATTTAGTATACAGACAGCAACTGAAGGGTTAACGTCTTTCATTACCTCTTAAAGGACCAGAGCTGGAGAGAATCAGAAGTTGTGTAGAATTTTCCTTTTATTCAGCAAAGATTTGACAGGAACAGGTTATACAGGTTACAAGATGGTTCAGCATTTCAGAGGTTAATGATGTTATGGGTACAGCATGATGTTATAGGTGTGTCCCTTCTACTCTCTCTCTTACTCTTAAGCTTAAAGGCTGCCTTAAAAAACACACTGCCATCACCTAGAATCCATTGCATATGTTCAAACATGGATGTACTGTGAATCCTCTAATGAATATTAATTAAAGGAGCAGTAAACTTTCTTTATGAAAACACATATTTTATAGAACTTTTCCTGATGAATAAAACAAGGTCACTCCCATTGCTGTAAGATGTTTTATTCAAAATGTATAGCAGTTTAAATAATCAGGAAGTGAATTTACTGTGTTTACTTCCTGGTAGTTCTAACTGACAGGAAGTGACACACAGTTTCTATCACATTCTATGGAGAACTGTATGGCTCTGACTTTTTTGACTTTCCTCTCCATTAGACTCTAACAGGAAATCTAATTAGAATTTGACCACTAGAGGGCACTGCTAATGTAAAAAAACATGGGTTTAAACTGTAATAACTCTGGAACTATAAATCTCTGGGCAGTGGGAGTACCCTTATTTTACTCAGTAGGAAAATCCCTACAATATATATTTTTTCATAAAAAAAGTTTACTGCTCCTTTAACCACGTGTAATGCATATATACATTTGATTGATCAGAACAGATGATAACTATGAAGTCACTAGTATGCTAGGAGGAGTGGCAGCTAAAATTAACCTGACTTTGAGAGCAAGGTGACTTAACTATATACCACACATTAGCTGTTAATAACTTAAAGAGATAGTGCAGCAATTTCTGATCTAACATTATGAACAAGGCTTTCAACCTTTTAAATAGTACAGGTGTCTCCCATGACCTCACTAGCATTCAAGGGGTTAGTTCAATTTAAATCAATGGGAATTTTCACACACACACACACACACACACACACACACACATACACACACACACACACACACACACACAATTACAACATAAAAGAACTGGATATGCAGCCATATTTGTTTCTTTATTTGAAATTGAAATGGTCATATAGTAAAATTTCACATCACCATTGTACATTTTGCTTTGAAACTCAGATTTTGCAGACAAAGGGCAGATTAATGCAGGCGTTTAAGGAGTACCACAGACCATCTGTAAGGAAAAAATAGGAAAAGGGTATTTAGTCCTTATAAACTGTCCAATTTTAAGGATTATTCTTTTGTGGATAAGGAAGGCCCTTTGCCTCGTCACTCAAAGCTTTTCTGATCTATTTCCCAGTCATCACCAAGTGGTCAGACATTTTCAGGTCTGAAGGACCATTGTGTATCTCTTTTATCCATATCTTTCATTTTCCAAGTTTGCACAGCTATCTTCTAGTAGCTTCATGTGACAATGCATTTTGTTTTTCACAGTGTCATGTTACACTACTCCCCACAGTTTTATGTAACTCCTTGAGGACCGAGAGGTATGCAACGCATTGGTTTGCAATGTGGGCTGCACATCTGTCTAGTCCACAAGGGTTTATGGTAACTCTCCATTTTTTCTGTATTTGATTTCCCTTTTTACTTCTACGGATCTGTCTTATCTGTTTCTCTACATAACCCTTTAAGGTCCAGATTGGTTAGCAACATATTGCTTTGCAGTGTGTTGCACCCCCCCCTCCCCGTGTTCTGGATACTATTATAAACATACTTCATATTAATCATACATTTTAGTTCAGGGTGACCAGACCTCACCTTTAACCGGGGAAGCATATGAAAATTGCATACTGCAGGGCTGCTTTGACTTTGGTGCACTCCTGAAATATGCCTATTTCCTATGTGTCCCCAGTTAAAGGTGAGGTCTGGTCAGCCTATTTTAGTTGTCTCTGGTTTACTCACTCTTTCTTGCCAGTTGTTGACTGGGTAGTGATCATACCTGGAAACTCTCCGGTTTTGCCCAGGAGAGACTCCAGATTTCACAGTGAATTACCGGGTCTCCGCGGCAGTCTCTCAGTCTCCGGGTTGTTCTCCATCCCGCCTCAGTTCCTCCCATTCCTTGCCCTTTTACCCTCATTCAACATATATTTTGCCTTTTTTATTTATTATTATTTTTTGTCCCGCCCCCCAGTGACTAAGCCCCACCCCTTTTATGAAGCAAATTGCGTAATTTCCCTCCCCTATCGCACTGGCAGGGCTGCCCTCCAGGTAGCCCTGCCTGTCAAGTTCTGAGGTATGGTAGTGATGCACTGGCCATAAATATGAATAAACCCTATGATTCTAGAGCTATTTTCAACGTTTCTAACAACTAAGTTGTTGATACGTTTATCAAGTTACTTTTTTATAGTTTGTTAAATTAATTTACATAACTATGTTTTTTCTTGATTGTTCTATATTTCTAGCTTAGTTGATTCCCTCATGTCTAGGAGCCCTATGAACAATTCTAGGGTAACCCAACTGCACCTTAGAGAATGCAATACAAATTCCCTATTGCATGCAAGGTCTCCACATTGTAACCTTTCTAGCATTTGAGAGATTAAAATCCCCACTTGAATCAATGGTAATTGATTAGCTGCTACACTGCAACTGATTTGCCTAAGAATAGCCTCTTTTTTGTCTTTGTACATATGACCCTCAATTCCCCAGTTTATGTCACTTCCTCCGCTGTGTTCTCTATGCATTTATTTGCATTTCCCTTCTTTATGACCATTGACCCACTTCTTCTTTAGACTCACTTTGCACGTTGAGGGCAATACATCCTCCTCCACTGGGTTTAGGCTCTCCACACGCCCAGTTTGTGTAACTCAAGCAAGTTCCATCCACATTTACGTATCTACAGCTCTAACAGATACATAGAGAGAGACAAGTGTAGAAGATGACTCAGAGGAAGATATATATATATCAGTTAATAAAAACTGTTATATCCTATAATAATAGGAGTATGTGCCATAAGAACGTAAATAAAGTATCATTGTGTGATACAGGCAGAATACAACAACTTACAGTGTCAAGATTTGTGGGGTGACTAAGCAATGCTGGCCAAACCCACAATCTGAGTTTTGAATGTAACCTGAGCAATCCAATTCCCCGTGTAGTAGACACCAACCCCTGGATTATGGTGACCCATATAGTTAACTGCTTATAGATCCCTTTGTTAGTTATTACTTACTAACACCTTTGCTTCCAAAGAGATCACCAATGAATTATATAATGTACTGGTGACTTCTTTTGCAGCTTAAAGCTTTGTTGTTTTTCTGTGTTATAGATGTAGGGTATTTTCTGTGTCAGACAACAGTGGATGGGGCTGAGGGAAGAATTATGTGAGAAGTGGAAGTATGGTTATAGGTCAAGCTAGGGGCAACTAGAATGCCTTTAATAAGGGTTCCTGTGGTAAATCCAACCCAGCTATATGCACTGGCAATTGATATTAAATATGTCTATTATGCTTTTAGTGAAATCATGTGTAATGATGAGATACCACTTACTCCATTTGGTTTCCATACACCGATCCATACATATGTTGCTGAAAGACATTGTCGTCTCACAATTTGTGTCAAGCGGGCATTGTCACATGCGTTGTGTATAGAGGCAAGATTCCCACAATTACAGCGACAAGTATTCTGGGGACACACAACACTGCAATGTTATTATAGGGTAACAAAGCTCACAAAATGTGTTATATTGAGAAAATGTTGTGCTGTAAAATATAGTATAATAAGGTTACAAAAAGTACTTTAACCCTTTGAGTGACAGAGGGGTGCCCAACACATTGTAGAACAATACGTTGTGTATCCCTCTAGAACTCAAAGAGTTAGAGGTAATTAGTGGAAATAAAATTAACGTATGGGATAGATTACATAGTGGGTGATACATATCATCATCATTTTTATCACAGATTACTACTGAAGTCTATGATTAAGTTTATCAATAAAAACAGTGTTAACGTTATATCACCTGCAATGGAGTCCAACTCTGTGGGCTGTATTCAGTAAATGAACTTCCACAGCAAACCAACTACATCATGGATGGAGATAAAACCCCCTATGATTTAAATGGGTGTTTTAACCACCTTGAGATGTCACAAATTCTACTGGAGAAATCTCTAGCGTTAAATGTCCCTATTAAAATCAGTGGAAATTTGGGGAATTTCTATTTTTCCTCTTTGCAAAAATGTAATAGACAGTGGAAGCACCTCAGCAAAGCAATGTGTTGCGTGCCCCTCTGGCACTCAAAGGGTTAATTCTAAAGCTGCACACTAGGAGAATGCTATATTTCACCTTATAATTAAAAATGTACGTGTAATTAATATATATCTGTACTTCATAGACAACAAAAATAACTGCTCTATAATGTGCAAAAGAACATTTTTCACACTTCTACTGATAAAGGTGTTTTCAACATATTGAATGCAATGCATTGCTTCCCAATGCAAAGGAGACAGCTCTAACATTCAAGTGGTTTAAATCAACATTTAAATCAATAGAATTTTCATTTGCCGCCAACAGAGTACAGATGGTTTTGCTCCAGAACAGCACCTCTTTAGATTAAGGAATAAGTCCCTGTATATTATGTGGATGTCTCCGGTGGAAGGTCCTAGTCACACTAGTTTCTTAAAAGGATAGTATTGTTTCATAATAAAAGCAGATCTAATCATCACAGTATTTGGTCCTTGGATAATGTTCAATTCTGTCAGAGTTGTAGTTCAAGAGTAATTGAATGATAAAGTTTCCCCCTCCCGCCCCTTTTACCTAGTGTAAACCCCATCTCCTGAGATGTGGGATCTGGTCCATAGACCAGACAGTTCACAGCAAGGGACAATCTTCGTACTGTGAAAACAATGAAAACCCTGCCCCCTTTGACAGGTTTTTCAGCTTTTAACCTTATCGTAACCCCTTAGTGACAGACGACTTACCTGGTAAGTCCAGGAAGTAATTCGCTAATTGAAGATTGCCCCTCTCTGCAATCTACCTGGACACACCCTGCTGCTCTGTGCTGAGCAGTGTTATATCAGTAAAAGGGGTGGGAGGAGGATAATTTATCATTCAATTACTCTTGAACTACAACTCTGACAGAATTGAAATAACACTCTCCAAGGCCCAAATACTATGATGATTAATTGGAGACGTTTTTAATATGAAACATTCCTATCCCTTTAAAGGGATAGTAATGTTTAATATGGAAAAAATATACATTGTAGCAGGGATTATCTTGTGGAGCATAGCAATGATACTCCAACTACTAATAGATGTTTTATTCAGAAGTTATTGCAGCTCAAATTTGCATTTTTTTGTGTGTGGTATCTCCATGGCATCACATTTTAACCCTCTGAGTGCCAGGGGGTACGGAATACATTGCTTTGCAATCCATTCCGTACCCCTCTGGCACTCAGAGGGTTAAAGTGTCGTTGTTGTTACTCAAGTTTATTAAAAGACTAGTGTAAAAACCCGTGTACACGGGCCAAGGTCCGGTTAATGTTAACCCTTTGAGTGCCAGAAGGGTAAGCAATGCATTGCTTTTGCGTTGTGTACCCCTCTGGCACATAAATGGTTGATCAGCTGCTCCATGTGCAGTAGAGACTGCACGAACAGGCGCAGTCTCTACTGTGCATTATGACTTCTGACAAACATCCTAGCGAATTATTATATAGGATATGGTCAGTTAATCATAAACCTCCATAGACTGCTGTTAAATCCCTGGATGCTGGAAATCTCTAGTGTATAGTGAATCAGTGCACTGGAGATATCTCTAGCAATGCACTCAAGGTTTTAACTGAGCCACAGCAAAATATATACCACTGTATTTTGCAGAGATAATCTCAGTATTGTAATATGAAGTAAATGTAATGTTAGAGGGCTAGCATTTATTAATGTTTCGCCTTTTTGTTTCATATTTAATGTGTCATTTGTTTCCAAAATATTTCCTCAAATCAGCAATCATCATGCCCAGACACCAATGCCCACGATGATTACTTTTCACTGATATATGTACTAAACATATTGACTGCTCAATAAGTTCTCAAAGATGATCCCACAGCCTTACTGTGAGAAATAGTTTTAGCCCTTTGAGTGCCAGAGGGGTACGAAATGTATTGCAAAGCAATGCATTCCGTACCCCTCAGACACTCAAAGGGTTAAGGATATCGTCACTTGAGCTCATGTGCATTAGTTGCAGGTTCAGATATGTTGACAAATCCACCTGTGTTCATAGGAGTATATCCTTAAAACGTATATTGTTGGTATGAACTGACTACCAATGCATACCTCCCAACATTTCAAATTGCCAAAGAGGGACACTTGTGTTTTAGAGGGAGTGGCTGGAGGTGTGGCTGGTGGGCGGGGCATTAGCGAGAATTTTTAGGCTATTTCATGACCTATTGACACCTTCTTGTGTGACCTAATAAATTACTTCTAACAAGACCAATGTATTTTATTTATACAGACTAATTTATAAACACATATACTGATGGTTAAACAAACAATAATGTGAGTTTTATTGCTGTGAAGCAGTGTGATACCCTTATATACACGGCGCACAATCTGGTTTCCTAAAAAGAGGGACATCAGGGTGGGAAAGAGGGACAGAGGGATTTGGGTCAAAAAGAGGGACTGTCCCTCCTAAAAAGGGACACTTGGGAGGTGTGCCAATGTTATGGAAATATTAAACTATGGTCTAGTGATTATCCACGGTTACCAATCACCATTTTCAGAAGAGTCACACATCCAATTTTCAGCCTTAGCTCCATATACTGCCAGATAACAAATACATCAAAATATGTTCCTAGCAATAAACCATTCTTTGCCAGCCAATAACTGCTATTTTATTCAGTCCTGTTGCCTAAATGTATTAACCCATATGTCCATATACTACTGATACCTACAAGTTTAGATATTTAACCCTTTGAGTGCCAGAGGGGTATGCAACGCATTGCTCTGCAGAGCAATGCATTGCATACCCCTCTGGCATTCAAGGGGTTAAATCGCCAAATACCACGGCCACGCATATCACTAGCCACCGTATCTCTTGACAATTTTTCCTATATACTGGTAACCTGCACATTCACACCATAACCTTTAGTGCATAGCCTGAACCCTTTGAGTGCCAGAGAGGTATCCAGCACATTGCAGAATATTGCCTTGGCTACCTTTCAGGTAAGCAAAGGGTTAAACAAAGAACAGAGGAAAGGAATGCCCCCAAATTCCCACTGACTGACCTATTTTCCTCTCATTGGAGCAAGCAGCATTAAAGTGATAGTTATGTTTCACAAAAACAACAGCTCCAATTAATCTTCATAGTATTTGAGCCATAGAGGGTGTTGTTTCATTACTGTGAGCTTTGTAGTTCAAGAGCAATTGAATGATAAAGTTTCACCCTCCTACCCCTTTTACCTAGTGTAAGCCCCCACTCCTCAGATGAGGAATCCAGTCCATAGACCAGACAGCTCACATCAAGGGTCAATCTTGAGAACAGTGAAAACTCTGCCCCCCTTGACAGTTTTTTTCAGCTTTTTCCCTTATCTTAATTAAAGATTGTCCCTCTCTGCAATCTACCTGGACACTCCCTGCTGTTCTAAACTGAGCAGTGTTACATCAGTAGAAGGGGCAGGAGGGGAATACTTTATCATTCAATTACTCTTGAACTGCATCTCTGACAGAACTGAAATAACACTCTCCAAGGCCCAAATACTATGAAGATTAATTAGAGCTGCTTTTATTATGAAACATTTCTATCCCTTTAAAGGGAGGAATTCAGGTGTAGGTAGAGTAATACATTGATATTAATCAGGCATAGAGACAATACAAATATATTCCAAGGTTTGATTTAGTGTGAAATGGCCGTGGTGCATTATCCCCAATATCTCTAAAATATCCAGTTTACCTGCTTACTCATCATCATCTCCAAACACTTCTACCTGCTGCAACTGGCTATCACCCTTTGCACTGTATTTTCCATTCACTGTGTCCACCATTTCAAAATATACTGCTACCCTCTGCACTTTACCATAATCCACTACAAACTGTATTTTCCATTCACTGTGTCCAGACAGTGATACCTATTACACTTACATACCACCATGTCACATACACTCATTTACTAAAAACAATAGGCACTGCTATCCATCACTTTTAACAGCAACACTGTTCACAGACTTTCAAGCACATCATTTATCAATCACAGCACCTAAGTACTGTCAAACACCTCAGTTTTAACCAATGGGCCTACACATTATTCCCCACTCTTACTAAAGTTACCTCCTTGCTCAGTTATTAGTATCTACCACCTTTACTAACTGCAGCATACATACACTAAGGCTGATTTACTAAATTGGTGTGGGAGATAAAGAAAACTGCCACAAAGTCCCATAAATTTAAAATGAATTTTTTAACACACTGCATATTAGAGAGGTCTCTCATACACTGAGAAGCAATGCTTTGAAGATCTCTCCATCATTCAAGGGGTTAAAAACCCATTTAAAATGAATGCAAATAAGTATTTGTCCACTATGGTGAAACTGGTTTGCTCTACAATTGCTCCAATTAATTTAGTACATCAGCCTCACTGCAGTTACCAGATAAACTGATATTGTGACTAGACACAACTATGCAAATACTAATTACTGCCTTCCAACATAGTCATTCACTGTATAACATCAGTTAAAGTGATAGTAATACTTCAAAAAAATGTTATTTTATATTGTAGCCATTAAAAAGCATTAAGAACGATACCAGTTTTATCTCTCCAACCTTTATGGTTTGAGAGATATTCACAAGCAAAGTTTCCCACTCACTGGAATCACCTCTCTAGCTGTCAGATTTGGTCCACAGAGCGGCCGCAGCTCTTCAGCAGAGCTGACACTGCAAGATATTAGACGAACTACTTCATTAAAATGGTATACAAAGTGTGCCTGGTTTCCAAGCGCACATTGTAGATCCTTCCAAGGAAGTAGCTATTTTTATATCTTACGATCTTGGCTCTGCTGAAGAGCCTCCAGCTGATCTGTGGACTGGATTCCAAATCTGACAGCTAGATGGCAGACTTGACCTTTTCGGTCAGTGAGGGGAAACTTTGCTTGTGAATATCTCTCAAACCATAAAAGTGAGAGGGATAATAGTGATATAGTTCTTAATGATTTTGTAATGGCTACAATATAAAATAACATTTTTTTGGAAATATTACTATCACTTTAAGCCTAGAACAACCCTTACAGTTTTGACCACTCATAGAATTTCAATGTAATGATGCAGTCATGTGCAGTAGAGACTGCCCGCGCCACGGCTGATACAGAGCTCTCTGTATCAGCCGCAGAGCGGGCAGTCTTTACTGCACATCACTGCTCCGTGACCGGTTCACTGCTCCTTGACCAGCTGGCGGTGGCACTGTGGCCAGTGTAACGGGCTCCTCAACTAGTTAAATAATATAAATATACACAGAAACAGGAATACACACACACATGGTCATCATAATATGGCAAACACACAAACCTGAGCCCAAAGGAAATTCTTTGGACAGGAGAAGAAGCGGTAACTGCAGGTTGCCTTCCCAGGACCTGTGTTGCTTCCTGTCATTTCTCCATCACAACTCACTGTGACATTGGGACATCCTTTCAATTGACAGTCACTCAAAGGGGTCGTCTCTAACTTGTCCGGAATGATACATTTATTTCTCAATATGTTCAATGGGTTTATTTTTTCATCAAGCTCAGAGATCTCCCCTAAAAGACAGGTGACCAAAATATGACATATTTTTCAAAATGAGCAAATAAGGACTTTATCTACAAAAGAAATAAAGAGCAATTCTGGAGCAAACAAAGTGCTCCATAGGCAACAAAGACACATTCCCAAAGCTACATCTGCTTTAGCTCCTTAAATATTAGGGATGTCTTCAATGCCTTGATTGTAATTCTTTGGCAATCACTCTAGCATTCATGGAGCTAAACATTTAAATCAATGGAAAGTTGTTTTTGTCTCTCATGCATCACTTGTTTGACCCAGAATTTATTTTCATTTCTTTAGTGCCTACAGTCCTTTGGGCATTATGTATACAGCAAAGTAGAGCAATTCTAGGAAAAACCAACTGTGCCCCCCACCATGGGGGCAAATAAGAATTCCCTAAATACCTATTGACTAAAATGGGGCTTTTTAATCCCTTGAACGCTAGGGAGGTCTCTAAGGCATTTCAAAGCACTGCTTTGGATATCTTTCTAGCAACCAAAGATCTAAAACACCCCATTTAAATCAAGAATACGTTTAATCTGTAGTGCAGATAGTTGTCCCCAGAACTAATTTACTTTGACTTTATACAAAAGAACCTATGAGAAAAGCACATTCTAAGAAACATCACATTGTAGGTCTATTTTTGAACATACCAGATTCTTGAGCAGAGATGATTCCACTGCCTAACACAAGCAGCAAAAAAATATGGTAAGCCATCACTAATGGGGAGAAACAAGACAAATATCATATTAGTATCATATGTTCTTCTGAAATAATTCATCAATGTCTTATTCATTAATTAGCTTTCTAATTTTACCTTTTCTGCAAATCACAATCAGTTCTGTTTATCGGGAATCTGAATGTCTCTTCTCAGTTGAAGTCTTTTCTCTCTTGTCCACGACTCTCTTTCTTCTTGACTTATATATCATCATTTAGGGAAGTTGTGGTCATTTATCATACCCATTCAATGTGTCTGATAAGATATTATGGTGATGAAAGTTAGCACATGAGTAAAGAATTACAAAATGTACAACACGTGATGCTACCTGTCTGTATGTGTGTGTGTGTGTGTGTGTGTGCGTGTGTGCATATATACATAGTTTAATAGAAGTTTTGATTGAAAGAAGACTTGTGTCCATCAAGTTCAACCCTCTTCCTATTCCTGTTTGCTGTTGTTGATCCAAAAGAAGGCAAAAAAAGAACCCTCATTACAGCAATTTCAAATTTTGCTTTGAATGGGGGAAAAAATTAATTCTTGACTCCAAACGGCAAACAGATTTCTCCTTGGATCAACAAGCACTAAATAAATATTAAAACCAATATTAATATGCATTGTCCTCTATGTTCTGCTCTTTTAAAAAAAGTTTACAGGCCCTTTTTAAAGGCATCTAATGTATTCAATACCGCCACCTCCTCACTCAGTGAACTCCATACCTTTATTGTCCTTACCGTAAATAATCCCTTCCGCTGTTGTAGACAATATCTCCTTTCCTCAAGTCTAGGCAGGTGACCCCTTGTCCTTTGTACTGTTCTGTTAATGAACAGGTCTTTGGAGAGCCCTTTGTATGTGCCCTGAACATAGTAACATAGTAGATAAGGCTGAGGAAAGACATGCATCCATCAAGTCCAGCCCATGCCAATAACACCCCTGTTGATCCAGAGGAAGGCAACAAAAAATCCCTCTGGAGCAATTTCCAATGTAGTCCCAAGTGTGTGTGTGTGTGGGGGGGGAACTATTCTTTCCTGACTCCAACTGTTAGTCAAATAGTTCCCCGGATCAATATCCTATTTGCTTTGAAGCCATCTGTCATAATTGTCAATATTGTTCTGTGCTAGATAGGCATCCATTGCTTTTTTGAATGCAGTTGCATTATCTGCAAGCACAACATCCCGAGGCAAAGAATTCCATAGCCTTACCGCCCTTACTGTAAAGAATCCCTGCCTATGTTTTAGTCGAAAGCGCCTTTCCTCAAGTCTTAATGGATAACCTCTTGTTCTTAGCTCAGCTCTTTGCATAAATAATTCATTGGATAGTTCTTTGTATTGACCTTGAATGTATCTGTAAATGGTAATCATATCACCCCTTAGATGTCTCTTCTCTAATGTAAACAAACCCAGTTTGGCTAGTCTCTCTTTGTAACTCAGATCCTCCAATCCCTTTATCAGTTTTGTTGTATGTCTCTGCACCTTTTCCAGTTCAGCAATGTCTTTTTTTAGAACAGGCTCCCAAAATTGTACTCCATATTCTAAATGAGGCCTAACCAAGGATTTATACAGAGGTAGGATAATATTAGCATCCCTTGCTTCTACACCTCTTTTTATGCAGGCTAGTACTCTATTTGCTCTTGCAGCAGCTGAGTGACACTGCACACTGCTGTGAAGTCTATTGTCTATCAGTACTCCTAAATCTTTCTCTAATGAGGATTTCCCAAGTTGTTTCCCATTTAGAGTATATGTAGCAAGTTTGTTTCTACAACCCAAATGCATAACCTTACATTTAGCTACATTAAATGTCATCTGCCACTTTTCTGCCCATTCACTTAGTTTATCTAAATCCTTCTGTAGGGAAAAAAACATCCAGCTCTGTATGTATTTCCTTACATAGCTTAGTGTCATCAGCAAAGATTGAGATGCTACTTTCAATTCCCACTTCTAGATCATTAATAAACAATTTAAAAAGCATTGGGCCCAGGACTGAACCCTGCGGCACCCCACTTATAACCCTAGACCAATTTGAAAAAGTTCCATTTACAACAACTCTCTGCCATCTATCATTTAACCAGTACTCAATCCATGTACACATAACACCGCCCAAACCAAAGCCTTTTAATTTATGCAGTAACCTGTTGTGAGGCACTGTGTTAAAGGCTTTTGCAAAATCCAAGTATACTACATCAACAGCAATTCCCCTGTCCAAATTACTACTCACTCTTTCATAAAATGCAAGTAAATTAGTCTGACATGATCTGTTCTTCATGAAACCATGCTGATTCCTACTAATGATATTGTTTGTCTTCACATAGTTCTGAATACTGTCAGTTAATAACCCTTCTAGTATCTTACCCACTATGCAAGTCAAGCTCACAGGTCTATAATTTCCTGGTTTGGATCTTGCTCCCTTTTTAAAAAATGGAACTACATCAGTTTTCCTCCAATCACAGGGCACTATGCCTGATGGAAGTGAATGAATAAATATTAAGTAAAATGGTTTTGCTATTACTGAACTAAGTTCCTTAAGTACCCTTGTGTGTATACCATCCGGTCCAGGCGCTTTATTCACTATAACCCTTTCCAGTCTCTTTTGGACCTTGTCCTCAGTAAGCCATGTAGATGTTGGAGGAAATTCCATGGTTTTGTCTGTTTGCCCACAGCTTATCATTGCTGCTTCCTTTGTATATACTGAAGCAAATAACGTATTTAGGGTGTCAGCCATAGCTTTATCCTCACTAATCAATTCACCTGTTTCAGTCCTAAGAGGACCAATATCAATCTTAACTTTTTTGTTGTTAATATACTTGTAGAATTGTTTAGGGTTTTTCTTGCTCTCATTTGCAATGTTTCTCTCATTTTCTATTTTAGCTAGCTTAATTGCTTGTTTGCAGATTTTATTGCATTCTTTATATTTTTTAAATGATGCATCTGACCCATTTGACTTAAACACTTTAAAAGCCTGCTTTTTATTTCTCATTTCCCTGCTAACCACATTATTAATCCACATAACATATTTATATAATGTTATCATAACCCCTCTATGACACCATTTCTTTAGTGTGTACAAGTTTAACTTTTCTAGCCTTTCTTAATAACTAAAACTTTACATTCCTCTTATTAGTTTTGTAGCCATTATCTGTACTTTCTCCGGTTCCATAATGTTCTTTTTCAGAAAAGGATCCCAGAAATAAACGCATATTCAAGGTGGGGTCTTGTGAAGAGGCAGAATAATATCTTCCTCCCATGAGTCAATACCCCTTTTAATACATGCCACTATCATATTGGCCTTTGCAGCTTAGTGTAAGCCACCTCCCCTCAGATGTGGAATCTGGTCATTAGACTAGACAGCTCACAGCAAGGGACAATCTTTTTAATGTGAACAATGAAAATCCTGCCCCCCCCTTGACAGGTTTTTCAGGTTTTTCACTTATGCTAATTGAAGATTGTCCCTCTCAGTAAGCCATCTGGACACCACCTTGCTGCTCTGATGTTAGCAGTGTTACATCAGTAAAAGGGGCGGGAGAGGGATACTTTATCATTCAATTACTCTTGAACTACAACTCTGACAGTATTGAAATAACACTTTTCATGGCCCAATTACTATGAGGATTAATTGAAGCTGCTTTTATTATGAAACATTACTACCCTTTAAGGAACTCGACAGGTAGGTTGTTCCAAACACCTTGGAGAACTAACCACAGTTCTCCTGTGGATTTAGGCAGTCTCAGTTGCTTCTCTCTCTTCATGTAATCCCAGACATACTCGATGATGTTGAGATCAGGGCTCTGTGGGGGCCATACCATCACTTTCAGGGCTCCTTGTTTTTCTTTACACTGAAAATAGTTCTTAAGTACTTTGACTTTATGTTTGGGGTCATTGTCATGCTGCAGAATAAATTTGGGGCCAAAAAGATGCCTACCTGATGCTGTTGCATAAAGGATAAGTATCTGCCTGTACTTCTCAGCATTGAGGAGACCATTAATTCCAAATCCCCAACTCTGTTTACAGAAACGCAGCACCAAACTTGCAAAAAACCTCCACCATGCATTCTGTTGCCTGCAGGCACTTATTCTTATACAGCTCTCCAGCCCTTCGGCTAACAAACTGCCTTCTGCTACAGCCGATTATTTAAAATTTTGACTCATCAGTCCAGAGCACATGCTGCCAGTTTTCTGCACCCCAGTTCCTGTGTTTTCATGCATATTTGAGTTGCTTGGCTTTGTTTCCACGTTGGAGGTATAGCTTTTTGGCCACAAGTATACCATGAAGACCACTTCTGACCAGACTTCTCCGGACAGTAGATTGGTGTAGCAGGACCCCACTGTTTTCTGCCAATTCTGAGCTGATGGCACTTCGGACATCTTCCAACTGGGAAGGGAAGTAAGCATGATGTGTCTTTCATCCATTGCACTGTTTCTTTGTGCGTCTTCAAAAACAGCTCAGAAAGCACATCTGGAAATCCCTGTCTGCCTTGAATTTTATGCCTGGGAGAAACCTTGCTGATGCAGTATAACTACCTAGCGTATGATTGCTGTGTTTAGTCTTGCCATGGTGTATGACTTTTGGCATTAAACTGTCTTCAGCAACTTCACCTTGTGAGCTGAGTTTGGCTGTTCCTCGGCCAGTTCTATTCCTACTACACAGCTGTTTCTGTTTCAGTTAATGATTGTGTTTCAACCCACATATTAAATTGATGATCAAAGCACATGTCTGGTATAATTGTTTTATCATACACCTGACTATATCCTACAAAATCCCTGAATTTGTGTGAGTATCCCTAGAAGAACTGATGCTGCTTTGAAGACAAAGGATGGTCACACCAAATATTGATTTATGTAGATTTTTCTTGTGCTCACTCACTATGCATTTAGTTAATTGATAAAAATAAACTATTAACATGTCTATTTTTGAAAGCATTCTTACATTACAGCATTTTTTACAGCATTTTTTTCACACCTGCCTAAGACTTTTGCACAGTACTGCATATAACTAAGCAAAAAACAAAAGCAAGGTACTGATAAATACTTATATTGGAGCCACTACATTGGCATTATTCTGTGATTTTCACAGATCATAAGTTCTTGTATTTATAGTAGTGTTGAGCGAGCATGCTCGGCCGATGCTCGGATCGGCTCGAGCATCGCTCTGCTCGGCACATGGCGGTACTCGTACGAGTACCGCATGTGCTCGCCCGCCATGTTCGGGTCTCCTCCCCGCACGTTTTGCGGCTGCTGCGCAGCCAATAAACGTGCAGGGAGGCTCTGACATCGGTGTAATGCCAGCAGCCATGTTGGCTGCTGGCATTACACTGATTGGCTGGCCAGAACCCGTGGTCAGGTGCTGTATAGCACCTGACCAGCGAGTTCGGCTCAGTCTGAGCCAGGGAGAGCTGAGGATAGGAAGGGAAAGGCAGTGTAGGGAGGAAAAAAACAAAAATTGTGAAAAAAAAAGAACCAAAAGTCCTTTTTAGGACTACTGTGTGTGGGGGCAGCAGGTTATTTGGTGTGGGGGGAAAAAAACAAAAAAAAAAAAAAAAAAATATATATATTCTGTTTAGTGTGCAAAGTTGCAGATTAGAGCACATTCTGTTTAGTGTGCACAGTTGCAGATTAGAGCACATTCTGTTTAGTGTGCAAAGTTGCAGATTAGAGCACATTCTGTTTAGTGTGCAAAGTTGCAGATTAGAGCACATTCTGTTTAGTGTGCAAAGTTGCAGATTAGAGCACATTCTGTTAAGTCTTCAAACTAAAATATCAAAGTCACGTATTCCATTCAGTGTGCGTCGCCGCAGTTTAGCAGCACATTCTGAGTACTGTGCAGAGTTGCAGAATAGGAAGAAATACTGTTAAGTCTTCAAACTAAAATATCAAAGTCACATATTCCATTCAGTGTGCTTCGCCGCAGTTTAGCAGCACATTCTGTGTACTGTGCAGAGTTGCAGAATAGGAAGAAATACTGTTAAGTCTTCAAACTCAAATATCAAAGTCACATATTCCATTCAGTGTGCTTCGCCGCAGTTTAGCAGCACATTCTGTGTACTGTGCAGAGTTGCAGAATAGGAAGAAATACTGTTAAGTCTTCAAACTAAAATATCAAAGTCACATATTCCATTCAGTGTGCTTCGCCGCAGTGTAGCAGCACATTCTGTGTACTGTGCAGAGTTGCAGAATAGGAAGAAATACTGTTAAGTCTTCAAACTCAAATATCAAAGTCACATATTCCATTCAGTGTGCTTCGCCGCAGTTTAGCAGCACATTCTGTGTACTGTGCAGAGTTGCAGAATAGGAAGAAATACTGTTAAGTCTTCAAACTAAAATATCAAAGTCACATATTCCATTCAGTGTGCTTCGCCGCAGTGTAGCAGCACATTCTGTGTACTGTGCAGAGTTGCAGAATAGGAAGAAATACTGTTAAGTCTTCAAACTAAAATATCAAAGTCACATATTCCATTCAGTGTCTTTCACCGCCGTTTAACAGCCTATTCTGTGTACTCTGCAGAGTTGCAGAATTATAAGAAATACTGTTAAGTTTTCAAACTCAAATATTAAAGTCACATATTCCATTCAGTGTCTTTCACCGCCGTTTAACAGCCTATTCTGTGTACTCTGTACAGTTGCAGAATTATAAGAAATACTGTTAAGTTTTCAAACTCAAATATTAAAGTCACATATTCCATTCAGTGTCTTTCACCGCCGTTTAACAGCCTATTCTGTGTACTCTGTACAGTTCCAGAATTATAAGAAATACTGTTAAGTTTTCAAACTCAAATATTAAAGTCACATATTCCATTCAGTGTGTTTCAACGCCGTTTAACAGCCTATTCTGTGTACTCTGCAGAGTTGCAGAATAGTAAGAAATACTGTTAAGTTTTCAAACTCAAATATTAAAGTCACATATTCCATTCAGTGTGTTTCACCGCCGTTTAGCAGCCTATTCTGTGTACTGTGCAGAGTTGCAGAATTATAAGAAATACTGTTAAGTTTTCAAACTCAAATATCAAAGTCACATATTCCATTCAGTGTGCTTCGCCGCAGTGTAGCAGCACATTCTGTGTACTGTGCAGAGTTGCAGAATAGGAAGAAATACTGTTAAGTCTTCAAACTAAAATATCAAAGTCACATATTCCATTCAGTGTCTTTCACCGCCGTTTAACAGCCTATTCTGTGTACTCTGCAGAGTTGCAGAATTATAAGAAATACTGTTAAGTTTTCAAACTCAAATATTAAAGTCACATATTCCATTCAGTGTCTTTCACCGCCGTTTAACAGCCTATTCTGTGTACTCTGTACAGTTGCAGAATTATAAGAAATACTGTTAAGTTTTCAAACTCAAATATTAAAGTCACATATTCCATTCAGTGTGTTTCAACGCCGTTTAACAGCCTATTCTGTGTACTCTGCAGAGTTGCAGAATAGTAAGAAATACTGTTAATTTTTCAAACTCAAATATCAAAGTCACATATTCCATTCAGTGTCTTTCACCGCCGTTTAACAGCCTATTCTGTGTACTCTGCAGAGTTGCAGAATTATAAGAAATACTGTTAAGTTTTCAAACTCAAATATTAAAGTCACATATTCCATTCAGTGTCTTTCACCGCCGTTTAACAGCCTATTCTGTGTACTCTGTACAGTTCCAGAATTATAAGAAATACTGTTAAGTTTTCAAACTCAAATATTAAAGTCACATATTCCATTCAGTGTGTTTCAACGCCGTTTAACAGCCTATTCTGTGTACTCTGCAGAGTTGCAGAATAGTAAGAAATACTGTTAATTTTTCAAACTCAAATATCAAAGTCACATATTCCATTCAGTGTCTTTCACCGCCGTTTAACAGCCTATTCTGTGTACTCTGCAGAGTTGCAGAATTATAAGAAATACTGTTAAGTTTTCAAACTCAAATATTAAAGTCACATATTCCATTCAGTGTCTTTCACCGCCGTTTAACAGCCTATTCTGTGTACTCTGTACAGTTCCAGAATTATAAGAAATACTGTTAAGTTTTCAAACTCAAATATTAAAGTCACATATTCCATTCAGTGTGTTTCAACGCCGTTTAACAGCCTATTCTGTGTACTCTGCAGAGTTGCAGAATAGTAAGAAATACTGTTAATTTTTCAAACTCAAATATTAAAGTCACTTATTCCATTCAGTGTGTGTCACCGCAGTTTAGCAGCCTATTCTGTGTACTCTGCAGAGTTGCAGAATAGTAAGAAATACTGTTAATTTTTCAAACTCAAATATTAAAGTCACTTATTCCATTCAGTGTGTGTCACCGCAGTTTAGCAGCCTATTCTGTGTACTCTGCAGAGTTGCAGAATAGTAAGAAATACTGTTAAGTTTTCAAACTCATATATATTAAAGTCATATATATCGTGTAAGATGAAGAAGGTGGGTAAAAAGGGACGGGGAAGTGGACGTGATCCTGAAAGTTCAGGGCGCGGGTCAGGACGCGGAGAAACTGTGCCTGGTGCCAGAGCACAAGAAAGAAAGACATCCACCATACCTAGCTTCATGTCTGATTTCACAGGGCGTCGCAGGACATCACTCTCGAGGTCCGACCAGTGCGAACAGGTGGTCGGTTGGATGACAGCTGATACTGCTTCCAGTCGGTTAAGCACCACCCTGTCTTCCACCAAGTCCACTCTCAGTAGCCAAGAGTCTGGTCAACATAATCCTCACTCTGATCATCCTTCCTCCCACCATACACGGTCTGGTCAAAGAAGTGATCCCACACTGGGATATAGTGATGAGCTCGTCTCATCACCAATCCTTCATTTGACCCTCTCTCCAAGCACGCTTGCAGAGGAACATGACATCTTGTGCCCTGATTCACAACCTCTAGAGGCTACCCAATCACAAGAAGATGACAGATGTGAACGGCATTTAAGGTCAAAGGAAGTAGTGGATGATGATGATGATGATGAGACACAGTTGCCATTAAATCAACCACTATTTCCTTCTCAAGACCTTGTTGAGGAGAATGTTATACAGTTGTCAATGACCGAGTATGTGGTGGGATCAAGACTTGAGGAGGATGATCAGAGTGAGGAAGTGGAGGAGGACTTGGTGGACGATGAGGTGACTGACCCCACCTGGGAAGGTGTAGAGCCGAGCGATGACAGCAGTCCTGAGGGTGAGCCATCTGCAGCACCGCAACAGGCTGGAAGAGGCAGTGGTGTGGCTACAGAAAGAAGGCGGACCGCACCAAACCGGCCCGCAAATGTTCCACGGAGCACCCCCTTGCGTAAATCTACCTTGCCAAGGGGTAGGTGTTCCGCGGTATGGCGTTTTTTTAAGGAAAGTGCGGACGACAAAAGATTTGTAGTTTGCAACCTGTGCCACACCAGAATGAGCCGAGGCATGAACACTAGAAACCTCACCACCACCAGCATGATCCGACACATGGCATCCAAGCACCGTAGTAAGTGGGAGGAACGCCTGGATCGCCCATCTGTGTCTGCAGGCCACACCACTGCCTCCTCTTCCCCTGTTTTCGGTGCCGGCCAATCGCCTGTCGAAGGCGCAGGCCCGCATACCTCCCGCCCTGCACCTGTAGCATCTGAAGCACCATCAGCGACCACATCCACTTCCCTGTCCCAGCACAGCGTCCAAATGTCGTTACCCCAGGCATTTGAGCGCAAGAGAAAATACCCAGCCACCCACCCACAGGCCATAGCACTAACCTCACACCTTTCAAAATTACTGGCCATCGAAATGCTGCCATTTAGGCTTGTGGACACTGAGTCCTTCCGCAGCCTGATGGCAGCAGCTGTCCCTCGGTACGCGGTCCCCAGCCGCCACTACTTTTCCCGGTGTGCCATCCCCGCATTACACCACCATGTGTCCCGTAACATCACCCGTGCCCTGACCAACGCAGTTACTGGGAAGGTCCACTTAACGACTGACACATGGACAAGTGCTTGTGGCCAGGGACGCTACATTTCCCTGACGGCACACTGGGTGAATGTCGTGGAGGCTGGGAGCGACTCGGACCCTGGGATGGCACGGGTGCTACCCACGCCGAGGATTGCGGGCCCTACCTCCATCAGGGTTTCCACCAGCACCTACGTTATTGGCTCCTCCTCCTCCGTTTCCACCTCCGAATTCTCTACACACACCGCCACTCCCCCATCAGCCAGTAGCTGGAAGCAGTGTAGCACTGCAGTGGGGAAGCGTCAACAGGCCGTGCTGAAGCTGATCTGCCTTGGGGACAAACAGCACACGGCCTCAGAGCTGTTGCAGGGGATTAGTCACCAGACCGAGCAGTGGCTCTCGCCACTCAACCTGCAAGCAGGCATGGTTGTGTGTGATAATGGGCGTAACTTGGTGGCGGCTTTGGAGCTCGGCAAGCTCACACACGTACCATGCCTAGCGCATGTATTTAATTTAGTGGTGCAGCGATTTCTAAAAACCTACCCCAATGTGCATGATCTCTTGACCAAGGTGCGCCGCGTGTGTGCACATTTCCGTAAGTCATCTACAGCTTCGGCCGGCCTGTTGAAGCTGCAGCAGCGCTTACAATTGCCAGCTCACCGGCTGCTGTGTGACGTGAGCACGCGCTGGAACTCCACCTTCCACATGTTGGCCCGGCTTTGTGAGCAGCAGAGGGCAGTAGTGGAGTACCAGCTGTTACACGGTCGTCGCCTCTCCGTTCAACTTCCTGTAATCAGAAGTGAGGAGTGGGAATGGATGTCAGACCTCTGCGAGGTTTTACGCAATTTTGAGGAATCGACACAGATGGTGAGCGGCGATAACGCTATTATCAGTGTAACCATCCCACTTCTGTGTCTACTGAAACGCTCGCTGCTCACAATTAAAACCGACGCTTTGCATGTGGAAGAGGTGGAAATGGGGGAGGAAGAGCTTACACAAGGTGATAGCCAGAGCACCCTCACTTCGTCTTCTCAGCGACAATTGGAGGAGGCGGAGGAGGAGGAGGAGGAGGAGGAGGAGGAGGAAGACACGGTTGCCTCCGCTACAGAGGGTAGCCATGGAACTTTAGTTCCATCTCTTCAGCGTGGGTGGGCAGAAGAGGAGGAAGAGGATGAGGATATTGAGAGTCAGCCTCCTGGTGAGGACAGCGAAATCTTGACTGTTGGTACTCTGGCACACATGGCTGACTTTATGTTAGGCTGCCTTTCCCGTGACCCACGCGTTGTACGCATTTTAGACAACACGGATTACTGGGTGTTCACCCTTCTGGACCCCCGCTACAAAGAGAATTTCTCATCTCTCATTCCTCCGGTGGAGAGGACAAGCAAAATGGTGCAATACCAGAAGGTTCTTGTTGAAAAATTGCTCCAAAATTTTCCATCTGACAACGCTGGCGGCAGAGTACGTGCTACCTTGGCCAACCGAGAAGGGGAGAAAAGGGGAGCACACAGCAGTTCCGACAAAGGCAGGGCAACACTCTCCAAGGCGTGGGACACCTTCATGACACCCCGCCAGCACCCTCACCCTGATGCGCAGCCTAGTGTCACAAGGAGGGAAAAGTTTTGGAAGATGGTGAAGGAGTACGTAGCAGACCGTGTCAGCGTCCTCAATGATCCCTCTGTGCCTTACAACTACTGGGTGTCCAAGCTGGACACGTGGTATGAACTGGCACTCTACGCCTTGGAGGTGCTGGCCTGCCCTGCCGCCAGCGTTCTGTCTGAGCGGGTATTTAGTGCTGCTGGTGGCATCATAACAGATAAGCGTATCCGCCTTTCCACCGACAATGCTGATAGGTTGACACTTATAAAAATGAACAAGGCCTGGATTTCCCCTGACTTCTCCACTCCACTGGAGGAAAGCCCCGGGGGAACATAAACTCACTTTATATATGTTATTTACAATGATGGGAATACTCTGTATTCCCATTCACCCCTTCCACCCCAAAAACGGGTATATGGTTGACTCTTAATGTTCTCATCCTCCTCCTCCTCTTCCATATGCCCTGGGATATAATTTTTATATAGGGCCAGCTCACCAGCGTGCCCTGGGATATAATTTTTATATAGGGCCAGCTCACCAGCGGGCCCTGTGATATAATTTTTATATAGGGCCAGCTCACCAGCGGGCCCTGTTTGCCAATTTTTATATAGGTCAGCTCACCAGCGGGCCTTCTCATATAATGTTTTATTGGGTCAGCTCTCTAGCGGGCCCTCTCATATAATGTTTTATAGCGTCAGCTCACTAGCGGGCCTTCGCATATAATGTTTAGGATGGTCAGCTCTGCAGCAGACCCTCACCCATAATGTTTTAGATGGTCAGCTCAGCGCACGTTTCCCTCTTAATCATGGCCTCAGTTCTGAAAATCAAGGAAATTTTTGGGAGAATTTGCCTCTGCGCACGTTTCCCTCTTAATCATGGCCTCAGTTCTGAAAATCAAGGAAATTTTTGGGAGAATTTGCCTCTGCGCACGTTTCCCTCTTAATCATGGCCTCACTTCAGAAAATCGATGAAATTTTTGGGAGAATTTGCAGATGATATACAAGTAAATATACAGCAAATACTGTTTGGTAACAATTTTTCGCCTAAAGTCGTTTTTATTTTCCTTTTTGTGTGTTTTACGGTCAGTCTGTAAAAATGGCGTACTACGGGCGAAAGATCGTTCCCAGCAGCGATGTTGGAGTCCAAGGTGCATCCAGACATCCTCCCTATGCTGTCCCTGAACCATTTCTGTAGTGTTTCCATCTTTTTCTGCCCTTTTCCTATGGACCAGGCACCCTCCCCTCATCAGAGCAGGGGGTGCCTGGTGTAATGCTCGAGTCCTCCCATTGACTTCAATGGGGCTCGGGTGCTCGGCCGAGCACTCGAGCCTCAGGGGGTGCTCGGTCAGAGCACCCGAACATCCGAGCATTGGGGTGCTCGCTCATCACTAATTTATAGTACTACATATAACTGTGTGTAGGACAGGTAGGAATGGGAAATTCTTCAAAAAACAAAGACCTTTTAGCAAGCCATCCATAGCATTTTTCCTATCCTACCCAGGTCAGGATGAGGCGAATAGGGTCTACATTCTTCCATCTTATTTTATATAGTGCCTAGTGGTGACTCCCTTGCAACTGGATTGGGGGATCAGTGGGATAAAATACTGTGTGCCATCCAACTAGATTAGTGTCTGGTGGCATCTTTGACCATGTCAAAAAAATAAAAAACAGGTTGCTGACGGGGGGGAGGGTGACAACTTGTGGCCTGGGAAGCAGATACAATCAAGTGAGACATTTCTACTATCTACTGTTTGAGCCCACTGCCCCAACCCACCCCATTTTGTTAATTTTAAATTTGGCATTCATTTTGAGAAGTAAGGCAAGTGATACCACATAGCTTACCACTGAAATAGGGCTACACTACTGATACTACAGAGCTTACAATTTAAGTAAAGCTATGCTATTGATACAGCAGAAGTTACAATGGAAATGGGTTATGCTACTAATGTAGCTCTGTTTGGATTGTAAATCTGTAGTATAATTTGGGTAGCTCACTTTCCCTTAAAAGCTCTGTGGACTCACTATTGCAGCTCGATTTACAGCAGCAAGCAGGAGACTGAGTGAGGTAGTGTCCCACTAGCCCAGACATATGAGCATCCCAGGGGGAAAACTGCCCTCCCCCTCCCAGGCCAGCCCTCCCCTGGCTGGCTGATGCAGAAAATAAGAGTAATTGGATTGATTTTACAAACTGCTCAGTTAATCTCTGAACTGCTGTCTGGACAAAGATTCTAACACAGCTCTCTGCTGCAGCTATGGATGAGGGGGAAGTCCAAAATAAATCATCTGGGAATTTGCACAGAAAACCAACAATTTCCCACTTTTCCTGTGAAAATTGCCACCCATAAAATACATACAATTTCCATATATTCCCCACTATCAATAATTCCCCCATGAGAACTTTACCATTTTTCACCTCTGAGATTCTGAGGGCTGAAGCTGATTAATAAACAGCTTTGAACAAGCTACATCCTACAAACATATCCCTTGAAAAAACTGTTAGCAATCAGAGTCTCTGTCCTTTGCCCACAACATTAACCACCTAATTGTATAACTGTGGCACAACCATCCTTGAAAAATAACTGTGGCTTGGAATATGCCTACAGATTGCAACACAACTTTAGTTCTTTAACACCTTTGTTTTCAACATTTTACCAAGTTTATTATTCCATAGGCTTACTTTTTGGATTATTTTTGTGCAGGTTTCGACTCTTTCCAATGACTCTTTGGAACAGTTGACACAGTGGAAGAAATACATAACTTTATAAAAATTATTTGTGGCAGTAGAAGTGATGGTGGTATGGGTACTCTATGACTTATCATCTCCTCCAGAAAATTCATTCATACTCAACTAGCAGGAGCCATGGCTGATAGTGTAAATGAGCAAATCTTAGCACACTCCCTGATACCTTTACAACACTACTGTTACGCTTCCCAGAGCAAGGAAAACTTTTAGGAGTACTTCTACTGTTGCAATTCATGTCACCTCTAAGATGTTGATAATGTATCTCCCAATTAGACCTGTGGTTGTGCTTCAGGTGGGGTCTCAGTGAGGATGTGCCTAGGTATGATCCTGCTTTCTCTATTCTCATATGATTTTTTACATAGACAACAGATAGCAAAATGTTTAGCTTTTGGATCATGAAGGGCTCTTGAGGGACAACTACTACTACTACTACTATTATTGGTGCTAGATGTTGCAATTATACTATTTAAATGTCAAAGTCATTGCATTTCCAGAAGAAGCACTCATTATGGCTAGGGTTGTGGAATTTGATGGCCCATGTTGCTGATTACTCAACAGTGATGGTTGTGGCTGTATTTTTATGCATCATTACTTGTCCAGAGTCAAATTATCCAACTGATTTCTCAAATAGTTATTAGACAGGCACAGTGCTCTTTTTCAGTGGTGGAACAATTAGCCTTTTCCTTTGTCATCATCTTTCGAAATCTCAACTTCAACAGTATCTGAAGAATAGGAGGATGCTGGAGGCATATCTTTTAGATCAACATCAATAATTAGGTTATCTCCAGCATCTCCCACCACTTCTTCCCAACTACTTTTATAATCCTCCAGGCTTTTTGAAATTTAAACAATTTATTTTTATTTTCTCTTTGGTGATTTTCACAATGTTTGCTGCTACTTTCAGGACAGGTGTTGTACTTGTTAGTCTCACTGACAGACAGCACTTGGTTGAATTGCTATACCTTCCTCTGTTATGCCATGAACACTAGAATATGACTTATCATCTTTTGTGTTATTAGATTGTTTATTAATATTACTGGTGGTGATGGAATTTTTATGTGACATACAGCCTCCTCATGAGGAGAAGGATCATCATCCTTTGTTGCGCATGATGCAGCAACCATCACTGCCATCAGTTTTTGGACTACCATTTTAGTACCATGTCCCTGCAATGCTCCTACTCCTCCCCCTACCCTAACCCTAGTACATTTTGTTGGATATTATTAAACTAGTGTGTAGTTTATCACTGAAGTACACAACAGAACTGACTGTATGTGATGTCTTGTTCTTTACAAAATATTCTGTTTCTTCTAGTATCTGTCTGCCACAGTCAGAGCTCACAATATATTAATTGCTTTTATATATTTTAAACACTTTTTAACTAACTGTCCCTACAGGAACTGCTTCTTCCCCTCTTAGTATGTAGCTAGTGGAGGATTTCAACTGCTGCTTTTTCTCTCTCCCAATGTCATTGCAGTCTTTATTTATTTTTAGTTTTTACAGTACAGGTGATGATAGATGTGACAAAATACAAAATATGCTGACCTCTCTTCTTCCGGTTGTTGTAGGCATCAGTGTCAATTGAACTTGTCTGTCTCTTAAGTTTCAGTCTGCTTAATATTCTGTCAGTCAGTCAGTCAGTCATAGAGGCTCTGCCAGCTCATGAGTGAAATTGGAACACCTACCTGTCTCTTCTCTGTTATACAAGATTTTAGGGTATTTTGGGTAAATATCCTTTCTTCCTTCACACACACACACACACACACACACACACACACACACACACACACACACACACACACACACACACACACACACACACACACACACACACACACACACACACACACACACACACACATCTAGACTGCCAAGAACAAAAGACAGCAAGCTCAGGAAAGAACTTGGATCACCTGACAATCTTAGTTAAAAAAATAATATTGAATATTTTGATTCAATCTCCTTTCTCCTTTCACACTCCACAGAGTTCCCCAGACTGCTATATATGCTCCATGAATGCTAGGGGTAGGATGCTGATGTCAGGTGTAGCAGGGGTAAATTATGGTGGGGTCCCAAATTTCTCATTTCTATAAGAGTGGTTGAGCTCCCCAAGCAGTCTGCATTGCATTCAGAATGGAGCTGATCAACCAACAACACACTGCCTACTCTGGAAAATTGGGTGCAATGAAATCAGGTGACAGTGCACCCAGAAATGCCAGATGAGGCAGTGTGATGTTGGTACCACATTGAATTGAAATGAACATCTAATGATGCCCTCAACAACTAAATATAGAAAACAACAAAAGGGCACCTGGAGCTGCTTAACCCCTTTAGCACCCTCAAGAAGGTGCAGAGGCAGAGCATACCCATTGAGACAACAGGCCTTGTCACAGCTGCACCCTCACAATTGTTACACTTTGTCTTTATACATAAGGTCCAAATTTTTTTTTTAATCTGTCTGAATTCTTCTTCAAGTTTTAGCTCCTCAAAGCACTGTATACGTGGAACAGTATAAGTGCACATATGTATACTCTTTTTCCATGCATCAAGGAGGAGAATGAAGCTCCCAAAATATAAATAATTATTGACAGTAGGTTCTTTCCATTCTCCATCCAAACACCAGAATAATAGGTGCTAACTCAGTGGTGTACATGTACAATTCCTGCTAGGTATAATATTTCTCATAAACAGATGTTGTATGGTAAGCAGCAGGTTTGTGTCCAAATTTTGCCTAAATTATATGCAAAGACATTAGTACACAAAAGTGTGAAACAAGCTTATATGAGCTTAAAGGGATAGTAATACTTTGTTTTATCTTTATTTTATTTTGTAGGCATTAAAAAAACATGAAGAACAATATAAGTCTTATCTCTCAAACCTTTATGGTTTGAGAGATATTCACAAGCAAAGTTTACCCTCCTGCGCCTTTTACCTAGTGTAAGCCATCTCTTCTCAGATGTGGAATCCAGTCCATAGACCAGACAGATAACAGCAGTGGACAATCTTCTTCCTATGAGAACAATGAAAGCCCTGCCCCCATTGACAAGTTTTTCAGGTTTTTCCCTTATCTTAATTGAAGATTGTGCCTCTCTGCAGTCTACCTGGGCACCTCCCTTCTGATCTGGCTGAACAGTGTTACATCAGTAAAAGGGGCGGGAGGGGTATACTTTGTCATTGAATTACTCTTGAACTACAACTCTGACAGATTAATGATGATTAATTAGCTCTGCTTTGAATATGAAGCATTACTATCCCTTTAAGATAAATGGGCCCTATAAATGCGTTTTCCCTCTACCTTGAGGACACTCAGTAAATGTCTGGGAGCATTGCACCCTGTGGTATCAGCTGCATGGTAATATATAACTCTGTCCAGTTTATAAGCTGCATTACAGATCCATTTACCCTGCATTGCAGTTCTATTTATCCTTGCTTTAAGTACTTGTAGCCTGCAGTATTAGCTGCTATTAATCTTGGTTAAGCCCAGCAAGTCAGGAGAAGTCTACAATCTCCATAAATCACATAATCAACTTCTTCCAATCTCTATTAATCTTTCTACCAAAAAAGGTGTAATGTCTGTAGATTGTTTTATTATCTGCTATTCAGTTCTCTCTAACTCTGCTCTTTGGTATAATATTAGTGTATCCTCACCATAAGTACTGTGTAACCATAACATTCATTATTGTGTTTTGTTGTCATGTCCTGGTGACTATACAACTCTAGAAGCTAAATCCAAGGGGTCATGTTTGTGCTAACTGTTCAACTACATCACTTGTAAATCTCCAGCCACTGGGATCCCAAACAATGTCCACTCTGATGCCTAACAATATGTGACACTGATAAACAGGATATTAGATATTGGAAAATGATTTCAATTGGAAGTAAAGGCTGTGCTTGATGCAGATCTAGAGATAAATACACTCCTAGTCATTTTGCATAGCTGCAACTGACTCTATGGCATACGTCTGACAATCCAAGGTTTAATTAATATTTCTGTTTTACAAATTTTGCGTCAGTTGCCTTCTTCGGCAATCATTCAATGTTCGCATATAAACTTGTTTACATCATTGAATCTCATTTCACTGTAGATATTGGATGGTGGACAGCTGAGGAAACGAGAAGCCAGCTTGTTCATGGGTATCCTGAGGATTTCCATTAACTGCCTGCATGAGAAGGTGCTGATGCTAAAATGAATTACCTTGGTTTCTCCTGAATAATTTTGTACCACATTGTATCAGACATATACTCAAGTAAAATTAAAAGGCTAGGGAATAGAAATTTCCTTATGTGAGCACATATGAATTAATCTTATATTGGCACATTTATCCATACAAGTAAGCTTCATGCTTTAATATTTTGCGTGCTAGGGCAGTATCCAACACATTGCAATACAATGCATTGGATACCTCTCTGGCAGTCAAATGGTTAACAAAAAATGTATTATGTATGACTACTTTATATTTTTTTTCTTATGCACACTTTCAGTGACTGATAATGCAATGTATTTGATAATTGTGGGAAAGTTGGCCATAAGATATAACTGTTTTTGAGATAGAACCTTCCCTTATTTAAAAGAGATTTTATCTGCTTTAAGCTTAATTATTTTTTGAAAACCTTGATAATCAAACCTGGCCAGATGACTATTTGTGGCTGATTACACATTCAGGGGCAAGAATGTTATGAAATCTAATACAGTTATTGCAGTATAGAAAGTATTTATGCAACTGCTGCCTGTGATCACATGCTGTTTAAAGGAATTAAACTGTAAGGTGATGGTGTTTAATAGGGGTGGGAGAAAGCTCTCTCCGTGTTCCTGAGAGAAATTCCATGAAAACCACATTGTTGTCCACTTTTTTCACGAAAAATCTGCTTTAAAACCAGCAATTAACATTTTCGCATTTTTCGCCCATTGGCCAAAATTGTTAGTCATTTGTTCAATGGTTAGAAATTTTCTGCCTATTGATTTACGTGGTTTTGGCATTTTTGCTATAAAAATGTGACATATTTGCAGAAGTGAAACACAATAGAAGCAGCTACAGACCAGGATAGATGTGATGTGTGTTCTGCTGTGACCTTTTGGAAAAATTGAGGCAGGAGGGGCTCATAGTGACTGCTATCACTATGAGTATATTTAAAACTAATAAAAGGAGTAACTGTGTCCAATGAGTCTGAGGAGGAAGAGGAGGAAGTGAGAACAACTGAACCAATGCTGTCCAGTCCACCTAAATCACCCCTAGGGAACTTAGGGAATTTTATGGGAAGGGAGGGAGAAAAGGGTAGAATTAGTGAGAACAGGAAAGGTCATCTGCCTGCCCCTGCTGCTAGATGTGCTGTCCCTGCTGCCACCATTGCTGCCCCTCCTGCCAGTGCTGAACCTGCTGTTACCAATACTGTACCTGCTGTCAGACGTGCTGCTCCTGCTGCATCCAATGTTGTGCCTGCTGTCAGTGCTGAACCTGCTGCCACCAGTGCTGAGGCTGCTGCTAGTGTGTCTTGTAATACTCAGGACAGGGGGGAGATGATGCCAAGTGTGACAGCAGGGGACCCTAAGTCACACCTGCCATCCCCAAGCAGTCCCACCAGTGCTAGTTCTAAGAAGGTCCAGCAGCTTGTTAGTGTTAGGAGTGAAGGAGGGGGTAATCAATATTCTCATATTACTAGTGACTGTGAGAAGGAAGAATCTGTGGCTGAACTTGATGTGGTTGGTGTTAGTAGTAATAGTAGCAGTAATGGTGAAGCAGCCTGTGGGAATAGCGTTAGGGGAGGCGGTAGGGGAAGCATTTGAAAGCCCACACCATTACTCTGGCTCTGGGAGTCATCCCTTTCCCTTCACTACAGTGTCCAAGTGGAACGTGATCCTAAAGAGGCAAGAATTGGTGTTGGGGGAGAGCAGGCACAGAATTAATACCACCACCACCAGCAGCAGGAGCACAGATCATCTGCCTGTTCCTTCTGCTACTGCTGCTAGTCTGCCTTTTTCAGGCCACCAAGAAATGCCAAGTGTGACATTAGGGGACCCTATTTCACATTGCTCGTCACCTCCTCCAAGCAGAAGTGAGATGTCTGTAATAGAGCAGCAGCAGTATGTAGAAACTAGTGGTGGTAGTGATGGTGGAGAAGCTGTGGTGAAAGAGACATTGATGGCCTTTGTTGCAGAAACTGAGATGGAATTGGAGAAAGAGTTGAGGATGGGCATCACCACCACCACTAGCAATGAGATTTTGGAATTTGTGGAATTTTAAGCTGTTTTAATTCCTTCTGCTGCTGAGTTGCAAGGGCAGCAGGATGCAGAGGAGCAAGTTAGTGTGCCACAGACCACCATGAACACAGTGGGAATGGGTTCAAAAAGTGATGCTGGCCTAGGACAAGTTCCACTTGCCAGCAGTAGCAATACTTCTGGTCCTAGTTGCAGTGCTGATTCTGAGGCAGTAGTCGCAACAACAGCAACATCATCTGCCGTCACAGACAGTGAAGGGGAAAGTGGAGGACAAGAAGAAAGAGGCCATTCTACTCCACCTGTTCCCTATCCCCTGAAGTCATGGGTCTGGTACTATTTTTCTCTTGGAGCAGGCACAGTGCAGTAATCACTAGTGGCACTGTGCACAGTTTGTGACAAGTCAGAAAGAAGAGGAAAGGAGGGAACACACTTTGGCACAACCGCCTTGATATCACACATGAAAAACAGGCACCATGACATTTATGTCAAACATGTTAAAGTCAAACACCCACCACATAAATCAAGCACCACTGTTACTGTACCCCCTGACTCTCCACCTCGGAGATCAAAGAGAAAGAATAGATAAAACCAGGCAGAGGCTGGCAAGATATTCTCGATCCGTCCTGCCTGTCAGCCAGGGAAGAAAGGATAAATCTATTGAATAAGGTAATAATTCTGGCAACTAGCACTACTAAGCAGATAGTCGCCAGATGGGGAGTTATTTAAGTTAAAGTTGTTTTACGGTGGTAGTTCCACTTTAAAGGGTTAGTAATATTTTAATAACAGTGAAACTACGATTCTTCCTTATGCTTTGTACTATCGCTCTGTTATGTTGTTAATGGTGAAATCGCTATGTTTCCTCTGATATTATCTTTTGGATCCTGAATGAAATATCTCCATACTGTGGGCTGTGTGGTTCCTGAGGGGCTGTTACAACTACTGGGGTTAGATGATGATTCAGTTCTACTACTACTACTAAGTATCAAAAGTGCAGCACTTCCAGCATCAGCAGAGACACTCATCATAGCTAAGGCTGAGGATGTTAATAATCTCTGATGAAATTGCTGCTGGATACTCAGTGCAATTAGTGCATGTGGCTGAGTGGGGCTTGGAATTGGAAGCAGTGTCCATGCTGATGATGACTGAAAGGATGACGATGTATTTTTAGGCATCTTTGCTTGTACAGGGTCAGAGTTTCCAATTGTTTTCTCAAACAGTTTATAAACAGGCACAATGCTCCTTTTCAGTGGTGGAAGACTGAGCCTTTGCCTTTCAGCTAACTTTCTGTCATCATCTCTCTCACTTTCAGCTTCATCTGTATCTGAAGAAGAGGAGAATACTGGACCGATGTATTCTAGATCTACATCATCATCATCAACAGTCATAATTAGGTCATCCTTAACATCACCCACCTCTTCTTGTCCACTACCTTTATATTCCTCTAAGCTTTTCGAGGTCTCATACTATTTATTTTTATTTTTACTTTCACAAAGTTTGCTACTACTTTGAGGGCAGGTGTTTTGGTGCTTGTTTTTCTCACTGTCAGAGTCAGCAGTTGGTTAAGCTGTTACACCTTGTTCCATAATGCCATTATCTACACTGGAATGCAACTTTTTGTGTACTACTTACATATTTTTTTTTATAGTACTGGTGCTGGTGGTGGAAGTTTTGGTGGGACCTTGACAAACTGCATTCTTCCTGGGAGGAGAGGGATTACCATTACTGATTGTAGTTGCTGTCGCAATCATGGCTGCATTGAATTTTTGACCTACCACTTTACTTGCACGTCCCTGCACTGCTCCTACTACTTTCCCTACCCCCTGCTCTTTGTGCATTTGCTGGACATTACTCAACTAGGGTGTGTGTGTTTTTACTGTAAAAGTACACAACAGAATTGATGGTGTGTGATGTCTTGTCTTGGCCCTCAACAAAATGCTCAAAATACTCAATCCCGTCTGCCGCAGTCACAACTTTTGTTCATCCTATCCTATCACCTGTCTTTTAAATCAAGTCAGTCAGACAAGATGTATTTTAGATCAACCTTTGACCCTTCTCACTCACACACCCAGATATCTCCAACACAGAGATAATAACAGCAAGAACAGCAAGGAACTTGGGCCGCAGCTGTCTGTGCCTTTCAAATCAAAACAGTCAGACAGTAAGTTGGGAGATTTATTTACAAGATTCCCTACACTAAGCTCCACTGTCTTCTCTACCTCAAAAATTAGATGTTCTCTCTTCTTCTCACAAACACAGTATGACATGCTGTGGGAGCAGGGCATACCTTTTATATTATGCCTGCTGGAAAATAAGGGAAACTTGCCATGTACTTGGTAAAAATTCAGCCTTCTCATTGATTTCAATACAATGAGTTAGGAAAACTGCATTTTTAGAGAAAACTTTTCTACTCCTCAAAAAGTATAATTTTTCTCCTGTTTCACTTGAGGTGAAAACTTTCTACCATCCCTATTAGGTCCAGATTATCTTCCAATGATCTCCAGGGGATGGAAAAATAAAAAAGAAGAAACATAAATAGACACTAAAAGAATTAATCCACTCTAACCATTTGAATGCCAGATTGCTGGGCACCCCTTTGTTCAACCTGTGGCTCTCCAATTGTTGTTGAACTATAACTCCCATTATCCTGAAGATGACGGAAGCTGTAAAGAAAGAGAAACTGTAAAGCTATTGATTAAAGGCACTATGTACACAAGCAACCCTATAAATGTCAAAAGGTGCCCAATCCTCTGGCTCTTAAATGGATAACGTAGATTAACCCTTTGAGTGCCAGGAGGATGGTCAAATCACAGTGTGTTTTGATACTCCCCTGCCACTCAAATGATTAGTGCACTTCAACCCTCTGAGTGTCAGAGGATTGTGCAGCTTTATATTTCTCAATCCATGGCAGCTGTCATCAAATAACACAATGGTTCTCAACCCGTGCCCTCAATGGCCATTAACAGGCCAGGACTTAGGAATTTCCCTGCTAGATAACAGGTGTAGTGATCAGAGGCTCATTCACATTGGTTAACTCACCTGTGCTCTACCACAGAAATCCTCAAATCAAGGCCTGTTAGTGGCCACTGAGGGCACGGGCTGAGAACCACTGCTCTAACAGCAGCTAGAGAGCCATATATTGAACATCACTGCTATAGATGCTCCATGAGTGATAGGGGTAGGATGTTGGGGTCAGGTGCAGCGGGGGTAAATGAGGGTGATGGTCCCAAATTGTTATCCCGTCTAGGCCCAATAGAGCCTTAATCTGGCACAAAAACATATACACTGCCTGTGTTCCCAGCATTGTCCCACTGTCCACTGGTAGCCACATAATAACAACACATACAATGCTTGTTTCTCCAGCTGTGTTCCACTGTTCACTAGTAGCCTTACACTGTATGATACCACAACCTTTTTTTTTTGAGTGCCCCAAGTATTCTGCATTGCATTCAATATTAAGCAGATTCACCAACAACACATTGACTCCTCTGGAAGATCTGGGTGTAATGAAATCTGGTGACAGTGCACCCTGAAATGTCAGAGGAGGCAGTGTGATGTTGGTTCGACTTTGAATGGAAATAAACACCTATAGGGGCACTCAACAACTAAATACAGAAAATAACAAAAAATTGTTGCAAAAGCCCTGTAATTTTCATGGCACCTGAAGCCGCTTAACCCCTTTAGTACCCTCATGAAAGTCCAGAGGCTGAGCAGGCCCCTTGGGAGAACAGGCCTTGTTGCAGCAAGACTGTCCAGATGGATCGCAGGAGAGACAATCTTCAGTGAGCATGCGGAAAAACCTGAAAAATCTGTCAAGGAGGGCAGGGTTTTCCTTATGCTCACAGTAAGAATATTTTCCCTTGCTGCAAGCTGTCTGGTCAAGAGACTGGATTTCACATCTGAGGGGAAGTGGCTTACACTAAGTAAAACGGGCAGGAGGGGGATACTTTATCATTCAATTACTTTTGAACTACAACTATGACAGTATAGAAATAACACTCTCCATGGCCCAAATACTATGAAGATTAATTGGAGCTGCTGTTTTTGTGAAACATTATCATCACTTTAAGGTAAATGGGCCTTTTCCTCTATCTTGAGGACATACAGACAGGAAAAATGGGACACTAGACCTTGTTTCATCACATTTCCCTCCTTTTCTTGCACCACAGTAAATGTTTGGGAGCTCTGAAGACAGCATAATCAGCCAAATGCTAATAATTACTCCTGTCCAATGCATAAATTGCATTAGAGATCCATTTACCCCTGTATTAAAGCTCCCTGTTTCCTTGCTTTAAGTGTCTGTACCTTAGAGTATTAGCTGATATTCAGCTTGGTTAAGCCCTGCAAGGCAGGACAACTCTACAATCTCTAGAAATTACAGAATCTACTTCTTTCAGTCTCTATTAATCCTTATACCAAGGTGTAATTACTGCAGATTGTATTAATAGCTATTCAGTTTTTTATAATTCTGCTCTTTGGTAGAATATGTGTGTATCCTGGTCTTACACACTGTATAACCATAACATTCATTATTGTGTTTACATGGCTTTTAAATCTCCAGGCACTGGTTTCCCAAACAATGTCCATTCTGACACCTAACCATATTTGACACTGATAAACAGGATACTACTACATACTGGAAAGTGATTTCAATTGTAAGTAAAGGCTGTGTTTAATGCAGGTCCAGATATAAATACACTCCTAATCATAGTTTGTAGCTTTAACTGACTCTATGGCATACATCAGAAAATGCATTGGGCACCCCTCTGGCTCACCAGGGGTTAATGAATATTGAGGTTTTGCAAATTTGGGGACTGTTGCCTGCTATGGCAATCACTCACATATAATTTTATTGACATCACTGTTTCCCAATTCACTGTAGATTATGAATGGTGGGCAGCAGAGGTAAAAGGAATCTGACTTGTTCAAGGGTATCCTGAGGATTTCCATGACCTGCCAGTATGAGAAGGTGTTGATGTTAAAATGAATTACCTTGGTTTCTCCTGCATAATTTTCTACCGCAGTATTCAGTGTTCTGTACTCAAGTAAAATTAAAAGGCAAGGGCATAGAGATTTTCCTGTCATGTTATCCATGCAAGTAAGCTTCGTGCCTTAAAAAAAGGCTACTATGCATGAGTAAATTTTTTTCTTATGCACACGTTTAGTGAATAATAATGCAATGTATTTGGTAATTATGGGAAAGTTGCCCATAAAATATAACTGTTTATGAGATTAGAACCTTCCTTTATTTGAAAGAGATTTTATCTGCTTTAAGCTTTGTAATTTTTTGAAAACCTTGATAATCAAACCTGGCCAGATGGCTGTTGGTGGCTGATTACACATTCAGGGGGCAGAGAATGTTTATGAAAGCTATTGCAGTATAAAAATTGTTTATGCAACTGCTGCATGTGATTATATGCTGTTTAACCCTTTGAGTGCCAGAGGGGCCCACAAAGCATTGCAAAGCAAAGTGTTGAGTACCCCACTGGCACTCAGAGAGTTAAAAGGAGATAAACTGTAATGATAAGGAAACAGCAAGAAGAATACTCAAATACAAGGTGATGTCTTTATGTATACATTTCCCAGATACACTCCTCAATTCCGGTCCAGTTCTGAGGCAGAGCATCTTTAGCATTTTCCACAAGGATGGACAAGAGTAGATGCAGGTACGTCTTGACATTTCATCAGATGATATTATTTATATATTTAGATAGCTGATCAGCAAAAACAACTCACATTATCATTAGTCAGTGGACTGGGCTGTGATGAGGAAAGAAATGAAAGCATATTAATGTTGTAGTAGATGCATCTGTAAACACCATACAATTACTATGCAGCCAAGGCCAGGCAACATGGGGATCTACAACAAGTGTTGGCATGCACATTCCATCATCTCCAGCCAATTGTACAGCTGGGGATTGTAGGAGTTTACGTTCCACAACAACAGGGAAAATCACTGTTTACCGGCCCTTGCTTCACTGGTTAAAGGGGCAAAATAGATTAGCATGTGAGTGAGAAAACAACTGATTGTTTCCCCACACTCCACCAACACAGGCAACCTATGCCTTTGGGAAATAAAATAACATTTGCCATGTATTGTGTGTAAATTCAATGTTCCCATTGATTTCAATGGAATGAGCTAGGCGAGAAAAGCGAAAAATTG
This sequence comes from Rhinophrynus dorsalis, assembly GCA_037306005.1. NCBI lineage: Eukaryota > Metazoa > Chordata > Amphibia > Anura > Rhinophrynidae > Rhinophrynus > Rhinophrynus dorsalis. The sequence continues at coordinate 131,502,036 of CM074724.1, forward strand.
CACTTTTTGTGGGGAATTATTCATCAAGTGGGAAGTACCATTATCTGCCGATTTTGGTTTGAGGCGAACATTTTTGCCCATCCCTACATATCACTTCTTCTGAGTGCAGAAGTGGTGAAATAATTAGCTAAAAGTTGTGAGTCCTATAGCAACATATGCCTGGAAAAAAATTGTTAGCAGGAAGAGCACCTTTATTCTTTGCCCACAACACTAACCTCCTGCTTAAGTAACATTGGCACAAACATCCTTGAAAAATAACTGTGGCTTGGAATATTCCAGCAGGGTGCAAACCATGACATCAGTTCCTTATAGCCTCTGACAATGAATCTCGATGTCGGACACAATGTACCACAGTCATTATTATATCTCTCCTGGTTATGTGCACCTGCCTATGTACACAATTTTGCTAGTACTGAACCTGCTGCCAGTGCTGAACCTGCTGCCACCAATACTTTGCCTGCTGCTAGTGTTTCTTGTAGTACTAGGGGGGGAAGGAGAAAATGATGCAAAGTATGACAGCAAGGGACCTTAAATCACACTTGCCATTCCCAAGCAGTCCTGCCACTGCTAGTACTACTGCTACTAAGGTCCAGCAGCTTGTTAGGCTAAGGAGTGAAGGAGGTGGTAATCAACAATATCCTGTGTCACAGGAACCACTGGGCCTGGACTGGAAGCGGCCATTTGGCCATACAGAATCATGGGCCAAACTAAAAAATGGAGAAGGGTGTCAGCCAGACTCCAGGATGGCACTAGGCCTGAGACCCTATTATGTATTGGGGGTGGGGCAGTGACTACCTGGGACAGTATCTGGAGACTGGGAGTCAAATGTCCTATTGCCTCACCCATTGTGTGCTGTGTTATTGTTTAAATGCAAAGTAGGTTTCCTGGGGTTATGTGGTTCCATTTGTTGATTTGTGAAACTGATTGTATTATGTCAGTCACTGATGTAATTACCTGAGCAGACCTGATAGAGGCTGTGTGTTTTGTATTCTATTGTGTGTTAATGTATTTAAGTCTCAGCAAGACTGGTGGTGTTGTGAATCTTATTTGCTATTGGTTGACTGTGTTCACAAACCTGTATATAAACCTTGTTTGTGTCCAAATAAAGGAGTTCTTGTTTTAACCTACACAAGTGTTGTCTGGTGAGGTTAAGCTGGTATGCTGGGAGAGTTCTTGTTATCCTGACGCTAGTCCTGCCTGGCGATTGGGATACCTTGGGAGCAGCTGGTGGAGTTTTCCTGTTCCAGAGCGAGGGAAGCGGCGACTAACGGAGTCACCCAAGGCTGGGTGGCAGCGGTATCCGTTACATTGGTGGCAGCGGTGGGATGCTTCCCAGTTGGTTTTTTGGAACATACATGTCAGCACCACCAGGATCGTTTCGCCTGAAACTGATAAAGCCAAGGAATGAAACTGAGACCAGTATCCAGGGGGAGATATAGCCACCTGGCTTGACCCAGGTCTCAGAGGCGCAGGGAGACCAGCATCCAGGGGGAGATATAGCCACCTGGCTTGACCCCGGTCTCCACAGCTCAGCAACAGTGTAGGGGAGCAGTGGAAGCAACGGCTGACTCACCAGACCGAAGCAGCAGCTCTCCACCGGCAGGCTCCAGCATGTCAGAGACTGAGACAGAGGCTATGCTTTGCCAAGCCCTATCCAGCTATGAACAACGGCGGGCCACACTAGAGACAGAGGGATACTCCTTCTCCTCCAAGGGCTTCATCCCTTATGCAGAGAGGCATGAGAGGGAGAGACAGCAGTGGAGCTCCTGCATCCTCGGGCCGAGTCCGGACCGCAGGGCAAGCGAGGTACTGGCATCCTGGATTGAAGATGTTATTTTCCTGGATCTCCAGTATGGCGCTTTCTGCGAGAGGACAGGATTTGAATGGTTCGGGTTCCCCAAAACTCCTCTCCCTTGCCGCGGCTTCTCCTACAGGGGTCCCAGCTCGTTGTGGCATGCCAGGGCTGAGGAGTCGGACTTTGGCAGTCGCAGTGAAAGCCGGTTCTGGGAGATCCGTGACAGGCGAGCCGTGCAGCTGGGTGTGTCAGAAATACCTGAAGTATGGAGAGAGCTGGAGGATCTTGTAACCCAGGAGTGGGGACTGGAGATTGAGTGTCGGAATCTCCAGGAAGAGGTGACTCACACCTATCCCCCACAGCAACTTTGTATGGATGTTGAAGGTGCCGCGGAGGAGACTATGGTCGCCGCAAGCACTCTACAAGTGGAAGAGGGGGCACCCCCGGCCCTCCCTAAGGCTGACTCCAGCGACCTGGCATGGTCTAGTCAGCGGGTAGCAGGCGAAGCTACGGCCGCCGCTACCCCTTTCCTTATGGAGGCCCCCACTGCCTTGAGCTGGATGTTGGGAGTGGATGAGGTTGGCATCACTCCCCAGTGGGTGTTTGTGTTACAGGGAGAGGAGGGAGACGACCCCTCTCCCCAGCGGCAGATGGCGTGTGCAACTGGGGGGGGCGTGGATGAGATTGCGGTCACCACAAGCACCCTACCAGTGGAAGAGTGGACCCTTCCTGAGGCTGACCCCAGCGACCTGTTATGGTCTGGTCAGCGGGTAGCAGGTGAGACTACGGCCGCCGCTACCCCTTCACTTAAGACTGTTTCAGCAGTAAGGAGCTGGGTTCTAGGAGGGGATGCAGTTGACGTCACTCCTCAGCGGCTGACGGAGGTACAGGGAGCGGAGGTAGTTGATCTCTTTCCCCAGCGGCAGATTTGTATGGACACTGAGGGTGCCATGAATGAGACTGTGGCCGCCACGGGCACCCTGCAAGCAGAAGAGTGGACTCTTCCTACGGCTGACCCCAGCAACCTGTTACAGTCTGGTCATCCGGTAGCAGGTGAAGCTACGGCCACCGCTACCCCTTTCATTGAGACTGACTCCAGTGAGCTGTTACAGTCAGGTCAGCAGGTAGCAGGTGAAGCTATGGCTGCTGCTACCCCTTCCTTTAAGGATGTCCCAGCATCAAGGTGCAGTGTTCCAAGGGATGGTGCAGTCAGTCCCTCACAGCAGCAGCTGTGCCTGGTCTTGGGAGTGGAGGTTGCAGTCCTCCCTCCCCAGCGGGAGATTTGTGTTTTCAGAGGGGAGGTAGTTAACCTCTCTTCCCAGCGGCAGGTTAAAGCACCCAAGGTGCCACCAGGAGAAAGATACCCAGCGGAAGAGCTGGCAACAGGGCAGAGCGCCGCTGGCCTCTGTCCATCTGAGCAATTGCCCCAGGGAGCGGGTGCTGGCTGCACCACTACCCTACAGCAGAGCGAGATCCAGGAGGAGATGGAGTGTTGTGTACTCTCACCCCAGTATCCAGAGCAACTCTACCACCCACTCTCATCATCCTCAGCCAGCAGCGGAGATTCCGGTAATGTGCTGACTGGGAGGGCACTGTTGTTTGGGCGGGGGTTTTTACTGGGTCATAGACTCCTGTGTACCGGATCCAGGGCTGGATGGCCTCTGCGGCTCAAGGCATCTTATGTCTAAGTCACCCTGTACCTGGAGGTGCAGGGTGCAAAGCTGGACAGACCCCAGGACTATAGGGGCTGGCTGGGGACAAGTACTGTGCGGACATTGCACTAGCAGTCTATGTGTCCACTCCAGACAGCAGCGAGATGACCCGTGTGGATCATGCTGTGGCTGTCGGAGGTGGACAAGGGGGAGAAATGTCACAGGAACCACTGGGCCTGGACTGGAAGCGGCCATTTGGCCATACAGAATCATGGGCCAAACTAAAAAATGGAGAAGGGTGTCAGCCAGACTCCAGGATGGCACTAGGCCTGAGACCCTATTATGTATTGGGGGTGGGGCAGTGACTACCTGGGACAGTATCTGGAGACTGGGAGTCAAATGTCCTATTGCCTCACCCATTGTGTGCTGTGTTATTGTTTAAATGCAAAGTAGGTTTCCTGGGGTTATGTGGTTCCATTTGTTGATTTGTGAAACTGATTGTATTATGTCAGTCACTGATGTAATTACCTGAGCAGACCTGATAGAGGCTGTGTGTTTTGTATTCTATTGTGTGTTAATGTATTTAAGTCTCAGCAAGACTGGTGGTGTTGTGAATCTTATTTGCTATTGGTTGACTGTGTTCACAAACCTGTATATAAACCTTGTTTGTGTCCAAATAAAGGAGTTCTTGTTTTAACCTACACAAGTGTTGTCTGGTGAGGTTAAGCTGCTGGTATGCTGGGAGAGTTCTTGTTATCCTGACGCTAGTCCTGCCTGGCGATTGGGATACCTTGGGAGAAGCTGGTGGAGTTTTCCTGTTCCAGAGCGAGGGAAGCGGCGACTAACGGAGTCACCCAAGGCTGGGTGGCAGCGGTATCCGTTACATCCTGATAGTACTAGTGACTGTGAGACTGAGGAGGAAGACTCTGCAGCTGAACTTGATGTGGTTGGTGTTAGTAGTGGCAGTAATGGTGAAGCAGCAGGAGTGGTAGGGGAAACATTTTACAGCATCCAGACTAGCGGTCAAGGGAGCCCACACAATTCTCCTGACCCTGGGACTGGGAGTCCTCCCCTTCTCTTCACTACAGTGTCAGGTGGAACATGAACCTGAAGAGGCCAGAACTGATGTTGGGAAAGGAGAGCAGGCTGAGAAATAATACCACCACCACCACCAGCAGGAGCACAGATCAGCTGCCTGTGCCTTCTGCTATTTCTGCTAGTGCTAGTCTGCCTTCTTCTTCAGGTCAAAAGGCAATGGCAAGTGTGACATTAGGGGACTCTCTGTCACATTGCTCCTCACCTTCTCCAAGCAGCAGTGAGATGTCTGGAATAGAGCAGCAGCAGCAACAACAGCATGTAGGGACTAGTGGTGGTGGTGATGATACTGGAGAAGCTGGGGTGGAAGAGACATTGATGGCCTTTTTAGCAGAAACTGAGAAGGAATGGGAGAAAGGAATGAGGATGGGCATCACCACCACCACTAACAAGGACATCTTGGAATTAGAGGATTCTGCAACTGCTCTAATTCCTTCTGATGCTGAGATGCAAGGGCATCAGGATGCTGAGGAGCAGGTTAGTGTGCCACAGACCACCGTGGACACAGTGGGAATGGGGTCAACAAGCGATGTGGGACTAGGACAGGTTCCACTTGCAAGCAGTAGCAATACTCTTGATCCTATTTGCAGTGCTGACTCTGAGGTAGTAGCAGCAACATTATCCGCTGCCACAGACAATGAAGGGGAATGTGGAGGACAAGAAGAAAGAAGCCATTCTTCTCCACCTTTTGCGCTTCCCTCTGAAGTCATCATGGGTGTTGGACTATTTTTCTGCTGGGGCAGGTACAGTACAGTCATCAACAACTGCACTGTGCACAATTTGTGACAAGTCAGTGAAAAGAAGAAAGGAGGGAATACACCTTGGCATAAGTGCCCTCATATCACACATGAAACACAGACACCATGACATTTACTCCAAACATGTTAAAGCCAAATACCCACCACAGAAATCAAGCACCGCTTTTGCTGTCCCTGACTCACCAGAAATGCAACAAGAGGTGAGGCAGAGATCAAAGAGGAGGAGGAATAGAACAACCCAGGAAGAGACTGGAAGTTCCAGGACGAGTGAAACAACTATCTCTCCATCACCTTCTAGGGTAACTGAATCTTCTGCCAATCCTCCTCATTCATTACCTCCCCTGCCAAATGATGGCCACTCTGTTGATGTTAGGATGTGGCAGTTCGTCTCTACCCATTGCACACTGTGTGGTGCACTGACCACACATGCCAGTGTGGTGGCGGAGAATCACAATCAGTGCATCAAGCGGCATCTGAAGAGATTCCATCCTGAAGAATATGCTAAGATGGTGGAAGGGAGGGTTCACCACTACTATTAAACGGTCAGCCAGTTGTCATGTGTCCTTAGCAGGTGTGGAAAAGGGGTACAGTGACAGTGGCAGTACTTGGTTTCGGGTGTCATGGTGTTTGGATACAGTTGTGCCACCAGATTTTATTTACAAAAAAAACACATACTGTGCACATTGCAGTTGCTGAGGAGACCTAATGATCCTGCTCTCAAGGGAAAAATTATATTCTAATAAAAACACACCCATGATGATTTTGGAGGAGGGGCAGATGGAGAATATTTAATGGCCAACTTTTTCTTTTCTCCACAAATACTGGGGGCTAATTATTCTGCTGCTACTGCCCGTGGCGCATCACTGGAGCCAGTTGTGTCAAATGGAAGCTTCATCATCCATCTTCCATGCTACTGCTATTGTTGATCCCATTCTCTTTCAGCTGCCTAATCATCCTGCTGCTTAAACAACTCAGCAGCAGCAGTACAAACACAAGTTGCAACTCATGACTCAGAAGGACATTTGACAGTGGCCACTGGCCAACATGACCTGCTGGCATTAGGCAAGTAGGGCATTTTTATTTTTTTCTCAGGGCTTGTGTTTAAAAAAAAAAATAAAATAAATAAAAACTAGTCCTAAAAAAAATAAACAATTTTTGGGGTGTTTGTTTCTAACAAGCCTAAGTCCTACAAATCAATGCTTCTTCTGGGCTTGAGCTTCTAATAAGTCTAAGTCCTACAAAAGCCTCTAACAACAAATCAAACAAATCATCCTCTACAAAATACTCTATCAAGTCAAGTATCAGTCCACCCCAGTGGCAGCTTATGTCAGGGGGTTCCTGCCAATGTCATTTAAGTATAAATGTCTTATTTTATTTTATCGATTTATTTTTTTATGAACTGTCCCCCCAATAGCAGTCAAGAAACCCCCCAAAACAAATTCCCTGTTCAAATAAAATTTTATTTGTAACGTGTTGTGTATAATTTGTATGTTCCCATTGATTTCAATGGGTAAAAAAAGCGGAAAATCAGCACTTTTCGTGGGAAATTTTTCGCCAAACGGAAAGTACAATTTTTCGCCGATTTCAGTTTGAGGCGGAAAGTTTCGCCCATCCCTAGTATCAACCCTTCATGATTCCAGATTTGTTCTCTCCCCAGGGGATTCCGGAATTGGAAGATCATCTCCAGTGAATCCGTTCCACATTGATATAGATCCAAGAGTCGTTGCAACGCTCACAACAATCCCAGGAGCTCCAGACCAATTGTAAATGCCTACCTGCACCCTCTCACCAGGTCGGGGAGAGGATCTGGTTTTCCTCCAGAAATCTCCACCTCAGAGTGCCCTCTCAGAAACTGGCTCACCACTTTGTGGGGCCTTTCCGTATCCTCCGATGTGTGGACCCTGTGGCCTATGTCCTAGACCTCCCTTCCAATATGAGGATACACAATGTGTTCCATGTCTCACTGCTGAAACCCCTGGTATGCATTTGTTTTACTACGGTAACTCCTCGACCCCATTCGGTGGCCATTGACAGCCATGAGGAGTTCAAGGTCCGCTCCATAGTCGACTCTCGTAGGTTGGGAGGGAGGCTTCAATATTTGGTCCATTAGAAGGGGTACAGTCCAGAAGAGCGCAGATGTGCAGATGTGCATGCCCCCGCCCTCCTCTGTGCTTTCCATGCACGCTTTCCCCATAAACCTGGCCCTGCCACGCTTGGGGGGTCACTGAGGGGGAGTACTGTTAAGGTTTGTCTGAGCTGTTCTAATTCTGCCATTTGATTCTGCTGCCTGAAATAATCTAGAACTCTGCATCCATTGCTTCTGCCTTCCCTGTTCTGAATCAGGCTGAAACAGCTGACCTCTCTGTGTTTGCTCACCTTACTGCTATCAGCCAACCCTCCCAGGGTATTTACAGCAGCTTGGCTCACTTCCTGATTGCCCCTGTGTCTGATTCTGGCTGCAAGCGTTTTATCCTTAGTTGCTGATTATCTGTGCATGGCCTGGCTTCCTCTGATGGCCCTTCTGGCTCCTCACTCTTGGCCTTGTTCCTGACATCACTGATCTCCGTACTGACCATGACTTGGCTGAGTACCTGTCTTGGTTCCTGATCCTGGCTTGTCTTTTGGTTTACTCTTCTGGATCAAGATTTTGCTTTGTTTGCTTTCATTATTTCAATAAAGGTGTTTTGCATTTTGCATTTTTGTGTCTGTCTGGTTCCTGGTCCCTAACATGTAGCTCCTCAGTGACTATGTCATAAGCTGTGGTCATCCCAAGTGAGCTCCCTGCCCCTTTGAGGAATGCTGCCATCAACCTGGTATGGCCCCTGTTCCAGCCTATCTCCCATCCTCTCCTTCCCTGTGCCCTGCTCTATCCCTTGCTCCATTCCCCTTCTCATCCCTCTGTCTCATCATTCTGTCCTAAACTCTGCCCTGGTTAAAGAGGTTTCCCCTGTAGTTTATAATTATTTTGTCAAGGTTACAAATGTCAGCAATGTAAATAATGTTGGTGTTGTTCTAGGAAGGGTGATTACTTCTCTTGTCCCTCTTCTGTCCTCTATCCAATATTACTCATACCTCTGCCAGTCACTGGGGCTCCATCACATCTGAGACCCACTTTCCTAGTAGTCCTTCATGAGTGTCCCTCACAAGTTTAATGGGAGGGAGATTACTTTATATTGTAACATAGTAAACAGAAGGTTCAGCATCAACAATCTGTATACTGCAACGGGCCCTGGTAGTGGGGTCCACCATACTTCACTCATGATGTCTTGGAGACTGCCTGGACTTTAGTCACCCTTATGAAGTCTACCAGACCTAACCAGAACTCTCAACCTTCATTTACTCAGCAATGGATTACATGAACTCTTGTTTCTAGCTCATTCTAAATACTGATGGAATAGCATTTTACTGGGGGACCAATCTACAGCAGCAACTGGAATTATAAGGATTTAGAGCAATGAAGATTCTCTATAGTCTGGTACAATAAGAATTGTTCTGTCCGCAGGCTTTTCATGGAACAGCAGATGTTAATGAAGGGTTATAGAAAGTGAATGCCACCGACTGCCGTGGTACACACAAAATTAGCAGGGGTGGGGTAATTCTTCCTAATTCTTCTCCTGCCATAGTGCAGGCGTAGACAATATGTGGGTATAGAATAGGTGTTAGGGCATGTATGGGTGCAGGAGTGTGTATAAGCAATATGGTGTGTATGGGGAGGGGTCAGGTCAGGAGTGTACATACATCTGAATACAGTCACAATCGGGTTTTCCTACTCTGGTTAATCTCTTTTGCCCCTGGAGGCTGTGAAGCATAGACCAGCAAACACTGATTTTCCTGTAGTTGTGGGACTGCAAGTCATCAGACAGCTATTCATCAGTTGGCTGAAGATGATAGAATATGCATGTCAACACCTTCTAAAGAGCCACATGTTACCTGCCCTTGGCTACAGACTAAATATAGGGAATTTACAGATGGATCTACTACAAAATAAATATGCTTTCATTTCTTTCCTTATCACAGAAGCCCAGACCATTGGCTAATGATAATGAGTTTATTTTGTTGATCATCTATCTAAATATATAAATAATATCATTAGATTATATGTCAAGAAGTATCTGCACCTCCTGTCCCTCTTTGAGAAATATGCTAAAGTAGGGTGACCACATTTAAATTTTCTCATTCAGGGACACTGTAGAGAGAGCTTCACACCACAGAGTTCTAAACACTACAGAGAGAACTCCCCAGTGACTGCTGTAATTACATTACATTGCACTGCATCTCTCAGTTGATGTCAGGATTAGAGCACTGTCTGGAAGCCATTTTCTTGCAGACCAGCAGAGACATCACTTTCTGTCAGAATAGGCAATGGGAAGTTCTCCTCCTAGAGTCCTCATTCCAGGACTTTGTATTGTCCCAGAAGGGGACTGTCCGGGATAAGGGACACACATTTAAAGTCTGGGATTGTCCTGGGCAATCCGGGACACCTGGTCATCCTATGCTAAAGTTGCTCTGCCTCAGAACTGGACTAAAATGTAGAAAATGTATAAATAACGAAATTTCCTTGCCTTTGTGTAGTCTTCCTGCTGCTTCCTTGTCATTACAATTTATTTCCCTTTAACCCTTTGATTGCCAGGGGGTACGCAATGTGTTTCATACCCCACTGGCACTCAAAGGGTTAAAAGACATATGATCACAGGTAGCAGTTGCATAAATACTTTCTATACTGCAATAACTGTATTAGCTTTTATAAACATTCTCTGACCCTGAATGTGTAATCAACTACAAATAGCCATCTGGCCAGGTTTGATTATCAAGGTTTTCAAAAAATGATAAAGCTTAAAGCAGATAAAATCTCTTGTAAATAAGGGAAGGTTCTAATCTCATAAACGGTTATATCTTATGGGCAAATTTACCACAGTTACCAAATACATTGCATTTATCAGTCGCTAAAAGAGTTCATAAGGAAAAAAAAACAAAACAAGATCTCAAGAAGTCATGCAAGGTAAACTTTTGTTAACCCTTTGACTGCCAGATAGATATCCAATGCATTGTATTGCAATGCACTGGAAACCACTCTGGCACTCAATAGGTTAAATAGGTTAAAGCAAGAAGCTTACTTATATGGATAAATATGTCAGCATTTAATTCATATGTTCTCATGTAGAGAAATTTCGGTGCCCTAGCCTTTTAATTTTACTTGAATACATGTCTGAGAAACACCTTGTAGAAAATTAGGAAAAACCAAGGCAATTCATTTTAACATCAGCACCTTCTCATACTGGCAGGTCATGGAAATCCTAAGGATACCCTTGAACAAGTCATCTTGTTTTTACCTCAGTTGTCCACCATTCATAATCTACAGTGAAGTGGGAAACAGTGATGGCAATAAGATTATACGCAGACATTGTGAGTGATTGCCAAAGGAGGCAACATACCCAAAATTTGCAAAACATCAATATTCATTAACCCTTGGAAAGGCAGAGGGGTGCCCAATGCATTGTCAGATGTATGCTATGGAGTCAGTTACAGCTATGTACTATGATTAGAAGTGTATTTATCTCTGCACTTTCATTAAACACAGCCTTTACTTCCAATAGAAATCATATTCCAATATATAATCTCCTGTTTATCAGTGTCACATATTTTTAGGTGCCAGACATTGTTTGGGATCCCAGTAGCTGGAGATTTTACAAGCAATGTAATTGAACCCTTAGCACAAACATGCCCCCTGGGATTGACATCTAAAGTTGTGTAGCCACCAGGACATATCAACAAAATGTGATAATGAATGTTATGCTTATACAGTGCCGAAGAACTGGGTAAACTAATATCCCACCACAGAGCAGAGTTATAGAGAAATACATAGCAGCTAATAATACAATCTGCAAGCATCACGCTTTTTTTTGGTGGTATAAGGAGTAATAGAGATTGGAACAGTGGCGTAACTATAGGGGTCGCACCTGTGACCAGGCCAGTCACTCCAGGGGCCTGGCCGCCCCCTGAGACCCCTCCGCCTGGCGTCCGCAATCTCCCTCCAGCGCTATAGTAATGCAGAGCGCTGGGAGATGACATCATCTCCCAGCGCTCTGCATTACTAAGAGGACTGAGAAGGAGCTCCAGGCAGGTAGGAGATGGGGGCATTGTGAAGACTGAGGGGCATTGTAGAGGGGGTCAATGTAGTCGAGGGGGGCCAATGTGGTGGTGGTGGGGGCCCTTGGCATTTCTTGAACCAGGGCCCGGAGGCTTCTAGTTACGCCTCTGGATTGGAAGCACTTGATTCTGAAATTTGTGGAGACTGTAGAGTCATCCTGCCTTTCAGGGATTAACCAAGTTGAATAGCAGTTAATACTGAAGGCTACAGTCACTTCAGGGTAGATTTAAAGGCAGGCGTTAGCAAAAAAAAATGACCGTCGCGTGTTTTAATGTGCAGTAAGCTATTTAAAGGTCTGTCTTAAGAACAGCTAATGGCTGTTTGATAATCCTTACGGCCAATAGACTTACGTGCATTGAGACGCATGGAACAAGGTTCCCCAGAGCCATTGAAAGGAGTGCGGTACTGCTAAAGGCTGGAAAAAAAAATATGGTTAGCGGGAAAAATTTAAGACTCAGTTTTGTTAGCCGTTAGACACATTATGTTAAAAAAAAAAAACATTAGATAGTAGGGTTGCACCGATACCGATACTGGTATCGGTATCAGTGCCGATACCAGCATTTGCATGAGTACTTGTACTCGCGCAAATGCAGCCGATGCCAGCACCGATACCCTGTGTCAGGGTCGGTGCTGCAGTGAGGGAGCCCGGGGAGCTGCTCACAATGCTACCTGGTCGCCTCTCTCTCTCCTGTAGCGTCGGAGCAATGCCAAAATAACACAAAATACATGCCCATGCAACACAAATCACTCTCACACAACACAACAACCAAGCAACACCACAGACACAAGGCCTTCCAAAAAAAAAAATGTGTTGCATACCTCACTGTCACTCAAAGGGTTCAATATTAGTGCTACATAAATATACCCAAATATGCCTCCCTGTAATGGCCCAAAGAATGCATGCCAATGAAAAAAAAGCTCCACATATACATAAATCAATGCGATTCATTAATGCCCAAAATGTAACACAGATTTTAACTATGTGTCTCCGCCACTTGGAGCAGCTGCGAGGGCAGCGGCGGCGGAGACACAAATGTCCCACGATGCTCCTCTTCAGCTGTGTACGGGCCGATGCCTGTAACACACTGAGGGCATTTGAAGTGAGCCTGCCTTTATATAGGGCAGGCTCACTTCAATTGCCCTCACTGCCATTGGCTGGGATGTTCTTCACATCCCAGCCAATCAGATTCGAGCAGCTGTTCTTGAAAATGATTGGCTGCGATGTGAAGAACATCCCAGCCAATGGCAGTGAGGGTAATTGAAGTGAGCCTGCCCATATTTAAAGGCAGGCTTACTTCAAATGCCCTCAGTACGTTACGGGCATCGGCATGTACACAACTGAAGAAGAGCATCATGCGACATTTGTGTCTCCACCGCCCTCACAGCCGCTCCAAGGTGCCGAGACACGCAGTTAAAACCTAAGTTAAATTTTGGGCATTAATGAATCGCATTGATTTATGTATATGTGGAGTTTTTTATTCATTGGCATTTATTCTTTGAACCATTACATGGAGCCATATATTTATGGAGCACTAATATTGAACCCATTGAGTGACAGTGAGGTACGCAACGCATTGCTTTGCAATGCGTTGCATACCCCTCTGCCACTCAGAGGGTTCTAGAATGTATTAGTTTTAATACATTTATTTTATTTTACAGGGAGAAGGAGGAAGATAGAAGAAAGAAGACAGAACAGAAGGACCAGCAAGCTGAGAACTCCTCTGGACATCAGGATTAATCCTTTGAGTGCCAGAGGGGTACGCAACGCATTACGTAATGGTAAGTATTAATGCAATGTTGCTTAACTTAGTCTGGTTAACCCTATGAATGCCAGTGGGGTAATTATACCCCACCGGCATTCTTAGGGTTAATGTTACTAACTCTGGACAGGTTTTAGGAACTTTGGATGTATTGATGTGGGGCTTAGGGCCCCATATCAATACATCCACTGTGGACATTGTTTTTTTTTACCAGTTAACAGTTGCATTAGCTGGCAAAAGATCCGATAAGGGACTTTACGGCTAACAACACTGGGTCTTAACTTTTGTGCGTTAATTGAGTCCCTTATCGGATTTTTTCAGCTAACGCAGTGCTTTGAAAGGCAAAATGGAGCAGTTTTTTTTTTATGGGCCAAAACACACATTAGTGTTGCGGCCGGCATACTGGATGAACTGCCGTTAGCAGTTCATTCCATGGCCCTTTGTATGGCTTCCTACACGTTAAAACACCCGTTGGTGTTTTTACTTAACGGCTGCCTTTAAATCTACCCCTTTAAAACAGACACACCTGCAAACACTTACCTGGAGAGCAAACACCTTCCTATTGGTCATTACTCACCTCATCACCACACCTAGACAACACCCTACCAGGTACTAAAAGTGTTAGTAATGTCCAGAAAAAAGTTTTTTGCATTTAGTAGAGGTTAAAAAGCTGAGCTAAATGCAAAAAAACATATCTCTCAAACCGCTATGGTTTAAGAGATACAGGCAGTTAAAGTTTGATCTCACTTACTGACAGCTATAAAGCTGTCAGCAGGAGATCTGTGTCGGCCGACACGGAGGCGCTTGAGAAGTGCCGAGATCTCGTTATTTACCACAAATCCCTTCATTGGAATGGTCTAAAATGAGTGCTTGAAAACCAAGCACTCATTTTAGACCATTCCAATGAAGGGATTTGTGGTAAATAACGAGATCGCGGCACTTCTCAAGCACCTCTGTGTCGACTGACACAGATCTCCTGCTGACAGCTTTACAGGGCATCTGCAGTTATATCTTGATACAATGTTGTGTATACACTTGTCACCTTCAATAACACTATCTCCCTATGCTAAGTACGTCTTTCTAACATCACACAGTAACAGGCATATACTACATCAACTTGTAACTATATAAAAATCCCTAGAAAAAAAGATATGGTTACATGTGAACGGATGGAACATTTGGGCGCTATATTGTAGTCTGATTGATTCTATGTGTATCCATAGCTGCAGGAACATCTACCACAAATCTCATCAGTCACAACAGCAAATAGTTGAACTGAAATTAAGGAAGTAGTGTTCCTGCAACACAATATCTCAAACATGCTTGAAAAAGATATGCATGCTTTGGTACCGATCACAGCATCAAAATAGGGTAAGGGCCAATAACAAGTTATGCACTATATAACGGTTGAGACCAGTAACCTCAGCACTTAAAGGGTTAATAGGTCAGTTTACTAGGTACACCATATGAAGTGGCCTAAATATATATCTTCAATACTTCTTAACACATATATTCCTATACTAGAGGTCTAAATTATACTAATAAAGTGGGTGAGAAGAATTATTTATAGATTGAGAGTGGGACCTGATGAAAAACAGGACCGTTGAATACATGTTTTCCACCCATGTGATCGATTATGGCATTTAATTTAGCGTAACATAGGACCATTTCTCTAACCACATGAAATAAGTGGTGATATTATTATTTTTATCCAGATTGTGAAATAAAACTCACAGTAAATTCAAACTTTACCTATTAGGGTTCCTATTACTTCTTTTCTGTCTCCTTTTTTTCTAAGTGCATTGATACACAAAGCATATCAGACAGAATTGAAAAGCACATTTTTTTTTATTAAGGGTGAAAATAACAAGTTGGGCAGTTTATTTTTTTTGGGGGGAGGGGCCTTCGACAGGGTGCCAGAGGTGGATGTCCTGGCTGACTGCCTGGTCACCCTTTGCACCCTTGGTGTACCTTCAATGATCACACTGCAGGGAGTGGTGGGTGCAGTGGACCTCTCTGTCGACAGCTGATCCCTCTCCACACACAGGTTCTCCCTGCGGCTGTGGTCTCAGTACTCCACCAGCAGCTGCCCCATCATGTCCATCATCCCTGTATGGTACTGATGGAGTTATGTTGTCTGTACCGTGTGCTCTACCTCCGGGGCACGCATCCGTGCTTCAATTCTTGAGGTTTTCCTCCGGGATTCCCTTCTGAGCCTTGTGAGGTTCCTGTTGGCCCTCTGGAATTCCTGGATTAGCCTCCTCTGGAGTACCATGCACTCCGCCTCCATCCCCCTCATACGTGTACTGCTGGTGGTGGATGTGTGTGGTGAGTCTGCTGGTGTGGTTGCTGCTGGTGGAGTGTCTGCTGCTGCTGTGTTTACTGCTGCTGCTGCTGTATCTTTTGCTGCTGCTGCTGTGTCTTCTGCTGCTGTATGTGCTGCTGCATCCGCTGGTAGAGAGGCTGCTGCAGATGATGGGCGTGTGCCCACTACATATAGGGACTCAGTGCTGCCAAATGATGTCTGTGGTGGTGGGGTAAAGTGTTCCCTCGGTAGAGGGTGCTGGGGCTCCCCAGTCAGGCCCAGGTGTTGGTAATCCAGTGGCCAAGGGTTATACCTTGGCCACTGGTAGGTGCTTGGATCCCACCTGGGATCATACCTGGGGCCATGCTGGGAAGCCATCCATGAGGGTAGGTCGATCTGCTATCCAGATGGGCCATAATGAGGGGTGGCCACTGTCCCTGGAAGCCATTGCCTCCCTGGTGGTGGTGGTGCTGCTGCTGGAGGGTAGTATCTCGTGGAGGTGGTGGGATACATCGAGGCACTGTATTGAGGTGGTGCAGCAGGTGTTGGTGCAGGTTGAGCAGGTGGTGCAGCAGGTGTTGGAGCAGGTTGAGCAGGTGGTACAGCAGGTGATGGAGCAGGTTGAGCAGGTGTTGGAGCAGATGCAATGTACACAGAAAGAAAAATGGTCTAATACCTATGTGGATATGTACCTCTTATATGTGTACAAATATATCCTACCAAGATATGAACCCAGAGATCAGTTCAGTACGTTTGATTGCCTTACCGGATATATATGTGCAACCATCAAAACTTAAGTTTTATTGATAACATAAATAAAAACATACCTAGTATATCCATCTAAGTGAGGTGGGATATACTAGGTATGTTATTATTTATGATATCAATAAAACTTAAGTTTTGATGGTTGCACATATATAGCTGGTAAGGCAATCAAACGTACTGAACTGATCTCTGAGTTCATATCTTGGTAGGATATATTTCTACACATATAAGAGGTACATTTCCACATAGATATTAGAGCATTTTCTTTCTGTTTACATATATATTTTTAACAGATCTGCAGTACGATCCAACTGTTATTCATCCCTATCTTTTTAGTTTTATACCATACAGTGCAAGATTTTGAAGTAGCTGACATGACTCTCTGGTTGTCATGATGGCATCCTATGCATTGCTTTGAGATGCATGGGATACCACCATGGCAATCACAGATTGATGAACTTGATAGGATCATGTACATGAGGTCTGTTTCAGTTCAATCATGAAGGCCAACAATCAGGCCAGTAGTGAAGAATATCTTTGATTAAGGCATGTTGTTTTTCTGGATAAGCCCATCCATCCTTCTGAGTGAGCCAGTCGTACTCAGTCAGCGATATCCATCATTCATGGCCTGTTTGAGAACAACATCAGTTCATATTTGGTTCCCATGTGTATCCTGCAAATAGTGGCTGGTGTGACATCCATCCATGGCGTCACCACTCCTGAGGATCCATGTGGGAATCAAATGTGAGATATGTAATTTCAAGCTAGAGTAAATGATTGCATAAATTTCGGGGAATTATTTTTGGCCTGTGTGTTGCACATACAACCAGTTATTCTCAGTGGCACTGTGATGTGTGACCTGATCCATCCTTTTTTGTGATTCAGTAAGCGGTGATGAAGGCCTGATGAACTGAACATGATACTGACTTCTCCAGTGATCTCAATTCCCCATTTCCAATGTTTTCTATGGAGTCTATACAATGGGACCTTAGCAACTTGATTCATGTTATTGAATAGTCTCCATAGACTAACACTGGGATTGTTGAAGTGAGAGTTTATAAGTTTGTTTTCTGGTTAACCCTTTGAGTATCGGAGGTGTTGCCAAAGATTGTTGAACAATGCATTGATAATCCCTTTAGCACTCAAGTGGTTATGTGCTGGTTTCCCTGTGGGGGCATGGGTGACATTGTGTAGAAGCAGTTATGATGTTTCACATAAAACACTTTTATGAGCAAGGTTTGGATGGACTGTGTGTGAGCAGCACAGCAACATGAGGGTTAACCTCTGACTTGGACAGGCTTGGGCCTGATTGAACCTTGACATTTGTACTTGTATTGTGTCCTATTTTAACCCTCAGTGGGCTGTGTTGGTGCAGTTGTGTGTATGAATGATGGGCATATGTTGGGATGTGACTGGGTTATGTGATGATGCACTAACCGGTAGTGTGGAGGCTCCTCTCTTCCCCAAGGTCTGATCCTCCAGGGACCACCTCAGTGAGTGTGGAGGACATGGTCTGCTGCAGCATCTCCTATGTACCAGTTTTAAGGACACTCAGACTTGGGAGGTTATGGTAAAACACAGTTTTATTAATAAGACAAGAATAAGGTGACCCACGCGGGTCCAGTAGGTACAAATGATAAATACTGCCACAGGTCAGGCTACAATGATTTACAGTAACCCACACGGGTCCAGTAGGTACAAACGTTACAATACTGACAAAGGTCAGGCCACAATGATTTACAGTAACCCACACGAGTCCAGTAGGTACCAATGGTACAATACTGACACAGGTCAAGTTAACAGTTCGTGTGAATCCAGAAGAGCAGAGGAGTAGAGACAACTACTAGGGCAGGGGATTCTGGCAGGCCCTAGTAGTGCAGTGGTCAGCCGAGATGCAGAGAGTGAACCCAAGATAAGGTAAGCCACAATAGGGGTAGCTGAGTAGGAGGCCACTACTATCCCCAAAAAGGGTAGTCAGGAGAGACTAGGCAAACGGAGACCAATGAAGGCTCTGGACAGGAGACAAGTGGACAGAGACCCTAGACAATCCAATCTGAGGCTCCGGACTGTAGGGTTCTGATGGCAACAACAGCGGAACTGCCCGAAATGTATAGACTAGTGATGAGCGAACATGCTCGGCCGAAGCTCGGTTCGGCTCGAGCATCGCTCTGCTCGGCACATGGCGGTACTCGTACGAGTACCGCATGTGCTCGCCCGCCATGTTCGGGTCTCCTCCCCGCACGTTTCGCGGCTGCTGCGCAGCCAATAAACATGCGGGGAGGCTCTGACATCAGTGTAATGCCAGCAGCCATGTTGGCTGCTGGCATTACACTGATTGGCTGGCCAGAACCCGTGATCGGGTGCTGTATAGCACCCGACTCGCGAGTTCGGCTCATTCTCAGCCAGGGAGAGATGCGATCAGGCAGGGAAAGTCAGTGTAGGGAGAATAAAAGTGTTGGTACTCTTTCAAGACCCAAAAGTCCTTTTTAGGACTGTTGTGTGTGGGGGCAGCATTTATATTTTGTTTGGGGGGGCACAATTTCCTTTTTTTTGTGGGGGGGATATTAGTAAGGTGACATTGTAATAGGTGCACAGGGACAAATATTTTACAACGCAGCGACAAAAAGGGCCATTTTAAACGTGTGCCTAGCCATAGATTATTGTCACATTCTGTTTAGTGTGCAAATTCACAAATTAACGTCACATATTCCGTTCACTGTGCCTAGCCGCAGATTAGCGTCACATTCTGTTTCGTGTGCCTAGCCGCAGATTAGCGTCACATATTGTTTAGTGTGCAAATTCACAAATTAACGTCACATATTGTTTAGTGTGCAAATTCACAAATTAACGTCACATATTCCGTTCACTGTGCCTAGCCGCAGATTAGCGTCACATTCTGTTTCGTGTGCCTAGTCGCAGATTAGCGTCACATTCTATTTCGTGTGCCTAGCCGCAGATTAGCATCACATATTGTTTAGTGTGCCTAGCCGCAGATTAGCGTCACATATTGTTTAGTGTGCCTAGCCGCAGATTACCGTCACATATTGTTTAGTGTGCAAATTCACAAATTAACGTCACATATTGTTTAGTGTGCAAATTCACAAATTAACGTCACATATTCCGTTCACTGTGCCTAGCCGCAGATTAGCGTCACATTCTATTTCGTGTGCCTAGCCGCAGATTAGCATCACATATTGTTTAGTGTGCCTAGCCGCAGATTAGCGTCACATATTGTTTAGTGTGCCTAGCCGCAGATTACCGTCACATATTGTTTAGTGTGCAAATTCACTAATTAACGTCACATATTGTTTAGTGTGCAAATTCACAAATTAACGTCACATATTCCGTTCACTGTGCCTAGCCGCAGATTAGCGTCACATTCTGTTTCGTGTGCCTAGCCGCAGATTAGCGTCACATTCTGTTTCGTGTGCCTAGCCGCAGATTAGCGTCACATATTGTTTAGTGTGCCTAGCCGCAGATTAACATCACATATTGTTTAGTGTGCCTAGCCGCAGATTAGCGTCACATATTGTTCAGTGTGCAAATTCACAAATTAACGTCACATATTGTTTAGTGTGCAAATTCACAAATTAACGTCACATATTCCGTTCACTGTGCCTAGCCGCAGATTAGCGTCACATTCTGTTTCGTGTGCCTAGCCGCAGATTAGCGTCACATATTGTTTAGTGTGCCTAGCCGCAGATTAGCGTCACATATTGTTTAGTGTGCCTAGCCGCAGATTAGCGTCACATTCTGTTTCGTGTGCCTAGCCGCAGATTACCGTCACATATTGTTTAGTGTGCAAATTCACAAATTAACGTCACATATTGTTTAGTGTGCAAATTCACAAATTAACGTCACATATTCCGTTCACTGTGCCTAGCCGCAGATTAGCGTCACATTCTATTTCGTGTGCCTAGCCGCAGATTAGCATCACATATTGTTTAGTGTGCCTAGCCGCAGATTAGCGTCACATATTGTTTAGTGTGCCTAGCCGCAGATTACCGTCACATATTGTTTAGTGTGCAAATTCACAAATTAACGTCACATATTGTTTAGTGTGCAAATTCACAAATTAACGTCACATATTCCGTTCACTGTGCCTAGCCGCAGAATAGCGTCACATTCTGTTTCGTGTGCCTAGCCGCAGATTACCGGCATATATTCCGTTTAATATGAAGAAGGCGGGTAAAAAGGGACGGGGAAGTGGACGTGATCCTGATAGTTCAGGGCGCGGGTCAGGACGCGTAGAAACTGTGCCTGGTGCCAGAGCACAAGAAAGAAAGACATCCACCATACCTAGCTTCATGTCTCAGTTTACAGGGCGTCGCAGGACATCACTCTCGAGGTCAGACCACTGCGAACAGGTGGTCGGTTGGATTTCAGCTGATACTGCTTCCAGTCGGTTAAGCACCACCCTGTCTTCCACCAAGTCCACTCTCAGTAGCCAAGAGTCTGGTCAACATAATCCTCACCCTGATCATCCTTCCTCCCACCATAGAGGGTCTGGCCAAAGAAGTGATCCCACACTGGGATATAGTGAGGAGCTCGTCTCATCACCAATCCTTGATTTGAACCTCTCTCCAAGCACGCTTGCAGAGGAACATGAGATCTTGTGCCCTGATTCACAACCTCTAGAGGGTACCCAATCACAAGAAGATGACAGAGGGGAACGGCATTTAAGGTCAAAGGAAGTGGATGATGATGATGAGACACAGTTGCCATCAAATCAACCACAATTACTGTCTCAAGACCTTGATGAGGAGGATGATACACAGTTGTCAATGACTGAGGATGTGGTGGGATCAAGAAATGAGGAGGATGATCAGAGTGAGGAAGTGGAGGAGGACTTGGTGGACGATGAGGTCACTGAGCCCACCTGGGAAGGTGGAGAGCCGAGCGATGACAGCAGTCCTGAGGGTGAGCCATCTGCAGCACCGCAACAGGCTGGAAGAGGCAGTGGTGTGGCTAAAGAAAGAAGGCGGACCGCACCAAACCGACCCGCAAATGTTCCACGGAGCACCCCCTTGCGTAAATCTCCCTTGCCAAGGGCTAGGTGTTCCCCGGTATGGCGTTTTTTTAAGGAAAGTGCGGACGACAAAAAAATTGTAGTTTGCAACCTGTGCCACACCAGAATGAGCCGAGGCATGAACACTAGAAACCTCACCACCACCAGCATGATCCGACACATGGCATCCAAGCACCGTAATAAGTGGGAGGAACGCCCGGATCGCCAATCTGTGTCTGCAGGCCACACCACTGCCTCCTCTTCCCCTGTTTTCGGTGCCGGCCAATCGCCTGTCGAAGGCGCAGGCCCGCATACCTCCCGCTCTGCACCTGTACCATCTGAAGCACCATCAGCGACCACATCTACTTCCCTGTCCCAGCGCAGCGTCCAAATGTCGTTACCCCAGGCATTTGAGCGCAAGCGAAAATACCCAGCCACCCACCCACAGGCCATAGCACTAACCTCACACCTTTCCAAATTACTGGCCATCGAAATGCTGCCATTTAGGCTTGTGGACACTGAGTCCTTCCGCAGCCTGATGGCAGCAGCTGTCCCTCGGTACGCAGTCCCCAGCCGCCACTACTTTTCCCGGTGTGCCGTCCCCGCCTTACACCACCATGTGTCCCTTAACATCACCCGTGCCCTGACCAACGCAGTTACTGGGAAGGTCCACTTAACGACTGACACATGGACAAGTGCTTGTGGCCAGGGACGCTACATTTCCCTGACGGCACACTGGGTGAATGTCGTGGAGGCTGGGAGCGACTCGGACCCTGGGATGGCACAGGTGCTACCCACGCCGAGGATTGCGGGCCCTACCTCCATCAGGGTTTCCGCCAGCACCTACGTTATTGGCTCCTCCTCCTCCGTTTCCACCTCCGAATTCTCTGCGCGCAGCGCCACTCACCCATCAGCCGGTAGCTGGAAGCAGTGTAGCACTGCAGTGGGGAAGCGTCAACAGGCCGTGCTGAAGCTGATCTGCCTTGGGGACAAACAGCACACGGCCTCAGAGCTGTTGCAGGGGATTAGTCACCAGACCGAGCAGTGGCTCTCGCCACTCAACCTGCAACCAGGCATGGTTGTGTGTGATAATGGGCGTAACTTGGTGGCGGCTTTGGAGCTCGGCAAGCTCACACACGTACCATGCCTAGCGCATGTATTTAATTTAGTGGTTCAGCGATTTCTAAAAACCTACCCCAATTTGCATGATCTCTTGACGAAGGTGCACCGCGTGTGTGCACATTTCCGTAAGTCATCAACAGCTTCAGCCTGCCTGTTGAAGCTGCAGCAGCGCTTACAATTGCCAGCTCACCGGCTGCTGTGTGACGTGAGCACGCGCTGGAACTCCACCTTCCACATGTTGGCCCAGCTTTGTGAGCAGCAGAGGGCAGTAGTGGAGTACCAGCTGTTACACGGTCGTCGCCTCTCCGTTCAACTTCCTCTAATCAGAAGTGAGGAGTGGGAATGGATGTCAGACCTCTGTGAGGTTTTACGCAACTTTGAGGAATCGACACAGATGGTGAGCGGCGATAACGCTATTATCAGTGTAACCATCCCACTTCTGTGTCTACTGAAACGCTCGCTGCTCACAATTAAAACCGATGCTTTGCATGTGGAAGAGGTGGAAATGGGGGAGGAAGAGCTTACACAAGGTGATAGCCAGAGCACCCTCACTTCGTCTTCTCAGCGACAATTGGAGGAGGCGGAGGAAGAGGAGGAGGAGGAAGACACGGTTGCCTCCGCTACAGAGGGTAGCCATGGAACTTTATTTCCATCTCTTCAGCGTGGGTGGGCAGAAGAGGAGGAAGAGGATGAGGAGATTGAGAGTCATCCTCCTGGTGAGGACAGCGAAATCTTGCCTGTTGGTACTCTGGCACACATGGCTGACTTTATGTTAGGCTGCCTTTCCCGTGACCCACGCGTTATACGCATTTTAGACAACACGGATTACTGGGTGTTCACCCTTCTGGACCCCCGCTACAAATAGAATTTCTCATCTCTCATTCCTCCGGTGGAGAGGACAAGCAAAATGGTGCAATACCAGAAGGTTCTTGTCGAAAAATTGCTCCAAAATTTTCCATCTGACAACGCTGGCGGCAGAGTACGTGCTACCTTGGCCAACCGAGAAGGGGAGAAAAGGGGAGCACACAGCAGTTCCGACAAAGGCAGGGCAACACTCTCCAAGGCGTGGGACACCTTCATGACACCCCGCCAGCACCCTCACCCTGATGCGCAGCCTAGTGTCACAAGGAGGGAAACGTTTTGGAAGATGGTGAAGAAGTACGTAGCAGACCGTGTCAGCGTCCTCAATGATCCCTCTGTGCCTTACAACTACTGGGTGTCCAAGCTGGACACGTGGTATGAACTGGCACTCTACGCCTTGGAGGTGCTGGCCTGCCCTGCCGCCAGCGTTCTGTCTGAGCGGGTATTTAGTGCTGCTGGTGGCATCATAACAGATAAGCGTATCCGCCTTTCCACCGAAAATGCTGATAGGTTGACACTTATAAAAATGAACAAGGCCTGGATTTCCCCTGACTTCTCCACTCCACTGGAGGAAAGCCCCGGGTGAACATAAAGTCACTTTAGATATGTTATTTACAATGATGGGAATACTCTGTATTCCCATTCACCCCTTCCACCCAAAAAACGGGTATATGGTTGACTCTTAATCTTCTCATCCTCCTCCTCCTCTTCCATATGCCCTGTGATATAATTTTTATATAGGGCCAGCTCACCAGCGGGCCCTGTGATATAATTTTTATATAGGGCCAGCTCACCAGCGGGCCCTGTTTGACAATTTTTGTATAGGTCAGCTCACCAGCGGGCCTTCTCATATAATGTTTTATTGGGTCAGCTCTCTAGCGGGCCCTCTCATATAATGTTTTATAGCGTCAGCTCACTAGCGGGCCTTCGCATATAATGTTTAGGATGGTCAGCTCCGCAGCAGACCCTCACCCATAATGTTTTAGATGGTCGGCTCAGCAGCAGACCCTCATTCCTAATGTTTTAGATGGTCAGCTTAGCGGCATGCCCTCGCCCCTAATGTTTTAGAGGGTCACCAGCAGGCCATTAATCCTAATTTTTCAAGGGTGTGTATGATGCCCTCCTTTATGTGTAATAAAGGGTGTATTGGAGTGACATTTCAGTCTAATTTTTGGCAGCCCTTTCACTTAGTGCATAGGCTTTATGAGTGTTGGACCACTACCTGAACTATTGTACCACAATGTGAATGAGGCCCTCCATTTTGTGATATACAGGTTGTATCGGAGTGCCTCAGGTCCTCCCATTGAATTAAATAGGGCTGGGGTGTTCGACAGAGCAGAAGGTAGTTCTTGGCTTCATCCACTAAGTCACTTCGTCACTTTTACTCAGTGGATCAGACCCCACTGTTCCGACTATAAATTTTGGACTTAACAAGGGCAAACGGACATGTTGTAAAACCTGTGGTAGCTGCGGCCTCCGTTCCTGAATGCTGTACCTTACCCGGGCCATAACCACGTTGAACACCTGCTTTATGCTGCGCACGTTTCCCTCTTAATCATGGCCCCAGTTCCGAAAAATCGATGAAATTTTTTGCAGAATTTGCAGATGATATACAAGTAAATATACAGAAAATACTGTTTGGAAACAATTTTTCGCCTACAATCGTTTTTATCTTCCTTTTTGTGTGTTTTACGGTCAGTCTGTAAAAATGGCGTACTACGGGCGAAGCATCGTTCCCAGCAGCGACGTTGGAGTCCAAGATGCATCCAGACATCCTCCCTATGCTGTCCCTGAACCATTTCTGTGGTGTTTCCATCATTTTCTGACCTTTTCCTATGAACCAGGCACCCTCCCCTCATCAGAGCAGGGGGTGCCTGGTGTAATGCTCGAGTCCTCCCATTGACTTCAATGGGGCTCGGGTGCTCGGCCGAGCACTCGAGCCTCCGGGGGCGCTCGGCCAGAGCACCCGAACACCCGAGCATCGGGGTGCTCGATCATCACTAGTATAGACACACGGTACTGCCAATCAGTAGCAGCAAAGGTATTTCACAGACTGTCAGAACAGACTGAGGGTGACAAGCAGCAGGCTATCACGATGTACTGCACACCCGTGACAGAGGAAGACTGTGACCCTGAAGTGCAACAGCACCAACTTGCAAAGGGTTAACGAACGCTCAGACCTGGAATGGATTGCAAGGCAGTGGAGCCTAACCAAGGCACCCAGGAAGGAACTCAACCTCGGAGGTAAGAGGTGGACAGGTCAAACGTACCGGGGTGTAACCAACAGGTCCAGACACAGAAGTGAAAGGATACAATAGCACACAGGTGAGGAGACAGGGTCACAGTAATAGCACTGTGGGAGCAGTGCGGGTATCAAGACAACCAGAGACTGTCTAGAGACAGTAAGCAGCACAGGAGGGATGTCCTCCAGACAGGACTCAGATGGACTGACAGTCATACTGGGGGTGGTACACAGAGCAGGAACGTCAGCCAGGCAGGGTCGGTACACAGAGCAGGAACGTCAGCAAATCCAGGTCGGTTCACAGAGCAGGAACAGAACAAGCAGAGTAGTCAGGCAGTCCGGGTCATACACAGGATTCACAAGTGAAGTCAGGAACAAGCGCTAGCGACTGGAACACCACGGAAGGGTGCCCATAAAATGACAGGGCTGAGTATTTAAGTTCTAGAATTGGGGGGATATAGGGCCCAGCAGCCAATAAAAGACAAGCAGGAAGTAAAACGGACATAGCAATGTCGTCAGAGGAATCACGGGCACCGTTATATCCTCCCATCAGTTGTAGGTGATGTCTACCAGTGAACCACCTCCGGTGCCTCGAACATACAGGGCAGCATCCACCAACTTCTTCTTCAAATGCCTCCTGTAGTCACCCCATCTCTTTCTAAAGGACTCCACATCCCATCTACAGCTGGACTCTGCATTCACCAGGCTGCAGATCTGGTTCAAGGGGGCTTTCCTCCTCGCAGCCAAGCCAGGGACCCTCTATAACTGAAGCTGAGAAGGGACCGCGTCGCCTTCCGCCATCGTTCCCGGGTCTCTCCCGCTCAACGCCAGATAAGAGCTGTCAGATGCACCAGTTGAAGTATGGACGGTCACTGGAAACAGTCGCAGGATCGCTGGAAGCAGGGAAGAATGGAAGAGTCCACGTCGCCACCCAACAGTCCACAAAGTTAGGATATAGGAAACTGGCAGCAGGCGGTCAACGATTCAGGATACTTGGCGCAGATGGGTATCAGAGGGGACACTTTAGACCATAAGCAATACAAGACTCCAGGACTCCTTGTTCACTCCAAACATAACTCACTTTATTGGCAAAGACCACAGATATTTATACACAAATCTTGCATTGCCTCTTATGGGGAAACCAGGTACAATAGGGCTTAATCCAATCATATCACAGTAGACAAAAGGCCAACAGAAGATGGCCTAACAAACACAATAACTCAGACATGATTACATTTCAGATACAAAAGGGTTTGATGAACAAAGACTTGAGGGTTTGAACTAATTACCACATGACAGGGGGTCTGATTGCAGTTCACAATGGCTTAGTTAACACCCAGCAGGAGGTCTTGCTACAGTACACATAGTCAATGCCTTGAGGGACTGCAATACACATTGGAATAATTAACCCCTCACTGCCTACTCCCTTGGAAGCAAGCCATGTGTGGAGTAATGTCCATGTCCTCATTCACATACAGCGTACACAAAGTATTTTTAGAGCATAGCCAGGGAAAAATGTCCATAGTTTTTGGTTAAACAAACTTATGGCCAGACAAGGGCTCAAGTAACAGGTAGGATCCATTATACCCTCTCGCTCTGGAAGATGACACTCTCCCTCTCCAAAACAGCCTTCACAAGGGCCCTATTCTCTTCCTTCGTATAGCGAGGATCCCTGATTCTCTCCTCCTCAGCTCCGGCCTGTGAGGAGTCTGAACCAGAGTGTCCTGCCTGCACTGCCCCTGCCTGTGTGTGATGGTCCCCAGCAGGTCCCTCGTCACACTGCAGTTTCTGTTCCTTGGTTCTGTGTGCCTGCTTTTCTGGGCCGTGTTCCCCTCCGCCCTGAGGATCACCCTCTCCCACTCCTACTCTGCTCAGGGATGTGACCTTCCTCCTCCACTACTCTCCCCATTCCTCTCTTCTGTCCTCCTCTCCTGGCCATCATTCACTCATTCACACCCAGGCACTCTCACAGGCCCTCACAGACACTCTCGATCCCATTCACTCTCTGTTACACTCTTTCACTCACAGATTCACAATGTAAAAATAAAGTTTAAAAAAATGTGTAAAGTGTTATGGGAAAAAACTATGTTTATGTTTGTATGGGTGTATGTGTTATGTGCAAAAGTGTGATATGTGTTTATTTAAAAGCAGATCTCTCCTCTCCAAGCTCCAGAATCAAAACTACTTCTACTTCCAATGTCAGCTCCTCTCTCCCTCTCTATAAACGTTATCCTCTACTCCTGAGTCCTGTGATCTAGCTTGTCAAAACTCGAAACAGAAACAAGGTGTGACCATTATTTTTCGGTATATTTAGGTGAATTTGAACATTTTTGATACTTTGGGGCCTTGGGATTGGCTGTAGGTTTGAATTTTGTTTGTGCATCTATCAGGGTTGCTAGACAACACCAGTTGTTATGTTACATTTTGACTAAAGTTGTGTTTTAAGGGGTGATTGGGACACACGGTGATGCTAAAAAAGGTGCAAAGCAGGTTTTTGTATTACGAGTTTTTGTTGTGCCTATGCTCGTTAGCTATTCTTGTAGACTACCTGTCGAATCCACCGTAAATCAAGTATTATTTGCGGCCAATAGGCCTTTTTTACTTAGCAGCTGTTTTAAGTGAACCTAGCCTTTAAAGTAAGGGTAAATGGAGCTTTAATGCAGGAGTAAATTGATCTAAAATGCACCTTATACATTGGACAGGGTTATATATTAGTATCCAGTTGATACTGCTGGTTGCACAGCTTCCAAACATTTGTCCTCAATTCAACTCAGGCTGGTAAAACAGACGGTAGGGCTAAATTGCCTAATAGCCCGTTAACAAAAAGTGCTAACGGAGCTATTCATTTGTCCTACCAACTGAAACCACAATGGACATTGGGCCAAGGGATCTGACTTATGGCAAAATGTCCATCATGTAGTTCCCAAAACTCACGCTAAATAGGGTGAATAATGGGAACATCAAAGGAAAAGGGCTAATGCTTGGTGCTTGAAACACACTGTGAAGCACCGAGTCTGAGCTCAACCCACAGTCACTCTCCCAAGAACTAAACCTACACTACGCCTAACAGTGTAGTTCAATTATACTAGCCCTAATACTACCCTTACACCCAGATCTGTATCCACTGTGTGTCTTCTTCTATCATCTTCTATCTTACATCTTCTTTCTCTTCATCTTCTGTCTTCTTCTCTTCTTTGTAATACATATGTATCTGAAAAGTAAACAGAAACAGTTAAATATGCTTCAAAAACAACATTTTACAATATGTGCACTGGTTAACCCCTTGACTGCCAGATGGGTACGCAATGCATTGTAGAACAATGCATTGCATACTTCTCTGGCACTCAAAAGTTTCAAGTAATTCATCCACTACAGGCTGCAACACTGCCCGAGCCAGTCTGTGGGAAATTTGAACAGAGGCTGGTGACTAGCTGCTTAGTAGCGCTAGTCGCCAGAATAATTACCTTATTTAAAAGATTTTTGCTCTTGTCCATCGGTGACAGGCAGGACGGAGCACAGACATCTTGCCATTGTGACGTCCACGCGCCTGCGCTGTCAGTCACAGCCAGGTCTAGGAGGCATTGCTAGGAGCCATTTGGCTCTGGCTGGGACTGACAGTGCAGGCGTGCAGACGTCACAATGGCAAGATGTCCACACTCCGTCCTGCTTGTCACCCATGGAAGAGAGCAGAAATTTATTAAATAAGGTAATTCTGGTGACTAGCGCTACTAAGCAGCTAGTTGCCAGATGGGGACTTAGTGAAGCTAAAGATTGTGTCTGGTGGTAGTTCCGCTTTAACTGTCCCCCCAATACCAGTCAAGAAACACCCAAAAACAAATTCCCTGTTCAGCTGATTCATTCCCCAGACTCCACTCACCAACACAGGTTCCCTCTTCAGATCCTTTTTATACAATGTTTTATGGGGTTTTTTTAATTGTATTTAGAATTTATTTTTTATTAACTGCCCCCTAATCCCAGTAAACAACCTCCCAAAAATCATCCTCTGTTCAACTGATTCTTTCCCCACACCCCACCAACACAGGCACCCTCATGCCCCTTTTATAATATACCTTTGGGAAATAAAATAATATTTTTAATATGTAAATTCAATGTTCCCTTTGATTTCAATGGAATGAGCTAGGCGAAAAAAAGCGGGAAAAAGCAGAAAATCTGCACTTTTCGCGGGAAATTATTTGTCAAGCAGAAAGTGCCATTTTTCACCGATTTTAGATTGAGGGGAAAATTTTCACCTATGCTTATTAAGGACCAGTGACGATCCTGGCACGTCATGGAATTCAGGGCTCCCTGCTTGGCTGCATGCCATTCGAGGAGCCCTGAATCGAATGAAAAAAAAAAAAAAAAAATGCTCCATTGTCCTCAAGTGCTGGCACTTAAGGGGTTAATGCTAACACATGGAATAGAATTGCAAATTCCCACTTGCATGTGTTTCAATATACTTGCAAAAGAGTATACACATGTGGAAAAGAGTATACATCTGTGCAATTATACCATTCCATATATACAGCAGTTTGAGGAAATGCAACTTGACTTTGGACCTTATATATACAAATACAAAGAGGAACTATTGTGGGGGGAAACAACTGCACCATAGAAAACAAATAGAAATACAAATGTTAGCAACGTAAATAATATTGGTAATGTTGTAGGGAGGGTGATGACTCTTATTGGCCTTCTCTGCTCTCTATCTATCTGCTTTCTGTCTAAAACAGTACATAGAAGGATCAGCATCAATAATCTGTATACTACGATGGACGCTGGTAGTGAGGTCCACCATACTTCACTCATTATGTCTTGGGGACTACCTTGACTTACTCACTCTGATGATGTCTACCATACCTAACCAACACTCTCAACCCTCATTCCCTAAGCAATGGATTAAATTAACTCTTTGTTTCTAGTTCTTTCTAAACAGTGATGCAGTAGCATTTTATTGGGGGGCCAAACTACAGCAGCAACTGGAATTTTACGTATTCAGAGCAATGAGGACCCTCTATAGTCTTCTGCAACAAAAATTGTTGTTCCCGACGGGTTTTAATGGAACAGATGGCAGATGTTAATGAAGGGTTATAGACAGTGAATGCCATCAACTGTTGTGGTGCACACAAAATTAGCAGGGGGGGGGGTAATTCTTCCTCCTGCCATAGCGCAGGGGTAGGCAATATGTGGCTATAGAATGGATGGGCTATAATTCATACCATCTCAACTGGACAAGTTGGTTAGTCAAACAGTTATTGGGGAGCTAAAAATTACCAATCCGTGTGTGTGTGTATGTATGTGTAAGCAGGGGGCAGAAAAAGGTGTGAGGGTGTGTATGGGGGGGGCAGGAGTGTGTATGTATGTGCAATATTGTATGTAGGGGAAGGGGTCAGGAGAGGAGTGTATGCACACCTGAATACAGTCACAGTCAGGTTTTCCTACTCTGGGTAATCTCTTTTGCCCCTGGAGGCTGTGAAGCAAGGACCAGTAAACACTGGTTTTCCTGTAGTTGTGGGACTGCAAGTACTACAGTCCCCAGCTATTCATCAGTTGGCTGAACATGATAGAATATGCATGCCAACACCTGCTAAAGAGCAACATTTTACCTATCCTTGGCTACAGACTAAATATAGGGTATTTACAGATGCATCTACTACAAAATAAATATGCTTTAATTTCATTCCTTATTATAATGATAATGTGAGTTGATTTTGCTGATCAACTATCTAAATATATAAATAATAACATTAGATAATATGTCAAGAAGTACCTGCACCTACTCCTACCCCTCTTTGAGAACTATGCTAAAGTAGGGTGACCACATTTCAATTTTGACATTCAGGAACACTGCAGAGAGAGGTGCACACCACAGAGTTCTAAACACTACAGAGCGAACTTCCCAGTGACTGCTGTGACAGAAGTGATGCCTGTGGTGGGCTAATAGAAAATGTACATCATGCCCAAAGCCTTCAACTTACATTACATTAAATTGCACTGCATCTCTCGATTGATGTCAGGATTAGAGTGTTGTCTGGAAGCCATTTCCTTGTAGCCCAGCAGAGACATCACTTTCTGTCACAGTAGGCAGTGGGAAGTTCTCCTTCTAGAGTCTTAATTCCGGGACTTTGTATTGTATTGTCCCAGAAGGGGGCTGTCCGGGACTGTCCTGGGCAATCTGGGACACGTGGTCACCGTAAAGTTGCCCTGCCTTAGACTTTGACTAAAATTGAAGAGCTGTATGTGGCAAATATATAAATTATGACATTTCCTTGCCTTTGTGTAGTCTTCCTGCTGCTTCCTTGTCATTACAGTTTATTTCCCTTGAAACCTTTGCATGCCAGCGGGATACGCAACTCAAAGGGTTAAAAGGAATATGATCACAGGCAGCAGTTGTATAAATAATTTCTATACTGCAATAACGGTATTAGCTTTCATAAACATTCTCTGCCACAAATAGCCATCTGGCCAGGTTTGATTATCAAGGTTTTCAAAAAATTATAATGCTTAAAGCAGATAAAATCTCTTGTAAAAGGGAAGGTTCTAATCTCATAAACGGTTATATCTTATGGGCAAATTTACCACAATTACCAAATACATTGCATTTATCAGTTGCTAAAATTGTTCAAAAAAAGACATCAAGAAATCATGCAAGGTAAACTTTTGTTAACCCTTTGACTGCCAGAGAGGTATCCAATGCAGTGTATTGCAATGTGTTGGAAACCGCTCTGGCACTCAAAAGGTTAAAACAAAAAGCTTACTTGTATGGATAAACATGCCAAAATAAGATTCATTCATATGTTCTCATGTAGAGAAATCTCGGTGCCCTAGCCTTTTAATTTTACTTGAGTACATGTCTGAGATACACTGTGGTAGAAAATTAATCAGGAGAAACCAAGGTAATTCATTTCAGCATCAGCACCTTCTCATACTGGCAGGTGATATGATTGATCAAGTTGGCGTCTCTTTTCCTCAGGTGTCCACTATCCATAATCTACAGTGAAATGGGATACAATGATGTAAATAAGATTATATAAGAACATTGAATGATTGCCAAACAAAACAACTTACCCAAAATTTGTAAAACATGACTGCATTAAACCATGGATTTTCAGAGAAGTGCCCAGTGCAATGTCAGATGTATGCTATAGAGTCAGTTACAGTTATGCACATTGATTAGGAGTGTATTTATCTCTGGACCTGCATCAAGCAGAGCCTTTCCTTCCAATGGATATCACTTTCCAATATCTAATATCCTGTTTATCAGTGTCACATATTGTTAGGCGTCAGAGTGGACATTATTTGGGATCCCAGTGGCTGGAGATTTACAAGCGATGTAGTTGAACCCTTAGCACAAACATGATCCCTTGGATTGAGCTTCTAGACCTGTGTTGTCTTCCTGGCATGTCAACAAAACACAATAATGAATGTTATGGTTATACAGTACTTATGATTAGGATACACTAATATTCTACCAAAGAGCAGAGATAGAGAGAACTGAATAGCAGCTAATAATGCAATCTGCATGCATTACACCTTTTTGGTATAAGGATTAAAAGAGATCGTAAGCAGCTGATTCTGCAATTTGTGGAGATTTTAGTGTTGTCCTGCCTTGCTGGGCCTAACCAAGCTGAATAGCAGTTAATACTGCAGGCTACAGACACTTAAAGAGATAGTAATGCCTAAGATGTAAAAAAAAATACGTGTTGTAGGGTGTATGTCCCCGAATAAAACAAGGGTACTCCCACTGCTGAGAGATATTTTATTAAAAAATTATAACTGCTCAAACTTGAATTTTTTAGGTGCAATATCACAGTGTCCTGAAAATTTACAGTGGTGTTGTTGCTACACCATCCTATGGAGATTTATGGTCTATGGGCCAGAGCAGTCCATTTGCACCTAAAAATGCAAGTTTCAGCTGTTATAATTTTTAATAAAATATCTCTCAGCAGTGGGAGCACCCATGTTCTATTCCAGGACATAAACCCTACAACATATATTTTTTTACATTTTAAGTATTACTATCCCTTTAAAGAAAGGATTCATGGAGCTTCAGTGCAGGAGTAAATAGATTTGGAATGCAGCGTATACACTGGACAGGGTTATATATTAGCATTCAGTTGATAATGCTGGCTGCGAGGCTTCCAAACATTTAGACAATAGAGTTACCTACAAAGAAATACTTCATTAGAATGGTCTACAAAGTGTGCCTGGTTTGAGGAAGGAACACTTTGTAGACCACTCTAATGAAGTATTTGTTTGTAGACAACGCTATTTTGGCTCTGCAGAAGAGCTGTCCAGTTCAGGGACCAGGATCTCAGTCTGTCAGCTAGAGTACTGACGTGTGTAAAAGGGACAGGAGGGGGGAACTTTAGAAGCTTATAACTCTTAAACTATACAAGTTTGAACAACGGGACTTACATCATATCATTTATTTTTTTAATATGTACAATATTAAACTTTCTTAAAATCAAGTATTACTATCCCTTTAAGTAACCGTGGCAGAGCCATCCTTGAAACAGTAACTGCGGCTTGGTATATTCCAGAAGGGTGCAACAAATGACATCAGTTCTTTAAAGCCTCTCTTTTAAACAAAAGCAAAGGGAAGCATCTCAACAGCCAACATTTCGGCAACTTTACTATTCCACAGGCATATTTTTTATTTATTTTTGTGTGGGTTTTGACTACTTTCTAAGAACTTTAATTCTTTAAAAATGTGACTTATGGAGATGGCACGGATGGCGGCATTATGTGTTTGCTCTCTATGACTCTTATCTCCAGAAACAAACTCAGAGTCATACCCCTTTGCAGAAAGAGCAGAACATTTTAGCACACTCTTTGACACATCAACAACACTTCTGTTATGTACACCAGAACCCCAGGAGCTTTTAAGAGTACTTCTGCTGCTGCTAGCTGTGACACCTCTGATGGTGTGTCTCCCTGTCAGACCTGTGGTTGTGCTTCAGGTGAGATCTCATTGAGGAGATGCCTAAGTGTGAGCTTGCTTCCCCCTGCTCACATGCTTCTTACACAGACAACAGATAGCAGCATGCATAGCTTTTGGATCATGAGTGAAGTATCTCCATACTGTGGACTTCATTGACTGTGAGGATCTTAAAAGGCTGCTAATACTAGTACTACTGAGGCTAGATGTTGCTGTAATTGTACTACTACTAGGTGTCACAGGTGTTGCACTTCCAACAGCAGCAGAGGAACTCATCATAGCCAAGGTTGTGGATGTTGATAACCTGTGTTGTTGCTAGTTACCTAACACTAGTATTGTGTGTGGCTGAGTGGGACTTGGAAGAGCTGGTGATGATGCTGATGATGACTGACAGGATGACTTTCCCAGGGTTAGACTTTCTAAGTGTTTTCTCAAGCAGTTTATATACAGTCCCAGTGCTCCTTTTCAGTGATTGAAGACTGAGCCTTTGCCTTTCAGCTAGCTTTCTGGCCAGGTAATCTTCTCATTCTCAACTTCATCTGTAGCTGAAGAAGAGGAAGATGCTGGAGAGATATATTATAGATCTACATCATTAGTCATCTATAGGCCATCCTCGGCAGTGCCCACCTCTTCTTCTTTACTACTTTTATATTCTTCTAGTCTTTTAGAGGCCTCACATAATTTTTTTTTTTACTTTTTCTGTGTGTGGGATTTCCACAACATACACTAATACTTTCAGGGCAGGTGTTTTTGTACTTCTTTGTCTCAATGTCAGAAGCAGCAGTTGGTTGAACCTCTACAACGTCTTGCTCTGTGCCATTACTGGAACATTGGAATGTGATTCTTTGTCATCTTCAGTGTTTTTATATAGTTTATTAATACTACTGGTGCTGGTGGAACTTTTGGTGGGACTTTAACATACCTCATTCTCCTTGGGAGGAGAGGGATCACCATAATTTATTGCACACCCTGCCTCAACCATGGCTGCAGTCAGTTTTTGCACTACCACTTTACTCACAGAGCCTTGCATTGTTCCTAATCCTTTCACCCTCACCCACCCCCTTGTGTGTTTTGCTGGACATTATTCAACTATTGCATTTAAAGTACACAATATAACTGATTGTGTGTGATGTCCTGCCTTTTCCCTGTACAAAATAATCTCATTTGGTAATAGTCTGCCTAAGTAACAGCTCACTTCATAGTTCCTTGTCTCATCTATCAATTTTTTTATTTTATTCAATTTTTTATTAACTGTCTCCCATCCCTGGCACTGTCAACAACAACAGAAAAAAACACCCTCCCTGTTCAACTGTGTCTTTCCCTAACCTACCATAGCACAGAGATAACAGCCACATCAGGAAGAAACTTGGATCACCTTTGCCTGTGTGTTCCCAGTCAGTCACACAGAATTTTGGGGTATTTCTGGTAATTCCCCTTTGCTCCTTTCTCACACCCTCAGACTCAGACACAGACATAACAGCCAGATCAAGAAGGATCAAAGCTTCCTATGTCTACGTTGTCACACAAAATATTGGAGTATTTAGGGTAAACCTCCTTTGCTCACTTCTCTCACCCCCAGACTCCTCTAGCACAGAAAACAACCAGATCAGGAAGAAACTTGGATCATGGCTGCCTGTGTCTTCAAAGTCAGTAACACAGAATTTTGGGGTATTTGGGGTCAATCTCCTTTCTCCCTTTCTGTTCCAAGAGTCCCCTAATACAGAGAACAGATTTCCTGCCTACAGGACTACCTAAATTAAGCTTCAACTCCACTGTATTAACCTGTCTTCTCTAGCTCAAAAATGTGCTTCTTCCTCTTCCTCTCACAAACACAGAATGGCATCCTGTGGGAACCTGACACCCATTTTCTATTATGTCTGTGAGAAAATAAGGGAAACTTGCCACTTATGGCAAGTTTATCTGTCTTCCCATTGATTTTAATGCAATGAGCTATGCAAAGAAAGTGAAAAAAACTGCACTTTTTGCAAAAAATGTAACGCTGAAACGAAAAGTGCCTTTTATCTCCTGCTTCTCTTTTGAGGCAAAAACTTTTACCCATCCCTAGACAAGACTAGGAAGTGAAAGAGAACAAGTACTAAGGGATCTCTGAGCACAGAGGAGCACTGTAGTATGCTGTGTAGCTAGGAGTGATACTGTACAATGAAGAGGACTGGCTAGCGCTCCCCTACTTAGCACAGGAAGGTGGCTGCCCAACTGTACATGATAGAGGGTAAGCTGGAGACGAGGTGAAGAACCCTCATATTGGTCTAAACACAATTACATCCATCACAGAAATTGTCCTTGAGTTTGGACTACAAAAAGTGCAAATGTCCACTCTTTCTATTGCTGTAGCTCCTCAATGACCATGTCATTGATTGAGGTTGTCCTCAGTAAGTACTTTTTTTTGAGAGATAATAAAAGCACCATATTCTCTGAGTTAGTTAAGATAGGCAATTAAAGTGAAGCTGTGGTGTAGTCTTTTGTGCAGGTCGTTTGTTCTCTGTGTTAGGGGAGTCTAGGAGACTCTGGGGGAGTATGAACGGAGAAAGGAGATTTACCCAAAATACCACAAATTAGTTTGTTTTTTGTTTTGTTTTTCAAAGGCTTAATTCGAGGGAAAAAAATTCAATGAAATACAAAAAAATACAGAATGACAATAATTCAGAAGAATAAGTAGAAAGATCCCACCTGTAAAAGGTTACAGATAATCAAGTGCACTGTAAATACAAATACCACAAGCAATCAAGTAGATTTCATCATATATAGGTTACAGTACATAACCATATTTGGAAGTTACCTCAAACAACATCCCATCGTTATCAATGAACGTCATCTGTACTTAATAACGGAAGCAACCAGGAGCTCGATTCTATTACCAGAGCTAAAAATAAAACAGGCATTTTTTAAAGTCAGTTTTTGCTATCCTATTACCCGACTTGTGAAAACAAAATGAGCAGTAATTATACTTACCGCCAGTCTAAAGAAAGCCCATAGGAAACAACTAAAAACAATGTGCAATTAGTATCCTATTACCCACGCTCAGTATTATCGCCTGTTTTGTGGTGACATTTAAGTCAGAAATTTTGTGTCTCAGAGGTTGAGGCATAGAAGCCATAATGACAGTTTCAAAACCATCATTGTTCGAACAAAAGCAGTGTATAATACAGTATACAGAATAGAAAACCAACATAAAGTGCCATATTAATCCCTCTTTTTAAAAGTCGACTTGCAGTGCTTTCTTACACCACATTAATCCAACAAATATTGTCCGTAGTCGACAATTAACCCTTCCCCTTCCAAATCCGACTTACAGTGCTTTCTTTCACCATATTAATTTGACGAATATTGCACATGCAACATTTTAACCCCCTCCCTTGAAAAGTCGACTGCAGTGCTCCCATGACTTTCTTTCACCATTTTTATCTGACATTTTTCTTCTCCTATTATATTCAACATGCCCTCATATTTTGAATTACAAGATTAAACCTATGAGTACCAGAGAGGTATTGTAATATGTATGCTACCCCTCTGTTACTCATAGGGTTAATAGGCAACCTGTATATGTATAAAAAATGGTGTTTGTTTTTATTATAATTTGTGTGAAAATTTAATTAAATATTTAATTTATGTTTAACAATGATTTTCTTTTTTTAAATTATATATGTAATTTGTATTAAAAAAGTACTTCAGACCTCAAGAGGGGTATCATGACCCCTCATGACACCCCCCTAGTATGGGGGTGACAATTGCCCCCTTTATTAATTAAAGAGCATATAACCTATATGAAACATACTGTAGGTTATATGCTCTTTAACCCTTGGAGTGCCAGAGGGGTACGGAATGCATTGCTTTGCAATGCATTCCGTACCCCTCTGACACTCAAAGGGTTAATTAATAAAGGGGGCAATTGTCGCCCCCATGCTAGGGGGGGTGTCATGATGGGTCATGATACCCCTCTTGAGGTCTGAGCAGTTGCACAGGGAGTGTTTTTTTCAGTAGACAGTGATAGGTACAGTTAACTTAAAAGTGTTAGAAAATATATATAAAAATATTACTATAGTTTGACTGATAGTTGACAGAGGCAGGGACTTGACGTGAGCTCTGTCTAAGGCAGACAGAGACTTTTCGCCTATTCCAACAAATTTTTTGCCTATTCCAACACATTATTCTGCTATTCTAACACATTTTTTGCATATTATAACACATTTTTCACCTATTCAACACATTTCTCATATTCTAACACATTTTCTCCAATTCTAACACATTTTTCTCCTATTCCAACACATCTTTTCCTATTCTAACACATTTTCTTCTTATGTTTAATATGGTGCAACATTTCCCAGCACAATATTACTTCTTCTGAGGACTGTAGTTGAGAAATATGTAGTTGGAAGTAAAAGTTGTGAGACCTACAGCAACATATACTTTGAAAAATGTGCTAGCATGCAGAATGCATTTGTCCTTTGCCCAAAACACCTACTTCCTGCTTAAGTGACACTGGCACATTCATGATGATGTCAAGTGATTAAAAAAAATAAAGTACACTCTATCTTATCACAGTTAGTCCCCAAATATATCCTATATAATAATTTGCTTGGATGTTTGTCACGATGCAGTCATGAGCAGTAGAGACTGCCCGCATTTGGGCAGTCTTTACTGTGCATGAATGCATTGCCTGAGTGAGGCAACGCAAGACTGTTTTGAGGTAGTAGCCTCTTAACCCTTTGATTGCAAGAGGGGAACCACGTTGCATACCCCTATGGCACTCAGAGGGTTAACATTACCCGGACCTTGGCCCGTGTACACAGGCTTTTACACTAGTCTATATATATAACTAAAAACAAAATTAACAACTTCTTTCCCCAGACTTCCCCAGCACAGAGACAATAAAAGTAAAATCAGCAAGCAATTTGGACCCCAGCTGCCAGTGTCTTGTCAGTCAGTCGCACCAGATTTTGGGGTATTTGGGTCAACCTCCTTCCTCCCTTCTTCTCCCCCACTGTGCCCCCAGACTCCCCTACTACAGAGAACAAATGTCTTAACTAAATGACTCCCTAAACTGAGCTTCAATTCCCTTTTATTTGTCTATCTTCTCTAGCTCAAAAATGAACTGCTCTCTCCTTTCGCAAACACAGAATGGCTGCTGTGAGAGCCTGTCACCCTTTTATATGGCTGTAGAAAAGTTTTGTGAGGTGGAGAAAAATTTTTCTACCCATTCATTTCAAACCAATGAGCTGGGTGAAAAAAATGGGAAATAGCGGGAAAAGTGGCATTCTTCGCGGGATATTTTTCACCAAGCTGAAAGTGCCATTTTTGTCCGATTTCAGTTTGAAATGAAAATTTTCATCCATCCCTACTTCTGGTTTTTAACTTAAGAATGCAGTAGCCTGTATTTTTTGACTTGGTCAAAGACCCCAACAGGCCCCAGTTGGATAGCGAAGGGTATTTTTGTCCCCACCAGATTCCTAAATCCAGATGCAAGGGAGTCACCCCTAGGCACTCTACTTGATAAGAAGGAGGAATGTACACCCTATTCGCCCCATCCTGACCTGTTTATGATAGGAAAAATGCTATGGATAACTTGATGATATTTTTAAAGAATTTTCCTCATCTACCTGTCTTACACACAGTTTCATGTAGTAACAACTACAAGATGCTAGACATTCACAGAACTTATGATATGTAAAAATTACAAAATAATGTCAATGCAGTGGCTCCAGTATGGGCCTTTATCAATACCTTGTTTTTTTGCTTAGATATATATTTGTCAATAAAGCTAGGGAATATAAAGCTAATTCTATCCCCACTAAAACATTACCTACAGCACAAGACACTGTTAATGTCAGGATACCATTTTCTTTACTACATAGTTATGCTATCCCCAACAAATATTTATGTAATTTGTGTGGCTGTACAAATCAATAAACCTGTGAAATCTTATTTAATGTACACATAGCAAGACACATGAAATTTTAAGCAGTCCTTATGATGAGAAATAGCACCAGAAATGGTACCAGTCCTTACGTTTACTGTGTTTCCAATATCTTGGCTAAGTGTACCATGTTCAGAGTTTATCAGACACACATGTAGCATTAGATGTTATAAATGATGTAATTTTTTACTCATGTGCTAAATTTCATCACCATAATATCTTATCAAACACATTGAATGGGTATGATAAATAACCACAACTTCCCTAAATGATGATATATAAGTCAAGAAGAAAGAGAGTTGTGGACAAGAGAGAAAAGACTTCTACTGAGAAGAGACATTCAGATTCCCGATAAACAGAACTGATTGCAATTTTCAGAAAAGGTAAAATTAGAAAACTAATTAATGAGTAAGACATTGATAAATGATTTCAGAACATATAAAACTAATATGATATTTGTCTTGTTTCTCCCCATTAGTGATGGCTTACCATATATTTTTGCTGCTCGTGCTAGGCAGTGGAATCATCTCTGCTCAAGAATCTGGTATGTTCAAAAATAGACCTATAATGTGATGTTTCTTAGAATGTGCTTTTCTCACAGGTTCTTTTGTATAAAGTCAAAGTAAAACAATTCTGGGGACAACTATCTGCACTACAGAAGACATATTACACTTTTAAATGGGGTGTTTTAACTCTTTGAATACTAGAAACATATGCAGAGCCGTGTGTTTTAATGAGACCTCCCTAGCGTTCAAGGGATTAAAAAGCCCCATTTAAAGGGATAGTAATGTTTCATAATAAAAACAGCTCTAATTAATCATCATAGTATTTGGACTTTGGAGAGTGTTATTTCAGTTCTGTCAGAGTTGTAGTTCAAGAGTAATTCAAGTGACAAAGTGTCCCCCTCCCTCCCCTTTTACTGATGTAACACTGCTCAGCCAGAGCAGAAGGGAGGTGCCAAGATAGATTGCACAGAGGGACAATCTTCAATTAACATAAGGGAAAAACCTGAAAAGCTTGTCAAGGGGGGCAGGGCTTTCATTGTTTTCATATAAAGAAGATTGTCCCCTTCTGTTATCTGTCTGGTCTTACAACCAGATTCCACATCTGAGAACAGATGGCTTACACTAGGTAAAAGGGGCAGGAGGGGAAAATTTGCTTGTGAATATCTCTTTAACCATAAAGGTTTGAGAGATAAGAATTATATCGTTCTTCATATTTTTTTTAATGCCTACAAAATAAAATAAAGTTAAAACGAAGTATTACTATCCCTTTAAGTCAATACATATTTTGGGCATTCTTTTTCTTTCACCCCATGGTACAGTTTGTGTGTTTTAGAATTGTTCTACATTGCTGTATACATAATGCCCATAGGACTGTAGGCACTAAAGAAATTAAAATAAATTCTGGGGCAAACCAAATGCAGCACACGAAACAAAAAACACTTCCCACTGATTTAAACCTTTAAGTACCAGAGGGGTATGCAGCGCATTGCAATGCAATGCGTTGCATACCCCTCTGCCACTCAAAGAGTTAAAAAGAGCTTTTAGTTCATTGCATTGTAGAGTGGTCTTCAAAGAATTTCAATCAATGCATAGTAGACTTCTCTAATATTTAAGTGGTTAAATGCCCCATTTAAATCAGTTCTGGGAATTTGTCTTTGTTGCCTATGGAGTAGTGGGTTTTCTCCAGAATTGCTCTTTATTTCTTTTGTAGATAAATTCCTAATTTGCTTGTTTTGAAAAATATGTCATCTTCTGGTCACCTGTCTTTTAGGGGAGATCTCTGAGATTGATGAAAAAATAAACCCAAAGAACATATTGAGAAATAAATGTATCAATCCGGACAAGTTAGAAACGACCCCTTTGAGTGACTGTCAATTGAAAGCATGTCCCAATGTCACAGTGAGTTGTGATGGAGAAATGACAGGAAGCAACACAGGTCCTGGGAAGGCAACCTGCAGTTATCGCTTCTTCTCCTGTGGACAGAATTTCCTTTGGGCTCAGGTTTGTGTGTTTGACATGTTATGATTAATATGTGTGAGTGATCATGTTTCTGTGTATATTTATAATATTTAAAACAAATAATTAGAGCTAAGCAAAAGAATTCTGTAAGGTCTGATCAAGTCAGAAACATGCCTTTGCAGAATACACAAAATACCTTTTGTGAAATAGTTTTGTTTTTGTTTTGTGTTTTGTTTGTTGTTTTAACAAATCAGATTGCAGGAAATGAAATCACATGATGCCTGGAAAATAAAAAAACAGGTCCAAGTCACTAGTCTAAATAAAGTAGAAGAAGGTCTTTGGTGTTTAAAGTGATAGTAATGTTTCACAAAAACAGCAGCTCCAATTAATCTTCATAGTATTTGAGCCATAGAGTGTGTTATTTCAATACTGTGAGAGTTGTAGTTCAAGAGTAATTGAACGTTAAAGTATCCCCCTCCCGCCCCTTTTACCTAGTGTAAACCCCCACTCCTCAGATGTGGAATCCAGTCCATAGACCAGGCAGCTCACATCAAGGGACAATCTTCTTACTGTGAGAACAATGAAAAACCCCTTGACAGGTTTTCAGCTTTTTCCCTTATCTTAATTGAAGGTTGTCCCTCTCTGCAATCTACCTGGACACTCCCTGCTGCTCTGAGGTGAGCAGTGTTATATCAGTAAAAGGGGCGGGAGGGGGATACTTTATCATTTAATTAATCTTGAACTACAACTCTGACAGAATTGAAATAACACTCTCCAAGGCCTAAATACTATGATGATTAATTAGTGTTGCTTTTTTTATGAAACATTACTATCCCTTTAAGTACTTTGCAGGCAGGACTGTTAGAGAACTCTTGCCTCTCTTTCATTCTCTCCAGCTTTGTCTCGTCCCATCTCCCCTCCTCACCTACTCTAGTCATGGTGATTGCTGATTTCATTTTATTTTGGAAACAAAAGACACATTAAACATGAAACATAAATAAGGTAAACATTAATGAATGTCACCTCACTAACATCACTTTTACTTCATATAACAATACGGAGATTATCTCTGCAAAATACGGTGACTTGAGTATATATTTTGCTGTGGGTCAGTTAAACCCTTGGGTTCAATGCTAGAGATATCTCCAGTGGACTAATTCACTATGTATTGGAGATATTTCTAGCATCCAAGGATTTAACAGCTGTAAGCAAAAAATCCATAAGAAACAAATTAATCAAGATGTTCTTGGAGA
This sequence comes from Rhinophrynus dorsalis, assembly GCA_037306005.1. Taxonomy (NCBI): domain Eukaryota; kingdom Metazoa; phylum Chordata; class Amphibia; order Anura; family Rhinophrynidae; genus Rhinophrynus; species Rhinophrynus dorsalis. The sequence goes on from CM074724.1 coordinate 131,545,634, forward strand.
AATGTTGGGGTCTATTTATCAGCAAGTGCCATATTAAGATATTCAACTCTCCCCAGCTGAGCACCTCAATTGTTTATTTAAACGTCTGGGGGGATATGCATGAAGGTGTGATAAAGAGGTGATGAAGTAGAGATGACTTCTCCGGTAAGATCACTTCTCAAGTTTTTATGTTATTCTATGTAGGATTCAGTTTTGAAATGCTGCAAGTATAAGAGCGTGTGACATTTCGGGGTGATAACTAGGTCGCCAGTTGCAAAAGAGCCATATGAGAATCTCGCAAGATACAAAAGAGCAAGATTCTTAAGGCGCCTTGTAAAATATTACCACTGCCTGAACTGCCACACACCTTCATTAATTATTTGTCTGTCTCTCCTGGGCTTTCGTGGGAGGAGGCTGCACCAGGCATAGAATGTAATGAAACTTAAAATGACCAGCAAGCACCTGTTCTGAATTCCTTTTAACCTGTTGAGTACCAGAGGGGGTGAGAATACGCTCACCCCTTCTGGTACTCAAGATGTTAAAAGGAATTCAGGACAGGTACTTGCTGGTCATTTTAACTTTCATTACATTCTATGCCTGGTGCAGCCTCCTCCCACAGACTGATCCTATTGTTAGAGGCTTCGAATACTCCCTGAGCTCCTCGGCGTGTGGAAGGGGAGTCTGGGTGCAAACAAGTGGCAATGTTTTTCAAGGCTCCATAAGAATCTTGCTCTTTTCTATCTTGCGAGATTCTCATATGACGCTTTTGCAGCTGGCGACCTAGTTATCGCCCTGAAATGTTGCGTGCTCTTATGTGTGCGACATTTCAAAAGGATACCCTATGGAACCTGTGAACTAAGATCTCCAAAGGTATAGAAATCTTAGTGGATTGGCTCCACAGAATAACATAGGACTTGGAGAAGTGATATCACTGGAGAAGTTATCTCCACTTTATTACAGCTTTTTCACGCAAATAATCCAGTTCTGCGTATGCAACCATGGGAAATACATTAAAGGCATAGCATCATTTTATATTGAATAAATATATAACACAGAGCTGTTCCTTCTTTGTAAAGCAAGCATACTCTCAATGCAGAGAGATGTTTTAGTCAAAGGATACCGTAGCTGAAACTTGAATTTGTTGCGTGCAGTACCTCCATGGCCTGAAATGTTACAGTGTCAATGTTGTTGCAGCAGTCTATGGAGCTTTATTGTTAACTGACCATACATGTCTGTAAACCTGTGTAGCAACAGCAATTGTAAAATGTCATGCCATGGAGGTATTGCACCCCAAAAAAGTTTGAGCTGCAATAACTTTTGACTGAAACATCTATTAAAAGTGGGAGTAGCCTTGCTTTATTCCACAAGTAATGCTGCAATGTATAATGTAAGAGTGGTCTCCATCCCATTGGGAAGCAATGTGTTGGAGACGTCTCTAGCACTCAAGATGTTGAAAACCCATTTAAAGGGATAGTAGTACTTAATATTTAAAAAAATACATATTGTAGTGTTTATTCCCCTAAGTAAATCAAGGATACTCTCACAGCTGAAAGGTATTTTAATCAAAAGTTATAAAAGTTCAAACTTTGTTTTTTTAGGTGCAATATCACAATGGCCTGAAACAGTACAGTGGCGCTGTTGCCACACCATCCTATGGAAATTTATGGTCAACTGACCAGAACTGTCCATACAATGGTGTAGCAACAGCGCCACTCTACAATTTCAGGCCATTGTGATATTGCACCTAAAAAAAATCAAGTTTGAGCTGTTATAACGTTTGAATAAAATACATTTAAGCAGTGGGAGTACCCTTGTTTTACTCAGGGGGATAAACTCTACAAAATTTTTTTTTTTACATTTTAAGTATTACTATCCCTTTAAATCAATGGTAGTGTGTAGATTTTTTTTCCATTATGGTGCAGTTGTTTTTGTTATCTACGAAGCACACATATATATACTATTTCAGCATAAATGTGTAATTTTATAATATAATATAGCATACTCCTAGGATGTAGCTTTAGAATCAAAACTAGTGTTTTCTTTATTTACTAAATTATGGAATTATTTTGTGACCTGCTTGTGCTTATTGGCACTGAGATATTTTCAGTGTATATTACATTTTTGCATATATAGGGCTATAGCAATTCTGGAGCAAACCAACTGCACTATAGGGGTGCAATAGCAATTCCCAAATGTTCTACAGATTTTAACTGGGATTTTAAGCCCATGGATACTAAAGATGTCTCTAATAGAAGTATTGATCTCTCTGGTATTCAAGGAGGTTAAACTACCCATTTAACTCGTAGGTTTTTTTTAATCTCCCTCCCACCATGATTCAGTTGGTTTGTTCTGGAATTTCATCTCCTTAACCTTGTGAATACAGCCCAAAGAGTTGGATTCCATTACAAGTGATAACTTTGACACTGTTTTTACCTTAGTTTTTCCCATGAACTTCAATAGTAAACTATGATAAGACAAGTATTACTTGCTATGGAATCTTGCCCAAATATTGTTATTAATTTCCACTAATTACCTTTAAAGTGGAAAAGTCATGTTACAACCCCCACAATTGGATTAACCCCCAAACATGCCTAAAACCCCCAATATAATATAAAATATTGATCCTACTATTCTGAAAATCTACCTGTTTTGTGTTCTGTTTCAAGAGGGAGAGCTCTAGTATCTTGATGACGTCTAGAATGATTGGCAGTGCTCTCCCTCTGAGGAACTGCCAATCCTCCTCTCTAGGCCGGCCCCCAGTGTTTCCTGTATCTGAGCCATATACTGCGCAGTGTCCTCAGCCCCTTACAATTAATTTTCACCCATTCTGGCTGCAAATTTACTCTTCTGGAATCAAAATCAGTAGCTGGGTGGAAGGGAGGTATCTAGTGCATTACACTGCACTGGATATCTCTCTGGTACTCAAAGGGTTAATTATCTGGAAGAAAGGGAAGTAAATAAAGTGTCTTTACAGTAGGTAAGAAGAGTCTTCTGTTCTCCATCCCTCCCATTATGTACAGTCTGAAATCCTGTGTGTGTTTAGCATCACTCCACACCATGGCTCTGCTTCTTCACTACCGAGTACAATCCAATTATCACAGATGAAACCCCCAACATATCACCTTTTAACCCTTTGAATGCCAGAGGGTTACCCAATGCATTGCAAAGCACTGCACTGGATAACCCTCAGGCACTCAAAGGGTTATGTACTACAAAAGGTAAACAATACAGATGCTACCCCAGGTATCTCCACGAGGATGCTTACTGTTCCATCCTCTTTCATATCCCGGCACCTCCAAGATGAGCTGTTCAGTCACCACCAGGATTTTGCTGACAACCTGCTAGTGTCCAAATTCCCTCACATCCTTCCTGCACACCCAGAGGAGCCAGTCACACAGTCACCCACCCCCACCCCTGCCTTCCCTGCAGATGACCTGGGCTCAACCAGGAGGACTAACTGCACAAGAAGGCATATGGTGTACACAACATGGGACATTTTAATCCTCTGAGTGCCAGAGGAGTGTCCAATGTATTGAAAGCTTCTCTGGCACTCAAAGGGTTAGAATGTCCCATATTATGTGCACCATAGCACCACTGAAAGGGTGATAGACTTCACTGAGAGGGTTGTAGATAAGTGGAATAGCCTGCCAGTAGAAGTGGTAGGTTAATACAGTGAGGGAATGTAATCATGCATGGGATAGACATGTCCTAAACATAAGACAAGACCAAGGACCAAATAAGGTTTGAAGTTTTTACCATAGGAAAATGGGCAGACTAGATGGACCAAATGGTTCTTGTCTGAAGTCAAATTCAACAGGGGAGGGGGGGGGGGATTCACTAAGCGGTGATAAAGAGGAGATGACTTCTTCAGTTTATCATTTCTCCAATTCCCATGTTATTCTATGGAGCCTATGCACTAATATTTCTTAAACTTTGGAGCTCTTAGTGCTTAAGCTTTATACAATAACATAGAAACTGGAGAAGTAATAAACTAGAGAAGTCATCTCCACTTTATCACCACTTAGAGAATCTCCCCCAAAGTTTCTATCTTACTGGTTGAGCCCGGGATGTCTGCAGAGAAGGCAGGGCTGGAGGCAAGTGACTGTCTCCACTGGGTGTGCAGGGAAGATATGAGGTAGCTTGGGTACCAGTAAGTAGTCAGCAAGATCCTAGCAGCAAATAAACAGCTCACTTTGGAGGTGCTGGGATCCGAAAGGGGAGGGAGCAGCAAACACTGTCATGGAGGTCCCTGAGGTAGGATCTATATTTTGTGAAAGGGCATGGTTACATGGTCACATGTAAAAATGCCCAGAATTTGATAAAACTTAAGATATTTGCAATTGCCTTTGCTTTCTCTCAGCAGGTTGTGGGAACAATATGATATGTAATCCTTTATTTGTGCTTGGTATGTGACCAGAGAATGCAAGAGGAATAAAATGGCTAAGTGGCAAGCACTGAGTTGGCAAAGCAGATTGAATACAACTTGCTCTTATTATAAGGGGCATGAGGTACCAATCACTCTAACAGTATCCTTTTAAAAGGTTGTGAAAGAGCATGCAACCACAAGGTTACCATGTGACCATAATAAAAATGTAGACAGGAGAATCTCGCACTGCATGACAGCGTGAGATTCTCATGTCAGTTACTGAAAGGTCTCACAAAATAGCACAGTGTTACAGAAGGAGAGTGAACTCCATGGCAGTGTCGTTTTAACCCTTTGTTGGCAATGACTATCCCATCATGCTGCCCTGGCTCTAACTGTGAACATGCCTCCTATCCTCATTTTGTCCTCAACAAAGCTGTTATATTCACCAAAGAGGAAAATGAGAAACAATGCATGAGTTGAAAGATGTGCTCCATCCCATCAATCTTTCTCATTAAAGCGCCGGAGCAGTATGATGGGATAGAGCACATCTTTCAGCTCATGCAATGTTTCTCCTATTCCTTCTTGGTGAATATGACAGCTTTGCTGAGGACAAGAGGCATGTTCACAGAGCCAGGGCAGCATGATGGGATAATCATTGTCCGAGTTAGCTCTCCTTCTGTAACACTGTGCTATTTGATGCAACCTTTCAGTAACCAACATGAGAATCTCGCTCTATCATGCAGTGCGAGATTCTCATGTCGACATTTTTATTATGGCGACATGATAACCTTGTCATTTGGTCACACACTCTTTCACATGCAACCTTTTAAAAGTAAACCCACTCTAACATTCTCTGCTCATGAATCAAGTAACAAGAATACCAAAAGTGAAATAGTCCATAATCCTTTGCGTGCCTGAGAGTTTTCCAGTGTGTATGATATGTTGATTTCATGTTAATGTTGCAATTTTTTATTTTATCCTCCCTGCACCCTTACAGGGGAGGGCTGGCCTGGGGGGCAGGTGGTCAATTGCCCCCTGGGCCACTCATATGTCTGGGCTAGTGGGCCACTGTCTCACTTAATCTCCATCTTGTTGCTATAAATGGAGCAACACTAGTGATACCACAGAGCTTACAATTGAAATGGTGCTATACAAATGATATCACAAAGCTACAATCCAAATGAGGCTACACTAGTTACATAACCCATTTCCACTGTAAGCTCCATAGTATCACTACTGTAGCTTTACTTAAATTGTAAGCTCTGTAATATCAGTAGTTTAGCCCACTTTAATGTGAGCTATGTGGTATTGCTTTACTTCACGATATTAATGCCACATTTAAAATTAACAAAAGGAGGTGGGCTTTGAGAGTGGGCTCAAACGATAGTAGAAATGGGCCGCTTGATTGTATAAACCATAACAGGGTTTTATTCCCCCTGGGCCCTCACATAAACATACATGTAATGAATAGAGCACGCTCGCTTCTAGGGAGAGTTGGGATAGGAGGTGGATGGAGAATTTTAACAAGGGGATGTGCTGCAGAGCTGTGCAGTAAAGCTTGTACCACAGCAACAGGAACTGTTCACGTAACTAGGTAATTTTTAAAAGGCTATATCTAATAAAGTATTATGATTTGGATATACTAATTATACAACCTATAGGCAATTTTAATAGATACATTCAATAACGGTAAGTGTCTTGAAGGTGAGAGTTCCACTTTAAATTCATATGTGTAACCTTATTATTCTATATTTTACAGCACAACATTTTCTCAATATAAGACATTTTGTGAGCTTTGTTACCCTATAATAACATTGCAGTGTTGTGTGTCCCCAGAATACTTGTCGCTGTAATTGTGGGAATCTTGTATCTATACACAACGCATGTGAAAATGCCCGTGTGACACAAATTTTGAGGCAACAATGTCCTCCAGTAATATATGCATGGATCGGTGTATGGAAACCAAATGGAGTAAGTGGTATCTTATCATTACACATGCTTTCACTATACACATAATAGAGATATTTAATGTCAGTGCATATAGCCTGGGTAGGTTTTACATCACAGTTGCCTCTATACAAGGCATTCTAGTTGTCCAAGCTTTACCTATGACCAAACCTCCACTTCATCCCTCTGCCCCATCCACTGTTGTTTGGCACAGAGAACACCCATAGTCTATAACACAGAAACACAAAAAAGCTTTAAACTGCAAGAGAAGTCTCCAGTACATTGTATTAAACACTGCACTGGAGATCTCTCTGAAAGCAAATATGTTAAGTAAGTAATGACCAGTAAAGGGATCTATAAGCAGGCAAATAAATGGGCCACCATAATCCAGGTGTTGGTATGTGCTGCAGGGGAACTGGATTGCTCAGGTTACATTCACAACTCAGACTGTGGGTGTGGCCAGCAAAGCTTAGACACCCCACAAATCTTGGCAGTATTGGCTGTTGTCTACTCTGGCTAATAGGAAATCCAGCCCTACCTGTATTACCAATGATACTTTATTTATGTCCTTATACCACATACTTTATTTTTATAGGACATAACACATTTTCTTAACTGATATGCCCCTTTCATACTCCTTAATGGACATCTGCTTCTGTAAACATATATATATATATATATATATATATATATATATATATTTATTTTTTTTTTTTTTTTTTTTTTTTTTTTTTAATTCTTTCATTTTATCTTTTTTTTTCTGCATTTTCTCCCTCTGGTTATCTTCCTTTGAGTCATCTTCTACACTTGTCTCTCTCTATGTATCTGTTAGAGCTGTAGATACGTAAATGTGGATGGAACTTGCTTGAGTTACACAAACTGGGCGTGTGGAGAGCCTAAACCCAGTGGAGGAGGATGTATTGCCCTCAACGTTCAAAGTGAGTCTAAAGAAGAAGTGGGTCAATGGTCATAAAGAAGGGAAATGCAAATAAATGCCTAGAGGACACAGCGGAGGAAGTGCCATATACTGGGGAATTGAGGGTCATGTGTACAAACACAAAAAAGAAGCAATTCTTAGGCAAACTTATTGCACCATAGAGGCAAATAAAATGCAGTTGATTTAAGTGGGGATTTTAATCCTTCAAATGCTAGAAAGGTTACTGTTCATTGCTACGAAATGTGTAGACCTTACAAACTTCAAGAGTTAAAGCTCCATTCAAATCAATAGGGAATTTGTAATGTGTTCCATATGGTGCAGTTGGGTTACCCTAGAATTGCTCCTCTTCTGTTTTGTGCATAGGGTTCCTAGACATGAGTGAATCAACTAAGATAGAAATATAGAACAATCAAGAAAAAAACATAGTTATGTAAATTAACCCCTTAAGGACCCTTGACGTACTAGGACTGTCACGGTCCTTGAAATACTCAAGGACCGATGATGGTCATAGTACGTCACGTACTTTTTACTTACAGCGCTTTACCGGGAGCGATGTAAGTAAAAATAGGGCCTGAAATTGACCGCTCCAAGATCGGAGCGATCTCTATCAGGCCCCATAATGACGCGCCGATACACGCGACAGGTCACGTGTACCGGCGCGTCCAAGTGCTCCTATGCGGTCATTATGGGACGGAAATGTCCCATGACCGCCGGTCCTTAAGGGGTTAATTTAAAAAAGTAACTTGATAAATTTTGTATCAACAACTTAGTTTTTAGAAACATTGAAAACATATCTAAAATATAGGGTTTATTCATATTTATGACCAGAGGTGTAACTAGAAGCCACGAGGCCCTGGTGCAAGAATTGCCATGGGCCCCCCGACCACATTGGCCACCTCCACATTGCCACCCATCTCCACATTGCCCCTCAATCTCCACATTGCCCCCATCTCCACATTGCCCCTTCCACATTGCCCCTCAATCTCCACATTGCCCCTTCCACAATGCCTCTTAATCGCCACATTGCTCCTTCCACAATGCCCCTCAATCTCCACATCACCCCTTCCACAATGCCCCTCAGTCTCCACGTTGTCCCTTCCAAAATGGCCCCATCTCCACATTGCCCCTTTCACATTGCCTCCATCTCTACATTGCCCCTTCCACAATGCCCGCATCTCCACAAGGCCCCTTCCACAATACCCCTAAATCTCCTACCTCCCTGGTGGTCCAGTGGCAGAGGACCGGTCTGTGCCTCTTTCTGCACAGACCTCTTCGCCTGCGCGGTCCTCTTCAGTAATGCAGAGCACTGGGAGATGATGATGTCATCTCCCAGTGTTCTGCATTATGAAAGTGCCGGTCTGCCGGAGGGAATACTGATCTCCCTCTGGCAAACCGGAACTCTCGTAATGCAGAGCCCCAGCACTATGCATTACTTAATTGCAGGCATCAGACGAGGGGGTTGCAGGGGGAGGCCGGACCCCTGGAGTGACAGGCCTGGTCGCAGGTGTGGCCCCTGCGACCCCTATAGTTACGCCACTGTTTATGACCAGTTCATCACAATCTGGCAGTATAACATGACATTGTGAAAAACCAAATGTATTGTCACATGAAGCTACTAGAAGGTAACTGTGCAAACTTGGAATATTAAAGGGATGGAGAAAAGAGATACACAATGGTCCTTTAGACCTGAAAATGCCTGACCACTTGGTGATGACTGGGAAATAGATCAGAAAAACTTTGATTGAAGAGGCAAAGGGCCTTCCTTATCCACAAAAGAAAAGATGTGCAATTCTGGAGAAAACCAGCTGCACCATAGGAGAGAAGTAAAAATTCCTATTGACATTAAACAGGGCATTTAATCCACTGAACGCTAGAGAGGTCTCCAACATATTGCATAATTGTTCTTGTTTTCTTTTGTGTAGACCAGTGTAAAGAAATGTAGTATAATGATACAATCGAGAGAAAATGAATAAAGGAAATATAATCCTTGAAGTCGGACAGTTTATAAGGACTAAACACCCTTATCCTATTTTCTCTTTACAGATGGTCTGTGGTACTCCTTAACCTACTGCAATAATCTGCCATTTGTCTGCAAAATCTGAGATTCAAAGCAAAATGTGCATACTGAGTTATAGGTGATGTGAAAACCTAATGTATGACAATTTCCAATAAACAATCAAATTTGGCTGCATATCCAGTTCTTGTTTGTTATAATTGATGTGTGTGTGTGTTGGAGTGTGTGTGAGTGTGAGAAAACTCCCATTGATTTAAATGGGGATAACACCTTGCATGCCGATTAAGTCTCCAATGCATTAAAGGGATAGTAATACTTTGTTTTATCTTTATTTTATTTTGTAGGCATTAAAAATACATGAAGAACAATATAAGCCTTATCTCTCAAACCTTTGTGGTTTGAGAGATAGTCACAAGCAAATTTTCCCCTCCTGCCCCTTTTACCTAGTGTAAGCCATCTCTTCTCAGACAAGACAGATAAAAGAAGGGAACAATATTCTTACAGTGAGAACAATGAAAACCCTGCCCCCATAGACGCGTTTTTCAGGTCTTTCCCTTATCTTAATTGAAGATTGTCTCTCTCTGCAGTCTATCTGGGCACCTCCCTTTTGCTCTGGCTTAGCAGTGTTACATCACTAAAAGGGGCAGGAGGGGAATACTTTGTCATTGAATTACTCTTGAACTACAACTCTGACAGAATTGAAATAACACTCTCCAAAGTCCAAATACTATGATGATTAATTAGAGCTGCTTTTATTATGAAACATTACTATCCCTTTAAAAGCCTTGCTCATATCAATGGAAATTGTTGAGATTTTTATTTCAACCCTATGTTGCAATTGGTTTGCTCCATAATTGCACCAATTTTACTTGATGAATAAGGCCCACTATTTGGTCTCTTCTTCTTCCCTTGCATATTGGCAACATTTTGAGGAACTAATAAACTGCATTTATTCCAACAGGAAAGGTTGAGCTACATACCAGTCTTTCTTAGAAATGCAGCAATATGAATATTTAAATAACACAGTAAAGTATACCCACAGCACACAGAAGAAATGTTACACTCCTTCTTCTGAGTTTGGAGAAAGTGCATTCTATTGCATGCTTGGTGGAATGAGTGTTTGTGACTTTAGATACACTGTACACTGTTGCCTGTACACTATATTAGATATAGCTTACCAGGAAGGAAAAAGATTGTTTGGTGAATGTCTATGTGCCATTGCATGAACGTAAAATTACAAACCTCACCCTCTGTATGCAGCTAGTGCTAAAGTTTGTGTTATAGCACTATTCGTTAATTGGCATTGAACACAAAAGACAATGGGGAGACTCAGTAAGCGGTGATAAAGAGGTGATAAAGTGGAGAGGACTTCTCCAATTTATCACTTCTCCAATTCCTATGTTATTGTATGGAGACTATACACTAAGATTTCTTCAACTTTGGAGATCTTAGTGCATAGGATCTATAGAATAGCGTAGGAACTGGAGAAGTGATAAACTGGAGAGGTCATCTCCACCTTATCACCTCTTTATCACCCCTTAGTGACCCCCCCCACCAACATTTCCTGTCAATGTCTTCCTGCATTTTGGAGATTTATATTATATGCACCTTCTAAATATATTACATGCTGTGCACTGTGTTATATACAGGTACATGACTTTGATCACTTCTGTTTAAGATAAATAAAGGGGACAAAGCAGTAGTAAGATAAAAATGTCTGCTCTTGCCGAGAAAACGAAATGCCACCATCACTTAACATAGTTTTTCCTTCTTTTTGAAGAAAAAATATACCAACAATGTAGCCAAGCTCCCTTATTTGACTGGAAACTGTACTGAGAGACTTCAAAATAAAGCAAAGCTTGTGTTAATAGGAGATCTGCTGTATTTGAACAAAGCAAAACAAGAAGTGGGAACGTGTTCTGCATCCTACTTACACAGAAGTAATGCTGATGGCAGTTCCCAAGAGTTGTTAGATGATAAATAACATTACACTAAAACTGAAGGGTGAAAATAAGGGCATACCTTCGCTGGGTGTAGAGGGTACAGTTGTGACAGGGTTCACCTTCTTAGGTTATCTGTGAGCTCTGCACTATCTAGCCACCCCTTACAACAGGATCTGGGGGGGGGGGATTCACTAAGTGGTGATAAAGAGATGATAAAGTAAAGATGACTTCTCCAGTTTATCACTTCTCCAATTCCTATGTTATTCTATAGAGCACTAAGGGCTCAATCCAAATGTTGGTATTAAAACCAACCTGAAGAAAAAAACTGCCTTCGCAAGTTAACCAAGACCGGGTAATGTGAGATTCAAATCTTCCTTACCCAGAAAGGCTGACGAGCGATGACCAACAAAATATATGTTCACCTTAAACCTGCGTTGCACAGAAAATCTTACCTAAAAACACATGATAAAAATGTTAACTAGCGCCACAGCCAATCACAGCACTCCACAGTAGAAAGTTCAGTCAGAAAATCCAAAACCACCGTCGCCAGTTCTGAACAGCATTCTCTGTGCTTCCCTACCCAGCCACTAGGGGAACACAGAGATGTCTTTCAGCACCATGGACAGCTTTGAATGCCATAGGGATGTGCACTGCTCACCCCTGTGGCATTCAAAGAGCTATAATAAAGAAAACTAGTACACGAAGCACTACACAATGCCCCCCTTCAACATCCCCCTTAGTATGTCACATATATTGCATATATGGGACATACTAACTCCATCCACATCCACCTCAGGTACTGCCATTTAGTCCACAAATCTGTCTGATATTCAACACTTAACTCTTTGAGTACCAGAGAGGTAGGAAAGCATTGCTTTTCATGTTTCCTACCCCTCTGGTACCCAAAGGGTTAATAGACAAGGTATGGACTACATAACTTGCCTGTATATGTGTGTGTGTGTGTGTTTTAAACATTTTTTATTAAAAGACTATTATTAAACATATCTTTACTTAGATTAATTCATTTTTAATGTCCTACCTCCTGTGTCCCATTGCTATTAGTAGTTTTGCTCCACTCTCCTTCAAACGGAGAGTGGAGCAAAAGTAGTAATAGCAATGGGACACAGAAGGTAGGACACTATGAATGAATGAATCTAAGTAAAGAAACTCTTGAGGAAGCAGCGCTGCCGTAACCACAGAGCTCCCTTCATCATATCTTTCCATTGGGGACATTGAAGAGGACAGAGGCATTGGAGGAAGCGGGTGGAGGGGAGAGAGACATTGGAGGAAGCTGTTGGCAAGCTTGTATTTGCTGCCTGCTTCCTCCGATACCTCTCTCCCTCCTCACTCATCTACATTGTCCCCCACCTGGCGTCGCACATTCTACAACCTAGTCCCTTCTGAGTGAGAAGGGGCGAAGTTGTAGAATGTGCGAGGCCAGGCAGGGGACAATGCCGACTAGTGAGGAGGGGAGAGAGGTATGGAGGTGTTTCAAACAAATTGTTTTTCTTCCTGTCTTTCCCTGTCATGCTATAGTGTCTTCTGGTGAGGAATTGAAGTCTGTGTTGACAAGTGAATCAAATTCATTTTGGGGCTTACAATAATGTCTGTCAGCACACACTGTTCAAATATACTCTAAACCATGGGATGTAGCTCCAGTATTTTCTAGTTCCACTCCTGAGAGTTATGTTAAGTATCAGACTAGCTTTTCCCACTCTGCACAAATATTCATCCATTTATTTCACCTAATGTATACTCCTTCAAGCTATTGTTATCTGACATTAACTCTTTGGGTGCTAGAGTGGTACGCAACGTATTGCAAAGCAATGCGTTGCGTACCCCTCTGGCACTAAAAGGATTAAAGATCCCAAAACAAAAAAAATAGAGACTCAAACAAATCAGGGATTTTCGTTGTATTTGAATAACTCATTCTATGAAAATCTGGTGAGTGATTCATATCCTGTCTTTTCATTGGTCAGTGCAATGAACCTGGGGATTGATTGCTAGCTATAACAGGTTCTTAGATAAAACAGAAAAAGAAAATACTGAAGTGAGTTATAAATTGCATTCCAATAGATATTATACTCAAAAATCAAAAATAAAGAAATAATATAAAAAAATAGTATTTATTCAATCAAAACAGCAAACCACATTGAGGCATAAAGGTCAATCCCATCCAATACACTACCCCACACAGAGTAAAAACATGAGAATGATTTCAAGTTCCTCCCTCCCCCTTCCCTGAAGTCAGCATTGTACTGACTGCAGGGGAAGTCTGTCATACGACAGGCTTGTGGCTCTGCAGCTGAGCCACGATCTTGTTCGTGAAAAATAATTATTTCACTGAAACGGTCTTCTACATGTGCTTGCAGGGAAGGAGGAGGGAAGAGGGAACTTTGCCTTCGGTTATCTCTCAAACCATAAAGGTTTGAGAGATGAACCTGGGGGCTATTAAATTATTTTGCAATTATCTACAAAATGGAGGATAGTAATAATAAAGTATTACTATCCCTTTAAGAGACAGAGGATTAGGATGGCGCAGGAAGAGACCTATATGTAGATTGAATACCCTCAGGTAGCAACTATAAATATTTTACTGAAAATTCATAAATCCCTATGCACACCTCCTTGAAGAATGGTAGTTTACATAATCAGTAGTCCAGCTGAGAATGTGATAGATACATTAATAAACATTTAAGATTATTTGTTCTCACTCTACCTTTGTATGTAATATGTAATATATGCAGACTTGTGGATTTGAGTCTGTGGACAGGAACTCTCTTCCAGTAACTCTGGGTGGAGAGTCCCAGTGTATGTGGCATAAAGATTTGTTATCAATTTTTGGATGCAAAGCATGATGATTATGTATCTCAAAATGAATTCATTATTGATTTGTTGGAATTTGTTTTGACAATTATTTAATCTGTGAGATTTATTGTCAATTTAGAGGCATGGCCATGATTGCCACATGCACCTAGTTGTATTCGTATTTTTTTTTGGCAAATGACCCTTGCCTGTCGGAAGGTACGAATGTCGCCAAATGACCCCATTTTCGTCAAATTCCGAATGTTGCCAACCCGAATCTCACAAGTCTAATATATAGCTCAGAACATTGAGCCTATGTAATAGTACTGAAGAGCGATACTCCTACACTTCAAAACTTGCTAGTTACAGTCTAATAATATGTTGAAGTTGATCCATCCCACTCCTTTCCTCAACATAAGCATTTTTGTCCCAGATCCGACAGTGGATCACAACAAGGGACAATATTCATGGATCATTAGTAAAAACCTGTTCCCCTTTCACAAGGAGGGTAAGTTTTCCATTATACTGAACGAAGGAAGAATGTCCCTAATTGTGATCTGACCAGTGCTGGAACCGGTTTTCAGATCTATGGGGAGGTGGCTTTCTATCACGGAAAGGGGTGGGATCAACGTCAACATATTATTAGACTGTAACTAGCAAGTTCTGAAGCATAGGAGCATCGCTAATATGAAACATTACTATCCCTTTAAGTTAACATAGGTATATGTTGGCTCAAAATGAAATAACTGGGGATGGTGTGGGTAATTATCCATCAATAATAGAGATGGATGAAAGTTTTCACCTCAAATTAGAAACAGGAGAATAATGGCACTTTTCATCAAGTGCCGTTTTCCTGCTTTTTTGCCTAGCTCTTTGCATTGAAATCAATGGAAAGACAAAATTTCTCCCCAACACATGATAATTTTCGTTTCTTTTCCTATATGCATATAAAAGAGTGTCAGGCTTTCACAGCATGCCATTCTGTGTTTGTGAGAGGAGAAAGCAGGACATTTTTGAGCTAGCTATTAGGGGAGTCGGTGGGAATCTGGGGACAGGAAGGAAAAAGGAGTTTGATCCCCAAATACCCCAAAATTCAGTGTGACTGACTGGGAAGACATAGCAGCCTAGTTGCAAGTTTCTTCCTGATCTGGCTGTTATCTCTGTCCTATGTGAGTCTAGGGGTGTGAAAAGGGAGCAAAGGTGTTTTACCCCAAATACCCCAACATTTTGTCTGATGAAGTAGACACAGGCAGCTGTGATCCAAGTTCCTTTTTGATCTGGCTGTTATCTCTGCCAGGAGAGTCTTGGGGTGTGAGAAAGGCGCAAAGGAGAATTAGTCCAAATACCCCAACATTCTGTATGACTTACTGGGCAAACAGGCAGAGGTGATCCAAGTTTCTTCCTGCTCTGGCTGTTATACCTGTCCTAGGATAGTATGGGGGTGTGAGAAGGGAGCAAAGGAGGTTTACCTCAAATACCTCAAAATTTTGTGTGACCAAGCTATCACAGTACTCCTAAGGAGGCCTTAGCGATCCTGTGCTTCCTTCCTCTGTTGGGAGGTTGGCCGGGCTGTTGCAGCTACTTCCGCATTTCTGACGTCAGGGAACGAGCGCTGTGTTGTGTGCCTGATTTATGGGCCTATTCTGTTTTGCCTAATTGGTTCCCACCTTTATCGGCGCCTTTATAAACCTCCTTGGGCCTAGGACTCATTGGCCTTATGTTGTGTTTCTGCTAGTGTCTCTTGTGCTTTGTTGTGACCCATGCCTTATCTGAGAATCCACTGACTACCCACGTCGGTTCTGACCTGTGGCTCTGGCTGACTACTTGCGCTGTGTATGACCCCGGCTTGTCTGACTACACACCTCGGTTCTGATCTGTGGCTCTGGCTGACTATCTCACTCCGAGTAGTCCCTGGTTTGTCTGACCTCTGGCTCTTGCTGACTAACTCGCTCCGTGTAGTTCTCGGCTTGTCTGACCTGTGGCTCTGGCTGACTACTTGCTCTGTACACTCCTAGCTTGCCTGACCATTAGTCTTCGTGTTCCATGGCTCAGGTCTGCTCTTCCTCCCTGTTGCCTCTGGTCACGTGACCAGGGGTGGAGACTGTTGCATCATATACTATTCTCTCTGGTGTTCCACCCATACCTCAGTCCTAGTCTCTGGTATCTCGCAGTAGTGCAGTGCACAGCACAGTGTGCAGCTCTGTGTAGGAGCCTGGGTCCTATCATCCTGTGTGCTGGGGTTCTGTGGGTTATACTATTTTTGCTGTACATTATAAATAAAGGTGGTTATATATATATTTTACGATTGTGTCTGTCCTTCTTTGCCTGAAAATGTTACAGTACGTAAGGGCCATGACTACTGATGGTTCAGGCACTCCACCTAATCACTCTTTTGGTGGCCCAGCCTGAGGGCAGATTGTTCCACATTTGTTGTCGTTTGTTCCCCCTGTGCATGGACCAAGACCCCTAGACATCTTCCACTTGGTCTCCATCAACCCATTCCCAATGATGAGCGGCCTTGGTCGCACTTATCTATCTACTTTATGGCAGACTTGCCTGTGTCAGAGGGCTTCATGGTCATCCTATGATTGTGGATAGATTTTCTAAGATGGCCCATTTTGTACCACTCAAAGGACCACCTTCCTCTAAGGATTTGGCTGAGATCTTTGCCAAGGAGGTGGTTCATCTCCACGGCATACCCAAGGTGGTAGCCTCAGATCGTGGGAGACAGTTTGTGTCGCGTTTTTGGAGAGCTTTTTGCAGACAGATGGGTTCCAGCTCTCGTTCTCTTCAGCTTACCATCCACAGTCTAACAATGCTGCAGAAAGGTCTAATCAGGCGTTGGAACAGTTCCTCCGTTGTTTTATCTCAGACCATCATGATAATTGGGTGAACTTTTTACCGTGGGCAGAGCTGGCCAGAAATAGTGCTGTCAATTACTCCTCTCAGAACTCCCCCTTTTTGATTAAATGGATAGTAACCCCCCCCGTAAACTTTAAGCCAAAAGCTAGTAATAAGCAAAACATACTAAACTCCCTTATCCTCATCTCTCAAACCGTTAGGGTTTGAGAGATGTAAGAAAAGAAGGACATCCACTCCCTCCCCTTTCTGCCTGACGAGCTGTAAAGTTGTCAGAGGCAGAATCCAGTGCTAGGCTGATGTGCTGTGTGCTAATAGCAAAATTAAGGCAGGAGAGACTCATAGTGACTGCTATTACTATAAGCAGGTTTAATAACAATAAAAGGAAAACCTGGAAGGACTGTTATGCGTCCAGTGAGTCTAAGGAGGAGGAAGTGACCACTACCACCAACATGAAAGTATCTGGATGCCCTGGTTCACCAGACTCAATGCTGGCCAGTACCCCTATATCACCCCTGGAGATCTTGGGGAAATGTATCTCTCGGGAGGAAGAAGAGGGTAGTAGTGTGAGCAGGACAGGTCAGCTGCCTGTTCCTGCTGCTAGTGTTTAACCTGCTGTCAGTGCTGAACCTGCTGCCAGTGTTGGGGGGCAGTAGGAGATGATTCCAAGCATGATGGCAAGGGACCCTAAGTCACATTTGCCATCCCCAAGCAGTCCTGCCACTAGTACTGCTACTAATAAGGTGCAGCAGCTTATACAGAGTGTTAAGAGTGATGGAGGGGTTGATCATCATATTACTAGTGAGGAGGAAGACTCAGGGACTAAAATTGATGTGGTTGGTTTTAGTAGTAGTAACAGTGATAGTGAGGCAGCTGGTGGGACTAGTGTTAGGAGAGTGGTAGCTGAATTGTTGCCTAGTGGTACCACAACCACCACCAGAAGCACAGATCAGCTGCCTGTACCTGCTGCTAGTCTGGCCTGTCTGCCTTCATCAGGTCAACAAGAAATGGCAAGTGTGACATTAGAGACCCCTCTTTCACATTTCTCATCACTTACCCCAGCTGGTGTGATGTCTGTAATAGAGCAGCAGCAGAACAGATGGACTGGTGGTGGTGGTGGTGATGATGATGGTGGAGAAGCTGAGGTGGAGGAGACATTAATGACCTTTTTAGCCCAAACAGAGAAGGAATGGGAGACAGGGATGGGAATGGGCATCACCACCACCAGCAATGAGCTTTTGGGATTTGCGGAGTTAGCTACCACTCTAATACCTGTTGCTGACGAGTTGCAAAGGCAGTAAGATGCTTAGGAGCAGGCTAGGGTGCCACAGACCGCCGTGAACACAGTGAGAACGGGGTCAACAAGTGATGCAGGACTAGGACAGGTTCCACTTGCCAGCAGCAACAATACTCCTGGTCGTAGTTGCAGTGCTTGTTCTGATGCAATAGCAGCAACAGCAGCAGCATCATACTCTTCCCCAGCCAGTGAAGGGGAATGTGGAGGAGAAGAAGAAAGAGGACATTCTTCTCCTTTCCTCTCTAGCCTGAAGTCATGGGTGTGGGTCTATTTTTCTCTTGTGGCAGGCACATTGCAGTAATCAGTGACACCTGGCTCGCCATCACCTTCTACTCTATGAGTATCTAAATCCTTGGTACATGGCTGGGTTCTGAAGACTAGTAAAACTTTCTTAAAGTAGTTCTTAGACTGTAGGTAGGTGAAAAGGTGGCCTTGTGGCAAGTTGTATTGTTTCTGGAGAGTGGGGACAGGTAATATGAAGCTAGTTAAGGGATCAAGTAGATGGGTTATAATTTCTATGCCATGTCTGAGTCCCACAGATGCCCTTCTGAGAAACTATAAAACACACACACAAAAAATATCAAAACTAATATAGTTAATTCAGCATGTTTATTAAAATAAATATGTTTCTTGATGAAAGTTTCTCTTTAATCTCTCAAAAACTACTTATATTACAAACAAGTGGATAGCACAACATATACATTGTTTTGAATTATCTTTAAAGATAAACAAAACATATCTAAATGTGACAGGTTCACTTTAAAAAAGAAAATGGTTTGAAACCTTTCAAAAACATGAACAAAGTCAAAGTTCGGTTGCATAATGATCGCAAGTGCAAATATACACTGTTAAAATGAAAGATATTTGCAAGTAGATAGAAATAAATGCTTCCTTGTTTTTCTTCTGCATTTTGTAACATTTTAATATAGATTAAGGACTCTGGAAATATAAGCTACACAACATACAACTGGAGATCAGAAAAGAGGTGTAATGAAATCTCCATAACTTTTATAGCATTGAATGGATTACATTTTCTCCACTTAAACAATTTCCTGGTAAGTATATGTCATTATAGTGGTAAGTGAGCACAAATAATTATCTGTACTGAGTAATGACTATATATAGTATGATTGGCTCCCTTTCTGTCTGTCTATGTGCCTGATTTAATTATTTCTTTATCAGAGGAGTGCACAACACTTTGCTAAGCATTGTGTTGACTACCCTCTGGCACTCAAAAGGTTAATACAAATAATGAAAGCAATTCTGGAGAACCCTTAAGGTACAAATAACATTTCAAATTGATTTACATGGGGACTTTTAGCCCTTAAATGCTAGAGAGAGAGCTCCATTACATTACTCAGCAATGCACTGTAGACCAGTCTAGCTTTCAAGAGGTTAAATTATTTGTTTTAAATCAGTGGGAATTTGGTGAATGTTTAGCACCCCCCCCCCCCCATGGTACAGTTGGTTTGAACCAGAATTGCTCAAATTCTTATTACATTATATTCTATCTATTTCTGCATATTTAAAAAATCTTAGAGTGGATTTTTCACTTTTAATGTTTATGCCTAAATGTAATTAACCCTTTGAGTGCCAGAGGGGTACGTAATGCATTGCAAAGCAATGTTTTGCGTACCCCTCTGGCACTCAAAGGGTCAGGGAGGCAGCTCATTTATAACTAGTATAGTTATTTGAAAAAAAAAAATGATTTGTTTAACAAAATAACCTAAAGGATTGGCATTGTGATGTCATCAGGAAGTTGCCTGTGGTACAAGCTGTACCACAGACATAAGATGGCCTTCCCCTCTAGCTATAGTCTGCCCGCCCCCAGTTACAATATATCACAGGATTCAGATGAAAGGGTCTGAATTGGACCACCTGTATTTACGGGGGGATTATTGTCCTATTTTATTATTGGCTATTGGGTGCAGTTGTAACACAGGTAAATTGTAAATTAAAATCCTCCTTAAAGATAAGGAGAAAAGGAATCCATATTTGCGCCCCTATTCCCTCAATTTTGGGATTTTTACATTTAGATCCCTAAGAAAGGAGATCAGTTATGGAAATTAAAAACAACAATGTTTAATGAAAAATTATATTAAAAGAAAATAAAGGTTGTGCAGTGCATAATAGTTCTTATTTGTTGATTAGGATCATGCCCATTTTAGTAATCATAATTTCTGGGTTTATTTATAGCCTAAAATAAACTGTTCACTAGAATCACCAATAGAACGTAAGTCGAGGCAAGGTTGTTTGGGTCCTGACTTCTGTGAGTAAATAGTTATACTCTTGTAATGATTTTAAGAGCAATTCATAGTCCATTTTGGGCTAATACAGCCATTTTAAAATATTGGGTGGGGGGGTTAAGATAGTTGATAGTTCCGCTTTAACTGTATCTGAATATAACTGAGATCAAATGTGTCTTGAAACTGTAACACACTTTAATGATCTTAGTGCAAAAGCTCCATAGCATTACATAAAACTGGAGAATTTATCACATTTGAGAGGTTATCACTTCTTTGTCACACCTTAGTGCATGTCCCCTCTGAAGTAATTCTGTGGCAAACTAACATAACATAGGAGGTAAATAAAATGTTCCCAAACTATGAGTTAAATGGGGATTTTAACCCCTTAAATGCTGGAAAATTATCTAATGAATTGGTTCACTTTATGCATTGGGGTCTGATCTAGCACAATACATTAAAATCCCCTTTTAAAGGGATAGTAATGTTTAATAATAAAAGCAGCTCTAATTAATCATCATAGTATTTGGACTTTGGAGAGTGTTATTTCAATTCTGTCAGAGTTGTAGTTCAAGAGTAATTCAATGACAAAGTATCCCCCTCCCGCCCCTTTTACTGATGTAATACTGCTCAGCCAGATCAGAATGGAGGTGCTCAGGTAGACTGCAGAGAGGGACAATCTTCAATTAATATAAGGGAAAAAGCAGAAAAACTTGTCAAGGGGGGCAGAGCTTTCATTGTTCTCCTAGGAAGAAGATTGTCCCCTGCTGTTATCTGTCTGGTCTATGGACTGGATTCCACATCTGAGAAGAGATGGCTTACACTAGGTAATAGGGGCGGGAGGGGAAACTTTGCTTTAATGCCTACAAAATAAAATAAAGATAAAAGGAAGTATTACTATCCCTTTAAGCCAATGGGAACTTCAATATGTCATCAGTGGTGTCCTGAAAATATTACCGTTTTTTTTTTTTTTGCATGAACCACCTTGTGGTGTTCACAATATTGCATTCTTATCTTATGGCAGCTTAAATTCTAAAGAGGTCTGCTGTGGATTTAATTTACCCACAGTTCATGACTATTTTCAACCTGTATGGAGAATTCCACAAGAATATAGATGCAAAGTGAGTCACAGAATTACCAGAGCTTTGAACTCAAAATGAAACTGCATATGAATATGAACATGTAAAAGTATATAGATGCTACCCTTTGAGGACATTTCAGTAGACTGCAAATGCAAGACAAGATAAAATATATTGGAATAATAAAATTATTTCTCTTAAATAATAAATTGTGTTTATTTTAAATGACTTCCCATAGCAGAGGCTATGGTCATCTCTGATGGTGAAATTTGCCTCTTCCTGAGGAAAACTATACAGACCAAACTATAATGTGAAATGTACTGCTTTTCCCTTCATTAAAATAGACATGTTACACATGCCTGCACCTTATGAATTTTGGTTTTTAACCCATTTGAATGATTTTAGAAAATATTGTCTTAGTTGTTGAGAAATGGAATCTCACAAGACCTTTATTTTCTGGTATGTGGCATAAAGTCTCAATAATGAATTACTTGCATGTCTGTAGCTCCTTCTTCCACATTCTACACCTGCCAGGACTTCAGGGGAGAGGTACTCATGCAAATCATTTCAAGATGAAGGTCCCCACTAAGGGGAAAATATGGAAAAGTAACAACCATGTCCATTTTACCCATATGAGTGCCAGAGTAGTATCCAATGCATTCCAAAGCAAAGGATTAATCATTTGCTTGTTACCAAAATGGTCAAAGTGACCATGTAAAGCTAGGAACCTTTTGCTCTATGCTATAGAATTGCTTTACTTTTTGTGTTCATTCACACACACACACACACACACTACCTACCTACCTACCTATCTACCTACCTATATACCTACCTATCTATCTATCTATCTATCTATCTAATGTTGTCCCATAGTCATCATTTACCTGAAAGAAGATCTCATTCCTTTAACCTCTACTCAAGTAATACTGTACTTTCGATTTACAATTGATGGCTAATTTTAAAGGGATAGTAATATTTGCAAATCACTAATCCCCATATTGTAGCTTTGTTAAAAAGAAACGTATTGCCCCCAGTGTCATCTCTCAAACCCTTATGGTTTGAGAGATGACAGCACTCAAAGTCCCTCCTCTCTCCCCCTTCCCTGACTGAATGCTGAACGCTGACTGCAGGGGAAGCTGTCGTACGACAGTCTTATGTGCATCAGGCGGCTCTGCAGCTGAGTCAAGATAGAGTTTATAAAAAATAATTCACTGAAACGGTCTTCTACGTCTGCTTGGTTTGCAAGCACACGTAGAAGACCGTTTTAGTGAGAGATTTCTTTTTTATAAAAACAATCTCGGCAATGCTGCAGAGCCGCCTGATGCAAGTAATACAGGATATCCCTGCAGTCAACGTTCAGTGTTCAGTCAGGAAGGGGAAGAGAGGGGGGAACTTTGAGCGCTATCATCTCTCAAACCATAAGGGTTTGAGAGATGACACTGGGGGCAATAAGTTTCTTTTTAACAAAGCTATAATATGGGGATTAGTAATTTGCAACTATTACTATCCCTTTAATTTTTTTTTACTTTAAAATACACTAGTAAATGCACATATCTAAAATATCAACCAAACCTAAGAGGTTAATAATTTTAAGATAATGAAAATTTATTTATAATCATTTTTTCTTTTAGGTAAATTAATTAAAAATGAAAGGGAATCTGCTGTGTTTATTAATGCTTGGAGTGTCTCTAAAGGCACACACTACAGATACTCATAAATGCGATGAAATTACAAATACCTGTGCTGTCATTTCATGTGGAACACATAGCTCCAGTGGAATGCCTGGAAGAGATGGAAGAGATGGCAAAGAAGGAACAAAAGGAGAAAAAGGGGATCGAGGTAATGGATGAGAAAAAAAATTGCCTATGATTATATCCTATATAATCCTATATAATAATTCACTAAAACATGTGTAACGACGCAGTCATGCACAGGAGAGACTGCTGCGCATGCGGCAATCATGCACAGTAGAGACTGCCCGCGCCACGGCAGCTCTGTATCAGCCGCAGGCAGTCTCTACTGCGCATGACAGCCTCGCGACCAGCTGGCAGTGGCATTGTGGCCCATGTAACGGGCTCTTCAACTAGTTCAAAAATAAAGCATAACATAAATAAACTAAAAAGTGTTCTCTCAAATTACAAAATAAACATATACGGTGTACAATCTGCACTCTTATAGGGACATATGGCGCGATGCAGGAAACGTGCGCAATCGCTATTTCCCGTGTGAAAACCACTAGGGAATAGGTTTGCACATGATTTTGTTGAATTGCGCATGAAAATTCAAGATTAGCGAATGGCTGCGTATATTTATTTTTTTGTGGGCATGGCTAAGATTACCGAATCTGTGTGAGTGGAATAGCGAATGCGCCTATTGCAAGAACTGCTACTGCGAATGAATTTTTACGTCTGTGTAATGTTGTCGTAAAATGGAATTTTTCATGCGCAATTCAAGAAGCGTTCGGTATTTAGCATCCTGGGTTAGAACATGCGCAAAATCTATCTACGCACAAAAATGCCTTTATCTGATGCGAACATTTCTTGCATCGCGCCATTAGTTCCACTGCCTGAGTGCTATTAGCAGTCAACCATTACATGGAAATATGCAGTCTCTCTAGTGAATTTCCCAAGAGAACTTTAACATTTTCCACCTATGCTTTCTAAAGCCACAATAATTCCTGCCCTACTACTATATAAATTTGGAACTTGCCTCTACATAGAGAGGTTGGAGCTGTAGAAGCAGAAAGAGCTATAGAGAGAAAAAAATTGTTTGGACTAGTTGTATAGTGATTATGCCCGTGGAACTGCAGTGCCAGTGTGTGCATGCATGACTGTGGGGTGAAAGTAGTAAGAGGAGTTGCAAACCTGCTGCACCTGTTGATATATATGATTCCAGCAGCAGTAGTAGTTCTACTAGTGACAGTGGCCTGCAGAGAATCGAGGCAGAGTGCTGCATTCACACTGGCAGTAATAGTACCAATAGATTTGGAGGCTGAATGTAAATACATATCCTCTGTAAAATAAATGAGTCCAGTTCAATCAATGAAGCTTAAACAAGTGGATTAGTGTCTCAGAGATACAGGAACAAGAAGTTATCTCTCCCATCTATTGTCCTCAACAGTCTGTGTGATACTAGGAGCCATTGGATGTAAATGACAGGCAATAACTAAGATGAAACAGCACCTGATGGCACACCGCTGAAGTGTTGAGTTAACAAGCAGTATAGGATGAATAAAAGTCTTCATTTAGGCCCTTATAGCAATACATCCATGGTTACTAAGGTTCTTTAAAGCTTTTTTCAGAGTCAATGCCTGAGTCAGCACTTTTGAGATGCATTAAAGGAAAATTGGGTACAGAGTTTCACAAGTTAAAGTGGATCCCTTAAAGCATCTTAGTGCTAACACATGGAATTGAATGGCATATTTCATTTTCTTGTGTTTCAATGGGGGCAAACTGCCACAAAAATAGCTCCCAATGTATGTTTTGTTTTTTTTTAGCCAGTAGTTTATCATGGAACAGGTAATTGAATTGCTTACCATGTCTTGAATCTGCAAAGTATTTCTCATTCACTCTCAGTAGACCCTCAGCCAGCTTAGGTAGGATCTTGCCTGTTTGTTACTTAAAAGTCAAAAAGGTTTTTATTTTTAACTCTCCATTTTTCCCTTCACAAACACACACTCACCTACCCAGAGAACAACTGGCTACCATCAACACTCAAATCAAGCAACTCCAGCTCCCTCTGTCTGCCTTTTTGCCTCTAGCATCATAAATTCAGCTTCATCTGACACTCTTTCCCAAGCACAGACTGACAACATGTGTACAACTGATAGCCCTTTTATAGAGCACAGCAGCAATACATGTGCGATGATACACATGGGGTGGGGCACATTATTATGATTGATTTTAATGCATTGAAAAAAAGTTAGAAAACAGAGAAATTACACTTTTCACAGGAATTCCAGAGTTACAGATAACTGTTGTTTTTTATTATTTTTTTTTTTGGGGGGGGTGGGTTTTGAATGTTTTGCTTTGTGGTGAAAATATTAACCCTGCACCTGCTATGCTAGGTCTATCTTAAGTAATGTAGATGATTCAACAATGCCATGTCATTTTACAAATGGCATGGCCTTACACATATAGTGATATGTATCAAATATTTCATTCAGATGTTGATGAAAAAATTAAAAGATGTACAAATGATAGCATGTCACTTATGTGGAGTCACCAATATGAATTTCATTTTCTCACTACATGAATGATCTATGGCAATAATTATAGGTAAAGACAGTGTGTGTGTGTGTGTTTGTGTGTGTGTTGTTAGTGCAAGAAAAGATTGAGGATGTATTGGAGCAGAAACACATCATATCAACCTTCAGTCAAATGCGCTCTGGTAGTGGTTTTGTTAAAATGTTGATTATTAGGGATCTAAAACAATGTAGCTTTCAATTCTAATTTACATGTTGTCACCAAGGTCTGCAAGGATCGCGAGGCAATCAGGGAGCACCAGGAAAACTAGGTCCTCCAGGAGTGAAGGGTGAGAAGGGCTCTCCTGGGCAAAAGGGGGAGCAAGGCAAGAGCGCCACTTCAGGTAAGGACTGTAGATATGAATGCATGTAAGATAACAATTATATGTTGCCATATATCCTATGATACGTTTCATTCTGTACAAAAGCTGATTATAATAAATTAACAAGCTGTTTTATAGGCTTAGACAATTGGATACATATTTCAGTCTCTTGTTGCTATTCACTATCTTTCTAAGTCTATTTCTCATACTGTCTTTTTGTCCATGAGGTTAAATCAGTATATTGAGAATAAGAAAATATAACGATGTGGAAGGAAATCAGGTAACATTTCCTGGAAACACATCATAAAATCAATAGCATTGTAAGCAGAAAACAATAATTACACCAAAAAGATTTTCTTTTGTGCATATAAACATTTTGAAATATTGAGTAAAATTGTAAAGTATTGTAAAATAAAGTTGTCAGGTATTTTATTTATGTTTATTTATACAGTTACTGCCTGTTTAAAGGGATAGTAATGTTTCATAATAAAAGCAGCTCTAATTAATCATCATAATATTTGGACTTTGGAGAGTGTTATTTCAATTCTGTCAGAGTTGTACTTCAAGAGTAATTCAGTGACAAAGTATCCTCCTCCTCCCGCCCCTTTTACTGATGTAACACTGTTCAGCCAGATCAGAAGGGAGGTGCCCAGGTAGATTGCAGAGAGGGACAATCTTCAATTAAGATAAGGTAAAAACCTGAAAAACTTGTCAAGGGGGACAGGGCTTTCATTGTTCTCATAGGAAGAAGATTGTCCCCTGCTGTTATCTGTCTGGTCTATGGACTGCATTCCACATCTGAGAAGAGGTGGCTTACACTAGGCAAAAGGGACGGGAGGGGAAACTTTGCTTGTGATTATCTCTCAAACCATAAAGATTTGATAGATAAGACTTATAACGTTCTTCATGTTTTTTTAATGCCTATAAAATAAAGATAAAATGAAGTATTACTATCCCTTTAAAATGAGGTCTGTTGATATCCACCTTCATTTGGCACCTTCTCTTAAATTGTTTATATGGCTTAGTTGCTTTTGTATGATTGTAAACTGAAACCAGTAAAAAAGGGGGTATTTAATTGATGTATTTGACTTCTGTATGATGGAAACCTACCCAGCTGAGTCCTTCATCTCAGGGTAAAGTCCTTCTTTTAGGCTTTGTTTAATGTAAAATCAAAGTGGTTTCCTCATTAAAGTAAGATAACAGGAGAGGCAAAGCAATAATCACAGCTATAAAGAGGAAATATTTATAACACTCACTCTCCTTTTCCCAGTGCATTGATTGCATGTATCTATAATTATATTCTGCTATTTTATAATAAACATTACAACTATAATAGCAGTATATTTTACTTAAATGCCTATTTTTTCCTGTCCTCGTTATCCCTCTTTGCATCTGGATCCAACATTATATCCAAAGCATGACTGCCTCTCCATTCATGTTATGCTAAATTCAAACATCTGAAAAATAAAAAAATAATTCTCAAAAATGTTTGCTATAACCTTTAACTTGTTTAACCTTAATACTAGTGTTGAGCGAGCATGCTCGGCCGATGCTCGGATCGGCTCGAGCATCGCTCTGCTCGGCACATGGCGGTACTCGTACGAGTACCGCATGTGCTCGCCCGCCATGTTCGGGTCTCCTCCCCGCACGTTTTGCGGCTGCTGCGCAGCCAATAAACGTGCAGGGAGGCTCTGACATCGGTGTAATGCCAGCAGCCATGTTGGCTGCTGGCATTACACTGATTGGCTGGCCAGAACCCGTGGTCGGGTGCTGTATAGCACCTGACCATCGAGTTCGGCTCAGTCTGAGCCAGGGAGAGCTGAGGATAGGAAGGGAAAGGCAGTGTAGGGAGGAAAAAAAAAAATTGTGACAAAAAAGAACCAAAAGTCCTTTTTAGGACTACTGTGTGTGGGGGCAGCAGGTTATTTTGTGTGGGGGGAAAAAAAAAAAAAAAAAAAAAAAAAAATATTCTGTTTAGTGTGAAAAGTTGCAGATTAGAGCACATTCTGTTTAGTGTGCACAGTTGCAGATTAGAGCACATTCTGTTTAGTGTGCAAAGTTGTAGATTAGAGCACATTCTGTTTAGTGTGCAAAGTTGCAGATTAGAGCACATTCTGTTTAGTGTGCAAAGTTGCAGATTAGAGCACATTCTGTTAAGTCTTCAAACTAAAATATCAAAGTCACGTATTCCATTCAGTGTGCGTCGCCGCAGTTTAGCAGCACATTCTGAGTACTGTGCAGAGTTGCAGAATAGGAAGAAATACTGTTAAGTCTTCAAACTAAAATATCAAAGTCACATAATCCATTCAGTGTGCTTCGCCGCAGTTTAGCAGCACATTCTGTGTACTGTGCAGAGTTGCAGAATAGGAAGAAATACTGTTAAGTCTTCAGACTAAAATATCAAAGTCACATATTCCATTCAGTGTGCTTCGCCGCAGTTTAGCAGCCTATTCTGTGTACTGTGCAGAGTTGCAGAATAGGAAGAAATACTGTTAAGTCTTCAAACTAAAATATCAAAGTCACATATTCCATTCAGTGTGCTTCGCCACAGTTTAGCAGCACATTCTGTGTACTGTGCAGAGTTGCAGAATAGGAAGAAATACTGTTAAGTCTTCAAACTAAAATATCAAAGTCACATATTCCATTCAGTGTGTTTCACCGCCGTTTAGCAGCCTATTCTGTGTACTGTGCAGAGTTGCAGAATAATAAGAAATACTGTTAAGTCTTCAAACTAAAATATCAAAGTCACATATTCCATTCAGTGTGTTTCACCGCCGTTTAGCAGCCTATTCTGTGTACTCTGCAGAGTTGCAGAATAATAAGAAATACTGTTAAGTCTTCAAACTAAAATATCAAAGTCACATATTCCATTCAGTGTGTTTCACCGCCGTTTAGCAGCCTATTCTGTGTACTCTGCAGAGTTGCAGAATAATAAGAAATACTGTTAAGTTTTCAAACTCAAATATTAAAGTCACATATTCCATTCAGTGTGTTTCACCGCCGTTTAGCAGCCTATTCTGTGTACTCTGTACAGTTGCAGAATAATAAGAAATACTGTTAAGTTTTCAAACTCAAATATTAAAGTCACATATTCCATTCAGTGTGTGTCACCGCAGTTTAGCAGCCTATTCTGTGTACTCTGTACAGTTGCAGAATAATAAGAAATACTGTTAAGTTTTCAAACTCAAATATTAAAGTCACATATTCCATTCAGTGTGTTTCACCGCAGTTTAGCAGCCTATTCTGTGTACTCTGTACAGTTGCAGAATAATAAGAAATACTGTTAAGTTTTCAAACTCAAATATTAAAGTCACATATTCCATTCAGTGTGTGTCACCGCAGTTTAGCAGCCTATTCTGTGTACTCTGTACAGTTGCAGAATAATAAGAAATACTGTTAAGTTTTCAAACTCAAATATTAAAGTCACATATTCCATTCAGTGTGTTTCACCGCAGTTTAGCAGCCTATTCTGTGTACTCTGTACAGTTGCAGAATAATAAGAAATACTGTTAAGTTTTCAAACTCAAATATTAAAGTCACATATTCCATTCAGTGTGTGTCACCGCAGTTTAGCAGCCTATTCTGTGTACTCTGTACAGTTGCAGAATAATAAGAAATACTGTTAAGTCTTCAAACTAAAATATCAAAGTCACATATTCCATTCAGTGTGTTTCACCGCCGTTTAGCAGCCTATTCTGTGTACTGTGCAGAGTTGCAGAATAATAAGAAATACTGTTAAGTCTTCAAACTAAAATATCAAAGTCACATATTCCATTCAGTGTGTTTCACCGCCGTTTAGCAGCCTATTCTGTGTACTCTGCAGAGTTGCAGAATAAGAAATACTGTTAAGTTTTCAAACTCAAATATTAAAGTCACATATTCCATTCAGTGTGTGTCACCGCAGTTTAGCAGCCTATTCTGTGTACTCTGTACAGTTGCAGAATAATAAGAAATACTGTTAAGTTTTCAAACTCAAATATTAAAGTCACATATTCCATTCAGTGTGTTTCACCGCAGTTTAGCAGCCTATTCTGTGTACTCTGTACAGTTGCAGAATAATAAGAAATACTGTTAAGTTTTCAAACTCAAATATTAAAGTCACATATTCCATTCAGTGTGTTTCACCGCAGTTTAGCAGCCTATTCTGTGTACTCTGTACAGTTGCAGAATAATAAGAAATACTGTTAAGTTTTCAAACTCAAATATTAAAGTCACATATTCCATTCAGTGTGTGTCACCGCAGTTTAGCAGCCTATTCTGTGTACTCTGTACAGTTGCAGAATAATAAGAAATACTGTTAAGTCTTCAAACTAAAATATCAAAGTCACATATTCCATTCAGTGTGTTTCACCGCCGTTTAGCAGCCTATTCTGTGTACTCTGCAGAGTTGCAGAATAATAAGAAATACTGTTAAGTTTTCAAACTCAAATATTAAAGTCACATATTCCATTCAGTGTGTTTCACCGCCGTTTAGCAGCCTATTCTGTGTACTGTGCAGAGTTGCAGAATAGGAAGAAATACTGTTAAGTCTTCAAACTAAAATATCAAAGTCACATATTCCATTCAGTGTGTTTCACCGCCGTTTAGCAGCCTATTCTGTGTACTCTGCAGAGTTGCAGAATAATAAGAAATACTGTTAAGTTTTCAAACTCAAATATTAAAGTCACATATTCTGTGTAAGATGAAGAAGGCGGGTAAAAAGGGACGGGGAAGTGGACGTGATCCTGAAAGTTCAGGGCACGGGTCAGGACGCGGAGAAACTGTGCCTGGTGCCAGAGCACAAGAAAGAAAGACATCCACCATACCTAGCTTCATGTGTAATTTTACAGGGCGTCGCAGGACATCACTCTCAAGGTCCGACCACTGCGAACAGGTGGTCGGTTGGATGACAGCTGATACTGCTTCCAGTCGGTTAAGCACCACCCTGTCTTCCACCAAGTCCACTCTCAGTAGCCAAGAGTCTGGTCAACATAATCCTCACTCTGATCATCCTTCCTCCCACCATACACGGTCTGGTCAAAGAAGTGATCCCACACTGGGATATAGTGAGGAGCTCGTCTCATCACCAATCCTTCATTTGACCCTCTCTCCAAGCACGCTTGCAGAGGAACATGACATCTTGTGCCCTGATTCACAACCTCTAGAGGCTACCCAATCACAAGAAGATGACAGATGTGAACGGCATTTAAGGTCAAAGGAAGTAGTGGATGATGATGATGATGATGAGACACAGTTGCCATTAAATCAACCACTATTTCCGTCTCAAGACCTTGTTGAGGAGAATGTTATACAGTTGTCAATGACTGAGTATGTGGTGGGATCAAGACTTGAGGAGGATGATCAGAGTGAGGAAGTGGAGGAGGACTTGGTGGACGATGAGGTGACTGACCCCACCTGGGAAGGTGTAGAGCCGAGCGATGACAGCAGTCCTGAGGGTGAGCCATCTGCAGCACCGCAACAGGCTGGAAGAGGCAGTGGTGTGCCTACAGAAAGAAGGCGGACTGCACCAAACCGGCCCGCAAATGTTCCACGGAGCACCCCCTTGCGTAAATCTACCTTGCCAAGGGGTAGGTGTTCCGCGGTATGGCGTTTTTTTAAGGAAAGTGCGGACGACAAAAGAATTGTAGTTTGCAACCTGTGCCACACCAGAATGAGCCGAGGCATGAACACTAGAAACCTCACCACCACCAGCATGATCCGACACATGGCATCCAAGCACCGTAATAAGTGGGAGGAACGCCCGGATCGCCAATCTGTGTCTGCAGGCCACACCACTGCCTCCTCTTCCCCTGTTTTCGGTGCCGGCCAATCGCCTGTCGAAGGCGCAGGCCCGCATACCTCCCGCCCTGCACCTGTAGCATCTGAAGCACCATCAGCGACCACATCCACTTCCCTGTCCCAGCACAGCGTCCAAATGTCGTTACCCCAGGCATTTGAGCGCAAGAGAAAGTACCCAGCCACCCACCCACAGGCCATAGCACTAACCTCACACCTTTCAAAATTACTGGCCATCGAAATGCTGCCATTTAGGCTTGTGGACACTGAGTCCTTCCGCAGCCTGATGGCAGCAGCTGTCCCTCGGTACGCGGTCCCCAGCCACCACTACTTTTCCCGGTGTGCCATCCCCGCATTACACCACCATGTGTCCCGTAACATCACCCGTGCCCTGACCAACGCAGTTACTGGGAAGATCCACTTAACGACTGACACATGGACAAGTGCTTGTGGCCAGGGACGCTACATTTCCCTGACGGCACACTGGGTGAATGTCGTGGAGGCTGGGAGCGACTCGGACCCTGGGATGGCACGGGTGCTACCCACGCCGAGGATTGCGGGCCCTACCTCCATCAGGGTTTCCACCAGCACCTACGTTATTGGCTCCTCCTCCTCCGTTTCCACCTCCGAATTCTCTACACACACCGCCACTCCCCCATCAGCCAGTAGCTGGAAGCAGTGTAGCACTGCAGTGGGGAAGCGTCAACAGGCCGTGCTGAAGCTGATCTGCCTTGGGGACAAACAGCACGCGGCCTCAGAGCTGTTGCAGGGGATTAGTCACCAGACCGAGCAGTGGCTCTCGCCACTCAACCTGCAAGCAGGCATGGTTGTGTGTGATAATGGGCGTAACTTGGTGGCGGCTTTGGAGCTCGGCAAGCTCACACACGTACCATGCCTAGCGCATGTATTTAATTTAGTGGTGCAGCGATTTCTAAAAACCTACCCCAATGTGCATGATCTCTTGACCAAGGTGCGCCGCGTGTGTGCACATTTCCGTAAGTCATCAACAGCTTCAGCCGGCCTGTTGAAGCTGCAGCAGCGCTTACAATTGCCAGCTCACCGGCTGCTGTGTGACGTGAGCACGCGCTGGAACTCCACCTTCCACATGTTGGCCCGGCTTTGTGAGCAGCAGAGGGCAGTAGTGGAGTACCAGCTGTTACACGGTCGTCGCCTCTCCGTTCAACTTCCTGTAATCAGAAGTGAGGAGTGGGAATGGATGTCAGACCTCTGCGAGGTTTTACGCAATTTTGAGGAATCGACACAGATGGTGAGCGGCGATAACGCTATTATCAGTGTAACCATCCCACTTCTGTGTCTACTGAAACGCTCGCTGCTCACAATTAAAACCAACGCTTTGCATGTGGAAGAGGTGGAAATGGGGGAGGAAGAGCTTACACAAGGTGATAGCCAGAGCACCCTCACTTCGTCTTCTCAGCGACAATTGGAGGAGGCGGAGGAGGAGGAGGAGGAGGAGGAGGAAGACACGGTTGCCTCCGCTACAGAGGGTAGCCATGGAACTTTAGTTCCATCTCTTCAGCGTGGGTGGGCAGAAGAGGAGGAAGAGGATGAGGATATTGAGAGTCATCCTCCTGGTGAGGACAGCGAAATCTTGACTGTTGGTACTCTGGCACACATGGCTGACTTTATGTTAGGCTGCCTTTCCCGTGACCCACGCGTTGTACGCATTTTAGACAACACGGATTACTGGGTGTTCACCCTTCTGGACCCCCGCTACAAAGAGAATTTCTCATCTCTCATTCCTCCGGTGGAGAGGACAAGCAAAATGTTGCAATACCAGAAGGTTCTTGTCGAAAAATTGCTCCAAAATTTTCCATCTGACAACGCTGGCGGCAGAGTACGTGCTACCTTGGCCAACCGAGAAGGGGAGAAAAGGGGAGCACACAGCAGTTCCGAGAAAGGCAGGGCAACACTCTCCAAGGCGTGGGACACCTTCATGACACCCCGCCAGCACCCTCACCCTGATGCGCAGCCTAATGTCACAAGGAGGGAAAAGTTTTGGAAGATGGTGAAGGAGTACGTAGCAGACCGTGTCAGCGTCCTCAATGATCCCTCTGTGCCTTACAACTACTGGGTGTCCAAGCTGGACACGTGGTATGAACTGGCACTCTACTCCTTGGAGGTGCTGGCCTGCCCTGCCACCAGCGTTCTGTCTGAGCGGGTATTTAGTGCTGCTGGTGGCATCATAACAGATAAGCGTATCCGCCTTTCCACCGACAATGCTGATAGGTTGACACTTATAAAAATGAACAAGGCCTGGATTTCCCCTGACTTCTCCACTCCACTGGAGGAAAGCCCCGGGGGAACATAAAGTCACTTTATATATGTTATTTACAATGATGGGAATACTCTGTATTCCCATTCACCCCTTCCACCCAAAAAACGGGTATATGGTTGACTCTTAATCTTCTCATCCTCCTCCTCCTCTTCCATATGCCCTGGATATAATTTTTATATAGGGCCAGCTCACCAGCGGGCCCTGTGATATAATTTTTATATAGGGCCAGCTCACCAGCGGGCCCTGTGATATAATTTTTATATAGGGTCAGCTCACCAGCGGGCCCTGTTTGCCAATTTTTATATAGGTCAGCTCACCAGCGGGCCTTCTCATATAATGTTTTATTGGGTCAGCTCTCTAGCGGGCCCTCTCATATAATGTTTTATAGCGTCAGCTCACTAGCGGGCCTTCGCATATAATGTTTAGGATGGTCAGCTCTGCAGCAGACCCTCACCCATAATGTTTTAGATGGTCAGCTCAGCGCACGTTTCCCTCTTAATCATGGCCTCAGTTCTGAAAATCAAGGAAATTTTTGGGAGAATTTGCCTCTGCGCACGTTTCCC
Source organism: Rhinophrynus dorsalis (assembly GCA_037306005.1). Lineage (NCBI taxonomy): Eukaryota > Metazoa > Chordata > Amphibia > Anura > Rhinophrynidae > Rhinophrynus > Rhinophrynus dorsalis. The sequence goes on from CM074724.1 coordinate 131,580,303, forward strand.
TCTTAATCATGGCCTCAGTTCTGAAAATCAAGGAAATTTTTGGGAGAATTTTCCTCTGCGCACGTTTCCCTCTTAATCATGGCCTCAGTTCTGAAAATCAAGGAAATTTTTGGGAGAATTTGCAGATGATATACAAGTAAATATACAGCAAATATTGTTTGGTAACAATTTTTCGCCTAAAGTCGTTTTTATTTTCCTTTTTGTGTGTTTTATGGTCAGTCTGTAAAAATGGCGTACTACGGGCGAAAGATCGTTCCCAGCAGCGATGTTGGAGTCCAAGGTGCATCCAGACATCCTCCCTATGCTGTCCCTGAACCATTTCTGTAGTGTTTCCATCTTTTTCTGCCCTTTTCCTATGGACCAGGCACCCTCCCCTCATCAGAGCAGGGGGTGCCTGGTGTAATGCTCGAGTCCTCCCATTGACTTCAATGGGGCTCGGGTGTTCGGCCGAGCACTCGAGCCTCAGGGGGTGCTCGGTCAGAGCACCCGAACACCCGAGCATTGGGGTGCTCGCTCATCACTACTTAATACATATAGTTATTTTTATTGGACATTGTAGCAGTCGAGGGGTGAAATGTGCACTAAGTACTTCATTGCCTTGGCCACTGAACAGGTAAACAGAGTTTACAATTCACTTTTAACCTTCCAGCCACCGCTCATTTTATTGGCAGAGGGACCTAATTCAACAGAGGGATTAATCATTAAACAAAAAGAAGAAGAAATCATATAGTCCAAATGTCTCCACTCCTGTCAAACTGCTGAAACAGAATTTAAGTATCTCCTTTGTGCTACTCACCATATATTGAATACATTTAAATGGCGTACATAAACGTATCTTAATTACATTTTTCAAGACAAATCCTTAAATCCCTTTCTAATCCAACCAAACTTGGGTGGAGTAGGATTATAAAGCATTAATAAGTGGTATATAGTTACCATGTTAATTTTATTTTTTAAAGGTAGGTGTTAATAGAGTAACTTGTCCACTCCCCAACCAATCTTGTGTGAGGAGCATTGCAGAAAGTATACTTAATATGGGGTCTATCATGTCCACAGAATTTGACCTATTTACCCTGTAGTAACTAGATTTGGCCAAAGCGGTGATACTTAGATTACCTTTTCTTTGCCCAAAAAGGAAAGAATAAATTATACATTTTAAAATAGGTCTTTTCAAAATGTTATGAAGATAATTAAAAGGGAAACGAAATTCTATAGTAAAGTTCAAACAAACCTTTAAATCATTGTGATTTTTACAAGTATTAGTGCATATTCAGTTGGTAAAAGGCTTTTATGTTGATAATTTAATATGGTGGCTCTCAAAAATTCCTCAGGGACCATTAAAAGATCAGGACCTGAGGATTTCCCTAATTAAACACAGGTAATTACTGGCTTTGCCAGTTTGATTAACTTACCAATTTCAAGCAGGTAAATCCTGAGGTCCTGGCCTGTTATTGTTATGAATTATTATGATAACCAGAGAAAACCAAACCAGATTCTAAATAAAAATGTGAAGCCACGGTACTTATAGTACATACATGCCACGCAATATCACATCATCACAACAGATTTTGTCACAGTTTCTGTAAGAAATATTTTTTGGCAAATACAGTAAAATCTCAGGTATAATACACACCTGTGTATATATTATGCCCAAGATTTTAGGAGAAAACAAGAGTACCTATTTATAATACGCACCCTTGTTTTCCCCCTTCCTAAGAAATAAAGTTAGAGCTTCCAGCTCCCTCCTTCCCTCTCCCAGCGTGGTCCGGTGACAAAGTAAAACTTACTTCTTGAGGCTGCATTCAATATTGTTATGGTGTATCTGAAAAAGATCCCTCTCTCCCATCTTCTCTGCAGGCTGCACGCTTGCTTTTCCCACCCGCTTCTTTCATTCGGCTTTCAGGACCTTGAGATCCTCACAGGGCAATACCGTAGTGAAGAAGGTCCTGAAAACAGATTGCAGGTAGCGGACGGCAGATGCATGTGTTCTGCCCACAGGGAAGATGGGAGAGAGAGATCTTTTTCAGATACACCATAACAATATTGAAGTGCAGCCTCAAGAGGAAAGTTTTACTTTGTCACCGGATCACGCTGGGAGAGGAAGGGAGGGAGCTGGAAGCTCTAACATTTTTTTTTTTAATTCTAAAAAAACTCTCTGGTATAATACGCACCCCCCACTTCATATAAGGTGAAGAGGGGTAAAATTGCGTGTATTATACCAGAGATTTTACGGTAAGATATTGCTCCTTATACTCAAAGAATTATATACAGCATTCTGTGAGATTAACTATTCAAAAGTAGATTGCATCATTCTTACACTAGGTGATGATTGTAGTTTTGAGTAGGGGTGGGTGAAAAGTGAGAATCATTTCCTGAATGACTTTTCACGAAAAACAGATGTTTTTTCTCTTTTTTTTGTTAGTGTTCTCCTTTTCTCCAATGCAAAATTGTCCTTCTTTTCGCCTATTCCAGCAAATTGTTGCCTATTCCAGCATATTTTGCTCCTATTGTACACATTTTTCTCCTATTCCAAAACATTTTTCACCTATATTTTCTATGATGCAACATTTCCCAGCATAATATTACTCCTTCTGAGGGCTGTAGTCGAGAAATAAGTAGATGGAAGGCAAAGTTGTGAGTCCTACAGCAACATATACCTTGAAAAATGTGTTAGCATGCAGAGTGCATTTGTCCTTTCCCCCCACAACATGTACTTCCTGCTTAAGTGACACTGGCACATATTCATGATGATGTCAAGTGATTAAAAAAAATAAAGTACAACCTACAATGCGGTAGAGGTGTATAGGAGTGGTGGTGGGGGACTGACTTGGTGTGATTGGTGGGACCTTGACAAACTGCATGCACCCTGAGAGGAGAGAGATCATCATCGTCATTTATTGCACATGCTGCAGCAACCATTGCTGCAGTTAGTTTTTGAACTACCACTTTACTCCTACGTTCCTGCATTGCTCCACCTTTCCCCCTCCCGCGTGTGCATTTGCTAGACATGACTTTTACTGTGTGTGTTTTTACCCTCTACAATACACAACTGATGGAGTGTGGTGTCTTGACTTGGCCCTCAACAAAATTCTCAGTATCATCTGCTGTCTATCAAGTCTGCCTCAGTCTCAAAGCTCACATGAGGCTCCCAGTCAACTGTCTAATATATTTATTTGTTTAATTATTTATGAGGGTTTTTTTAATTATCATTATTTTTTTTTTTTTTTAAGTTGTCCACCCTATCTTATCGCAGTTAGTGCAAAAAAATATATATATATAGATAAATATCTATAAATATATCTATAACTAAAAACAGTCCTGCCAGTCAGCTGCACCAAATTTTGGGGTATTTGGGGTTAACCGCGAGTGCCCCCAGACTCCCTAATACTGAGAACAAATGTCCTAACTAAACGACTCCCTAAACTAAGCTTCAATTCCCCTTTATTTGCCTATCTTCTGAAGCTAAAAAACATGCTGCTTTCTCCTCTCACAAACACAGAATGGGATGCTGTGAGAGCCTGACACACTTGTATATGGCTGTATAAAGTAGAGAAAACTTTCATGTAGTTAAGAAAATATTTTCTTTCAGTTGATTTCAATGCAATGAGCTAGGCAAAAAAAAAAAAAAAAAACAGGAAACATTTTTACTAAGCAGAAAATGCCATATTTGCCAATTTTGGTTTGATGCTAAAGTTCTCCTATGCCTAGTTTTGAGCATGTAGACTACTATTCTGAAAATGTTTAAGTAGGGATGTGTAAAACATTTCAAGTCAAAAGCTAAACAGGAGAAAAAGTCCCAGCCGAGCTTTTTTTGTGAAAAGGGCTGAATTTCCACTTTTTGCCTCCTAGCTTTAATGCATTGAAATCAACAGTAAGACAGAGGTTCCCTCACCATGTGGCACGTTTCACTTCTTTTCCCAGAGGTCTAGGATAATAGGAGTGTTAGACTCCCACAGCATGTCATTCTGAATTTGTGAGAATAGAGTAAGCAGTAGGGGTGGGCGGAAAGTGAAAAAATTGTCCTTTTTGCCAATGCAAAATGTTCCTCCTTTTCGCTAATGCAAACATTGTTCACCTATTCCAACACATTTTTCGCCTATGTTTCCTATGGTATAACATTTCCCAGCACAATATTACTTCTTCTGAGGGCTGTAGTGGAGAAATAATTAGCTCAAAGTCAAAGTTGTAAGTTCTACATAAACCTTGAAAAATGTGTTAGCATGCAGAGTGCATTTGTCCTTTGCCCACAACACTAACTTCCTGCTTAAGTGACACAGGTAGGCTCTGCCTAGATTCATTCATAGCAGTGTGCGTTAATATTGGCCTAGCACAAAAATCAATCACCCTAAAGTGCCACACTGCACCACCAACAAATAAAGGTTTGTTAATGAAAAACTATTTATATTACAAATAATTGGCAGCATTTCATCCTATGTAAAATCAACTAAACTTATTTTAGGGTGGCAGGTCATACTGAATAATTTATCTTTCTTCTAAAGCCAAAACCCATATCTTTCATAGACCTAAAATGAGAAAATTAGATTCTGAGCAGTTTTGGCTCACAGAACCTCTCATCGGTGTTCACATTTGTTGAAAAAGAAAATTGTAGCTAAATCTATGGCAAATGTGAAATAAGGCAAGATTACCTTTTAACCTCTCAGAAACCATAACTAAGAAAGCTACTCACTAAGGGGAAGATTTAAAGGTTTGCATTAAAACAGCCGCTAAGTAAAATAGGCCTGTCAGAGCAAATACTACATGATTTTCAGGGGATTCGACAGGTAGTCTCTCCAGGACACACTTGAAAACGAGAGAAATCTCAATGTATTCTTCCTGTTAAAACATTTTCTATAAAAAAAAAAAAAAAGTCTACAAGAATAACTAAAGAGTGTAGGCACAACAAAAACACGGAACAAAAAACCTGTGTCGCACCTTTTTCGCATCACCGTGCGTCCCAATCACCCGTTAAAACACAACTTAAGTCAAAATTTAACATAATGGCTGGTGTTGGCTAGCAACCCTGATTGATGCACCAACAAATTCAAACCCACAGCCAATCTCAAGGCCCCAAAGTATCCAAAAAGTTCAAATTCACCTATACATACCCAAAAATAACGGTCACACCCTTTCTGTGTTTCGAGTTTCAGCAAGCTAGAGCACAGGACCCAGGAGTGGAGGCTAGTGTTAAGAGCGAGGGTGAGAGGAGCTGTCATTGGAGGTAGAAGGAGTTTTGCCACTCTTTATAAGGCTTCTTGTACCCTTCTTGTACCCTACTTATAATTTAAATCCTATGGCAGGAATCTCTTTTCTCAACTCTACTGGTAGCACATATTTTACTTAGCCATATTGCATTTTTTATGTTGTAAAGCACTTTATTCATTGCATTGAATTCAGTATACAACTATGTATACAAGCAGAGCTGGATCTGGATCACTGGTGACCCGAGGCTAGTAGGCACCCTTGATGCCCTTTACCTATGATAGCATTCACTACTCGACTGACTAAGCTCTCAAGCAGTTACATAATCTAGCCAGTAAAATAGAATATACACTGACAAATAAAATGAAATATTTGGAAGTCCTCAATACTAGATTTAAAGTTGTCAATTCTGAAATACTTGCATTGTTCACATATACTTTAACCCCTTAAGGACCCTTGACGTACCAGGACCGTCACGGTCCTTGAAATACTCAAGGACCGATGACGGTCATTGTACGTCACGTACTTTTTACTTACAGCGCTCTACCGGGAGCGATGTAAGTAAAAATAGGGCCTGAAATTGACCGCTCCAAGATCGGAGCGATCTCTTTCAAGCCCCATAATGACACGCCGATACACGTGACAGGTCATGTGTACCGGCGCGTCCAAGTGCGCCTATGCGGTCATTATGGGATGGAAATGTCCCATGACTGCCAGTCCTTAAGGGGTTAAAGAAGAAATAATACCTCATAATAATAACCCTGCACTTACTTTGCTATGTTTAGAAAATCCTAATGGCCTGTATGAATTTGCCCTTGTGTCTTTGTTCAAGAGATAAATTATTCAATCACTCCTGGATGCAATGTAGTTGCTGGCATGTGCTTTCAAAATAAAGCAAGCAGAACTAATTAGCCTACTAAACAGTTTTAGGTCCAGACGGTGAACAGAGTTTAAGTTCCTGCCTGTGGTCCTGCTAGCAAGTGGCATAATATTCAGAACAGATTGAAGATGCTATCTATTAAACAAGGGTATAAGGGAAAACACATAGACACTATTAAAGGGATAGTAAAGTCCCCCCAAAAAAGTATCCTGTAAATGGTAGCTGCAATAAATAAACACTTAATGCGCTTAATCAAACCATAACGGTTTGAGCGATATAAGAAAATAAAGTCCTCCATTCCCTCCCCTTTCTGCCTGACGAGCTGTAAAGCTGTCAAGAGGCAGAATCCGGTCGCCCGACTGTAGGCGGCTCTTCAGGAGCGCTGTCATCGGGATACATAACTATAATTACTTCATCGGTATGGTCTACAACGTGTGCTTGTCTTGCAAGCACAGGTTGTAGTCCATTCTGATGAAGTAATTATAGTTAGATATCTGGATGACATCGCTCCTGAAGTGCCGCCTTCTGGTCCCGGAAGCAGGATCTCATGACGTCCGCTGTACAGCGGACACATGAGAAGGGGGAGGGAGCGGAGGTCTCTATTTTCTAACATCTCTCAAACCATAACGGTTTGAGAGAAAGGATTAAGCGCATTGAATGTTTTTTTATTGCAGCTACCATTTAGAAGATAATTTTTGGGACATTACAATCCCTTTAAGATATTCTAACCATAGTAAGTGGAGGTCTTAATTCTTACAAGCCAAAAAAAAATATTAAATGTAGTTAATACAAATTTCTTTGTTTACACCAGAGGTTGACGTTGTTAAGGGCCAACTGAAGTCTCTCCAAGAAGAACTGCACATTCTTCAAGCAAGCTTTAACAAGTATAACAAAAGTAAGGTACCTTTAATTAACACTTTGATTGAGAGTGGTGAGCACTGCAATGCTTTGCCATGCATTGCACACCTGTCGGGCACCTGAAGGATTAAGGTTTCATTAGATAAAACATCATTTCCATATCATAACCTTTTGTCTGCATATTAAATGTATAAAATATTAGAGGCAAACTACTATTTAGTGAGTAAAGAACAACCTGCAATCAAAAAAGGGACATTTGCCTAACAATATTAAGTCGTTTAAGAAAATTTGTAAATCACCAGAATGCCACTTCTTTATTTATCACTTCAGGAAGGTGTGAATGCTGCAATGCAGAAACATCCTTTCTGACCTTGATATTACCCCAGATGAAGTACCTGAGCCTACAACTAGACCAGAGGTTCTCAACCCATGCCCTCAGTGGCCACCAACAGGCCAGGACTTAGGAATTTCCCTGCTAGAACACGTGTGTTGATCAGAGGCTCAGTCGTATTGATTAACTAACCTGTGCTCTTAAATGGAAATTCTCAACTCCTGGCCTGTTAGTAGCCACTGAGAGCACAGGTTGAGAACCACTGAACTAGACAATTATGTCACTGTTCGTTCTAGTCTAGGTTTGTTCTTATTTGACTAAAGCCTGGCTAAAGTCAACTGTGCTATAAAACACATTTAAATGCCATACTTTAAGTTTACACTTACTTTTATTGTTGCTTACATAAAGTTTTTGATAAAATAAAGCATACAAATCATTCAATCCTATTGTAAAAGGTAGCAGCTAAGTTACACTACAAATGTTTGTGATGTCTGCTGTCTATCATTATACAAATCTTTCCCTAAAATGTATTCCCCAAGCTTGTTTCTGCAATCAAAATATATAAGTTTACTTTTTCTATATTAAATCTCATCTGCCACTTCTCCACTCATTCAGTCAGTGTATCCAAATGTTTTTACAGAGATGAATCATATTGTTCTGTATGTATTTCCTTATATTGTTTAGTGTTAATGGTAAATATTGAGATATTACTTACAGTGCCCAATTCAAGTTCATTAATAAAGAAATTAAAAACCAATGGGCACAGAACTGAATGCTGAGGCACTTCACATACAACTAACTATATTGATTATAAGGGGTTCTTTAAAAGGGATAGTAATGTTTCACATTAAAAGCAGCTCCAATAAATCTTCATAGTATTTGTGCCACGGAGAGTGTTATTTCAATACTGTCCGAAATGTAGTTCAAGAGTAATTGAATGATAAAGTATCTCCCTCCCGCCCCCTTTTACTAATGTAAAACTGCTCACCTCAGAGCAGCAGGACTGGCCGGATAGATTGCAGAAAGGGGCAATCTCAGTGAGGAAAAGAAAAACCTGAAAAACCTCTAAAGGGGGACAGGGTTTTCCTTATGCCCACAGTAGGAAGATTGTCCCTTGTTGTGAGTTGTCTGGTCCCAGGACCTGATTCCACATCTGAGGGGAGGTGGCTTACACTAGATAAAAGGAGCAGGAGGGAGATCATTCAATTACTTTTTAGCTACAACTCTGACAGTATTGAAATAACACTCCACGGCCCAAATACTATGAAGATTAATTGGAGCCACTGTTTTTGTGAAACATTACTATCACTTTAAGCCCACAATACATCACATGCAGCCTAGGCATTTATTCTGAGCAGAAAACAAAGGGCACCACTTAACAATCTGTCACAAAATATAAAAATGTCTTTCACATATAATAACCAAATGATCTAAATATTATTCTTATTTCACCGGTTAAAATTATGTGGTATTGCTTGTAGCAATGTAATTCTTTAAGGACTAATCTTATTCTTGCAAGCATATAAAGGTTACTGTACTTCAACTAAACACATTTCTCAATCATTGTAGTTCTGATTTTCCATGGTGGGAAACAATCTGGTGAGAAAGTATTTGTAACGAATGGCCAGGAAGAGAATTTTGAAAGTGCCCAGAAGACGTGCAAGGAGGCTGGTGGTATCCTTGCCACTCCAAGAAATGCAGCAGAAAACAATGCAGTGCAAGAGATTCTTCATGCTAAAGGAGACACTATTAAGGCATTCCTAGGTATATCAGACCTGCAAGTAGAAGGGATCTTTAAATATTTAGGAGGAGACAAGCTAACATTCACAAACTGGAACTTGGGAGAGCCAAATAACAGCAAAGACAATGAAGATTGTGTGGAGATCCAGGATAATGGAAAATGGAATGATATACCATGCTCTCTACTAAGACTAGTAATCTGTGAATTCCAATAAAACTGTAGGCTAATAGCCTTAACCCCTTAAGGACCAGCCTCACTCGGCCAGCACTTATGGACCACGGATCATTTTTTTTTGCCTAACTGATTCAGGGCTCCTCGAAGGGTGTGCATCCGTGAGGGAAGCCCTGAAATCTATGACATGCCAGGACTGTCATGGCTCCTTATCGCAGGTTGTACCCATGATGGTCCTGGCAAGTTATGGGTCCTTAAAGGGTTAAGCTTATAATTTATATGTGGTATTTTGGTCACATTGATTAGATAATGTCTGTGCACTATCAATGTATGTATGATGTCCCTGTCCGCCACCTGCTTCACTGGTATGTTTGCTTAATGTTTTGGTAATTTTTGCTAGATCGGTCAAACACGCTAAGCAGAGGCATAACTAGAAGCCTCCGGGCCCTGGTACAAGAAGTGCCACGGGCCCCCCCGACACATTGGCCCCCTTCAACCACATTGGCCCCCTCCACAATGCCCCTCAATCTCCACAATGTCTCCATCTCCTGCCTCCTACCTGGAGCTCCCTCGTGGTCCTCTTAGTAATGCAAAACACTGGGAGATGATGTCATCTTCCAGCGCTCTGCATTACTAGAGCGCCAGCAGGAGATTGTGGGCACCAGGTGGAGGGGTCGCAGGGGGAGACTGGTCCCCTGGAGTGCACGGGCCCGGTCGCAGGTGCGACCCTTATAGTTATGCCACTGACGCTAAGCATGCTTGATCATTTTAAGGTACACTTTATCTGATACGGAGCGGACTTTCTGTGGATCATTATATCTTATGACTGTGAATAAAATCATACTGCATATGAGCATAATCCCATGTTGTTGTTATTATTGACAAAGAACTCATTTTTTCCCGACCCTTGTACTTTTTTGTAAAGACAAATTTAGACTAGGGTGACCAGACCTCACCTTTAACCGGGGTCACATAGGAAATAGACATATTTCAGGACTACACTGAAATCAAAGCAACTCTGCTCTATGCATTTTTCATATGAGTCCCCGGTTAAAGGTGAGGTCTGGTCACCCTAGTTTAGACTAAATTTGTAGAGACTTTGGGAACTTTCACTGACACTGCTAAATAGGGATGGAAGTAATGTTTCATCCTCAAACTGAAGCAGGGGAAAAATGGCCTTTCCAGCCTTTCCTGTGAAAAGTGAAGATTTTCTGATTTTTAAAGTGAAAGTAATCTTTTGATAAAATTATCTAGGATTATGTAGGTATTAAAAAACTAAATTAATTAGACCCAGTCATATCTCTCAACCCTCTATGGTTTGAGAGATATAAGCTTTGAAAGTTCCCCTTTTCCTCCCCTTGCACTTACATCAGCTTTCCGTGTCAGAGAAGGAGATCCCATTCAACAGACCATCCTGAGGCTCTTCAGCAGTGCCGTAATCACACTCGTTAAGCAGAAATACTTCATTTGAACTGTCTACAACGTGTGCTTGCAAACCAGGCACATATTTTAATCAATGTATTACTATCCCTTTAAGCCAAAATCAAAACAAACATGCATTGTAGCCTGCTCAATACAAATAAAACAATTGTGAACCCTATGGAAGGCGTGTATCTTACCAGATGTGTGTTTTTAAGTATTTGATAATAATGAGGGTTTTGTTGAATAATCTGCCCAAAATATACTTAACCCTATGAGTACCAGAGTAATGTGTTGTATACCTCTCGGGCACTCAAAGGGTTAAGCTTGTTTAAACCTCAAAAGTACCCCATTTTAAGTGAGTCCTAACCTATGTATAAAACCTCCAGAACTTTCTAAATCAAAAACACTCACATTTAAAGGGATAGTATTGTTTCAAAATAAAAGCAGCTCCAATTAATCTGGGTGGCAACCCTATTTCAATACTGTTAGAGTTGTAGTTCAAGAGTAATTGAATGATAAAGTCCCCCCTCCCGCCCCTTTTACTGATGTAACACTGCTCACCTCAGAGCAGCAAGATGGTGTCCAGATGGCTTGCTGAACGTGACAATCTTCAATTAGCATAAGGTAAAAACCTGAAAAACCTGTCAATGGGGACATGGTTTTCATTATACTCACAGTAAGAAGATTGTCCCTTGCTGTGAGCTGTTTGGTCTCAAGACCAGATTCCACATCTGAGGGGAGGTGGTTTACACTAGGTAAAAGGGGCGGGAGGGGGATACTTTATCATTCAATTACTCTTGAACTACAACTCTGACAGTAATGAAATAACACTCTCCATGGCCCAAATACTATGAAGAATAATTGAAGCCACTTTTATTTTGAAATTATTTTGTTGGGGGAAGACTTTATTTGGGGTGATAGTTCCCCTTTAAGTGAAATGGAACATGGTGAAAAGCAGCCAGAATAAGAAGGATAAAGTGTGTGCAAAACAAAAGGAAAATAACTCACAGAACTAAAAACACCATAATTAGTACAAGTTATGGTTACAAAAATAAAAATTGATGTGGATAAGATATGGAGTGCAGCAAGAAATGAAGGGGATTCTCTAAGTCTCCAAAAATCTAGGCCCAAACCGAGAACAAAAGCAAAAAACAAAACAAACCTGCGCTCCTCCATACAAATAAAACAATTGTGAACGGTGTGGAAGGCTTATACCAAACCAAATATGTTGATTTTCTTATTTGATAATAATGAGGGGTTTGTTGCATACTTTGGCAAAAATATTTTTAAGCTCGCTTTGTATGTAATCCATTCAGTACCAGAATGATATTGTTTCTCATATGAAGTAAGCACAACTGTAGTGTTTTTGTCTGCAAATAAAACATGATAAGCTATTACTTTTGTACTCATGTTAGGCATTTAACTCAATACATAACTGATCAATACTATTATTGTTCCCAATTAGTAATGTTTCCTGATCTACAAGTGTTTGTTAGCACAAGTAGTAAAACTGATTTTGATTATGAAGCCATGTCTTTTGCACTTCTATCTGTTCTATATAATTTATTAAGTAATATGATAATTTGTATACATTAAGAGATCACTTTATGATATGTTCCACTGATAGCCAACAAATTGGCCTTTCATTTAAAGATATTAGTTATTAGTTACATTTAGATGTGCTACTCCCCTGAACAAGGATATAATACAGCTTGTACATTAAAGGGATAGTAATACTTAAAATGTAAAACAAGGGTACTCCCACTGCTGAAAGGTGTTTTATTCAAAAGTTAATACAGCTCAAAGATGTTTTTTTAGGTGCAATATCACAGTGGCCTGAAATTGTACAGTGGCGCTTTTGCTACACCATCCTATGGAGATTTATGGTCTACAGACCAGAGCTGTCCATATGATAGTGTAACAACAGTGCCACTGTACAATTTCAGGCCACTGTGATATTGCACCTAAAAAATTCAATTTTGAGCTGTGATAACTTTTGAATAAAACACATTTCAGCAGTGAGAGTACCCTTTTTTACTCAGGGGGATAAACACTACAAGATATATATTTTTACATATTAAGTAATACTATCCCTTTAAACTACTTATTCTGTGAGCAACATAAGAAATAAATGAAAACAAGCACACACAATCTAAGTGTAAAAGTTTTCAATATCTTAATGGTCAGACCAGCACCATAGGCACCCATAAGAGTCCTACTCACATAATAAAGAGGTTAGAATGGCCTATTCTGGTATGAACACATACTGATATATCCAGGTAGGCTTTAAAGGGATAGTATTACTTCAAAGTTACTATCCCTCATATTGTAACCCTTAATAAACTGAGTTAAATGACACCAGCGGCATCTCTCAAACCTTTATGGTTTAAGAGATAGCCGCTTTCAAAGTTTCCTCTCCCCTGCTGTCAGCGTTCTGCTGCCAGCAGGAGAATCCAGTCTCTGAATCAAGCGGAGGCTCTCCAGCAGAGCCGATATCTCGTTATGGAAGGAAAAATGATTAATTGAAACAGTCTTCTACGTGTGCTTGGTAACCAAGCACACGTAGAAGACTGTTTCAATTAATCATTTTTCCTTCCATAACGAGATATCGGCTCTGTTTAAGAGCCTCCACCTGTCCCGGGACCGGATTCCCCTGCTGGCAGCAGAACGCTGACAGCAGGGGAGAGGAAACTTTGAAAGCGGCTATCTCTTAAACCATAAAGGTTTGAGAGATGCCGCTGGTGTCATTTAACTCAGTTTATTAAGGGCTACAATATGAGGGATAGTAATTTTGAAGTAATACTATCCCTTTAAAAGCTGCAATCAGTCCCTACACTAAGCCAGGTAGTAAAATAACACGTACACTTTCCTACCCATTTATGTATGTAAAGCCTTCATTCTAATTTCATGCATTTTATAACCATTTCTGTTTGTCAGTGAGATTCCACAAACAAAGAGGCTGAGTTAATATGGAAAAAGGATTTAATTCTGGGCATACCAACTGCATCATAGGGAATAAATAAAAATGTCACACATTCCCATTGATTTAAGTGATGCTTTTAACCCCTTAAATGCTAGAAGTTTATATTACATTGCTTCACAAAATGCTGGAGACCTTGCTAGCATTCAAAGTGGTAAAGCCCTATTTAAATTGATGCAAATTTGTATTTGCTCCCTCTAGTACTTTATACTCATATGAGTACACACACACATACCCACACACACACATTAGTTCTAGGGTCTCCACAGCTCTCCATTTACTTACTGGAGAATTGTAGCAAGTACTTGCTGCTGTATCACTTCTGGCCCCTTCTAAACAAATGGTGGGCAATTTGAGGCTCCCTAGCTGCTGGCAGACTACAACTCCCATCATTCCTTGACAGGCATGGGTTGTTGGGGGATACGGGGAGTTGTAGTTTGGCAACAGATGGAGGACCAACTGTGCATCTATAGAGCTCCTACTGACAATATGATGCTTCTGAAGTGTTCACAGAGTTCTGTGTACTTAGCAAAGCCTGTATGTGTCCTGCCACCACAGACTAAAATGTTTCCAGGGCCAATGCATTGATCTACTAAGTCAATGGAAACAAAAACATGAAGGTTCTGCTAAGTAAACAGAGTTTTGTTAACACTTCAAAATCATTGTATTGTCAGATATTAGGGGGAGAATTACATTCCAGGTGCCCCTAGGAAGGCACTATAGGCACTCTTAGCTCTGGCTATGGCCACACTTCCACTGGTTTGACCCCACCCCCAGTGATCTGTAACCAGCAAAATCAAAAAAAAGTTTTTGTTTGCTAGTGAGATGTACAATGCATTTTTCCACAACTTGCTGGAGATCTCTCTAGCATCCAAGGGATTTAATAATAGCCTGAAAAGGAGTATAACATTGGTGCAGGAACACTGATATTGATCTGGCTTCCCCCAAAATTCAGGATGTGGATGTGGCCAGCACAAATGATGCACCCAGTTGCATACTCTGCCTAATGGGAAATAAAGCCCTGGAGAGCTGGATACATGTTCTGTTCTATAAAATGAGGATTTGTAAGAGGCCAGATGTGGCAAAGATGTGGGTACTTGACAGATGAATGCTCCTCTAAGTAAGCAGAGCTCTGTGGAGATGTTACAATAATTGAAGTAGACTTTGTATATGGGGGTTTGTTGTAATAGATATAAAACCTATTGCTTCAACTGGGGTGTCTCTGCACATAACTCATGAGCGACATTCATGGGAGGTGCTAGGGTGTAGTTCAAGTCACAGGGATACGCATGTGGTACCCAGGTTGGCTATCTAATCCCAGTTGAGCCAGTGCTGTGTTGAATACCATTGTAGATCTGAAAACAGAAACTCCCAGTTTCTTCTGTAGTACCCTTGAATTCTAGAGAGGTTTATTAGCATTAAAGAGGTTAAACATCTCATTTAAATCAATGGGAATTCTTGACATTTTCATTTTGAAAATATGGTGAGGATGGTTTGCTCCACAATTGCACATCCTTAGTTTGGTGAATATCACCCTAGGACCTAGATTTATTTAAAGGGGAACTACCACCCTGCAATAACTTTACATGTATTCAGTCTTCATCTGGCGACTAGCTGCTTAGTAGCGCTAGTCGCCAGAAATATTACCTGGTTCCAAAGATTTTGCAGTTTTTCCGAGGCTCACAGGAGCAGGAAGCACGGACATCTCGTCACAGTGATGTCCATGCGCCTGTGCTGTCAGTCCCTTTTGGAGCCAATTGGCTGACAGCGCAGGCGCACAGACGAAAAAAATAAAACGAAAAAAGCAAAAAATAGTTTTTTGGAAAAGTAATGCAGGAAATTTCTCACTTTTCAGTCACCCCTAATCATACACTGCCCACACATACTGTCTCCACCTCTACCACCTTCTCAGTTCTAAGCTATCAAGTTAATGGTTTCTTTTGCCAACTGCCAAACCGTACTTACTGAGGTCTTGGGAATGAGTCAAAAACTTTAGTATAAGTGTGCCTGTGGAATGGCAAAGTTGCCAAGAAGTAACTTGGCAGTGGACATGCTGCCATATAATTTTTTATGAAAATTGATGTATTAGAGAATTGATTTCATGAGTAGCTCTTCTTTGGCATATTCAAAGCAGTAGTTACTTTTCTATGACTTCTGTGCCAGAAATGTACAAGCCAGTGGTCAGTGTGATGGGCAAAGGGCTAGAAAGCTCGTATAGCAAGAAAATCTACCTGACAACAGATTTGAGGATAAGTGGCCAGTGCACAGACTATATGACTGCTCAGTGGTTCTCCCAACCACCACCAGTGGGCAACACTACAAGTTTAGAGCATCAAGTGTTTGTCAGTAATCTTGCCTCTGGTTCTGGCAATGTGATTAAAGGTAGCAGAGGGATAGCCCATACCATCGTCATGCCACCTTCTGCAAGCATAGTTTTTAGAGACAGTCCCACAAACCGATAGATGTATTACGTAAACCAGAGCAGGTGATAGATGAATGGCTTGTACCTCACTCTGGGTTTTGCGTTTGCTGAAAATGGCTTCAACATAATCGCTGCCTTGAAAATGGGTGATATGGTATATGTACCCTGTTTTGCCAAAGTGCTAAATTTAGTTTAGATGGGGCAGGAATTAGCGACGATTGCACTGTGACTGCCCAAGAGGAAAAATAGACACATACCCAGGATTTCAGTAAAGGGACATGTGGAGAAGAACAGCCTTCTTCTCCGCAGTCACTTTCACTAGCTGGGCCAGGTGATGCTGCTGCCTTTTCATCTTCACCACTGCAGCTACCAAGATTATTGCTGGCAAGCAGAGCAGGCCCTGGTCCCATATCGCTGCTCGAACAAGACAGTCCCATGGTAGTCATTGTGCCCAGACTGTGGCACACTAGCATTCTTCTCACCATCCTGCTGATTAGATCTTGGGTCTGGGGAATGTGGGCTCACAGTTCCTTTAGCACTGGTGGTGACTCTGCTAGTGTTAGTTATGCATGTCTCCTCAGATATTGAACCACTAGCCTTAGGGTCCATCCAGTTTTTTTTAAAAATCCCTGGTGGTTGTCTGGTTGATGTGGGCTCCCAGTCCCGTTTTCATTTGTGATGGCACTGAAGTACTCAGCTGATCTGATGTAAGTATACTCAAAGAGCTAAGCAAAGAACAAGAAGTAATCCATTAAGACTAGAGAAAACGCACAAAGGCTGGATTTATTATTAGCAATCATAATTAGACTTTGATCAGTAACTTTTTTTATTTTATATATATTATATATTATTATAGACTAAAAATAACATTGTTATATTTCAAATTTTTATGTAATGTTCATTTTGGATATATCAATTCATTAGATAGTTGACTAATTAAATGGAGTTAACCAATCCATGTTTCATAGGGGGGTTTAGGATATTGATTTGGATATTTTTTTTCTATTAATTTTAATATATATTGTGATATTCAAATTACTTCTATTTAATAGTGTACATCTTCTGCCTGTGTTCCCCAATCCTGGTGCTTAAGGTCCTGGGGCTCGATTCTATTACCAGCGCTAAAAATAAAACAGGCATTGTTTGTTTTTTTTAAGTTAATTTTTGCTATCCTATTACCCGACTTGTGAAAACAAAATGAGCGGTAATTATACTTACCGCCAGTCTGAAAAAAGCCCATAGGAAACAACTAAAAATAATGTGCAATTAGTATCCTATTACCCACTCTCAGTATTACCGCCTGTTTTGTGGTTAAATTTAAGTCAGATATTTTGCGCCTCAGAGGTTGAGGTGTAGAAGCCATAACGACAGTTTCAAAAGCATCTTTGTTCGAACAAAAGCA
Organism: Rhinophrynus dorsalis; assembly: GCA_037306005.1. Lineage (NCBI taxonomy): Eukaryota > Metazoa > Chordata > Amphibia > Anura > Rhinophrynidae > Rhinophrynus > Rhinophrynus dorsalis. The sequence continues at coordinate 131,597,709 of CM074724.1, forward strand.
GTGTATAATACAGTGCCCCCCTCAACATATTAACCCCCCCTTCTAAAAGTCGACTTGCAGTGCTTTCTTCCACCACATTAATCCGACAAATATTGTTCATAGTCGACAATTAACCCTTCCCCTTCCAAAGTCGACTTACAGTGCTTTCTTTCACCATATAAATTTGAAGAATATTGTACATCCGACATTTAATCCTCCCCCCTTGAAAAGTCAACTGCAGTTCTCCCATGATTTTCATTCACCATTTTCATCAGACATTTTTCTTTGCCTATTATACTCGACATGCCCTCGCATTTTGTATTGCAAGATTAACCCTATGAGTACCAGAGAGGTATTGTAATGTGTTTGCTGCCCCTCTGGTACTCATAGGGTTAATAGGCAACCTGTATATGTATAAAAAAGGTGTTTGTTTTTATTATATATGTAATTTGTGTGAAAATGTAATTAAATATTTTATTGATGTGTAACAATGATTTTCTTTTACTAAATTATATATGTAATTTTTATTACAAAAGTCCTTCAGACCTCAAGAGGGATATCATGACCCCTCATGACACCCCCCTAGCATGGAGGCGACAATTGCTCCCTTTATTAACTCTTTGAGTGCCAGAGGGGTACGGAATGCATTGCTTTGGGTTAATTGTCAACTATGAATAATATTTGTTGGATTAATGTGGTGGAAGAAAACACTGCAAGTCGAGTTTTAGAAGGGGGTGTTAATATGTCGAGGGGGGCATTCTGTCGGATTTTGTTATGTGGAGAACACATCTAACACTGAACTTAATCTTCCTATAGTTTCATCTTTTCTACCATGTAGAAATTCTATATTTTCTCTCTGTATATTAGATGTAAAGGCAATACCTCTATCGTTCTCATTAAGTTCAACAATCAACTTCTCTAATTAATCAACAATGAGGCCACAACTCTTCATATATTACCAAGGTACGAGTAAAACTGTAATAATTTTTTCGCTCCTGAAGAGGTAACACAATAGTTACGAAACGCAAAGAGCATTATTATTTTAACTATATTATATTGTTGTATATGGCAATTGCTTGTTTAATTTATTTTTATTTTAAATAAATTTGTTGAATATGTCACACCCGGACTCATATATTTATGTATGGTGGAGAGTAGCCTACCCTTAATTTACCTTATTTATTGAGATCTTTTAGTCTATCAGTGAGCTACACTGGGAGATGTGACTAGCCCCCAGCACAATCCCACATCTCTGAGACAGAAAAAAAGAAGGATCGATAACAGAGGACCCAAGAGAGGTACACTAAGGAAGACCACCTAAAGAAAACCATCCTGGGGTTTATACTAGGGGAGCTGATTTAACTGGCGGTTTTGTAAGCCTCTCATACAAGTGAGTAACATTCTATAGAGCACAGGGTGTCGGTGATAGTTCAATTAATCAAAAAGATACTACACTTAGAGGGACATCTTCACTGTTGTTCTTTTTGTTTTTTCTACTGTGTATGGTTCTGTGACTACCAGTGGACAGTGGAACAAGCATGGAATGTCAGAGTATGTGTGGTTCTGCGACTACAAGTGGATAAGGGAAGAAGACTGGGGTTGTCAGGAAGTGTATGCATTCCATATTTCTGTGCCTTCCAGTGGAACAAAGGTTGGATATTACACAATGGGGGAGATTCAATGAGCTGTGATAAAGTGGAGGTGACATCTCCAGTTTATCCCTTCTCCAATTCGTATGTTATTCTATAAAGCCTGTGCACTTAGATTTACTCAACTTTGGAGATGTCAGTGCATAGGCTCTATAGAATAACATAGGAACTGGAGAAGTGATAAACTGAAGAAGTCATCTCCACTTTATCTCATCTTTATCACTGCTTAGTGTCACGGTTTTTGAAGACTCTCAGGCGTAAGGTTTGGTAAAAACGTAACTTTATTGAAAAGTTAAGGCAATCCCCATAGGGAAACATACATAACAATACAACAATAATAGTCCATACAATAGGTTCTACCGGCCTTGCCTAAAATACCGGGCAAGGCAACCCAAGTGACAGTTTTAATGACAGGCTCTACCGACCTTGCCTATACCGGGTAAGGCAACCGTGAGATGACATGTACCGGTTCTACCGGCCTTACCAATACCGGGCAAGGTAGCCTAAAGGAGTACTGAGTGTAGGCTCTACCAGCCCTGCCAATACCGGGTAAGGCAACCTTAAAGATGGTAATGTACAAGGTTCTACCGGCCTTACCAATACCGGGCAGGGCAGCCTGAGGAACACTGTAGTAGGCTCTACCGGCCCTGCCAATACCGGGTAAGGCAACCTTAAGGATGGTAACGACAAAGGTTCTACCGGCCTTACCAATACCGGGCAGGGCAGCCTGAGCGAGTAGACCGGCTGTCAGATGACTATGACAGCAGAGAGGAATAGGACAAAGGTCTTACTCAGCAGAAGTCTATTGCCAAGGAAAAGCAGACGACTGCATAGGAGTGGACAGCGACTTAGCCTCAGTACTGATAGATCAGGAGCAAACCAAAGTCCGCACGTTGGGACCAACAATATATCTCGCAACCAGGTTTAATGGCGTAAACCAGCGTCCGCACGCTGGAACCAACAGTGTATATCACAACCAGGTTTAATGGAGTAAACCAGCGTCCTCACGCTGGGACCAACTGTAAATGTCACCACCAGGTTTTAATGGAGTAAACCAGCGTCAGCACGCTGGAACCAACAGTGTATATCGCAACCAGGTTTAATGGAGTAAACCAGCGTCCTCACGCTGGAACCAACAGTGTATATCGCAACCAGGTTTAATGGAGTGAACCAGCTTCCGCACGCTGGAACCAACAGTGTATATCGCAGCAGCGAAAAAAACAATGTCGCCGGAGCGACGGGCTAGAGCAGGAGCCCCATACTCCAACGGGGAGTCCACCGGGGGTGAGACTGATGCACTGACAGATGACTGGAACCACCGGAACCGCCGGTGCAGAGCGAACCGGCTGGAGAAGCGGCAGGCAGGAGACTCAGGAACTCAGCAAGATTAACCCGCAAGGTGCTGGAACACAGGAACACCGGAACACTAGCAAACAGGAACTTGGAACACTGGAACACTGGAAAGCAGGATCAGCAGGAACAGCAGGCCCAGAAACCTGACATGCAGATCAGGCCAGGTGAAGTCAGAAACACCACGAAAGGGCAACCTGGAAGTGCTCAGCCTGGGTTTAAAAAGGCTGTGTGAGGACGGCTAATAGCAGACAGCCAATCAGGAATACTCAGCAAGTGACAGACACAGAACAGCACGAATCACGGGCACCGTGATACTTAGTGAATCTTTCCCATTGTGTTTGTGGACAATGGAATATCTGTCTGTTCATCTTGCATCTTCTTGCATGGGAAACACCATGCTTCTTTTGCTAGTTAAAAATAACTTTCAGTTAACCTCATCAGACACTTATCTTCTTAAAAACACCAGTTTATTTGTAATACGTGGTTTAGAACATGGAATACAGAAGGGTACGTATTACTGAACTCTTTCCTCATCTAATGCTTTTCATACAGAAACAGAATTTGATGGCAGATAAGAACCATTCTGCCCATCTAGTCTGCCCATTTTCCTACTGTAAAAACCTCAAACCTTATTTGGTCCTTGGTCTTTTCTTATGTTAAGGATAGCCGTATGCCTACCCCACGAATGCTTAAATTCTGTCACTGTATTAACTTCTACCACTTCTGCTGGTTGACTATTCCACTTATCTACTACCCTCTTAGTGAAGTGAGACTTTCTTACATTACGTCTAATGTGTCCCTCTAGTTTTAGACTATGGTCTCTTGTACAGGACTTGCAAGCACTTCAGAGATGTACTTAATTTCTGATAAAGCGCAAACAAGTGCTGAAGGAAATATACAAGGTATGGATGGAGTTGGGTAATATATGTCCCCTAGTATCCAATCTTTTTAATCATATGTTAGAATAATGCTGTTGTTCTTTTTAAAGTCTGAGAGTGTGCTTGTTTACTTCTTCTGTGGTATTACTATTATTGCAGGATGAATGGGTGGCACAGCTTTCACATTTTTTTTTTTACAATTATTTTTGCTCCACTAATTTTGTGCTAAATAACACATTATGTTTTAATCCTTTAAGTTCCAGAGGGGTATACAGCTCATTGCAAAGCATGTGTTGACTACCCCTCTGGCACTCAAAGGGTTAAAATGGTTTTGTCTCATCTTTATATTTATCAGGACTCTTGTGCTCCCATAAAAGACACTTGGATTTGTTTTTATGTCATAACCCTTGGAGTGCCAGAGGGGTATGTCATGTATTTCAACACAATGCGTTGCTCACCCATCTGGCACTCAAACGGTTAATCAAGGCTGCAACTCTAGAAAGTGAGCACAATGTCTCATCCAGACAGGGGCAATGTGGCAGACAGTCATGTAGGTCCCATTCAGGATGCAGATCACTAAAGAATGGAGGGTGGCATGGAAACCTTCTGCACAGCCTTATATGATCTCAGGACACAAGACATACATCCCAAGTTCTTGTACACAGCTGGATAGAGAATTGTATTCCAATCTGTGTGTTTTATCACCTCTTTATCACACCTTAGTGCATCTCCCCCATTCTTTTGCATATGACATGTTCTTTTTGTTCATTGCTCTCCCCTCTGTACTATTTCCTAAAATTACTATTGGTTTATTATAACTAGTATTGCTCCACCAACAAAGTGAATGTTGTTGGAGTCCATTTCATGAGCATAAGGAACATCTGTACTGAAGGTCAATGACCATTCCTGAAATCCAAGACACAACCGATAACCTCCTAAGGGTTACATAAATGAAATATCCTTCTGTCCTGGGATATAATGCACAAAACTTTAGGGATTCACATATTATCTTTGCCTTGGAGGTAAAGGTCAACAATGTACTGTACTACACATTAGTAATCAGGGCCGGATTTACAATAAGGCAGAGTAGGCATCTGCCTACAGGCGCACCCAACAGAGGGGCGCCTGTCATTGTGATCATTTTTTAATTTTTTTTTTTTTTTTTAATTAGCCTGCCAGCCTTTTGATCCATGTCTGGGTGGACTACGGGGGTGGGGGTATGCTGCGCTGCTGTACTGTGAAATGATCAACAATATTGCAGAAACCTGAAGAGAGATAAGAGCTGCCTGGAGTCTCGGAGGCTGCGCATTAGATTTACTTACTCCTGAGTCCTCGCTTCACCGCACTTGCCACTTGCCAGCCGGGAGTTCCGGAACAGTACTGCCAGTATGCGCCGCATCTTCCCAGACATTCAGTGCAGCCTACAGGGAGCCGCAGCACTGCTCACCATGGATGACCCATGATGTCCAGTGTCCACGCAGACACAGAGCAGAGAGGAGAGAGTTGCACCACAGTTGGCCCCATGGTTTATTTAACCCCTTGAATGCTTATGGTAAGTCAGCTGTCTGCACCATGGTGCCACTGGGATGGGTTACTGGGTATCCATAAATGGAGAGTAAATGGCCAATAAATGGCCATGTTTGTGTGGAAATAAATTGCCTCCCCTAACTCCAATGGCAATCACATTACATTTCCATTTTAAGATTTAGACAACATTTTAAGTGGCTCAGAGTCTCAGAATAAAAATATTTCTGTCAAAACTTTTTGCACTTTTTTTTTTTGGGGGGGGCGCTTCAGATTTCTGTGCCTACAGGTTCCTGAGATGTAAATACAGCCCTGAGTATAATCTTTTTACACAGTCTTCCTTGATCTTTATTTTTTTTATGTGTGTGTGCAAAATCCTCTTTAGGTAACATGTTCTTGAGCAGAATGACCTAAGTAAATGTTTGCATTTGATCTTGATAGGAAGGCATGTGGATTTTGAAAACAACTAAGCTGCCAGTAAGTGAGTATGATGCAATATTAAGGGACAGTGGAATATTTTTGCTTGAAGTATTCTATCACTTATAAAATACATAATTATTATAAAGCATGACATATTTAACTCCATTATAAGTACTTTGTGGCCTTTATCATATTTTTTATTCTGTTATCAGCATTTAAATTATTTTAACCCTTTGAGTGCCATTGCACAGCAATGCCACCCCTCTGGAACTCAAAGGGTTAATATTGGACTTTTTGAGGACCAGAATGATGTTCAGTGCACTGCCTTGCAATGTTTTGTACACCAATGTGTTACACAACTGGTACTCACGAGATTAACCCCTTAAGGACCGGAGGTTATGGGACATTTCCGTCCCATAACGTCCGCATAGGGGCACTTTGACGAGCCGGTACACGTGACCTGTCACGTGTATCGGCGCGTCACTATGGGGCTTGAAACAGATCACTCCGATCTTGGAGCGGTCTATTTCATGCCCTATTTTTCCCGGTAGAGCGCTGTAAGTAAAAAGTACGTGACGTACCAGGACCGTCAAGGGTCGTTCGAGCAAATTTACCCTTGACAGTCCTGGTACATCAAGGGTCCCTAAGGGGTTAAGAACTGCAGATTGTCTGTTGACTTAAAGAGGCAACATTAATTAAATTTGGTGAATGCGATTGTGTTACGTAAAAAGGAAAAGTTATATGTGGTTGGTCTAAAAATGTAATAAGAATTTTGAATTAAGTTTAACTATTTAGGTGCCAGAGGGGTATCCAATGCATTGCAACACAACGTGTTGGATACCTCTCTGCAACTCAAAGGGTTAAAAGTAGAGTTATTATAATAATAATATCAGTGTAAATAGGGCAGTACACTTTTTATGAAAAAAAAATATATATGTTATAGGGCTTTTTGGCTAAGTAAAGGTATTTTCCACTGCTAGGAGATTTTTCATTGAAAAATGATTACAGATCAGGCATTTTTTTTTCCAAACTGTTAACAACACCGCCAGCTGGTGACCAAAGTGTGGTAAAGCGTGCGGCATTGACTCCATAGTAAATGTAATAATTGTTAGGAACCTCAGTACTGGGCACCACAACTGAAGACTCAGACTTAACCCATTGAATGCTAGAAGGGTATGCAATGCATTGCATACACCTCTGGCATTTGAAAGGTTAATTTAAAAACATCTGATTAGTTATAATTTCGGAATGAAATATCTCCCATTTATAGGAGTACCACCATTTCTTTTCAAAAACGTGTTTATTGCTGCTATAAGACAGAACGTTTAAAGACACATCAGGGTGTACGTTTGAATTAAAAAGTTGAGAAACACAAGCACACAAATTGCACTGGAATATACAGTAAATAAGAAAGTACAGGTACCTATTAAGTCTCTGAGCATCCAACAGGCATCTAATGCTTTGTGAAGTAATGACATTTAAAGGGTTGCGACAAAACAATGCCAGGGTAGTGCCCACTTAATATATATCATAAAGGATGGCTTCATATAAATATAAAGCATTATATTAATTATATAATTTGTGAAACAAAACACAAAAAAGAAAGTAAGTAAATATATAATAATACATAATAATAATAATGAAATCTATGGATATAGAGCACTAAACATGTTGCAATATTTATTGTGCAAAAAACATACCTAAAATGACAATGTTGCTGGTTTATAACACAGAAAAAGACACCCCTGCAACGCATAAAGCCACTTATAAATTCTGTACAGTGCAACAGTCCTTAACGTAATATTGCACTGTCCCTTTTAGATGCTCCAGTGAACCCTAGTTCCAGCCTGAGATGGCTAAGTCTATAGAATGTATGGGTTAACACTTCAAGCACCAGAGGAGTGCACAATCCATTGCTTACAATGTACTGTGCAACCCCCTGGCGCCCAAAGGGACCAAATTATGTTAATTGCGTGTGATAATCTGACAGTTTCCTTGTCATGGTTCAAACCACAGTTCAGAGTGTTAAACTTGGTTATCTTTCTGTCTCTCTGTGTCCTAAAATCTCACATTTGCGATCTTTAATGCTGTGATCAGTTTTGCAAAAACAATGCGCCACTGGGGTGTTTCTTTTGCTGTTCATAGTGGACCTATTAGAATTCATCATTTTTCTTAGGGTTTATTCTGCCTCATCTACATATAGTCCTGTTTGGGGACATTTCACACACTACATTAGATGAGCCACAGGAGAATTTGCCCTCGATACTATGGTTTCCGTGGAAATGTGGTATGAGCACCTTATCTGTGATGCATATGTGTGCACATGTCTTTTGAATTTGAATTAAAAACTGAATTAAACAAGCGCAGTGGCATCTCTCAAACCTTTATGGTTTGAGAGATATCCGCTTTCAAAGTTCCCTCTCCCGACTTCAACATTCTAGCTGACAGCAGAGAAATCTGGTCCCGGGACCTGCGGAGGCTCTTCAGCAGAGCCAAGATTGCGTTATAAAAGAAGAAATCCTTCACTGAAATGGTCTTCTATGTGTGCTTGTGCCCCGCTCCGTATCAGCCGCTGCGCGGGCAGTCTGTACTGAGCATGACGGCTTCTGACAAACATACTTAGTGAATTATTATATAGGATAGTTTATGTATGTTATATAGCCAGCCATACATACATACATTTTTGGTACACACACATTGGCAATATTGGACATATATCATTTTGAAGATTTGAATAATTTCATAAAGTATTAGAGCCATTATGTTTTAGTATTACAGACATTTCTTCTTAAAATCATTCTGCCGTTGCCATTTAAGCTATATATAGGTTACGTTGATCTATTTTGTCCTAGATACTTGCCTATTACTGAATTTTAATGACATTTTTATTTTTAGGCGTTCATATGGTATTTATCATGTACTTTTGTGTGGTTTTTTTTGTTTTAATATTAAACATGCATATTTTAAGTATATTATTGTGTTGGTATTAGCACTTGCCTTTCTTTCTTGACGTACACTGTGTAAGTTCCAGTATCCTGTGGTGGGATCTTGATTGGGTTGCTGTTCTAACATAAGTTTGCCTTACTACCTTCCATCAATTTAAGTTATATTATATATTATACTTGCCTGCAATACAAAGGAAATCTATCTAGTTAAATAATTATGTTAAACAAATAAGTTATTCCTATTCCTATGTTTTTGTTTTCAACTTTTTATTGCTTACTGTGCCTACCCAAATTGTTTAGTTCAGGGTAAGATTAGGATGAACATTTCCAACACAAAACTGAAACAGGACAAAAAATTGGTGCACTCTTTAATACATCAACAGCACTTCTGTTTATGAGTGCTTCTGCTGTACCTTTCACCTGTTGATGACGCATCTTCCAGTCAGGCCTATGGCTGTACTTCAGGTGGGAACTCATTGAGGAGGTGCCTAGGTGTGAATCACATGCTTCTTACATAGATAACATATGGTGATATGCTTAGCTTTTGGATCATGAGTGAAGTATCTTCATACTGTAGACATCAGAGGCTGCAGGGTTGCTGAAAGGCTGCTACTACTACTGGGGTTAGGTGTTGCTGTAGTTTTGCTGCTACTAAGTGCCACAGGTGCTGCACTTCCAACAGCAGCAGCAGAGGCACTCATTAAAGCTAAGGATGTGGATTTTGTTTGATAACCTGTGTTGTTGCCAGTTACTCATCACTAGTAGTGTATGTGGCTGAGTGGGGCTTGACGATGCTGATGATGATTGACATGATGACTGTGTATTTTTGCCATCTTTGCTTGTCCAGGGTCAGACTTTCCAATTGTTTTCGCAAACAGTTTATAGACAGGCACAGTGCTCCTTTTCAGTGTTGTAAGATTGAGCCTTTGCCTTTCAGCTAACTTTCTAGCCATGTCATAAGTTCTCTCATTCTCAACTTCAGCTGTATATGAAGAAAAGGAGGATTCTGGCAGGATATTTTCTAGATCTACATCATCAGCAGCAGCAGCAATTATGTCTAGGGATGAGCGATAAGTCCAGTTTTGAGAAAACCATGTGGCTCTCAGCTTTTCGCAAGAAATTTTGCTTACAGTGAGACTATTATATTTTTCAACATTTCACTTAAACCCAAAAATAGTTTTGGAAAATGGTTCCAAGTTTAGCCTATATCTTTCCTTGGGGAAAACTTCCTGCCCACATACTATAAAAAGATCACATTTTTCGCGCCAAAAAGCATAATGTAAATAGGAAGTAAACTGAGTGGAAGGAGCTAGAGAGACTGGGCAAAAATCTATTTTAAAGCAAATTCTACAGCAAAATAAGGGTTTTACAGGCTCAGAGATGTTTGCGGAACCCTGATGCACCCAGTGACACAGAGGAGGAGGAAGTCACCCCCAGTGCGACAGGGACTAGGAGCCCACATTTCCCAGACCAAATGATGTCCATTCACCTACAATCGTCACTTGACATCTTGTGAAAAATTGTGAAGAAGGCAGAACTGTGTAGATGTTTGAGTCGCACAGGCCAGTTACCTGTGCCTTATGCTACTGCTGCCAGTGTGCCTTCTTCTTCTGAGGGGGAGAAGGCGATGGTAAGTGTGTCAGCAGAGGACCCTAAGTCACAACTGTCATCTTCAAACAGCCCCAGTAACAAACAGCAGCAAGAGACTGGTTTGTGTGCGTGGGGGGAGCAGCTGCTGCTGAAGTGGAAGGGAAAGTGAGAAGCCAGACTAGTGGTCAAGGAAGCCCACATACCCTTGACCCTGTGTTTCCCATTCTCCCTCTGGGTAATTGTGTTGAAGTCAGAACTGGCTAGCAGAATGGGCAGAGGCACATGTCAGCTTCCCGTTCCTGATATTACTGCTGCCAGTGTGCCTTTTTCATCTATAACAGATGAGAGTTGGTACCGTGTTAATCATAGAAATACAGGAGGCTATTATAGTCAAGTTGATACGTTTATTGGCTAACTAAACAGATTTAATCTGCTTAGTTAGCCAATAAAGGTATCAACTTGACTATAATTGCATCCTGTTTTTCTTCTGTAGAGATGGAAAGTGTGGTAGTAGGGGACTCCCTGTCACATCTGTCATCACCAACCAGTCCAACTCCCATACAGCAGCAAGAGACTTGTTGTGGTGATGAGAATGAGGCTGATGGTGGAGCAGCTGGTGCGGAGAAGAGAATTAGAGCCTTTTTAGCAGAAAATAAAAAGGAATAGGAGACAGAGATGCAAATGGGGATGGGCATCACCACGACCACCGGCACTGACATTGTGGAGTTTGCTGCTGCTTTAATTCCTGCTGCTGAGTTGCTAGGGCCAGATGTTCATCTGTATCTGCAACAGGATGGTGTTGAGATGGGCTAGTGTGCAAGAGACCATTGTAGCCACCATGGGACTGCCCCAGACAGAGGAAAAAGGCAATTCTTCTCCATCTGTCCCCTCACTGAAATCATGGGTGTTGGAATATTTCTGTCTTGGAGCACACTGAATGACAAATTAGCAAAAAGGGGAAAGAAGAGGACACACATTTGCACAGCCACCCTCATAAAACATTTATGTTAAGCATTTGAAAGCCCACAAAGGAAATTGAGAGCCACTGTCGCTGTATCCTCTGTCCCTCCTCAATGACACAAATAACACTGGAGAAAATCTGAGATGAAGAGTAGAGAAACCCAGCTTGAGCATGGAAGTTGGATAGTGAGCGTAACACCTGCATCTTTATCAGCTTCTTGTGCTAGGACCCGGGCACGGGAAGAAGTAGTAACTTTCCCTGCAACAGCACCCTCAGGGTCCTCTACCTCCTCCTCTTCTGCTGTACCACATCTGTCATCGTTACCTTCTCCCAGCAGCTGATTGCGATTCTGTAGAAGCAAGGATGTGGTAGTTCATGTCCACTCATTGCATTGCTCTGACCACACATGGCAATGTGGTGGAGGATAATTGCAAGCAGGGAATCCAGGAGCATCTGAAGTGATACCATCCAACAAAATATGCTAAGCTGATTGCAGTGAGGATTCGTCATTATTACTAAGTCTGCTAGTTGTCACATGTCCTTAGTGGAGTGGACAAGGGGCAAAGTAACAACACTACTCAGTTTCTTGGGGGATGATTGATTTTACATTGTGGATCTAAGTGTCAAGGTGTTTGGTTGCTGTTGTGTCAGTTGTCTGATATGAATGCAGATATGTCCATTGTTCCCATTGCTTCCCTTATTTTGCAACTTTCCTACATACTGTGTACATTGCAGTTGCTGATGAAAGGCACAGTTCCTTCCTGTTGTCAAGGAAAAAATTAGTATTCCAACACACCCATGATTTTGAAAGAGGTGCAGGAGTAGAAACATTATTGGCTAACTTCTTTCCTCCAGATGCTCTTCAAGGGGGGGCTAGTTGTGGTGCTGGTTCTGCCTCAGGTGCATCACTGGTGGTGATTCCATTCCCTTGGAGTTGCCTAATTATCCTGCTGCTTAGCCAACTCAGCAGCAGCAGTAACTGCAGTCGCAACTGCAGCAATGTCACCATGGCATTTGCCAGTGACCATTGGACAGTGGCAACATAAAATGACCTGCTGGCACTAGGCCAGTTGGACATATGAGTTATGAGCTAGGCAAAAAAATTAAAACAATGACACTTTTCATGACAAATTTTCAGCTTGGTGTAAAAAGCGCCATTTTTCGCTGGTTTCTCTTTTGATGTGAAAACTTCCGCCCATCCCTAGTCACTCTGGAGGAGTGAGTCTGTGTGTGTATTGTACTATTTTTCTTAGATTCATGCTTACAATCCTGGTTTTACTTTTGGTGGTGCAGGGTCCTGGTAAGTCACTCTTCACAGAGAACAGTCTAGTATGTAAGAGTAACAATACAATAGTAAACCTATAAATAATGGAGCTCTCAGAAGAGCCAATCAAGGACAGATACCCTATTCTCAGCACCCAAAAGACTGCTGCTTATATTAATGAAAAAATTATGTAAGATGTTGCAATAACTAATAATATATGATATATTTCTAACAGAAAGGTGCAAATATATGAGGAGAATCTGTTACTTTACTGGGAACATTTGTGTGCACCAAATTATATCAGTTTTTCTCTGTGTCAATAACAAGTGTTGCTTTATAGTTTTATTTGGTATTTGCAAAGAAAGCATGGGGTTGTCACTACAAGAAGAGACAGTGGGAAAAATATATTTCACTGTCTGCCACACTGACATCCCAGCCTTGTTCCACTGTCCATTCATAATCACAGAACCACACATACATTATTTGACACCCAAGCTTTGTTCAACTGTCCCGCTTATAGTCACAGAACCACACATACATTGTCTGACACCCCATCTTGTTCCACTGTTAGTCACAGAATGACACATTTATTGTCTGACACCCCAGCCTTGTTCACCTGTAGTCATAAGTACACATAAACTGCCTGCTTCCCCAGCCATGTTTCACTGGTAGCCATAGAAACCACATACACTGCCTGCTTCAACCGTTATGACTTCACAGCATTGTGTTTGCATATGCTTACTATAGCATTCATCTATCCAGTACCTGCCACTTCATCTCGCCTGGCTTCTTCCACTCTATCCCTTATACAATGTAGCATGTGTCAAATTCCTACTGACTGACAATATAATGCTTCTGAGGGGTTTACAACACTCTGTTTATTAACTATTTACTCTGGAAAAAACTGTTCAATAAAGCAGAACTGGAGCAATTCGGCAGCAAACCAACATTACAAATAAAACTTAAATTTGATTTAAATTGTGCTTGTATCCCCTTGATTGTTATAGAAGTCTCATATGCATTGATTTGCCATGAGTTGGATATCTTTCTAGCATTCAAGTGGCTAAATGCTACTTTGAAATGAATGCTCCATTCACAAATTTATATATTATAGCTTTCTGCAGAATTGTTCTTTTTCCACTTAGGACACTAACCTCAATAAATCTGTACATCTGTACAAAACACTTTAATTCACATTTTCAAAGTTTTCTGAACAGGACTTTGTGATAGGGCAAATATTTATGCCAAAGTACAAAGTTTGCTGACAGAGACCAACTGGAAATATGCCATTTGTAGGTTACTGAACCTTCCCGCATGTTCTGTTTAATGATTATATGCAGACATGAACAGTCAGGCAAAAAGAATGAGGAATATGTCTAAAGACGAATGTAAAGCTATTCTGAGGAAAACCTATTACACCATAGTTAACAAATAAGTTCTTATTAATTTAAAAAGAGCTTTTAACCAACTGAATGCTAGAGAAGTCTACAATGCATTGTGAAACAATTAGCCGAGTCCCAATACTGAGTTTGTTAAAAGCCACGTCTAATTTAGTAGGAATTGTGAGAATGCTTATTTGTTCCCCTATGGTGAAGTTGGTTATCCCTGGAATAACTCCTTTTATACTCATTCCCAAATGTGTTCAATATATGTAACTTAGGTATCTGTATTATAAAAATAAAATTAAAGAGTTGTAAAATTTCAATAAAAATATATAATAGTAGTAGTAGTAGTACCTTGAACCACTGCCAGTATAACTGACCTGTGGCATTTTGCCTCAAAAGCAAAACAGGCGAAAAATGTCTCTTACATTTGTCAGAGAATTGTTTTCAAAGTTTAGAGTTTCCCCAGATGCTGTATGTATTCCCACAGAGTGTCAGCATAGTAAAACTGGACAAAAACACACAAGACAAATAAGTCCATTGCACATGTATGATTAACAGTAGAGGTGGGTGAAAAGCCAGAGACATTTACCGCAGGACTTTTCAGGAAAAAATTATTTCCCGCTTTTTTTCATTAAACTTGCCACCTACAAACAATACATAAAACTTTCTCCTTTTTACCACTGCCAATAAATTCCCTACGAGAACTTTGCCATATTTCGCCAATGTTTACTATGATTGCAATATTTCCATCTGCAATATTACTTCTCCTGAGGGCTGAAGTGGAGAAATAAATAGCTGAAAGTAAAAGCTATGAGGCCTACAGAAACGTTTGCCTTGAATACATTGTTAGTAGGCTGTGTGTCCTTGTCCTTTGCCCACAACACTAACTTTCTTTTTACGTAACAGTGGCACAGCCATCCTTGAAAAAATAATATTCCTTTAGAGGTCTCAAACAATTTCTTTTTACTTTTTCCTTTGAGGGATTTTCACAAAGTTTGCTACTGCTTTCAGCACAGGTGTTTTTCTTCTTGTTTGACTCAATGTCAGATGCAGCAGTTGGTTGAGATTCTACACCTTCTTGCACTATGCCATCAACACTGGAATGAGACTCAGTGTCATCTTCAGTGCTTTTAGAAGGTTTATTAATAGTATTGGTGCTGGTGGAACGTTTGGTGGGACTTTGCCAAACGACATCTTCCTCAGAAAGAGGGATCACCATAATTTATTGCACACCCTGCAGCAACCATGAATGGCTGCAGTCAATTTCTGGACTAGAATTGTACTCACAATTCTAATCCTTTCACCCTAACCCTGCCCCTTGTGTGTTTTGCTGTACAGTACTCAACTACTGTGTGTTTTTTTACCTTGCCTTGAATCTCTACAAAATATTCTATCTTGTCTAGTATCAGTCTGCCTCAGTTACAGCTCACATCAGGATCCCTGTCTCTTTCACCTATCAATTTTTTATTTTATTATTTATTTATTTTAATTAACTGCCCCCATCCCTATCACTGGTAATAAAAACAAAAAACACACTCCCTGTTAAATTGCTTCTTCTCACCGAATTTTGAGGCATTTGGGATAATTTTCTTTTGCTCCCTTCTGACACTCCCAGACTCCCCTGACACAGAGATAACAACCAGATCACAAAGGAACTTGAATCACAGCTGCCTGTGTCTACTCGGTCACACAGCATGTTTGAGGTGTGTGAGGTAAAACACCTTTGCTCCCCTCTCACACCCCCAGGCTCTGCTAGCACAGAGATAACATCCAGATCAAGAAGAAAACTGGATCACAGCTGCCTATGTCTACTCAGTTGCACAAAATTTGGGGTTATTTGGGTAAACCTCCTTTGCTCTCTTCTCATACCCCCAGAATCCCATAGGACAGAGATAACAGCCAGATCAGGAAGCAACCTGGAACATGGCTGCCTATGTCATCCCAGCCAGTCACACTAAATTTTGGGGTATTTGAGGTCAAACTCCTTTCTCCCTGTCTCCCAGAGTCCTTACATGCCCTTAATACAGAGAACAGATTTCCTGCCTCCAAGAATCCCTAAACTAAGCTTCAACTCTGCTTTATTAGCCGTCTTCTAGCTCAAAAATATGCTGCTTTCTCTTCCTCTCACAAACACAAATTGCCATGTGATGTGGAGAAATTCTGTCTTTCCATTGATTTCAATGCAATGAGCTAGGTGGAAAAAAATGCACTTTTTCGCAAAATATTTCCTTCTTGGCAAAAAGTGTCATTTTACTCCTGTTTTTATTATGAGGTGAAAATTTTAGCACATCTCTAATTAACAGCATAAAATAGGACAAGGAAAAGGGATCTGAACAGTTGCCAACTTGACATCATCTACCACAGTTAAGACCACAACTAGACAACTGATTAACGTTTTACAATAATCTAATAATATTGCAAAGTTATATTGGATTCAAACAGAATAATGCAAATAATTTGTCTAGCAGTATTTCCTATTAAATATCATGATATATATTAATAGCTTCATCACCACCAACACCAACTTTCTCAATATATGAGACTAATGATTAGCATAGCTGGTGAGATGGCTCAGTTGGTTAAAACACCAGTTAGAATGAGTCCAGGACATACTTGAAAACTTGAGACAATTTTAACGTATCCTTCCTGGTAAAATGTTTTCACAAAAAAAACAAAAAATTGCAGCAAGCTTATCGAAAGAAAAGCATTCAAAATAAATTGTTGCAGACTTACTAAAAGTAAAATCTTCAAAATATTACAGCAAGGCTATCCTTGAAAAAAATTGTGGGCTTCCAACAAGGCACTACTGGCCTACCGGTACTAGATGGCAGTAGCAAACCAGAAACCTTATGGCACCCACTAGTGATATCATGGCATTTGCTACTAATGTAATTCCTGCTGCGGAATCCTCTAAGCATCAGGAAGATTAGGCTGTTTCATGGGTTTGATATCATTAGCAGTGTTATGATTCCAATTGTCACTAGCTGTAGTGTTGCAACTAGCACGAATATAACCACTACCTTGATGTTTGGATCAGCAATGTTAAACCATCTCCCAAGAAATACATGCATTACAAACATCGAACCCAAAGGGTTAAAGGTGGAGCCTGACTTTGATGCCTTCCTGCAATCTCATCTATATCTAACTAAACATGATGTTTCTGCCTTGTACAAGTGTAATGCAATATTATTAGTATACTTGGTTGGTTTCTTTGGAATCTGGCCTCTGGGTGTGTGTGTGTGTGGGGGGGGGTGGATCTTGCACACTGTTGGCAGTCAATGGGCAAAGTTCCCCTCTGGCAAGTGTGGGGGGTTAACAAATTTAACATATTGTGTGTGTGTTTATTGTTTCACTTGCTGGAAGTGGTCCACTCATTTAAATTATATATAATTCAACTGTGCTACTTATCTCTGATAAGACCCACCATTGCCCATACATTTTTTTAATATATTTTATGTGTTGTGAGCTGCAGGGCTTATGAGGTCTCAATTTCTGCCATTATACAGTACAGAGGGTTAAAGTAATAGTAATATTTCACAATAAAAGCAGCTCCAATTAATCTTCACAGTATTTGTGCTATTTCGATACTGTCCCTTCCCCTTTTACTGATGTAACACCAGAGCAGAAAGAATGTCCGGATGGATCGCAGAGAGGGACAATCTTCAATGATCATAAAGGAAAACCTGTTAAAGCTGTCAAAAGGGGGCAGGGTTTTCATTATGCTCAAGTAAGAAGATTGTCCCTTGCTGTGATCTGTCTGGTCCCAGGACCAGATTTCACATCTGAGGGATGGTGGTTTACACTAGGTAAAAGGGGCGGGAGGGGGATACTTTATCATTCAATTACTCTTGAACTACAACTTTGACAGTATTGAAATAACACTCTCCATGGCCCAAATACTATGAAGTTTAATTGGAGCTGCCGTTTTTGTGAAATATTACTATCCCTTTAATAGGATTTCCGATGGATTTATTGCATTAATATTAATTTACGAGAAATACTTGCATCACTACTATCACATTTCAAAAGGTACAGGAAACTTGTAGATAAACAATGTGGCAATCACGTTTCTCAGAATAGTTCAAAGATCATAAACTTATTTTCAGGTAACCAAATTTTCAGGTATAAGAAGAGCCTTTGCTTTCTTCTAGCCTATTCATTTAAGTTTGTCAAGAAGGAAGACAAAGCTAAAGATATTGTTCACAGTGCTCAAATCAACAACTGCTTCAGCTGTGAAGGTGAGAAGCTTAGGAAGTACAAGTAACTCAAATATAAATGTTTGCAGTTCATTTTTCTTACTATAGGTTTTAACCCTTCAGACCATACTTTGATGTACACATAATTCCAGCTGAGTAAGAAATTACCCTGTCTTCACAAAATGTATTCTGAACATGGGCACTGACATCTAAACTGTGAGGCAGAAACAGTGTGAATAAGAGCATTTAAAAGTACATATTTCTATATTTTTAAATGAATGCCTGATTTCTTCTTGCTAGTAGTGTCTAATGTGATTTGAACTATATTTTTGAGAAATAATACCTTACTAAATATAATAGGATCACGTTCATTTGTATCCTGTTGAGCGCTTCACTATGTTTAAAGCTGTAAGAAAATTATTTGTTTTTACAGTGAAGACCAGTTGGGAATGATTCACTCTATAAAAGAGATCATATTCACATATTTGATGGCCATGCTGCTATCATGTCATGCTCTTCCAGAAAGGTCATCTATGTGCTCAGTTGTTCAAGGACTACCAGGTCTTAATGGTAGAGATGGGAGAGATGGGGCCATTGGACTGAAAGGAGATCCAGGTAAAAGATACATATATAAACACAATACAAGCAACATTTTTAACAAATAGCAAATGGGGAGGGTTGTTATAATGTAAGTGTATATGGAGTGTATATATCAAAGGATGAGTTGATTAAATGAGCAGCACTTTTAATCAAAAAATGGTATCAGGATTTCCCTGCCTAGTATAATAGAGGAATTTAATTATTAAAAAAATACAATAGCTAAAACTAGAAGCAGTGCTAATTCTGTTATAAAGGGCACTTAAATATAATGCACTCTGAGAGAGCTTAAATCATTGAGCCTTATGTTCAAAATAAAAGCTGCATCATAGGGGATAAATATATCTATTCCAATAGATTTATATGTGGATTTTAATCCTTTGAATTTTGTTCAGATCTCAAACACATGAATCTTAAATTACGGATGAAAATGTATGACTGATCACTGTATTTTCCAGAGTACCACAGTAGCAAACACTAGCCAAGAAATACCCCTATCTATGCAGAAAGTACTGTTTTATACATAATGGCTGCATACATCCATCCCCCACTGACTAACTTAGGAACTTTGCATATAGAAACATGCACTATAGTCAATAACTATTTGGATGATTACACAATGTTTGTTGATTTGCCTCTGTATTACTACACATTGGATTTGAAATGAAACAATGATTAAAGGGATAAAGAGCAGACTGTCAATGTTGAATTTAGGGTATTTACATCCATAAACTGTGAACCATGTAGGAATTACAACCATTTTTTATATACATTGTCCCTCCATTTTAGGGGACCAAACATAAATTTACAATTGGCTGCTTAGCTGTTTCTTGGCCAAGTGTGTGTTACTACATCATTAGTTTATGCACAAGAGAGCTAACAAAAGGTCTAAAGGTATAGGCATGGCATTTACATTTGGAGTCTGTTGCTGAAGGCTCTCAACATGACAATCAAAGAAGTGCCAGTGTCAATAAAGTAGGCCATCATGAGGATGAAAAATCGGAATATATCAACCAAAGACATAGCCAAAACATTAGTAATGTCAAAATCATATGTATAGTACATTATTAAGAAGCATGAATGTGTAGGTGGGCTTAGCAATAGAAAATTACCTGGTAGACCACAGTTCATTGTAGTAGATGACTGAAGAATGCTTGCAATTGAGAAGACAATCCCCTTTTCAGCTGTGGACCAGATCACAAACACTATCCAAGATATAGACCTAGAAGTGTCAAAGAATACCATAAAGATGCAAACCACTCCTAAGCCTCATCAACAGAAAGACCAGGTTACGGTTTGCTAAAAACTACATAAAAAAACTTGAAGGGTTCTGGAGTGATGACAAGAGGAAAATTTGGAGAAAGAAACCGCATGTGATTCAATGAATTTTTCAAGGCCAAAAAGTGGAATGTTCTTGACTTGTCAAAACAATTACCCAACCTGAATCTAAGTGGCATTCATTTCACTTGCTGAAGACAAAACTAAAGCAAAAAATGGCCAAAAACAAACAGGAAATGGAGATGAAACCCCTTTTTTCACCATGTTTTCAGGGGATAAGACAGCAGCTTCACCTTGTACTCATTCTGCAGCTGGCCATGCTATCAGATATTAGAAACACACTGGTTCATTGGTTTCACTCAAAACACACAGTCTCCTGCTTCCCATACATCTTTCTCACCCCATTATCTCTATGTATAACCTTCCATCGTCCATTCTCTCATTCTCCCACTTTCTCTCACAAACTTCCCATTCTCTGTCACACTTATTTCCATACTTCATTGTCATAGCCTTCTTATACTTGGTCTCTCTTTAGCCCTCCCATATCACTCTCCACTCACTCAATATTCCTCACATATCCACTTGATCTTTCACTTTCTTTTTTTGTCCTCTTATTTTTTTTTATCATTTTTCCCTTTCAAAAACTTTTCTCCTTCCTTTACTCAGACACTCTACCTTTCACTTTTTACCTAGCACAATCACATTTATTTCCCACCTTATCTAATGTTCATATAATCTATTCCTTTTCTTAGTTCCTTGGATAAAATGGGCAACTGTTCAATAAAGATTCCAACCAGCCAACTACTCAGGTGGACCATGCAGCTACCAGTCAGGACAACCAACTTGCAATCTAGAACCACAGATTAGCCATCCATTTGGAATGGCTAAGTGGCCTTTTGTCCAATGTGATTAGTCTTCTGTTCAATAAAGATTATAGGACAGTGTCAGCTATAGGCAAGTACAGCTTAATACACAACAAACCAGTGAATATACATGGTTCTTTTTGTTACTCGTTTTTACAATTCTTTTTACACCTTTTTTTTCCATATTCACACAGCAATCTATATGACATACCCACTTTAAAGAAAGCATCAATATATGCTAGCCAGGTCTAAAATTAAAATTAGTGATATTTTAATCTGGTATAGGGCCACCTGGGCAAACTGGAGCTCCAGGTCCAAGAGGAAATGCAGGACCTCCAGGAAAAGCAGGGCCTCCAGGTCAGAAAGGGAATCAAGGAGACAAAGGAATCAATGGCATTCAAGGTATCTTTTTTTTTACTTTTAAGTAGAGTTAAAAAAGTTTAAAATGAAATAAATTGAATTAAACTGTATATAGTTACCACTGTCATAGTAGTTTAACACTGTACATGTATTAAATGGCTTCACCATTTTATCAGCAAACTGACAGAATTTTAAGGGGTAGCTTTGTGGGGCACAGACAACATAGAAAAATTATGACATACCTGAAGAAGCCAAAAAAACGTGAGTCCACAAAGCTATAAAAGCATCCATTGCTTTTTTTTTTAAAGGAACTACAGTAAACACAGCATCCCTAGGCAAAGAATTCCACGACTTTACTCCCCTTACTGTAGAAATCCCTGCCTTTGCTCAGCTCTTTGAGTAAATGGTCTGTATTGTCCTTTTCTAAAGAGATATTCAGTACCTTTTAACATATCAACTTTGTCTGGGACAATACATTTTATAAATATTTCCTTTTCTATAAAGTTCTTTTCAACTAGTTTCTATGGGTGCAACATAGGCCATAGACACAGTAAATTAACCAGTTATGGGGCAAACCAGCTGTACCAGAGAAGGCAAATACAACTTCCATTTGAATGCTCTAGAGGCCTCCAGTGAATCAGTGATAGGAATGAACATGTGCAATGTGCTAGGGCAACTGTCTCACTCAGGCTGGAAACAGGTATCACCCTAGCCCCCTTTATCTGTATCTGGCTGCCTCCTACTTCTTCTGCTAGTTTGGGTCTGGGTCTTGGGATTGGGAGAAGCAACTTAGAAACTGGAAAGTGGGGATGGGGAGGAGTGGAAAGGATGTTAGAACAGAATGAGGGTTATGAAAAAAATGTGTTAAGGAGGTGATAAAGTTGACGTAATTTCTCCAGTAATATCAGTTCTCCAGTATCTATGTTATTCTATGGAGCCTATGCACTAAGCTTTTTCACGTGGAATAGCTCTTAGTGCACAGGTTCCATAGAATAACATTGACTTTTGAGAAGTGATATCACTGAAGAGGTCATCTCCACTTTATCACTTCTTTATCACACTTAAGTGCATAACCTACAATGTCTGTGTATTGTAGTAGCAGTAAGCGGCAGCCAGATATAGATACAGCAGGCCAAGGTGACTAGTCACTAGAAGAGAAATGATACAACCTAAGAGGCAGTTAAACTAGCCTAGGCCTCAGCAGGTGCGTCAGTATTGGTAAGTAAGTCAAGAACGCACATTGGGTTGGGTTCTGATGAGAAGAATGTTGCGATGTAAGGATGAGGAGGAAAGGGATGGGAACTTGGAAGGACAGCATGATATCTGGTTTGGGAGCAGGCAGCACAATTCCAAAAACATGGTATGGGAAAAATCACAGAATTATGTTTGAAATCTAATTCAGTTTAACATTATGAGTGACTGTGTTGCACCACATTCTGGCAATTAAAGATTTGAAAGATATCTGTGGTAGGAGATTAAAGCTGCTGCCAAATTAAATGCCAAGATACGCAATGCTAGGAAGTTCAACAACAATATGGGAAATGTTCAAAACAGCTGGTTTAAACCCTTCTTAGCTAGAGGGTTCTACAATGCCCTACACTGCAGATAAAGGTTCAAAATGTCTTAAGCTGACATGCCATTTTAATGGGGTCAGCAGGTAAAACTGTACATTCTGCTTAATATTCAGTGTGCAGTTCATCCCCTGGCACTAAATGGCTTAAGTGACAACAAAAAACTTTTTTTTTAACTGACTTTTTATTAAGAAGGTCATAGAGGTTAACAGTACAGAGCCAGTATTGTACAAGTAGAGCTATAACACTGACAGAAAGTGATCACTGGTTTATGATGGCAATAGGCTGAAATAGCATTGTAACATCATCAAGATAAAACTACTAGCAGTTGTCAACAGGCTTCAAATTAGTTTTAACCAACAAAGCAGAGAAAACTAGGTGGTCTAGGTGGTCTAGGTGGTATTCTGCAAAGAATACAATGTGAGGAAATTGACCACAGAATATCCTATATTATAATTTGCTAACAATGTTTGTCAGAAGCCATCATGTGCAGTAGAGACTGCCTGAATGCACAGAATGCTGGGAGGTGTAGGAATGCTGGGAGCACGGAATGCTGGGAGGTGTAGGAATGCTGGGAGTTCTGTGCTGGGAGCATTCTGTGCTTTCAGGCAGTCTCTACAGTACATGACTGCACTGGTGGCAGGACGCAGAGCAGAACCGACCTCTTAACCCTTTGAGTGTCGGAGGGGTATGCAACGCATTGCAAAGCAATGCGTTGCATACCCCTCTGGCACTCAAAGGGTTAATATCACCCAGACCTTGGCCCGTGTACTCAGGCTTATACACTAGTTCACCATAAAGAACCGGGGGAGGTAGGGACAGGAAAAGAGAGAGGAAGGCACCAAGAAGAAAGCAGGGGAAGGGTGGGAAATTGTAGGGAAGTCTCTGGTTGTCCCCATGGGGAGATGTGCCAGCCATTCAGGGTTTGTCAACATGAGGTAGGGAACTAAAGTGTGAATGGAGGTATGACCACCTTGAAGGATAAATAGAAAGTGAGGATAGTCTACAGCTGCATGTCCTGGTTTCTAATGTCTCTGTTTCCTATCCATGCTGTGTACTTGAATGCTAAAGGAAAGTGTGTTGCTTCCCGTCACCGGGGGATATAGAAAGGTCTCCCAGAACAAGAAGAACCTCTCCCCTTCATGTTTCCTAATGTGTAGGGCATTTACCCAGAATAGCCTAGCACAGTGAAGCAACTTGTCTAATAGCATGGAAAGCATATGGGGTGAGGGTTCCGTTCATTACAAATAAACTTTTTGTGAACATGAGGTATAGGCAATCAACTGTTTCAACCCCTCTGATACCCACCTAAAGAGTTAAAGGTCCATGGAGGAGCAAGTAACATTTTAAAAGCAAAATGTATACTTGCTTCCCTGAACTGAAGGGGTTCACCAAAACAAGCTGGAGTGCTGCATTCTCAATAAGTCATAAAATACACCCAAAGTACAACAGGTGAGATAGCTCAGTGGTAAATTCCCTCATTATGGAGCCTGTTCAAACCGCAAGGTTGCAGGTTCAAATCCTGGCAGGCTCAGCCCTTTGTCCTTCCAAGGTTGAAAAATGAGTATCATTGATTGGGTAATAATAACATCTATTATTTCAGCTGCCGGTTTGGTTAATTCTGAAAGCGCTTTGAGTCCCACTGGGAGAAAGGTGCTATATAAATGCTAGTTAATATTATTATTATAGTTGAAGAGGCTGAAAAAAACATGTGTCCATTAAGCCTAGCCTATGCCAAATCACCCCTAAAGTGGAAGGTGCATAAAAAAAATAATATATGTAGTTAGTTCTTTTATCAAGCCTACTTCCCTTTAACCCTCTGTGTCCAACACATTTCAGCCCCCTGGCTTTCAAAGGGTTAATCAGTGCTTTGGAGACATCGCTAGCAGCCTGTCCCCAATAATGCATAGTAATCAATATGTATCCTTCATTAATAGTGCAAATTCAGCTTGCAAGGAGGTAAAGTTTGCCAAGGTCAGTGTACATCACGGACAAGAAAAAGGTCTGTGGTGTACATGTGTGGACACCTTGCTAGCTACTAAGGTGCTTTTCACAGCAATGCTTTAGAGACCGCTCTAGCATTCAAGGGGTTAAAAAAATTAAATAAATGGGAATTTGTAGACAATTATATATTTCCTAATGGTGACGTTTGTTTGCCTAGTGTGTATTGCTCAGTGTTTTCTGTTCCCCATTAAAATAAGGGGGATGATTCAAAAAGCCACCAGCACAGCTCATTTTCTGTACTAAGTTGTTGGCCTGTACACTGATTTATGATGTATATACTACAGTGTATGAATGCTTCACCACATACCTATACACGCACACACACTTCATCCCTGTAAGAGAGGTATCCAACACAAAGAGTTAACACTAGTAAGCTACACTACAGCATGAACAGTAAAAAATTTGTAAAAGTAAGAAAATTAGGAGAAGATCTCAACTTGGCCATTTGAGTTTGGTGAATTTGGGACTGTGAATTTCATCAGCATAAACAGCTATTGGAGCTTAGTACATGTGGTGCCTAACCACATTATCAAATAAACACACCTACAAAAATACGACAGTGGCTCATTAAGATGATTTTCAATTTGCAAATGAGCCATTGTCAAAGAGGATACTGCAGCATCATAAACCTGGTGAAGCTTAGATGAAATAATTGTGATGTTGGCATATTTGTGGCATATTAACAAGGAAATGATGGAGGAGACTTCTTAGTGTATATGATAAGATAGAATGGTGCAAACCCATTACAGTGCTGCTAACCTGGACATTTATGGAACAGTAGCACCCCCCCCCCGATAGCCTCTGTGTTAGGCTGCCATTTAAAATGTTTCTTTATTGCTACAAATTATATAGTTGTGTTAATTGTATACTAATGTTGCAATATTAAATAACTAGTGGAAAAGCCCGTATACACGGACCAAGGTCCAGAACCCTTTGAGTGCAGAGGGGTACGCAACGCATTGCTTTTCAATGCGTTGCGTACCCCTCTGGCACTCAAAGGGTTAAGCGGCCACTACCTCACTTTTCCACACTATGCAGTCTTGCGTCACCTCACTCACGAGATGCAATCATTCACAGAAGAGACTGCCAAAGGCGCGCAGTCTCTACTGAGCATGACGGCTTCTGACAAACATCCTGGGGAATTATTATATAGGATTTGGGATGTTACAAATTATTTGTTTGGAAAGTCTGTTTTTACATCTGTATTTTCTTATTTAACACCAATTACTTGTTTAAGGTCAGCAAGGAGTGAAGGGGGAAAAGGGTTCATTTGGTGCAACAGGTGCTCCAGGACCCACAGGCGCTAAAGGTGCTGCAGGTGCAACAGGCCCTCCAGGAATCCCAGGTTCTAAGGGGACTGATGGACCTAAAGGTGATAAAGGAGATCCAGGTACTATATGATGATTTCTAATACTTTATCTTTTGATGCTAAACAAGCCGAACATATATAAATATATGGGTACATCTATCAATGTATCACCAATTCAAAAATGAGCTAAAATGCTACTGTGACTAATTCATGCTTAGTTATTAAATGACAGAAATGTAAAATTTGTGATACATAAGACAGATTAAGTGTTATGTTTTACTGCTTCACACATACTTACCCCCAGTCTTGTCCTACTGCATCGGTAGCCAAAGGACCACACATACTGACAACAAGACTTGTCCCATTGTAGATCTAAAACTCACACATACTGACTCCCTAAACCTTGTCCCCCCTGTACTGGAATGCATAGAACCACACATAGGGAACCCCAGCCTTGTCCCACTGTCACCATGCAACCAAACATACAGAGCCATGTCCAATGGTAGCCATAGATCACACACATACTGACCCCTCAGTCTAGTCCCACTGCCCTGGTAGCCGTAAAACCACACACATCCTTTTCCTTGACCTGGCCTCAGTCCCTTGCACTTACAACTGCTGCCTGGTGCAGAAAATACTCATACTATAACAAATAATTAACTAATCTGCCAAGCAGGAAATCTGGGCCTCCTTAAAAAGACTTCAATGGATTGCTTCACAATGCAGTGAAGACCTCTCTAGTTTGCATGGGGTTTATTCTGAAGTAACATAAGAATCTAGGGTTTTATAATACATTTTTAATTTTGAAATGTCCTAATCATTTTTCAAAGGTCTTCAGGGACAAAAAGGGGAAAGAGGTCCATCTGGTGCTCCTGGGGCAACAGGACTTCCTGGAATCCAAGGTGCTAAAGGTTCTGCAGGGGTCATAGGACTACCTGGAGTTGCAGGATCTAAGGGAGCTACAGGTGCAAAGGGAGATAAAGGAAGTCCAGGTATAACAAAAATATTCTTATGTATATGTCTAACACATCTATAAGGGTATACAATTTTAGAAACAATAGAGTTATTCATCTAGTTCAGGGGCAGGTAACCTTTGGCTCTCAATCTGTTGAAGATTACAACTTCCATCATCCCAAACCAGTCATTGACTGGTTAGGGATGGTTGGAGTTGTAGTTTCCAACAGCTGGAGAGCCAAAGAATGCCTACACCTGAACTAGTTTCCTTTTCCGTCTAAAAACAGGTCCATATTTGAATACATACCTAAATACCTCTACCACAGTTACTGCGGTTTGTATAGTGAGACATTTCTATACAGAGTATAGTATGGTATATAAAATGTTGCTTCTGCTGCTGCTGATGATGATGATGCTGTTATTTCCATAAAAAAGAGACCTCAAACTATGTTGATTATGTTTCAGATGTTACTACAGGTATAAAAGTTACGAACATGGAAAACAAAATTGCTGTTATAGAAAAAAGTTTGGCATCTCTTCAGAAAGGTGAGTGAACTTTTATATGTTTTCTCAATTCTCCTAGAATGTAAATTGTAGTACAGGAATAACCAGCCCTTGTCTTTAAGAGTTACCAAGAATTTAGATTTTCAGGAAATCACTGTTTGTTACAGGTAGATCAATTAAGCTGACTGGGTCACTAATCTAATCTACCAGTGATGGAAATTTACACTACTGGTAGCATTGAGAGAAGCAGGGTTGGCATGATGGTGATGTAGAATGTATGATGAAAGCTTCATGAGAAAGTATGAAATGGATCAGTATTTAATAAAGGAAGAATTGATCCATTGCATAAAATAGTGTCCAAGTAAAAATATATACTAGAACTGCTGGGATATGCTTTATCTAAAGATTATAGTGAAAAGTAGAGATTTTTGACAAAATTCTTCAAGTTGTGGGAAAAAGCAGCAGTTCAGATATGCTGCCCTTTGCCACATTCATTGATGGATACTCTTAGGTATTCATCAATGATATATTTTATTTCTCTGTCTTCACTATGTAAAGAAGGGACATACGACAACAATGGTATAAATGGTACAATTCTAATGATACACAAACACATATGCATTGAGTAATTCACACCTTGATGAATGTTGGCCTTTGTGACAGTGTGCTTTTTTGTCTTAGTAAAATGAATAACACTGAGAACACAGGAACATACAGTATTAACAGGAAATCAACCCTTTATTTAAAGTACAGAAAACCCCAATGAATTTGGAGGGATTAAATTATCTTTCTCAGATGTACATGATATTCCTTTTGCTGATAAAAGACAAACCTGATAGGTAATCAAGATAACATTCACATTCAGGAAAGTCTTTCATTTTAGGATGAGTGTTAACTTTACTATCAACATTAACTGACCAATCATAGACAGTTTTACAGTTGCATACATCAAGTTATAAAATGTAATTGGTACCATCATATAATTGTGTTTTGTTTGAACACATATATATATTTGGATGGTTCCCAAGCTCATTAAAGGATTACTTTACGGACCTGGTAACCCCTTCCAGTCTCCAGGATTGCAATCACAAATTTCCAAGAAATGTTTGTTTTGTTCAGAAGCTCTTTTTTTTTTAAAACAGACATTTAGCCTTTGTGAGATAAGCCACTGAAAAAGGGCAATGCAAGAGGTACACACACAAATTCAAAGATGATTTTCCACCAGGTCACACCGGGTCAGTGACCCTATATATTTTACCAGTAACTTTTATCTGTACATATGTTGGCACATTGCCCACCTACAGTTCGATGATCTGATACCTTTCTTTTTATATACTCAAGAGAGATGATGCAGGGGAGAGAGTGTGCCAAATGGGAAATTGAATAACCTGGACCCCCCCTTGAAGCATCCATGATATTGGGATGGCAGGTGGTATTCTTGCATTTGCTGCCCGCTTCTTCCACTCCTTGAACTCCTCCATGTAACTTAGTCGCCCTGTGTAAGTGCACTAACTATAAAAATAAAAAAAACTACACAAAACAAGATGTAAACATTGAGGTCTGTTTCAGATTAAAAAATACATTAAAGAAAAAGAGGATAAGATGTTAGGTAGTTGATCACTTTCTTTGAGGTTTGGAAGGTATTGTATTTCCCATATTGGCAAACAACAAGGCTACAGTGAAGCCCATTGGATTTTTATTTATCTGTTGTAAAATGTCTTATTGAACTTAATATAATTCAAGCTCAAAACGAAGTCAGGCTCAGGAACAGCAACATTATGTAATGTAGCTGGGGGAGAGCTGTAAATAAATGCATTCACAATATATCCAAACACACCAAAACTCTCTTTCAGACAGTATAGAAACAACTTCAGAATGATAAGTATATAATCAACTACTAAGTACGATATTTATATTTGTTAATAATGCAATAGAATATTTCAGTAATGCAGGCATAAGAATGACAAAAGGATTTAAATAATAGCCCATCGGAAGCAAAAGTTTGCAGAACAGAACTAATATAAGAAAAAGACCTGGGAGGTTTGATTTCAGATTTTGAAACTTTGGTAATGTATACAAAAAAAAAGACCTAATGGACATTTTGAAGTGACAAAATTAAAGGTAGAATAAGAGATCCATCAGCTTTTAAAGGGATAGTAATACTTCGTTTTATCTTTATTTTATTTTGTAGGCATTAAAAAAACATGAATAACGATATAAGTCTTATCTCTAAAACCTTTATGGTTTGAGAGATATTCACAAGCAAAGTTTCCCCTCCCGCTCCTTTTACCTAGTGTAAGCCATCTCTTCTCAGATGTGGAATCCAGTCCATAGACCAGACAGATAACAGCAGGGCACAATCTTCTTCCTATGAGAACAATGAAAGCCCTGTCCCCCTTGACAAGTTTTTCAGGTTTTTCCCTTATCTTAATTGAAGATTGTCCCTTTCTGCAATCTACCTGGGCACCTCCCTTCTGCTATGGCTGAGCAGTGTTACATCAGTAAAAGGGGCGGGAGGGGGATACTTTGTCATTGAATTACTCTTGAACTACAACTCTGACAGCATTGAAATAACACTCTCCAAAGTCCAAATACTATGATGATTAATTAGAGCTGCTTTTATTATGAAATATTACTATCCCTTTAAAGGAAAGACAAAGCATTTTGGGTTCCATTGTTTAAAATTTCAAAGTCACTTGGGAAGGAATTGAGTTCTTCCAGCAGCTGTTATTGAATACTCTTCCTATAAACTGTAGTTAATGAACAACTACCACAACAATTGAATATAAGTAAACTGTGAAATGTCTAGCAGTTTGCTACCATCAATTTAAATATGTATAAAAGGGGTCACAACATATGTAACATACCTTTGAAAATAGTTTTGGGGCAGCTCTAGGTTTTTGGGGGTCCTAAGGTAAAACTTCTCATGGCATTCCCCTTTACTCTTGTGTTGGTATGTCTAATAAGACTTTCTAGCTCATTTTTATATGTGGCAGCAGTAGTGTACAAGCTTTGCAGTGTCCTCTAACCAAGTGGACTCCCTAAGCAGCACTAGCAGCACTACATCTGAAAGGGTACATGTAAAACATACTTGTCTTTATTTCAGCTCTGCTATTCTCCAGAGGAACAAGCGCTGGGAGGAAAATTTTTGTTACAAATGGCATAGAAGCCAATTACAATGAAGCAAAATCAACTTGCTCCACAGCTGGAGGTCAGCTGGCTTCACCCCAAAAAGCTGAGGAGAACCAAGCCATTATAGCAATTGTGTTACAATATAAAAAGAATGCTTTTCTGGGTATAAATGATATAGTAACTGAAGGCAGTTTCAGGAACCCAAGTGGAGAAGTAATTACTTATTCAAACTGGAATTCTGGAGAACCCAACAATGACAAGGGGATAGAGGACTGTGTGGAAATGTTCAGTAATGGAAAATGGAATGATAAAAATTGTGGGGAAAGACGTCTGATCATTTGTGAATTTTTCTAACTTCCTCAAAAGTATTTGTTATAAAGAAAGGATATTCATATTGGAAGGAGATAATGTCATAGGATGTTATTTTAACAACATCTTTCTCCCATCTTATTGCTTTCTCCACCCCATTTTCACTCCTGGGGTGTGCCCTGTAAAGAAGCAGGGACCCAGAATACAGTAGATTGTGTGAGGAAGGCCCTCTAGGGGGCTGAAACATTGACAATAAATGCAACTCTGCAAGCAAGACCTGGGATTGCTCATTTCCAACATGGAAATCATTACATTTCTTGGTTTATAATTCTTATTTGGATGTACAGAACCAAGGCAATACTTCACTATTACGGACATTTGTTTAGGAGTGCCCATCCTTTCATATATCTCAATATATATATATATGTTACCAGTTGGGAAGCACTTCACGTTTCAGATAGCAATCAGCCTGGATGCTAGTTTGAAGACATCAACATCCAGTTCAGAATACATAAGCACACTCAGGTCTTTGAAGAGATTGTGAAAAAAGATGATATTTATTAGATCAATGTTTCGGATGCCTGTTCAGGAACCTTATCCTGCTGAAGGTTGCTGAACAGGCATCCGAAATGATGATCTAATAAAAATCATCTTTTTTCACAATCTCTTCTAAGACCTAAGGATAGATAGATAGATAGATAGATAGATAGATAGATAGATAGATAGATAGATATGTATATGAAAAGGATCAGCCTCACTCACAGGACTCATAGAAAGATATACAGTATATTTATAGTTTGGTAATATGCAAATCGTGAAATGACAAACAATTTAATGTATATTATATATTATGCTAATTGTTGTGTATGTCCATAGCTATGTGTTATATGTTACAAATACATGTACTATCATGTAAATAAAAATCTGTTTCTGGTTCGCTGTCCATCCCTGCCAGGGCAATGGTGCGGTGGGGGGGGGGTCAGACTGTGGCTGGGATCAGAGAATCTCCAAGGGGCAGTGATTTTGGCAGGAGTTGATACGGGGGCTTCACCCCTCACCCCCCCAGCCACTACTGTCAAAATTGCTGCAACGAGTCTCATCACCATCTGAGTTAGTGGTCCCCCATTGTGCACTGAATACCATGAGCAAATTGGTGCAGCAGTTGGTAGTACAATGTAACTTTCTACTTACATGAATAGTATCCTTATTTTTATTTATTTTTTCCAAATTGCATTTAATCAAATTAAATTATATAGCGGTCCATTATCATGTTACGATGCTTTTTTTTTTTGAGTTAAGCAGGTGTTTTGATTTTATTGGTGTTCTGTGCTGAGCACAAGATTGCACATATTAACATTTTAAAGTCTAGAAGAGTAGGCAATGCTTTGTAAAGCATTTCATTTCTTAATCATGTATGTCGCACATAAACATTGAAATTAAAATAATGATTAATAAACTGTTATGTGAGTATTATTTTGTTTTCCTATCATTTGATGGATTAGCTGAGGGTATGAAAAGGGTATTCCAGACAAATATATTTACAACAATTTAAGTAGGTGGAAATGCACTAAATTGTGATAAAAAGGTGAGAAAGATCACTTCCCCAGTGTTATAAACTCTCAAAAGTCTTATTCTATTATATGGAGTATTTTCACAAAGGTCTCATGTTAGAGAAATCATAGTGCACAGCTCCACAGACTAACATAGGACCTCTAGAATTTATCACACTGTAGAAGTTCTCCATTTTATCACCTCTTTATCATATCTTCCCCAATGAGGAGTACTCCATATTTGCTATCCTTTGAAGATACATGTTTGCTTTTCAGACATATAGGGCTACATTTACCAATCTATGTGCTATTTTGAAAGTGCAGTGACTACAAGGATGTTTATTAAAGGAGCAGTAAACTTTGTTTTATGAAAACACATATTTTATAAAACATTTCCTGCTGAATAAACAAGGGTACTCCCATCACTGTTTTATTCAAAATTTATAGCAGTTTAAATAATAAGGAAGTTAATTTACTGTGTTTACTTCCTGATAGTTCTAACTGACAGGAAGTGACACACAGTTTCTGTCACATTCTATGGAGAACTGTATGTCTCTGACTTTTCTGACTTTCCTCTCCTTTAAAATCTAACAGGAAATCTAATTAGAATTCGACCAATAGAGGGCACTGCTAATGTAAAAAAACATGGGTTTAAACTGTAATAACTCTGGAAATATAAATCTCTGGGCAGTGGAAGTACCCTTATTTTACTCAATAGTAAAATCCCTACAATATATATTTTTTCATAAAAAAAAGTTTACTGATCCTTTAAAGCAAATATGGCTGCTTGATAAATGTTCCAAACCTCTTACCTTCCAGGGAAGGAATTCTGACACTCCTGAGGAAGAACTTGTCTTTCTCTAATTTTCACTAAAGTGCTGTTTGCACCTGTCACATACATTTCTTTTAAACAAATGTGCAACTATTTACTATTGAATTGATGAGTTACACATCATAAATTAAGCACTGGCATTGTAAGGGTAAAAAGGACTGTTTTAATATCAGCAAATAGTTTGTAAAAGTGATCCAAAGATCTCTGTCCTAGTTAAAGTGGAATTGTTACCATAATTTAAAAAAAAAACAAAAAAAAAGATCTTGCAAAAAGCCCATGTACACCTATACAGAATGAAAATGTTATATAAAGTTTAACCCTGTGAGTGCCAGAGGGGTACCCAGTTCAAAGTAGTGCATTGAATGCATCTCTGGCACTCAAAGGGTTACAAAATATATGTTTATATGTGAGCAAGGAAGCTGCCATAGTGCTGTTTATTATAGGAGATACCTGTCTCGTTAAAAAATGACCCTGCCTCCTCACCCCTCACTCATTATCAAATTGATTCTGCAGACAATCCTAGTTAACAGCAAATCAGGGGCTGGATTTAAATACAAGTGCTGATTTTAGCTCCAGGTATCCCCATAGATTTATTTATTATTATTTTTTTTTTTTAAACGAGCAGTAACATTTATCTCCTGCATTTGAATTCAGCCCCAGGTGTGCAACTTTCTTTGCACACATATCTTCCACCCAGAGGGTTAAAGGGTTAGTAGTACCCATATTTAACTTGATTCAATATTGTAAATGTTAAAAAAATAAAGTATATGGAGAAAATCCAATCTCTGAAACTTTCAAAGTGGAACTACCACCTTTAAGAAAGATGTCCCCAAATAATTCCTCATCTGACGACTAGCTGCTCATTAGCGCTAGTCGCCAGAATTATTACCTGGTTAATGCGAATGATCCACTGCTCCTGGACTGACAGACAGGACAGAGTGCAGACATCTTTCCATAGTGACGTCTGCACGCCAGCGGTGTCAGTCCCAGCCTGCTCTAGGAGGCGTTGCTAGGAGCCGTTCGGCCCCAATAGGGACTGACACCGCAGGCGTGCAGACATCACTATGGAAAGATGTCTGCACTCTGTCCTGTCTGTCAGTCCAGGAGCAGTGGATCATTCGCATTAACCAGGTAATAATTCTGGCGACTAGCGCTAATGAGCAGCTAGTCGTCAGATGAGGAATTATTTGGGGACATCTTTCTTAAAGGTGGTAGTTCCACTTTAAGGTTTGAGAGATATTAGCCGCTAAAGTTCCCCCCTCCCTCATGTCAGCTGTGAAGCTGACAGAAGGAGATCTGAGTCAGCCAACACAATGAGGCTCTTCAGCAGAGCCAAAACTGAGCTATTTAAGAAGAACTACTTCATTGGAATGGTCTACAAAGTGTGTTTGTAAACCAGGCACACTTTGTAGACAGTTCCAATGAAGTAATTCTTTTTAAATGTCGCTATTTTGGCTCTGCTGAAGAGCCGCCAGCTGGTCCCAGGACTAAGATCTCCTGCTGTCAGTAGAGTGCTGATGTCAGAAGAAGGGGAGGAAACTTTACCGGCGAATATCTCACAAACCATGGGATTTTCTCCATATGCTTTATTTTTTTTTACATCTACAATATTAAATTATGTTAAATATGGGCATTACTAACCCTTTAAATATTTGACTCAAAAGCTTTGCTTGCCAGAGGGGCTTATACACAGCTTATACACAGCTAGCATTCAAAGGATTACACCTTGATGTATCTGACTTGTAATTACAAACATAAATGGATTAAAGGGTTTGTAATGTCAAAAAAAAATATTTTTTGCATTTAGAAGAGCTTAAAAAGTTAAGCTAAATGCAAAAAACCATATCTCTCAAACCGCTATGGTTTGAGACATACAGGCATTTAAAGTTCAATGTCTCCTGTTGACATCTGTAAAGCTGTCAGCAGGAGATCCGTGTTGGTCAACACTGAAGATCTGCAGCAGAGCCGTAATGGTGTTATTGACAACGAATCCCTTCAATGGAATGGTCTAAAATGTGTGCTTGCAAACCAGGCACACTTTTTAGAGGATTCCAATGAAGTAATTCCTTGTAAATAACACGATTATGGCTCTGCTGCAGAGCCTCCGTGTTGACTGACATGGATCTCCTGCTGACAGTTTTACAGCTGAAAGCAGGACACAAACTTTAAATGCCTGTATCTCTCAAACCATAGAGGTTTGAGAGATAAATTTTTTTGCATTTAGCTCAACTTTTGCAGCACTACAAAATGCACAATAGTTTCTTCTGGACGTTACTAACCCTTTAAACTTTCTCATAGTGATTGCAGTACTATGTGCCTCTCCTGCCTGCAAAAAGATCACAGCAGAACAGCACAGCACATCTACCTCACTCTGTAGCTGCTTCTATTGCGTTTCACTTCCACCAATACATCATGTTTTTGTAGTGAATAGGCGAAAAACACAAATCAATGGGAGGAAACTTTCTAGTCATTGAAAAAAATGGTGAAGAATTTTTGCCAATGTTTAAAAAAATCAAAAGATTTTAGGGCTCGATCAAATGTTGGCGTTAAAACCAATGTGAAGAAAAAAACTGCCTTCGCGAGTTAACCAAGACCAGGTAACGTGAGAGTCAAATCTTCCTTACCCAGAAAGGCTAACGAGCGATGACCAACAAAATACACGTTGCATAGAAAATCTTACCTAAAAACACACTATAAAAATGTTACCTAGCACCACAGCCAATCACAGCACTCCATAGTAGAAAGTTCAGTCAGAAAATCCAAAACCACCGTCGCCAGTTCTGAACAGCATTCTCTGTGCTTCCTTACCCAGTCAGTAGGGGAACACAGAGATGGCTTTCAGCACCATGCACAGCTTTGAAAGGGATAGTAATACTTCGTTTTAACTTTATTGTATTTTGTAGGCATTAAAAAAACATGAATAATGGTATGTCTTATCTCTCAAACCTTTATGGTTTAAGAGATATTCACAAACAAAGTGTCCCCCTCCCGCCCCTTTTACTGATGTAACACTTTTCAGCCAGGGCAGAAGGGTAGACTGCAGAGAGGGACAATCTTCAATTAAGATAAGGGAAAAACCTGAAAAGCTTGTCAAGGGGGGCAGGGATTTCATTGTTTTCATAGGAATAAGAGTGTCCCCTTCTGTTATCTGTCCAGTCTATGGACTGTATTCCACATCTGAGAAGAGATTGTTTACAGTAGGTAAAAGGGGCAGGAGGGGGAAACTTTGCTTGTGAATATCTCATAAACCATAAAGGTTTGAGAGATAAGACTTATATCATTCTTCATGTTTTTTTAATGCCTACAAAATAAAATAAAGTTAAAACGAAGTATTACTATCCCTTGAATGCCATAGGGATGTGCACTGCTCACTCTCAGAAGGGGCGAAGTTGTAGAACGTGCGTCACCAGGCAGGGGACAATGCCGATGCGTGAGGAGGGGAGAGAGGTATCAGAAGAAGCGGGCAGCAAATACAAGCTTCCACCCGCTTCCTCCGATGTCTCTCTCCCCTCCACCCACTTCCTCCAATGCATCTGTCCTCTTCAATATCAGCAGCCATCAGATGTTAATAAAAGTATATCAAGGGAGTGCTGCGGAGGGCTGCTTCCTCAATCGTTTCTTTACTAGACTCATTCATTCATAATGTCCTACTTACTGTGTCCCATTGCTATTAGTACTTTTGCTCCACTCTCCGTTTGAAGGAGAGTGGAGCAAAAGTACTAATAGCAATGGGACAGAGGAGGTAGGGCATTAGAAATGAATGAATCTAAGTTAATATGTGTTAAATAAACGTCTTTTAATAATAAAATGTGTAAAACACACACACACACACACATATATATATATGCAAGGTATGTAGTCCATACCTTGCCTATTAACCCTTTGGGTACCAGAGGGGTAGGAAACATGCTAAGCAATGCTTTCCTACCTCTCTGGTACTCAAAGAGTTAAGTGTTGAATATCAGACAGATTTGTGGACTAAATGGCAGTACCTGAGGTGGATGTGGATGGAGTTAGTATGTCCCATATATGCAATATATGTAACATACTAAGGATGGGTGTCGAAGCTTGGTGTACTAGTTTTCTTTATTGTAACCCTTTGAATGCCACAGGGGTGAGCAGTGCACATCCCTATGGCATTCAAAGCTGTCCATGGTGCTGAAAGCCATCTCTGTGTTCCCTACTGGCTGGGTAGGGAAAAGCACAGAGAATATTGTTCAGAACTGGCGTTAGATTTCTGGAGTGAATAGGTGTTAGATTTCTGGAGCGAAATGTTGCAGTTTAACTTGCGTTAGCCCTAACTCCAACATTTGAATGGCTTTTGGTGTCACTTCTACATTATCCTCTATGGGTGAGATCTTGCTGTTCTGGCGGCGGGCGACGCGTGTTTCAAAACTGCCGTTATTTTTACTAGTGGGAACATTTGCATTGCTTACTGGCGGTACAAAACCACCGTCACCAGTTTTTTCTGCCGACGCCAACATTTGGATCGAGCCTTAATCACAGCGAGACCTTTCACCCACCTCTAGTGGGAAGACCTTAAGTAGTGCATGTTTTATGATGTCAATTAAACTAAAGTTATCCTGAATATGTCTCACCGGTCTCAACACCTGTGTAACCTGAGGATTTGTTGTGAACTGCCCTGTACTGACAGCTTCATCAGCGTTAAGAATAATCTTATCTGCCCCAGTATCCCATACACACAACAGCCATTTACCAATGCTCTCATCCGGAGTCTGCTTATAGAGTTTGGTAATTTTGGTTAGCTCTAACTGTGCGTAACCTTATACCACCTCATTAATCATATCAGGCGCACTCTCATTCACGTGACCATTGCCATCACAGTCCCTGTGCACGCTTTGTTTCCTCTGCTGGTTGATGAGTGAGCGAGCTTTACAGCTGTCCACTTTTTCATCATCATCATCCAAGGAGGAGTATGAGTATTTTGAGTACTCATCTTCTTCAGAGGAGGAAGAGAAAAGTGACTCTGGGTCCCCATAGGGCCCTTTAGTCAGTGTTCTCACCTTTCTAGAGGTATATGGCACTTTACCCCTATGTGAGAGATTACGGTTCAGTTTATTAATTAGCTGGGTAGTAGTCTCCTGTAACTCTTCCTTATGGGCATTGTTAGTTTCCAGACAATCATTGTTTACCAACAATTTGTGCTTCACCTCTGCTAATTCATTTTTTAGGGCCTGTCGCTTAATCATTTCACATTTCAAAGCATGCAAAATAATCCAACCACTTCTGCCTCAGCTCTGCTCTCCTTCTTAGGCTAGACCCCTAAGTTAGGCTTAAGTGCCATATTTCCTATATCTTCCCCAAACTCTGGGTACACATGACTGCTGTAACACACAAATGCCTCACCTATGGCATTCCACTTTTCCATGCTAGTGGCCCAATTCATGCTCTCAGTTAAATGTACTTCAAAGTTAGTACTGTAAACAATACACAAGCGTTTCTAATTAAAGCAATTTAACAGCAGAGCAATCACACATATTTAACAAAGTACCTTCAGACACATGTATGTTTTTACTTTAACACAGGGAGCAAACATTCAAACCACTATGAAAGTTACAGAACACACAAACTGTTTATGAATGTTTTTTGCCATTCAAGAAAACAACTCATACATATAAACACATACGTCAGGTGACTTCCTATTAGGCTTTAAAGGTAGTTACCCCAACTCAGGGTACACAAGATTATAATTAAAGCACAACGTTAAAGTTAGTCACTCTTTATAGAGGGCACATAAGGCTATAATTAAAACATGGCTTTAAAGTTAGTTACTCTCTTTACAGGGCACACAAGGTTAAAAGTCTTTAAATTATTTTACTCTTCATAGAAAGAATACAACACTATTATTAATAGGAATTCCTGAAATAATACAGTGATAGATATATTATATATACACACACACACACATACACACAATAAATCTAGCCACACCCAGAAATATTACATTTGGCAATTGCAAAACCTTGACCTAACGTTTACAGTTTATAGGCTTCAAAGTTAGTACTCCCCTATTAGAGCACACAAGGCTATAATTAAAGCAATGCAACTATAAATACTCCTTCTTTTCTCTATATAATTATCACGGTGCCCGTGATTCTGACTGTGCGACATTCCTATTTCCGAGTTTGCTTTGGCTGCTTCTTATTGGTTCTGGGTTGCTAGCCCCTCTGTTGGCTTGCCTTTATATACACCCTCCTGTCACTATGCCGGTGCCCTTTTGTGGTGTTCCTGACCTGACGCTTGTAGCTGTGTTCCTGTTCCGTGTATGATCTGGTTTCGTCTGACCTTGCTCCTGTCTCCACTGCCTGTTTACTGGACCCGGCTTGCCTGATGACCCGTTACCGATTTGGCTGACTACCACTCTCTGTGTACCGATCCAGGCTCTGGCTATTCTGCCTAGCGTCCGATTGTCGCTAGTGCTTCTGTTGTCCCTGTCTTGTGCCCTCTGCCTTAATGGTCGCTGCCAGTCGGTGCTTCCTGTTGCCTCCGGTTGTGCTACCTCTCAGCCTGTGCCTCATTGCAGCCTCCGTTACGTGATATACAGCCTGTGATCTCTGGTCACTAGCGGTGCTACCTCTTGACAGTCTGCTTTCGCTCGTTGCCTCCGGTGGTGCTACCTCTAAACCTGTGCCTCATTGCAGCCTCCATTACGTGCTATACAGCCTGTGCCCTCTGGTCACTAGCGGTGCTACCACTTGTCAGTCTACTCCTACCTGTTGCGCTACATCTCAGCCTGTGCCTCTTGGCAGTCTGTTTGCATACTATACGCCTGTGATCTCCGGTCACTAGCGGTGCTACCACCTGTCAGTCTGCTCCTTTTCGCTGCCTCCGGTCGCGCTGCCTCTCAGTCTGGGCCTCCTTGCAGTCTCTGTTGGCATACTATCCAGCCTGTGTGCCACGGCCTCTAGCGGTGCTACCTCCTGTCAGGCCACACGGCCCTCTATCTTCGGTTGCACTATTCTGAGCAGTCTGCCTGTTTACACCGGTTGCTCCCCGTGCAGTAGGTGCCTCCCCTGTGTGCCTCAGGGCACTTCCTCTATTACTGTTTATGCTATTCCTGGGCTGCCTTACCCGGTTATAGGTAAGGCCGGTAGAGCCTCCTCAATATCCTTGTTGGTACCATTTCTTGGGCTGCTTTACCCGGTTATAGGTAAGGCTGGTAGAGCCTATTCACCTCCCTATATTGGGGTGCTTGCCCTGAAGTATAGTTCCCTCTTAGGGCCTCTCCGGACCTGTACTGCTGAGGTTTCGTTCCCGTCTCTGTTCCAGTTATTATTTGCATATTTTGTTATCTATTTGTGCCCTGACCTGTGTTAGATTATATCACTTTCCTCTGTGTGAAGTCTGGACCCGTGTAGGGCCTCTTTGTTCTCTATTAGGTTTAATAAAGCGTCATTGTTTTATCTTACCAAATTATCTGAGTGTTCAATAAAACCGTGACTATAACAATATACATATACACACCCATATATATATATATTATATATATTAGATAATTATAACATGCACACTTATCTGTACACTTTAAAGTTAGTTACTCCTCAAGAGCACACAAGGGTATAATTAAAGTATGCAAAGTACATTTATTATAATCCAAGACTATTCCAACACACAAATCACTGTTTAGTGAATTAACCCCTTGCAATGTGTCAATGCTAAACACACCACTCTTGTCACAGTGTGGTATTGACACAATAGAATAACTTGGGAGGCTTAGTGACTAAATTGCCCAGGAAAAAATATTAATTAAAAAATGTAATAATTTTTATTTCACAAAATATTAATATCTAGGAAATGTGTCAATCTGGTTAATAATCATTAATATTAATAATTTCAGTGGATATCCTGCCAACTACTCCACTTTGTTGTGGGGTTTTAAGTTAATCTTGCCAACTACGCCACTTTTTTGCAGGGTGTATTTAAAACAGATGCGTAGCTAAAGTTAAGTTAACACAAGCATTAAACTTACATGCACAATAAGTTATTTATATGTGTGAAAGTCCACACGGTCATGGCCAAAATGGAGCTTGCGCGACGTGGTTGATGCATGAAAATATACCCAGAGAAGTTTGTTGACAGAATAACTTGCGAGTACTAGCAATAAGCAATAATAGTTAATACAAATTGAGTAATATACTGTATAACAGCAGATATATTCTAGCTAAACAAATAATGCTAACTAGACAATTACCTTCCGCAGTGCAAATAAAACATGTATGTAACAATTATAGTAGAAACAATAAATGTTTGTTACTCGGGTGGTTTCCTAGAAATATGGTATAAAAGAACAGAAGCCATACAGTTTTATACTTGGCTATCCTGGGACAATCTTACAATGACGGTGTAACAGGAAAGGACG
Organism: Rhinophrynus dorsalis; assembly: GCA_037306005.1. Lineage (NCBI taxonomy): Eukaryota > Metazoa > Chordata > Amphibia > Anura > Rhinophrynidae > Rhinophrynus > Rhinophrynus dorsalis. The sequence goes on from CM074724.1 coordinate 131,639,496, forward strand.
TAGGCGAGGAGAACTGGTTGTATGGAACAATACACTCAGCTGAGTCAATCGGAGGTCAGACGTCAAATCAACTTCTTGGCACTTGCTTCTGGAACAGTTCTACCCAGCTCTGCCAGGCTGCATTTTTATTGTCACAAGTGCCACCCCTCACCAGCTCACTTTACCTACCCTGAACAGCCCTTTTCCTTTCCCCCTAGTAACAAAGGAAGAAAGAGAACTGATCTTTTCTGGTCTTTTGCTGGCCAAAACAGAGAAAGAAACAAGGGAATGGAAGACACACTATCAGCAGGAGGGTGGGCGAATCGTCCTGTTGTGTTCCCACAAAAAAACAGTGAAAACCAGTTTAAATACAGTGATTTAAATCTTCACTGTTTTTGCTAATTGGCAAAAATTCTTCAACAGTTTTTCAATGGCCCTTGAGTAATGTGTTTTTCTCCTTTTTGCTATATAAACGTTGTGTCTTCCAGAAAGTGAAACACAATAGAAGCAGCTACAGAGTGAAAGACGTACTGTTCTGGTCTGCTGTGAGTTAGTAGCAAAATTGAAGCAGGAGTGGCTCATAGTGACTGCTATCACTATAAGCAAGTTTAAGAATAATAAAAAGAGGAGCTGAAGGACCCTTATGTGTCCAGTGAGTCTCAGGAGGAGAAGAAAGTGACCACTACAGACCCAATGCTGGCCAGTCACCCTAAATCACCTCTAGGGATCTTGGGGAAATTAATCTCAAGAGAGGAAGAAGAGGGTAGTAGTGAAAGCACGACAGGTCAGCTGTCTGTGCCTGCTCCCAGATGTGCTGCTCCTGCTGCCAGTTCCACCCCTGCTTCCACCAGTGCTGTATCTGCTGCCAGTGCTGAACCTGCAGTCACCAGTGCTGTGCCTGCTGCTAGTGCTGAACCTGCTGCCATTGTGCCACTGTTCCACAGAGAAGTTCAGGAGTCAGTACGGTATAGTTAAATGCAGTTTATTGACAATAGTAAGGAAGGCAATATATACAGCAGGAACAAGCAGAATGTTACAAGCCAGCAAGCACAGTTATCAGAAATAATTGGCTGCCAGGCCTGACCACACTGCTAGAGACTAGGCCTAAGCCACTGGTAGTCTACAGGAACCAGGAGCAGGAACACGAACACAGGATTTTGAGCCGACGTAAAAGATGTACCGACTCGCCTGCTGTCAGTAAGGAGTGAACTCTGACTCATGCCTGCAGTCAGAGAGAGAAATAGATAGCTGACTCACGCCTGCAGCCAGTATCAGTGCTGGTCTACCAGAGCCCCAGGTCCGCACTAAGTTGGGTGTCCGCTAGGTAAAGGAACAAACGTAAGAGTATTCAGACAGAGCCACAAGTCAGCACCAGAGTGGGTAGTCAGACAAGCCAGGTCATACACAGTTCAGGTAGTCAGCCAGAGCCACAGGTCTGCACCAGGTTGGGTGTACATTATAGGGATAAGCAAAAGAATAGTCAGACAGTGCCACAGGTCAGCACCAGGTTGGATGGAAGACTAGCCAGGTCATACACAGAGCCCAAGGTAAGAGAACTGCTATGAACAACAACTCAAGGGCAACTGGTCTAAACCACAGTCTGCCCTTTAAACCCCAGAGCAGGAAGTAGCAGGGAGGAGCATCAGGAAAATAGAATTGAAAAGCAGGTGCTGTGACATTGTGGAGCCTTGCGCCCATAATTGATGCATCAATGCATCCTGTGTCATTCTGAACAACACTCTGCTGCAAATTACACATCTTGGCGATGCGCTCAAATCTTGCGTCATAGCAACGCACGATGTTCAGGTTCTACAGTCCCGCCCGGGCAACAGACACCACTGCTTGTGCCCAGACCAGGCCTCCAACCAGATGCCAGGAACGCTACAGCGCTATAGCCCGGAGACTCTGGATCCAGCAGCTCCAAGAGTGCCCTGCTGGTAATCAGGTACTGTAACACACTGTGTCTTGTAATTCTCAGGAGCGGGGAAGGAGAAGTATCACGGTGCCCATGATCCCTTGTTTATATGTTTCTGTCAGTTATCCTATGTGTGGTTCTCATTGGTTGCCCTGCTTTAAGCCCGCCCAGTATGGCCTTTATATACTGGGTTCCTGCACCCACACATTGCCCTTTCGTGGTGTTCCTGTGCCAGTGATACGTTTGCTCTAAAGTTTCCAGTGTACCGACTTGGCTTGCCTGACTACTCTCCAGTTCCTGCACCTGTGTACCGACCCGGATTGCATGACTATTTTCAGTGTCCACTCCTGTGTATCGACCCGGCCTGGCTGATGTTCCTACTTCTGTGTACCAACCCGGATTGGCTGACCTTCCTGCTCCTGTGTACCGACCCGGACCGGCTGACATTCCTGTTCCTGTGTTCTGATCCGGCCTGGCTGACGTTCCTGTTCCTGTGCTCCGACTCGGCTGATCTCCGTTTTGGTCCTTGTAGCCTCAGCGACATTCTGATTTCCGGTGCCTTGACTTGTCTGGCACCTCTGCTCCCGCAGGCTTGCCAAGTGTTGTCCCATTTTGGTTCTACGGAGCACCTCTGGCCTGTCCTCCGTTTCAGTCTAACTGGTTGCAAGTGTTGCCTCCGTGATTGCACCGGTACATTGCCATTGGCTTCGCTCCATTCAGTCTAACCGGTTGCAAGTGTTGCCTCCGTGATTGCACCGGTACATTGCCATTGGCTACGCTCCATTCAGTCTAACCGGTTGCAAGTGTTGCCTCCGTGATTGCACTGGTACATTGCCTCTGTCTTACGCTCCACTCTGTCAAACCGGTTGCCGTGTTGCCTCCGTGATTGCTCAGGTACATTGCCATTGGCTTACGCTCCATTCTGTATTACTGGCTGCAAGTGTTGCCTCCGTGATTGCACCGGTACATCGCCTTTGGCTTACGCTCCACTCTGTCAAACCGGTTGCAAGTGTTGCCTCCGTGTCTGCACCAATATACCGGGCAAGGCAGCCTGGAGGGTAGCAATCAATCTGAATATGGCTCTACCGGCCTTGCCAATATACCGGGCAAGGCAGCCTGTAAGCTGGCACAGTGGAACAGAGACAGGCTCTACCGGCCTTGCCAATATACCGGGCAAGGCAACCTGAAGGGTAAAAATCAATCTGAATATGGCTTTACTGGCCTTGCCAATATACTGGGCAAGGCAGCCTGGAGGACAGAAGGACAGCTCCACTAATGCTGAATAGATGGAATAGCAGCATAAGATGGAACAGTGGAGCAAACCAGTATCTCCACCAGGGAAACCAAACCTGTTCTATAAAGCGTTTAAGCAACCGGTAGTGTGGAGTAAACCAGGAAGGTGTAATGGACAACAATAATGTCTGACCGGTTCTATACAGCAAATCAGCAACCAGTGAAGAGTGGAGTAAACCAGTACCACGTACTGGGAGACAGCGAAGCCCAATCGGTTCTATAAAGCAGAATCAGCAATCAGTAAATGGGGAGAGTCCAGTAACATGTCTGGATAGCAGTAGTGTCTAACCGGTTCTATACAGCGAATCAGCAACCGGTAATAGTGGAGTAAACCAGTACCACGTACTGGAAGACAGGAACGCCCAACCGGTTCTAAAAGCGGAGTCAGCAACCGGTAATATGGATTAAACCAGTATGGTGTAATAATGAACAACAATAGCGTCTGACCGGTTCTATACAGCGAATCAGCAACCAGTAATGTAGAGTAAACCAGTATGGTATAATGGACAACAATAGCATCTGGCTGGTTCTATACAGCGAATCAGCAACCGGTAATGTGGAGGAAATTAGTATGGTGTAATGGACAACAATAGCGTCTGAACGGTTCTATACAGTGAATCAGCAACTGGTAGTGTGGAGTAAACCAGTATGGTGTAAAGGGCAACAATAGCATCTAACCGGTCCTATACAGCGAATCAGCAACCGGTGAAGAGTGGAGTAAACCAGTACCACATACTGGGAGACAGCGAAGCCCAACCGGTTCTATACAATGGAATCAGCAACTGGTAGTGTGGAGTAAACCAGTATGGTGCAATGGACTACAATAGCGTCGGGACGGTTCTATACAGCGAATCAGCAACCGGTAATAGTGGAGTAAACCAGTACCACGTACTGGAAGACAGGAACGCCCAACCAGTTCTAAAAGCAGAGTCAGCAACCGGTAATATGAATTAAACCAGTATGGTGTAATGAACAACAATAGCGTCTGACCAGTTCTATACAGCGAATCAGCAAGCGGTAATGTAGAGTAAACCAGTATGGTATAATGGACAACAATAGCATCTGGCTGGTTCTATACAGCGAATCAGCAACTGGTAATGTGGAGGAAATTAGTATGGTGTAATGGACAACAATAGCGTCTGAACGGTTCTATACAGTGAATCAGCAACTGGTAGTGTGGAGTAAACCAGTATGGTGTAAAGGGCAACAATAGCATCTAACCGGTCCTATACAGCGAATCAGCAACCGGTGAAGAGTGGAGTAAACCAGTACCACATACTGGGAGACAGCGAAGCCCAACCGGTTCTATACAATGGAATCAGCAACCGGTAGTGTGGAGTAAACCAGTATGGTGCAATGGACTACAATAGCGTCGGGCCGGTTCTATACAGCGAATCAGCAACCGGTAATAGTGGAGTAAACCAGTACCACATACTGGAAGACAGGAACGCCCAACCAGTTCTAAAAGCAGAGTCAGCAACCGGTAATATGAATTAAACCAGTATGGTGTAATGAACAACAATAGCGTCTGACCAGTTCTATACAGCGAATCAGCAACCGGTAATGTAGAGTAAACCAGTATGGTATAATGGACAACAATAGCATCTGGCTGGTTCTATACAGCGAATCAGCAACCGGTAATGTGGAGGAAATTAGTATGGTGTAATGGACAACAATAGCGTCTGAACGGTTCTATACAGTGAATCAGCAACTGGTAGTGTGGAGTAAACCAGTATGGTGTAAAGGGCAACAATAGCATCTAACCGGTCCTATACAGCGAATCAGCAACCGGTGAAGAGTGGAGTAAACCAGTACCACATACTGGGAGACAGCGAAGCCCAACCGGTTCTATACAATGGAATCAGCAACCGGTAGTGTGGAGTAAACCAGTATGGTGCAATGGACTACAATAGCGTCAGGCCGGTTCTATACAGCGAATCAGCAACCGGTAATAGTGGAGTAAACCAGTACCACGTACTGGAAGACAGGAACGCCCAACCGGTTCTAAAAGCAGAGTCAGCAACCGGTAATATGAATTAAACCAGTATGGTGTAATGAACAACAATAGCGTTTGACCAGTTCTATACAGCGAATCAGCAACCGGTAATGTAGAGTAAACCAGTATGGTATAATGGACAACAATAGCATCTGTCCGGTTCTATACAGCGAATCAGCAACCGGTAATGTGGAGGAAATTAGTATGGTGTAATGGACAACAATAGCGTCTGACCGGTTCTATACAGTGAATCAGCAACTGGTAGTGTGGAGTAATCCAGTATGGTGTAAAGGGCAACAATAGCATCTAACCGGTCCTATACAGCGAATCAGCAACCGGTGAAGAGTGGAGTAAACCAGTACCACATACTGGGAGACAGCGAAGCCCAACCGGTTCTATACAATGGAATCAGCAACCGGTAGTGTGGAGTAAACCAGTATGGTGCAATGGACTACAATAGCGTCGGGCCGGTTCTATACAGCGAATCAGCAACCGGTAATAGTGGAGTAAACCAGTACCACATACTGGAAGACAGGAACGCCCAACCAGTTCTAAAAGCAGAGTCAGCAACCGGTAATATGAATTAAACCAGTATGGTGTAATGAACAACAATAGCGTCTGACCAGTTCTATACAGCGAATCAGCAACCGGTAATGTAGAGTAAACCAGTATGGTATAATGGACAACAATAGCATCTGGCCGGTTCTATACAGCGAATCAGCAACCGGTAATGTGGAGGAAATTAGTATGGTGTAATGGACAACAATAGCGTCTGACCGGTTCTATACAGTGAATCAGCAACTGGTAGTGTGGAGTAATCCAGTATGGTGTAAAGGGCAACAATAGCATCTAACCGGTCCTATACAGCGAATCAGCAACCGGTGAAGAGTGGAGTAAACCAGTACCACATACTGGGAGACAGCGAAGCCCAACCGGTTCTATACAATGGAATCAGCAACTGGTAGTGTGGAGTAAACCAGTATGGTGCAATGGACTACAATAGCGTCAGGCTGGTTCTATACAGCGAATCAGCAACCGGTAGTGAAGACTAAACCAGTGATCAGAATGTCGCCCAGGCGACCCAATAGTCAGTAGATGAAGTCAGGATACAGCACAGGAGCAGCAGACAAGCCAGGATGCCCACAGGAACGACAGGGTTGCCAGCCAGGTCAGGAACAGAACAGGAACAACGACAACACGGGGTCAGGAACGGAAGCAGGAATGGCAGGCCAACCGGATCTGGACGAAGGCAGGAACCATGCAGGAGGGGCACTGACTACTGGAGACCGCTGACACTGGTAACAAAGGGAACAGGCCCAAGGAACAGGTACTGGAACAGGCACTTGACTGCTGACATAGAGACACCATGAAATGGCAACCAAAGGGTGCCTCAGCCCAGTCTATATAGGCAATACTGGGCGGGTAAAAGACAGGCGGCCAATGGAGAGTACACACACCTGACTGACAGCAGAAGTCAGCAATCACGGGCACCATGATACAGATGTAGCCAGGGTTCAGAGCTGGAACGGGATAGTCAGATGTAGCCAAGAGTCAGAACCAGAACAGGTAGTCAGATGTAGCCAGGAGTCAGAACCGGAACGGGTAGTCAGACGTAGCCAGTTAATGCACAGGAACAGTAATGGACCAACACAGCAATAAGCTCAGGTACACCACGAAAGGGCAAAGGTAATGACACAGGTTGAGGTTTAAAAACCCTGACAGGTGGGTGGAGCGATGACCTCACCAACAAGTAGACCTATAAGAATAGCGAGTCAGTGAGAGCGACAGTTCAGGAAGTAAACAATGTCGCACATAGGCAACACTGCGAGAGGCAATCACGAGCACCGTGATACTGCACGCTTGCAGGATAACTACATTCTAGGCAGAAACAACGACCCCATGGAGTACTGACAAACAAAGCAGTGTGTGTGGCCAGCACAAGTGTGGAGTCTGAGGGGGTTATCACTGCAGCTGGTTACATTGCCAGTGACTGTTAGATGTGGCTATCAAGCAGCAATGTTGGGAGACTAACATTAATAAAAATGAACCAACATCTCATACCATCTGAGTATCAGGTAGCAGAAACCACACATGATGACTGAGAGACCAAGGCCAAATGTATTAATAGCAGCACAGATGAGGAGGAGGAAGGGGGATGTGGGTGAGAGAGGGAGGGGTTGCTACTACTTAGGACCACTGCTATGACCAATAAATAATATGTATCAGTAATCTGAGAAGGATAGCTTACATTTGACAAAAACATGATAACCGTAGGAATCTAAATACGCTACTGTTCAAATGTTTGGGGTTTCTTAGAAATGTCCTTGTTTCTGTTATGGGAGCATCTTGACTGTATGGTAAGTAAGAAGTGCCCATCAAGCCAATCCAAATTGTGGGAGGTGCAGGAAGCATGGGGTGAACTCTCTTCACATTACATCAATAAACTGACAAGTAGAATGCCAAAGGTCTGCAAAGCTGTAATTGCTGCAAATGGAGGATTCTTCGATGAAAGCAAAGTTTGAAGGACACAATTATTTAAATTAAAAATCATTATTTCTAACCATGTTAATTTCTTGACTGTATTTTCTATTCATTTTGCAACTCATTTGTTGAAAAACAAGAACATTTCTAAGGGACACCAAACTTTTGAACAAAAAAAGCAAAAAAAACCCGTTATTCATGAAAACTCTTGCTTTTCACCCACCCCTAGACGTAAAGGGATAGTAATACTTCGTTTTATCTTTATTTTATTTTGTAGGCATTAAAAAAAACATGAAGAATGATATAAGTCTTCTCTCAAACATTTATGGTTTAAGAGATATTCACAAGCAAAGTTTCCCCCTCCCGCCCCTTTTACCTAGTGTAAGCCATCTCTTCTCAGATGTGGAATGCAGTCCATAGACCAGACAGATAACAGAAGGGGACACTTTTATTCCTATGAAAACAATGAAAACCCTGCCCCCCTTGACAAGTTTTTCAGGTTTTTCCCTTAATTGAAGATTGTCCCTCTCTGCATTCCCCCCGTTCAGCCAGATCAGAAGGTAGGTGCCCAGGTACACTGCAGAGAGGGACAATCTTCAATTAAGATAAGGGAAAAACCTGAAAAACTTGTCAAGGGGGGCAGGGATTCCATTGTTCTCACAAAAGATGATTGTCCCCTTCTGTTATCTGTCTGGTCTTACAACCAGATTCCACATCTGAGAAGAGATGGCTTATGCCAGGTAAATATTGCTTGTGAATATCTCTCAAACCATAAAGGTTTGAGAGATAAGACTTATATCGTTCTTCATGTTTTTTTAATGCCTACAAAATAAAATAAAGATAAAACGAAGTATTACTATCCCTTTAAGACAAAAAAAATCAGACAGGTGAAAAACCTAGACGGATGTGAGAATGGTGGAGAAAATGATGGGCTGCAAAAAAGTCTCTCTATGGAGGGGAACAGGTTGCCAGGCAGGAGGTAGCATATTTGATATACCTAGTCTAAATTTATCAGCTTATCCCTATTTAACATGTATGACTGGGAATGATATAGTAGGGAAGAAAATCAGTGCTGATTGTGGTCTTCTGGCAGAATGCATGAAGGTAATAAATATATATATTCTTAAGGTAGTGAAGCCACACATTACATATATCCCTAAAGGAAGACAGGAAGGTTTCACGTCTCAGTTATATGAATTTATATGAATTTCTGCAGTCATGAAATTATTCATCATAATGATCCAGTGAGTGACAGTGGGGGTCATAGCTTCTCCCAAAGGGAGCATTAATACAGTGCTTGTATAGGATCAATTTGGCTGGGCATTTCAGTATTACTCTGTAGCAATGATGAAGGATGATTTCCAAGGTGACAAGGGGCTCTTTTAGTTCAATTATTTTTTTTTAAGTATCTCTAGGATCTTACTGCAGTAGGATTTTATGAGTCTTTATTTCCACCATATGCTGTGCAGCTCCCATACCTCCATGCTGCAACTCTGACACAGACGATAAATTGCAGGGTAAAATTTATGTAGGGAGTCCTGTAACAGAGGGTCAAAATCTAATCTAAATCCAATATTGCGTTCCCATTTAGTCTGAATGAGTCTGGTTCCCTCACACCCTGAAGAGACAAGATGATGTCATGCATCATGGAAATGTTCCTCTTTTGTCTGTGATAGTGTGAAAAAGTTCTCTTGAATGTATACTTGTGCCTGAGAAGGTCAGCCTTGTGTTTGTGGTTGGAAACAAAATCGTGCACCCTCTTCAATGCATGTTAAATCTCCAAGTGACATTTTTTAGGAAAGTGGAAGGGTATCCCAGTTGTGGGCCCTTGATCTCCATGTACCTAGAGGGATCAGCTGCACAATACTGATGATCCCCACATAGGATGAAGCATGCGTCTGTGGTTGTGCTGATTCTCTCCTACAGAGAGGATTTGCCTGACATTTTGAAGCTGGACTGCATGTGAAAAGGACAAGTCTGATACGGATATGGAAATATCATCTCTGCAATAGCACATGTGAGTGAAAAATGTGACCTGTAGCACAACTAGGAGGCCACCATGTTGCAGAACAAGACACTTTATCTTGTTTGTTCTCAGTGGGTACTTTTCACAATATTTGTAGATATTGTGCATCTTACCATTTTTCACATATTGTATATGGGGCTATCTAACTCTATGCTGAAAAAATTTGGTGTGGAATATATGTGGTGATCAAGCAGTTAATTGGAAATAAAAAGATGTTATAAATAATATGAGCTGGAAAAAAGATTTGCCTGACGTAGAAATGCTTTAGCCTGTAAATGGTTACATATCCTTTAAATTTAAGAATGTTATTTGCTGTGTAATTCTTAATGAATTTGGTGAATTATGAGAAAAAAAGTTGACAAACAATGGTGAATGTCAGTGAATACCATACCAAAAATGCAAACTTATTAATAAATCAACCTCTTTGTGTTGTGGAAACTAATCGTTTTATTTTGATTTCTTATCCAAATTATAAATACGTTGAAGATAATATAACTCCTTAAAGTATTGCTTGTTAATAGTGATGGATATGTCATTAGATAAGTCGGTAATGAGTCAGTTTTCATTTCAGTATATTATGCAGATTTCAAGTGCCAGAAAATAATTTAAAGGGATAGTAATGCTTCATTTTATCTTTATTTTATTTTGTAGGCATTAAAAAAACACGAAGAACGAGATAAGTCTTATCTCTCAAACCTTTATGGTTTGAGAGATATTCACAAGCAAAGTTTCCTCTCACTGACCAAAATGGTCAAGTCTGCCACCTAGCTGTCAGATTTGGAAACTGGTCTACAGATCAACTGGTGGCTCTTCAGCAAAGCTGAGATCAGAAGATATAAAAATAACAATTTCATTGGAAGGATCTAAAAAGTGTGCTTGCAAACCAGGCACACTTTGTAGACTATTTGAATGAAGTAGTTCTTCTTATATCTCATGATCTCAGCTCTGCTGTAGAGCCACGGTTGGTCCGTGGACCGGATTCCAAATCTGACAGCTACATGGCAGACTTGACTGTTTTGGTCAGTGAGGGGAAACTTTGCTTGTGAATATCTCTCAAACCATAAAGGTTTGAGAGAAGAGACTTATATTGTTCTTCATGTTTTTTTAATTCCTACCAAATAAAATAAAGATAAAATGAAGCATTACTATCCCTTTAAATTATTTTCTGGCACTTGAAATCATTTCACATATATGATTATGTTGTTACAAAAGGTCTTCCAACTGACCTTCCCTATTTAGAAAATCAAAGTTCATCGAGATATTTCCAAAAATCGATATCCACAGATATAAAAATGTCCATGTTTTACTCAGTTTTCTACAGTCTGTATTTTGTGATTGAAGCATACTAACAATAAGAAATGGAATGAACGATTACATTAAGGCTAAAAACAAAAACAAAAAAACGAACAGTGAGATAATAGTGCAAGAATTGTTGACAGTTCTCTAACAGGTCACCGGACAAGGTGAGCTATATATATTTTGTGATCTTTAGTAAAATGTATTTTCTTTTCAGACAGAAATGAAAAATGGTTCAATAGTAAAAGCGTCTACTTCTTATCTAGGTTGATTAAATCAGAGATGATGCATTGTTTGCAGACTGTTATAATCATCACTGCCATACTCATAATGTTATGCACCAGTGTTATCTCAGATACATCGACCATGTGTTCTGTTGTACAAGGGCTTCCAGGTCTCAATGGCAGAGACGGCAGAGATGGGGCAAATGGGCTGAAAGGTGACCCAGGTAAATGTTACGCATATTTTTTGCATTTTTTAAATTATATTTCACTACTTTGTTCCAGCGTTTCACCTCATGCAAGACAATTACATTTAAACAACATTAGCACATATTATGAGTTAATTATTCTTTAACAGTAGTATTGTCAAACTACAGAGAGGAGAGCTTCATATGGAATTTCCAGTTACAGTCAGATTGTCTCGGTCGTTAATTGTAATCTTATTTGTAAGTTGGTATTCAAGCTAGTACACAGACTGATGTGGGACTGGAAACGTCTTCCTCTCAAAAAATGGATCAACATCTTTTCAGCTGCTGTCCTGAGGAAATTTCCAGGAACTGTAAAGAGCAGCTAAATTAGATTTCTTTGTAGATATTATTACATGTGTTACTTTTTTACATTTAAAGGGATAGCATTGTTTCATAATAAAAGCAGCTCTAATTAATCATCATAGTATTTGGACCTTGGAAAGTGTTATTTCAATTCTGTCTGAGTTATAGTTCAAGAGTAATTCAATGACAAAGTATCCCCCTTCCGCCCCTTTTACTGATGTAACACTGCACAGCCAGAGTAGAAGGGAGGTGCCCAGGTAGACTGCAGAGGGGGACAATCTTCAATTAAGATAAGGGAAAAACCTGAAAAACTTATCAAGGGGGGCAGGGCTTTCATTGTTCTCATAGGAAGAAGATTGCCCCCTGCTGTTATCTGTCTGGTCTAGCAACCAGATTCCACATCTGATAAGAGATGGCTTACACTAGGTAAAAGGGGCGGGAGGGGAAACTTTATCCTTCAATTACTCTTGAACTACAACTCTGACAGTATTGAAATAGCACTCGCTATGGCTCAAATACTATGAAGATTAATTGGAGATGCTGTTTTTGTGAAACATTACTATCCATTTAAGTATTTTTTGCACCATTCAGTATTTTCTTAATTACCATTATACCAAATCTCCTCCATTGAAGCAAGCCCATCTATTAATATTAAAATGAGGCAGGGTTTGTTGGCCCTCATTTGCCTTTGCCGCTAGTCTTTGATGTGAAAATCCCAACAATTCATAAAGAGGATTAACTTTTCAGCTCTGTTAGGAAATATTTTATTGTGACTTAACATATGTAAAGAAACACACTGTGTCTAAATGGAAGTTCTAAAATAGTCCTTATTTGCATTTGTACCTTAATATAGGATTTATTGAGATAATTTCACTTCATACATTGACCCATGAATGAACCAATAACTCCAATCATTCCATGAGTACTTATTTGGTTCTAAAAATGATTAATAAATGATGCATTGCTTGTGAAATTAATAGTGTCACATAAAATAAGACTTCTTCTGACATTAATTTCTCCATAATCATTGCTCCTAGATCCACCCTAACATCCATTTATACAGTCCCTTACAGTGTAACCATCAGGGGGGTACAAGCAGTACTCATGTATGGGGCCTGGCTAAGCCATGGGGCCATCATCTCTGCAGTGCAGGGGTATAGAAGAGATGATGCTGGGGGCCAGTAGGTTTTTTATGGGTAGTGGAGTACAACCTAAAAGTATCGGGTAAGAGGGAGTAGGCAGCAAAGCTGCTCTACTTTAGTACTACATCAAACAGGATGGAGGACAGCACAGATGTAGTGTGCTCAAGTTCTCCACTCCTAACAAAGAACAAAAAGGTACAAAGGGGCCAGACAATGTATGTGGGGATCAGTGACTGCCAGTTGAACCAAGCTGGGGGGGGGCAGACAATATATGTGTGGAAAGTGTGAATACCAGTGGAACAAGGCTTTGGGTCAAACAGTATGTGGGGACTGTGACTACCAGTGGAATCATGCTGAGGTCTCAGACAGTGTACATGGGGACTGTGACTAACAGTAGAAGCATGTGGAGTGTCAGACAGTGTATTTGGAGACTGACTATCAGTGGAGCCAGACTGGGGGTCAGACAATGTATGTAGATGCTGTAAATACCAGTGTAATGAGGCTGGGGGGAATGGATGTTGTGTCTGTGACTACCAATGGAAAAAGACTGAGGGACAGGCAATGTATTTGGGGGACTGTGACTACCAGAGAAACCAGGCTGGGGGGCAGAAAATGTATTTGGGGATCAGTGGAAACATGTTATGGGCCAGACAATGTATGTGGAGATCTGGGCTGGCATTGGAACTAAGCTGCAGGTCAGACAATGTATCTGGGGATATGTGCAGACCATTAAAACAAAACTGGGGGTCAGATAATGTATGTGGGGACTGTGACTACCAGAGAAATCAGGCTGGAAGTCAAACAGTATATTTGAGGATTTTGACTACCAGTGGACCTATGTTGGGGGTCATACAATGTATATGGGGGCTATTACTACCAATGTAACATGACTGATGGACAGAAAAACTACTAGAAACAATACAACAGTAGGCACTGGCTAAAAATAACAAAGTCTCTAAATTAACCACAATAGTCAGGTGCAACTCAAGGGTTTAACTACCATATACCCAAAAATTGTGGATTTCTGGGGGGGGGGGATGAAAGAAACAGAACCCTCCCCAGAGCACCACTTACAGAAACCCATTCATAGAGGCACTCAAATGACAGACTCTAAAATATACAAAAATATAAATGCTTTATTGGTACAAAAATTAGATCAATTAAAAACAATTAAAAACCAACAAGACAGGTCAAATGTCCCAGAGTTGATGTAAGTTCACAATTCAATTATTACAATACTAGTTGAACGGCCCGTTACACGGGCCACGGTGCCTCTGGCAGCCGGTCGCGGGGCAGTCAAGCGGGGTAGAGACTGCCCGCGCCACTGCTGATACAGAGCTGGACGCTCCTTCGGGGTGCCCAGCTCTGTATCAGCCACGGCGCGGGCAGTCTGTACTGTGCATGACTGCCGGACGCGCAGCAGTGTCTACTGCGCATGTCGGGCGTTACACACAACTTAGCAAATTATTATATAGGATATAATGTATAATACATCCAATAAAATACATATCGGTCAAATGTCCTAGGAAATCACTAATATATGAAGTGGGGTGGACATAAACAAACACAAAATGTGAATCATAAAGTGCTACCAAATATAAACTCACATGTTACCTATTCACCCATGAACCATATACCTATAGTATAAATATATTTGTTAACTGAGAATCAGTGAACAAAATAAACAAAATAAAACACTTATAGTGAAAAAAGAAAATACTTATCCATCCAACTGCAAATAATCTGACTCCAACTAGGAAAACTCAATTAATGCATCTAACTCCGGGACCTCCTATCATGTACATCCATGTGCAATGCATGTGGAAAATGTGACCACCAGTTGCGTCAGGATGGGGGGGGCAAACATTGTATTTTTGAACTATGATTATTAGAGGAACCAGACAGGGGGTCATGAAATATATGTGGGAATCTGTTCTGACTAGAGTAACTAAGCTGGGGGTCAGACAATATATGTGGAGAGTTGTGCGAGCCAGTGGAACCAAGCGGGGGGGGGCAGAGAATGTATGTACAGATTTATGACTACCAGTGGAGCCAGGCTAGAGGGGGCAAATAATGTATCTGGTGATATGTGATTAAACCAGGCTGGGATTCTGATAAATTATTTGGGGATTTGTAACTACCAGTGGAGCCAAGCTTGTGAAGGCAAAAAATGTATGTGGTGATGTGTGACTACCAGTGGAACAAGGCTGGGAAGTCAGTGTAAGCAACTATATGAGACTACTAGAGGAACCATGCTAGGAGCTCAGAGAGTATGTTTGTGACTACCAGGGAACAGGTCTGAGGTGTCACACAGTGTGTGGGTTAGACAGGGCAGGACTGAACAGAAGGTGTGTGAAATGCATAGAGTGGGGAGGGCCCTCACTGTATCTTAGTACTGGATCTCACATATTTTTGATGGCAGCTCTGTTCCATTGTATGTGTTATTATCTGTATTTGACTAGTACTATTATTAGAAGCATTTTAATATTATTTTTCCTTTTTTGATGTTTATTTTTAACTATCAATATCATGTGATTTGACTCCACTTTCTCCTACTCTAAAATCTAGTAGGAATTAGATGACTATCGTATTTTATCATTATAGGCCCACCGGGGGAAACTGGAAGCCCAGGTATAAGAGGTCTAAGTGGACCTCCAGGAAAAGCAGGACCTAAGGGTGATCAAGGCAATACTGGTGTTGCAGGTAATTATATACCTGAATAATGTATATATAAACTGTATTTTCTTCTGATTATCATACTAAAAATAAATTAAGTGTAATTACTTTGTATCTTCTAATAGCATGTCATATGTTGATATATTAATAATGACATAAGGAGCTGTATACACTGTAGACGGATATGAAGGAACTGTACTAATCTATCAGCAAAGCTAATTTCTGCTGTTCTATTATGTAGGCTTATAAATCAGTGCCTGTACCTGTCATTGTGTACAAATCCCTTTATCACATATCAACTAAGTCAGTGCATGCCTTGATGTGTACAAACCCTTACTCTCACACATTGCCCATCCATTGGTACAAGTAGTGCAAAGAAAACAATGTTTGTTGTCAAATGCTTAAGTCATAGGTATAAGGCAGGAGCATGGCACAATAGCAAACTCTCCCCCTTGTGCTGATATTAGTGGAAGTGTTCATTCATATAGTACAGACCATAAATATTTGGTTAATGACACAAGTTTTGTTGTTTTGACTCTGTATTTCAGCACTTTGGACCCGAAATATGATAATAATTAGGGACGGGTGACATTTTTCTCCTCAAAGGAGAAAAACTGTACTTCCCACAGATTGGAAAATTGGCAATTTTTGTAAAAAATTTCCCACTTTTTTCACATCACTGGTAAGACTGAATTCCCACACACACACACAGCAAGTTTCCATTATTTTTCAACATGGATAGTATAAAAGGGGTATCAGGTTCCCACAGCATGTCATTCTGTGTTTGTGACAAATAAAGAATGCACCATCTTGTCAAGCTAGTTAGGATAGGCAAGTAAAGCAAAGTCAGAATAGTTCAGGGAGTCTTGTAGGAAGGAAATTAGTTCTCTGTGTTTGATATGTTTGCAGTTATTTTTTTTAAGGGCCAGAACTGAAAAAGCAGGTATTGTGGTGAGCAAATGACTGGAAACCTCTTATGGAAAGACAATTCCCCTGAGAACAGATATGGGGACAAGTGGGCAGATTACAGATATAAGACTGTCACTGCTTACTGAGTTTCCCTCCCACTAGTGGACAACAAAAGCTTGAAGCATCAGGGTAACCCATGCCATTGGCACACCACTTTGTGCATGCAGAGTTTTGAGAGACATTCCCACAAAGCTCTAGATGTGTTAACTAAACTAGAGCAGGTAATAGCAGAATGACTTGTATCTAGCTCATTGAAAGCTTTTGTGTCTGCTGAGCATGACTAACATGATAGCTGCCTTGATCATAGGTGATATGGTGCATGTACTCTGCTTTGACCATGTGTTAAATTTAGCTGTGACTAGATTCTTCTCAGAATTGAAAACCCTCAGAGAGATGCTGAATTTTGCCAACAAAATATGCCCCATTTTAGCCACTCCAACAGTGCTCTTGATGTATTTTATTCCAAACATGAGTGTAACAACCTGCACCATCACCAGCTGAAAATGGAGGTCCCACTGTGTACCAGTTAGGATTTCACATTGTACATGCTAGAACATTTGTATGAGCAGAACAAGGTCATGTGGAAAGTATATAATGCAAAACTGGAAGACTTTGGAGGAAGCATATTCTCACCGGGGCAATGGCAACTACTGTGTGATGTATGTGAGCTACTAAAATCTTTTGTGGAGGCCACCTTGCTGGTTAGTTGTACTGGAGCACGAATTAGCGAGATTATCCCACTGATAAATTTACAGAAAAAAAAAAAAATAAGGAGCACCAGTAATGTGTTTATACAAGCAACAAGAACATCCCAACATCTCTATGGGACTTGCTCCTAGAGAGTGGGTTAGTAACTGATATACACAGACACTGCTTCTCCTAGAAGTGATTCTACTGCATGTGAGATGGTTACAGCATACTTGCAGAATAGCTGTGTTCTAGGCAGAAAGTATGACCCCAGGGACTACTGGGACACAAAACATTGTGTGTGGACAGCACTGGTGTAACTGTTAGTTACCCACCAACAAACATGTAGCCTGAGTGGGTTTTCAGTGCATCTAGTTATTTTGTAAATTACCTTAGGACACGGCAGCCATGTTGGTAGACTTACATTTCAAAAGACAATCAAACCTAAGGTACCAGAAGTGGACAAAACCACACATGGCAGGGAAACCCATGGCTCATGTACTGTTGGGACCACTGCTATGACCACTGATTAATGTTTGACAATAATAAATTATATAGTACAAGCTTAAATTAGACTCAAAGATGATAATGCAAAAAACTGATCTAGCTTTCAAAACCATGAATAATGATGATATATACACATCAATCACTCCACAACAGACCACCACAAGTATCTGACACATTCAGTGTACGTTGTAACTTTTTTTTTTTAATTCTCTCTCAAAAAATAATGTTTAGCAAGCAGCAGGCTTACCGAAAGGAAAGTGTATATAACCATAGAGCTCACCAAATACAAAGAAATAATATGCTGTATAGCCTTCCTGGGTAGGGGTGGGTGAAAGGTCCCTTCGTGTTCCCATGAAAAAAATCCACAAAAACCACATTTGCCATCTTTTTTAGGGAAAATCTGCTTTAAAGAAAGTAATTAAAATGTTCGCTGGTTTCACACCTTTATGTTTTTTTCACCTTCTTGCTATAAAAACATGCTGTTTTCCAGGGAGTGAAACACAATACCAGCAGCTACAGAGCAAGAGAGAGAGGTGCTAGGCTGTTGCTGTTGTGAATAGCAAAACTGAGACACTGCTATCACCACAAGAATTTTTAATAACAATAAAAGGAGGACCTGCAAGGACCGTTATGTGACCATTGAGTCTGAGGAAGAAGAAGGGACCACTGCCACCAAAATGAAAGGGTCTGGATGCCCTGGTTCACAAAACCCAATGCTAGCCAGTCCACCTGCATCACCCCGAGGGATCTTGGGGAAATTTTTGTCAAGGGCAGGGGAATAATAGGGTAGTAGAGCGAGTAGGACAGGTCAGCTATATATGCCTGCTGCCAGTGCTGCCCCTACTGACAGTGCTGTGCCTGCTGCCAGTATGGGTGGGCAAAAAGTGAGAAACATTTCCTGCATGACTTTTCTCCTTTTCACCAATGCTAAAATTTTCCTCCTTTTTTAACAAATTTTTCACCTATATCTCTTGTGGGTACAATGTTTCCTACTGTAATATTACTTCCTCTGAGGGCTGTAGTGGAGAGTGCTTTTGTTCTTTGCTCACAATACTAACTTTCTGCTTAAGTGACACTGACACATATTTATGATGATGTTAAGTAATAATAAATTAATGAAGGACAACCTTCAATGTGGCAGATGTGTATTGTAGTGGTGATGGAGGACTGGAATGGTGTGTGTATGTGTGTGTGTGTGTGTATGTGTGTGTGTGTGTGTGTGTGTGTGTATGTATATGTGGCTCTTTTGGAGGGGTGGCCGATAGTACTATGTTTCAGAGATCGAATGATTTTTCACTTTTTACTTTTGATTTATCCTGCACTTGTATGCTGTATCTTTGAATTTAAGTATTCACTTTTTTGTTCTTTGATTACTTTTATTTATTTATATTGGTTATTTGTTGACACTTTATACACCATTGTTTAGATGGTGTTAAAGTTTTTTGCATTTAGAAGTGCTTAAAAAGCTGATCTAAATGCAAAAAAACGTATCTCTCAAACCGCTATGGTTTAAGAGATACGGACGTTTAAAGTTAGATTTCTCCAACTGACAGCTGTAAAGCTGTCAGCAGGAGATTCATGTCGGTCGACACGTTGGCGCTTGAGAAGTGCCGAGATCTCCTTACTTACAAGGAATCCCTTCATTGGAATGGTCTAAAATGTGTGCCTGGACAAAAGCGAACTTTAAACGCCCGTATCTCTTAAACCATAGCGGTTTGAGAGATACATTTTTTTTGCATTTAGATCAGCTTTTTAAGCTCTTCTAAATGCAAAAAAACTTTTTTTAGACATTACTAACACTTTAAGACCTGTTTGGCACATTGAGGATAAATCTAGGCATTGTGACTTTCTTTTGATACATTTGATGCTATTTTCACCTGATCTCTATTACTTGAGTTTATAACATACGGATAGACCTTGGTATATTATGGAGTAACTGGGACTACTTTTGTAAACTAGTTATTATTCTCATTGTATCCTTGTTACTTGAGAATACATTATATTGTTAATACATGTATGACATATCAGTGTCCCCCTCCAATTGTGACATATTTGTTTTTAATTATGTTTTAAATGTGAGTCTCTATATATTTGGTTTAGTAATAAATAAAATAAATTAAAAGTTTCTGTTGTAGGGATTCTTCTATTCCCTATATTAGCTTATTTTTAAGTTGTCCACCCTATCATGTCACAGTTAGTAAAAAAAAAAAAAAATTATATATATATATATATATATATATATATATATATATATATATATATCTCCTATAAAATAATTCACTAGGATGATTGTCACTATGCAGTCATGCACAGTAGAGACTACAATCTCTACTGCACATGATTGCATCACATGAGTGAGGCGATGCAAGACTGCATCTTGTGGAGCAGTGAGGTAACGGCCTCTTATCCCTTTGATTGCCCAAGGGGTACACAGCTCATTGAAAAGCAATGCATTGGGTACCCCTCTGGCACTCAAAGGGGTAACATTACCTGGACCTTAGCCCGTGTACACGGGCTTTTGCACACACATACATATATATATATGTTGTAAGGTCCCTTCAAACACGGTCAGGACAGCCAGGAAGTTGTAACTTAAATGCAGCTTATTGTAACAGCAACAACAAAAGAAAAGTCTCTTTCCAATTTTAGGGTATGCTTCTCCTTTAAATCAAACAGGTTTTTGACACCAAAATAAAAAGAACAGAAACAAACAGGCCTACTCCTTTCTTGAGGCTAACTCACAGTAGTTCCCTCACTACCAGTTACTGGCCCAGCTACTCTGGGTTCCAGTACAAAACAAATAAAACAAGCAGACATGCAATTTTTTCAGTTCAGAAGCTTGCTCACCATTCCTTGGTTTCAGAGGCAGGCAGGCAGCCAGCCAGCCAGCCAGCCAGCTTGCCGGTCTCCAAACACACTATCCCAGCGCAGTCTGACCACACCCTGCTCTTTCAGACCTACTATATAAGTTTGAGCTAATTAACCAAGAGCAGGTGTGCTAGCAGAGGCAAAAGACAAAACTTAACCCTTTACTTGCTGGGATAAACTGCTTGTTGTAGCCTATGGCTGACGTATACATAGTCCTGGACTCTGCCACAATATATATATATATATATATATATATATATATATATATATATATATATACATAACTAAAAAACAAAATCAACAACTTCTTTCCCAAGACTTCCCCAGCACAGAGACAATAAAAGCAAAATCAGCAAGCAGTTTGGACCCCAGCTGCCTGTGTCTTGCCAATCAGTCTCACCAAATTTTGGGGTATTTAGTGTCAACCTCCTTCCTTCTTTCTCCTGAGTACCCCCAGACTCGCCTAATACAGAGAACAAATGTCCTACCTAAAAGACAAATTAAACTAAGCTTCAGTTCCCCTTTATTTGACTATCTTCTCTAGCTCAAAAACTGCTGCTTTCTCCTCTCACAAACACAGAATGGCTGCCTGACACCCTTGGATATGGCTTTAGAAAAGTAGAGAAAACTTTCATGTGGTAGAGAAAATGTTTTCTTCGCATTGATTTCAATCCAATGAGTTAGGCAAAAAAGTGGGAAAATTATACTTTTCGTGGGAAATTTTTCACCAAGCGGAAATTGCCATTTTTCGCCAATTTTGGTTTCAGGAGAAAATTTTTGCCCATCCTTACTCAAGAGTAGGGAGGGGCAAAAAAATTTTCACCTCAAAGGAAAAACAGTAGAAAAATTGCACTTTTTTTCAAAGCAGTACATTTTTGGAGAAAAGTGCCATTTTCTTCAACAGTTTTCACCTATCTCACTGAATTTTTACCCACCACATGGCAAGTTTCCCTTATTTTCCTTGAGGCATAGTATAAAAGGGGTGTCAGGTTCCTGCGACATGCCAATCTGTGTTTGTGAGAGGAAGAGAAACCAGAACATTTTTGAGCTAGAGAAGACAGGCTAATAAAGTGGAGTTGAAGCTTAGTTTAGGGAGTCTAGTTCTCTGTATAGAGGAGTCTGGGGGCACTCTGGGGCTGTGGAAGGAGGAAAGTAGGTTGACCCCAAGTACCTCAACATTCAGTGTGACTGAAAGGGAAGACACAGACACCCGTGATCACAGTTTCTTCCTGATCTGGCTGTTATCACTGCTCTAGGGGATTCTGGGGGTGTAGAAGGGAGCAAAGGAGGATAACCACAAATCCCTCAAAATTGTGTGACTGAAAAGATGCAGGCATTTCTGATCCAAGTTCCTACCAGATCTGTCTGTTAGATCTGTGTCATGGGAGTCTGGGGACATAAGAAGGGGGCAAAGGGGAATTATCCCAAATACCCCAACATTCTGTGTGACTGACTGGGAACACACAATCGGAGGTGATCCAAGTTTCTGTTATTTCTGTTCCAGAGGAGACTGGGGAAAGAAGCAGTTGAACAGGGTGTGTGGCTTTTTTGTTTTTTATTTATAGTAATAGGGATAGAGAATCCAGTTAATAAGTAGCAATTTGGACAAGGGAATTGTTGTTGCTATAGTTTACTTGAATATTGCAAAAGCCTTTGATACAGTGCCTCTAAACAGTGCCTCTCAACAGGTTACTGCATAAATTAAAAGGCTTCAGTTTGGGCAGTATACACGGATTGAGAAGTGGTTAAATGATAAATGGCAGAGAGTTGTTGCAAATTGAACCTTTTCAACTCTGTCTAAACTTATAAGGGGTGCCACAGGGTTCAGTCCAGGGCCCAATGCTTTTTAATTTGTTTATTAATGATCTAGAAGTGGAGATTGAAAGTAGCATCTAAATCTTTGCTGATGACACTAAGCTGTGTAAGCAAATACATACAGAGTTGGTTGTTTTTTTCTCTGCAAAAGGATTTAGATAAACTAAGTGAATGGGCAAAAAAGTGGCAGATGACATTTAAAGTAGATAAATGTAAGGTTAAGCATTTGGGCTGTAGAAACATGTTACATATACTCTAAATGGGAAGCCACTTGGGGAATGCTCATTAGAGAAAGATTTAGGAGTACTGATAGACAAGACTTCACACCAGTGTACAGAGTCACTCAGCTGCTGCAAGAGCAAATAGGGTACTAGCCTGCATAAAAAGTGGTGTAGAGGCTAGGGATGCTAATATTATCAGACTCCTATATAAATCATAGGTTAGGCCTCATCTCGAATATGGAGTACAATTTTGTGTGCCAGTTCTTAAAAAAAGACACTGTTGAAATTGAAAAACTGCAGAGATGTGCAACAAAACTGATAAAGGGATTTGGAGGATCTGAGTAATAAAGAGAGACTAGCCAAACTGGGTTTGTTTACATTAGAGAAGAGACATCTAAGGGGTTATATGATTACCATTCACTAATACATTCAATGTTACGAAAAGAGCTAAGCTAAGAGCGAGAGGTCATTCATTATGACTAGAAGAAATGCTCTTTTGAATAAATCAAAGGCAGGAATTTTTTACAGTAAGGGAGGTAAAGCTATAGAATTCTTTGCCTCGGGATGTTGTACTTGCAAATAATATAACTGCTTTCAAAAAAGCAATGGATGACTATCTAGTACAAAACAATATTGAAACTTATTACAGGTGGCTTCAATGCAGATAGGTTTTTGATCCAGGGAATTATCTGACTGCCATTTGGAGTCAGGAAGGAATTTTTTTACCCACTTGGGGCTATTTTGGAAATGGCTTCAGGGTTTGTTTGTTTTTTTGCCTTCCTTTGGATTAACATGGGTGTTTTGGCATGGGTGGACTTAATGGATGCTTGTCTTTTTTCAGCCTCGTCAACTATGTTACTATATTAATTATTATTATTATTAATAATAATAATAATAATACTACGATGTTAAGTAAAATTATAGGTGACAGAGACAGGGACACTGATATGAGCTGTGACAAATGTATGAGTAAAGTGGTAGTTAAAAAACTGACTACAGCCATGGTTGCTGTAGCATGTGCAATAAATTATGGTGATAACTCTCCTCGCAAGGAGTATGCAGTTTATCAAAGTCCACCAAAGGTTCAACCGCCACCAGCACTATTAACAAACCATCTAAAAACACTGAAAACAACAAGTAGCATTTCAGTGTTGATAACATAGTGCAAGGAGGTGTAGCAGCTAAACCACCTGCTGCATTTGACTATGAGACAAACAAGCACAAATACACTTATTCAGAAAGTAGTAATTAATAGGGGTGGGAGAAAGGTCCCTCAGTGTTCCCACAAAAAATCAAAGAAAAACCATGTTGTCTGCTTTTTCGCAGGAAAATCCTCTTTAAAAACAGTGATTAAAATATTTGCATTTTTCACCCATTGGCAAAAATTCTTTGACATTTTTTCAATGGCTAGAAAGTTTCCACCAGTTGAGTTGCATGTTTTTCACCTTTTCGCTATAAAAAAGTGCTGTTTTCCTGGAAGTGGAACACAATAGAAGCAACTACAGAGAGAGGTGGGCGTGCTGTGCTGTTATGCTGTGATCTTTTAGCAAAACTGAGGCAGGAGAGGCTCATAGTGACTGCTATCACTGTGAGAAAGTTTAAAACTAATAAAAGGAGGAACTGGAAGGACCATTATGTGTCAACTGAGTCTGAGGAGGAAGTGAGCACTACAGAACCAATGCTGGTCAGTCCCCTTAAATCACCCCTAAGGATCTTGGGGAAAGGAATGTCAAGGGAGGAAGAAGAGGGTAATAGTGAGAGCAGGACAGGTCAGCTGCCTGCGTATGCTGCCAGACATGCTGCGTCTGCTGTAAGATATGCTCTGCCTGCTGTCGGACATACTGCCCCTGTTGCCACCAGTGTTGTGCCTGCTGCCAGTACTGCCCCTGCTGCCATCAGTGCTGTGTCTGCTGTCAGACATGCTGCCCCTGCTGCCACCGGTGCTGTGCCTGCTGCCAGTGCTGAACCTGCTGCCACCATAGATGAACCTGCTGCCAGTGTGTCTTGTAATAGGAGGGGGGGGGGATATGATGCCAAGTGTGACAGCAGGGGACCCTAAGTCCCACTTGCCATCCACAAGCAGTCCGCCAGTGCTAGTACTGCTTCTAATAAGGTCCAGCAGCTTGTTAGCATTAGGAGTGAAGGAGGACGGATAATCATCATATTAATAGTGACTGTGAGGAGGAAGATTCAGGGGCTGAAATTGATGTGGTTGGTGTTAGCAGTAGTAGTAAAAGTGATGGTGAAGCAGCTGGTGGGACTAGTGGTAGGGAAAGCAATTGAGACCGTACAGACTAGCGGTCAAGGGAGCCCACACCATTCTCCTGACCATGGGAGCCCCCTTCCCCCCACGGCATTGTCCTTGTGGAACATGATCCTGAAGAAGACAGAATTGTTACCACTGCAATAATATCACCGCCAGCAGGAGCACAGATTATCTGCCTGTGCCTGCTGCTAGTGCTGACAGTCTACCTTCTTCAGGTCCCCAAGAAATGGCAAGTGTGACATTATGGGACCCTCTGTCACATTTCTCATCACCTCCTCCAACCAGCAGTGAGATGTCTGTAGCAGAGCAGCAGCAGCTTGGAGGTACTAGTGGTGGTGGTGGTGATGATGAAGGTGGAGAAGCTTGGGTGGAAGAGACATTGATGACTTTTTTTTACCACCAACACCAGCAGCAACAGCAGTGAGATTTTGGAATTTACAGAGTTTGCTACTGCTCTAATTCCTGCTGCTGCTAAGTTGCAAGGGCAGCAAGATGCTGAGGAGAAGGCTAGCATGCCACAGAACACAGTGGACACAGTGGGAATGGGTTCAACAAGTGATCTGGGACTAAGGCAGGTTCTCTTGCCAGAAGCAGCAGCAATACTCCTGGTCCTAGTTGCAATGCTTGTTCTGAGGCAGTAGCAACAACAGCAGCAACATCCTCCTCTGCCACAGACAGTGAAGGGAAAGTGGAGGAGAAGAAGAAAGAGGACATTCTTCACCTTTTCCCTCCCACTTGTAGTCATGCGTGTTGAACTATTTTTCTCTTGGGGCAGGCACAGTGCAGTCATTACCAACAGCACTGTGCACAATTTGTGACAAATCAGTGAGAAGGGAAAAGGAGGGACCACACCATGGCACATCCACCCTGATATCACACGTGAAAAACAGACACCATGACCTTTATGTCAAACATGTTAAAGTCAAACACCCACCACAGAAATCAAACACTGTTGCAGTAACACTGACTCTCCAGAAAGGCAACAAGAGGCGAGGCGAGGCGAGAGGAGAAAGGAGCAACCCAGCCAGAGGCTGGAAGTTCAATGTCGAGCGAAACAACTAGCTCACTATCACCTTCTTTCGCTAGGGTTACTACATCTTCTGCCAATCCACCTTGTTCATTGTTACCTCCCCCGTCAAATGATATCCACTCTTTAGATGTTAGGATGTGGCAATTCGAGTCCACCCATTGCACTACCATGTGTAGTGCACTGAACACACATGGCCGTGTGGTGGAGGAGAATAGCAAGCAGGGCATCAAGTGGCATCTGAGGAGATTGCATGCCACAGAATATGCTAAGATGATGGCAGGGAGGGTTCATCGTTACTATTAAACTGTTAGCAAGTTGTCATGTGTCCTTAGCGGGGTGTGGTCCATGGGTATAGTGACAGCAGCAGTACTTCGGTTCTGGTGTCATGGTGTTTGGATACAGTTGTGCCAGGTGTTATTTACCACACACTGTGCACATTGTAGTTGCTGATGAGTGGCACAGTTCGTGCTCTCAAGGGAAACATTTCTATTCTAGTAACAACACACCCATGGTTTTGGAGGAGAGTCAAGTGGAGAAGAATTACTGGGCAACTTCTTTTCCCCACATATACTGGGGGCTACTTATTATGCTGCTACTGCCTCAGGTGCGTCACTGGAGCTAGTCGTGGCAAGTGGAACCTTCATCATCCATCACCCATGTTACTGCTGTTGTTGATCCCATTCCCTTTGAGCTGCTTAATCATCCTGATTCTTAAACAACTCAGCAGCAGCAAGAACAACAGTCACAAATTCTGCATCTACATCAGAGCATTTGACAATGGCCAGTGGCCAATTGCCAACACGACATGACCTGCTGTCACAGTAGTCCTACAAAAAAAGAAACAATTTTTGGGGGTTGTTTCTAACAAGCCTAAGTCCTACAAATCAATGATTCCTTAGGGCTTGTGCCTCTAACAAAACTTGCAAATTATCCTCTACAAAATGCTCTGTCATGTCAAGTATCAGTCTACCCCAGTGGCAGCTTATGTCGGGGGTCCATGTCTCTATCACTTTACATGCAAAATGTCTTATTTTATTCTATATTTGTTATTTTATTAACTGTCCCCCCAGTACCAGTCAAGAAACCCCACCAAACTCCACCCACCAACACAGGCACCCTCCTCAGACGCCTTTTAAACCATGTCTTATGGGTTTTTTTAATTGTATTTAGGATTTATTTTTTTATTAACTGCCCCCAATTCCAGTAAACAACCCCCCCAAAAAAAGTTTTTAATGTTCCCATTGATTTCAATGAAATGAGCTAGGTGAAAAAGCGAGAAAAAGAAGAAAACCTGTACTTTTCACAGGAACTTATTCGCCAAGCGGGAAGTGCCATTATTCGCCGATTTCAGTTTGAAGCATAAATTTTAGCCTATCCCTAGTAATGATCCTACAATGGGAAAATATGTGCAGAAGACAAAAAAGAAGGAAAGGAGCCCAACAGTGAAGCATAGTATGAAGCACGGTATGAGGATAAGTACTCAAATATAAAAATGGGTACTCACATAAATCTTGGTCAGCATATGACAATCGTGCAGATGGAGAATAATAGCCAGTCTTCACTCTGGGAGCTCAGTGATGACTGGAACGAATCAGCTTGCAAAAAGGATGGCTTCAATATGTTAAAATATTTATTATAAAATGATATAAAAATCCAACAATGAAAACCCAGTGAATGCACTAACTCGTTTCATGGCTATGCACGCCGCTTTATTGAAGATAATTGCAAATATGGGTTCTAGGAAGTGGAGCCGACATAACACACCATTTAAAAACCTCATATCATTTGATGATTGGACAACCGCTATGAGAAGCAACGGGGGCACAGCCAATACTATTGAATGCAAATGACGACACCATCAACGTGTAACGGTGACGTCACTTAGCAACCGGGACGCTGTCTATTACCCATATGTGTTCAAACAATGATCATGTAAGATCAAACATAACACAATAATAAAAAGATTACGAGAAAAAACATAAAAAACATTTACAAAAAAAAATAAATCTCAAAGGATATAAACAAATACCTTTCCCAACACAATACCAGCGTGGCCACCATGTAGAAGACTGTCTGGGAAATTGGCTGAGAGTGACGGACAGCCAATAGGCTGCGACCTCATCAACTCGTAACCAAGGCTCCGAAAAGTGATACAAACGACCCAGCAATAAACAGCTGGCTAAATCTACATGCATGGTAATCAAGCGGGGATCGGGCAAAGGGAGGAAAAGAAAAAGAGAAAACTCTAAACACTAAGGGCTAGATTTAAAGGCAGCCGTTAAACCATCCGCTAAGTAAAAAAGCCACATCGGCCGCAAAGAACACATGGTTTACGGCAGATTCAAAGGTAAGAGTACAAGAATAGCTATCGGGCGTAGGCACTACAAAAACACGTAACACAAAAACCAGCGTCGCACCTGATTTTGCATCACCGTGCGTCCCAAACACCCGTTAAAACACAACTTAAGTCAAAATGTTACATTACGGCTGCCGTTGTCTAGCAACCCTGATAGATGAACAAACAAAATTCAAACCTACAGCCAATCCCAAGGCCCCAAAGTATCAAAAATGTTCAAATACACCTATATATACCTCAAAATAACGGTCACACCCTGTCTGTGTTTCGAGTTTCAGCAAGCTAGAGCACAGGACCCAGGAGTGGAGGACAGTGTTTAGAGAGAGAGAGAGAGAGAGATAGAGAGAGAAGCATACACAGGAGTAAGGTAGAGGGATCTTGGAGAGAATTACATTTAAATAGACACATAGCACACTTTTGCACATAGCACATACATCCATACAAACACAAACACATGCACATACATACACATAGTCTTTTTTTTTTCATCACACCTTACACATTTTAAACTTTATTTTTACAGTGTGAATCCGTGAGTGAAAGTGTGTGACAGAGAGTGAGTGGGATCGAGTGTGTCTGTGAGGGCGTGTGAGAGTGCCTGGGTGTGAGTGGGTGAGTGATGGCTAGGAGAGGAGGATAGGAGAGAGGGATGGGGAGACTAGTGGAGGAGGAGGAGGAAGGTCAGGAGGGGATCCCTCAGCAGAGCAGGGGTGGGAGAGGGAGATACGCAGGGCGGAGGGGGACCAGGCCCACAAGAACAGGCACACTAAGAAGAAGAGGGACAGATCCTGCAGTGGGACGAGGGGTAGTGCCTGTGGACCACCACACACAGGCAGGGGCAGAGCAGGCAGGACACTCCGGGTCTGACTCCTCGCATGCCGGAGCTGAGGGGGACAGGGTCAGGGATCCCCGATATACAGAGGAAGAAAACACGGCCCTCGTGGAGGCTGTGCTGGAGAGGGAGAGTGTCCTCTTCCCGGGGGAGAGACTCCCTGGCCTGGCTGCGAGGAGGAGAGCTGCCTGGAGTCAAATCTGCAGCAGAGTTAATGCGGTGGCCACCTGCAGACGGGATGTTGACTCAATAAAGAAGAGATGGGGCGACTGCAAAAGGCAGGTGAACAAGAAGATGGGGGATGCCGCCCTGCACGCCCGAGCCACCGGAGGTGGGCCACCTGTCCCCATCACCTTCAGCGCATGGGAGGAGAGGCTGCGGCAGACACTGTCATCTACCCTCATTGAGGGGGTCCCTGGAGGATCAGACACTGGGGATGAGAGGAGCCTCCACACCACTGGTAAGTGCATCACCACAAAACCACACACCACCTCAAACCACACACCCATCACAAACAAGCACTCACATCCCAACATCTGCCCTTCATTCATCCACACAATTGCACCAACACAGCACCCTGAGGGTTTAAACAGGACGCAAGACAAGGACAAATGTCAAGGTTCAACAAGCCCAAAACCTGTCCAACTCCCTGGTTAACCCTCATGTTGCTGTGCTGATCACACACAATACACACAAACCATGCTCAGTAAAGTGTTGTATGTCAAACATCACAATTGTTGTCACACAGTGTTACCCATGTTCACACAGGGAATCCAGCACATAACCCCATGAGTGCTAGAGGGATCATCAATGCAGCGCTCAACAATGCTTTGGCAACCCCTCTGGTACTCAAAGGGTTAACGAGACAACAAACACATGTCGATAGGTTAACAATTACATGACACATAGGGGACATTCACTAAGCGGTGAAAAAGAGCTGATGTAGAGAATTTGACACTTACATACCCTCACTTTACCAATTACAATGTTAGTCTATGGAGAACATCCAATAACAGGATTCAAGCTGCACAGGCCCCATTGTGTGGACTCCATAGAAAACATTGCAGATGGGGAAATGAGGTCAGCGGAGAAGTCAGCATCATAATCAGTTCATCAGGTCCACTTAACCGCTTACTGAATCACCAACAGGATGGATCAGGTCACAAATCACAGTGCCACTGAGAATAAATGCTTGTATGTGCAACACCCAGGCCAAAAACAATCACACATAACTAAAGGTGAAAAAGTTGGCCTTGGTGTTGTGTATGCAATCATTTACGCTAACTTCAATTTACATAGCTCACATTTGATTCACATATAGATCCTCAGGAGTGCTGATGCCATGGATGGATGGTACACCAGACACTATTTGCAGGATACATATGGGAACCAAATATGAACCATTGAGGTTTGGTCAATAACAGGCCAGGAATTATGGATATCTATGATCGGGTCTGGCTGCCTCACACAGAAGGATGGATGGGCTGATCCAGTAAAAAAAAGGCCTCAATCAATGATATCCTTCAATACTGGCTTGATTGTTGCCCCTCAGGATTCAACTTGAACAGACCTCATGGACAGAATCCTGTAAGGTACATCAATCCCTGATTGCCACGGTGGTATCCCATGCATCACAATGCAATGCATAGGATACCATCATGACAACCAGAGAGGGACATGTCTAATCTGACAAAATCCAGCACTGTACGGGATGAACTGATAACATAGGGATGAATACTACTTGACTCACACTGCAGATCTATTCCAAAAAGATATGTACAGAAAGATAAACGAACAGATATGTATGTGGATATGTCCCTTTCAAATGGGTACAAATAGGTCCCAACAAGATGTAAACCCAGAGTTCGGTTCAGTACGTGTGATTCTCCTACTGCCCATATATGTGCACCCTCAACAAAATAACTCATATTGATATCATCATCAGAGTACATATACCTAGTATATTACACCTTACTTGGATGGATATCAGTGGTATCTATGAAAGTTAATTTGTGATGGCTGTACATATATAGGCAGTAAGACAATCACATGTACTGAACAGATCTCTGGGTTCATATCTATCAAGGATATGTTTGTACCCATATGAAACGTACATATACACACATATCAGACCATATTCCTCACTGTGTACCTTGGCATGGCAATGGTTAATTTCACTTTGATGTAACATTGCAGGCATCATAAAGAGATGTTTAGAAAGATGTTACTGTATGTGACAGCTGGAGATGTCAGTCATATGACCACACGGAGGCTCTTCAGCGGACCCAAAACTGAACCAATTGGAGATGGATCCATCATTGACATGGTCCACAGAGCGTGCTTACAAACCAGGAACATTTAGTAGACAATGGCAAAGATGTAGTTATGTCCAAATGGGTCAATGTGGAGTCTGCTGAAGAGCCTCCGTGTGGTCATATGACTGACATCTCCAGCTGTCACATACAGCAACATCTTTCTAAACATCTGTTTATGATGCCTGCAATGTTACATCAAGGTGAAATTAACCATTGCTATCCCGTTAAAGAGATAGTAATACCTAAAATGTGAAAGGAAAAATACATGTCATAGGATTGATCCACCGGGTAATGCAAGGGTATTCCCACTACTGAAAGGTGTTTCATCACAAGAGTATAACAGCTCAAAGTTGAATATTCCATGAATGTTGCCAGACCATCCTCTGGCTAGCTTTGGTCCAGGGAGCATAAATCCACAAATGATGATGTTGCAACAGCGCAAATGTACAATTTCAGGCCACTGGGATGTGGCACCAAAGGAATTCAACTCTGAGCTGCAATACATGTAGAATAAAACACCCTTCACCAGTAGGAGTACCGTTGTTTCACACAGGGGGATAAACCATACAACATATATGTTCCTTTACACATTTCAAGTATTAATATCAATTTGACACCATCATGGCTAAGTTTACTGATCACACAATCTCAATCCTCCACACAGGTTATGTGTCTCCAGCACATCAGGAGCCCATGGAGGAGGCCACCTCACCACCCAGTGAGGAGTATATGGAGGAGGGGACCAGCCAGTGGGCACCGTACCCAACGACATCCACACCTCTTGGCCAGCTGGATGCCCCAACTCTGCCTGCACCACCTCTGGCTGCACCAACTCTGCCTGCACCAACTCTACCTGCACCAACTCTGCCTGCACCAACTCTGCCTGCACCACCTCTACCTGCACCAACTCTGCCTGCACCACCTCTGCCTACACCACCTTATTACAGTGACTGGATGCCCCCCACCACCTCCAGGAGCTATTATCCTCCAGCAGCAGCAGCAGCAGCAGCACCACCACCACCACCAGGGAGGCAATGGCTGCCCGGTGATGTGGCCACCACACAGTACGGGCCATACTCATCCCCGACTGACCTACCCTCCTGGATGGCTCCCCAGCATGGCTCCAGGTATGATCCCAGGTGGGGGCCAAGCACATACCAGTGGCCAAGGTTTGACCTTTGGCCACTCGACTACCAACACCTGGGCCTGCTTGGGGAGCCCCAACACCCTATGCGAAGGGACGTGTTTACCCCACCACCTCCACCAGCAGTGGGTCCATTGATGTGGTGGGCACATACCCATCTGCAGCACATACAGCACCAGCAGAGGAGGACACAGCACCAGCAGAGGAGGACACAGCAGCAGCAGAGGAGGACACAGCACCAGCAGAGGAGGACACAGCAGCAGCAGAGGAGGACACAGCACCAGCAGAGGAGGACACAGCAGCAGCTGATTCACCAGGCACAAGCAACACCAGCAGTGAACGGCCCACGGGGATGGAAGCAGAGTGTATGGCTCTGCAAAGGAGACTACTCCGGTCAAGCCTCTGCACCAATGACAACATCACCAGGAGCCGTAGGGAATCCCGTAGAAACACTAACAGGATAGAGGCAAGGATCCATGCCCTGGAGTCGGAGGTCATGAGGATCAACACTCAACTCCATCAGCTACACACGGGGGTGATGGACCTGCTTGCACAGGTACTGGTGGAGTTGAGAGAGCTGAACCGCAGGGAGGACTTACGGTTGGAGAGGGAAAACCTGCGCTCCACAGAGGGATCCACTGCCCCCACCACCCCCTCTAATGTGACCCCCGAAGCCACACCTAGGGGGCAAAGGGTGACCAGGAGATCATCCAGGTTATCCACTTCTGCCACACAGTCTAAGGCCCCCCCCTAAGAAAAAAAAATAAAATGCCCAACATGTTACATTTCCCCTGAATAAAAGAACATTGTGCTTTTGAATCCTGTCTGATCTGCTTTGAATTTGGTCATAGATTGGGTGGCAGAGTTGTCTCCAATGCATTGCCAAACAATTCAGTGAACACAACTTCTGCCTAGGTAAGATGTTTGTGGGATGTTACAACATGGGTTCACACACACATCGTTGTACAAATTCAACTGTAAATACATCCCTGTAGCCATATTACACAACTGTGTTATATGGCAATGTTGTGTGTTGATTTTGCATAACAAAACATTCCCCTTAGCCCAACATTTGGTACAACATTGAACATTCATCTACATCATATGTTGTGTTTAACCCTTTGATAGCCAGAGTGGTAGGCAACGCATTGCAAAGAAATGCGTTGGGTACCACTCTGGCACTCAGAGGGTTAAGGGGATAACCAAACAAACGGCTTAGTGGTGAGATAACAAGCAGGACAGATAAATGGGACATGTATCCATATTCTCTTGGATTCACACACTCATTGTGCAACAGACTGACTGGGGAAGCCAATGTTTTTAACCTAGGATTTCAATGTGTAGCACACACATTGATATCCTGGGGTGAGCATTGGGGCCTCCAGTAAGTTGACTTGTTGTTTTTCCTAAGGGTGTAACAGACTTCCCCAGTGAAAACACTTGTCCACTTGGTCATGTACTGTGATATGTCCCAGTGGAGCAATATCACTGAACATTGATTATACTGAGCAACACATTAACTGTGGACAGGAATTCACTGTGGAAGTATGTCCCCTTTATCACCTCTTTATCACTCCCACAACACATTAGTGTATCACTGCCACCATCTGTTAGCGTGAATACATCACTGAGTCCACTCACTTGCAAACAAGTGGTGGAGTCCTGTGATATGGGTGATGCCTTTCCATTTATGGGGGATACTCTATCCTGAGTGTGGTTACGCCTTAACAAACATATGTGTAATCCAATATATCCTCATAGAGACACTGATGATTAACTAGTGATGGTTCTTCTTTATTGTGTCTCAAAGTACATTAGAACGTACATGTGTTTTCTGTGTGTATTGCCTATATGCATTGAACACTTGTATGAGAACACTAAATGTACTTTGAAACTAGATCATACTACTTGAGTAACACTTCTCCTCTGCTCATGTGTTGTCCACAAGGTTTGACAACTCTGTAGATGAGCATCCTAACTGTACAGGTTATTACACTTGTGAAATTGTGTTTTCAGTGTCTATATGAGAATGTTCAAGTAGAGGTCTGTGTGAACCTCCTGTCAAATATTGCATCACTAACAACATCACCAGAAATAGCAAGGGGTGATCTTTATGAAGGTGTTGTCAAGACATCAATCCAGACACATGGAAGATCTTCAGATCAAGGATGGATCATATTATGGATGCCTGTGGGACAAGAGGACAGGATTTGGAGCTATACACCTGAACTGATCATCAAGCAACAACAATTTCGAATTTATAATCCCCTCAATCTTCTTAATTACAAGTAAGTACACAAACCATTGCTTGACAATATGTTGTGTACTCATCTGTAACCAATTATGTGGAGAACTAAGGATATGTGCCCCAGCCCTATGGATATGTGCCCCTGACATGAATACACACATCAACAAGTGTTCTGAGAGCTCCATGGAAGTAATGAATTTGGGCTGCCACTGTGAAAGTGACAGTGGCAGCCCAATGTCATTTGTTCCATGGAACTGTTAGGACATATTTGTTGATGTGTGTATTCATGTCGGGGGCATATATGTCTGCACACTCACAGGTCAGCATGGAGTCCCTGGTAATCTGATCTACGTCTCATGACCTCTACATTGTGTGACCATACCACTGTACATCCACCCCTGTGCTGCTCTTCTCAGCTGTAGCACAGTACAGGTCCCATATTGAGTCCAATGGCCCTTTAAGCCCTGATGTGACGGAGTATTATCCAATGCATAGCATTGGATAACACTCTTTCGCTACAAGGCTAGCATGGTTGCTCTGGCTATGCTCATGGCAAATCAAGTTAGCTGCTGTCAATCAAGCCCTGTAAGGCGATGAACATGGGTTATGTGTTGTACCTTGTTTCTCCTGAGGGTGTGCGTGATATCCTTGGGGTCTGTATGTCAACGTGGAGAGTGGAATGGAGGATGGTTTTTGAGTCCACACACACAATTTGCCACGTCCGCTGCCAGTGCAGTGCTGTGTCACTGTTCCTGTGGGGTGAGACAGAACAAAATGTGCAGTGTGGTTAGTGTCACAGGACTGATGGGGGACTTGCATGGATTGTTTGCATGCCTGTGTTATACTCACATGTAAAGTGTTCCGTGATGAGCCTGTCTCTGATCTGTGTCCCTCTCAGGGTCTCCTCAACGTGGCCGATGTCCATGGGCACTTCCTGTATGGGGGGGGCCTGGATGTGCTCCAGCAGCCTGGTGTCCACTGCGATGTTGTGCAGTATTGCGCACGCCACAATGATGTCGCACACCTTTCCAGGTGCATACTGCAGTGCTCCCCCCGAGTGGTCCAGACATCGGAATCTTGACTTGAGGAGGCCAAAGGTCCGTTCAATGGCATTCCTCGTTTTGCCATGAGCCTGGTTGTACCTTTCCTGGGCATGTGTTCAAGGATTGGCCAGAGGGGTCAGTAGCCAGGACTTGCATCCATAGCCAGCATCACCTGTGTAATGTGAGTGACATGGTGAGACAGGGAGCACATGTTGTGTGAATGATGTTTTGTGTGGTGGACGTACTAGCTGTGGGTCAGGAGCATGCTAAGCAGTGTTGTGTGTACGCCTGTGTATGTGATGTGATTTTGTATTGTGAACTCACCCAAAAGCCATCCCCCTGTAAAAGTTCCATTCTCGAAATCTCTGTGGACTGAGGAGTTTTGGAGAATGTATGAATCATGTGAGCTGCCAGGATACTTTGCACAGACATTCATTATCCTCATATGGCTGTCACACACCATCTGCACGTTGATGGAGTGAAAGTTCTTCCTGTTGATGAATATCTGTGCTTCACGTGCTGGGGCCTTAATCCGGACATGGGTGCAATCTATAGCACCCATGACCCTGGGCATGCCTCCCCTGGCGTAAAAGGCCTGCTTGACATGTATCCAGTCCATGTTGGTGGTGGGGAAATGTATATAGGTACTGGCCTTGTTTTTGAGGGCTGGCAGGACCTGGGCCAGCACCCTGGAGAATGTGGCCTGTGACATGCCAGATGCGTAACCCTCTGTGGACTGGAAGGCCCCGCTTGCCATGAAGTGTATGGCACAGAGTAGTTTCTGCAGGCCAGTTAGGGCATGGTTGTGGATGTAGATGGGATCCACCTGCTCCTTGATGACCTCATACAAGGCAATGATGCTGTCAGGCCTCAACCTGTAGCGATCAATTACCTCATCATCGGTCATTCCAAAGAGGGTGACCCTTCGGCGGTATACCCTGGGCCTTGGTGGTCGTCTATACATCCTCTGCCCTCCAGGTGGGGATGGGCTCCTGTGTGGCTGCTGAGCCAGAGCCTCCTCACTTGCAACAGGTGGTGGCTGTTGATCAGGCATGCTTGGAGGTTGCTGATGTTCCCCAGCTCTCTCCCTTGCACGCCTTCTCCGCAGCCTTCGCAACAATATGTAACCCAACATACTGTTTGCTGTTTCTATCTGTCTCTATCTGTCTCTCTCTCTCTCTCTCTCTCTATCTCTCTCTATCTCTCTCTATCTCTCTCTCTCCCTCCCTGAGTGGAAAACAAGCCACAAGTGAGTGTGTTGAGTTGTCCCTTTAAGTACTTGCTAGGGCGTTGTGTAGGTGTGGTCATGAGGTGAGTGCTGACCAATGGTGAGTTGTTTTTGTCCAGGTAAGTGTTTACAGGTGTGTGTGTGTGTTATAAGATTTGGTGTGTTGTGCTTGTTCTGTGTGTGCCATTTGCGGGCGTGCAGTTGTGGGGTGCAGGTCGCGTGTTGATGTTGCCCAGGTGAGCTTGTATTTGCAGGTGTCCGCTTTGTGTGATAACCCCCATTGTTCCGTGCCATGTTGTGCTGGTGTTTTTTAGTGTGTCGTTGTCCCTGTGGTGTTGGTTGTTGTTGTGTGTGTAGTGATTTGTGTTGTGTGTGCATGTTTTTGTGTTGTTTTGGCATTGCACGGGT
The DNA here is from genome assembly GCA_037306005.1 of Rhinophrynus dorsalis. Classification (NCBI taxonomy): domain Eukaryota; kingdom Metazoa; phylum Chordata; class Amphibia; order Anura; family Rhinophrynidae; genus Rhinophrynus; species Rhinophrynus dorsalis. The sequence goes on from CM074724.1 coordinate 131,677,009, forward strand.
TAATTTTCCCATTTACATGGTTGTGCGGTAAGCATTTTGTGTATTTTCCTATGTAACAGGTGTTTTGTTTTGGCCGTTAAGTGTCTAACGGCTAAAAAAAGTGGGTCTTAACTTTTAGCCGTTAGGTGTGTCTTTTTTTCAGTCGTTATCAGTACCGCAAGCCTTTGAATAGCTCTGGGGTATGTTTTTCCATGCGTCTGAATGCACGTAAGTGTATCGGCCGTAAGGATTCTACAACTGCCGTTAGCTGTTCTTTAGACGGATCTTTGAATTGCAACATGTCACTTAACGCACCCGTTAGAGATTTTTTTTGCTAACGGCTGCCTTTAAATCGAGCCCTAAATGTCAAATATAGACACGTTCATAAAAATACACACATATGTATAAGAAACATAATATGATGCAATAATATGACACAATATAATATGATCTAATAATCAACAGATTAATCTGTCAACTAACTAATTAAACACAGAAGAGTACCTATAATAATAATAAAAAATAGATAATAGATGAAAAGAAATTATATATATGAAAATAAAAAAATAACAATATATGTATGAATATACGTGAGATAAATAATAATTGTGAATAATGACCAATGGATCAGATATATCCATGTGTATCTACACTAATATATATATATATGTATAGTGCTACTAAATGGAAAGTGGGAGGTGGAAAATGATGAACGATGTGAAAAATAAAAAATGAGCGGTGAATGATTTAATAAATGAATAATTGGATATGTGTGGTGAAAATAATTGTGGAATCATATAATTATGTTTATTGATGTAAAATAAATAATATGAATGTATACACAATAAAGAATGTGTAAGCTACATTTAATTGTGCTATTATAAAAGTGATAAAATGTTTATGTATGGAGTATAAAAATTCCCCTAGATGAACAACTCTAACAAAAAAAATAAAAAAATATATATATATTTATGTAAATAACAACATGTGCACTTGAATTAAGTCTGAACACATCTGTTCCAACAAACAAAATAAGGATAAATAAGGTATACATATATATGAGCATATATAACTCTATATACACATATGTGTATAGTATGTCATGAATATTCTGTCTCCTGAACCTATATACAAATCAGCATTTATATAATAATAGATATATTTTCTCATACATAGACTCTATTGTTTCATTAAGGCCATATGGAATTAGGGTTGACAATTTGAAGGGCAGGACCAATATGATATGCTTTAGGATATTTTCTTTCTGTGAAAGGCACTAGAGGGCTAAAAGAGACCCTGGGTAGGATACCATTCATATAGAGCCTGCAAATTTGTATTGCACGTTCATTCCTGGTTGAGCATCTCTGACTTTTAATATACATATGCAAATTACCCTTGGGATAGGTCACCCCAAGGGTAATAGGGGGAATCCAGCATTGGACCCCTTGCTCACAGTGCTTAGAGAGATCAGTGGCACCTCAATGACAAGGTCCAACTAGGCTGAAATGTACGTCTGGGGTTGGCTGCTTCTCTTGTTCAGAAAGGAATTGCCTGGCATTTTGTAGTTGGACTACTGTAAGGGCAGAACCAATATGATATGCTTCAGGATATTTTCTCTCTGTGAAAGGCACTAGTAAGATAAAAGAGACTGTACCCTGGATAGGAGCCTATAGAGCCTGAAAATTTGTATCGCAGGTTCATTCCTAGTTGAGCATCTTTGACTTTTAATAGACATATTCATCAGCATTGTCAAGCCCCACTCAACCACACACACATTACTAGTGTTGAGTAACCAACAGCAACACAGGTTATTAACATCCACAACCTTAGCTATGATGAGTGTCTCTGCTGCTGTTATAAGTGCAGCACCTGTGACATCTAGTAGGCATACAATTGCTGCAACATCTAGCTCTAGTCATAATAGCAGCCCCTCCGTAAACCCACAACCTATGAAGTGCACAGTATGATGATATTTTGCTCACGATCCAAAAGAAAAGCATGTGGCTATCTGTTGTCTGCGTAAGAAGCATTTGTGCAGGGAGCAAAGTACTTCCGGTCGAGTTGTTTTGAGGAGCTGCCCGATCGCCTGATACTGTTAGGGGAACAGATAAAACAACCCCAAAAGCGTAAATCTCTGCTAACATGGATGTGTTTGGTTGAAAACACTAATTTGTCAGTATGTTTCCTATGTTTTGTGATGGACTGGTGAATTGAAGCCTAATTAAGTTAACATTGCACTAGGAGCACCTTCTGTTTTCTTCTAGAATTTGTGCATGGAGAAATCAGGCTCACACCTAGGCACCTCCTCAATGAGATCTCACCTGAAGTACAACCACAGTTCTGACTGGGAGACACACCATCAAAATGTCAGACTTGCCATGATTAGCAGCAGCAGAAGTACTCATAAAAGTTCTCGGGGCTCTGGGGTAAATAATAGAATTGTCTTGACTAAAAGGTCATCTAGGTAGGGAATCAAGGAGAATACTTAAGAACACATTTTAGCCACCAAGGTTGACTTGACTTTTGTGAAGACTCTTGGAGCTGACCCTAGGCCAAACAGAAGGGCAGTGAACTGAAATTGACTGTCCTGGAATGTAAAGCATAGGACTCTCTGATTATCTTGATGGATCTGGTTGTGCAGATATGCTCCCCTCATGACTAGAGAGGCTAGAGACTCCCTTGGAAATATAGTCATGATGACAGAGCACAAAGTCTCACTCTTGAATCCTGGACCAGTGCAAAATGGTTGAAGTCCAATGGGATTGCATCCACCATATTTTTGGGGAACCATGAAGAGATTTAAATAAAGTAAAGTGAAAAGTTCCTGGGAAGGAACAGGGATCAACATATGCCTGTCTATCAGGGTGGAACCTCATCTAGGAAATGATGGTGAGGAGGAATGTACTTATAGTCTATGTGGTATCCTCCTGCAATTACCCACAAGCCCACTGATCCAGGACTGAAATGGCCCACTTGTATGTATGTATGTATTTTTTTATATAGTGCCATACATGTTCATATTACTTTACAGAAATAGTAATAGTACAATACAAAAACAGAGGACTGGGTTCAGAGCATCAGGCTAAAGTGCAATCATTGCATTATTAGCTTACAATCTAATTAATAATCATCACAAAATACAGAGACAACAGGAAGAGGATCATAAGTGCAAGTACATGGCTTCAGTAAAGGAAGTGCAGAATGATTATAATGCGACTGTCAGTGTGCACAAGGAGAATATTGTTACTGAGATGTCTCCTTGAGCAGGTGGGTTTCCAAGGGATGCTTGAAAGCGATCAGTGTGGATGACTGACAAATGGTGATGTGAGGACATTCCAAATACTAGGGACAGTGAAAAAGATTGCAGCCATTCATGCATACAGAAAAAGGGGAGGCTACTTCCTATAGACAGAGGTGGATAAGGACCCTACCAGTGATGGTGGTCTCCTCGACTTTAGGTTTCTGAGCAGTCTTCTTGCCTGCCAAAGCCTGATTTAGTTTTGGGGAAGGATGTGTCTGTGCTCTCTGTGGAATCAATGCCTTAAACTCACCCCTGAACTGGTGGGGGTAACAAAAAACATTTGTTTTCTATATACCAAGGAATGCTTGGGGAACTAGAGGTAGCAAAGTAATCTTGACCCCACTGGAATAGGTGATAACAGTCTCCAATTGTTTGTCTACAAAGAGAAGAGAAACCAGAAATTTCTTGAAGATTTGGACAGCAGATCATATCTGAAGCCAGAAAGTGATGCACAGCTACTGAAAAGGCTGAGACCTTGCCAGAAAATCTAGCAGCATCAAGGTCTGCTTCTAGAAGATAAGCATTAGCTTCAGGGACCTTGGATAGAAAAGCTACCAGGTCAAGCTTAACCACATCCCCTTGAATGGCATCCAAGGGCTGATCAACACAGATAGTCATGGCCCTATTCACCCAGGTAATGGCAAAGATAGGGCACGAAGTTGCACGAGAGGCCACAAAATTTGATTTCAGAAATGAGTCTAGGCATTTATCAGCCTGATACTTAAGGGCTGCTGCGTCCACCAGTGGCAGCTCCGTATTCTTGGCAAGACAAGAAATCAGAGGATCAACCACAGGATACATATTACCAAGGCTCCTATTATTGGAACAGTCTCATATCAGGCATCTTCATCCTTCCGGGTATAACGAATGGTAGGAGGAAAGACAAGAATCTCCGTATTGCATCTCTTAATAATGTCAGGGGAAGAAAAACTATGATTAGAGACTTTTGAGACATGAAGCATCTCCAGGATTGCCAGAATAAGTCCCTCTGCTGAGGGGAGAAAGTCATCCTCATAATAGTTCCCCAGGGAAAGACATCAGTCCTCCCTCAGCAGAGGAATTCCCAATTACATGTGTGTTACCCCAAAATTCAGGGATAAGTGCCTGCTGGGAGGCACAGAGTTGAGGACCCATTGAATAGATGAGGGGATAGAGGCAAGTGAAAAATAAGAGCCTTAAAGTGGAACTGTTATGTTCCATCTCCCCCCCAAATTGCCTTTCCCCCCTCCCCAATTAGCTTAAACCTATGAAAAAGCCATCTTAACCTCTTTGGTAGCAAGGGGGACAGAGCTGCCATCTAATTTATGTTTAGAATGATTGACAGCGCGCTCCCTCCACCTTCTACCTTAAGCCTGCCCCCAGTCTTTTCTCAATGGCTGCGACCCGCTGTATAGCCAGTGTTAAAAGCTCTAGTGCTGGCGGCTCTCCAAGTTTCTACCCTCTCATATCACACTGTCTGCTAAACTCAGATGGCTCATCTCCTTCCACGCTTTCTCCAGGTGCTCCTCATGTCTCTTAATTCTCACTGTGCTCAGATACCACACTCTGGACTCTGCTCCCTCTTAAGTTCACATATTGCTCCAGTTACTGGCAAGATGGGAACCTAAGCGGGAGTAGAGTCCAGAGTGTGGCATCTGAGCACAGTGCGAATTAACCCTTTGAATTCCATAAAATATCCAATGCACTGTGTTGCAATGCATTGGGTACCTCCCTGGCACTCAAAGGTTTAAGAGACAAGAGGAGCAAGAAGAGAAGAAGAGGAGTGGTCGGGGTTTGACAGAGTGTAAGATGACAGGGGGAGCACCTTGGAGCAGGGCACTTCCACAAGATGTTCTTGAAGAGCTGGGGAGGGAGATCTGGGGAGGAAAGTGGGAGGAGATTTGAAGAGCAGGGGATGTGCTTCAGAGCTGTGTGGTACAGCTGGTACCTCAGAACGAAAAATTGGTAACACCACTTGGTAATTTTTAAAAGCTCTCATCTGATAAAGTATTGAAAAAAAAAAAAGAATTAACCTATGGACACTATTAATAGTCACATCCAGTGTCAAAGTGTCTTGCGGGTGAAAGTTCCACTTTAACCCAAACTGGCTCTTGGTCAGCCGATAAGGCCCCGGAGGTGTAGGGACCACTGTGCAAGAGCAATATAATGTACCAGAATACAGTCTGGGAAGCCCAATCTGGCAGGTGGAACAATGTATTAAAAAAGTTAGGGGGATCTTGGAATCCTTAGCTTTGGACTTAACCATGTGTCCTTTAGATCCTAACATAGAAGACCCCACTACACAGTGTAAAACACAGTCAAAATAGTAGGGAAAATGGTAGAAAAAGTACTATATCTGTCTGCAAGGAGTTAAATTGGTACGTAGGAGTCAGATTCTGCTCAGCATGCAGAATACAATAAAATAAAAAAAAGTTGGAAATAGCAATGAAAAAATAGCAAATCAATAGAAAAGCCCACTGTCATAAACACTTAAGTGGGGAAAAAGCACCAGAGTTGTGGAAGGCAGTGCCTTTGCAAAGACACTGAAAGCACTGAAATCCCTACCTTTAAAGGAGCCAGATCATACTCTGACAGGCAGTTAGCGGTAGGCGAAATCTCTCGCCATGTTAACGTGGGAAATTGTCATGGGCTGCTGGTCAGGAAGGGGTGCTGTAAAGGTTTGTTTGACACACAGACACAGTGGTTTAGGATAAAACACAGTTTTATTGAAATCACAGTAATATAATAACCCTCAAAGGTCCTGTAGTATTTAAGCAGAATAATACAGACACACGACAGGTTACATATACATATGCCTACACAGGTCCAGTATAACCATAAAGTCCATAACAGCATATAGTGACACAGGTCAGGCAGAATACGATGAATTCCTAGGAGAAAGGTACTGCATGGGTTAATGGTCTTCAATGAGTGTAAATAGTCCCATGTGAAGAGAGGTCTGTGAAGGAGCTCACTCCATATAGAGAGCTTAAGGATACAGAAATAGGTTAGCAGAACAAACATGAACTGCCAGAGTAATGACAGGAATTGAGTAACTTATGACACTGCCGTAGCAGTAACGCAGACCAGGACACTTGCACTTTGCCGGAGCAGTAATGGAGACAAGACCAATGGCACACTGCCATAGCAGTAACGGAGACAGGCCACTTGCACTCTGCAGGAGCAGTAACGGAGACAAGGCCAATGGCACACTGCCGTAGCAGTAACGGAGACAGACCACTTGCACTCTGCAGGAGCAGTAACGGAGACAAGGCCAATAGCACACTGCTGTAGCAGTAACAGAGACAAGGCCAATGGCACACTGCCGTAGCAATAGCGGAGACAGACCACTTGCACTCTGCAGGAGCAGCAACGGAGACAAGGCCAATAGCACACTGCCATAGCAGTAATGGAGACAAGGCCAATGGCACACTGCCGTAGCAGTAACGGAGACGAGGCCATTTGCGCTCTGCAGGAGCAGTAACGGAGACAAGGCCAATGGCACACTGCCGTAGCAGTAACTGAGACTAGACCACTTGCTCTCTGCAGGAGCAGTAATGGAAACAAGGCCAATGGCACACTGCCGTAGCAGTAACAGACACTAGGCTACTTGCACTCTGCAGGAGCAGTACGGAGACACAACTGAACATTGCCGTGAATGGACTGACTGGGCAACTGAGCAACTCACCCTGAGATCATAACCAACCGAAAGCGTCACAAAATGCCTGATGGATAGGAATGTCGCAAAGGCGGCACAGAGGCAGCCAGAGCAGGAATGTCAACCAAGCTGGGTCGAATCACTGAGTAGGAACGTCAGCCAAGCCGGGTCGGTACACAGAAGCAGGAACGTCAGCCAAGCCGGGTCGGTACGCAGGAGCAGACGCAGAAGAATGGTCAGGCAATCCAGGTCGGTACACAGGCAGGAGACGAGATGCAAAGTAGTCAGGCAGGCCAAGTCAGTACACTGGGAATCACTGAGCAGAAACAAGCACTGGTACAGGAACACCACGAAAGGGCACCGGAGGGGTGCCAGAGCCCAGTATATAAAGGCCATACTGGGCAGGACAAACACAGAATAGCCAATGGGAGCAAAGCACAGTGTAGACTAACAGAAAGTAGCAAGGGGAGCACGGGCACCGTGATAGGTGCTGACCACAGCAGCAAAGGTAAATAAATAAAGTGGAACCCAGCAAGAAAACCAGCACACACACAATGAAATAGAACATGAATGTATCATGTATATATATATATATATATATATATATATATATATATATATACATACAAGGAAAACGCAATAGTAATGCAGAAAAAAACATTCGATGAAACAGAAAACAGCAGGGCCTCTGGGCACGGGGAAACTGGGTCTCTTAACAGGAGGGAGGTATAGGAATGAAAGGGGTGCAGCCAGCTCAAGAACAGAAGGGCAGCCAGCTCAGGAACTTAGGGGTACAGGCAGCTCAGGAACTCAGGGGCACAGCCAGCTCAGGAACACAGGGGTGCAGCCAGTTCAGGAACACAGGGGTACAGCCAGTTCTGTAACACAGGGGTGCAGCCAGTTCAGGAACTCAGGGGTGCAGCCGGCTCATGGAACTCAGGGGTGCAGCTGGCTCATGGAACTCAGGGTGCAGCCGGCTCATGGAACTCAGGACCCAGGGTCATAGGGAAAGAAACTAAACTGGGACTGATCTGAACTGATCAGTATACACTGTATAATCTGGCCCAGAGTAAGGGGAGAGACTGAACTAAATAGGGAGGAGATGACTGAAAGATGAGGACAGCTAGGAACAGAATCAGATCTCTTTAGTCTGAGTGCAGCTGCCTACAATGGCACCAAGGGAAGCACTGTGAGATACTGTGGCAGACTGAGGAGAGGACAGGATCATGACAGAAATTCCATGAAAACCACGTTTTTGTCCTCTTTCTCACAAGAAAATCCGATTTAAAACCAGTGATTAAAATTTTCGCATTTTTCACCCATTTTTTCAATGGCTAGAAAGTTTCCGCCCATTGATTTATGTTGTTTTCACCTTTTCACTATAAAATTGTGACGTATTTGCAGAAATCAGACCCCAAGTGCTAGTACTACTACTACTACTAAGATCCAGCAGCTTGCTAGCGTTAGGAGTTAAGGAGGGGGTAATCAATATCCTCCTATCAACAGTGACTGTGAGGAGGAAGACTCAGGGGCTGAAATTGATGTGGTTGGTGTTAATAGTAGTAGTATTCACAGTGATGGTGAAGCAGCCAGTGGGACTAGTGTTAAGAGAGTGGTAAGGGAAGCAATTGACAGCATCCAGACTAGTGGTCAAGGGAGCCCAAACAATTCCCCTGACCATGTGAGTCCCTTTCCCCCACTGCATTTTCCTTGTGGAACATGATCCTGAAGAAGGCAGAATTGTCACCACCACAATAATACCTCCACCACCAACAGGACCACAGGTCAGCTGCCTGTGCCTCCTGCTAGTGCTGCCAGTCTGCCTTCTTCAGGTCACCAAGAAATGGCAAGTGTGACATTAGGGGACCCTCTGTCACATTGCTCCTCACCTCCTCCAACCAGTAGTGAGCATTTGGAAATTTGTGGAATTTGCAACCTCTCTAATTCCTGCTGCTGCTGTGTTGTAAGGGCAGAAGGATGCTGAGGAGCAGGCTAATGTGCCACAGACCACCATGGACATAGTGGGAATGGGATCAACAAGTGATCAGGAACTAGGAAAGGTTCCACTTGCCATCAGCAACACATATACCAGACGTGATGGAGACTAGTTATGGTACTGCTACTTCCTCAGGCGCATCACTGGAGCTAGTTGTGGCAAGCAGAGCCTTCATCATCCATCACCCATATTACTGCTGTTGTTGATCCCATTCCCTTTCAGCTGCCTAATCATCCTTCTGCTTAAACAACTCAGCAGCAGCAGCAAGAACAGCAGTCGCAAATTCTGCATTTACATCAGGACATTTGACAATGGCCAGTGGCCACTATCCAACAGGACATCACCTGCTGTCACTAGGCCAGTAGGGAATTTATTTTTTTCTCAGGGCTTATTCTTTAAAAACAACATACAAAAAAATCATAGTCCTACAAAAAAAATTTTGAGGGTTTGTTTCTAATAAGCCTAAGTCCTACAGATCAATGTTTCCTCAGGCCTTGGGGCTCTAACAACAAATCTAACAAATCATGTCTCTATCACTTTACATACACATTTCTTATTTTATTTTATTGATTCATTTTTTATTAACTGTCCCCCCACCAGTCAAGAACTAGGAGTGGGCAAAAAGTGTGAAAAATTTCCTTTCCCCCCTATGCCAATATTTCCTCCTTTTCACCTATTTTAACACGATTTTTTGCCCGTATTTCCTATGGGTACTACCTTTCCCACTGTAATATTACTTCTTCTAAAGGCTGAAGTTTAGAAATAAGTGGCTGAAAGTCGTGAGTCCTACAGCAACATATGGCTTGAAAAATGTGTTAGCATGCAGAATGCATTTGTCCTTTGCCCACAACACTATCTTCCTGCTTAAGAGACACTGGCACATATTCATGATGATATCAAATAACAAAAAAAATAAAGTACAACCTACAATGTGGCAGATGTGTATTGTAGTGATGGTGGTGGGGGACTGGCATGGTGTAATTTGGGTATGTATATTGTTTTTACCATTGCCATTTGCTATCCTCCTTCTCAGATTATTGACACACATTACTTATTGGTGATAGCAGTGGTTCCAAGTGGGGTAGATGGTGGCAACCTTTCCTCACATGCCTCCTCCACCTCCTCATCTGTGCTGCTGTTAATATATTTGTCCTTGCTTTGTCTGTCATATGTGGATCCTGCTACTACTGCTACTGGGGCTAGATGCAATTCTACTGCAACTACTGCTAGCTATCAAAGGTGCAGCACTTACAGCAGCAGCAGCAGCAGAGGCACTTGTCATATCTAACACTGTGGAAGTTAATAACATTTGTTGCTTTTCCTGCTGCTGGATACTAAAAACAGGTGTGTGGCTGAGTGGGACTTGGACTTTGAAGAGGCGATGATGCTGATGATGACTGATAGGGTGACTTTTCATGGGAAATTATTCACCAAATGGAAAGTGCCATTATTTGCCGATTTGAGGCAAAAATTTCTCCCATCCCTACAGGAAGTATAACATACTGAAGGGAATATAGAGTGAAATGTACACGACAAACCATATACAAATAAATGCCAAAACATTTGGGCTCACAAATAGGACCAGCAGCACTCAAAAAGCTAACACACCAGAAATGTGCATTCTTCAGGCTTCTGTTGCAATTAAATAAGTCAAGTCTACCTTCATAGGTTTTATTGTGCTGTAAAAAAAACATATGCACTGGACAAACCATGACTGAGGAAGTGAGTAATAGGAGACTGCCTAAAGGGTAATTATATAGTCCCATATACTAAGTGATAAAGAAAAGAAGGTTAACTAATCAAACTGTGTACTTGCATCCTCCTCCTTCTTATGAGGTCACTTTAAAATTAAGTCAACTGGCAGGTAAAGTAGAAGGGAGGAGAGAGTCTCTGCCTCAGAAACCTTTTTTGAAGTGCCATGCCTTCCTGGAGGAAGAGACTTTACACCATGGTTTCTATGTTCTACATTGAATGACAGAGAAATGTAAACACATTGAAACATTAGTTTTTTTATAACTAATAACATGCTAGTTGAATTTGTAGTGTTTTGAAGTATATTTTACATTATTTTGTATAAATAAATCCCCATGTAGTATGGGAAGTGCTGTTTTCACATTTTGGATTTTGAGACAAATTGTTTTGCCCATCCCTAATAAATATATAGAATTTTCTTTATCTGTTGAATATGTGTAGAGATGTGAATTAAAGAGACAGCATCACATAAAAAAGAAAAAGGTTTATATCCATCTTGTGTAATAATATCTAGCATCTGCACAAGTCTTTCTTTGGTGCCATAGCCATAAGGTGTATCACAAACATGTACTTACTATGAATATGCTGGCAGCCAAGGATAGCCATGAATTCTGATTTGATTAACTAGGTTACTGATAAAATGTATCAAACCTAATACAGATAATTGTTTAATACTAAAACACAGATTCTTATTTTGCTGTTGTCAATTTACCTCAGTTAAGATAAACATGTCACTCATTAAGCTCGTATTAACAAAAATGGATCAAATGATCATCTATGGCTGCCTACATGTCATTATGAAATGCATGTTTTTCAAGAATTTTAAGACTGCTTCATCAAAGTAATAAACTGGACAAATGCTGTCTATAAGGACCTTATTTAAGAATTATTTCAATATTAGGTTATACTTAGCCTTCAAATGATAGTGACACTTATACAATTGTTTTTTGTGAGGGGGTTTCCAAATATGTAAACTAAGGTTTGTACCACTTGCTGAGAGAAGCTACATTTAAAATGTATTGCTGTACAAAGTTCTATTTTTGTAAAGCAATACCTTTAAACAATCTGTTTTTTACTATTGTGTTATTCCCTCACAGGTGCTGTTGGGGAAAAAGGAGACATAGGACTTCGTGGAGAAAAGGGAGATAAAGGAAGCACAGGTACAGGCATGGAAGAAGTATTTCTTTACCAAAATAGAAACAGAATTGGTAACAAGTTGGTAAAGAATGGGGCAAATGTAGATGCCTCATAATTGAGACTATCCATGCCCCATGACTAGCACACTCTCTGCACACCCATTGAATGCAACGTGCATGTAAGCCTACACGTTTAGTATTGTACTGATTGATTAGCCTTGAGCTTGAACTAGAGACCAGGCAGGTGTGAGGATATGGCATCACCCTTACAAAGCAATGCAATCAGGTTACCACCATTGTCCTTCAATAATCAAGAAACTACAAGCTCTAGTGTTATACCTTCCTGACTCACGTCATGCCATGCCAAGTAATATAATTGGTCCTGAAATAATTTGCTTCACTGTGGTGATGTTCTAGTTGCAGAAATGTTCTCCATATTATACACAATTTATATTTATATATGTTGGGATAAGGATTTTAGAAGACCCCTGAGCTTCTAGAGAAACGTATTGCACATATCTGTGGGATTCAAAGGGATAAAACACTCCTGACTCATAACAAGATTTGTGAACATGCCGGTTTGGACTGTCTTCCATGGGCATTCAAAGACATTTTTCCAGAGGGAGGCAAAGCCAAAATATGCCTCCTTGGCCAACCTGCTAGCCTCCGTGTTAATCCAGCCCTTTGGTCCCAGACCAGTATGTCTACCCTGGCCCAGCCCCCATGTTAATCTAGCCCCGGGGGGGTGGAAAAGTGCAGGAGGGCCAATGCCCCCTCATGCTCCTGCTGTAGATGCCCATGTTATCATCACAAATAATGGGGTCTGGCTGAGAGAAATTAAGCTGGCAGTAACCTATCATTCTTTTCATCAATCAGTCCTGCTCTATGTCAAATGGAGAAATTAGTGGATTTACTAGACCCTCTCTCCCTGTGTTAAAATAAAAATGTTTGTTGTTTGGTTTATTTGTGTTTGTTTGTTTGTTTGTTTGTTTGTTTTATTAATTCATATATTTTTCATATGGAGGGGGCTGCCACACAATAAAGCAGTGGTTTTCAAACGTTTAATGTCACAGAAACCTTTTGTTCAAATGAAATCCCCATTAAACCCTAGGTATAAACATATCAATATCAAATATATTTACTGGTAGCTGAGATTGGTAACAAGGCTAAATTACTAGGCTAAAATATATCAGACAACAGTTTCCAGTTAACATGTAACATTATTTGTTTCTTAGAGGTTTCTATGTTAGAAAAGAAATTTAACAGTAAACAATACTGCACATTGTAAAATATTTCAATCTTCTGCATGTCAGCTGGCAGTCACAGATGACTCTGTCCTCCATTACTTAACCCTTTAGTGATGAGGACTTTTGACCCCTGAGGACGAGAACAATTTTGCCCTTTTTAGTATTCCTTTGTTCAACCATGTTTTTCCTCTCATTTAGTTCACCTAAACAAATATATAACATAGAAGTAGGGTTTCCTTTTCATCCCACATTTATATGTATAACCCACCATTTCAATTGATAATGAAAGCGAGAAAAAATAAAAAAAACACAATTTTATATAGGTTTTCCTGTGCTAATTTGTGCTCAGTTGGTCCATTTTTATTAGGTACTGGATAAAAGGTATGAACAGTCATTTATACATCCCAAATGCCCCGTTTTAGGGGGTACTGTACGTCTGATGTGAAAATCCCTATGTCCCTCTTTCCCACCCTGGAGTTCTTCTTTTAGGAGATCAGAATATGTGATTATGTATGTATAACATTGCTTCACAGTAATAAAACTTGCATTAAAATAAGTTTATAGTGTTCTTACCAGTTAAATCCTCTCTATAGTCCATATGGAACACAGGTACCATGGAGTGAGTTCCTCCTTGGAGGGCAGAACACATCTCAAAAAACATTGTATTGTGGGTGGAGACACCCAGCTACTCCTCTATCTCAACTGTTTTCCCCCTGTATCTCCAGTTATGATGTGAATGAAACCACATCAACAGGGACAGCAAGAGAAGAAGAAGGAAGCTACTCTGAGAATAAAGACTCTAAACAAGGACTCCTATGTCCAGACAGGCAAGACCAACCAAGGTCCCTTTCACTGGGTGGGAGATCTGTATTCCATATGAACTAGAGAGAAAAAGATTTCACAGGTAAGAACACTAAAATCCTATTTCCTCTTACGTCTAATGTGGAACACAGTTACCATGGGGATAATACCAACACTAAGCTCCCAGAGATAAGATGATACTGGAGTTCCCCAGGACTATCCAGAATTGGAACAGCCCAAACATTAGCAAGTGTCAACAACACTAAACCTGCACAGCTCACTAGAACAAGAGCCAAGGGGGCTCAAAGAACAGCTGAGCAACAGTGAGGCCCAAGAAAAAAAACAAGTCCTTAGACAGGCAGGACTGCCTGAAGGACTTTGCAGCCATAGCTGGCTTCAACCAAAGCCAGGACATCCACACAATAGTGTTTAGCAAAACACTGCAAGGAAGACCAAGTCACTGGCTTGCACAACTGCTCAGCTGAAGCCTGATTCTTGTAGGCCCAGGAGACCCCCCCCCCACAGACCTAGTGGTATACATTGTTACCTTGAAGGGAACAGGTTTCTTTCTGAGCTCATAAGTCTGATGTATGGTAGACTTGATCCAAGAGGTCACAGTGACCTTGGAAGCAGCCTGACCTGCCTTGGGACCCTCAGGAATGACAAACAGTGAATCTGTCTTATGAAGGGACTCTGTGCCGTGCACATAAAACTGAAGGCAACGCACCACATCCAACAAGTGGAGATCCCTCTCCTTGTCAGACTTCGGGTCAGGACAAAAGGAAAGCATAATGATTTATGTGAAACTCAGAGACCACCTTAGGAAGAAATTTGTGAGAGGTTCAAAGAACTGCCTTGTCCTTGTGAAACACCAGGAAAGGCTGCTTGCAAGCCTGCAACTGAGACTTCTGCCAGAAGAAAAGCCATCTTACGTGTCAACTGATGCATAGGGATGGTAGCAAGAGGCTTCAAGGGAGGCCACTGCAGAACACACAAAACAAATTAAGGGAAAGCATGAGTGATCACCTGAAGGAACACTTTCACATCTGGAATAGTGGCAATACGTCTCTGGAAAAAGACAGAGAGAGCCAAGAGTTGAACCTTCAAGGAACTCAAGCTGAGTCCTTTGTTCACACCACCTGGAGAAAGGATAGCACCACTGGAAGGTCAAAATTCTGTGAGGACAGGTCCCTATCCACACAATAGGAATGAAAAATAGACCAAACCCTGTGGTAGGCCTTAGAGGAGACAGGCTTCTGAGCCTGGATCATAGTGGAAATCAACACAGAGGAGAAACAGCATTGGCATTGTACGACTGGACTCATACTGGATGTCCTCTCAACTGAGAGGTCCAGTACACCTATGGGAGATGGATCTCCATGAGTTCCAGGACATGCATGGACTGAAGAGATTCCTCTGCAATCCAATTGCCCTGGATCCCCTAGTGACCTAGAACCGCACCCAAGCCACTCAGGCTGACATCTATAGTAACTAGAGTCCATTCAGGAATAACAAAGGATTTTTCTTGTTTCAGGTTGCTCCTCTGCAACCACCACTGAGATCCCGTCTGGTTTCAGGAGGGATGGAGATCTGCCAATCCAGAAGTGCCAGATTTCCAGACCAGCTCTGGATGACAAGTCTCTGAAGCTCCCTTTTGTGCACCTGAGTGTAAGGCACCACCTCTAGTGTGGACACTAGCCTGCCCAGAACTATCATGTACTCCCTAACCATAGTAGAGGGCCACTCCAGGGCCTGAGACACCCCTGCATAACTTGCAGAATCTTGTCCTCTGGTAAGAAGACCTTCCTGTTAGGGACCAGGAACCAGGCAGACACAAAAATGTAAAATGCAAAACACCTTTATTAAAATAACAAAAGCAAACAAAGCAAAATCATGATCCAGGAACGTAAATCAAAAGACAAGCCAGGGTAAGGAACCAAGGCAAGTACTCAGACATGCCGGGGTCAGAAATACAGAGATCAATGATGTCAGGAACAAGCCAGGAGTCAGAAGGGACGTCAGAGGAAGCCAGGTCATGCACAGATAAATAGCAACTCAGGCGAACGCACTTTCAGCCAGAAGCTGACACAAGGGCAAGGAGGAAGTGAGCCTAGCTGCTTTAAATACACTAGAAGGGGTTTGCTGATAACAGTCAAGTGAATAACCATGGAAAATGAGAGGTCAAGGCAGTTCGTTAAGCATCAGCTGACTCAACCTGACCCAGGGAAGGAAAGGCAGCAGTAATCAATAGGCGAGTGTTAGACCAGATTAATCAAACCATGACAGTGCCCCCCTCAACGACCCCCCACTGCAGGGCAGGACCAGATTTGAGGGGAAAGCATGCAAGGAAAGCATGGAGGAGAGTGGGGGCATGCATGTCCAAGGCTGGAACCCACGAGCACTCCTCTGGACTGTACCGCTTCCAGTGGACCAAACATTGAAGCCTCCCTCAGAAACCTACAAGAGGAAACTATGGAGCAGACCTCAAACTCTTCATGGCCATCAATGGGCACCGAATGGGGTTGAGGAGTCACCTTAGTAAAACGATTACATACCAGGGGTTTCAGCAGGGAGACATGGAACACATTGTGTATCCGCATATTGGGAGGGAGGTCTAGGGAATCGGCCACAGGGTTCACACGTCAGAGGATACAGAAAGGCCCCACAAAGTGGGAAGCCAGTTTCTGAAAAGGCACTCGGAGGTGGAGATTTCTGGAGGACAACCAGACCCTCTCCCCGACCTGGTAGTCGGGTGCGGGTAGGCGTTTACGATTGTCCTGGAGCTCCTGGGATTGTTGTGAGCGTCGCAGTGTCTCTTGGACCTGCACCCATATGGAACAGATCTGCTGGAGGTGATCCTCCAGTGCCAGAATCCCCTGGGGAGCAAACTCATCTGGAATCACTGAGGGTTGATACCCGTAATTCAAGGTGAAGGGGGAGAGACAGGTAGAAGCCGACACAGCATTGTTATGAGCAAACTCCGCCCAAGGTTGCAGGTCCGACCAGTTATTCTGATGGTCTGAGATGTAGCACTGCTGGAATTGCTCCAAGGCCTGATTAGCCCTTTCCGCAGCCCCATTCGATTGCTGGTGATACGCCGAGGTGAAGGAGAGTTAGATACCTAGTTGCGCACAGAAGGACCTCCAGAATCTCAAGACAAACTGGCTACCCCGGTCAGAAATTATGACTTTGGGAACCCCGTGTAGCCGATACACCTCTTTGATAAAGACCTAGACAACTCTTTAGCGGATGGGCATTTTTTGAATGGTATGCAGTGGATTATCTAAGAAAAACGGTCGATAACCATAAGGATGACCTGTTACCGTTGGACAGAGGGAGGTCAACTATGAAGTCCATGGCAAGGTGTGACCATGGCTTCTCACCATTGGGTATGGGTTGGAGAAGGCACACACTGTAAGGTGATGGGGTGATTTGGTCTGCACACAGACTAGACAGGCAGCGACAAAGGCAGCAATATCTCTGTTATGTTCTGGCCAACAGAGAGATGGGAAACTGACCAGAGAAGCTGTTTTTTTCCAGGTTGACCTACTGATTTAGGATTATGGTAGGTAGAAAGTACCCTGGTATGGAGGTTAACAGGTACAAAACAGCGACCAGAGGGAATCTCAGCAGGTGCATCAATTTGGGCAGCCCGTATTCTCTCCACGGGGGGAGATGTTATGTTGGTACGTATGGTGGCCAGTACTCAGTCCGGAGGAATAATATGACTAGGAGGGCTCTCCTCCTTAGTGCCTGAGAACTGTCTAGATAGGGCATCAGTCTGGACATTTTTGGTACCTGGCAGGTATGGCCCATATAATTAAAATGAGACAAAAATAACTCCTGTGTTGGAAACAAGTGCTTGGCCTCGGACAGGTAGGTGAGGTTTTTATGATCCGTGAGGATTAAGATTGACACGGAAGTTCCCTCGAGCAAATACCTCCATTCTTTGAGAGAGAGTATTGTCTCCAGCAACTCACGGTCACTAATTTCACAGTAACACTCCGCAGGACTTAGCTTTTTGAAGAAATACCCGCATGGGTGCAGCTGGCTCTCAGGAGTAGGAAGCTGAGACAGGAGGGTGCCTACTCCTGTCTCAGACGCATCTACCTCAAGTATGAATGGAAGCTCAGGTTTTGGATGTGTCAAAATGGGTGCTGCAGCAAAAGCGGCTTTTAAAGACTCAAATGTTTTGATGGCTTCCGGGGACCAGTGAGTAGAGTTACCATCTTTTTTCGTCATGTCGGTTTTACCATAGAGGAAAAATTGCGAATACATTTCCTGTAGTATATGGAAGAGAGTGGAGACCTACAAGTCGCAGCCACTTGAGAACAACCGAGTTTTTCAGGGTCCATAGAGAAACCGACCTCTGAAATTACATACTCCAAAAAGGTAACCTATTTGCTGTGGAACTCACATTTCTCTAATTTGCAAAATAGGTTATTTTCTCTTAATCTTTGCAGAACTCGGGCTACATCTGCATGGTGGCATTCCATGGTGGCAGAATGGATCAGAATATCATCTAATTATACCACCACGCCTTGTTGAAGCATGTCCCTGAGCACATCATTTAGAAACTCCTGGAAAACCACAGCAGCATTGCAGAGACCGAAGGGCATTACGATTTATTCGTAATGCCCGCTCCTAGTGTTAAATGTGGTTTTCCAAACAAAAGCAAACAAAGCAAAATCATGATCCAGGAACGTAAATCAAAAGACAAGCCAGGGTAAGGAACCAAGGCAAGTACTCAGACATGCCGGGGTCAGAAATACAGAGATCAATGATGTCAGGAACAAGCCAGGAGTCAGAAGGGACGTCAGAGGAAGCCAGGTCATGCACAGATAAATAGCAACTCAGGCGAACGCACTTTCAGCCAGAAGCTGACACAAGGGCAAGGAGGAAGTGAGCCTAGCTGCTTTAAATACACTAGAAGGGGTTTGCTGATAACAGTCAAGTGAATAACCATGGAAAATGAGAGGTCAAGGCAGTTCGTTAAGCATCAGCTGACTCAACCTGACCCAGGGAAGGAAAGGCAGCAGTAATCAATAGGCGAGTGTTAGACCAGATTAATCAAACCATGACAGTGCCCCCCTCAACGACCCCCCACTGCAGGGCAGGACCAGATTTGAGGGGAAAGCATGCAAGGAAAGCATGGAGGAGAGTGGGGGCATGCATGTCCAAGGCTGGAACCCACGAGCACTCCTCTGGACTGTACCGCTTCCAGTGGACCAAACATTGAAGCCTCCCTCAGAAACCTACAAGAGGAAACTATGGAGCAGACCTCAAACTCTTCATGGCCATCAATGGGCACCGAATGGGGTTGAGGAGTCACCTTAGTAAAACGATTACATACCAGGGGTTTCAGCAGGGAGACATGGAACACATTGTGTATCCGCATATTGGGAGGGAGGTCTAGGGAATCGGCCACAGGGTTCACACGTCAGAGGATACAGAAAGGCCCCACAAAGTGGGAAGCCAGTTTCTGAAAAGGCACTCGGAGGTGGAGATTTCTGGAGGACAACCAGACCCTCTCCCCGACCTGGTAGTCGGGTGCGGGTAGGCGTTTACGATTGTCCTGGAGCTCCTGGGATTGTTGTGAGCGTCGCAGTGTCTCTTGGACCTGCACCCATATGGAACAGATCTGCTGGAGGTGATCCTCCAGTGCCAGAATCCCCTGGGGAGCAAACTCATCTGGAATCACTGAGGGTTGATACCCGTAATTCAAGGTGAAGGGGGAGAGACAGGTAGAAGCCGACACAGCATTGTTATGAGCAAACTCCGCCCAAGGTTGCAGGTCCGACCAGTTATTCTGATGGTCTGAGATGTAGCACTGCTGGAATTGCTCCAAGGCCTGATTAGCCCTTTCCGCAGCCCCATTCGATTGCTGGTGATACGCCGAGGTGAAGGAGAGTTAGATACCTAGTTGCGCACAGAAGGACCTCCAGAATCTCAAGACAAACTGGCTACCCCGGTCAGAAATTATGACTTTGGGAACCCCGTGTAGCCGAAACACCTCTTTGATAAAGACCTAGACAACTCTTTAGCGGATGGGCATTTTTTGAATGGTATGCAGTGGATTATCTAAGAAAAACGGTCGATAACCATAAGGATGACCTGTTACCGTTGGACAGAGGGAGGTCAACTATGAAGTCCATGGCAAGGTGTGACCATGGCTTCTCACCATTGGGTATGGGTTGGAGAAGGCACACACTGTAAGGTGATGGGGTGATTTGGTCTGCACACAGACTAGACAGGCAGCGACAAAGGCAGCAATATCTCTGTTATGTTCTGGCCAACAGAGAGATGGGAAACTGACCAGAGAAGCTGTTTTTTTCCAGGTTGACCTACTGATTTAGGATTATGGTAGGTAGAAAGTACCCTGGTATGGAGGTTAACAGGTACAAAACAGCGACCAGAGGGAATCTCAGCAGGTGCATCAATTTGGGCAGCCCGTATTCTCTCCACGGGGGGAGATGTTATGTTGGTACGTATGGTGGCCAGTACTCAGTCCGGAGGAATAATATGACTAGGAGGGCTCTCCTCCTTAGTGCCTGAGAACTGTCTAGATAGGGCATCAGTCTGGACATTTTTGGTACCTGGCAGGTATGGCCCATATAATTAAAATGAGACAAAAATAACTCCTGTGTTGGAAACAAGTGCTTGGCCTCGGACAGGTAGGTGAGGTTTTTATGATCCGTGAGGATTAAGATTGACACGGAAGTTCCCTCGAGCAAATACCTCCATTCTTTGAGAGAGAGTATTGTCTCCAGCAACTCACGGTCACTAATTTCACAGTAACACTCCGCAGGACTTAGCTTTTTGAAGAAATACCCGCATGGGTGCAGCTGGCTCTCAGGAGTAGGAAGCTGAGACAGGAGGGTGCCTACTCCTGTCTCAGACGCATCTACCTCAAGTATGAATGGAAGCTCAGGTTTTGGATGTGTCAAAATGGGTGCTGCAGCAAAAGCGGCTTTTAAAGACTCAAATGTTTTGATGGCTTCCGGGGACCAGTGAGTAGAGTTACCATCTTTTTTCGTCATGTCGGTTTTACCATAGAGGAAAAATTGCGAATACATTTCCTGTAGTATATGGAAGAGAGTGGAGACCTACAAGTCGCAGCCACTTGAGAACAACCGAGTTTTTCAGGGTCCATAGAGAAACCGACCTCTGAAATTACATACTCCAAAAAGGTAACCTATTTGCTGTGGAACTCACATTTCTCTAATTTGCAAAATAGGTTATTTTCTCTTAATCTTTGCAGAACTCGGGCTACATCTGCATGGTGGCATTCCATGGTGGCAGAATGGATCAGAATATCATCTAATTATACCACCACGCCTTGTTGAAGCATGTCCCTGAGCACATCATTTAGAAACTCCTGGAAAACCACAGCAGCATTGCAGAGACCGAAGGGCATTACGATTTATTCGTAATGCCCGCTCCTAGTGTTAAATGTGGTTTTCCATTCGTGGCCCTCCTTTATCCTTACCAAATTATACACCACCCGCAGGTCGAGCTTAGTGAACACCTAAGCTCGATAATAAGTGGAACTGGGTAGGTGTTTTTAACAGTGATACGGTTGAGCCCCCTGTAATCGATGCAGGGTCTCAGTTCTCCACTCTTCTTCTTCATGAAGAAGAATCCAGCCTCGGTGGGAGAACAGGACTTGCAGATGAACCCCCGGAAAAGCGCATCCACAACATACTCCTCCATGGCCTTATTGTCCACGACAGAAAGAGGGTAGACTCGACTTCAAAGAGGTATGGCACCTGATTGCAGCTCTATGGTACAATCGTATGGGCGGTGAGGTGGTAGCTCACCATCCCGGCCCTTATTGAATACATCACAGAACTCTAGGTACTATTCAGGCAGCAAAGAGACTTGGAATGTGGTTTCCACATTCATCACTTTTATTAGGTATGTCTTGAAACAGTTGGGTGACCATGCCATGACTTTGGCCCTTACTTAATCAAACATGGGATTGTGTTTGCGCAACCATGGATAACCAAGGACCACAGGATAGTGAGGAAAGTGGATCACCTGGAATTGTAAGGTTTTGTGATGGAGAGCCCCTACAGCCATAGACAAAGGAGCGGTTTCATGGGTGACCTTGGCGGTTGTAGGGGTCTGCCATCAATCACCTCAATGGCAAGTGGAGTAGTACGGAGCTGCAATGGGATGGAGTGATTCTGGGTAAAGGCACTGTCGATAAAGAGGCCTGCTGCACCAGAGTCAATGAGTGCCTCTGTAATAATGGAAATCTTGCCCCAAGAGAGCCCAATGGATACTAGTGGGTTATCCTTATGGATAGCCTGGGAAGCCGAGAAGCCACCGAAAGTCTGCCTTCCATAGAGCCTTAGGTGCAGGCATCTCCCTGGATGTGTAGAGCAAGTTCTCAATAGGAGCCCTGCCTTACCGCAGTAAAGGCACAGGCTCTCCCTCCTGCTAAAGACCTTTCCGAAACCAAAAGGCAAGTGAATCCAAGCTGCTTGGGCTCCACATCGCCAGAGGTCTTGAGACTAGGAGGCAGTGGAGGAGAGGGAGGCAGGGGTGGGGATTAAAAGCTTGGGGCTAAATGGATAGGATGCCTCCACAGGTGCTCCCTAAAGGAAGGTCTCTCACGGATTCGGGAGTCAATCAGGATGCAATATGAGACCAGTTCTTCTAAAACTCTGGGGAGGTCCCGGGCTGCAATCTCATCTTTAACAGTATACTAATGCCCATTAGAGAAAGCATCCACGAGAGCCTCATTATTCCAACCAACCTTGTCTGCCAGGGTGCAAAACTCTATGGCATAATCCGAAACTGTCCTTGTACCCTGCCGGATGGACATTAGTTGCTTGACAGCCAAAGTGGAGCTAGCCAATGCATCAAATACCCTTTTAAAGGATGCAACAAATTCAGGGTAATTGTATACAATAGGTTTCTGCGTCTCCCAAAGGGGATTAGCCCATGCCAAGGCCCTGTCAGAGACTAAGGAAATCACGAGGCCCACCTTTCTGAGACTGGAATGCCTGTGGTACCATCTCTAGATAGATACCAACCTGGTTCAGGAAACGTCTGCACTGGCTAGGGTCGCCCCCATAATGCTGGGGAGGCAGGGCGGACCCAGTCATGCCTCTAGCAACACTGAGATCACCATTGGTATCCAGAGCGGGAGCGGTAGCAGCTATAGGGGAAGCATGTGCCAGGGTTTGCTGAGGTGGTGGAACCAGATCCGCAGTATGGAGCAACAGGGTCTGGAGGGTTAATGCAAACTGGTCCATGCACTGGTCTACCTCATTCAGCCTGAAAAAAACATTCGGTGGATTGCCTGCTCCTTCTGGGTTCATGGCCCTTGTCTACTGTTGGGGACCAGGAACCAAACAGACACAAAAATGTAAAGTGCAAAAAAACCTTCATTAAAATGACAAAAGCAAACAAAGCAAAATCATGATCCAGGAACTTCAGAGGAAGTCAGCTCATGCACAGATAAACAGCAACTCAGGAGAACGCACTTGAAGCCAGAAGCTGACACAAGGGCAAGGAGGAAGTGAGCCCAGCTGCTTTAAATACCCTGGAAAGGGTTGGTGATAACAGTCAGGTGAGTAACCATGGAAACTGAGAGGTCAAGGCAGTTTGTTAAGCATCAGATGACTCAGCCTGACCAAGGGAAGGAAATGCAGCAGTAATCAATAGGTGTTAGACCAGATTAGTCAAACCATGCCACTTCCGTAGGTGGGTGCCAAACATCATACCAAGGAAAACTGGCTCCTGAGCCAGCACTGGAGATGACTTCAACATATTTAAGATCTACCCTAGGAAAACCAGCTACCGAGCCATCACTGGAGATGACTTCAACATATTCAAGATCCACCCATAGTGGACCAGGAGCTCCCCTGAAGGACTCTTGATCAAAAGGTCATCCAGATAAGGCATCATCTAAATACCCCGGGTGTGAATGATGGCCGCTAGGGCTAGCATGACTAGTGAACTATTGCTCGGAGTCTAAGGCAAAACGCAGATAGTGTTAGCTGTCTGGTTGAATCAGAATTTGCAGGTATGCATCCTGAAGGTCTAAAGATGCCAGGTACTCACCAGTAGGGGTGGAAGAAAGGTACAGCCGTGTTCCCATGAAAACCATGTTGTTGTCCTCTTTTTAACAGGAAAATCTGCCCATTGATTTACGTGTTTTTTACCTTTTCGCTATAAAAATGTGACATATTCCAGGAAATGAAACACAATAGAAGCAGCTACAGAGCGAGGTAGACATGCTGTGCTGTTCTACTGTGATGTTTTAGCAAAATTGAGGCAGGAGAGGCTCATAGTGACTGCTATCACTATGGGAAAGTATAAAAGTAATAAAAGGAGGTACTGGAAGGACCCTTATGTGTCCACTGAGTCAGAGGAGGAAGTGAGCAGTACAGAATGCTGTCCAGTCCCCCTAAATTACCCCTAGGTATCTTGGGCAAATTAATGTCAAGGGAGGAAGAAGAGTGTAGTAGTGAAAGCAGGACAGATCAGCTTCCTGTGCCTGCTGCTAGACATGCTGTGCCTGCTGTCAGTACTGCCCCTGCTGCCACCAGTGCAGTGTCTGCTGTCAGATGTGCTGTGCCTTTCGCCAATGCTGAACCTGCTGCCACAGTGCCGAAACTACTGCCATTGTGTCTTATAATACTCAGGAGGGGGGGGGAGAAGATGATGCCAAGTGTGACAGCAGGGAACCCTAATTCACATTTGCCATCCCCAAGCAGTCCCACCAGTGCTAGTACTAGTACTACTACTACAAAGGTCCAGCAGCTTGTTAGTGTTAGGAGTGAAGGAGGGGGGTAATCATCATATTAATAGTGATTGTGAGGAGGAAGACTCAGGGGCTGAAACTGATGTGGTTGGTGTTAGTAGTAGTAGTAACAGTGACAGTGAAGCAGCCGGTGGTACTAGTGTTAGGATAGTGGTAGGGGAAGCAATTGAGAGCATACAGACTAGTGGACAAGGGAGCCCACACCATTCCCCTGACCCTGGGAGCCCCCTTCCTCCCATGTCATTGTTGATGTGGAACATGATCCTGAAGAAGGCAGAATTGTTACCACCGCAATAATACCAGCACAACCACCACCAGGAGCACAGATCAGCTGCCTGTGCTTGCTGCTAGTGCTGCCAGTCTGCCTTCTTCAAGTAACCAAAAAGTGACATTAGGGGACCCTCTGTCACATTTCTCGTCATCTCCTCCAACTAGCATTGAGATATCTGTAATAGAGCAGTAGCTGCATGGAGGGACTAGTGGTGGTGATGATGATGATGGTGGAGAAGCTGGGGTGGAAGAGACATTGATGGCCTTTCTAGACCAAACTGAGAAGGAATGGGAGACGGTGATGGGGATGGGCATCACAACCACCACTGGCAATGAGCTTTTGGAATTTGCGGAGTTTGCAACTGCTCTAATTCCTGCTTCTTCTGAGTTGCAAGGGCATCAGGATGCTGAGGAGCAGGCTGTTGTGCCACAGACCACCGTGGACAAAGTGGGAATGGGTCAACAAGTGATCTGGGATTAGGACAGGTTACACGTGCCAGCAGCAGCAATAATCCTGGTCCTAGTTGCAGTGCTGATTCTGAGGCAGTATCAGCAACATCATCCACTGCCACAGACAGTGAAGGGGAATGTGGAGGACGAGAAGAAATAGGCAATTCTTCTCCACCTCTTCCCTATCCCTATTCCCTGAAGTCATGGGTGTGGAACTATTTTTCTCTTGGGGCAGGCACAGTGCAGTCATCACCAACGGCACTGTGCACAATTTGTGACAAGTCAGTGAGAAGGGAAAAGGAGGGAACATGCCTTTTTCACCCATCCCTAGCTCTGAGGACAAACAAAAGCAATGTTGCTGGCTCTGTGGCTAGTTACAGAATGTATTTTAGCTCTCTAGTGCCATTACAGAGGGGAAATTTCCAAGTACATATTAGACTAATTCCACCCAAAGGTTTCTCCAGTTTCCAAATGGCAGACAAGTTCCCACTGCACATGAAATGCCAGCTAACCCCAGAGCTATATTTCAGCCTTCCTTGAACCTCATCAGAAAGGTCCACCTGGTTTTCCTAAGGATTGCGAGCAAGGATCCACATCTGGATTACCCTTTCTCTTAGGGAAGACACACTAAGAGTTTTCAAACAACAAGCCAGGATATCGAGAGACTCCCAGAACAAACAAAAACAATGTTACCTGTTTTTCAGATAATCACCATTCAAGAGCATCACATTTTAGCTCTCTACTACAATTACAGAAGAACAGTTTCCATGTGAATATTAGTCTAATCCATGGTCCAGTTTCAAAATGACAGGCATGGGACCTAACTCTAGACATATGTTTCAATTGTATTTGACCTCACCAGTGAGGTGCAGTTAGCTTCCCTTGGCATTGAGAGCAAGGGGTCCTCATCTAGATGCCTGAAGACAAACACTGAGGATGAACAAAATCAATGTTGCAACATATTTTAGCTGTCTATTGTCATTACAGAGGAGAGATTTCTATATACATATTAGACTAATCCCATTTAAAAGAAGTGGTCCAGTTCTAAAGTAACAGGGAAATCCTCCTTGAAGGGGAAATACCAGATAACCCCAGATCTACATTGATGTCTTATTTGGATCTTGTTAAAGTGCATTTGCTAGGTACTGACTGAGAGCATGGGGTTCATGGCTGGATTATCCTCTACTCGTAGGGTAATGGGAGCACTGGAAGCTTGGATAAATCACAAATGGAACCCCCAGAAAGTATAACTAGATTTCTAGACCCCAAAAAACAAATGGGACATTTTTATAGCTTCTAGAATGGCGTACAAGGTATTTTAGCATGTATAACCCCATATCACTCAGGTATTGGTATTCCTTTAAGTAGATGGGAAACAGAAAGAAAGATGAGAAAAGTGGAAACAGGGAGGGAAAGAGGGGGTGAAGGAGAGAGAGGAGTGATGGTGAAAAAAAGGAGAGGAGAGGGGAGAAATGGAAGAAGAAGGAAAGAAAATGGGAAATGTAAGTGATCATACTCATTGTAGAGACTAGATCAGTGGGTCTCAACCAGGATGCTGTGGCACTGTGGGGTGCTATGGGTACTAGCTTAAGGTGCAACACTTTTCCTAGGAAGACTTTGATAAAAGTGGCAATATTGACTTTCAAATGTATATTTATATAAATTGTTACTCTTAATATATTTGTTTTTGTCATCGTGATTGAGAGCTCTAAGAATAACTATATATTTATATATATTTATATTTATAGCCTTCATAATGCTCTTGACAAGTGACTTACAAAATGTAGGTGTGTCCTGAGATATCCAGACTACGTATTAGGAGTGCCTTAAGCCAAAAAAGACTGACAACCACTCGACTAGATGAAGGGATGCAACACACAAAAGAACCTTTATTTTGTTAAAGCAGTGATTAAAAAAAAAACCTTCTCTCAGCAAAAACAAGGAAAGGTCATGGGCATTGGATTTACATTACAGCACAGTCCATGTAGCATTGTTGTACAAAATAGCCTGAACTTTTTAACAGAAATTCTGATTCCAGCAGCATTTTAGACTAGTCAGCTAGCCAGGATAACTCTTCTTATCCCCTTGTGGACAAAAGGGGTGAACAATCATTTCAAATCCTTAGCTCCCTAATGAGGGAGCTAATTGTAACTGAATCATTCAGTGTAAAGGCAGACAGGTGTTAACACAGTCACTGCCTGTCTCAGATGCTATATCATTATGATGTATGCTGTGAACAATAGGGATAATGATTGACTTCTTCTGTTTTTTAGTTGTTAGTCACTCCCACTTAGAAGGCATAATGTGCTTCATGTCTCAAGTAAGGAAGTGCTGCTTTTGATTCTAGATAGCCTGGAGTGTGTACACAGAAGGACACCTGCAACTGTGAGAAACTGATTTTTTACATATCTAATTTCTCTGATTATACAGTTTTACTCTATATGAGCCACTTCTTTTCTCATTCTAAATGTATGTAGAGAGGTCACTGTCTAGAATGAGAATTGGGATCTGTGTGACACTACTACTACACCGAATCAGTTTCTAAATAAACCAATGGGGGAGCATCATGAAACTGAAGTAACTATACAGACAATAATAAAACGGATAGGGTGGAGGGAGTAATCAGAAGATGGAAGGGAGGCTGAGTATTCAGGGGATGGGAGGGGGGCACAAAGAGCAGAAGTGGCAAGGCATATCGGCTAGATTAGATAGTTTACATTTACAACAGATTTATACTAAGGCTGCATGAATATTTAGTTTTATGCATGGGGAGCATTTTATAAGAGGCAATAGTTACATATAGTCTATTTGCAATAAATAAACCAAAATATACAAATAGTGCAGATAAAGATATAGATAGCAAATATAAAACGCAAAAATAAACATTAATGTCATCCTGTCTGTGTTCATTCCAATTTACAGATACAACCGTGACCAGCAAAGTTTCAACTATTGAATATCAGTTACAAACTTTAGAGAGAAAACTGTCTATGTTAATCAAAGGTAAGTTGTAACAGGTATAAGTATTAACAAACAGAACCTACTCTAACAATCTGAAATTAAAAAAAAAACTTATGAGGGTGGGGTGTGTGATGAAACAGGATGTTAAACTCTCATGTCCCTGTGATATGTGCGGATTACATGGACATTACAGGCAGTACATCTGCTATGGACTTTTCCTATCATAAGCCCTTTGAACTCAACCTCGCCATCTATTGGTTGAACCATGCATAGCTGCATTGTTCTGTGAACTGCCATCTATTGGTTGGTGACATGCATAGCAGCATTGTTCTGTGCACTGCCATCTATTGGTTGGTGACATGCATAGCAGCATTGTCCTGTGCACTGCCATCTATTTGTTGATGACATGCATAGCAGCATTGTTCTGTGCGCTGCCACCTATTGGTTGGTGACATGCATAGCAGCATTATTCTGTGTACTGCCACCTATTTATTGGTGACATGCATTTCTGTGAGTCCTGTGTGAGTGGCCAATAGCCAGGCAGTATGCAAATATGTTACTGTTGCATGCCTGTAGCTCCAGTCTTCAATGTCTTAATTCTATCCCCCCATCCTACAGTAAAAAATTATGATACCCTGTTAGTTTGATTATATGTTTTGTATTCTGTGTATCCTAATGAAAACCCAAATGGAATGGAACGAAAGGATGGCCAAAGTTTATGTTATTTTTTTGAATTAATCTTTTCCAGAGAACAGAGCAATGGTTTTCCCTACTGAAAATAGTGCTAAATTAATTGTGTTCAGAAATGGCTCTATGACTCTGTTAGAAGCAAAGTATGGGCTCCAGGAGGTGATGCTGAGGCAAGAGTTGACATTACAGTACCCCCATTAGCAGCTTCTATGACATTTTTACAGGCACAATATGGGCTTTAATAGATGATAGTGGAGGCAAATGTTGGCATTGCAATATCAGCAGCAGCATTAGACCAATCTAGACAGACACATACAGCAGCATAGCCTACAGATTTCTGTTTTACTGATGTAGTACTGGTGATGGCTGTCTAACAACAAAAAGCCCACCAACAAACACATATTAACTGATCTCAGAGAGTATAGGAGCAGCATCATCTCTGAATATATGACATCACAGTATGGGCTTCAAGAGGAAATGGAGGAGGCAAGAGATGGCATTGTAGGACCACCAGCAGCAGCATCTGTGACTACACTTTAGTTAAAACAGTAAATCAAATTTTCCTTTTTTTTTTTTTTTATTAAATTAACCCCTTCAGTGCCAGAGGCTTGTGCCATTTTCTGTACCCTGCAGGCCAGACACTTTTTCAGCATTTTTGCTATCCTTCTGTTTATGCTTGATTTCCTCTGGGGATTTTTAGTTAAATATGGAAAACTATATATTGTTTTTTTCAGAACGAATTGAGCTTTCTCATGGTACCTTACATGAAGAGAATTTTACATCGTGCAAAAAGCTATGATGTCATAATGACAAAAAAAAGTGAAAATTTACTAATTTTCCTAAAATCACATAATATGTATCAAAAACATTTACCTTGATTGAAAAAGTTTCAATTAATTGAAAAAGCCCCAAGTCCCCCGAGTAAAAAAATACCAAATTTGTATAGTTTTACCTACATCCATGGCTAGCGTAGAGCCCTAATCACCAGCAGCGCAAAATGACATTTTCAACTTTATAAACTAATATGCGCATTCTAGGGTTTTTGTGGTAAAACTACCCTAAAACAGTGGAATAACTATATAAAACTATATATTTCTGAAAAGTAGACAACCTGCCGCATCTAATGAGGGGTAACTTGCCTTCTTACCCCAAGCCTGGTGTGCACAAATGCCTCCAGAACATGGCGCTAATGAAAAAAAAGGCATTTTCTTACATTTCTGCCCCTTCAAATGTACTGAAATTTGTGAAAACCATGGCATTTCCAACTGTATTCATTAGCTAGTGCTCTTAGGAGAAAAATTACACCCCATTGGTATGAGTTTAACTACCTCAGGGGGCGTTAGAAGTGCAAAATGATACCTTCTACAACCTCAAATTTTTCTAACATTTTCTCAAACATTATTTGTCTGTACACAAATGGTTATAACAACTACAGAAGTGAAGAAAGGGTACACAAACCATACCATTTTGAAAAGAAGACACCCTGCCGCATCTAATGATGGGTGACTTGCCTTGTTACCTCAAGCCTGGAGTGCACAAATGCCTCCAGAAGGTGGCGCTAATGGAAAAAAAAGGCATTTTCTTACATTTCTGCCCCTTCAAATGTACTGAAATTTGTGAAAACCATGGAATTTCCAACTGTATTCATTAGCTAGCGCTCTTAGGAGAAAAATGACACCCCATTGGTATGAGTTTAACTACCTCAGGGGGCGTTAGAAGTGCAAAATGACACCTACTACAACCTCAAATTTTTTCTAACATTTTCTCAAACATTACTTGTCTGTACACAAATGGTTATAACAACTACAGAAGTGAAGAAAGGGTACACAAACCATACCATTTTGAAAAGAAGACACACTGCCGCATCTAATGATGGGTGACTTGCCTTGTTACCTCAAGCCTGGAGTGCACAAATGCCTCCAGAAGGTGGCGCTAATGGAAAAAAAGGCATTTTCTTACATTTCTGCCCCTTCAAATGTACTGAAATTTGTGAAAACCATGGAATTTCCAACTGTATTCATTAGCTAGCGCTCTTAGGAGAAAAATGACACCCCATTGGTATGAGTTCAACTACCTCAGGGGGCGCTAGAAGTGCAAAATGACACCTACTACAACCTCAAATGTTTCTAACATTTTCTCAAACATTACTTGTCTGTTCCCAAATGGTTATAACAACTACAGAAGTGAAGAAAGGGTACACAAACCATACCATTTTGAAAAGAAGACACCCTGACGCATCTATTGATGGGTGACTTGCTTTGTTACTCCAAGCCTGGAGTGCACAAATGCCTCCAGAAGGTGGCGCTAATGAAAAAAAAAGGCATTTTCTTACATTTCTGCCCCTTCAAATGTACTGAAATTTGTGCAAACAATGGCATTTCCAACTGTATTCATTATCTAGCGCTCTTAGGAGAAAAATGACACCCCATTGGTATGAGTTCAACTACCTCAGGGGGCGCTAGAAGTGCAAAACGACACCTACTATAACCTGAAATGTTTCTAACATTTTCTCAAACATTACTTGTCTGTACCCAAATGGTTATAACAACTACAGAAGTGAAGAAAGGGTACACAAACCATACCATTTTGAAAAGAAGACACCCTGCCGCATCTAATGATGGGTTACTTGCCTTGTTACCCCAAGCCTGGAGTGCACAAATGCCTCCAGAAGGTGGCGCTAATGAAAAAAAAAGGCATTTTCTTACATTTCTGCCCCTTCAAATGTACTGAAATTTGTGAAAACCATGGCATTTCCATCTGTATTCATTAGCTAGTGCTCTTAGGAGAAAAATGACACCCCACTGGAATGAGTCGACCTACCTTAGGGGTGCCAGAAGCACATCACTACACCTACCTGTTTGCTTCTTCGAAAATGGCGGCTTGTACTAAAATGTCCATAACTGTTACAGACATGAAGGAAAGGTATAAAAGGTATACCATTTTGGAAAGTAGACATTCTCCCGCATCAATTGAGGGGTCACTTGCCTTTCTACCCCCTGGGCTGAAGTGCACAAATATTTCCAAAAGGTGGAGCTATGGGAATAAATACATGTTTTTTTACATTTCCACCACTTCAAAGATACTAAAATAGGAACACGTACGTAAACCTGACACTTTTGTTTTTGAAATTATCTGCTTGCACTAAAATGGTTATAACCATAATAGATATGCAGAAAAGGTAGAGAAACAATGCCATTTTGGAAAGAAAACATCCTTCCGCATCTAATGAGGGGTCACGTGCCTTCTTACCCAAAGGCTGGTATGCACAAATGCTTCCAGGAGGTGGCGCTAGTGAAAAAAAAGGCATTTTCTTACATTTCTGCCCCTTCAAATGTATGGAACTTTGTAAAAACCATGGAATTTTCAACTGCATTCATTAGCTAGTGCTCTTAGGAGTCAAACGACACCCCATTGATATGAGTTGACCTACCTTAGGGGGTGCTAGAAGTAGAAAACTACACCTACTACAACCTCTGATGTTTCTAACATTTTCTCAAATGTGACTTGCCTGTACAAAAATGGCTATAACACATTCAGAATTGAAGAAAAGGTAGATAAACCATACCATTTTGGAAAGAAAACAACCTGTCGCATCTAATGAGGGGTCACTTGCCTTCTTACCCCAATACTGGTGTGCATAAATGTTTCCAGAAGGAGGCGATATACGAAAAAAATTGCATTTTTTTACATTTCTGCCCCTTCAAATGTATGGAGCGCTGTGAAACCCATGGAATTTTCAACTGCATTTGTTTGCTAGTGCTCTTAGGAGTCAAATGACACCCCATTGGTATGAGTTGAACTACCTTAGGGGGTGCTAGAAGTAGAAAACTACACCTACTACAACCTCTGATGTTTCTAACATTTTCTCAAACCTGACTTGCCTGTACGAAAATGACTATAACACCTTCAGAATTGAAGAAAAGGTAGATGAACCATACCATTTTGGAAAGAAGACAACCTGCCACATCTAATGAGGGGTCACTTGCATTTTTACCCCTAAGTTAGTTGGCACAACTATTTCCAGAATTTGGTGCTACAGGAAAAAAAAAAATTTGTTTTACACATCAGTCACTTCAAAGATACTAAAATGGTTCAATGGCGTGGGATTTCCTAGGAGGACTTCTTGCCAGCCTAAGAAAAATGGTATCCCACTGCTGTGGGTTGACATACCAATTTACGCTACAGGAGCGTAGCTACCAGTGAAACAGAAATGGTAAAGCAAACAGTGTATGTGTGATTTTATGGCTAACAGATGAAAGAAGCTAGGGCGTCAGCCGGTGTACGTGCGGACCTGTGACTACAAGTGTAACAAAGTATGTGGGAGGGTGAGGGATTAGGCAGTGTGTGTGGGTATGAGCAGAGGAGCAAGGATGGTGGGGCAGTGTTTGATAGTATGTATGGGAGATCTGTGACTACCAGTGTTGATAAAAAGTCCTGTGTGTGCCACAGGAAGGGGGTCGGCATTGAACTCCCCTCCTAGTGGCACACACAGGGTTAATTTGTGTTTTAATTTTTTTTTTTTTAATTATATACCTCATTGAGGGGCATAAGGACCCCCTGATCCCTCCCCAATGAGGTCTTAGTAAAAAAATATATATATATGTCCACAAACAGGGGACCCTGAGAGTGCCACAGGGGTCTCCAGCGCAATGCATTGGATCCTTGTGGCACTCAGAGGGTTATTTTTTTTTTTTTATCATTACTTGGTAATCAGAGCTTGTTGGGGCGCCATCAGGACCAATCATGATGGCCCCCCAACAATCTCTGATAACGAAGTAATGATAAATGCCCTGTGTGTGCGCCGCAGAAGGGGGGCTGCATTGGCCCCCCTTGTGGCACACACAGGGTTAATTTTTTTTTCTTTACTTTTTTTATTATGGACCTCATTGGTGGGTATCAGGACCCCTCTGATTCCCCCCAATGAGGTCTTAAAAAAAAAGGAATCAAAATAAATGTCCCTGTGAGTGCCAAAGGGGTTTCCAGCGCATTGCAAAGCAATGCATTGGACCCTTCTGGCACTCAGAGGGTTAATTTTTTTTTTATTATTACTTTGTAATCAGAGCTTGTTGGGGGGCCATCAGGACCAATCCTGATGGCCCCCCAACAATCTCTAGTAACAAAGTAATGATAGAAGCCCTGTGTGTGCCACAGGAGGTGGGGGGTGCATTGGACCCCCCCTGTGGCACACACAGGGTTAAAAAATTTTTTTTTTTTTTTAATAATAGACCTCATTGAGGGGCATCAGGATCCCCCCTGATCCCCCCAATGAGGTCTTTCAAAAAAAAAAAAAACCCCAAAGAAAAGACCCTGTGAGTGCAAAGCAATGTGCTGGGGACCACTGCGGCACTCACAGGGTTACTATTGTTTATTTTTTTATTTTTATTTTTTTTTTATGTATTCAGACCTCGTGGGGGACATCAGGACCCCTCCTGGTGTCCCCCAAGTAATTGATCTCCCAGCTCTCCTGCCTTTCACTCCTACCACCGGTAAGAGTGAATCGGCTAAGGGAAACTCCCCTAACGTCATCGGTGATTATGTCACCGATGACGTTAGGAGGTTTCCCCCGGTCCCGCCCACTCCTACCCGGAAGTTCGGGGTAGGAGGGCAGCGGAGGGAGAAGCTCTGTTTCTCAGAGCTTCTCCCTTGGCGATATTGATCTCCCAGCGCGATCGGCTGGGAGATCAATACCTGGGAGGACATGAGGAGTAATCCTCATGTCCTCCCAAGAGTGCCAGGCTGCATTTCAGCTGAAATGCGGCCACTGCCAGCCGGTTATACCGGCTTAAGCAGTGACCGCATTTTAGCTGTCAAATGTATGAGCGTGGCACAGCAGGTACAGCTGTGCTCACTCGTACATTGTACCCACCTGGCACTCTAGGGGTTAACAATCTCAGGTTTAATAACAGGTGTAGTTGCTGGAGATGGCAGTGGAGAATACTGGAACACTTTATGTGCGTAGTACCTATTTGTGTCCAGTTGTACACTGAAGTTTGAGCAGTAAACAAAATTCAAAATTGTTTTAAATAAACTAATAAATTCAGGAATAATAGGAGTAGTTGCTGGAGACAGCAGTTGAGTCTGGATGGAACTATTTGTGTGCAGTTGTGCACTTAAGTCTGAAAAGTAAATATAATTTTCCTATTTTTTTAAATTAAATTAACACACTCAGAATTAATAACAGGAGTAGTTGCTGGAGACAGCAGTTAAATTTGGCTAGAACTCTGAATATGTACAGTGCCTATTTGTGTGAATTGCGGATGTGTACTTAAATTTGAACAGTAAATATAATTTGACTAATTTTAAATTAAATTAACATACTCATGAATAACAGGAGTAGTTGCTGGAGACAGAAGTTGAGCCTGGAACACAGTGCACGTGTACAATGCTTGTTTATGCAGAGTTGTGCACTGAAGTCTGAACAGTACATATAATTAGATTTTTTTTTTAAATTACATTAACATATCTAGTAATAACAAGTGTATTGCTGGAAACAACAGTGGTGTGTCTGGATTCTGGAACACTGTGCACACGCAGTGCCTACTTGTATGAGAGTTGATGAGGTATGGCTATCCTGAATGACAGCACGAGTGGTGGTGGAGGCACATGTAGGGGAAATAGTGGCAGAAAGTGTAGAAACATTAAATTCTGGATTGCATGTGTTTTCTTTTTTAGCCTCCTCTGGCTCATAATCCAGTTCCTAATCTTCAGCTTGGGAAGGAAGGCTTACTTCAGCCACTTGATTAGATAACCACAAACTTCCCTCCTCTTCTTCACTTTCTTCTGGACCAAAAATAGACCTTCTGCTAGCATCAGCGTGCCATATTTGCTCTGGAGGGTTTCATACATCACAAGGCTGGTGGTGCTTGTGGTACTGGCCATGGTAGTGGAGGTGGCACTGGCAATGGTATTTGTGTCACTGGTGGTGGTAGTGCTGGCACTGGCAGTGTTTCTGGTCTCTTGTGGTTGACCATGACTATGGAATAGTCTATGTTTACAAGTATTCTTTGTCTTCTTCTTTGATCCAACCAGAGCACAGTACATGACCGCTCCTCATGGTGTGAAGGAGAAGAAAGGGAAAGAAAGAATGGATGAATGAATCAATCAATTTCAATGAAAACACAGACATTGGCGTTCATTGTTCTGTGACTTTGTGTACCTTTCAATTAGTATGTAATTTTAATCTGAAGCAGGAAACTGGTAGAGTAAAAATAATACCTTTATTAGTTAACTGAGTGGCTTTCGGATGCAAGCTTTCAAGAAAACTCAGGCATCTTATTCAGACATAATAAAAATGAAAGCTGAATACACAATACATGATAGGTTAAATAAAAATTATTTTATTATTTAAATTTCACTGGCAGTGAATATTCTTAGCATTATTGTCTATAATTAATTCCCTAGACTGCAATAGATTCTCTTTGTAGTTGGCTAAATGATATAAATACCATTTATTAACTCCAGTGAATTGTATTCTGTAGCCAGAGATGACAAATTGGTGAGCAGCCCATCACTTGCAATGACTTGTGCATCCCCTTGGCATCCAAAATATGTTTAT
Source organism: Rhinophrynus dorsalis (assembly GCA_037306005.1). Taxonomy (NCBI): domain Eukaryota; kingdom Metazoa; phylum Chordata; class Amphibia; order Anura; family Rhinophrynidae; genus Rhinophrynus; species Rhinophrynus dorsalis. Next base: position 131,713,564 of record CM074724.1, read on the forward strand.
TGTGTGGAATAATATGACATAAATTCCTTGTCACAGTTCAGGCCACAGTTCAGATTGTTAAACTTGATTATAAATTCATTCTTCCAGATCATTCTGTCTCTCTGGGTCCTAAAATTTTCATGATGATGCAGAGGTTGTCCACCCGATCTGTAGAAATTGCTTTCAGTCTTCAAGCACTATGGAAACAAAATACAATATCAATAATAAAAATTAATAATTACCTTAAAAAAATTCCAAACAGTACAGTTACCTTAACATCTTTAATGCTGTCATCAGTTTTGAAAAAATGTTGACCCACTGCAGTGTCTTCTGTTGTTCATACTGCTCCTATGAGAATTCATCCATTTTCTTAGCGTTTGTCCTGTCTCTCCTATGAATAGTCCTGTTTCAGGACAGTTCACACACACACTATGAGGTAGACAACATTAGATGAGTGGCCTCTGATGAAGCAGAGTCGATTCTCTTCAAAAACATGTTAGGGCCATTTTTCCCTGCATCTCACTAAAGAACAGGGTCCCTTCTAAACTGTGAGTTTGCTCCTCTCTGTTTCACACATTCCGCTGTTTCTGGTATACAGCGTCTTCTGCATACTCACAAGACACTGTTACCATCAAAAACCATTCCTAGCATCAAATTGGAGCGTATCCTTTTAAAACGTTGTGGACAAAACAGAGGGCAACTACACATTAAGCATGTTGCCGTGGTGAAAAGGGTGACATGAGAATCTTGCATCGCATCAATAGTGTGAGATTCTCATGTCGCCTCCTTAAATGCCACTTGCATCCATTAGTACCCGCATACCTTGCTGATTAAATAATATGTCTACCGAAGGTTATTCTTAGTCAAGCCTCAGAGTTATAACTTAAAAAAAAATATGTGTTTAGTGTCAGGTGGGATAGTCAGCTGTATTCGCCTGAACAGAGAAGTACCATAGATTTTAACCCTGCAAGTGCCACTGCGATACCACTGACTCACACCACTATGTTGTAATATAGTTTCTATGTGTAAGAGTAGAATCTCCATTGAGTATGAAGCAGAAGTCAGTGGTATTGCTGTGGCAATTGCAGGGTTAAAACCTATTATGCTTCTGTCTTCAGGCGAACACAGCTATCTCGCCTGAGCCAAACACATTTTTTTTTACTGTTATAACACTGTGGCCCATCAAATGCCTGTGTCTTTAGGGGCTAGATTTAAAGGCAGATGTTAAAATAGCTGGTAGGGCCAAAGTGAATACAGGCTGAAAAAATAAAATGTCTAACACGGTATTCAGAGGCCCTACCAGCTAGGGCTGAACATCCATTTTGTGCATTTAGTTCCCAAAAAGCCGCTAAAAGCAGCAATATTGGGAACTTCACAGTAAAAAAAAAAGTCAACTATCGGTGCCTGACAAACTGCCAAGCACCAATCATTAACTGATGTCTTACACTTACCTGTTATCCACTGTACTTTTCCTTCTTTTCAGCCTTCTCTTCTTTCTTCTATCTTCTCTTCTTTCTTTTATTCTTTCTTCCTGTAAAAGACAAACAAGTATGAATACAATGTGGAATAGAAGATATTGTTTAACCCCTTGAGTGCCAGAGGGGTACACAATACATTGCAAAGCAATGCACTGCGGACCTCTCTGGGCTCAACGGGTTAAGTCAGTGCCCAGGAATATAAAAATGGAGTGCCATTATTTGTCGTCAAATAAAATATGCCACAAAGAACAAGTGAGCAAATATGCTACATATATTATATATATATATAAAGTAAATGTTTAGTTTTTTCTTTTAACTGTCTCTGCTGCTGCTGTGCGTGGCTGCCATGGCCAACATGTCCCCCTCCTCTTGGGCCGATGACCGTTCCGCATTGAGGGACTTAGAGTAAAGACTGCCTGTATATTTGGGCAGCCTCTGATCCAGTTCCCTCACAGCCATTGGCTGAGATGTGCTTACACACACACACACACACATCTCAGCCTATCAGATTCGAGCAACTGTGCTTTAAACTGATTGGCTGTGATCTCCGCCAATGGCTGTGAGGGAACTGGATCAGATGCTCCCATATATAAAGGCAGTCTCTACTCTAATTTCCTCAATGCAGAACGGGCATTGTGTTATGCCCGGATATGTTATGCGTGGAACTGTCTCGGCTGCTGCCGCCTCTGTGGCCACTCACAGCAGGGAAGACAGTTAAAAGATAAAGCTAAGCATTTACATTATATATTTATAATATATGTAGCATATTTGCTTGTTATTTGTGTAATATTTTATTTGACGACAAAACATGGCACTCTATTTTTATAATCCTGGGCACTGACTTAACCCGTTGAGCTCAGAGAGGTCTGCAACGCACTCACAGGGTTAAACAATATCTTCTATTCCACATTGTATTTATATTGTTTGTCTTTTACAGGAAGTAAGAAGAGAAGATAGAAGAAAGAAGAGAAGGACAGAGGAGAAGGAAAGAGGAGAAGGACGGAAGAGGACCAGGGAGCTGAGAACTCTGCTGAACATCAGGATTAATGGTATGTGTTACTTGTAATGTGATATTGTTTTTTACTTAGTCGGGTTAACCCTATGAATGCCGGTGGGGTAATTGTACCCCACTGGCACTCATAGGGTTAATCCTACTAACTTTGGACACAGTTTAGACACTTTGGATGTATTGATGTGGGGCTTAGGGCCCCATATCAATACATCCACTGAGGACTTTGGGTTTTTTACCTGTTAATAGCTGCGTTAGCTGCCAAAATATCTGATAAGGGACTTTGGGCTCGATTTAAAGGCAGCTGTTAGCCAAAAAAAAGACTAACGGGTGCGTTAAGGTGCAGTAAGCGATTCAAAGGTCTGTCTTATGTTCAGCTAACGGCAGAGCACAAGTCACAACGGCCAATACATATACATGCATTGGGACCCATAGAACAAAATTCCCCAGTGCAATTCAAAGGAGTGCGGGACTGCTAATGGCAGCGAAAAAGATACATTTAACGGCCAAAAGTTAAGACCCAGTTTTGTTAGGTGTTAGACTCCATGTCCCGCCTGCATGGAGCCACCGCGTTCACCCGGCTGCATATTTGATTCCAGGCTGCCTTCCTCCTCGCTGACAGGCCAGGGACCTTCACCGTCGGGTGGAGGACACTCGCTCTCTCGAGGACAGCCTCCACGAGAGCCATGTTCTCCTTCTCAGTGTATTTCAGATCCCTGATCCTGCCCTCGTCAGCTCCGGCATGGGAGGATTCAGAGCAGGGGTTGCCTGCCTGCTTTGACCCTGACTGTGTGGGGTACTCCCCAGCAACTACCCCTCGTCCTACTGCAGGTTCTGTCCCTGTCCTCCGTGTGCCTGCTCTTGCGGCCCGGGTCCCCCTCCGCCCTGCGGATCTCCCTCTCCTACCCCTGCTCTGCTCAGGGATACCCTCCTGACCTTCCTCCTCCTCCACTACTCTCCCCATCTCTCTCTTCTGTCCTCCTCTCCTGGCCATCACTCACCCACTCACACCCAGGCACTCCCACAGGCCCTCACAGACACACTCAATCCACTCACTCTCTGTCACACACTTTCACTCACAGATTCACACTGTAAAAATAAAATTTAAAATGTGTAAGGTGTTATATAAAAAAAGAACTATGTATGTGTATGTGTTTGTGTTTGTATGGGTGTATGTGATATGTGCAAAGGTGTGATATGTGTCGAATTATGTGCAATGCTCTTCAAACTCCAAACTCAATAACTCCTTCTACCTCCAATGAACGCTCTTGTCTCCTTCTCTCTGATCACTATCCTCCGCTCCTGTGTCCTGATATCTAGCTCTCAATAAATCGATAACAGACAGTGTGTGACGGTTATTTTTGGGTATATATAGGTGTATTTGAAGTTTTTGGATACTTTGGGGCTTTGGGATTGGCTGTGTGTTTGAATTTGTTGTTGCATCAATCAGGGTTGCTAGACAACGGCAGCCGTTATGTTACAAGTTGTTTTGAGCTATGTCATCGGGTGATTTGGCTGCACGTTGTGCATTAACATGAGCGACAACAGGTTTTGTGTTACGTGTTTTGGCTGTGTCTACGCTCGATCGCTATTCTTGTAGATTACCTATTGAATCTGCCGTAACTCATTTATTATTTGCGAGCGATGTGCCTTTTTCACTTAGCGGCTGGTTTAACGTGAGCCTTTAAATCTAGCCCTTTATGGCTAAACAAACTAGGTCTTACGTTTTATGCGATAAAGTGAGTCCCTTATCAGATTTTTTCAGCTAACACAGTCCATTAAGTGGCAACTTGGAGCGGTGTTCTTTTTTCAAATGGGCCAAAACACACGTTAGTGTAGCGGCCGTAATACTTGGTGAACTGTCGTTAGCTGTTCATTACATGGACCTTTAAATGGCTTACTGCACGTTAAAACACCTGATGTTTCTTTTTTCATATCACCTGCCTTTAAATCTAACCCCTGCTCTATAACCCAATGCAAAAGTGTAGGCTTGACTAAGAATAACCTTCAGGAGATATCATATGTAATCAGCCAGGCATGCGGGCAGTAATGGATGCAGGTTCAAGTGACATTTAAGGAGCTAACATGAGAATCTTGCTCTTTTGATGCAGGGCGAGATTCTCATGTCGCATGCTTAATGAGCAGTGTACTTGTATGCTGTTTTGTCAGTGACTTTTTAAAAGTGAACCACATTGGAGGGTTTCCTTGGATTCCAAGGGCCATATTTTTTGTCCTACATGAACAGTTTGGACTAATTTATATGGTGGATACTTAGAGGAGTGCATGGAATACAAGGTACCAGAAAGGACTTCTAGGAGCGCTGGACAGCTTGTTGAGCACACAGTTCATTCCAGCTTTTTTTGCTGGCAAAGTTCTCACGGAAAATGAATTGGCAGTGGTGAAAATGAGAACATTCTATGTATTGTCTATGAGCTGGAAGTTTTGTGAAAAAAGTGGGAAACTGTTGTTTTTTTGTGAAAAGTCCTATGGGACAATTTTTCTGCCTTTTCATCCATCCTAACATTTAAATCAATAGAAATTTTGTGAATTATAATTATCCTTTGCTCCAGTTAATATGCAGCACAACTGTCTTTTACTTTCTCCATAATAAGAAATGTAGAGCAATTCTGGGGCAGACCAACTGCACCATAGGAGAAAATAAGAAATAAGGCTATTATCAGCCTCTAATGTATTAAGAAGAAATGCATTGAAGAGCACCAATGGGAGTTTAATGTGTCCCCTATGATACTGCTGGTTCTCCCCAGAATTGCTCCTCATACCTTTTGTGCATCAGACCCTATGTATGAGGAAATGATCTAATACAGCCTGTGTTCTCTACCAACAGGACTTTCATTTAGGAATGAGGTGCAGTTTGCTGGCAATAAGATGTATGTTACCAATGGAAAGAAGGAAAATTATAAAAACGCTGAAGCTGAATGCCGGAGGATTGGAGGAACTTTACCTATTCCTTTGAATAATGAAGAAGATGATGCATTGTTTGAATTTGTGAAAGCTCACAATACAAGAGTGTACCTTGGAATTAATGATATAAATCAAGAGGGTGACTTTAGAGACTTGAATGGAAAGTTGCTTTCCTATACAAACTGGAAACCCAATGAACCAAATGATTCTCAAAATGAAGATTGTGCTGAGGTGCACTCAGATGGTGGATGGAATGACAGAAAATGTGACTCCCAAAATCTTGTTGTGTGTGAATTTTAGATCTGACAGTTGCATTGGTCAAAACATTTGAAGACAAATTGATACATATTATTTATCTGTGATGGGAAACAATTGTGTCTGCTAAAATTAATTTTACAAATGAATAAAAAATACTAATTTCTCCTGACAGAGGACCTTGTACCTTAGTTTGTTTTACAGATAATTGAAATATTGTGATAAATGAATATGTTTATGTATATAGAGCTACACGTGTATTCAGCACTTACAATTTAAAGGAGAACTTTCACATATAAAAACATTTGGCCAGTTGCTTAATTTATTAAAATTATATTAGAATTCATTTTTTATTTTATTTTACTTGCCTAGTTCTTAAGATATGCAGACTTCAGTCTGTGCACTTCCACAGTGGCACACTGAATCTTCGGCACAGCTCTGTAGAACTTCCCAGTGCTGCAATTCTCCTCCCACCTCCCTCCCAGCTGTCCCAGGGAGCGCGTTCACACTTCCCTTCATAGTGGCTTGAGTCTCGTCTATCATTACAGCAAGCTCCACGTATGATTATACTGAGCTTGCAACCGCAGTATAATGATAAACGGAGCTTGCTGTAAAGATAGACGCGATTCACACCACTATGAAGGAAAGAGTGAAAGATCCTACTGGGACAGCTGGGAGGGAGGTGGGAGGATAATGACAGCACTAGGAAGTTCTACAAAGCTGTGCCGAAGATTCAGTGTGCCGCAGAATGTGGAAGTGCACAGATTGAAGTCTGCATTTCTTAGGAACTAGGCAAGTAAAATAATAAAAAAAAGAATCCTAATATTATTTTAATAAATTAAGCAATTGGCCAAAAGTCTTTTTTATGTAAAAGTTCCCCTTTAAGGGTTTTGACAATACAGTATTATAATACAGCTTTGTAAAGTGAAACATTCAAGGTGGGATCCCTGCCCAAAAGCTTACAATCTAAAGTGATTAAGGGAGACATACAGAGTACATAAGGGTCAAGTACAGAATACAGTGCTAGAGTTCTGGGGGGAGACGCACTAAGGCGTGATAAAGAGGTGAGATTTCTCTACCTTTCAATATCTTAGTGCATAGGCTCCATAGAATAACATAGGAAATTGAGAAGTGATATCACTGTAGAAGTTATCTCCATTTTATCATCTCTTTATCACACCTTAGTGCAGCTCCCCCCAGAACTCCAGCGCTGTATTCTGTGTTTGACACTTATGTACTCTGTGTCTCCCTTAATCACTTTACATTATATTAGTGAATAGCAATATATTAGAGGTCAATACAAGGATCTCTATGGTGAGCTACTCATTCCAAGACCTGATCAAATAACCAGGCGACACCCCTTGAGATTAGAGGAAAAGATGTTATGACTTCAGCAGAGGAAGGGGTATTTTACAGTAAGATCTATTAAATCATGGAATTAATTGCCCAAGGATGTGGTTATGGCAGATACAATGGATACAAGAGAAGATTAGATCAATTTCTTTCAAAAGGGAACATACAGGGCTATATTGTGTATTAGTAGGCAAAACAGGAAGGTCTGATAAAGACTAACTTATTTGGCAGCAGGAAAGATATATAATTCTAATGTCTCTGGGTTATGAAGCAAGGGTTAAACTTGATGGACTTGTGTCTTTTTTCAACCTAATTTACTATGTTACTAAGTAACACCACTAGTCAGGATAGGAAAAACAAAAATAAAGTAAGTAAATTGTTACTAGCCTTTTTAACATGCAATAAATAGTTTTTGAGAAATTAACTATTTTGGTTTGGTATCCCAGCATGGAATATTATGCTAATTCCTTGCACAATTTGCAAATTAGTTCCATTTGAGGCCAAAAGTATTGCTTACTGTGCTATTTGAAATTCCCCAGTGCATAGGATCTGTCTAAAGTGATTCATAGAACAGTAAGCCATATGCATACAGTAAAAAGATTAGCAATTCTGTGACAATTCAACTGTGTCAAAGGGGAGAATTGCTCCAGTTCTCTTAGTATATCAGTCTCAGTGTGTGTGTTAGTTAATATTTGTCCAGCATGGAAAAGAATTAGCATAGTCCGACCAACAAATAAGTATTAATTTCTCAAAAGCTATTTATATTGCAAACAAATGGTCAGCACAACATACAGGCAGTGTGTAATTCTCTTCAAAACTATATAAACTTATCTAAGAGTGACAGGTCCACTTTAACACTTTGAATGCCAGAAAGGTAGCCAACACTCTGTAATGTGATGCATTGTATACTTCTTTGGCACTCAAAGGGTTACATTATCAAGGAGGCTTAAAAGAAGACTAATAAACAACAAATACATCATCAATGGATGATCAGTGATTGTACCCTCTTGAGTGGCAGAGTGATATCCAACGCAATGTGCTACAATGTGTTGGATACTTCTCTGGCACACACAGGGTTAAACTGAGCTTTTAACCCCGTCAAAGCTAGAGAGGTCTCCAACCAATGAAATGCATCCAAAGGTTAGAAGTGGAACTTAATTAAAGTTTGCATATTTAAAAACTGCATTAATCTCTTCAGTGCCAGAGGAGTGCGAAGTCATGTGTTGCATACTCCTCTGGCATTAAAAGTGTTAAAAACTGTCTGTCATGTTAGCCAAAAGACCAGCAAATGTACAGTTCAGAAGATATTCACACTTCTTTCATATGCTAATATATGCAAATGGCAGCACCCCTGCTATACCAGTGACATTTTCATATGTTAATTAACGTTGTTGATGACGTTGCATATGTTAGTGATGCATTTTTCAGCGACTTGTCATATGCTAATGATGGTTTCAGTGACATTCCATTTGTCAATGAAGCTCTGTACAGTACCAGGGAATATTCACTTTCACTTTGCCCAGAAATAAAAGTGTGAATGTCTCCTATAATATACATCAGCTGGACTTTTGATTAACACGACACATCTGGCATTTAACAGGTTAAATCAGTAAAAATGTTGGAACATTTTATTTGTCCCATTTAGTGCATTTGATCAGTTTTGCCTATGGCCCTGTATCAGGCACATCAAAGTGAAATATACTTGAGAGCTACAGAGAAAAGAGAAGAGAGACAAACAGCAAGGGGCGCCCCTTGTGTATATCAGACTGCAAAGGTTAGAGCACCACCGCACCCTAATGTGCGTACTCACAAAAGTATTTTGTCAGCTGTGGCATATGCCAGTACTGACTAAACAGACACTTGGAGAAATTGGAACCGTCTCCAGATCCGGTAGGTAACCACATATAAAAAGTAGGACCGTAGGCAGCTCCCTCGTCACGCTCTCTCTTGGTGATAGAACATGGATGAAACCAAAAACAAAAAACACACAAAAGGGGTGCCAGTGAAGTATGTATAAATAAACAATCTCTCAATAAAATAAAAATTTTGCACTCAAAACTGGACAAGGTCAGGGCTCTGTTGTCAGAGTCTCCTGACTAATCAGGCACACAGAGAACTTCTCCCTTCTCCGTTCGGGTAACTTCTCTCCCTGTATTCAGAAGCGCTTCAAATATCCAAATAGGATGTAGCAGGCTGGTCACATGTTATAAAATTAAAATTTATTGATAAAAAACAAATGATAAATAGACAGATAATACAGGCTTATAATGCTAACGCGTTTCACAGCTAAAACACCGCTTTATCAAAGCTCAACAAGCTTTGAGAGCTGCATACTGAATCTCCCTGTCAGAACGATTGACTACAATAAAATAAAACAGCATTAAAATAAAAACTGAAGCAATATTAAAGTAGCAAATACAAATATTTGACTCAGTCCTTTTAACTGACTAGAGTGAATCTAATAAAAAGGACAAAGAAAAATGCCATCTTGTGTATTTCACTTTTTTTTTGGTGTCAGTCTGAATACAATTACCTAATGTGAACTAATGGTATTTTTAAATCTCTTACTGATAGAATCCTAACCCTCGTTTAACCTTTTCAGTGCCAAAGCAATGCACTGGATAACCATCTGGTACCCCAAGGGTTATGACTGTAGAAGGCATAGATGGAATTGTGTGACATATGTCATTTTCCTGCACATGCTATTGGGCCGGTATATGGGGCTTGCTGACACTGAAGTCAGAAGGGGAGATTTACTCAGCAGTGATAAAAAGGTCATACAGTAGTGATACAGTGGAGATGACTTCTACAGTTTATCACTTCTCCAGTTCCTTTGTTATTCTATGGAGCCTATTCACTACGGTCTACAAAGCTGAAGAAGCATAGGCTCTATAGAATAACATCTCCACTTTATCACCACTTTATCACCGCTTAGTGAATTTCCCTCTTAGTGTCTTAAGACCTAATTCAGCAAAATAAAGAAGTGTAACTCTCCAGAAAGTCAACTGCACAGTAGGAGGAAATGAAAATTCTCAGTTTAAAGGAGTAAGAAACATTTTTATTAAAAAAAACATTTATTTCAGGGCTTTTCCTGTTAAGGAATGCATTTTTCATAATTATTAGTTTACCTTTTTATTTATTACTTTAATAGTGCTCTCTAGTGGTACAATTTTAATTAGTTATTCTGTTACATTCTATGGGAACGGTGAGTCACTGACAAACAATCCTCCATAGAATGTGATAGAAACTGTTTAAACCCTTTGCCAGCAGTTAAGAACTAAGGGTCATTTTTTTTTTTCAGCATTGGATTCAGGGGTCTCCGAGCAGCATGCAGCCATGCCGGGACCCCTGAATTCCATGATATGCCAAGACCATCACTGGTCCTTATGTGCAGGACAGCCGTGACGGTCCTGGCACATCATTGGTCCTTAAGGGGTTAAACCTTTAAAAAGATACAAAAACAAAGAAAACACAGCAATAGGTAAACAAGTCCCTACAAGTATAAAGGGCTAGAACTCAATGCTGTAACAAGACCAGTTCTACACATTAAGGGCCCCACAACATAGAACGAGAGCCCTAAAAATTATCTTTTATTAGTGAAAGCTAAAATGGTACAAACCCTATATCTCTCACTTAGTTTATTCTGAGAAATATCCAGTACAGAGTAAAAATGAGCTACTGATCATAATAAAAACACTGTAGAGAGATGTCAGGATCAACCTTAAGATGTATGATATTATGGACACTTAGTACGTTGCAGCAAATAACTTAACAGTAACTTATAGTTATTGAAATATCCCGCTATTACTAGTAAAACCAATAGATGTCATAACCTGAAGTAAAGGAGTTACACAATACTCTGTTAGTAAATGATCATAATGAGCCCTGCTTAACTCTTTGAAGATTGAGTACTCCAACTGTTAACATTCAATCAATCTGAGTCCCACCAGCATATAATTTAGCAGAACATATATAGAGAATACTTATTGTGCCATCAGTTACATCCAACAGATGGTGTAATGTGATTCAGAGCTTCTGAGAATCCTCTCAGTAGCCCAGTTGGATAGCAGGAAAGAATAAGTGCAAATAGGCAATTTACATACGACAGGGATTAGGACAGCTAGGCAGTCTCAGATAAAGTCAAAGAAGGATACATATATCTTTGAACCCTGATGAGGGTTGCTAATGTCGCTGTGAATATTCAGTGCAATTCATTGAACAGAGTTGTCAGTGAGTCGCTGGCCTAGCATCTGCTATAAGTATAGCTAATGCAATCACAGTAAAAAAGAAAAGTGTATTCTCCTGACTGCAGTAAGCCCCCCTACATGCCCTACATGTCTCGTTATTCAGTGTGACAGCTACTAATGTTACCAACTGACTGGGGGATGCCAGTATATATACCCTACATTATGTTAATAATCCATTTGATGGGGGGGATTATCTGTCAAGAACTAAATTTCTTAGTAAAATAGAAAAAAAAAAAAAAAAAAAAAAAAAAAAAAAATATATATATATATATATATATATATATATATATATATATATATTAAAAAAAGAAGAAACCAAGATATTCAAATCTCCTCTGTACTGCCTGTCCAGGACATACAGGGGAGCCTGATTTTCTCTGTAAGGAGTTGGCCTTCCCCACTATCTCCTCTTCTAGAAAACAAATGCCCTTTCCACCCCCTGCCAGTCCTGTGATAACCTCTGTAATGAAATGCAGGGGCCTTCAGTATATACACACATGCATCGCACACACCACAACACACACAAAAAATACACACACGCAATACACACACCACAATACATAAACACACACACAACACACATGCAGTACATATGTACAACACACACACAGACAACACACACATGCACCACACACACCACACACATAGCAAACACATGCACCACAAACATAATACATACATGCAACACACATGCAAACACAGATAATGCACACATACACACATACACACACAATACACACACCACAATACATATAACACACACACAACACATACACACTCAAAACACACATGCAATGCATATGCACAACACACGGACACACAAACACACAACACATACACATGCACCACACACACACACACCACACACAATACATACATGCAATACACATGCAAATCATAAACAGACAATACATACACAGACAATACACACTCAAACAATAAACACCCACACACACAATAAACACCCACACACTCAACACACAAAAAGCACACACGTCACATACACACACATACCACACATGCCCACAATACACACACACAATACACACACAAAAAACACCCAATACACACATGCACAAAGAAACACACACATCACACACACATATACAAGCAATACACTCAGACATGATCCACAACACACAATACACCACAACACACATAATACATAGGTACAAAACACACACAAACAACACACACCATACAAACAACACACACATGCAATTCAATGAACAATATACACACAACAAAATACATACAACACAAACACACACAGACACTATACACACAGATACAACACACATGCCCACAATACACAGCACACACACACACACAAATACACACACACAAAAACACACACAAACACACACAATACACTTATGCACAAAAACTCACACAAACACACACACAACACACCACAACACATATACAATATACATCACACACAATAAAACAACACACATGTAAAACATACAACACACAAACAATATACACATGCATAATACACACTTAAATGTAATGCACACATGCACAACACACAGACAAACACAAAACACACGCACAACACAAACACAACACACATACACAATACACACAAGCAACACACACATGCGCACAATACACCACAACACACACAATATACACACATGTACAACACACATGTTCAAAACACACACAACAGACATGCAATACACACGCACAAAACACAGACATGCAATACACAGAATACACACACATGTACAACACAAACAATGCACGCGCAACACACACACATGCAAATTCAACAACCCAGTCAGTAAGAACATTGGTAGAGATTCACTAAATGGTGATAAAGAGGTGATAAAGTGGAGATGACTTCTCCAGTTTATCACTTCTCCAATTCCTATGTTATTCTGTGGAGCCTTTGCACAAAGATGTCTTCACCTTTGGATATGCTCTACAGAATAACATAGCAACTGGAGGAGTAATAAACTGGAGAAGTCATCTCCACTTTATCTCCTCTTTATTATCGCTTAGTGAATCTCCCCCATTGCCTCCTTTCTGAATTTACCTGGATGGCAGGTTAAAATAGTCCTACATGATAATAAACTTATTTTTTTAAAACCTATTACTACCAAATATGTATCGCATTCTATTTTAATTTAGTCACGCATACAACTGCATGGGACTTTTGCTTTTTTTTTTTTTTGGGGGGGGTTATTTATTTTATTAACTGCACAGGTAAAGCTGTGCCTATATTGCTAGTGTATAAATAAATGTTCTGAATATGCAATCCTGCTCAGAGCTAGTATTTGCCAAGTCTTAGAATGGCATAAAACACTAAGTTAATAGCCACACATTAGAATTTAAAACGATCAGGAACATGGTGCACATTCAGATCTTCATTTCCTGTTTGAATGGTCATCTTTACAAGAGATTATAATGTTAAATCCACTCGCTGTTATGAAAAATATATGCTTTTAAGGAAAAAGAGGAGGGAGAAAGAACAAAGGGCGCCCCCTGTGTATATCAGATTTAACACGATTCAACCTCCTCCAAACACCTCTGTATATGCACTCACAAAATTCCTATGTTGGGGACGACGTATGCCACCACCAACCACAGATGCAGCTGGAGAAATCAAACTGCCACCAGATACAGTATCTGTATCTCTCAAAAGATCATGCTCTCCCACAGCGGTGAACAGTCAGGTATACAAAGGACATAACGTGGAAATAACACTGAATAATGAAAGAACAGATTTTTTTTTATAACTTGAAGTTTATTGAAGGTTTTTCCAACATAAGAGGAGAAAAAAGCGTTACAAAAAGAAAGTGGGAGAAAAAGTGAGGTAAGGGTACATCATTGTGTATAATACAGAGTAGAAACAAAATATAGCATGTCAAGCAGTATATGGCAGAATTGACCAGAGACAGAATAAAGCTAAATAGGTCCAGATATAGAACTGTATACCTTCCCACATTGTGTGCCGTATATAGCAAAGTCAAAGTAGTAAGGTCCGTTGTTTAAGGTGATAAGGAGAAGTAGAGATCAATAGGTGAAAATAAGAACAGGGGACTGTCAAGACAGAGACACAAAGGACCTATGGAGGGTAGAGAACAAAAAAGGGGTTAGAGGGAGGGGGGAGGGAGGGGTAACATTAAATCTAGTAACCCATCTTCCCCCCTGCTTCAGGACCCCCCCGCCAATTGGCAGGAGAAACAGAGTATATATAGAGCACCCCATCAATTCATGGGGCGACAGGGTCCAAAAGGGACTGTGTCTCCGGGTCCTCCAGGAACAGCATCCAAGGTAACCAAATTGTAGTATGCCAGTTTCTTTGATCATCAGCCATGAACACAAGCTCCTCTAGGCCCCACGTAGCTTCCACTCTTGTGATCCATTCACGGATCGCCGGGCGACGGCATAGCCAAATGCAACTGAATAAGAGCTTTGGCCTCGTTCAACAGGTGTCTAGCCACCAACCTCTTGTAGAGGGCAATAGGCATGGAAGTGTGATGAAGCAAAAGAGGAGCCGGAAGAAAGGGAGGAGGGGAATCAGTGAATTTCCCAAGCGAAGAATGGACCTGGGTCCAGAAAGGAGCAATAAGAGGGCAGTCCAACCATATGTGGAGCATTGTACCTGGAAATGTATTGCAGCGCCAGCAAGTTTCTGGAGTCTCAGGGGAAAAAGAGTGTAGGCGTGCCGGAGTGCGATACGAACGGGTAAGTAGCTTATAGGACATTTCCTGAGTCCTATTAGATAAAGAGCATTGATGCGTCAGAACAAAAATCTTTTCCCACTACTCAGCACTAAGCATAATCGGGAGAGACGATTCCCATTTCTGAGTAAAGGCTGGGAGAGACATCCCCGGAAGAGAGAAGCAAACGGTAAAGTAGTGAGATACCATGAGGAGGAAGGGTATCTCCCAGAAAGAACAGATGTTTATTATTGTTATAGCATATACATGGAGCCTTCTTTGCTATATGCCAGAAGTGGTTACAGTAATATCCAGACCATTCAACTGTCATGGTATCTTAAAGTTATGAGTGGATCATAGTCAAGACTAGTTAGTAGTAAGTCTTATACACTGATGTTTATAATATAAATTAGGAAAACAATCAGTATAGTGGAATATGATACACAACCAGATCATCATTATATGTTTGATTGGTCTTCTCCACCATAGATTGTGATATCAAATCCGCTAGATGTAGTATATAATGTGTTGCTAGGGACACATCATAAGAATAGAGCAGAGTGAAAGAATCTTGTAGGTTTATTATTGCATATGACTAAGGTTTTCTAAGCTACATTGTACAGGTGATTACAATGACATTGAGACCATTATTCTGAAGTGATATCTTTCAGTTATTAGTAAGTCACCATCAAAATCCTCCTTCTCATTTCCAGTTTAGTTTTTCCAATGTATTGTTTTCCACATTGACAGGATATCAGATAAATTACCCCAGATGTCTTACAATTAATTAACTGATCAAAAGGATTTTGGGTTTGATTACTTGTGAAAGACTTGGACGTCTCACCAAACTTACTTGCTGTGCAACCACCAAATGTGAAGAGGCCCTTAATGTCAGACTTCAACCAAGTCTCCTGAGCCGGTCGTCTAACATGGCTGTATACTAGAGAATATTTTAGATTCTTGCTTCTCCTAAAGGTGATTTTGTGGAATTATCCATTAACTTCTCTAAGATCTTCATCAGTTGGTAAAATTTCCCAATGTTTTTCCAGAATATGTTTAATCACCCTTCTTCGGAGTAAGTGCCTTTAAGGCAAATAGACTGTTTTTCTCCTTCTTTTTTATTATTGTGTCTATCTGACATCAGAGCTCTCTGAGAGAGCTTTTTTAGAACCCTGTTACTATAGCCTCTATCTTTAAAGCGATAGTAATGTTTCAAAATAAAAGCAGTTCCAATTAATCTTCATAGAATTTGGGACATGGAGAGTGTTATTTCAAGACTGTCAGAGTTGTAGTTCAAGAGTAATTGAATGTGTAATGGGTTTATTCAATTCTTCCAACCTTTTCACTGATACTCTCGGAAGATTCAAATCTTTCAAAAACTCATCAATTTCCACATTTTCCCCAAATCTGGCAAATTATATAAAGACTCATAATAGGTTCTGAAAGCATTCCCAATCTGTTTTGGCGAAAGACATAACCTTCCCTTCCAATTTATTTTTTGTTTAATTCTATTTTTCTGATTTAAAAATTTAAATTTTTTTGTCATTTCCTTTCCAACCCTGTTATTATTATAATACCATTTTTGTTTTAATCGATCATACATCTGAGGCATTACACCTAATTTTTGCCCGAATTTGATCCTGCAATCGTAGAATCTCCTGACTTAACGCCCTTGTAGGACCTTCTTTATTCTCCCTTTCCAATTTTGCCAACTGAATATATAAATCATTCAGGGGTTTACCCTGTTGGCTCTTAATATATGCCCTCTGTTTAATTAAACATCCTCTCAGATAACATTTTAACGAACACCAAAGAGTAAAATCAGAGACCTCCCCATTATCATTATCCTTCAAAAAATGACCAGTCTCTTCCACTAATCTTTTCTTGGCCGAATCCGTGTCCAATAAATTTTCATTCAATCTACACTTAAATCTCCTATCATAGAAGGGATTATCTTTTATAAGCATTGTAACAGATGCGTGATCTGACCACCCTATACTACCTATCTTAGAGGCCATGCATGCTTCCACAGATACCGAGTCCAACAGAAATAAATCTATTCTAGAGTATGATGCATGAGGAAAAGAATGAAAGGTAAAATCTTGCTCGTCTGGATGTTGAACTCTCCAGATATCAAACAAATTGTGTCTACAAACAAAAGAAGAAAAAGCCTCAGGTGTCCCCCGCAGCGCATCAGCCGGTATTTTCACTTCATCAGAAAACTTCTTATCTAAATCACAACTTAAAACCGAGTTAAAATCTCCTCCCATCACACGGCAACCCTTCCCGATCTGATCTACTGCCTCCATCAAAGAATCCAAAAAGGAAATCAAATGATCTGAAGGGGCATATACATTTACCAATGTGAACACAACATCATTAATTTCACACACCAGAATAATATATCTTCCATTTTTATCAGACTCATGATGAATGTATTCTAATTTTACTCCGGAAGTAATTATGATAGCCATACCCCTTTTTTATTGGGAAGCTATGACGTGTAAATGTTAGGAAATCTGCTGAAATTCCATAGCTGTTTATCGGATGTTTTCCAATGAGTTTCCTGTAGAAAAGCGACATCTGAGGAATCCCTTAACAACAAATCTTATAGACACATTCTCTTAAATGGTGAGTTCAGTCCTCGTGAATTAATAGTAACAAACTTCAGTGGCATCTATCCCCAATCTCCTCCCTCCTCGATCCCCCCACTTACCCACAATCCACACCAAAAACGACTTATAAACAAAAATATTACAGAGATAAAATTAGCACCTGTAATAGAATCTAGCCCTAGGTAAACTATCTAGAACAGTGGTTCACACCCTTTGCCCTCAGGAATCACTAACAGGCCAGAATTTGAGGATTTCCTTGTTTCAGCACAGGTGAGTTAATCAATGTGAATGAGCCTCTGCTCACCACACCTACGATCTAGCAGGGAAATTCCTAAGTCCTGGCCTTTAAGTTGGCCTTGAGGACATGGGTTGAGAACCACTGCACTAGAATGCAATGAGTTAAAATTACCTCTTAACTATTTTAGTGCTAGACCGGTCTGCAATGTATTGTGTTGCGTACCCCTCTGGTACTCAAAGGGTTAAATTAATATGGATTTGTATTTGTTCTCTAGAGTGCAATTCATTTGCTCCAGAACTGATCCACATTTCCTTTAACAACACAACAACAGTTCTGGTGAGCAAATTATTCTAATCATATTTCATGCGCATGAACAACGTGGTACTTCAGTATATTAACCCCTGTTGGAAACATTTGCTCCTACATTTTCTAGGGGAACAGTTCCCCATAGACAGAATAAACAGAGACAAAGTGGGAATCCCTCTTCTCCCCTTCGTTTTTATCTCACACAGCAACTTTAACTATATTAGAGAGAAATTGTCATCATTCTTGTTTCTCCTCTCTCCGAGTCTATCACTTCCATGTGACCACTCATTAATCATTATACTTTACACCATATAGATAGACTCTTTTGGGATCTCTACCCCATTAGTTTCTATGAAAGTGATCCCAATATAGCCTAATGCTAATTCTATTTGATGGCAGCTCTATTAGACTATGAGAGTTGAAAACAGGGATTGATCCTATATCTCTCTGTATAACTTACACTATAATTTAGCTAAAGACACAGGGGGCTGAGACAGAAATTGAGGAGTCTAGAGGACCTGGGGATATAACCTCTTTCTCTATTAATGAGTGTCTAAGGGGAAAGATTTCCAAATACAATTCCATGGGAAAATATTTTCCATAGAGTTCAAAGCACTGAGGCTTTGCCCCCATCAGCTCCAACTTGCCCCCCATCAGCTCCATCTTGCCCCACCAGCTCCACTTTGCCCCCATCAGCTCTACTTTGCCCCATCAGCTCCAACTTGCTCCCACCAGCTCCACTTTGCCCCAACCAGCTCCACTCTGCCCCATCAGCTCCACTTTGCCCCCATCAGCTCCAACTTGCCCCCCACCAGCTCCACTTTGCCTCCCAACAGCTCCAACTTGCCCCCATCAGCTCCACATTGGCCATCATCAGCTCCAATGTTCTCCCCTGTGTTCGTTTCCTACCTCCCTGGTGGTCCAGTGGCCTGGCAGGAGCGGTCTGTTGGCACAGACCCTTAGCTGCTGGAGCTACCGTGCGGTCTTCTCTTCAATAATGCAGAGTGCGCTGGGAGAGGATGTAATCTCCCAGCTCGCTCTGCATTACTAAAGAGCCGACAGCGATGCAGGAGCTCAATAGCTACAGATATGTGCTGAAGAAGGCACAGACCTAACTGTGTTGCGGTGCCGGATGGGGGAGTCCTTCTAACGGGAACCACGTTTCTGCTCTGGAAAATGTATATGAACGCCATTCCCACATGTTCCTGCAGGACTCCAGCCCTGCAGTCTCCTATATTTGGTGTCTGCTTGCTTTGCCTGCTGTTGGGTTCCTATATTTTGTGGTTTTTTGCTCTGGGTTCGCCCAGCATCTCTTTAGAACAAATGCTTCTTGCTGTAACCTGCTTAGGTATCGTTCTTTGCAGGGTTGATTACATTAAGCATACATTCCTCCTTTAGCTGGTTATCCTGATTTTTTTAAACATCTTGTCAATGAGCTGTAGACAGGTTAAACACAATACACTGAAATGTGATTGTCTCACCTTAGCCCTATGAGTGATGGAGCGGTATCCAACACATTGCAATGCAATGCTTTGGATAATGCTCTGGCACTCAAAAGGTTAACAGTTTATTTTACACTTTTCCTGTTTCCTTTATTCTGAAAGTCAGTCAGTCAACCATGTTCTAAGCTGTTGGCTGTTATAGAGTGTGCTGTGAAAGAGACGTATACACATTGTAGATGTAATAAAGCTGCAAACAAGAATATTCAGTAGCCCACAAATACAGAATAAGAGTGCACATAGAGGGATTTCTATACTGAGTAGGGATGGGTGAAAGTTTTCAGATATTTCCAGCAAAAAGTGCAATTTTTCTGGTTTTTTTTGCCTAATTCATTGCAATGAAATCAATGAGAAGACTGAATTTACACCCAACACATAGCAAATGTTAGTTTATTTCTCACACACATAGTATAAAAGGGGTCTCAGTGTTCCCTGTGCTGGTGGAGTCTGGGGAAAGAATCAGTTGAACAGGGATTTTTTGTGTTTTTTGTTTGACTGGGATATGGGGAAATGTTAGTTAACAAAAATGAATAAATAAATAAATAAATAAATAAAATAATAAAATAAAAAATGGGTATGTAACGTGACAGAGACACTGCCCCCCCCCCCCCCCCCGATGTAAGCTGTGACTGGGGCAGACTGATACTTGATGGAACAGAGCATTTTGTAAAGGACCAAGGCAAGACATTACCAGGGGAGGGCTGGCCTGGGGGGCAGGGGGGCAATTGCCCCCTGGGCCGGTCATATGTCTGGGCTGGTGGGCCACTCCCGCTTGTTGCTCCAAATGTAGCTACACTAGTGATACCACAGAGCTTAGCACAGAGTAGCATAACCAGTTTCTCTTGTACGTTCTATAGTATCACTAGTGGAGCTTTACTTACATTGTAACCCCATTTCAGTTGTAAGCTTCGTGGCTGAAATTTAGATGACGAGTAAAACAACTAGCTCGCCATCACATTCTTCCTCTAGGGTAACTACACCTTCTGCCAATTCACCTCGTTCATTGTTACCTCCCCAACCAAGTGATAGCCATTCTGTAATATTAGGATGTGGCAGTTTGTGTCCACCCATTGCACACTGTGTTGTGCACTGACCACAGAGGGCAGCGTGGTGAAGGAGAATTGCAAGCAGGGCATCAAGCGGCATCTGAGGAGATTCCATCCTGCAGAATATTCCAAGCTGGTAGCAGGGAGGATTCATCATTACTATTAAACTGTCAGCAAGTAGTCATGTGTCCTTAGTGGGGTGTGGATAAGGGGCATAGTGACTGCAGCCGTACCTTATTTCTGGTGTAGGGATTTCACATTGGGGACCCTAAATGTCATGGTGTTTGTATTGAGTTGTGCCAAGTGTTTCATGGGAGTGCAGATGTACCCATTGCTTCCAGTCTTTCCCTTATTTACACTGTGCACATTGCAGTTGCTTATGTGAAAGGCACAGTTCCTGCTCTCAAGGGAAAAAATATATTCTAGTAACAACACACCCATGATTTTGGAGGAGGGGCAGGTGGAGAAGCATTACTGGCCAACTTCTTCTTTTCTCCACATATACCTGAAGTGGTGGGGGCTACTTATGGTGCTGCTACTGCCTCAGGAGCATCACTGGAGCTAGTTGTGGCACGTGAAACCTTCAGTATCAATCAACCATGATACTGCTGTTCTTAATCCCATTCCCTTTGAGTTGCCTAATCATACTGCTGCTTAAACAACTCAGCAGCAGCAGCAGCAGCAGCAAGAACAGCAGTTGCAAATACTGCATCTACATCAGGTCATTTGACAATGGCCACTGGCCACTGACCAACATGACATGACCTGCTGACACTAGGCCAGTAGTCCTACAAATCAATGTTTCTTCAAGGCTTGGGCCTCTAACAACAAATCTTACAAATCATCCTCTACAAAATACTCTATCATGTCTAGTGTCAGTCTACCCCAGTGGCAGCTTATTTCAGGGGGTCCCTGTCTCTATCATGTTACATATTATTTCGTTTTATTTTTATATTTTTCTGCCAGTCAAGAACCCCCCAGACCCCTTTTGTACCATGTCTTATGGGGTTTTTTAATTGTATTTAGCGAAAACCCCCCCAAAAAAATTCCCTGTCCAAATGATTTTTTCCCCACACTCCACCAACACAGGCAGGCACCCTCATACCCCTTTTATACTATCCTATACTATATAATATTTGATATGTGTTATGTGTAAATTCAATGTTCTCATTGATTTCCATGGAATGAGCCAGGCAAAAAAAGCAGAAAAAGGCAATTGTTCACCAAGAGGGAAGTTCCATTATTCACCGATTTTGGTTTGAAGCAAAACTTTTGCCCATCCCTACTAAGTAGGACAGAATAAAGGCATGCTTTGGGATAGGAACAGGTGGAGTTTAGCAATGTTTGGGAGAAAGAAGTGACATATTCTAGCCACAGAGTTAATGTGAGAAGGAAAGTGAGAAATCAAATATGGCCCCAAGGCTTCATGCTGACTGCTGAGCTGACTGGATCTATGTCAATTTCTCCAACTGTAATGGTGAAGCTGGGTGTTGGGCAAGATATTTGAGGGAAAATGAAAAGTTCAGTTTTGCACATGTTTATCTTCAGCTGACCACAGGCCATCCAGGAGGATACGGTCAAGTGGCAGTCTGAAATTCGTAACTGGATTTGAGGTGAAAGATCAAGAGTGGGTTCCACCTAATGAAAGGGTGTACAGGGATAAAAGCAGAGGGCCTAGAATGGAGCCTTGAGGCACCCCCACAAGAAGAGGGACTGTAGAGGATTGCCATAAGACACAAAAAAGGAATGTTGTGAGAGATAGGAGGAGAGCCATGTAGCAGCTTGATTGCGGATACCAAGACTGTGGAGAATTTGAACAAGAAGATAATGTTAATTGTATCAAAGACAGAGGATACGTTGCTGCAGAGAGCTGTCTCAGTTAAGGGACCACACCGGAATCCAGACTGCAAAGGGTCCAAAAGTTTGTTACAGTCAAGGAATTTTGTTATTTGGGTGAAGACAATACGGTTTGATTGCCCTCTCCTGGGTAGAATTCTCTGAGAGGGGTTTAGTCCGTCTTTAAACTGCTATACAGTCTTTCATTTAGGTCTTTCTTCATTTATAATTTTTTTATTTATTGATTTTGTTGATTTTTCTGTGCTTCTGTTTATTAATCGATAGCAAGCTGGTTTATGCCCTGGCATTTTAAGTTTATTTTTATAAAAGTTATGTTTTATATCCTTGGCCTCTGTGTGTCAGGATAGCGATTGAGAGGCTTTGGCATGCTAGTTATGCAGGGTTATCTTTTCTTCTTGTTACACATCCATTTGAGAATCATGTTCAGGATTAGATTTTAGGAATAAATAGAAATGTTAGCTTGGAGTACATGACACTTAAAGGGTTTTTTTGTTTGATTGATTATTTTTTGATTCACGGAAGCTTTATTGAAATATGAAGTTACAAGTTAAGTAAAGACATAGGAAAAGTAATAACAATATCACATTAACAAAATTGTTTGCAACAACAGTATACATTTAAAGTGATAGTAATGTTTCACAAAACAAGCAGCTCCGATTAATCTTCATAGTATCTGGGCTGTGAAGAGTGTTATTTCAATACTGTCTGAGTTGTAGGGAGCAGGGAGAAGGGACTGGTATCACAGGCATTGGCCCTTGCACTCCATGTGCCTAGAGAGAATCAGCTGCCCTATACTGACAAGGCCCACATGGGCTGAAACGTGAATCTGTGGTTGTGCTGATTCTCTCACACAGGGAAGATTTGCCTGACATTTTGAAGCTGGACTGTCTGTGAGCAGGACCATTCTGATATGGATATGGAAATATCCTCTCTGCAATAGTACATGGAAGTATATTGTATATGGGGCTATCTAACAAGTATATCCTCTATGCTGAAAAAAGGTGGTTTGGAATATATGTGGTGATCCAGCAGCTAATTGCAAATCAAAAATAATAAGAGCTGGAAAAAATTTTGCCTAAAATACTTTAGCCTGTATATGGTTACATATCCTTTAACTTTAAGAATGTTATTTGCTGTGTAAGCACACAAATTGGATTCTAATGAATTTGGTGAATTATGAGAAAAAAAGTTGACAAACAATTGTGAATGTCAGTGAATACCATACCAAAAATGCAAACTTATTAATAAATCTACCTCTTTGTGTTGTGGAAACTAACAGTTTTATTTTGATTACTTATCCAAATTATATATACATTGAAGATAGTATAACTCCTTAAAGTATTGTATGTTAATAGCGATGGATATGTCATTAGATAAGTCAGTAATGAGTCAGTTTTCATTTCCGTATATTATCCAGATTTCAAGTGCCAGAAAAAAATGTAATAAGATAAATAAAATATTTTAACAATGAGAAATATATGGTAAATTCCATTTTACACGCTTAACGATTTCACATATATGATTATTTTGCTACAAAAGGTATTTTAACTGACCTTTCCTATTTAGAAAATCAAAGTTCATTGAGATATTTCCAAAAATCGATATCCTCAAATATAAAAATGTCCATGTTTTACTCTTTTCTACAGTCTGTATTTTGTGTTTGAAGCATACTAACAATAAGAAATGGAATGAACGATTACATTAAGGCTAAAAAAAAACGATCAGTGAGATAACAGTGCAAGAATTTTCTACAGCTCTAACAGATCACTGGGCAAGGTGAGCTATATATATTTTGTGAGCTTTAGTAAAATGTATTTTATTTTCATACAGACATGATAAATGGTTCAATAGCAAAAATGTCTACTTCTTATCTAGGTTGACTAAATCAGAGATGATGAATTGTTTGCAGACTGTTACCATCATCTCTGCCTTACTCCTAATGTTATGCACCAGTGTTATCTCAGATACATCGACCATGTGTTCTGTTGTACAAGGGCTTCCAGGTCTCAATGGCAGAGATGGCAGAGATGGGGCAAATGGGCTGAAAGCGACCCAGGTAAATGTTATACATATTTTTTGCATTTTTAAATTATATTTGACTACTGAGCTTCCAGCGTTTAACCTCTTGCAAAACAATTAATTATTTATTATCAGTAGTATAGAATGGATTAGTATATTGCCAAACTACAGAGAGGGGTGCTTCATATGGAATTTCCAGTTACAGTGAGATAGATTGTCTCTGTCGTTAATTGTAAGCTTATGTGGATGTTGGGATTCAAGCTAGTACACAGACTGATGTGGAACTTCCTCTCAAAAAATGGATCAACATTCTTTCAGCTGCTCCTGAGGAAATTTCCAGGAATTGTAAAGAACAGCTAAATTAGTTTGCATTGTAGATATAATTACATTTTTTTTACTTTTTTACATTTAAGTATTTTTTTTGCACCATTCAGTATTTTCTTAATTACCATTATGCCAAATCTCCTCCATTGAAGCAAGCCCATCTATTAATATTAAAGTGAGGTAGGGTTTGTTGGCCCTCATTTGCATTTGCTGTTAGTCTTTGATGTGAAAATCCAACAATTCATAAAGAGGATTAACTTTTCAGCTCTGTTTGGAAATACGTCATTGTGGCTTAATATATGTAAAGGAATGCACTGTGTCTTACTGGAAGTTCTGAAATAGTCCTTATTTTCATTTGTACCTTAATATACGATTTATTGAGATAATTTCACTCCATACATTACTCCATGAATGAAACAATAACTCCAGTCATTCCTTGAGTACTTACTTGGTTCTAAAAGGTTCATAAATGTTGCTTGCTTGTGAAATTAATAGTGTCACATAAAATAAGCCTTCTTCTGACATTCATTTCTCCATAATCATTGCTCCTAAAAATACCCTAGATCCATCCTAACACCTATTTATACATTCCCTTACAGGGCAATCATCGGGGGGGGGGGGGGTACATGCAGTAATCATGTATGGGGCCTGGCTAAGCAAAGGGGCCACCATCTCTGCAGTCCAGGGGCATAATACAGATTATGCTGGTGGCCAGTATGTTTTTTATGGGTAATGGAGTGCAACCTGTAAGTATCAGGTAAGAGTGAGGAGGCAGCGAAACTGCTCTACTATGATACTACATGAAAAAGGGTGGAGGACAGCACAGATGTAGTGTGCTCAAGTTCTCCACTCCTTGCGGAGAAAAAAAGGTACAGAGGGGTCAGACAAAGAATGTGGGGATCTGTGACTGCCAGTTGAACCAAGCTGGGGGGGTTCAGACAATATATGTGGAGACTGTTAAACCAGTGGAACAAGGCTTTGGGTCAAAAAAGTATGTGGGGAGTGTGACTCCCAGTTGAATCAAGTTTAGGTCTCAGACAGTGTGCATGAGGACTGTGACTAACAGTAGAAGCAGCCTGAGAGTCAGGCAGTGCATTTGGAGACTGTGAAAACCAGTGTAATGAGGCTGGGGGGGAATGTATGTGGGGTCTGTGACTACCAATAAAACCAGGCTGTGACACAGGCAATGTATGTGGGCACTATGACTACCAGTGGAACCAGGCTGGAGGGCAAAAAATGTATGTGGGGATCAATGGATCCATGTTAGGGGCCAGACAATGTATGTGGAGATCTGTGTTGGCCTATGGAACCAAGCTCCAGGTCAGACAATGTATCTGGGGATATGTGCTGACCAGCAAAACCAAGCTGGGTCAGATAATGTATGTGGAGACTGTGACTACCAGACAAACCAGGA
Organism: Rhinophrynus dorsalis; assembly: GCA_037306005.1. Taxonomy (NCBI): domain Eukaryota; kingdom Metazoa; phylum Chordata; class Amphibia; order Anura; family Rhinophrynidae; genus Rhinophrynus; species Rhinophrynus dorsalis. The sequence goes on from CM074724.1 coordinate 131,739,802, forward strand.
TGGAAGTCAGACAGTATATTTGAATATTGTGACTACCAGCAGAACCATGTTGGGGGGTCAGACAATGTATATGGGGACTGTGACTACCAATGAAACACATCTCAGGGGTGGAAAAAGCATGTGGGGATGTGACTATAAGCAGAAAAAGTTTGTGGGTGGACAATTAATGTGAGATTATGACTACTAGTGAAACCAGGCTGGGGGGTAGACAATGCACGTGGGAAATGTGACGACCAGTGGACCAGGTTGGGGGGCAGACAGTGTATTTGGGAAGTGTGACTATTGGTGGAATGTATTTGCAATGTATTTGGAGAGCTGTGCAAGCCGGTAAAATCAAGCTGGGGGGGTCAGTTAATGTATGTAGGGATTTGTGACTGCCAGTGGAGCCAAGCTAGGGGAGGCAAACGATGTATGTGGTGATGAATGATCACCAGTGGAACAAGGATGGGAAGTTAGACACCATAATTAACTGTATGAGACTACTATTGGAACCATGTTGTGAGCTCAGAGAGTATGTTTGTGACTATCAGGGAACAAGGCTGAGGTGTCACATAGTGTGTGGGTTGGGCAAGGCAGGACTTAACAGAGAGTGTGTGAAATGCATAGGGTGGGGAGCACCCTCAATGTACCTTAATGCTGGACCCCAAAGATTTTTGTTCCCTTGTATGTGTTATCATATGTGTTTAACTAGTACAATTATTATTAGTATTTTTAATGATATTATTTTTCCTGTGTTTGATGTTTATTTTTTATCTTATCAATATCATGTGATTTGACTCCACTTTCTCTAAAATCTAGTAGGAATTAGTTGACTATCGTATTTTATCATTATAGGCCCACAGGGGGAAACTGGAAGCCCAGGTATAAGAGGTATAAGTGGACCTCCAGGAAAAGTAGGACCTAAAGGTGATAAAGGGAATATTGGCGTTGCAGGTAATTATATACCTGAATAATGTATATATAAAAACTGTGTTTTCTTCTGCGTTTCATAGCAAAAATACATTGTGGAATTAATTTGTATCTTCTAACAGCAAATCATATTTTGATATATTAATAATGACATAAGAAACTATATACACTATGGATTGATATGAGGAAACTGCACAAATCTGTCAGCAAAGTTCATTTCTGCTGTGCTAATTTGTAGGCTTATAAATCAGTGCTTGTACCTGTCATTGTGTACAAATCCCTTTTCTGCATACAATCTAAGTCAATGCATGCCTTGATGTGAACAAACCCTTACACTCACACACTGCCCACCCATTGGACAAGTAGTGCAAAGAAGACAATATTTGTTGTCAAATATTTAGTTCATAGGTATTAGGTTGGATCATGGCACAATAGTAATTCCACTCCCTTATATTAGTGGAAGAGTTCATTCATATAGTGCAGTCCAGAAATATTTGTACAGTGACATAAATTGTGTTGTTTTGGCTCTGTATTCCAGCACTTTGGACCTAAAATGAAATAATGACTAGGGACGGGCAACATTTTCCTCCTCAAAAGAGAAAATAAGATTTTTGTCTTACCTGTTAAAGTATTTTCTCTTAGTCCATATAGCTTACAGGTACCATGGGGGGTGGGGTGACAGTTCCTCCCAGTAGGCTGGAACAATTCTACAAGAAATGCAGGGTGGATCCTCCCCCCTCCTCCATAGCAGACTACCTAGCCACTCCCCTTTCCAGATAGGTTTGAGACAAAAAACCTAGTGAGCTAGATAGCAAGAAGAAATAGAAGATAAATGCCTGCGAGCATGGACCCAATCAGACACTCACATCCAGCCACAGGAGACCCAGCATGGTCCCTTTCACTGAGTAAGAGACATGTAAGCTATATGAACTAAGAGAAAAGGATTTAACAGGAATGACTAAAATCCTCTTTTCTCTGTCATCCAATATAGCTTACAGGTACCATGGGGATGGACCAACACTGAGCTCCCATGGGTGGGAAGAGAAGGAAAGGACCAAGTGCCAGTCCCTTATGATACCAAAGTTCCTATGGACCATCCAGGACACGGAACAGCCCAAACTAACAAAGTGTCAATAGACCCTGGATAACAACACACAGCACACAAGAACAACAGCCAACAGGGCTCAACAGTTAAAGAGCTGTAAGGCACAGGAAATGAAAGTCCTAGACAGGGAAAACTTCCTCCAGGATTTCCTGCCAAAACTGGCTTCATGTGAAGTCAGAACATCAACAGGGTACTATTTGGCAAAGGTGTTCACAGAAGAGTGAGTGGCCACCTTGCTTGGCTGTTCAGCAGAGGCCCGATTGTAGTAGACCCAGGAGGGCCCAACAGACCTAGAGGAGTGTGCTGTAACATGGAAGGGAACAGGTTTCCCTCTGAGCTCAAAAGCCTTGCTGATGGTAGACATAATCCAGGATGCAATAGTCATCTTGGATGCAGCCAAACTAGCCCTGGGACTATCAGGGATGACAAACAAAGGATCCGTCTTCTGGATGGACTCAGTATGGTGCACAAAGAACTAGAGGCAATGCACTAGATCCAACAAGTGGAGATCCCTCTTCTTGTTAGATTTAAGGTCAGGACGAAAAGAAAGGCTCATTATGGTAAGATTCCTCAGCCATGCTCCTCATTTTTTTCTGCAAGGTACAATTTCACTAATTCCTGCTCCAAACTGACTCACCAGCATGGATGCCTGCTCAAAGGGTTTCAGCAGTTCACATACATCGCACTTTAGTTGCCATTGGCCAGTTGACAAAGAGACACCCTCCAAAGCTTTCCAGTTTTGCATGGTATGCTGGCTAATGGCATTATTTTGCTCATACAAACACTCTAGCATGTTCATTGTGGAACTCATTCCACCTGGTAAGGATCTTCATTTTCAGCTGGTGATGCGGCAGGTTGTTATGCTGTTGTATGGAATATAGAGCGTTGCGTGCACTGTAAGAGCAACTAAAATGGGCACAGACTTTGCAGGCAATAGTAAGCATCTCTCTGATTGTTTCAGTTTCTGCCAGGAATCTGGTCACAACTAAATTTACCACATGGGCAAAGCAGGGCACATGCACCATATCACCTTTTCTCAAAATAGTGATTATATTGGAGTCATTATCAGTAGGGGTGGGCGAAAGTTGTTGCAATGTCCCAGTGGGAAATTCACAAAATCCACATTGTTATCAGCTTTTTCGTGGGAAAATCCTCTTTAAAACTAGCAGTTAAATTTTTTGCATTTTTCACCCATTGGCCAAATTTTTTCACCATTTTTTCAATGGCTAGAAAGTTTCCGTCCATTGATTTACATTGTTTTCGCACTTTTGCTAAAAAAAGTTACGTTTTCGCTGAAGGTAGACACAATAAAAGCACCAACAGAGCGATATAGACGTACTGTGCAGTTCTCTTGTGATATTTTGCAAAAAGTGAGGCAGGAGAGGCTCATAGTGACTCCTATCACTATGAGCAGGGTAAAAAATAATCAATGGAGGAGCTGGAAGGACCATTTTGTGTCCACTGAGTCTGAGGAGGAAGGGACCACTACTGTACCAATGCTTTCCAGTCCCCCTAAATCAAGGGATTTTGGGCAATTTAATGGGAAGGGAGAGAGAAAACAGAAAGGGAAGGAAGGGAGAAAAGGGAATGGGAGGGGAGGGAGAAAAGGGTAGTACTAGTGAGAGAAGGACAGGTCAACTGCCTGTGCCTGCTGCAAAATGTGCTGCCCTTGCTGCCAGTGCCACCATTGCTGTACCTGCAGCCACTAGTGTTTGCTGTACCTGCTTTCAGATGTGCTGCCACTAGTGTTTAACCTGCTGCCAGTGCTGAACCTTCTGTCAGTGCTAAAGCTGCTGCCAGTGCTGAACCTGCTGCCACCAATACTTTGCCTGATGCTAGGGTTTCTTGTAGTGCTCGGGGGGGGGGGGAGAAAATTATGCCATGTGTGACAGCAAGGGACCCCCTGTCACATTGCTCGTCACCTCCTCCAAGCAGCAGTGAGTTGTCTGGAATAGAGCAGCAGCACATAGAGACTAGTGGTGGTGGTGTTGGAGAAGCTGGGGTGGAAGAGACATTGATGGCCATTTTGTCAGAAACTGAGAAGGAATGGGAGACAGGGATGAGGATGAGCATCACCACCACCACCACTAACAGTCAGCTTTTGAAATTAGAGGAAATTGCAACTGATCTAACTTCTGCTGCTGCTGAGATGAAAGGGCACCAGGGTGCTGAGGAGAAGGCTAGTGTGCCTCAGACCACAGTGGACACAGTGGGAATGGGGTCAACAAGTAATGCAGGACTAGGACAGGTTCCACTTGCCAGCAGTAGCAATACTCCTCCTGATCCTAGTTGCAGTGCTAAATCTGAGGCAGTAGCAGCAACAGCATCAACGTTATCCTACGCCACAGAAAGTGAAGGGGAACGAAGAAAGAGGCCATTCTTCTCCACCTGTTCCCTATCCCTCCCCCAGAAGTCATGGGTGTGGGACTATTATTCTCTTTGAGCAGGCACAGTGCAGTTGTTATGGACACAGATACGCTGCAGAAAAATTTGCAGCAAAACTGTATCAATTGCATGGTTATGTTCTCATGTAATACATCCCACATTTAGCTCACAACCATTTTCCTTTGTTTCTTTGTTATTTTTTCCCCTGTTCTGTTTGGGTGGGAAAAGGACAAAGAAAGGACCAGGTCTCTCTTGCTTCTAGGGGGAAGGAGAGGGGTGTGTCAATCAGGTAAAGTGGGCTGGTGATGGGCGGGGCTTGCCAACAATAAAAGAGGTGTGCAGGGAGTCAAAGGGGCAGTCTTTTGGAAGAAGGGTCTTGGAGCAGGAGAGCCATGGAGAGGGGGGTGTGACCAGCAGCATGGGCTGGAGAAGCCCAAAATCTAGAAAGAGGGCCATGCCTTGCCTAGGCCCCAAGAACTGTTCCAGGATCCTGGCCTGTTTTTCCCCTGCGGCACCATCCTCATTGTTCCAGATAGATGAGTATAGAAACTATACTTTCTCTATTTTTTTTTCATACTATCTATAATATTTCTAGGAAAAATACCCTAGTAACCAACGTGTAGTGTTTTCTACTATAATTGTTGTATTATGTGTTTTATTTGCACTGCAGTAAGTAATTGTCTAGTTAATATTATTAGATGTTTTAGCTAGAATATATTTGATAATATACAGTGTATTGTTAATATTATTGTTTGTTATTAAATATTATTGTTTATTGCTAGTACTGGGGTGTTATTGTATTAATTGTTGTATTGGTCATTAGGACAAATTTCTCTGGATATATCCTTTAATTAAAGGGTTGGCTTTTTGGGTGTGGGCAAATTCATATTTCTTCTAATAGCTGTGTTGCTGTCTGTGTAGTGTGAGCATACTGTAAAGCCCTGGCCTTGTGTTTGCTATTAGATTTTACCTCAGAGCAAATACATGGTCTGACTCCATCTTGCTAGGCCCCAACCTGTCTCCACATGGTTGAGGATGCCATTTTGTAAAAAGCACATGGTTGGGAGTTTGCAGCTTCTTCACAACTACTTTGATTTTAACACAGCTGCTATTGTGCAATCTTTTGTGCCAAATTAATGCACCCAAAGCCACAAATTTAAAACAGCAGTCATCATCAACAATGGTACAGTGCAAAATTTGTGACAAGTTAGTGAGAAGGGGAAAGGAGGGAACACACCTTGGCACAACCGCCCTGATAACACACATGAAACACAGACACCATGACATTTACTCCAAACATGTCGAAGCCAAACACCCATTACAGAAATCTAGCACCGCTGTTACTGTACCCCCTGACTCTCCAGAAAGGTGGAGATCAAAGAGGAGGAAGAATAAAGAAACCCAGACAGACACTGGCAGTTCCATGATGAGTGAAACAACTAGCTCACCATCAACGTCACCTTCTTCGTCTAGGGTAACAAGTACATCTCCTGCCAATCCACCTCATTCGTCGTTACCTCCCCCGCCAAATGATAGCCACTCTGTTAATGTTAGGATATGGCAGTTCATCTCTACCCATTGCACACTGTGTGGTGCACTGACCACACATGCCAGACTGGTGGAGGAAAATCAATACCAGGTCATCAGGTGGCATCTGAGGAGATTCCATACCACAGAATATGCTAGGATTCTGGCAGGGAGGGTTCATCATTACTATTAAACTGTCAGCAAGTTGTCATGTGACCTTAGCAGGGTCTGGACAAGGGGTACAGAGAAAGTGGCAGTACTTGGTTTCGGTTGTCATTGTGTTTGGATACAGCTGTGCCCTCAGTTGTTATTTACCACACACACACCGTGCACATTGCAGTTGCTGATGGAAGCCACAGTTTCTGTTCTCAAGTGAACAATATATATTCTAATAACAACACACCCATGATGATTTTCGAGGAGGGGCAGATGGAGAAGATTTAATGGTCAACGTGTTCTTTTCTCCACATATACTGGGGGCTACTTATTCTTCTGCTACTGCCTTAGGCTCATCACTGGAGCCAGTCGTGGAAAGTGGAACCGTCATCATCCATCTTCCATGTTACTGCTATTGTTGTTCCCATTCCATTTCAGCTGCCTAATCATCCTGCTGCTTAAACAACTCAGCAGCAGCAGCACAAACAGCAGTTGTAACTCAGGAGGACATTTGACAATGGCCACTGGCCAACATGACCTGCTGGCATTAGGCCAGTAGGGCATTTTTATTTTTTTCTCAGGGCTTGTTTTGAAAAAAAAAAAAATGAAAAAAAAACTAGTCGTACAAAACAAATAAACAATTTTTGGGGGGTTTGTTTCTAACAAGCCTAAGTCCTACAAATCAATGTTTCCTTAGGGCTTGTGCCAAACAAGCTTAAGTCCTACAAATCAATGTTTCTTCAGGGCTTGGGCCTCTAATAAGTCTAAGTCCTACAAAGGCCTCTAACAACAAATCAAACAAATCATCCTCAGGGGGTTCCTGTCTCTGTCACTTTAAATACAAATGTCTTATTTTATTTTATTGATCTATTTTTTTATTAACTGTCCCCCCAATAGCAGTCAAGAAAGCTACCCAAAACAAATTCCTTGTTCAAATGATTAATTCATTCACCAACACAGGCACCCTTATCAGACACCTTTATACCATGTCTTATGGTTTTCCTTTTCTTTAATTTTATTTAGGTTTTTTTTTTTATTGGGTCCCCCCCAATCCCAGTAAACAACCTCTCAAAAACATTCCCTGTTCAACTGATTCTTTCCCGACACTCCACCAACACAGGCACCCTCATGCCCCTTTTATACAATGCCTTTGGTAAATAAAATATTATTTGTAATGTATTGTGTGTAACTTCTATGTTCCCATTGATTTCAATGGGCGAAAAAAGCGGATAATCTGCACTTTTCATGAGAAATTTTTCACCAAGCGGAAAGTGCCATATTTCACCGATTTCAGTTTGAGGCGGAAAGTTTCGCCCATCCCTAATTATCAGCAGACACAAAACCAGCTTTTAAGGAGCAGACTACAAGCCATTCCTCTATCACCTGCTCTAGTTTACCTAAAACCCTTACACCTTTGTGGGACTGTCTCTCAAAACTCTACCTGCACAAGGTGGCACGCCAATGGTATAGGCTATCCTGCTGCTGGTGTTGCCACCTTTTAATCAAACTGCCAGAACGAGAAGCATGATTACTGGCTGTCACCTGATGCTGTAAGATAGTGTTGCATATTGTTGGTGGTGGGAGGGAAATTCAGTGAGCAGTCATGGTCATATAGTCTGTGCTCTTCCCACTTATCCATCCAATATCTGTTGCCAGGTGGATTTTCTTGCCATAAGCACTTCTAAGCCCTTTGCCTACCACACTAACCACCTGCTTGTACAACTCAGACACAGCCATCCTGGAAAAATAACTGCGGCTTGGGATACGCCAGCATGGAGCTATACATGACATCAGGTCTCTGAAACCTCAGTTTTCTACAAAAGAATACAGCAGCATGTCCACTGCCAACATCTTGACAACCTTGCCATTCCACAGGTGTACTGTGGGATTGATTTTGTGAAGTTTTTGACTCCTTCCCAGGAACTCAGTCAGTGTGGGCTGTCAGGACATGGTAGAAGAACTCTGGAACCTTATTGCTTAAACAACATGACTAGAAGAGGTGGTAGAGGTAGAAGCAGCATGTGTGGGCAGTCTATTACTCTTGCCATCTCATACAGCAAAGCCAAAGCATTATACTCCTCTGCATCAGGAGCCGTAGGTGTTATTTGGAATGAACTAACTGTTGGCAGTAGCACACTCTCTGACACATAAATAACTTTACTACTTCTTTTTCCTGCCCCAGAGCTCTGAGAACTTTTTGGATTGCTTCTGCTGCTGCTAGTTGCAGCACCTTTGACCTCCTTATAGTGTGTCTTCCAGTCAGACCTGTGGTTGTGCTTCAGATGGGATCTCATAAAGGAGATGCCTAGGTGTGAGCCTGCTTCCCCCCTGCTCATGTGCTTTTAGCACAGACAACAGATAGCAACATGCTTAGCTTTTGGATCCTGAGTGAAGTATCTCTATACTATGGACTTCATGGACTGAGGGGTTCCTGAGGTACTGCTACTACTGCTGGGGCTAGATGTTGATGCAGTTACTGCTACTATTACTAGGTGTCAAAGGTGCAACACTTCCAGCAGCAACAGAGGCACTTGTCATATCTAACATTGTGGCTGTTAATAACAGGTGTTGCTGTTTTTGTTGCTGCTGGGTACTCAACACAGGTGTGTGTGTGACTAAGTGGCACTTGGACTTGGAGGAGGGGATGATGATGACCGATAGGGCACAAAGCACAAAAACAGAACACACTTAGCGTTGTGTTTTGTTTCCTCCTCTTTCCTTGTGTGTCTATGTGGGATACACGCTGGTGCTGCAGCTTCTTACAGTGTAAGGGTAGGACTCCTCCACTCACCTTTTTCCTGGGATACAAAGCACAAAAACAGAAGAACGCAATGCCGCCTCTATGTGTAATACTTAAGAACTCTGGACTCTAACCCACCAATTGTTTGGTACTTAATAGAAGGAGAGGCTTTATCTTGCCTCTACATATGAAACGAGCACTGGTTTTGCCCCAGGCTAGCAATACTCCCGGATTGTGCCTCCATTACAATTGTATTAGCATTAGAAATAAAAATTTTAATAGGTGGAAAGTATAATAAAAATGTATTTATTATAATGTATTCCATATATGATCCTACTTGTTTTGTAACACTCTCATCAGTTCTTCAGATTTTAGTTTAAAAAGCCATCTTATATACATAGTAACCAAAAATGTATTGTTCATTGATTAGGAAACAATACCTCAGAGCACCTATTCACAGCCTTAAGGTCCCTATCTCCACCTGCACATCCATCATACTCATCGGACCATCAGACAGAAGCAATAGGAACCGATTGGTAGTGCTTGTGTGTCAAGCCTCTCCTTCATATCAACTCCATATGTATTTATTTTAACTAATATATATATTATATTATATATGTATATATATATATATATATTAAATAAATATATATATATATATATATATATATATATACATATATATTTAAGACTCTGAAGTGTATATATAATCCATGTATAAATATTACTACAAATCTTTTTTTTATAAAAGACCAATAATGATAAAAATAAAAATACAAATATCATCTTTTGTATCTTAAAATGCACATACCCAGTAAGTGTTTGTACAATATCATATCTAATATCTGTATGTCAAAGTATTCAAAAAACAGAGCAAATCAATTTGAAGATCAGATATATATGGGAATTGGAAGATGAGAATCATCCTAGACGTTGTAAAGCTATGTCTTCATTTAAACCTACTGGGGACTTAGTGTTTAATTTAAATATCCAGAATGCCTCTCTGCTTCTGATCCTACTCATACGATTAGAGACAGTAGCATCTATTCTCTCGGTTCCCATAGTTTTAAAACCTTTTAATCCACCTTTAACACAATTTGTAAAATGACGTGGCACACTGTGATCACATCTATTATTCTATGCTCTCCTAATCTCTCGCTTAAGCTGCAAGTACTTCTCCCAATATACTTCATGCCACAGTTACACATTATCATACATATTACATATTGTGTTCCGCAATTTATAAATTGCTCAATTTTATATGAGTGTGAATTATCAAAATTTCTAATTTTTTGGCTTTATGTAGCATATGGGCACAACTTAAGCATTTATTGAGGTTGCATCTGTAATTCCCCACATCTGTCAAGGTGTTAAAGAAGTTATAAGTTTTTTTTTTTTCATTTCTTTTGGTTTAGTAGGGCAACATAATTCCAAAAGTTTTTATTTCTTTTATAAATAACCCTCAGTTTCTCCCCTAGTTGTCCTTTTAAAAGGGGATCCAACTGTAAAATGCTCCAATATTTTTCAAAAACGTTTTTGATGTCCATTATATTGCATGACCAAGGAAATATTTTTCACACCCTCACCAAAGTCATTGCCTTTGTTTACTTTAGGCTTTTTTAGAATTTCTATCCAAGGATGCTGCCCTTTCTGTTGCTTGTTCTATAAAATTAGGATTATATCCCCTCTCCAATAGTTAAAAAAGAAAAAAAACAGCGCAAAAGGTCTCCTATAAGTAAAGTATTATTCAACTCACCTTTTCCTTCGCCCTCACCATGTGCTCTTAAAGAAAGGTACTCACTTGCATGAGAGGTTATAGACTGCCCCAGGATGGTTTACACCTCAGCCCTGCAGGACTATTCCACGGATACCTTAAGACATAGACTGGCTGGTTGAACAAGTACAGGTCATATTTGCCAGACACCGCAAGTGCCTCATAATTTTGCTCGTAAAAAAAAAAACTGTGAAGAGAATAGAAAAAAGCATGTGTGAGGAAAAGTGAAAGAAGAGAAAACAGAAGAAACAGAAATTAACAAAAGGCATGTAGATGAGATGGAAGGAGAGGAGGACAAAGATGTTCTACAGCATGAAGGGTGGGGAAAGAGGGTGGGAGAGGAATGGAAGGAAGGGATGGGTAGGAGGGGAAAAATAGGAGGGGAGTCAAGCGCTCTGGATGGGAATGTGGTTCAGGAATTCTCCAAATTGCATGGATGAAGACGGAGTCGCCTCACCAATATCAAGGACGCTCCAATGATAGATCATTGGGGAATGTGAAGAAGGATCAAGACCCCTACGGAGTAGAGTTAGTTTATGATATAGGAACAACTCCCCGACTTTGGAATGCCACTCCCTCATAGTAGGTGGACTGACATCTCTCCAGTGCACAGGAATAAGAGCTTTTGTGGCCCAAATCATAAGCATGGCCAAAGATCTCTTGGGAACGGGTAGAGATGGAATTTCTGAGAAGAAAAGGATTGGAAGCGGGTCCCTGCTAAGGTTGATCATGAGAAAATCATTAATAGCGGATATGCACTGATCCCAATAGTGGGTTATTAGAAGGCAGAACCACCAAACGTGAAGATAAGTACCTCTCTCTTTTAGATTCCTCCAGTACAGAGAGCCGTTCGACGAAGCTATATTGTGCAACCTTGAGGGTGTGAAATACCAGCAGTATAAAAATTTATAATTAATTTCTAAAATGCGGGAGGATATGGAAGAAGATGCATGGGATTTCCATATCACTTGCATTTTTATTAAGAGTATTGTGAAGTGGTGCTATTACAGAGAGCCAGTAGTTATTATTTCCAAATGATACCCCATTAATCAGGATAAATGGAAAAACCCAGCTCGCGTTACCAAGTTTTAGTATAGGGCGGGGGTGGAGCAGATACACAAGTCAGAAGAATAGAGTAGAATCGACCAAGATAACCTCTATTCAGGGATTTCTCAGTACAAAGAAGCTCAAAAGGTGTTAATGGTCGAGTTGCAGCTTTCCTTTTCTTGGGTTGAGAGATGAAATGCTTCATTTGTAAGAAACGACAAATTTCGCTCGGAGGTAAATCAAGCCTATTCTGAAAGAAGGGGAGATCATGGAGTACAGAGGCATTGTAAAAGTTCTGGCAAAGAAAAGCAAATGATCTCGACCAGAGGGGAAAGGAATCAGAAAAAAGTGAGGTAGAGGTTTCTCGAGAATAGAACACTCTCGAGAGTGGAGAAGGTGTCGACCCCAGATTGTGTGTATGAGTCCACCTCGACCAGATTGTCAATACATTAAAGATTACAGGGTGAAATCTGAGCAATGAGTGTCTATCCAGGGGATGAAGAAAACCTTCTGCGACAACATCACCATTACATGGGAAAGATCTCTCAATTTGCACCCAGCTTTTAGAATCTTGAATTTTGAACCAATCAGGTATCAAAGATAATACAGAGGCCACATAATAAAGTTTCAGGTCAGGGACACCTAAGCCCCATTGGGTTTTGGTCGCCGAAGAGTCTCGTGCTTAATTTGCGGTCTGTGGTAATGGCAAAGAAACGCATTAGTACTGTGGAGGAGGTCAGAAAAAAAAACTTCAGGTAAATGGATAGCGAGGGTTTGGAAGTAATAAAGAAGTCGAGGAAGGATGGTCATTTTTAGCACATCTATACATCCTATCCAAGACAAGTAAAGTGTATCCCATTTTTTGAGTTCCCTTTAAACGGAAGATAGCAACGGTGGTCAACCGTATACCTAGATAATTGATGAAGTTTCTAGTCCATTTAAATGGGAAGGACGTTTGAAGGGAACCGAGGGCGCCTGGAGGAACACCTATAGGCATTGCCTCAGATTTAGCAAGAATCATTTTGATGTCTGAAAAAGATGAGAAGGTTTGAAATTCTGACATTAAAGTCGGCATGGCGGACAGAGGCTAGTGGAATAGAGACTAATATGTCATCTGCAAACATTGAGCGTTTGAATTCTCGATGACCAATCGTTACACCCCAGATATATGCATTCAGACTAATACGTTGGGCCAAAGTTTCCATAGTTACCACAAATAGTAGCGGCGAGAGGGGGCAACCCTGCCATGTTCCATTCGTAATTTCAAAGGGCGTAGATGTGCTGCTCATGCTACTGCTAACACTATTGCTGTGTCTGTTGTCAGACACCCAGCCCCTGCTGGCACCAGTACTGTGCCTGCTGTCAGACGTGATGCCCCTGCTGCCACCAGTACTGTGCCTGCTACCAGTGCTGAACCTGCTACCACTAGTACTGTGCCTGCTGTCAGACATGCTGCCCATGTTGCCACCAATACTGTGCCTGCTGTCAGATGTGCTCCCCCTGCTGCCACCAGTGTTGTGCCTGCTGCCAGTGCTGAACCTGCTGCCACCAGTGCTGAACCTGCTGCTAGTGTGTCTTGCAATACTAAGGGGGGGAGGAGAAGATGATGCCAAGTGTGACACTTGCCATCCTCAAGCTAGTGCTAGTACTACTACTACTAAGAAGGTCCAGCAGCTTTTTAGTGTTAGGAGTGAAGAAGGGAGTAACCAATAGTAACATAGTAGATAAGGCTGAAAAAAGACATGCGTCCATCAAGTCCAGCCCATGCCAATAACACCCCTGTTGATCCAGAGGAAGGCAACAAAAAAGCCCTCTGGAGCAATTTCCAGTGAAGGTGTGTGTGTATAATATATCCTCATATTACTAGTGACTGTGAGGAGGAAGACTCTGTGGATAAACATGATGTGGTTTGTGTTAGTAGTAGTAACAGTAATGGTGATGCAGGCAGTGGGACTAATGTTAGGGGAGTGTTAGAGCAAGCATTTGAGAGCATCCAGACTAGTGGTCAAGGGAGCCCACACCATTCCTCTGATGTTTGAGAAACTGTTGTGGAAGAGACATTGATGGCCTTTCTAGCAGAAACTGAGAAGGAATGGGAGACAGGGATGAAGATGGGCATCACCACCACCACTAGCAGTGAGATTTTGGAATTTGAAGAATTTGCAACTGCTCTAATTCCTACTGCTGCTGAGATGCAAGGGCAGCAGGATGCTGAGGAGCAAGCTAGTGTGCCCCACAGGCTACCATGGACACAGTTGGAATGGGGGTCAACAAGTGATGTGGGACTAGGACAGGTTCCATTTGCCAGCTCCAGCAATACTCCTGGTCCTTGTTGCAGAATCTGAGGCAGTAGCAGCAACAGCAGTAACTTTATCTGCGGCCACACACAGTGAAGGGGAATGTGGAAAACAAGAAGAAAGAGGCCATTCTTCTCAACTTCTTCCATCTTTTCCCTCTCCCCTGAAGTCATGGATGTGGGACTATTTTTCTCTTGGGGCAGGCACAGTGCAGTCATCACCAACGGCACTGTGCACAATTTGTGACAAGTCAGTGAGAAGAAGAAAGGAAGGAACACACCTTGGTACAAGCACCCTGATATCACAAATGAAACACAGACACCATGACATTTATGTCAAACATGTTAAAACCAAACACCATCCACAGAAATCAGGCACCATTGTTGCTGTATCCCCTAACTCTTCAGAAAGGCAACAAGAGGCGAGGCAAAGATCAAAGAGGAGGTAGAGAAGAGAAACCCTGGCAGAGACTGGACGTTCCATGACAAGAAAAACAACTAGCTCGCCATCACCATCACCTTCTAGGGTAATTACATCTTCTGCCAATCCATCTCATTCATCACTACCTCCCCCACTCTGTTGATGTTAGGATGTAGCAGTTTGTGTCCACCCATTTCACTCTGTGTGGTGCACTGACCACACATGGCAGCGTGGTGGAGGAACATTGCAACCAGGGCATCAATTGGCATCTGAGGAGATTCCACCCCACACAATATGCTAACATGGTGGCAGGGAGGGTTCATCATTACTATTAAACTGTCAGCAAGTGGTCATGTGTCCTTAGCAGGGTCTGGACAAGGGGTATTGTAACAGCGGCAGTACTTGGGTTCTAGTGTCATGGTGTTTGGATACAGTTTTGCCCCCAGATGTTATTTACCACACACACACTGTGCACACTGCAGTTGCTGATGAGAGCCATAGTTCCTGCTCTCAAGGAAAAATTTATATTCTAATAAAAACAGACTCATGATTTTGGAGGAGGGGCACGTGAAGAAGAACTCTTGGCAAACTTCTTCTTTTCTTCACATAGACTGGGAGGTATTTATTATAACGCTACTACCTCAGGTGCATCGCTGGAGTTAGTCATGGCAAGTTGAACCTCCATCATTCATCACCCATGTTACTGCTATTGTTGATCCCGTTCCCTTTCAGTTGCTTAATCATCCTGCTGCTTAAACAACTCAGCAGCAGCAGCAGCAGCAGCAAGAACAGCAGTTGCAAATTCCATAATTCTGGACTCAGTCTCAGGAGGACATCTGACAGTGGCCAGTGGCCACTGGCCTACATAACCTGCTGGCACTAGGAGAGTAGGGATTTTTTTTATCAGGGCTTGTTCTTTGGGAAAAAAAAAACATAGTCCTACAAAAAAATAAACAATTTTTTGGGGTTTATTTCTAACAAACCTTCAAATCAATGTTTCCTTAGGGCTTGTGCCAAACAAGCTTATGTCCTACAAATCAATGTTTCCTCAGGGCTTGGGCCTCTAACAACAAATATAATAAATAATCCGCTACAAAATACTCTATCAAGTAAAGTATCAGTCCACCCCAGTGGCAGCTTATGTCAGGGGGTTCCTGTCTCTATCACTTTACATATACATTTCTTATTTAATTTTATCCTTTTTTACTAGTCAAGACTCCCCCAAAACAAATTCCCTGTTCAACTGATTCATTCCCCAGACTCCACCAACACAGGTACCCTCCTCAGACCCCTTTTATACAACGTCTTATAGTGTTTTTTAAGTGTATTTAGGATTTATTTTTTTATTAACTGCCCCCCAATCCCAGTAAACAACCCCCCAAAAAAATTCCCTATTCAACTGATTCCTTCTCCACACGTCACCCACCCAGGCACCCTCATGCCCCGTTTATACTATGCTTTTGGGAAATAAAATAATATTTGTTAAGCTTTGTGTGTAAATTCAATGTTCCCATTGATTTCAATGGAATGAGCTAGATGAAAATAGAGCAAAATCTGCACTTTTTTGTGGGAAATTATTCACAAAGTGGGAAGTGCCATTATTCCCAATTCCACCCATCCCTACACCCCATGGCATTTTCTAGATGGAGCATTATCTTGAAGAAGACAGAATTGTTGCCTAGCAGCAATAATACCAGCACCACCAGGAGAACAGATCAGCTGCCTGTGTCTGCTGCTAGTGTTGCCAGTCTGCCTTCTTCAGCTCAACAAGAAATGGCAGCCAAATCATAAAATGACATGCAGTATACGATACTGAAGGGAATGCAGAGTGAAATGTAGGCGACAAACCACATACAAGGGAATGCCAAATAACAGGGGCTCACGAATAGGACCAACAGCACTCAAGAGGCTAAAGCACCAGAAATGTTCATTCTTCATGCTTCCTTTGCAATTAAATAAGTCAAGTCTACCTTCATAGGTTTTATTGTGCTGTAAAAAAACAAACTTATGCACTGGACAAACCATGAAGGAGGAAGCCAGTAATAGGAGCCTGTCTAAAAGTTGATTATACAGTCCCATAAACCAAGTGATAGAAAAGAAGGGTAACTACGCGAGTTGTGTACTTGCATTCTCCTCCTTCTTATGAGGTCACTTTAAAATGAAGTCAACAGGCAGATGTAAAGTAGAAGGGAGAGGAGATTTTCTGCCTCAGAAACCTTTTTGAAGTGCCATGCCTCCCCGGAGGAAGAGGAGGAGGAGACTTTATACCATGGGTCCTGTGTTCTACATTGAATGACAGAAAAATGTAAAAACGGTGAAGCATTACATTTTTAACAGCTAATAAAATGCTAATTGAACTTGTATTGTTTTGAAGTATATTTTATATTATTTTGTATAAATAAATCCTCACTAAATTTGGGAAGTGCTGTTTTTCACATTTTGGGTTTTGAGACAAATTGTTTTGCCCATCCCTAATAAATATGTATAATTTTCTGTTGAATATGTGTAGGGATGTGAATTAAAGAGATAGCATCATATAAACATTAAAACAATTTATATCCATCTTGTGTAATAATATCCAGCATGTGCACAGATCTTTCTTTGGTTCCATAGCCATAAAGTGTATCACAAATATGTACTTACTATGAATATGTTGGCAGCCAAGGAGAGCCATGAATTCTGATTTAATTAACTAGGTTACTGATAAAACTTATCAAACCTAATACAGATAATTGTTTAATAGTAAAAAACAATTCTTATTTTGCTGTTGTCAATTTACCTCAATTATGATACACGTCACTCGTTAAGCTTGTATTAGCAAAAAATGGATCAAATGATCATCTATGTCTGCCTACATGTCATTATGAAACACACGTTTATCAAGGATTTTAAGACTGCTTCATCAAAGTAATAAACTGGACAAATGCTGTTTATAAGGATCTTATTTAAGAATTATTTCAATATTAGGTTATACTTAGCCTTCAAATGATAGTGACACTTATACAATTGTTTTTGTGAGGGGGTTTCCAAATATGTAAACTAAGGTTAGTACTACTGCTGAGAGAAGCTACATTTAAAACATATTGTTGTACAAACTTCTATTTTTGTAAAGCAATACCTTTAAACAATCTGTTTATTTACTATTGTGTTATTCCCTCACAGGTGCTGTTGGGGAAAAAGGAGACAGAGGACTTCATGGAGAAAAGGGAGCTAAAGGAAGCCCAGGTACAGGTATGGAAGAAGTGTTTCTTTAGCGGACACAGTGGAAATGGGGTCAACAAGTAATGCGGGACTAGGACAGGTTCCACTTGCTAGCAGTAGCAATACTCCTCCTGATCCTAGTTGCAGTGCTAAATCTGAGGCAGTAGCAGCAACAGAATCAATGTTATCCGCTGCCACAGAAAGTGAAGGGAATGTGGAGGACAAGAAGAAAGAGGCCATTCTTTTCCCCCTGTTCCCTATCCCTCCCCCCAGAAGTCATGGGTGTGGGACTATTATTCTCCTCCGGTAGGCAGAGTGCAGTCATCATCAACAATGGTACAGTGCAAAATTTGTGACAAGTTAGTGAGAAGGGAAAAGGAGGGAACACACCTTGGTACAACTGCCCTGATAACACACATGAAACACAGACACTATGACATTTACACCAAACATGTTGAAGCCAAACACCCATTACAGAAATCTAGCACCACTGTTACTGTACCCCCTGACTCTCCAGAAAGGTGGAGATTAAAGAGGAGGAAGAATAAAGAAACCCAGACAGACACTGGAAGTTCCATGACGAGTGAAACAACTATCTCACCATCAACATCACCTTCTTCCTCTAGGGTAACAAGTACATCTCCTGCCAATCCACCTCATTCATCGTTACCTCCCCCGCCAAATGCAAGCCACTCTGTTAATGTTAGGATATGGCAGTTCATCTCTACACATTGCACACTGTGTGGTGCACTGACCACACATGCCAGTGTGGTGGAGGAGAATCAATACCAGGTCATCAGGTGGCATCTGAAGAGATTCCATCCCACAGAATATGCTAAGATTCTGGCAGGGAGGATTCATCATTATTATTAAACTGTCAGCAAGTTGGCATGTGTCCTTAGCGGGGTCTGGACAAGGGGTACAGTGAAAGAGGCAGTACTTTGTTTCGGGTGTCATGGTGTTTGGATTCAGCTGTGCCTCCAGATGTTATTTACCACACACACACTGCGCACATTGCAGTTGCTGATGGAAGCCACAGTTCCTGTTCTCAAGGGAAAAATATATATTCTAATAACAACACACCCATGATGATTTTGGAGGAGGGGCAGGTGGAGAAGATTTAATGCTCAACTTGTTCTTTCACCACATATACTGGGGACTACTTATTCTTCTGCTACTGCCTCAGCCTCATCACTGGAGCCAGTCGTGGAAAGTGGAACCTTCATCATCCATCTTCCATGGTACTGCTATTGTTGATTCCATTCCCTTTCAGCTGCCTAATCATCCTGCTGCTTAAACAACTCAGCAGCAGCAGTATGAGCAGCAGCTGCCACTCAGAAGGACATTTGACAGTGGCCACTGACTAACATGACCTGCTGGTATTAGGCCAGTAGGGCATTTTTATTTTTTTTTCTCAGGGCTTGTGTTTTGAAAAAAATAAATAAAAGAAAAAAAAACTAGTCCCAAAAAAAAATTAAACAATTTTTGTGGGGTTTGTTTCTAACAAGCCTAAGTCCTACAAATCTGCACTTTTCGTAGGAAATTTTTCACCAAGTGGAAATGCCATTTTTCGCCGATTTCAGTTTGAGGCGGAAAGTTTCGCCCATCCCTATATGGCATCCTAATAATCAAAACTGTTTATCCCCTCTGTTGGAGACCTATCTAACAACCAACTTGTAAACATATCAATATTAAATATATTGGTAGCTGGGACTGATAACAAGGCTAAAATTTATCAGACAACAGTTTCCAGTTAACATTATGTGACATTATTTGTTTCTTAGAGGTTTGTGTGTTAGAAAAGAAAACTAACAGAAAACAAAATTGCACCTTGTAAAATATTTAAATCTTTTGCATGTCACCTGGCAGTCACAGATGACTCTTTCTTCCATTACTTAGCCCCTTAGTGATGAGGACTTTTGACACCAGAGACAAGAACAATTTTGACCTTTTTATTATGCTTTTGTTCAACCATGTTTTTCCTCTCATTTAATTCACCCACACAAATTATGTACCATTTTTTAAGTATTTCTTTTCATACTACATTTATATGTATAACCCGCCATTTCATTTGATAATCAAAAAGTGGGGAAAAAAACCCACAACTTTTTATAGGTTTTCCTGTGAAAATTTGTGCTCAGATGGTCTTTTTTTAATAGGGACATGATAAAAGGTATGAACAGTCAGTCATACCTCCCAAATGTCCATTTTTAAGGGGATACTTTACCTCTGATGTTAAAATCCCTATGTCCCTCTCTCCCACCCTGCTGTTCTTCTTTTAGATTATCAGAATATGTGATGTATATATGTGTATCATATTGCTTCACAGTAATAAAACTCAAATTAAAATAGGATTTTAGGGGGTGTGGCCTGATCGTTGATGGCGCCAGACGCTTAGTGCGATAGCTTCGTGTCTGAACTGGGGTTTTAGCGACTTTATGTGGGTATCTGCCTAGGTATACCCCCAGCCTAACTACACTCCCGTCCTCACGACTTGAGGGGGGCTTCAGAT
Organism: Rhinophrynus dorsalis; assembly: GCA_037306005.1. NCBI lineage: Eukaryota > Metazoa > Chordata > Amphibia > Anura > Rhinophrynidae > Rhinophrynus > Rhinophrynus dorsalis. The sequence goes on from CM074724.1 coordinate 131,759,875, forward strand.
GAGTGGCAGGTGGATGAAGCCCGGCACCGCTTCGGGGAATATTGCCCGTTACTTACGTGCGCGGCCTACCTCCGCGTCTGAACCACCTACGCAACTTTTCCCCGCTGCATTCACCACCCAGCCTGAGTCACCTGTTGCGGAGCTAACTGCAGAAATTGAGATTCCTCTGTCAAGAAGTGCGTGTGACACACTACCAACTATGCTACAACCTAATGATCCAGATTCTCCGCTGACCCGTGCGGACCTGGACGGCATGGAGTCCCGGCTTACGGAAGGTTTCAGGGGCCTTTTGACTGAATTCTCTCAAAGTTTGAAGGCAGAACTGTCTACTATTAAATCTGAAATATCTCAACTTGGTCAACGAGTGGCATACCTGGAAGAGGAAAGGGCCACGAATTCGGATTACATGGATAATCTTGAGCGCTTGGTTCTGGAGCAAAAGGATAAGGTACTTTTTCTTAACCTGAAACTTGACGATTTAGATAATAGGGGGAGATGATGTAATGTGCATGTGAAAAACTTACCAGAATCGGTCCCCCCAGCGGACATTCCCAAAGTACTGTCAGATTTCTTTACTACGCTCATCACTGACCAGACTTTAGGCCCAGTCAAGTTGGAGAGAGCGCATAGAGCGCTGAAACCGAGAGAAGATACTAAACCAAGAGATGTGGTAGTCTGCTTCCACAGCTTCGCTCTTAAGGACCACATAATGAAGAATAGCAGATCCCACCAACAACTACACTGTGCTGGAGCAGAGATCCAATTATACAATGATGTCTCACCCTTTACTCTCCAAACGAGACGTGAGCTTAAACGCCTCACTGATCAATTGCGTGCTTCTCAGATCAAATATCGGTGGGCCTTTCCTTTTGCTCTCACTGCCTCCAATAACAACAGATCTGCTACCCTCCGTTCTACCGAGGATGTCGCTGCCTTTTGCCTCACTCTGGGGATCCCAAGACCACAGATTCCTGCGGGGATAGCTACCTCTTCAGCTATGAAGTCCCAGAAAAGAGTTGAATGGTCGCCTGAGTCCCCAGTTAAGAAAAACAAGCAACGCCGTTTGGATTACCATCCTGAGGAGATGACTCCACAGGCTACTGCTTGGACCTGAACCATGGACTTGATATTACCTGGTCTCCTGTATCCACTCTGATGGACGTTACTAGGGTGCTCCATTAGATTCCAGGTTTGCCCGTTTCTTGGAACTGAAAATCGTTATTGTTTCTATTGCCTTACCTGTATAACAGTAGGCCTTTTGTTATTCTTACCTTGCCGCTATGTATCTTCATAGTTACATTTATATTTGTTCATGTTTATTATGCTGCAGTATTTATGCTCCTAGTGTGTGGGAGTTGGTCTACTGAGTTTTGGCTAGAGTACCCGTTTTTTGAATGTTACTCACATTAGCTTTATTAGGTTTCCCCTTCTTCTCTTGGTACCCCCTTCCAGTGACCCCTTCCCTCATATCCCATAAGCTAGGGTTCCTTTACTTAGTTAGGGACATAAGGCCTAAGTTTAATTAGGTTGCTTCCAGATCCCCTTTGCTTAGAATTATCTCTCCTTCATACGGTCTAATTCGGGTTTGCTTCAGAAATATCTTTTATCCATTCAGGGGTTTCTACCCCTTGGGACTCTATTGGTCCTACCTCCCACACACTGGGTAGCATCAATTAGCAATTCTCCAATGTTTGCATTGTCGCTTATTCTCTCATGTATTTGTTACTACTTGCTTGTTCCTGCATATGTCACCATTGTACTAGACGAGTGAAATGGAGAGAGGTGTTTTTTTTGGGGGTTTTTTTGTCTATACTGTACTTATCTGTGTTTCTCTCTCCATTTCTCTCTCTCCTATACTCTACTACTGGCATGAGTCTGTTGGTTTGATAGCCATATGCCTAGCGTTACTCTAGATATTCATGTACACTCGATGTTGTCTGGGGACATATCTCATGCTCTCAGGATTCATCCCCCTGGCAATAAGGGTTGCTATCCTCTTGGACAACCTGTCATGTGTCTACTGCCTCATCCTTGACTACACTCCCTGTCCTTTTCTCTCCTGGCTGTACCCTTTCATTCAGCGTTCTACCCCTCCTTTTCAGACATGGACTACCCTGGTTATCTCATTACTCTATGGCAATGTGGAGTTTTCCCCATACTCCTATGTGCCGTCTGCGGGTTTTTTTTTCTCCTATGCTATGTCTCTTACTTCAGTTTTTGCTCCAGGATTTTCGCTACTTTTCCCTTCTCTGTCTGTTTTTTTTTTTTTTTTTTTTTTTTTCATTGGGTCAGGACTCTGGAACCTCCCAACGATGTTTGCCTCGCTACTATTATACCCCGTGTGAATGGCTCTTGAGGTGAAGATTGCAACGCTCAATGTCAAAGGTCTAAACTCCCCTGAAAAGAGGTCTATAGCTCTTAGGGAATTTGATAGATTACGAGCAGACATCGTTTTTGTACAAGAAACTCATTTCTGCCTGTCCTCTTCCCCCACTTTTAGCAATAGAAAATTTCCTTATTCCTACTTCTCTTCTTTTGGGGATAAAAAGAGGGGGGTCTGCACTGTACTTCGTTCCTCCCTTCCGTGGACTCTTCTAGAGCAAGTGTCTGATGTGGAAGGTAGGTACCTCCTCCTTCGCGGGCTGCTGGGCGACAAGCCTTACACCCTTCTCAATATATATGCACCTAATGCTGGACAGGTTTTTTTCCTACAGTCCGTCCTGGCCCTACTGGATGCCAAAGATGAGGACCATACGATATTGGGTGGCGACTTTAATATCCCCCTCGACCCATCCATAGACACTTCTTCTGGAAAGTCTACAATACGCCTGTCCCAACTCCGTAGCATCAGGCGTAAATTGTCTGATCTACAACTCATAGATGCTTGGAGAGTTCTGCACCCCACTGATAGAGATTGCTCTTTTTTTTCTTCTCCGCATAATTCTTTCAGTAGGCTAGATTATCTATTTTTTTCTCAATTTCTTCTCCACCACGTCAAGGAATCGAACATAGGCACGGTCTCCTGGTCTGACCACTCCCCGGTTTTGTCTTCCTTGCTCATCCCTGAGATCCATTCGCACCTCTCTTCTTGGAGGTTAAATGAAACATTATTGAATGATCCCAAGGTTTCGGACTATCTCAAAGATAGATTGGAAGAATATTTTCTATTGAACAAGACCCCTGATGTGTCAAATCCCGTTATTTGGGAAGCTCACAAAAGCGTGATCAGGGGTCATCTTATCAAGTCCGGCTCCATGAAGAACAGGGAGAGACGTACCTTAATTAATTCTCTCATTGCCCAGATCAGATCCCTTGAACGGCATCATAGATCATCACTGTCCTCCTCCATCCAAGCTGATCTCACGAAACTTAGGACTGATCTCAACACTATCCTTCGATCCAACGTCGTTAGGTCTTTCATGTGGGTTAAATACCATTCTTATATCTCAGGGAACAAGTGTGGGCAGTCCTTGGCAAGGTTGATTAAAACCAGACAAAGCAAAACGATTGTCCATAAGCTCCAATCCTCATCTAGGCAACACTTCTTCAAATATCCGGATATAGCTCAAGCCTTCGCTGACTTTTACAAGTCACTATATAATCTGGAACCCAATTCTTTAGAGTCGGACACCTCGTTGGACCTGACCCACTTCTTAGACTCTGCTGGCCTCCCCTCCTTGTCCCCGGAGGATAGTGCTGATTTGGAAGGTCTATGCTATGAGGAAGAAGTTCTTCGGACCATTAAATCTATGGCCTTAGGGAAGAGCCCAGGACCAGACGGCCTCTCAGTTGCTTACTACAGACACTTCAGCTCTACCTTAGTTCCTCACTTGACTGTGACCTTTAATTCTATTTTATCTGGTTGTCCTTTTCACCCTCAAACTCTAGAAGCTCACATTGTTGTCCTTCCCAAGCCGGGTAAGGACCCTACCTTGTGTGGGAATTATCGCCCTATATCCCTCCTTAATGTTGACCTAAAAATGTTTGCGAAGCTTATTGCGAACCGTTTAAAACCTTACATGCCTTCTCTCATACACCCTGACCAGTGTGGTTTTATACCAGGGAGGCAAGCCTGTCATAACACGGCTAGTGTAATTTCTTTATCTCGATATGTTCGCCTGCACAAGATACCTTCTATCCTGTTCTCCACAGATGCCGAGAAGGCGTTTGATAGAGTGGACTTACCTCAAGGAGGTGGTAAAGAGGACGGGCTTGGGCCCCAATATGCTACGAGGAATCTTAAGCCTCTATTCTGCGCCTTCCGCAAGGGTATTCGTCAATGGCACTCTGTCATCCTCCTTCCCCATCCGGAATGGGACGTGTCAGGGATGCCCCCTATCTCCCCTCATATTTAATTTATCATTAGAACCGCTTCTCTGTCATATTAGGCGTGATCCTCAAGTACGGGGTATCCATGTCAAAGATAATATTTTTAAAGTAGCAGCTTTCGCTGACGATGTTCTCATCTTTTTGACAACCCCAGATATATCACTTCCCCCTTTATTGCGACTCTTGGAGTCATATTCCCAGTATTCACAAGCCTTGATTAACTACAGTAAATCTGAAATACTTAACCTCACCCTGACTCCTGAACAAGTAGCTTTGTTGAAACCTCAATATGACTACTTCTCATATCACCTACTTAGGTGTGCTGATTTCTTCTACCCTCTAGGACCTACCAACTCTTAATTTTCCACCTCTTCTAACCTCTATTTCAGCTGATCTTCGCTCATGGTCTTTGCCACAGATCTCTTGGACGGGGCGCATCAACGTCGTTAAAATGATGGTTCTTCCTAAGCTTTTATATCTCTTTACCTCATTACCAATCCGTCTTCCCACCTCTCTCTTGCTCTCCTTTGGCTCCCTTATAACATCGTATATATGGGCTAACAAACAACCCAGACTCCGACATTCCATTCTCTCACGCCCGGTCTCTATGGGTGGCTTGGGGTTACCAGATGTTATGACATACTACAGAGCCTCTGCCACCTCGAAATTATTTGATTTCACTCGCTCCCCTTTGCCTAGATGGACTTTAACCGTGCGTGATGCATTAGGATCACATGATCCAATTCAAGTATTCTGGTCTTCTCATACTAATATTCCCAAGGAATGCACATCGCATATCATACTCGGTCATCTACTCTCAGTTTGGAAACAATCTCGTCACCTTCCCTCTCTAGCGCCCTATCCATCTCCCTTGATCTCCTTCCTTAATAATCCAGATGTCCCATTGGCTTCCTCTGATCCATCGATAATCCCTTTTAAAGACAAAGACATACACACTTTAGGTTCCCTCGTTCAGTTACGCACTCATTCATCTTCTATTGACCTGGATTGGGAATTAAGATCTCAAGGGATGAACTGGTGGTCCGCTCACAGACTGCGCCATTGGGTCTCCTCTGTGATTCCTAAAGGCTGTTTACTTAGGTTTCTCAACCCCTTCGAAAAACACTTGTTGGCTCCTACTCCAGCCTTGCAGGAACTTTCCTTTACGTACTCTACAATTGCTGTTCCTGATACAGACTCTAAGGTATACTTTCTCGTTCAATGGGAAGCTGATCTTGGAATCTCACTGACCCTAGCGCAGTGGCGCACAATTTTTAAACTTAACATTGTTTATGCGAGAGACTCCAAAACTCGGGAATTAAATTGCAAATTATTGTCAAGGTGGTACATGACTCCTTTTAAATTACATAGGATTTGGCCTTCGTCCTCAGCAATCTGCTGGAGATGCTCCTTGGTATGTGGTACTCTCTACCACATCTGGTGGACTTGTGATCGCATCACCCCATTCTGGGTTTTGATACGTGATTCTATCTCTAGTGCTTTTGTGATTAATCTTCCGCTTGACCCCCTTCTTTTTCTTTTCTCCAGCACAGATCATCTCAAACAAACCTCCATACCTTCTCTCTCCTTGTGGATTTCAAAGGTGGACGCTTTGCTCGATATGGAGAAATGCCATGCCATTGCGACTATATCCCACCCTCATTTCTTGACCACCTGGCAACCTTGGTTGCAGTATAGGGCAAGTATTAAACTGAATGAGAGGGAGTGAGGATGGACAGTGATGGGTGATACTCTCCCAGATGAGTACTGGTAGTCCTCCTAGTTTCTAGTTTCTAGTGCCTTTGACATTGGTAAGTGCGTTGCCCTCGTTTGTTGCTTCATATCCTGATGGGTCCATTCACGCTTATTTTCACATTGTAAGCTCTGATCTTATTTACGTGGAAGGAGACCTCCAGAGTCCTGTCCTGACTCAACATAAATAACCTTCTTTGTACTTGAGATTCGCAATCAACACTTGCATATGCTTTGTTTCTATGTACCTGTACTTATCTTAATCTTAATAAAGATTAAAAAAAAAAAAAAAATAGGATTTTAGAGTTCTTACCTGTTAAATCATTTCTCTATAGTATATACGGAACATAGATACCATGGGTTGAGTTCCTCTTGGATGGCAGAAAACATCTCAAAAGACAGTCTTGTGGCTGGAGACTCTCAGCCACTCCTCCAGCTCAACCCTTCCTTACTGCATCTCCAGTTATGGTGTGAATGAAACCACACCAACAGGGACAGCAAGAGAAGAAGGAAGCTACTGTGAGAATAAAGACTCTAAACAAGGACTCCCACGTCTAGACAGGTGAGAAAAACCAAGGTCCCTTTCACTGGGTGGGAGACCTGTGTTCCATATGGACTATAGAGAAAAAGCTTTAACAGGTAAGGACACTAAAATCCTATTTCATTTTACATGCAATATGGAAGACATGTACCATGGGGATATACCAACATTAAGCTCCCAGTGGTGGGAAGAAGGAGAAAGGACCTCATGTCCCAATGATACTGAAGTTCCCTAGGACTATCCGGAATCGGAACACTCCAAACAGAACCAAGTGTCAATGGACACTAACCTTGCATAGCACACTAGAACAAGACCCAATGGGGCCCAAAGAACAGCTGAACAACAGTAAGGCCCATGAAAAAAACAGGTCCTTAAACAGGCAGGACCACCTGAAGGACGTTGCGGCCAAAGCAGGATTCAGCCAAAGCCAGGACATCCAAAAGATAGTATTTAGCATAAATATGCAAGGAGGACCAAGTCGCTGCCATGCTCAACTTCTCTGCTGAGGCCTGATTCTTGTAGGCCCTGGAGGCCCCCACAGACCTAGTGGAATGGGCTTTGGCCTTGAAGGGAACAGGTTTCTTTCTGAGCTCATTCACCTGATGTATGGTAGACTTGATCCAAGAGGCCACAGTGACCAAATTAGGGTTCCAAAGAGGAGTGGGAGCCTTGAAGGCATGGTCAACATAAGAGAACCCCTGAAGGAACATTTTGACATCAGGAATAGTTGTAATACATCTCTGGAAAAAGAAAGAGCCAAGATTTGAACCTTCAAGGAACTCAAGCTGAATCCTTTGTTCACACCATCCTGTAGAAAGGATAGCTCCACCGGCAGGTCAAAATCCTGTGAGGATAGGGCCCTGTACACACATCAGGAATGAAAAAAAGACCAACCCCTGTGGTAGGCCTTAGAGGAGACATGTTTCCGAGCCTGGATCATAGTAGAAACGACCTCAGTGGAGATACCCTTTTTCCTCAGGATGTGGGCCTCAACAGCCATGCCATCAAAGCCAGCTTTTCCATGTCCTCTTTCCAAAGGTAGCCCTGGAGAAGGAGGCCCAGCTTGGGAGGAAGCTGAAGTGGGTCCTGAATGGAAAGACTGAGCAGGTCCCTGAACCACTACCACCTGGACCAATACGGAGAGACCAGAATCACAGTCGTGCTGTCCATCCTGATCTTCCTGAGCACCCTGGAAATTAGAGGACTTGGAGGAAATACATAAGAGCGGTGGAAATTCTATGGCGAGAGGATCCACCCTCCAGTAGCAGGTCAGAACCTTCCTGTTGTACTTGGTGGCCATCGGGTTAATCACTGGCAGTCCCCACTGTAGCACAATCAGGTAGAACACTTCCGGAGTTCCCACTTTCCTGGCTCCATATCTTGGCGATTTAGGAAGTCCACTAGCACGTTTTCTACCCCTAGAATGTGAATGGCAGAGATGGCCGGAATGTGTGATTCTGTGTGAATGTGTGATTCTGCCCAACCTGAATGTACCTCACCTGGTAGCAGGCAGCAATACTTCGATTGGCCCCCTGATGGTTTATGTCAAGCCACAGCCATGGCGTTGTCCGGACTCGTACTGGATGTCCCCTCAACTGAGAGGTTTAGTACACCCATGAAAGACAGATCGCCCTGATTTCCAGGACATGGATGGACTGAAGGGACTACTCCACTGTCCACTTGTCCTGGATCCCCAGGTGTCCCAAAATCACACCCCAGCCTCTCAGGCTGCCATCCATCATGACGAGAGTCATGGAGGGAGATCTGCCTATCCAGAAGAGATGGATTACTGGACCAGTTCTGGATGACAAGTCTCTGAAGCTCCCTGGTTTGCACCTAAGAGTAAGGCCTCTATTGTTGGCACTAGTTTGTCTAGAACTCCCATGTACTCCCTGACCATGGCTGAGGGCCTGAGACACCTCCTATATAACCTGCAGGACCTTGTCCTCCGGAACAGAAACCTTCCCTAGGCAGGTGTCGACCCTCATGCCTAGGAAAAACAGCTCCTCAGAGAGTACTGGAAATGACTTCAACATGTTCAAGGTCCTTCCATGGTGGACCAGGAGTTGAGCACATTCTTGGACATGCTGAGCCAAGAGCTCCCCTGATGGAGCATTGATCAAAAAGTAGTCCAGATAAGGAGTCATCAAAATGTCCCGGGTTTGACTGAAGGCAGCTAGGGCTCCCATGACTCTGGTGAACACCTGAGGAGCTAAGGCCAGGCCAAATGGCAGAGTGATGAACAGGTAGTGCTCCAAATCTAAGGCAAAATGCAAATAGCGTTGGCTGTCTAGGTGAATCGGAATGTGCAGGTATGCATCCTGAAGGTATAGAGATGCAAGGTACTCCCCCCGGAACATTGATTCAATGACAGAATGCAAGGATTCCATCTTGAAGTCTGCATAGCCTCCACATACCTGTTGAGACACTTGAGGTCCAGAATAGGATGACAGCCACAATCCTTCTTTGGAATCTCAAATAGGTTGGAATAAAATCCTGAGGAGGTAATGGAACCAGAACTCTCTTTTCCAGCAGTGAATTCTCTGCCTCCTGGAGCAGCCTAACCTTGGTCAGCTCTGTTGAAAATCTGGACAAGAAGAAATGAAAACAAGGAAGGGATCTAAAGTCTATTCTGTACCCTTTCTGAGATTACTTTCAAAACCCACTGGTCCATGGTGAAGATGCCCCCATAAGGGAACCGGAGGACCAGGATTCTGCAAGTCATGCTGAAGCTGGCTTGACAGACTCAGCCCAAGCTTTTAGCTTGGGCTGCCACTGATGTCTGGGCTTGGTGGAATGGCGTGAGTGGGAGGCCTGTGAAGTTTGCTGCATTTGCACCTCCGTTTGGCAGGAGGAATGAAAAAATATGCAGTTTCCTTGCTATAGTTAGACATTTAGCGGGCATCCGAGGCAACAAGGTGCTCTTGCCTGAAGTGGCATCAGTAATGATCTGCTTTAGTTTTGGACCAAACAGAAAGACCAAACCGTACAGAAGAAAAACTGTGAGAAGCGAGAAAAATTTAATGGGGCACTAACACCTAAAAATGAAATTGGGTTATATCATTTTAAATATTATGTATAGGGCTACAATCTGTAAAACCTACTTATTTTATGTTAGATCCCTAAAATTTAATCATAAACTTACATTTTAATGCATGTGTAGAGTATCTTATGCAGACACATTTGGTTAATTGTTTGTGCATAGACAATACTGTTAATGTATTGCAATTAGCACCTACAGTTCTATGCAGAAAGGTTGTTATCTTAACTCAGACCATTTGACAAGCATGCAGAATAATCACTTTTTAACAATAAACCAAAGCATGAAAGAGGCTCTGAAGATGAACAAAAACAATGTTGCATGTTCTGCAGCTAGTCACCACTCAAGATCATCAAATTTTAGCTCTTTAGTTCCATTACAGAAGTACATTTTAGACTAATACTGCTCAAAAGGGTAGTCTAGTTCTAAAATAACAAGCAAGTCCCTCATGAATGGGCAACACCAGCTAACACCAGATGTTTGTTTCAACCTTATTTGGAACTGATCAGTGAGGTGCAACTAGACTACCTAGATATTGAGATCAAGGGGTCCACATCTGGAAATCTGGATTATCCTTTATACTTAGGGAGACATTCTCCCTATGAGTTTTAAAACAACAAGCCAAAGTACATGAGGAGTCTCTGAGGACAATGAAAAGCAATGTTGCCATGTCTGTGGCTACAAAGAATTGTGAGGAGCACCAATCAAGCACGAACAAGGTAAAGTGTCTTGTTCTAGGCATGAAAGCCTCTCAATGGTGCTAAACTCACATTTTTCACTCCCATGTGCCATCGCAGAGAGAAAACCTACATATCCATATCAGACTGGTCTTGCCCACAGACAGTCCAGCTCCGAAATGTCAGGCAAATCCTCTCCGCACAAGAGAGGCAGCAAGACCACAAACACACGTTTTGTTCTATGTGGACCTCATTGGTGTGGTGCAGCTGAATCCCTCTATGCAAATGGAAGCAAAGGCCCATGCCTGGGATGCCCTTATACCTAGGGAGACAAAGAATTTTGAGGAGCACCCATCACTCGTGAACAAGGTAAAGTGTCTTGTTCCAGACATGGTAGCCTCTCAATGGTGCTACAACGTTTTTCACTCCCATGTGCAATCGCAGAGAGAAAACCTACATATCCATATCAGACTGGTCTTGCCCACAGACAGTCCAGCTCCAAAATTTCAGGCAAATCCTCTCCACACAAGAGAGGCAGCAAGACCACAAACACACGTTTCATCCTATGTGGGCCTTGTTGGTGTGGTGCAGCTGAATCCCTCTATGCACATGGAAGCAAAGGCCCATGCCTGGGATGCCCTTATACCTAGGAAGACAAAGAATTGTGAGGAGCACTCATCCAGTGTGAACAAGGTAAAGTGCCTTGTTCTAGGCATGGGAGCCTCTCAATGGTGCTACAATTCATGATTTTCACTACCATGTACCTTTGCGGAGAGGAAATATCCACATCCGACTGGTCCTGCCCACAGACAGTGCAGCTCCGAAATGTCAGGCAAATCCTCTCTGTACAAAAAGAGACAGCAAAACCACAGATGTATGTTTTGGGCTGTGTGGGCCTCGTCAGCGTGGTGCAGCTGAATCCTTCCAGGCACATGGAAGAATGGGCACATGCCTAGGATGCCCTTATACTTAGGGAGACATATATTTGAGAGGAGCACCCATCAAGTGCAAACAAGGTCAAGAGTCTTGGTCCAGGCATGGTAGCCTCTCAATGGTGCTACAACTAACTTTTTTAACTTCCATGTGCAATTGCAGAAAGGAAATCTCCATATCCATATCTGACTGGTCCTGCCCACACACAGTCAAGCTCCAAAATGTCAGGCAAATCCTCTCCGCACAAGAGAGACAGCAAAACCACAGACATACATTTTGGCCTACGTGGGCCTTATCGATGTAGTGCAGCTGAATCCCTCTAAGCACATGGAAGCAATGGCCCATGCCTGGGATGCCTTTATACTTACAGACGTAATGAATTAGGAGGAGCAACCATCAAGCAAGAAGAAGGTCAAGTGTCTTGTTCCAGGCATGTTAGCATCTCAACGGTGCTACAACTCACATTTTTCCCTCCCATGTTCCATTGCAGAGAGGAAATCTCCATATCCATATTGGACTAGTCCTGCCCACAGACAGTTCAGATCCAAAATGCCAGGCAAATTCTCTTTGCACAAGAGAAACAGCAAAATCACAGAGGTACGTTTCGGTCTCTGTGGGCCTTGATAATGTAATGCAGCTGAAAACCTCAAAGGCAAAAGGAAGCAAGGTCCCATTCCTAGGATGCTCTTATACTTAGGGAGACAAAGAATTGTGAGGCGCAACAATCAAACATGAACAAGGTAAAGTGTTTTGTTCTAGACATGGTAGCCTCACAATGGTGCTAAACTCACATTTTTCACTCCCATGTGCCATTGTAGAGAGGAAATCTCCATATCAGACTGGTCCTGCCTACAGACAGATCCAGCTCCGAAATGTCAGTCAAAACTTCTCCACACAAGAGAAGCAGCAAGACTACAGACATTTGTTTCAGCCTATGTGGGCCCTCATTGAGGTGGTACAGCTGAATCTTTCTACGTACATGGAAGCAAGGGCCCATACCTGGGATGCCCTTATACTTAGGGAGACAAAGAATTACGAGGGGCACACATCAAGCGCAACCAAGGTAAAATGTCTTGTTCTAGGCACGGTAGCCTCTCAATGGTGCTACAACTCACGTTTTTAACTGCCATGGGCAATTGCAGAAAGGATATATCCATATCCATATCCGACTGGTCCTACCCACACACAGTCAAGCTCCAAAATGTCAGGCAAATCCTCTCCGCACAAGAGAGACAGCAAAACCACAGACATACATTTTGGCCTATGTGGGCCTTATCGATGTAGTGCAGCTGAATCCCTCTAAGCACATGGAAGCAATGGCCCATGCCTGGGATGCCTTTATACTTACAGACGTAATGAATTAGGAGGAGCAACCATCAAGCACGAAGAAGGTCAAGTGTCTTGTTCCAGGCATGTTAGCATCTCAACGGTGTTACAACTCACATTTTTCACTCCCATGTTCCATTGCAGAGAGGAAATCTCCATATCCATATTGGACTAGTCCTGCCCACAGACAGTTCAGATCCAAAATGCCAGGCAAATTCTCTTTACACAAGAGAAACAGCAAAATCACAGAGGTACGTTTCGGTCTCTGTGGGCCTTGATAATGTAATGCAGCTGAAAACCTCAAAGGCAAAAGGAAGCAAGGTCCCATTCTTAGGATGCTCTTATACTTAGAGAGACAAAGAATTGTGAGGCGCAACAATCAAGCATGAACAAGGTAAAGTGTTTTGTTCTAGACATGGTAGCCTCACAATGGTGCTAAACTCACATTTTTCACTCCCATGTGCCATTGTAGAGAGGAAATCTCCATATCAGACTGGTCCTGCCTACAGACAGATCCAGCTCCGAAATGTCAGTCAAAAGTTCTCCCCACAAGAGAAGCAGCAAGACTACAGACGTTTGTTTCGGCCTATGTGGGCCCTCATTGAGGTGGTACAGCTGAATCATTCTACGCACATGGAAGCAAGGGCCCATACCTGGGATGCCCTTATACTTAGGGAGACAAAGAATTACGAGGGGCACACATCAAGCGCAACCAAGGTAAAATGTCTTGTTCTAGGCACGGTAGCCTCTCAATGGTGCTACAACTCACGTTTTTAACTGCCATGGGCAATTGCAGAAAGGATATATCCATATCCATATCCATATCCGACTGGTCCTACCCAAAAACAGTCCAGTTCCAAAACATCAGGCAAATCCTCTCCGCACAAGAGAGACAGCAAAACCACAGACATACATTTTGGCCTATGTGGGCCTTATCGGTGTGGTGCAGCTGAATCCTTCTAAGCACATAGAAACAATGTCCCATGCCTGGGATGTCTTTATACTTAGGGACGCAATGAATTAGGAGGAACAACCATCAAGCGCGAACAAGGTCAAGTGTCTTGTTCCAGGTATGGTAGCCTCTCAATGGTGCTACAACTCACATTTTTCACTCCCATGTGCCATTGCAGAGAGAAAATCTCCATATCCATATCCATATCCATATCCATATCCATATCCATATCCATCTCCATCTCCATCTCCATCTAGTCCTGCCCACAGACAGTTCAGCTCCAAAATGTCAGGCAAATTCTCTCCACACAAGAGAGACTGCAAAACCACAGAAATACATGTCGGTGTAATGTAGCTGAATCCCTCAAAGGTAAATGGAAGCAAGGTCTCATTCCTGGGATGCTCTTATTCTTAGGGAGACAAAGAATTGTGAGGAGCAACAATCAAGCATGAACAAGGTAAAGTGTCTTGTTCTAGACATGGTATCCTTTCAATGGTGCTAAACTCACATTTTTCACTCCCATGTGCCATCGCAGAAAGGAAACCTCCATATCCGACTGGCCTTGCCCACAGACAGTCCAGCTCTGAAATGTCAGACAAATCCTCTCCACATAAGAGAGGCAGCAAGACGACAAGCACATCTTTTGTCCTATGTGGGCCTTGTCAGTGTGGTGTAGCTGAATCCCTCTATGCACATGGAACCAAGGGCCCATGCCTAGGATGCCCTTAATCCTAGGGAGACAAAGAATTGTGAGGAGCACCCATCATGAGTGAAAAAGATAAAGTGTCTTGCTCTAGGCATGGTAGCCTCTCAATGGTGCTACAACTCAGGTTTTTCACTCTGATATGCCATTGCAGAGAGAAAATATGCATATCCAAACAGTCCTGCCCACAGACAGTGCAGCTCCAAAATGTCAGGTAAATCCTCTCTGCACAAAAAGAGACAGCAAAAACCACAGACACACATTCTGGCCTGCGTGGGCCTTATCGGTGTAATGCACATGAATCCTTTTAGGCACATGGAAGAGATGGCACATGCCTGGGATGCCCTTATACTTAAGGAGACATAGAATTGTGAGGTGCACCCATCAAGCGCAAAGAAGGTAAAGTGTCTTGTTCTAGGCATGGTAGCCTATCAATGTTGCTATAACTCACGTTTTTCACACCCATGTGTAATTACAGAAAGGAAATCTCCATATAAATATCCATATCCATATCCATATCTATATCCGACTGGTCCTGCCCACAGAGAGACTAGCTCCAAAATGTCAGGCAAATCCTCTCCACACAAAAAAGACAGCAAAACCACAGATGTATGCTTAGGCCTATGTGGGCCTTATCGGTGTGCTGCAGCTAAATCACTCTAAGCACATGGAAGCAATGGCCCATGCCTGGGATGCCCTTATACTTAGCGAGACAAAGAATTGTGAGGAGCACCCATCAAGCCCAAACAAGGTAAAGTGTCGTGTTCTAGGCATGGTAGCCTCTCAGTGGTGCTACAACTCATGTTTTTCACTCCCATGTGCCATTGCAGAGAGGAAATCTCCATATCCACATCCATATCCATATCCACATCAGACTGATACTGCCCACAGACAGTCCAGCTCTGAAATGTCATGTAAATCCTCTCCGCACAAGAGAGGCAGCAAAACCACAGATGTACATTTCAGCCTATGTGGGTCTTATCGGTGTGGTACAGCCGAATCCCTCTGAGCACATGGAAGGAATGGCCCATGCCTGAAATGCCTTTATACTTAGGAATGCAATGAACTGGGAAGAGCAACCATCAAGCACGAACAAGGTCAAGTGTCTTGTTCCAGGCATGGTAGCCTCTCAATGGTGCTACAACTCACATTTTTCACTCCCATGTGCCATTGCAGAGAGGAAATCTCCATATCCATATCAGACTAGTCCTGCCCACAGACAGTTCAGCTCCAAAATGTCAGTCAAATTCTCTCCACACAAGAGAGACAGCAAAACCACAGAGGTAAGTTTTGGTCTATGTGGGCGTTGTCGATGTAGTGCAGCTGAAACCTTCTAAGGCAAATGGAAGCAAGGGCCCATTCCTGGGATGCTCTTATACAAAGAATTGTGAGGAGCAACAATAAAGCACGAACAAGGTAAAGTGCCTTGTTCTAGGCATGGTAGCATCTCAATGTCGCTAAACTCATGTTTTTAACTCCCATGTGCCATTGCAGAAAGAAAAGCTCCATATCCATATCCATATCCAACTGATCCTGCCCACAGACAGTCCAGCTCCGAAATGTCAGTCAAAACCTCTTCGCACAAGAAAGGCAGCAAGATTACAGATGTTCATTTCGGCCTATGTGGGTCTCCTTGATGAGGTGCCGTTGAATCCCTCTATGCACATGGAAGCAAGGGCACATGCCTGGGATGCCCTTATACTTAGGGAGACAAAGAATTGTGAGGAGCAACAATCAAGCGCATACAAAGTATGTTTCGTCGGTGTGGTGTGCTGAATCCCTCTAGACTAACGGAAGCTAGGGCCAATTCCTGGGATGCCCTTGCGGTTAATGAGCAATTGGACATAATTGGAATAACAGAAACATGGTGGAACGATGCACATGACTGGACTGTAAATATAGAGGGCTATTCCCTGTTTAGAAGAGACAGAATTAATAGAAAAGGTGGAGGTGTGTGTTTATATTTGAAAACAGAGCTAAATCCAGTTTTGCGAGGTGATATTAGTGAGGAAACTGGCCAAACTGTGGAGTCCATGTGGGTAGAAATCGAGACTAAATGTGGTGTGAAAGGTAAAAAAAAGTTGTTGGTGGGCATATGCTACAAACCACCAAATATCGATGACAATGATGAGGCCCAACTGCTATTGCAAATGAGGAAAGCTGCCCAGTTTGGGCATACTATAACTATAATTATGGGAGATTTTAATTATCCAGATATCAACTGGAAAAATGAGACCTGTCAGAGTGCTAAGGGTAGCAGGTTTTTGAACACGCTTCATGAAAGCTACATGTCACAAATGGTGGGAGCGCCGACAAGAAATAACAATGTATTGGACCTAGTGATCACTAATAACACAGAAATGGTATCCAATATTAAGGTAAGAGAACATTTGGGAAACAGTGATCACAACATGGTTACATTTGAGATCTGTCTGGCAAAGCAAAAATGTATAGGTTCAACCAAAACTCTTAATTTTAAAAAAGCAAACTTCAAATTGTTAAGGGCCTCAATACAACACATAGACTGGGATATGTTATTTAAAGGCAAAAATACTGAGGAAAAATGGTCAGAATTCAAATTTAGGTTGCAGAAATGTACCCAACTGTATATACCAATGGGGAACAAGTGCAAAAGAAGTAAGTCACAGCCAATGTGGTTAACTGCACATGTAAAGAAGGAAATGGCAAGGAAAAAAAAAGCATTCAAATTATTTAAGTCAGAAGGAACTGAACAATCTTTCTTAAAATACAGGGAGAGCAACAAAGATTGCAAAAAGGCAATTAGGGTAGCAAAAATAGATAATGAAACTCGAATTGCAAGGGAAAGCAAGACTAATCCAAAAAAGTTTTTTAAATATATAAATAGCAAAAAACTTAAGAGGGAGTGCATTGGACCATTCAAAAATGAGATGGGTGAGTTGGTTAGTGAGGATAAGGAAAAGGCTGATGTTTTAAACACTTTCTTTGCATCAGTATATACAAGGGAGCAAGGAATGGTAGAAGAGCCTCCGCAAATATCAAATAAAACAATACAATTAATAGATATTGGGTTAACTCAAGGAGATGTCATGGGAAGACTGAACAAAATTAAGACCGACAAAGCACCGGGTCCTGATGGTATACATCCAAGGGTTCTTCAGGAACTCAGTGCAGTGTTAGCAAAACCCCTATATTTACTCTTTAAAGATTCTATTACCACAGGCTCAGTGCCACAGGATTGGCGAAGAGCTAACATAGTGCCTCTGTGACGGGGGGGTCCAGGGGTTACTTATTGGTAGGCCGAGGGTTAAGAGATTTATCCAGCCAGACAAAAAGATAATAAATTGTATTTATTAGAGAGGTCACGGCACAAAACATAGGACAACAATTACAGGCAAACAAACAGGGGTAAAACATAAAAACTAAGCACTTCTGCTGTTCTCTTCTTAGTTGCATAACTTGCCAGGGGTTACAAATAATACTCACAGTCCACTTTAGCTTAATGCTGGAGCTTATTCATAGTCCCACTAGAGGCAAGAGTAGGCATCCTGCCCACTACACATGCTGCTGGAGCACATGAAGGTTCCTTGTATCTTTTAGTCCTGGCAGAGGAGTTGGGGAAGACATCCTAAGATCCTTGTGGTAGGAACATCAGGGTACTCTCTCTCTGTGTCTGAAGCTTCCTTGACTTACAGCCCACAACTGAAAATGGGACCTGGCACTACAGTGCCCGCTCTCTCTAACTCTTCTGGTGAGGGCACTCGCCAGTCCCAGTTTCTGCAGTGCTGCTTTAGGATGCCCAGGGACCCTAGGCCTCCCACCATTATGGAGAGGCCCTTTCTCCTGGCCCTACATTCTGCAACCACCCTCTCTCTCTCTCCTTCTCTCTCCCAGGTTCTCTCTACCCACCCCCTACAGGATGTGTTGTCATAGTTCCCATCTACCAGGTCTCTCTCTGCTTAGCCTAATGTGAGGGGGGAAGATGCACATCCCCCCTCCATCTAACCAACACTGGTTATCTCATAGCACAATCTCTGGGTTTAGCTAGACTGCATGGCACCATTCCTTTGTACATCCTACACACTAACTAACCCATTCACTGCTGGTAACTGGACAACCCTCTCTAATGCATGCACACACAGGGGACATTAAGGTTTCAAGAATGGGAACACGTTAAGACAATGGCAATCACTGAAAACAGACACATTTCTTTCTCTGGGTGACAACCATTTCGTCACAGTCTGTCCCCCCTTTCAGATGGGGACCCCAGAGTTCAGTCCACACGGACAGATCACTGGGTCCCCACATATTAACTACTTTCATATACTTCTATCAATACAGACATCAAGCCTACAAAGCATTTGTATATACAGTACATCATTTGTATCTTTAGTGGCGATAGTTCCAAAACAAAGTCCAGTGATTCAGGATACTTTCCAGGGCAAGACATATCCAATTAGGGTGCAGGAAAAAGCAGGCCCAAAACATTTCAAATAGGCAGATCTTCTGGTGTGGCAATGCATTTTCCTCACACACACACAATAGCTTACTGCCATCAAAATTAAGAGACCGTCCCAGAACACCATCCCACCTAAATCAGTCCAACATAAAGAATCAGAACCAGTCCCATCACATTCAGTGCTCCCACAGGAGTGTCACTTACCCCTGCAAAGACTTCCAACATTGCTTTTGGGGTGGATTAACTTTTCCATTAAAATTCCCACTGTAACTGGTTTCTGAATAGCGCATCCTCCACTGGATTTTCCTTTAAGCTGAGAAGGTAGTGCAATGTTCTCTCTGGATTATCCTTCTGGTCTCTGTGTCACATTACTCCCATGCTTAGATTCTGTGGCATACAACACTGGTTTAGCACATTCTGAATTTCCACTCTGGATCTGGTTGCTTTGGAGCGCTGTTTTTTGATGTTTGACCACTTTGCTTTGAAGTACTGGATCATCCAGGCAAGTCTGTAAAGCTGTAGATCACTGCATTGCTAGGGCATAGTGGGTGCTGGATGCAGACTACACCCCTAGTCCCATTTTGTCTGGCAGTGCTGATAGGGTACTTGCTCACATGTCCCTTAGGCTAACTCTAAGGCAAAACAAAAATAACAGGAGGGGTTCCCATACTGTTGTCCTTGGCCGTGTCTTTTTGTCTGGGTGCTAAAGTGACCACGCTACTGAGCTGGCACAACTAGCACACATAGTGGTCAGGGTTGCCCTCAGACACCCTGAACACCTAAGCTGGATATCCCACAAGCTGCCACCAGTGTGACGGGGGGGTCCAGGGGTTACTTATTGGTAGGCCGAGGGTTAAGAGATTTATCCAGCCAGACAAAAAGATAATAAATTGTATTTATTAGAGAGGTCACGGCACAAAACATAGGACAACAATTACAGGCAAACAAACAGGGGTAAAACATAAAAACTAAGCACTTCTGCTGTTCTCTTCTTAGTTGCATAACTTGCCAGGGGTTACAAATAATACTCACAGTCCACTTTAGCTTAATGCTGGAGCTTATTCATAGTCCCACTAGAGGCAAGAGTAGGCATCCTGCCCACTACACATGCTGCTGGAGCACATGAAGGTTCCTTGTATCTTTTAGTCCTGGCAGAGGAGTTGGGGAAGACATCCTAAGATCCTTGTGGTAGGAACATCAGGGTACTCTCTCTCTGTGTCTGAAGCTTCCTTGACTTACAGCCCACAACTGAAAATGGGACCTGGCACTACAGTGCCCGCTCACTCTAACTCTTCTGGTGAGGGCACTCGCCAGTCCCAGTTTCTGCAGTGCTGCTTTAGGATGCCCAGGGACCCTAGGCCTCCCACCATTATGGAGAGGCCCTTTCTCCTGGCCCTACATTCTGCAACCACCCTCTCTCTCTCTCCTTCTCTCTCCCAGGTTCTCTCTACCCACCCCCTACAGGATGTGTTGTCATAGTTCCCATCTACCAGGTCTCTCTCTGCTTAGCCTAATGTGAGGGGGGAAGATGCACATCCCCCCTCCATCTAACCAACACTGGTTATCTCATAGCACAATCTCTGGGTTTAGCTAGACTGCATGGCACCATTCCTTTGTACATCCTACACACTAACTAACCCATTCACTGCTGGTAACTGGACAACCCTCTCTAATGCATGCACACACAGGGGACATTAAGGTTTCAAGAATGGGAACACGTTAAGACAATGGCAATCACTGAAAACAGACACATTTCTTTCTCTGGGTGACAACCATTTCGTCACAGCCTCTATTTACGAAGGGAACTAAAACAGAACCTGGGAATTATAGACCAGTGAGTTTGACCTCTGTAGTGGGAAAACTATTAGAAGGCATAATAAGGGACTATATTCAGGATTACAACACAAAAAATAAGATCATTAGCACGAATCAACATGGTTTTATGAAGAATAGGTCATGCCAAACTAATCTTTTCAGCTTCTATGAGGAGGTAAGCAGCAACCTTGACAATGGCAAGGCAGTAGATGTAGTATATCTAGACTTTGCAAAGGCATTTGATACAGTACCACACAGAAGGCTGGTGTATAAAATAAGGAAATTGGGGCTAGGAGATAACCTTTGCAATTGGATACAAAACTGGTTGAAGGATAGGGAACAGTGTGTGGTTGTAAATGGAAAATTCTCCAGTATAGTTAAAGTGGAGAGTGGAGTACCTCAGGGTTCAGTATTGGGTCCGCTGCTTTTTAACATGTTTATAAATGACCTGGAAATAGATATAGAAAGCAAAATATCAATATTTGCAGATGATACTAAATTATGCAAAGTCATTAATTCAGAACAGGATATTTTCTCTCTACAGAGGGACTTACATACAATGTCAGATTGGGCAAACATGTGGAATATGAAGTTTAATGTGGGGAAGTGTAAAGTCATGCATTTGGGAGGAAACAATCCCAAGGCTACTTATAAACTTAATGGAATAATTTTAGGTGACTCGTTGCTAGAAAAAGACCTGGGTATCCTTGTCAACTACAAACTTGGAAACAGTGACCAGTGTCAAACAGCAGTAGCAAAGGCAAACAAAGTCCTGTCTTGCATAAAAAGAGGTATTGAAGCAAGAGTGGATAACATTATTTTGCCATTATACAAATCATTGGTAAGACCTCACCTTGAGTATGCAGTGCAATTTTGGGCACCGGTTCTGAAAAAGGATATACTAGAACTAGAGAGGGTACAGCGGAGAGCAACAAAATTAATTAAGGGAATGGAGGACTTGACATATGAGGAACGACTAAACAAACTTGGTTTATTTACTCTAGAGAAAAGACGACTAAGAGGAGACCTTATCACATTGTACAAGTATATGAGAGGTCAATACAAGGATCTCTGCGGTGAGCTATTTATTCCAAGGCCTGCTCAGGTGACCAGGGGACACCTCTTGAGATTAGAGGAAAGGAGGTTTAAACTTCAGCAGAGGAAGGGTTTTTTTACGGTAAGGTCTGTCAAATTGTGGAATTCATTGCCCAGGGAGGTAGTTATGGCAGATACAATGGACACATTTAAGAGAAGATTAGATACATTTCTTTCAAAAGGGAACATACAGAGTTATACTGTTTATCAGTAGGCAGATCAGGAAGGTCTGATAAAGACTAATTTAATTGGTAGCAGGAAAGCTATAAAATTCTTAGTTACTGAGGTATGAAGCGAAGGTTGAACTTGATGGACTTGTGTCTTTTTTCAACCTAATTTACTATGTTACTATGTTACTTAGGGAGACAAAGAATTGTGAGGAGCAACCATCAACCGCAAACAAGGTAAAGTGTTTTGTTCTAGGCATGGTAGCCTCTCAGTGGTGCTAAACTCACACTTTTCACTCACATGTGCCATTGCAGAGAGGAAAACTCCATACCCATTGCCATACCAGATTGGTCCTGCTCGCAGATAGGCCAGCTAAGAAATGTCTATCCTATACACACAAGAGAGACAGCAAAACCACAAACGTACATTTGAACCTATATAGGTCTCGTTGGTGTGGTGCAGCTTAATGCCACTAGACACATGGAAGAAAGGCACGTGCCTGGGATGCCCTTATACTTAGGGAGACAGAGAATTATGAGGAGCAGCCATCAAGCACAGACTAGGAAAAGTGTCTTGTTCCAGGCAAGGTAGCCTCTCAATGGTGCAACAAATCATGTTTTTCACTCCCATGTGCCATTGCAGAGAGGAAATATTCAAATTCGACTGGTACTGCCCACAAGACAGTCCAGCTCCGAAATGTCAGGCACATCCTCTCCACGCAAGAGCACAGACGTACGTTTCGGCCTATGTGGGCCTCATCGGAGTGGTGCAGCTGAATCCCTCTATGCACATGGAAACAAGGGGCCATGCCTGGTATGCCCTTATACTTAGAAAGACATAGAATTGTGAGAAGCACCCATCAAGCACATATAAGGTAAATTGTCTTGCTCTGGCATGGCAGCTTCTCAATAGTGCTACAACTCATGTCTTTCACTCTCATGTGCTATTGCAGAGAAAAAACCTCCACATCAAACTGGTCTTACCCACAGACAACCCAGGTCCAAAATATCAGCAAATCCTCTCCATATCAGAGAGACAACAAAACTACATACATGTGTTTTAACCTAAGTAAGGCTTGTTGGTGTGATTGAGCTGAATCCCTCTAGGCACATGGAAGCAAGGGCCCATGTCTGGGATGCCCTTATACTTAGAGAGACAAAGAATTGTGAGGAGCACTCGTCAAATACAAACACGGTAAAGTGTCTTGTCCTAGGCTTGGTAGCTTGTCTGAGGTCGGGACCAGTCTTTCTGCAATGGCATATGGGAGTGAAAAACATGACTTGTAGCACCATTGATTGGGTCACTATGCCTAAGGACAAGACACTTTATCTTGTACTTTTTCAATGGGTGGTCATCACAATAATTGTTTCTTAGTCTCCCTAAGTGTTAAGGGGATCCTAGGCATGGGCCCTTGCTCTTCATGTGCCTAGAGGGAAGTAGCTGCACCACACCAACAAGGTCAATATAGGTCAAAATGTATGCTTGTGCTTTTGCTGATTTTATTTTGTGTGTAAAGGATTTGACTAACATTTTAGAACTGTACTGTGTGGGACTAGTCAGATGTGAATATGGAAATTTCCTGTTTGAAATGGCACATGACAGTGAAAAATGTAACTTATAGTACTATTGAGGGGTTTCTATGTCTAAGGACAAATCAATTTATCTTGTTTGTTGTAGATGGGTGCTAGCTGCAATAATTGTTTCTCAGCTTTTTGGCTAGTTATGGGAATATATTTTCGCTCTCTCTTGCCGTTACAGAGGGGAAATAACAGACATGTTACCTCTGCACAGGAAATGCCAGCTAACCTATATATTTCAGCCTTCTTTGATCCCCATCAGTGAGGTCCAGCTGGTATTCTAAGGATGGTGAGCAAGGGGTCTACATCTGGATTACCCTTTACTTTTATGGAAGATACCCAAAGAATTTTCAAACAAGTCAAGGTATTGAGAGGCTCAGAGAACAAACAAAAACAATGTTTCCTTTTTAATTTCCATGTGAATATGAGTCTAATCCATGGTCCAGTTCCAAAATGATAGGCAGGTCCCCATGGGAAATACCAGATAACTCTATACATATGTTCAACTTTATTTGGACCTCACCAGTGAGGTGTAGTTAGTTTCCCTAGGCATTGAGAGCAAGGAGTCCACATCTAGATGCCTGAGGACAAAAGCAATGTTGCAACACGTTTTAGCTGTCTATTGTCATTACAGAGGAGAGATTTCCATATACATATTAGACTAATCCCATTTAAAAAGAGTGATCAGTTCTAAAGCAACAGGGAAGTCCTCCCTGTAGGGGAAATACCAGATAATCCCAGATGGACATTTCTGTTTTATTTGGGCCTTGTCAAAGTTCATCTGTTAGGTATTGACTGAGAGCATGGGGTTCATGTCTGGATTATCCACTACTCTCAGCGTAATGGGAGCACTGGAAGCTTGGATAAATCATAAATGGAACCCCCAGAAAGTATAACTAGATATCTAGACCCAAAAAAACAAATGGGACATTTTTATAGCTTCTACAATGGTGTACAAAGTATTTAGTGTGTATAACCCCATATCACTCAGGTATTAGTATTCCTTTAAGTAGATAGGAAACAGAAAGAAAGATGAGAAAAGTGGAAACAAGGAGGGAAAGAGGGGGTGAAGGAGAGAGAGGAGTGATGGTGAAGAAAAGGAGAGGAAAGGGGAGAAATGGGAGAAGAAGGAAAGAAAATGGGAAATGTAAGTGATCAAACTCATTGTAGAGACTAGATCAGTGGATCTCAACCAGGATGCTGTGGCACTGTGGGGTGCTATGGGTACTAGCTTAAGGTGCAACACTTTTCCTAGGAAGACTTTGATAAAAGTGGGAGTATTGACTTTCAAATGTATATTTATAGAAATTGTTAGCTCAATATATTTGTTTTTGTCATTATGATTGGGAGCTCTAAGAATAACTATATATTTATATTTATATATATTTATATCCTTCATAATGCCCTTAACAAGTGACTTACGAAATACAGGTGTGTCGTGAGATATCCAGACTACGTATTAGGGGTGCTTTGAGCAAAAAAAGATTGAAAACCACTGGACTAGATGAAGGGATACAGCACACAAAATAACCTTTATTTTGTGAAAGCAGTAATAAAAGAAAAACCTTGTCTCAGCAAAAACAAGGAAAAGTCATGGGCATTAGATTTACATTACAGCACAGTCCTTGTAGCATTGTTGTACAAAATAGCCTGAATTCTTATTCCAGCAGTGTTTTAGGCTGGTAAGCTAGCCAGGATAACACTTCTTATCCCCTTGAGACCAAAAGGGGTGAGCAACACATTTCAAATCCTTAGCTGCCTAATGAGGGTGCTAATTGTAACTGAATCATTCAGTGTAAAAGTAGGCAGGTGTTAACACAGACACTGCCAGTCTCAGATGCTATATCATCATGGTTTATGCTGTAAGCAATAAATAAAATGATAAATGATGCCCCAACTTATGTAATGAGGAAGGCTATTTGACTCCTTCTGTTTTATGCTTGTTAGTCAGTCAATCCCACTTAGAAGGCATAACGCGCTTCATGTCTCAAGCAAGTAAGGGCTGCTTTTAATTTCAAATAGCCTGGTGTGTATCCACAGAAGGACATCTGCATCTGTGATAAACTAATGTCATACACATCTAATTTCTCTGACTATACAGTGTTACTCTATATGAGCCACTTCTTTTCTCATTCTAAATGTATGTAGAGAGGTCACTGTCTAGAATGACAATTGGGATCTGTGTGACACTACTACTACAACGAATCAGTTTCTAAATAAACCAATGGGGGAGCATCATGAAACTGAAGTAACTATACAGACAATAATAAAACGGACAGGGTGGAGGGAGTAATCAGAAGATGAAAGGGAGGCTGAGTATTCAGGGGATGGGAGGGGGGCACAAAGAGCAGAAGTGGCAAGGCATATCGGCTAGATTAGATAGTTTACATTCACAACAGATTCATACTAACGTTGCATGAATATTTAGTTTTCTGCATGGGGAGCATTTTATAAAATGCAATAGTTATATATAGTCTATTTGCAATAAATAAACCAAAATATAAAAAATATTGCAGATAAAGATATAGATAGCAAATATAAAACACAAAAATAAACATTAATGTCATCCTGTCTGTGTTCATTCCAATTTACAGATACAACCGTGACCAGCAAAGTTTCAACTATTGAATATCAGTTACAAACTTTAGAGAGAAAACTGTCTAAGTTAATCAAAGGTAAGTTGTAACAGGTGTAAGTATTAACAAACAGAACCTAATCTAACAATCTGAAATAAAAAAAAAAACTTATGAGGGTGGGGTGTGTGATGAATCAGGATGTTAAACTCTAATGTCCCTGTGATATGTGAGGATTACATGGACATTACAGGCAGTACATCTGCTATGGACTTTTCCTATCATAAGATCTTTGAACTCAACCTCGCCATCTATTGGTTGAACCGTGCATAGCAGCATTGTTCTGTGCACTGCCATCTATTGGTTGGTGACATGCATAGCAGCATTGTTCTGTGCACTGCCATCTATTGGTTGGTGAAATGCATAGCAGCATTGTTCTGTGCATTACCACCTATTGATTGGTGACATGCATTTTCTGTGAGTCCCATGTGAGTGGCCAATAGCCAGGCAGTACGCAGATATGTTACTGTTGCATTCCTGTACCTCCAGTCTTCAATGTCTTAATTCTATCCCCCCCATCCTACAGTAAAACATTATGATACCCTGTTAGGTTGATTATATGTTTTGTATTCTGTGTATCCTAATTAGAACCCAGATGGAATGGAATGAAAGGATGGCCAAAGTTTATGTTATTTATTTGAATTAATCTTTTCCAGAGAACAGAGCAAGGGTTTTCCCTACTGAAAATAGTGCTAAATTAATTGTGTTCAGAAATGGCTCTTTGACTCTGTTAGAAGCAAAGTATGGGCTCCAGGAGGTGATGCTGGAGGCAAGAGTTGACATTACAGTACCACCATTAGCAGCTTCTATGACATTTTTACAGGCACAATATGGGCTTTAGGAGATGATAGTGGAGGCAAGTGTTGGCACTGCAATATCAGCAGCAGCATTAGACCAATCTAGACAGACACATACAGCAGCATAGCCTACGGATTTCTGTTTTACTGATGTAGTACTGGTGATGGCTGTCTAATAACAAAAAGCCCACCAACACACATGAACTGATCTCAGAGAGTATAGGCGCAGCATCATCTCTGAATATATGACATCACAGTATGGGCTTCAAGAGGTAATGGAGGAGGCAAGAGATGGCATTGTAGGACTACCAGCAGCATCTGTGACTGCACTTTAGTTTGAACAGTAAATCTAATTTTCCTTTTTTTTTAAATTAAATTAACAATCTCAGGTTTAATAACAGGTGTAGTTGCTGGAGATGGCAGTGGAGAATCTGGAGCACTTTGTGTGCATAGTACCTATTTGTGTGCAGTTGTACACTGAAGTTTGAGCAGTAAATAAAATTCTACATTTTTTTAATTAAACTAATAAATTCAGAAATAATAGGAGTAGTTCCTGGAGACAGCAGTTGAGTCTGGATGGGACTATTTGTGTGCAGTTGTGCACTTAAGTCTGAAAAGTAAATATAATTTTCCTGTTTTTTTAAATTAAATTAACACATTCAGAATTAATAACAGGAGTAGCTGCTGGAGACAGCAGTTAAATTTGGCTAGAACTCTGTGTGTGCTTAAATTTGAACAGTAAATATAATTTGACTAATTATAAATTAAATTAACATACTCATGAATAACAGGAGTAGTTGCTGGAGACAGAAGTTGAGCCTGGAACACAGTGCACGTGTACAATGCTTGTTTATGCAGAGTTGTGCACTGAAGTCTGAATAGTACATATAATTAGATTTTTTTAAATTACATTAACATATCCAGTAATAACAAGTGTATTGCTGGAAACAACAGTGGTGTGTCTAGATTATGGAACACTGTGCACATGCAGTGCTTACTTGTATGAGAGTTGATGAGGTACGGCTATCCTGAATGACAGCACGAGTGGTGGTGGAGGCACATGTAGGGGAAATAGTGGCAGAAAGTGTAGAAACATTAAATTATGGATTGCATGTGTTTTCTTTCTTCGCCTCCTCTGGCTCATAATCCAATTCCTAATCTTGAACATGGGAAGTGATGGGAGTAAGGCTCACTTCAGCCACTTTATTAGATAACCACAAACTTCCCTCCTCTTCTTCACTTTCTTCTGGACCAAAAATAGACCTGCTGCTAGCATCAGCCTGCCATATCTGCTCTGGAGGGTTTCATACATCCCAAGGCTGGTGGTGCTTGTGGTACTGGTGGCACTGGCCATGGTAGTGGAGATGGCACTAGTGGTGTAGTGGTGTCACTGGCAATGGTATTTGTGGCACTGGTGGTGGTAGTGCTGGCACTGGCAGTGTTTCTGCTCTCTTGTGGTTGACCATGACTATGGAATAGTCTATGTGTACAAGTATTCTTTGTCTTCTTCTTTGATCCAACCAGAGCACAGTACATGACCGCTCCTCATGGTGTGAAGGAGAAGAAGTAGACAGTAGTTTGATAAGAAACTCCCCACCATGGATAATCAGTCTCTGTCCCCAGAGACCCAGTAATTAACTGCAAAACCCAGAGTCTCTGGGGCAGATACAGTGAGTTCCCAGGTATGTACATATAATTTGATGTTTCTTTGAATTAAATTACACTCACGAATAACAGCAGAAGTTTCTGAAACTGCAGTGACGTGTCTGGTTTCTGCAACTCTGCATTTGCACACTAGTGCCTATCTGTGTGCAGTTGTACACTTAAGTTTGAACAGTACATATAGTTTTTCTTTTGTTAAAATTAAATTAACATACTCTGGAATAACAAGCATTGTTGCTCAATGGATAGTGGGCACTGGACTGGACTGCTGTCACTGGAGTGACACAGTGAGCTATGGATTGGATGGACAGGACACAGACAATTTTTATTTGGGTATGATGCCCTAACACTAGTCCCACTCCCTGACTCCTAGTACATGTAGCTAATCTATTATTATTTATTTACTAGCTAATACAATCCTGGCAGAAAGCAGAGAGGCAGTTATGGTTGTGATTGATTGTTATAACAGCCTGCAAATCTCTAGTTTATCTGTGATGTGTTTTATACTCTAGCCAATCCTGCTTTCCAATAGAATGGCTTCTCAAACTAATGTAATCTTAATGCAACACAGTTTCTGCAACTGAAGTGTAACAGGCAGAAGGGAAGCAGTATGTCACAGGCTATTCTGTGTATCAATCACTTCTGCCCTCTACCCTCCTACACACAGTCTCTTCCCACTTTCCCAACTTAAAGGGAAAGAAAGAATGGATGAATGAATCAATCAATTTCAATGAAAACACAGACATTGATCTTAATTGTTCTGTGACTTTGTGTACCTTTCAATTAGTCTTGGTCGTAGCATTGATTTCATGTGTTACTGGATAGGATATCAATATCAGGAAGGGTATCAGGACCACAAAAATAAACAAATGATAATAAAAAATACATGGCAGACATATACAGTCTGACACCTCCCACCTCCACCAGCTTTGTTCCCTTGACCACAGGTAACCACAGATCCCCACATACACTGAGTGACCTCACCGGTCTTGTTGCCCTGTCCAGCAGTAGACACAGATCCCCACGTACACTGTCTAACCCCCCCAGGCTTGTTCCATTGCCCACTGTTAGCCACAGATCTCCACACACACACTGAGCGACCCCAACAGCCTTGTTCAACCCGTCCACTGGTAGCCACAGATCCCCCCTGTACACAGTCTGCTCTCCTCCAGCTTTGTCCACTGGTAGCCACTGGTAGCCACATATACCCACATACACTGAGTGATCCTACCAGCCTTGTTCCCCTGTCTACTAGTAGCCACAGTTCCCCATGTGCACTGTCTGACACCCATCCCAGCCTTGTTCCACTGATAATCACAAAGTCCCATATATTCCACTGGTAGTGACAGAGCTGTTCATATACTTTCTGACCCCCCTCAGCTTGGTTCCGCTTGTAGTCACAGAACCACACAGTACTCTGTCTGACAGTCCAGCCCATGATACCCAAATAATCACACAAATACTGTCTGCTTCTCCAGACTTGCTCCAGTAGGCCCCAAGGGAAGGTTCTCCTCCTTGATACAGAGTCTGGCTACTAAATTTTGATCTGGCTCCCATACTGACCCCTAGCCTTATCCCACTGCACTCATGGCAAGAAGCCCACAAATACTAACCTCCCAGCATTGTCCCACAGTAGCCACTAAACCACAAATATTGACCCCACCCCAGCCTTGCCCCACAGTAGCCTTAGAACCACAAAAACTGACTCTCCAGATTTGTTCCAATTCACTGATAGGCACAGAATCACAAATAATAACCCCCCCCCAGCCTTTTTCCTAGGCAGCTATAGAGCCAAACATATGAACATCCCAGCCTTGTCCCATAGTAGACATAGAACCACACATATTGACCTCCCAGCCTTGTCTCACAGAACTGGTACCCATAGAACCACAAATCCAACCTCTAGCCTTCACTCACTGCACTGGCATAGCCCGCACCACATATGTGGACTCAAAACCATCACCCCACCCACACCCCTTTCAGTAACTGGCAATGTTCCTGTGGGAAATTTCTTAGGGTCAACAAAAATAATGCTAATTGAGTTCTGTATGCTGGAATTTTCATGATAAAATTGGCAAATCACCAAATGTCTTGGAGGAAAATATTTTAACCTTTCGCCTATCCATACACAACTGAGCCAATAATGTAATATCTGTATAAAAAAAGGGTATAAATGCATTGGGTGGAAATTGAATTCTCCCTCTTTTATATCTTTGGAAAGGCATTATATAGAGTATGGAGTACAGTTTGAGGATTCATATTAAAAAAAAACATCACTGAACTGGAAAAGGTACAGAGATATGCAAAAAGACACTGATGAAGAGAATGAGAAATGTTATAAAGAGAGATTAGCCAAACTCGGTTTATTACATTAGAGAAGAAACATAAAATATTTAAAGTGCAATTTACAAAAGTTAATATAATTTCCTCTATATTTTCATTAACATATTCTTCATGTATTTTAGTACTCCGTTTAGAAGGAAAAATTCAAGAAGTGGGAGAAAAGATACTGGCCACTAACGGGAAGGAAGTGGAATTTGCCATCTCTAAATCAACCTGTAAAGAGTTAGGAGGAAGCATTGCCACTCCAAGGAATGAGGCTGAAAATAATGCAGCCTTGAGCTTTGTGAAGGAATACAATAGTTATGCTTATCTGGGAATCACAGAGGGGGAAAATCCTGGTCAATTCCATTATATTGATGGAACTCCAGTTAACTATACCAACTGGAGTAAAAATGAACCCAGTGGTAAAGGAAAAGAAAACTGTGTTGAAATGTACACAGATGGAAAATGGAATGACAAAGCCTGTAACCAAAATCGTCTAACTATTTGTGAATTTTAAATAGTCCATTTGTTCCCAATGTAACCAATTATTTATGTGTTTACTGAAAACAATAAAGTTGTTTTATTAAAATCCATTACTCTGTTTAGTTTGACATATCAGTTAAAAATAATTTAAATTGAGCATCCTTTATAATTGTATAATGCATTTTATTCATAAGATGTGATAGTACGGTATGGTGTTTAAATTAAATGAATGGGTCCTAGATCTGCTGAAGAATGAGGGGCTCCATGGGGTTGTGGTGTGGTATAGATTTTAGTTAATTGGTAAGTATAATTGGATATTGTTACTGGATATGGCTTGGCCTCCATCAGAAATCATGAGGCCTGGGACAAGTGAAATTGGCTGGGTCCTTTCTATAAAATATGTGCAATGACCTGCACATTCTGTGACTCCGTCCACAGTTGTTCCACCCACACGTTAAAGGAGCAGTAAACTTTTCTTATGAAAAAATATATATTGTAGGGATTTTCCTACTGAGTAAAATAAGGGTATGCCCATTGCCGAGAGATTTATATTTCCAGAGTTATTACAGTTTAACCCCTTAAGGACCATTGCCGTGCCAGGACCGTCACGGCGGTCCGGCACTTAAGGACCAATGACGGTCCTGGCACGGCATGGAGTTCAGGGCCCCCGTCGCGGCTGCACGCCGCTTCGGAAGTCCTGAACCGGAAGCGATATTAAAAAAAAAAATGCCCCGTGGTCCACAAGTGCCGGACGCACGGGATCGCGCTGTTCCTTAAGGGGTTAAACCCATTTTTTTTACATTAGCAGTGCCCTCTAGTGGTCAAATTCTAATTAGATTTTCTGTTCAATTTGAATGGAGAGGAAAGTCAGAAAAGTCAGAGACATACAGTTCTCCATAGAATGTGATAGAAACTGCCTGTCACTTCCTGTCAGTTAGAAATATCAGGAAGTAAACCACAGAAAAATAACTTTCGGATTATTTGTACTGCTATAAATTTTGAAAAAAACATCTGACAGCAGTGGGCATGACATTGTTTTATTCAGCAGGAAAAGCTATATAGAATACGTGTTTTCATAAAAATAAGTTTACTGCTCCTTTAAAATACAAAAAAAAGGGAACAGCACAAAATAATGTATGTAGGTGTAGTAATAGTGAAATTAAATTAAATTGGTCACAAAGAGAATAAGCATATCATAGAAGACAGATAAAATAACAGTGACCAATAACACTTGATTGAAGAGAAATCATGGTTCGAAAAAGACCTGGGTGTTGACTAAAACCAAGAGTTATCTAAGAAAAATGGAGGATAAATGAAAAATAGAAATACACTATGGAAGGTAAAACATTAATAGGACAATAATCTAATCAAGTGACATCAGATTGTTTTTTTTTTTTAAGTTTTAAAAGGTTATTGAAGAAATTCAATAAGACATTACAGGAGCATATAGAGACATAGTAGTTTCTAAAAATAGATAGCCAAGTCTCGTTATCTGAGAATGCAGGAGTACTCAGGTCCGAAGCCCACGATTTAGTGTAGGGCAGGGGTCCTGTGGAGCAGCAAGCAGCTAGTGCTCGGCTAGCCTTAGATAGTGGTCTAAGTACAGCTCCATGACTCATTAAGAAGGATTCCATAGCAGAAAGCGGGCGGGTCGGAGATCCCTTGCG
The DNA here is from genome assembly GCA_037306005.1 of Rhinophrynus dorsalis. NCBI lineage: Eukaryota > Metazoa > Chordata > Amphibia > Anura > Rhinophrynidae > Rhinophrynus > Rhinophrynus dorsalis. The sequence continues at coordinate 131,792,788 of CM074724.1, forward strand.
GAGAACCTTGGATACATAGTGACTGACCTGAAGATGTTTCCACCAGTCACCAGGAGACAAGCCGAATTCTTTAACCATATCTCCGAAACGTATCACTTTTCCGTCTCGAACTAGACTTGGAAGAAGTACTAAATTTGATATGGACCAGTTTTGAAACGAATTCCCAATCAACCCAGGAGGAAAGGCGGGATTGCCTTGAATGGAGAGGAGCGGCGATGGAAAGGAGGACCAATTTTCAACTTCTCTTTTACTATACCACCAATTGAGAGCAGTGTGTAAAAGTGGGTCGAGGCTAAGGCCCCTAGGTAAGTCACTCTTCTGTATAAAGAGAAGTTGTCTGGGTGAGACACCAGGGGTATCCGCCATGGAGATCGGAATCCATGTAGCTGTGTCTGGTTTGTGAACCAGATCTATCAACAAAGTCAGTAGGGCAGCATCATAGTAGGATTCAAAACTTGAGAGACCCAGGCCCCCTTTCAGACGGGGAACTCCCAGGTACCTCATTGAACATCTCGGGGTCTTATTCCTCCACACAAACTTAGAGACTAAGGATTGGAGTGACCTCAAGAAGGAGCGAGGAATCCGAACAGGAAGAGTCTGAAGCAGGTAAAGAAATTTTGGTAAAATCACCATTTTGATAATATTGATACGCCCGAACCAAGACAGCTGTGGGAAATCCCAAGACTGGAGATCTGTCTTAATGGCCGATAATAGTGGCGGATAATTAGCTTGGAAAAGATCAGTAGTCATCGGGGTGAGCTGCACCCCCAAGTAGGTGATGGAGGACGAGGGCCAACTAAAGCCATAACGCTCCCTAAGTTCGTGACATCTGCGTTCTGGGAGATTGACATTTAGGATCTCAGACTTAGAGACATTAAGCCGGGAGCCCGATAAAGAAGCGTAAGTCATCAGTAGATCCAAAGCAGCGGGGAGAGATGATTCTGGATTAGAGAGAGAGTCAAAAGAATATTGTCAGCGAACGCTGAGACCCTCTGGTCATCGTCAGCTCCAGGGATACCTGAGATAACATCATTGGAACGAATCGCTATGAGCAAGGGTTCGAGAGCAAGAATATATAACAACGGAGATAAGGGGCATCCCTGGCGAGTCCCGTTGGAGATATTAAAGACGTCTGAAAGAGTTCCATTAACTATAACACGGGCAGTGGGACCAGAATACAAAGCTTCAATACGTGACATCATGGCCTGACCCAGACCGAGAGAGCGCAAGACACCAAAAAGAAAGCCCCAGTGGATTCGATCGAAAGCCTTCTCTGAGTCAAGAGAGACCAGTATAGTAGAAAGGGAGAGTCTAGAGGCTCTATGCAGTAGAGAGATAAGTTTGGTGGTATTACCCCTAGCCTGACGACCTTTAACAAAGCCCACCTGATCTCTGTGTATCAAAACTGGGAGGAGAGGGCTCAGACGTAGGGCCAAGACCTTGGCATAGAGCTTTAAATCTACATTTAAAAGGGAAATGGGTCTATAACTGCCACATTGGTTAGGGTCCTTTCCGGTCTTGTGAATAACTGTGATGTGGGCCTCTAAAGTTTGAGGAGGGAAAAGAGTAGACTCGTTGATTGCATTAAAAGATCTAGTCAACCCAGGAAGTATGGACGATTTAAAAGTGGAGTAGTAAGAAGCTGGGAAACCGTCCGGGCCCGGACATTTATGTTTGGGCATAGTGCAAAGGGCTAGATCAAGCTCATCCGTGCTAAAGTCAGCCTCTAAGACTGATATGGCTGATAACGGCAGAGAAGGCAATTTATATTTGGATAAAAAAGATTTGAGTCGCTCTTCATAACTAGAACCCGACATATCTGGGGAGGAGCAATGAATATTGTACAAATCGTTATAAAAGGAGCGAAATGCATTCGCAATGTCAGGATATAAGAGACGAGGCCGAGATTGTTCATCTAACACGCTTAGCACATGTCTGACAGCCCGACGCTTGCGTATTAGGCGAGATAATAATTTGCCAGACTTATTGCCTTGCAGATGAGATTGGTATTGAAGCCACTGATAGGATTTCAAAGAGTACGCCTTCAAGTGAGAAGCAATATCTCCTCGTAATGCCAAAACCTCCCTCCCTGTATCAGCATCTAAGTGGCGTTTGTGTTTACTCTCTAACTGAGCCAATTTACTCAACAATTCATTCAGGTGTTTTGAACGTTCAATTTTTTTACGAGCCCCCAGTTGAATAAACAGCCCCCGAATCACTGCTTTATGAGCCTCCCATACCGTCAGTTCTGGGACAGCACCAGAGGAATTTATAGAAAAATAGTCCTGGATGGACGACGAAATCGACTTCACCACGGCAGAATCTCTAAGTAGGAGTTCATTCAATCTCCATGGTGCACGACCAGAGCAAGTATCTGGGAAATGCAATTCAACAAAGACAGGGCTGTGGTCTGACCACTTAATCAAACCTATGGAAGCATGTCGAATAAAATGTAATGAGTATTGATCGCAAAGGAACATATCGATTCGCGAATACTTGGAATGGGGGTGCGAGAAAAAGGAAAAGTCTCTGTCGGAGGGTCTCTCCAGTCTCCAGACGTCAAAGAGCTGTTTACTGGTCAGAATGTCATTAAATTTCTGAATAGTCCTGACAGAGTGTGCGGAGGTGGGGGGATTGCAATCAAAGGAAGGACACAATGGGAAGTTCAGGTCGCCTCCTAAAAGAAGAATCCCTTCACAAAAAATGTCAAGTCTGTGTAGTAAGGACGAAAGAAAGGACACTTGACCCTCATTAGGAAAGTATACATTAACTAGCGTGATTTTCTTAGAGTAAAGAAGACCCTTGAGAAGCAAGAATCTACCCTCAGGGTCTAGATAACTATCTATGGTCTCCCAGGGAAGAGAGCGGTGTATAAGGGTAGCTACACCCTTTGTTTTGGTGTCACTGGAAGCGTACCACTGATAGGGGAAATGGCGAGTACTCCACGTAGGGTGAGAACCCCATCTAAAATGAGTTTCTTGGAGAAACAAAATCTGAGTACCATCTTTAATGGCATCTCTGATTGTCATACTACGCTTCTCGGGTACATTCAGTCCATGTACATTAAAGGAACAACATTTAACACTCAAAGGCGCCGGCATGTCCAGACATAAGGGAAAGGAAATCGCCAAAGTTTAACAGACAGAAACAGTCCACTCTCGTAAGGAGAAGATATGGGATGGGGAGAGATGTTAGGGAAAGTGGGAAGGAAGCAGGAAGAAAACTGAGCAGGGAAGAATAAAGGAAAGGCCGTAGAGAAGGGCAGAAGAAGAAAAAAAAAACAATAAATAGAGAAAGAGGTAGTGCTGCAAAAGGCAGAGGTGATCTGAGAGGGGTAGGGGGTAACTCCCCTCAGATCAAAACGGGAGGGAACTCCCGCCATGAGACAAAGTAAACAAAAAAAAACAACTGGCAATAGCCAACTGAATCTCACCAGAGATAAATTCACAAAGAAAAAAAAAAAAAATAGTACATTATGAACTCTTCGGGCACAATAAGTAAACCTAGTGAAACAACGGAACTAACAAGAAAATATGATGAACAGGGCTCAGTGTAGGCAGACGCGAAAAACGCGGCCGCCACCACCTCAACCCAATTTTTGTAGGCTGCAGTATGTCCAAGGTGGGAGCAACCGCCACCCCCCACTGAAGAGGACTCAGTTAACTTAATATATGTCATGTTCCACAACGGGGAACAACTGGGGGGGGGGGAACACCGCCGGGACGCCGAGGCCCCACACCGAGTGAGGGGAATCGCAGCAAACCGGCGGCCTCCCAGAATAAACCAATTCGCAACAGCGGAGGATCCCAACCCAGACAGGACATAAGGCTTATTAGGGCTAGAGGGGCGGCATCCAACCCCGGAGCTCCAAACCCAGGCAACCCAAACAACAAGGTAAAGCACAGGGACGAGGCACCGGGGTCCAGATGAAGCCCTCATTAGGACCCTCAACAGTATTAGAGAAACTGTCATAAGTATAGTAAGTATATAATACATACAACAATAAGTGCAATAATAATCCCCATATTGGCTTCAAATGAGGCAGCATCTTAATGAATACTGGGAACAATAATCTGGGGCAACATTGATGTTCACTCCCCGGGCAATCCCCACAGGAACCTGGGGGGGCCCGTGAGTGATCAGCATTTTCCGGCCTAAACCACCCCACAGAAACCAACTCCCACCCACAACCCACAGGACCACCACAAATAAGGGAACAGATAGTATGGAGCTATGGGGGGCACACAAAAGATATACACAGGGAGAGGACGGGATGGGGTAGGGAGAGGGAGAGTAGACAAACAAATAAGTCCCAAATGTCACCCGGTTCCTGAGTGGGATCGTGCAGCAGAGAGTCCCTGAGGCACACAAGAGGAGAGAAATTCCAAGCGGGGAAATCTCTAGGAACAGTTCAGGATCCAGTAGGCCAGATTATTAAGTGGCTGCTGAGAGAGAGTCACCAGCTTGATGAGAGCAAGTATCAGCCGAAGCTGGCCTTGACTTCTTGACGGTGACCCAAACAGCAGAAGCCCTCTGAATGCGATTCCGATGTTGAGGTAAGTAGGCAGGACGTTGGCTGACTTCTGGACGGAGATCAGAATCCTGGGTGGAGGGCACCGGAGGTATCTGTAGTGCCGCACAAAATGTATCAGCCTCTTCCAGGGAACGAATGAAGGCTGTAGTATCATCCTTCTGAGCCTGTAGGCTAAATGGGAAGCCCCAGCGGTAGCGGATCTGCATTTTAGTGAGGTGGTCCGTAAGGGGCCTCAAGGCCCGACGTTGTTGTAGCGTATAAGGAGATAGGTCGTTATATATCTGAATCTCGGTACCTTCATATAGAACCGGACCCTGATCTCTGCTCCGCCTGAGGATAAGTTCCTTCTCTGAAAAGCGATGAATGCAGCACACAACGTCCCTCGGTTTCTGGTTAGGTTCAGGTCTGGCTCTGAGGGCTCTATGAGCTCGATCCAGCTGAATGATATAAGAGTCCGGTTTCTGAAACAGCTTTCGGAATATCAACTGGAGAGCAGATTCCAAAGATTGACCAGCAACCAGTTCAGGTAAGTTTTTAATACGCAAGTTGTTGCACCTTCCTCTATTGTCTAGGTCGTCCAAACGGTAGAGTAAGTTAGTTATGGTGTCTCGTTGTTCCTGGACTACCTGTTCCAATTCTGAAACCCTCTCTGCACAAGAGGAACCATCTTCCTCCAGGGAGTTGACTCGAAGGCCCGCTAGGTCCCGGCGAAAAGATGCCTTCATATCGTCGAACATTTCTTTTAGGTCTGCTTTGGTGGGTAGGCCACCCAAATCGTGAAGGAGCTCGGGATCCGTCATGGTACAAGAGTCTACAGCAGTAAGTTTGGGTCGCCTCGGGGAGAAAGACCTGAGAGTTGTTTGTTGCTGTGTAGACTGAGAGGCACGTGGGAGTTTTGATTCCGTGTGTTGGGATCCTCCCACGGCACTGGATCTAGTTTTACATCCCCGCTTGGAAGACATATAGTTGGCCAGTCCCAAAAAGCAATTCTGAAGGGCATAAAAGCCCTCACTGCGTCCAAAAGACGCTAATATCTCTGGCGAGTTCACGGAGCAGAACTAAAGTGCGGCCATCTTGGACGCCAGTCGGCTCCGCCCCCCGACATCAGATTGGTTTCAATTAAAAACTATAAGAACCACTGGAGACATAGCTGAGTAGATAAAAAGATAATTAAATAATGAAAAGCAACTACACAGCTAAAAACCAATAGCCTCTAATACAGAAAATAATTGGTAACCCTATAAGATATTAAATCCACAATAATTGTAAGCTTTTGTAGAGGATCCTTATAGCCGTATATCATTCAGAACCATTCAGATGGTGGCAGTAATAAAGAAGTGTATTAAATAATAATCTATGTGGTATGGACATGACGATATTTACAGTATCCACTGGTGTCATTAGCAATCTCTAATTGTGTATATTGTTCAGTTGTATACTTAAGATTGATTTAACTTGTTACCTTAATAAAGTGTGGTCTCACCACTGTCTTCTAAAGAAAAAAAGAAATGTGTCAGAGTGTGTTAATCATAATTAATATGAATGTTATGCTTGTGCACACATACATACCCCATAAATAAAGATAGATAATATGATTGTCTTACATAATTATGTTAAACATGATTCCCATTACTGACAAATTAACATATGTTATATCTGTAGATAATAGCCATGCAAGTGGTCTCAAAGAAAGGCCTGATCTACTCTCATGAATGTCTTGAGTCTGATGGAAAAAAACAAGAACTTGTGCAACTCTGACATTACCTATCTGACATTCATGGTATTAAAGGGATAATAATACTTTGTTTTATCTTTATTTTATTGTGTAGGCATTGAAAAAACATGAAGAACAATATAAGTCTTATCTCTCAAACCTTTATGGTTTGAGAGATATTCACAAGCAAAGTTTCCCCCTCCCACCCCTTTTACCTAGTGTAAGCCATCTCTTCTCACATGTGGAATGCAGTCCATAGACCAGACAGATAACAGAAGGGGACAATATTCTTACACTGAGGACAATGAAAGCCCTGCCCCTCCTAGACAAGTTTTTCAGGTTTTTCCCTTATCTTAAATGAAGATTGTCCCCCTCTGCAGTCTCCCTGGGCACCTCCTTCTGCTTTGGCTGAGCAGTGTTACATCAGTAAAAGGGGTGGGAGGGGGACACTTGTTATTGAATTACTCTAGAACTACAACTCTGGCAGAATTGAAATAACACTCACCAAAGTCCAAATACTATGATGATTAATTAGAGCTGCTTTTATTATGAAACATTACTATCCCTTTAATCACTTTACATTATATTAGTGAATAGCAATATATTAGAGGTCAATACAAGGATCTCTATGGTGAGCTACTCATTCCAAGACCTGATCAAATAACCAGGGGACACCCCTTGAGATTAGAGGAAAAGAGGTTATGACTTCAGCAGAGGAAGGGTTTTTTTTACAGTAAGATCTATTAAATTATGGAATTCCTTGCCCAAGAATGTGGTTATGGCAGATACAATGGATACAAGAGAAGATTAGATCAATTTCTTTCAAAAGGGAACATACAGGGTTGTACTGTGTATTAGTAGGCAAAACAGGAAGGTCTGATAAAGACAAACTTATTTGGCAGCAGGAAAGGTATATAATTCTAATGTCTCTGGGTTATGAGGCAAGGGTTGAACTTGATGGACTTGTGTCTTTTTTCAACCTAATTTACTATTTTACTATGTAACGCCACTAGTCAGGATAGGAAAAACAAAAATAAAGTAAGTAAATTGTTACTAGCCTTTTTCACATGCAATAAATAGTTTTTGAGAAATTAACTATTTTGGTTTGGTATCCCAGCATGGAATATTATGCTAATTCCATGCACAATTTGAAAATTAGTTCCTTTTGAGGCCAAACGTATTGCTCACTGTGCTATTTGAAATTCCCCAGTGCATAGGATCTGTCTAGATTGATTCATAGAACAGTAGGCCATATGCATACAGTAAAAAGAGCAGCAATTCTGTGACAATTCAACTGTGTCAAAGGGGAGAATTGCTCCAGTTCTCTTAGTATATCAGTCTCAGTGTGTGTGTTAGTTAATATTTGTCCAGCATGGAAAAGAATTAGCATAGTCCGACCAACAAATAATTATTAATTTCTCAAAAGCTATTTATATTGCAAACAAATGGTCAGCACAACATACAGGCAGTGTGTAATTCTCTTCAAAATTATATAAACTTATCTAAGAGTGACAGGTCCACTTTAACCCTCTGAGTGCCAGAAAGGTAGCCAATACTCTGCAATGTGATGCATTGTATACTTCTTTGGCACTCAAAGGGTTACGTTATCAAGGAGGCTTAAAAGAAGACTAATAAAAAACAAATACATCATCAGTGGATGATCAGTGATTGTACCCTGTTGAGTGGCAGAGTGGTATCCAACCCAAAGTGCTACAATGTGTTGGATACTTCTCTGGCACACACAGGGTTAAATTGAGCTTTTATCCCCATCAAAGCTAGAGAGGTCTCCAACCAATGAAATGCATCCAAAGCTTAGAAGTGGAACTTAATTAAAGTCTGCATATTTAAAAACTGCATTAACCTCTTCAGTGCCAGAGGGGTATTCAACACATTACAGAGTAATGTGTTGCACACTCCTCTGGCATTGAAAGTGTTAAAAACTGTCTGTCATGTTAGCCAAAAGACCAGCAAATGTACAGTTCCGAAGATATTCACACTTCTTTCATATGCTAATATATGCAAATTGCAGCACCCCTGCTATACCAGTGACACTTTCATATGTTAATTAGCATTGTTGATGATGTTTCATATGCTAATTATGTATTTTCAGTGACTTGTCATATGCTTTGGATGGTTTCAGTGACATTCCATTTGTCAGTGAAGCTCTGTACAGTACCAGGGAATATTCACTTTCACTTTGCCCAGAAATAAAAGTGTGACTATCTCCTATTATATACATCTGCTGGACTTTTGGTTAACACGACACATCTGGCATTTATCAGGTTAAATCAATAAAAATGTTGGAACATTTTATTTGTCCCATTTAGTGCAATTCATCAGCTTTGCCTATGGCCCTGTATCAGGCACATCAAAGTGAAATATACTTGAGAGCTGCAGAGAAAAGAGAAGAGAGACAAACAGCAAGGGGCGCCCCTTGTGTATATCAGACTGCAAAGGTTAGACCACCACCGCACCCTAATGTGCGTACTCACAAAAGTATTTTGTCAGCTGTGGCATATGCCAGTACTGACTAAACAGACACCTGGAGAAATTGGAACCGTCTCCAGATGTGGTAGGTAACCACATATAAAAAGCAGGACCGTAGGCAGCTCCCTCGTCACTCTCTCTCTTGGCGATAGAACATGGATGAAACCAAAAACAAAAAACACACAAAAGGGGTGCCAATAGTGATGTATAAATAAACAATCTCTCAATAAAATAAAAATTTTGCACTCACAATTGGACGAGGTCAGGGCTCTGTTGTCAGAGTCTCCTGACTAATCAGGCACACAGAGAACTTCTCCCTTCTCCGTTCGGGTAACTTCTCTCCCTGTATTCAGAAGCACTTCAAATATCCAAATAGGATGTAGCAGGCTGGTCACATGTTATAAAATTAAAATTTATTGATAAAAACAAATGATAAATAGACAGATAATACAGGCTTATAATGCTAACGCGTTTCACGGCTAAGACGCCGCTTTATCAAAGCTCAACAAGCTTTGAGAGCTGCATACTGAAGCTCCCTGTCAGAACGATTGACTACAATAAAATAAAACAGCATTAAAATAAAAACTGAAGCAATATTAAAGTAGCAAATACAAATATTTGACTCAGTCCTTTTAACTGACTAGAGTGAATCTAATAAAAAGGACAAAGAAAAATGTCATCTTGTGTATTTTACTTTTTTTTGGTGTCAGTCTAAATACAATTACCTAATGTGAACTAATGGTATTTTTAAATCTCTTACTGATAGAATCCTAACCCTCGTTTAACCTTTTAAGTGCCAAAGCAATGCACTGGATAACCCTCTGGTACCCCAAGGGTTATGACTGTAGAAGGCATAGATGGAATTGTGTGACATTATGTCATTTTCCTGCACATTCTATTGGGCCAGGATATGGGGCTTGCTGACACTGAAGTCAGAAGGGGAGATTTACTCAGCAGTGATAAAAAGGTCATACAGTAGTGATACAGTGGAGATGACTTCTACAGTTTATCACTTCTCCAGTTCCTTTGTTATTCTATGGAGCCTATTCACTACGATCTACAAAGCTGAAGAAGCATAGGCTCTATAGAATAACATCTCCACTTTATCACCGCTTAGTCAATTTCCCCCTTAGTGTCTTAAGACCTAATTCAGCAAAATAAAGAAGTGCAACTCTCGAGAAAGTCAACTGCACAGTAGGAGGAAATGAAAATTCTCAGTTTAAAGGAGTAAGAAACATTTTTGTTAAAAAAAACATTTATTTCAGGGCTTTTCCTGTTAAGGAATGCATTTTTTCATAATTATTAGTTTACCTTTTTATTTATTACTTTAATAGTGCTCTCTAGTGGTACAATTTTAATTAGTTATTCTGTTACATTCTATGGGAACGGTGAGTCACTGACAAACAATCCTCCATAGAATGTGATAGAAACTGTTTAAACCCTTTGCCGGCAGCTAAGAACGAAGGGTCATTTTTTTTTTCAGCATTGGATTCAGGGGTCTCCGATAGTGTTGAGCGAGCACCCCGATGCTCGGGTGCTCTGACCGAGCACCCCCTGAGGCTCGAGTGCTCGGCCGAGCACCCCCTGAGGCTCGAGTGCTCGGCCGAGCACCCGAGCCCCATTGAATACAATGGGGCGACACGAGCATTACACCAGGCACCCCCTGCTCTGATGAGGGGAGGGTGCCTGGTCAATGCCCCCCTTCATCTCCGCAATGTCCCCCTTCATCTCCGCAATGTCCCCCTTCATCTCCTCTATGCCCCTCTTCCACAATGTCCCCCTTCATCTCCGCTATGCCCCTCTTCCACAATGTCCCCCTTCATCTCCTCTATGGCATAGAGGAGATGAAGGGGGACATTGTGGAAGAGGGGCATAGCGGAGATGAAGGGGGACATTGTGGAAGAGGGGCATAGAGGAGATGAAGGGGGACATTGTGGAAGAGGGGCATAGCGGAGATGAAGGGGGACATTGTGGAAGAGGGGCATAGCGGAGATGAAGGGGGACATTGTGGAAGAGGGGCATAGAGTCTATGCCCCTCTTCCACAATGTCCCCCTTCATCTCCGCTATGCCCCTCTTCCACAATGTCCCCCGTCATCTCCGCAATGCCCCCTTCATCTCCGCAATGCCCCCGTACCTCCAGTCCCTGGTGGTCCAGCGGAGCGTCTTCTGATCTGTGCCTCCTCCGGCACAGATCCCCGCCACCCGAACATGGCGGGCGAGCACATGGCGGTACTCGACGAGTACCGCCATGTGCCGAGCAGAGCGATGCTCGAGCCGATCCGAGCATCGGCCGAGCACGCTCGCTCAACACTAGTCTCCGAGCAGCATGCAGCCATGCCGGGACCCCTGAATTCCATGATATGCCAAGACCATCACTGGTCCTTATGTGCAGGACAGCCGTGACGGTCCTGGCACATCATTGGTCCTTAAGTGGTTAAACCTTTAAAAAGATACAAAAACAAAGAAAACACAGCTATAGGTAAACAAGTCCCTACAAGTATAAAGGGCTAGAAATCAATGCTGTAACAAGACCAGTTCTACACGTTAAGGGCCCCACAACATAGAACGAGAGCCCTAAAAATTATCTTTTATTAGTGAAAGCTAAAATGGTACAAACCCTATATCTCTCACTTAGTTTATTCTGAGAAATATCCAGTACAGAGTAAAAATGAGCTACTGCTCATAATAAAAACACTATAGAGAGATGTCAGGATCAACCTTAAGATGTATGATATTATGGCCACTTAGTACATTGCAGCAAATAACTTGACAGTAACTTATAGTTATTGTAATATCCCGCTATAACTAGTAAAACCAATAGATGGCATAACCTGAAGTAAAGGAGTTACACAATACTCAGTAGTAAATGATCATAATGAACCCTGCTTAACTCTTTGAAGATTGAGTACTCCAAGTGTTAACATTCAATCAGTCTGAGTCCCACCAGCATATAATTTAGCAGAACATATATAGAGAAAACTTATTGTGCCATCAGTTACATCCAACAGATGGCGTAATGTGATTCAGAGCTTCTGAGAATCCTCTCAGTAGCCCAGTTGGATAGCAGGAAAGAATAAGTGCAAATAGGCAGTTTACATACGACAGGGATTAGGACAGCTAGGCAGTCTCAGGTAAAGTCAAAGAAGGATACATATATCTTTGAACCCTGATGAGGGTTGCTAATGTCGCTGTGAATATTCAGTGCAATTCATTGAACAGAGTTGTCAGTTAGTCGTTGGCCTAGCATCTGCTATAAGTATAGCTAATGCAATCACAGTAAAATAGAAAAGTATATTCCCCTGACTGCAGTAAGCCCCCCTACATGCCCTACATGTCTCGCTATTCAGTGTGACGGCTACTAATGTTACCAATGGACTGGAGGATGCCAGTATATATACCCTACATTATGTTAATAATCCTTTTGATGGGGGGGGAGGATTATCTGTCAAGAACTAAATTTCTTAGTATAATAGGAAAAAAAAAAAAAAAAAAAAAATATATATATATATATATACTAGCAATGTGGGACGGCGTTGCCCGTCAGGATATATAGGGAATTAATGCACACACACAGATGCGAGACAAACACAGAGACACACACGCAAATGCACACGCATGCACTGAGATGCTTAAAGAGCGACAGTCATACACACATACATGCAGACACATAGAGTGTGATACAGACATGCAACACACACAGTGAGAAACACACAGGCACACACAGAAACACACACACAAGTGAGTCATAAGGGGGTGACTTATGTGTCATTGTAATGAGTTTGTGTTTGTACTTATGCCTCCACTGTGGCATTCATTCATATAGTTGAAATGCATGTTGTAATTGCACATACTATGGTGGAAGGTGGATCGTGCTGGCTCCCGTGATGTGAGTGACTGGCATTCATTCATGTAATTGAAATGCGTGTGGTAATTGCACATACTATGGTGGAAGGTGGATCGTGCTGGCTCCCGGGGTGTGAGTGACAGTGAGACTATGGTGGAAGGTGGATCGTGCTGGCTCCCAGGGTGTGATTACGTGTGAGTGATTGCATTTGAGTGCGAGATTGAGTGATTGCGTGTGAGTGATTGAGTGAGTGTGTTAGTGAGTGTGTGTGATTGAGTGAGAATGTGTGAGTGAGAGTGTGTATGATAGTGAGAGGGTGTGAGTGATTGAGGATGAGAGTGTGATTGAGGGTGAGAGTGTGATTGAGGGTGTGAGTGTGATTGAGTGTGATTGAGTGTGACTGCGAGACTAAGTGTGAGAGTGTGATTGAGTGTGAGACTGAGAGTGTGATTGAGTGTGAGTGAGACTGTGTGTGAGTGTGACTGAGTGAGACTGTGAGAGTGTGATTGAGAGTGTGTGAGTGTGATTGAGTGAGACTGTGAGAGTGTGATTGATTGTGAGAGTGAGACTGTGTGTGAGTGTGACTGAGTGAGACTGTGAGAGTGTGAGTGAGAGTGTGTGAGTGTGACTGAGTGAGACTGAGTGTGATTGAGTGTGTGAGTGAGTGGGTGTGAGACAGAGTGAGAGAGACTGTGTGAGACAGAGTGTGAGAATGTGAGTGTGAGAGAGACTTTGAGAGCGTGAGAGAGAGTGTGAGAGACTGTGAGACAGAGTGTGAGAGACTGTGAGACAGAGTGTGAGAGACTGTGAGACAGAGTGTGAGAGACTGTGAGACTGAGAGTGTGAGATACTGTGAGACTGTGTGAGACTGAGAGTGAGAGAGACTGTGAGAAAGACTGTGAGAGTGTGAGAGAGAGTGTGAGAGACTGTGAGAGGGTGTGAGACTGTGAGAGTGTGTGAGACTGAGAGTGTGTGAGAGACAGAGAGTGTGAGAGAGACTGTGTGTGAGACTGTGTGTGTGAGACTGTGAGTGCGAGACTGTGAGTGCGAGACTGTGAGTGCGAGACTGTGAGTGCGAGACTGTGAGTGCGAGACTGTGAGTGCGAGACTGTGAGTGCGAGACTGTGAGTGCGAGACTGTGAGTGCGAGACTGTGTGTGCGAGACTGTGTGTGCGAGACTGTGTGTGCGAGACTGAGAGTGCGAGTGAGCGAGTGTGAATGTGAGCGAGTGTGTGTGAGAGAGTGTGTGTGAGAGAGAGTGTGTGAGAGAGAGTGTGTGTGAGAGAGTGTGTGTGAGAGAGTGTGTGTGAGAGAGTGTGTGCGTGAGAGAGTGTGTGCGTGAGAGTGTGTGTGTGAGAGAGTGTGTGTGTGAGAGAGTGTGTGTGTGTGTGTGAGTGTGTGAGACTGTGTGAGAGACTGTGAGACTGTGTGAGAGACTGTGAGAGAGACTGTGAGAGAGACTGAGTGAGAGTGTGAGTGAGACTGTGTGTGTGAGTGAGACTGTGAGTGTGTGAGACAGAGTTTTTGAGAGTGAGAGAGACTGAGACTGAGTGCGAGACTGTGAGTGCGAGACTGTGAGTGCGAGACTGTGAGTGCGACAGTGTGAGTGCGACAGTGTGAGTGCGACAGTGTGAGAGTGAGAGAGAGACAGAGCGTGAGACTGAGAGCGTGCGAGACTGAGAGCGTGCGAGACTGAGAGCGTGCGAGACTGAGAGCGTGCGAGTGTGTGAGACTGAGAGTGTGAATGTGACAGACTGTGTGAGCGAGTGTGTGTGAGCGAGACTGTGTGAGCGAGACTGTGTGTGAGTGTGAGACTGTGTGTGAGTGTGAGACAGAGTGCGAGACAGAGTATGTGAGCGTGTGAGAGTAAGAGTGTGAGTCTGTGTGAGAGAGTGAGTCTGTGTGAGAGTGAGACTGTGTGAGAGAGAGAGAGAGAGAGACTATGTGAGAGTGAGACTGTGTGAGAGAGAGAGAGAGAGAGAGAGACTATGTGAGAGTGAGAGAGACTGAGAGTGAGAGACTGTGAGAGACTGTGTGAATGTGAGACTGTGTGAGTGTGAGACTGTGTGAGAGACTGTGTAAGACAGTGTGTGAGAGAGAGAGAGAGAGAGAGTGTGTGAGTGTGAGGGACTGTGAGAGCGTGAGGGACTGTGAGAGCGTGAGGGACTGTGTGAGACTGCGAGAGAGAGTGTGAGACTGTGTGAAAGTGTGAGACTGTGAGAGACTGTGAGACTGCGAGAGACTGTGTGAGACTGCGAGAGAGACTGTGTGAGACTGCGAGAGAGTGTGAGACTGAGAGTGTGAGACTGAGAGTGTGAGACTGAGAGTGCGTGAGACTGAGAGTGCGTGAGACTGAGAGTGCGTGAGACTGAGAGTGCGTGAGACTGAGAGTGCGTGAGAGTGTGAGGGACTGTGTGAGACTGCGAGAGAGACTGTGTGAGACTGAGACTGTGTGAGACTGCGAGAGAGACTGCGAGAGTGTGAGACTGTGACTGTGTGAGACGGTGTGTGAGAGAGTGTGAGAGTGTAAGAGACTGTGAGAGTGTGAGGGACTGTGAGAGTGTGAGGGACTGTGTGAGACTGAGAGAGAGACTGTGTGAGACAGTGTGCCTGTGTGAAAGTGTGAGACTGTTTGAAAGTGTGAGAGTGTGAGAGACTGTGAGACTGCGAGAGAGACTGTGTGAGACTGCGAGAGAGACTGTGTGAGACTGCGAGAGAGACTGTGAGAGACTGCGAGAGAGACTGTGTGAGACTGCGAGAGAGACTGTGTGAGACTGCGAGACTGTGAGAGACTGAGACAGAGTGTGAGAGACTGAGAGAGAGACTGTGTGAGACTGAGAGAGAGACTGTGAGAGACTGTGAGAGTGTGAGACTGAGAGTGTGAGACTGTGTGAAAGTGTGAGACTGAGAGTGTAAGACTGTGAGAGTGTGAGGGACTGTGAGAGTGTGAGGGACTGTGTGAGACTGCGAGAGAGACTGTGTGAGACTGAGAGTGTGACTGTGTGAAAGTGTGAGACTGAAAGTGTGAGAGTGTGAGAGACTGAGACTGCGAGAGAGACTGTGTGAGACTGCGAGAGAGACTGTGTGAGACTGCGAGAGAGACTGGCGAGAGAGACTGTGTGAGACTGCGAGAGAGACTGTGAGAGACTGCGAGAGAGACTGTGAGAGACTGCGAGAGAGACTGTGTGAGACTGCGAGAGAGACTGTGAGAGACTGAGACTGAGAGTGTGAGAGACTGAGACTGAGAGTGTGAGAGACTGAGACAGAGTGTGAGAGACTGAGAGAGAGACTGTGTGAGACTGAGAGAGAGACTGAGAGTGTGAGACTGAGAGTGTGAGACTGTGTGAAAGTGTGAGACTGTGTGAGACTGAGAGTGTAAGAGACTGTGAGAGTGTGAGTGACTGTGAGAGTGTGAGTGACTGTGAGAGTGTGAGGGACTGTGAGAGACTGCGAGAGAGACTGCGAGAGAGACTGCGAGACTGCGAGAGAGACTGTGTGAGACTGCGAGAGAGACTGTGTGAGACTGCGAGACAGACTGTGTGAGACTGCGAGACAGACTGTGTGAGACTGCGAGACAGACTGTGTGAGACTGCGAGACAGACTGTGTGAGACTGCGAGACAGACTGTGTGAGACTGCGAGACAGACTGTGTGAGACTGCGAGACAGACTGTGTGAGACTGCGAGACAGACTGTGTGAGACTGCGAGACAGACTGTGTGAGACTGCGAGACAGACTGTGTGAGACTGCGAGACAGACTGTGTGAGACTGCGAGACAGACTGTGTGAGACTGCGAGACAGACTGTGTGAGACTGCGAGACAGACTGTGTGAGACTGCGAGACAGACTGTGTGAGACTGCGAGAGAGACTGTGTGAGACTGAGAGTGTGTGAGACTGAGAGTGTGTGAGACTGAGAGTGTGTGAGACTGAGAGTGTGTGAGACTGAGAGTGTGAGGGACTGAGAGTGTGAGGGACTGAGAGTGTGAGGGACTGTGAGAGACTGCGAGACAGACTGTGTGAGACTGCGAGTGTGAGGGACTGAGAGTGTGAGGGACTGTGAGAGACTGCGAGACAGACTGTGTGAGACTGCGAGAGAGACTGTGTGAGACTGCGAGAGAGACTGTGTGAGACTGCGAGAGAGACTGTGTGAGACTGAGTGTGAGGGACTGAGAGTGTGAGGGACTGAGAGTGTGAGGGACTGAGAGTGTGAGGGACTGAGAGTGTAAGGGACTGTGTGAGACTGCGAGAGAGACTGTGAGAGACTGAGACTAAGAGTGTGAGAGACTGAGACTGAGAGTGTGAGAGACTGAGACTGAGAGTGTGTGAGACTGCGAGAGAGACTGTGTGAGACTGAGAGTGTGAGACTGTGTGAAAGTGTGAGACTGTGTGAGACTGAGAGTGTAAGAGACTGTGAGAGTGTAAGAGACTGTGAGAGTGTAAGAGACTGTGAGAGTGTGAGGGACTGTGAGAGTGTGAGGGACTGTGAGAGACTGCGAGAGAGACTGTGAGACTGCGAGACAGACTGTGTGAGACTGCGAGAGAGACTGTGTGAGACTGAGAGTGTGTGGGACTGAGAGTGTGAGGGACTGAGAGTGTGAGGGACTGAGAGTGTGAGGGACTGAGAGTGTGAGGGATTGTGTGAAACTGCGAGAGAGACTGTGTGAGACTGTGAGATAGACTGTGAGAGTGTGAGACTGAGAGTGTGAGACTGTGTGAAAGTGTGAGAGTGTGAGAGACTGTGTGAGACTGTGAGACTGAGTGTGAGGGACTGTGAGAGTGTGAGGGACTGTGTGAGACTGCGAGAGAGACTGTGTGAGACAGTGAGATAGACTGTGAGAGTGTGAGACTGAGTGTGAGACTGTGTGAAAGTGTGAGAGAGTGTGAGGGACTGTGAGAGTGTGAGGTACTGTGTGAGACTGCGAGAGAGACTGTGTGAGACTGCGAGAGAGACTGTGAGAGTGTGAGACTGAGAGTGTGAGACTGTGTGAAAGTGTGAGACTGAGAGTGTAAGACTGTGAGAGTGTGAGGGACTGTGAGAGTGTGAGGGACTGTGTGAGACTGCGAGAGAGACTGTGTGAGACTGAGAGTGTGACTGTGTGAAAGTGTGAGACTGAAAGTGTGAGAGTGTGAGAGACTGAGACTGCGAGAGAGACTGTGTGAGACTGCGAGAGAGACTGTGTGAGACTGCGAGAGAGACTGGCGAGAGAGACTGTGTGAGACTGCGAGAGAGACTGTGAGAGACTGCGAGAGAGACTGTGTGAGACTGCGAGAGAGACTGTGAGAGACTGAGACTGAGAGTGTGAGAGACTGAGACTGAGAGTGTGAGAGACTGAGACTGAGAGTGTGAGAGACTGAGAGTGTGAGAGACTGAGAGAGAGACTGTGTGAGACTGAGAGAGAGACTGAGAGTGTGAGACTGAGAGTGTGAGACTGAGAGTGTGAGACTGAGAGTGTGAGACTGAGAGTGTGAGACTGAGAGTGTGAGACTGTGTGAAAGTGTGAGACTGTGTGAGACTGAGAGTGTAAGAGACTGTGAGAGTGTGAGTGACTGTGAGAGTGTGAGGGACTGTGAGAGACTGCGAGAGAGACTGCGAGAGAGACTGCGAGAGAGACTGCGAGACAGACTGTGTGAGACTGCGAGACAGACTGTGTGAGACTGCGAGACAGACTGTGTGAGACTGCGAGACAGACTGTGTGAGACTGCGAGACAGACTGTGTGAGACTGCGAGACAGACTGTGTGAGACTGCGAGACAGACTGTGTGAGACTGCGAGACAGACTGTGTGAGACTGCGAGACAGACTGTGTGAGACTGCGAGACAGACTGTGTGAGACTGCGAGACAGACTGTGTGAGACTGCGAGACAGACTGTGTGAGACTGCGAGACAGACTGTGTGAGACTGCGAGACAGACTGTGTGAGACTGCGAGACAGACTGTGTGAGACTGCGAGACAGACTGTGTGAGACTGCGAGAGAGACTGTGTGAGACTGAGAGTGTGTGAGACTGAGAGTGTGTGAGACTGAGAGTGTGTGAGACTGAGAGTGTGTGAGACTGAGAGTGTGTGAGACTGAGAGTGTGTGAGACTGAGAGTGTGTGAGACTGAGAGTGTGAGGGACTGAGAGTGTGAGGGACTGTGAGAGACTGCGAGACAGACTGTGTGAGACTGCGAGTGTGAGGGACTGAGAGTGTGAGGGACTGTGAGAGACTGCGAGACAGACTGTGTGAGACTGCGAGAGAGACTGTGTGAGACTGCGAGAGAGACTGTGTGAGACTGCGAGAGAGACTGTGTGAGACTGAGTGTGAGGGACTGAGAGTGTGAGGGACTGAGAGTGTGAGGGACTGAGAGTGTGAGGGACTGAGAGTGTAAGGGACTGTGTGAGACTGCGAGAGAGACTGTGAGAGACTGAGACTAAGAGTGTGAGAGACTGAGACTGAGAGTGTGAGAGACTGAGACTGAGAGTGTGTGAGACTGCGAGAGAGACTGTGTGAGACTGAGAGTGTGAGACTGTGTGAAAGTGTGAGACTGTGTGAGACTGAGAGTGTAAGAGACTGTGAGAGTGTAAGAGACTGTGAGAGTGTAAGAGACTGTGAGAGTGTGAGGGACTGTGAGAGTGTGAGGGACTGTGAGAGACTGCGAGAGAGACTGTGAGACTGCGAGACAGACTGTGTGAGACTGCGAGAGAGACTGTGTGAGACTGAGAGTGTGTGGGACTGAGAGTGTGAGGGACTGAGAGTGTGAGGGACTGAGAGTGTGAGGGATTGTGTGAAACTGCGAGAGAGACTGTGTGAGACTGTGAGATAGACTGTGAGAGTGTGAGACTGAGAGTGTGAGACTGTGTGAAAGTGTGAGAGTGTGAGAGACTGTGTGAGACTGTGAGACTGAGTGTGAGGGACTGTGAGAGTGTGAGGGACTGTGAGGGACTGTGTGAGACTGCGAGAGAGACTGTGTGAGACAGTGAGATAGACTGTGAGAGTGTGAGACTGAGTGTGAGACTGTGTGAAAGTGTGAGAGAGTGTGAGGGACTGTGAGAGTGTGAGGTACTGTGTGAGACTGCGAGAGAGACTGTGTGAGACTGCGAGAGAGACTGTGAGAGTGTGAGACTGAGAGTGTGAGACTGTGTGAAAGTGTGAGACTGTGAGAGACTGAGAGTGTAAGAGACTGTGAGAGTGTAAGAGACTGTGGGACTGTGTGAGACTGTGTGAGAGACTGTGAGAGTGTGAGGGACTGTGTGAGACTGCGAGAGAGACTTGTGAGAATGTGAGACTGTGAGAATGTGAGACTGAGAGTGTGAGACTGAGAGTGTGAGACTGAGAGTGTGAGAATGAGAGTGTGAGACTACGAGAGAGACTGTGTGAGACTGTGTGAAACTGTGAGAGAGTGTGAGAGACTGTGTGAGAGTGTGAGAGACTGTGTGAGAATGTGAGAGACTGTGTGAGAGTGTAAGACTGTGAGAGTGTAAGAGACTGTGAGAGTGTAAGAGACTGTGAGAGTGTAAGAGACTGTGAGAGTGTAAGAGACTGTGAGAGTGTAAGAGACTGTGTGAGACTGCGAGAGTGTGAGACTGTGTGAGTGTGAGACTGTGTGAGTGTGAGAGACTGTGTGAGACTGCGAGACTGCGAGAGACTGTGTGAGACTGCGAGAGTGTGAGAGACTGTGTGAGACTGCGAGACTGCGAGAGTGTGAGACTGCGAGAGTGTGAGACTGCGAGAGACTGTGAGAGTGTGAGAGACTGTGAGAGTGTAAGAGACTGTGTGAGACTGCGAGAGAGACTGTGTGAGACTGTGTGAAACTGTGAGAGAGTGTGAGAGTGTGAGAGACTGTGTGAGAGTGTGAGAGACTGTGTGAGAGTGTAAGAGACTGTGAGAGTGTAAGAGACTGTGAGAGTGTGAGAGACTGTGTGAGACTGCGAGAGTGTGAGACTGTGTGAGACTGCGAGAGTGTGAGACTGCGAGAGTGTGAGACTGCGAGAGTGTGAGACTGCGAGAGTGTGAGACTGCGAGAGTGTGAGACTGTGTGAGTGTGAGACTGTGTGAGTGTGAGACTGTGTGAGACTGCGAGAGTGTGAGAGACTGTGTGAGACTGCGAGAGTGTGAGAGACTGTGTGAGACTGCGAGAGTGTGAGACTGTGTGAGACTGCGAGAGTGTGTGAAAGTGTGAGACTGTGAGAGTGTGAGAGACTGTAAGAGTGTAAGAGACTGTGAGAGTGTAAGAGACTGTGAGAGTGTAAGAGACTGTGAGAGTGTAAGAGACTGTGAGAGTGTAAGAGACTGTGTGAGACTGCGAGAGAGACTGTGTGAGACTGTGAGACTGCGACTGTGAGACTACGACTGTGTGTGAGAGACTGTGTGAGAGACTGTGCGAGTGTGAGACAGAATGTGTGCTTTGCAATGCGTTGCTTACCCCTCTGGCACTCAAAGGGTTAAGTTGAGCTAACATAGCAATATAACACACGGTGGCTCTTCAGTTGAGGCAATGCAGCAATATGCTGAGGGATCAAATAGAAAGTGGTGTTTGAGGCTTGCCCTCTGTAACATACAGCAAAGCATCAATCTCCCTTTAAGGAGAAAGGGCGGGAATTAGGAAGTGGAGGAGTGACAGTTGAGACAGTGAGGTGACTGAAGAGATGATGAGTTAAATAAGAGTTGCTATTAAGTTTGTATTTTATGGGAACATTACACCCTCATACTGAAACAGAGTGTATGGAGGGTTACAGTTATCTGTGGGAGGTGAAACAGTGTGTTTGTGGGGTCATGATCCTGAGTGAGAGTGTGAGTGGACCGGGAGAAGTTACTGATATCCCTACCTCAGGAGCAAGTGGCAGTTATATTTTTTTTTTTTTTTTTTTGTCAGTTGAATACTGGTGGGTGGGCTGGAGGGGGCGGGCCAATTCCCTGTATGATAAATACGCCCCCATTGAATCACCCAATGAGAGCAGTAAAGTCCCCATTCAATCACCCAATAGGAGTTGTGTCTCCTAATGAGACATAAATTATGTAATTAGACATTCTGTTCAATGCGAGTTTCTTTTCTGAGGAGACATAAATTATGTTCTGTGTGTGGGGTACCATAAATTATGCAATGAGGCTTATTCTTTTATATATATAGATATATATATACATAAAAAGAAGAAACCAAGATATTCAAATCTCCTCTATACTGCTTGTCCAGGACATACAGGAGAGCCTGATTTTCTCTGTAAGAAGTTGGTCTTCCCCTCTATCTCCTCTTCTAGAAAAGAAATGCCCTTTCCACCCCCTGCCAGTCCTGTGATAATCTCTGTAATGAAATGCAGGGGCCTTCAGTAAATACACACATGCAACACACACACCACAACACACACAATAAATACACACACGCAATACACACACCACAATACATACACACACACACACACAACACACATGCAGTACATATGTACAACACACACACAGACAACACACACATGCACCACACACACCACACATATAACAAACACATGCACCACAAACATAATACATACATGCAATACACATGCAAACACAGATAATACACACATTCACACACTATACACACACCACAACACATATAACACACACACAATACATACACACTCAAAACACACATGCAATACATATGCACAACACACACAGACAAAACACACACGGACACACAAACACACAACACATACACATGTACCACACACACACACACACACAACACACACAATACATACATGCAATACACATGCAAATCATAAACAGACAATACATACACAGACAATACACACTCAAACAATAAACACACACAATAAACACCCACACACTCAACACACAAAAAACACACACGTCACATACATACACACACCACACATGCCCACAATACACACACACAATACACACACAAAAAAACACCCAATACACACATGCATAAAGAAACACACACATCACACACATATACAAGCAATACACTCAGACACGATACACAACACACAATACACCACAACACACATAATACACAGGTACAACACACACACAAACAACACACACCACACAAACAACACACACATGCAATTCACATGCACAATATAGACACAACAAAATACATACAACACAAACACACACAGACACTATACACACATACACAACACACATGCCCACAATACACAACACACACACAAATACACACACACACAAAAAAACACACACAAACACACACACAATACACATATGCACACAAAATCACACAAACACACACACACAACACACCATAACACACATATAATACACAACACACACAATAAAACAACACACATGTAAAACATACAACACACAAACAATATACACATGCACAATACACACTTAAATGCAATGCACACATGCACAACACACACACAAACACAACACACACGCACAACACACACACAACAAACACACACAACACACAATACACACAAGCAACACACACATGCGCACAATACACCACAACACACACAATATACACACATGTACAACACACATGTTCAAAACACACACAACAGATATGCAATACACACGCACAATATACACACATGTACAACACACATGTTCAAAACACACACAACAGATATGCAATACACACGCACAAAACACACACATGCAATACACAGAATACACACACATGTACAACACAAACAATGCACGCACAACACACATGCAACAAACACACATGCAAATTCAACAACCCAGTCAGTAAGAACATTGGTAGAGAATCACTAAGTGGTGATAAAGAGGTGATAAAGTGGAGATGACTTCTCCAGTTTATCACTTCTCCAATTCCTATGTTATTCTGTGGAGCCTTTGCACAAAGATGTCTTCACCTTTGGATAGGCTCCACAGAATAACATAGCAACTGGAGAAGTAATAAACTGGAGAAGTCATCTCCACTTTATCTCCTCTTTATTATCGCTTAGTGAATCTCCCCCATTGCCTCCTTTCTGAATTTACCTGGATGGCAGGTTAAAATAGTCCTACACGATAATAAACTTATTTTTTTAAAACCTATTACTACCAAATATGTATCACATTCTATGTTTATTTAGTCATGCATACAACTGCATGGGGCTTTTGCTTTTTTTTTGGGGGGGGGGTTATTTATTTTATTAACTGCACAGGTAAAGCTGTGCCTATATTGTAGTGTATGAATAAATGTTCTGAATATGCAATCCTGCTCAGAGCTAGTATTTGCCAAGTCTTAGAATGGCATAAAACACTAAGCTAATAGCCACACATTAGAATTTAAAACGATCAGGAATATGGTGCACATTCAGATCTTCATTTCCTGTTTGAATGGTGATCTTTACAAGAGATTATAATGTTAAATCCACTCGCTGTTATGAAAAATATATGCTTTTAAGGAAAAAAAGGAGGGAGAAAGAACAAAGGGCACTCCCTGTGTATATCAGATTTAACACGATTCAACCTCCTCCAAACACCTCTGTATATGCACTCACAAAATTCCTATGTTGGGGACGACGTATGCCACCACCAACCACAGATGCAGCTGGAGAAATCAAACTGCCACCAGATACAGTATCTGTTTTGAAATGGAACGACAAGAGGACTGTTCTCTCAAAAGATCATGCTCTCCCACAGCGGTGAACAGTCAGGTATACAAAGGACATAACGTGGAAATAACACTGAATAATGAAAGAACAGATTTTTTTTTTTTTATAACTTGAAGTTTATTGAAGGTTTTTCCAACATAAGAGGAGAAAAAAGAGTTACAAAAAGAAAGTGGGAAAAAAGGGAGGTAAGGGTACATCATTGTGTATAATACAGAGTAGAAACAAAATATAGCATGTCAAGCAGTATATGGCAGAATTGACCTGAGACAGAATAAAGCTAAATAGGTCCAGATATAGAACTGTATACCTTCCCACATTGTGTGCCGTATATAGCAAAGCCACACTGTTTAGGGGGATAAGGAGAAGTAGAGATCAATAGGTCAAAATAAGAACAGGGGACTGTCAAGACAGAGACACAAAGGACCAATGGAGGGTAGAGAAAAAAAGGGGTTAGAGGGAGGGAGGAGGGAGGGGGAACATTAAATCTAGTAACCTGTCTTCCCCCCTGCTTCAGGACCCCCCCCCCCCGCCAAGGGACAGGGGAAACAGAGTATATATAGAGAACCCCATCAATTCATGGGGCGACAGGGTCCAAAAGGGACTGTGTCTCCGGGTCCTCCAGGAACAGTATCCAAGGTAACCAAGTGGCAGTATACCAGTTTCTTTGATCATCAGCCATGAACACAAGCTCCTCTAGGCCCTGCGTAGCTGTTAACCCCTAGAAGCGGGTCGCGAGGGAATTGCTAACAATTCCCAGGCCTACAGGTCCTGGTAGCTAGGGTGCGTAGACTAGGGTACGGGGCTCGAGAGCGAAGGAGCCTTGTTGGAGTGTCCTTGCGGCAGCCTAAGCTGTAGTAAAGGTGCTGGCCGCGAAGCCAGATGTCTGACCCCAGTTGAGCCGGGGCCGGGACCTGGATGAACACCCCTCAAGCTTGTAACCCACCAAAGGTACCTGGGAAGTAGCAGGAGGATCCCATATAATGGACCCCTAGGTTCTGAATGCCGAGAATCTAGAACGAAATCCCCAGAAGAAAGACTTCAGCTGGATTCAGTAAATCGGAGATGCTTAGGCAAGGACCCAGATTCCACAGACCAAAAATCCAAACGCTCCAGAGACCCAGTGTCAAAGGAAAGAGTCTGCCAGAAAACTGTAAAGACCCCAAGGGGGGCTAAAGGAACCGTCCTGATACACAGGAAACTCTCCCAGTCAAAAAAAAACAAATGACCTCTAACTAGGTCAGGAAAATCTCCCTTGCTTCAACTGCTCCTGCAGCCAAAAGAAGGAAGGCAGGATAGGATAAGGGAGCTAAGACCTCTAACTAGGTCAGGAAAATCTCTTGCTTCAAACTGCCCCGGCAGCCCAAAAAGAGAAAGGAAGGCAGGGAAGGATAAGGGAACTTACACCCAGCAGCAGGCCAAACAACAAATACTGGAGGGCCAAGGCCAATAAGGCCAAAGGAATCTCTCCTTGCTTCAACTCACCCCCAAACGTGTCACAGGGCAGGATAAGGGAGACCAGTTGGTATCCTTGTGGAAAAACAAAAAGGACCCTCCAGGAAAGAGGTCTGCGACAGGGCAACGCTTCTAAGAGCAAAAACCACACGAGTAGGAAGGGTTAACCCTTCAATGGAGCTGGGGAGCGAAGCGCTGAATCGCTACCCCGGAGCCGGGAGAAGAACTGCTATTCCGGAGCGGAAAGGAGGTGGCCAAACGGACTCAGCCTACCTCACCGGAGTCAGCGAATGCTGGAGCGAAACCCACTCTGAGGCTGGAGAGCGGTGCGCCGGAAGCCGGCGGACTGGAGAGCTGCGGCCGCTAGGAAGCTCGCGGCCGCCTGACAGACAAACCGGAAATCAGCGAACGACAGCTGGGCACAGAGAGAGCGAGAGGCAGATGGTCCGGAAGGCCACGGGTCGGACAGGAACACAGCACTGGAGGAATCCCTGGAAAGCAGACAGGCAGGAGATCTACTGAAGCCAACAGGAACCAGGAATCAGGCAGAAAACAACAAACAGGCATCAGGAAAAGGAAGTGATGCCTCTAAAAGCTCTCTGTGGCCAATCCATGGGAAGCAGGGTCAAAGGTAAGGAATATAACAGAAGCAGGGTCAAAGGTAAGGAATATAACAGTAGCTTCCACTCTTGTGATCCATTCACGGATCGACTGGGGTGACGGCTTACCCCAATGCAACGGAATAAGAGCTTTGACCTCGTTCAACAGGTGTCTAGCCACCAACCTCTTGTAGAGGGCAATAGGCATGGAAGTGTGATGAAGCAAAAGAGGAGCCGGAAGAAAGGGAGGAGGGGAATCAGTGAATTTCCCAAGCGAAGAATGGACCTGGGTCCAGAAAGGAGCAATATGAGGGCAGTCCCACCATATGTGGAGCATTGTAACTGGAGCTGTATTGCAGCGCCAGCAAGTTTCTGGAGTCTCAGGGGAAAAAGAGTGTAGGAGTGCCGGAGTGCGATACCAACGGGTAAGTAGCTTATAGGACATTTCCTGAGTCCTATTAGATAAAGAGCATTGATGCGTCAGAACAAAAATCTTTTCCCACTACTCAGCACTAAGCGTAATCTGGAGAGACGATTCCCATTTCCGAGTAAAGGCCGGGAGAGACATATCCCCGGAAGAGAGAAGCAAACGGTAAAGTAGTGAGATACCATGAGGAGGAAGGGTATCTCCCAGAAAGAACAGATGTTTATTATTGTTATAGCATATAAATGGAGCCTTCTTTGCTATATGCCAGAAGTGGTTGCAGTAATATCCAGACCATTCAACTGTCATGGTATCTTAAAGTTATGAGTGGATCATAGTCAAAACTAGTTAGTAGTAAGTCTTATAGACTGATGTTTATAATATAAATTAGGAAAACAATCAGTATAGTGGAATATGATACACAACCAGATCATCATTATATGTTTGATTGGTCTTCTCCACCATAGATTGTGATATCAAATCCGCTAGATGTAGTATATAATGTGTTGCTAGGGACACATCATAAGAATAGAGCAGAGTAAAAAAATCTTGGAGGTTTATTATTGCATATGACTAAGGTTTTCTAAGCTACATTGTACAGGTGATTACAATGACATTGAGACCATTATTCTGAAGTGATATCTTTCAGTTATTAGTAAGTCACCATCAAAATCCTCCTTCTCATTTCCAGTTTAGTTTTTCCAATGTATTGTTTTCCACATTGACAGGATATCAGATAAATTACCCCAGATGTCTTACAATTAATTGACTGATCAAAAGGATTTTGGGTTCGATTACTTGTGAAAGACTTGGACGTCTCACCAAACTTACATGCTGTGCAACCACCACATGTGAAGAAGCCCTTAATGTCAGACTTCAACCAAGTCTCCTGAGCCGGTCATCTAACATGGCTGTTTACTAGAGAATATTTTAGATTCTTGCTTCTCCTAAAGGTGATTTTGTGGAATTATCCATTAACTTCTCTAAGATCTTCATCAGTTGTTAAAATTTCCCAATGTTTTTGCAGAATATGTTTAATTACCCTTCTTCGGAGTAAGTGCCTATAAGGCGAATAGACTGTTTTTCTCCTTTTTTATTATTGTGTCTATCTGACATCAGAGCTCTCTGAGAGAGCTTTTTTAGAACCCTCTTACTATAGCCTCTATCTTTAAAGCGATAGTAATGTTTCAAAATAAAAGCAGTTCCAATTAATCTTCATAGAATTTGGGACACAGAGAGTGTTATTTCAAGACTGTCAGAGTTGTAGTTCAAGAGTAATTGAATGATAAAGTTTCTCCCCTCCTGCCCCTTTTACTGATGTAACATTGCTCACCTCAGAGCAGCAAGACTGTCCAGATGGATCACAGAAAGAGACAATTTTCAGTGACATTAAGGAAAAACTTGAAAAACCTATCAAGGGGGACAGGGTTTTCTCTTATGCTCACAGTAAGAAGACTGTGCCTTGCTGTGACCTGTCCGGTCAGGAGACCAGATTCAACATTTGAGGGGAAGTGGTTTACACTAGGTAAAAGGGGCGGATGGAGGATACTTTATCATTCAATTACTCTTGAACTACAACTCTGACAGTATTGAAATAACACTCTCTATGGTCCAAATACTAGGAAGATTCATTGGTGCTGCTTTTTTGTGAAACATTACTATCCCTTTAAATCTTCTCCTTAGTGTTGATGCTTCCTGTTTGAAATCATCTATATTACAGCATATTCATCTCAGTCTCAAGTATTGGCCAACAGAAATCCCCATTTTAAGGGGTTCAGGAAGGATACTGTCAGCTCTTAGTAGACTGTTTGTGCAGTGTTTTTATAGTAGACGATAGTTTCAATATGACAACCAGGCCCCTTTCAGACAGTAATAATGCTTTTAATGAATCCTGTCAGTTTGAACAGTGTTAACTTTTTAATAAACCAACTGAAAAGAATGGGAGTTCTCTAGTTTTACTCAGCAGAAAAAACCCTATTACAGTTTTTATTTAAAAAAAGTTTACTACTCTTTTAAAAATGAACACTTTATTTTTTTGATGAGGTACTATAAAGAATCCTGTCATCAGTTCAAGTATGTACACTGTTACCTTGACTCCTCATGCAATTTTGCCATATTTTCTTGGGAAATCACTGATCTGTTCCCCCTTTCCTCTAAAAATTATTACATTACACAAGAACAACTGTTAAGCAAAAGCTATGCAAAGTGGCTAAAATATAATGATATCCAGATATCTTGAGTGGTTGGATCAGTCACTGAGAAACAACCCAAAAACGGACTTAATATTTGTTGTACCAGAACTGTAAATAGATACCTAAAAGTTACTTAAAACTGGTTTTACACATAGTGTTAGTAAGTGTTTAACATTATGAGATCCAACAAGGTATCCAACTCACTCGCTGGCACTCAGATAACTGTCTTTGAATTATTGATACAAATATTTGTGAGTGATGTACAAATCCACAAGCACAGCCAATTTTCTGCATATATTCTTCTTCCAGAAGCCCTCTTTTGCTCGATTCCTACTTAGTCTCCTTACTCTTTCCTGCTTTCTCTGGGTATCTGCAGCAAGTAATTTAAGAAGAAACCATAGTCAGCGCTTGAGGCAATAAAGTTTTTTTGTCTCTTAAAAAGCACAAAGAAATATAGACATCCAGGATGTTTACAAAGTCTATAGGCTTATTTCTATGTTTGTCCAGATATATCTAAATAGATAATTAATTGGCTCCAGCTAGCACCAAAAACTGGAGTTTTGTGAAAGTATTTCCTACACATTGGATTTTATTTATAAAGGGAAAGTGGTGTAATTCTGAAGCAAATCAACATTGTAGGGGACAAGAGGAATTCCCCAAATTCCCATTAATTTATTGAACCTTTTAAGAGGTCTACAACACATTGCAGAGTAAAGAGGGCTAGATTCTATCGAAGGTTGTAAATGTTAACACTCGTTTTATAAAAAATTTTCCTGTTGAAGTCTATGGGGAAAACTGGAGATAAACGCAGAGATAAAATTAGCACCTGTAATAGAATCTAGCCCTAAGTAAACTATCTAGAACAGTGGTTCACACCCTGTGCCCTCAGTATTCACTAACAGGCCAGAATTTGAGGATTTCCTTGTTTCAGCACAGGTGAGTTAATCAATGTGAATGAGCCTCTGCTCACCACACCTGTGCTCTAGCAGAGAAATCCCTAAGTTCTGGCCTTTAAGTTGGCCTTGAGGACATGGGTTGAGAACCACTGCACTAGAATGCAATGAGTTAAAATTACCTCTTAACTATTTGAGTGCTAGACCGGTGTGCAATGTATTCTGTTGCGTACCCCTCTGGTACTCAAAGGGTTAAATTAATATGGATTTGTATTTGTTCTCTAGAGTGCAATTCGTTTGCTCCAGAACTGATCCACATTTCCTTTAACAACACAACAACAGTTCTGGTGAGCAAATTATTCTAATCATATTTCATGCGCATGAACAACGTGGTACTTCAGTGTATTAACCCCTGTTGGGAACATTTGATCCTACATTTTCTAGGGGAACAGTTCCCCATAGACAGAATAAACAGAGACAAAGTGGGAATCCCTCTTCTCCCCTTCGTTTTTATCTCACACAGCAACTTTACCTATATTAGAGATAAATTGTCATAATTCTTGTTTCTCCTCTCTCCAAGTCTATCACTTCCATGTGACCACTCATTAATCATTATACTTTACACCATATAGATAGACTCTTTTGGAATCTCTAACCCATTAGTTTCTATGAAAGTGATCCCAATATAGCCTAATGCTAATTATATTTGATGGCAGCTTTATTAGACTATGAGAGTTGAAAACAGGGATTGATCCTATATCTCTCTGTATAACTTACTCTATAATTTAGCTAAAGACACAGGGGGCTGAGACAGAAATTGAGGAGTCTAGAGGACCTGGGGATATAACCTCTTTCTCTATTAATGAGTGTCTAAGGGGAAAGATTTCCAAATACAATTCCATGGGAAAATATTTTCCATAGAGTTCAATGCACTGAGGCTTTGCCCCCATCAGCTCCAACTTGCCCCCCATCAGCTCCATCTTGCCCCACCAGCTCCACTTTGCCCCCATCAGCTCTACTTTGCCCCACCAGCTCCACTTTGCCCCAACCAGCTCCACTTTGCCCCATCAGCTCCACTTTGCCCCATCAGCTCCAACTTGCCCCCATCAGCTTCACTTTGCCTCCCAACAGCTCCAACTTGCCCCCATAGGCTCCACATTGGCCCTCATCAGCTCCAACTTGCCCCCATGTGTTCGTTTCCTACCTCCCTGGTGGTCCAGTGGCCTGGCAGGAGAGGTCTGTTGGCACAGACCTGTAGATGCTGGAGCTCCCGTGCAGTCTTCTCTTCAATAATGCAGAGTGCGCTGGGAGAGGATGTAATCTCCCAGCACGCTCTGCATTACTAAAGAGCCGACAGCGACGCAGGAGCTCAGTAACTACAGATCTGTGCCGAAGAAGGCACAGACCTAACTGTGTTGCGGTGCCGGACGGGGTAGTCCGTCTAACGGGAACCACATTCCTGCTCTGGAAAATGTATAGGAACGCCATTCCCACACGTTCCTGCAGGACTCCAGCCCTGCAGTCTCCTATATTTGGTGTCTGCTTGCTTTGCCTGCTGTTGGGTTCCTATATTCTGTGGGTTTTTTGCTCTGAGTTCGCCCAGCATCTCTTTAGAACAAATGTTTCTTGCTGTAACCTGCTTAGGTATCGTTCTTTGCAGGGTTGATTACATTAAGCATTGCAGAGAGCTGTCTCAGTTAAGGGACCACACCGGAATCCAGACTGCAAAGGGTCCAAAAGTTTGTTACAGTCAAGGAATTTTGTTATTTGGCTGAAGACAATACGGTTTGATTGCCCTCTCCTGGGTAGAATTCTCTGAGAGGGGTTTAGTCCGTCTTTAAACTGCTATACAGTCTTTCATTTAGGTCTTTCTTCATTTATAATTTTTTTATTTATTGATTTTGTTGATTTTTCTGTGCTTCTGTTTATTAATCGATAGCAAGCTGGTTTATGCCCTGGCATTTTAAGTTTATTTTTATAAAAGTTATGTTTTATATCCTTGGCCTATGTGTGTCAGGATAGCGATTGAGAGGCTTTGGCATGCTAGTTATGCAGGGTTATCTTTTCTTCTTGTTACACATCCATTTGAGAATCATGTTCAGGATTAGATTTTAGGAATAAATAGAAATGTTAGCTTGGAGTACATGACACTTAAAGGGTTTTTTTGGTTGGTTGGTTATTTTTTGATTCACGGAAGCTTTATTGAAATATGAAGTTACAAGTTAAGTAAAGACATAGGAAAAGTAATAACAATATCACATTAACAAAATTGTTTGCAACAACAGTATACATTTAAAGTGCTAGTAATGTTTCACAAAACAAGCAGCTCCGATTAATCTTCATAGTATCTGGGCTGTGAAGAGTGTTATTTCAATACTGTCTGAGTTGTAGGGAGCAGGGAGAAGGGAGAAGGGACTGGTATCACAGGCATTGGCCATTGCACTCCATGTGCCTAGAGAGAATCAGCTGCCCAAGGCCCATATGGGCTGAAACGTGAATCTGTGGTTGTGCTGATTCACTCACACAGAGAAGATTTGCCTGACATTTTGAAGCTGGACTGTCTGTGAGCAGGACCAGTCTGATATGGATATGAAAATATCCTCTCTGCAATAGTACATGGAAGTATATTGTATATGGGGCTATCTAACAAGTATATCCTCTATGCTGAAAAAAGGTGGTTTGGAATATATGTGGTGATCCAGCAGCAAATTGCAAATCAAAAATAATATGAGCTGGAAAAAATTTTGCCTGAAATACTTTAGCCTGTATATGGTTACATATCCTTTAACTTTAAGAATGTTATTTGCTGTGTAAGCACGCAAATTGGATTCTAATGAATTTGGTGAATTATGAGAAAAAAAGTTGACAAACAATGGTGAATGTCAGTGAATACCATACCAAAAATGCAAACTTATTAATAAATCTACCTCTTTGTGTTGTGGAAACTAACAGTTTTATTTTGATTACTTATCCAAATTATATATACATTGAAGATAGTATAACTCCTTAAAGTATTGTATGTTAATAGCGATGGATATGTCATTAGATAAGTCAGTTATGAGTCAGTTTTCATTTCAGTATATTATCCAGATTTCAAGTGCCAGAAAAAAATGTAATAAGATAAAATATTTTAACAATGAGAAATATATGGTAAACTCCATTTTACACGCTTAACGGTTTCACATATATGATTATTTTGCTACAAAAGGTCTTTTAACTGACCTTTCCTATTTAGAAAATCAAAGTTCATTGAGATATTTCCAAAAATCGATATCCTCAAATATAAAAATGTCCATGTTTTACTCTTTTCTACAGTCTGTATTTTGTGTTTGAAGCATACTAACAATAAGAAATGGAATGAGCGATTACATTAAGGCTAAAAAAAAAGATCAGTGAGATAATAGTGCAAGAATTTTCTACAGTTCTAGCAGATCACCGGACAAGGTGAGCTATATATATTTTGTGATCTTTAGTAAAATGTATTTTCTTTTCATACAGACATGATAAATGGTTCAATAGTAAAAATGTCTACTTCTTATCTAGGTTGACTAAATCAGAGAGGATGAATTGTTTGCAGACTGTTACCATCATCTCTGCCTCACTCCTAATGTTATGCACCAGTGTTATCTCAGATACATCGACCATGTGTTCTGTTGTACAAGGGCTACCAGGTCTCAATGGCAGAGACGGTAGAAATGGGGCAAATGGGCTGAAAGGTGACCCAGGTAAATGTTATACATATTTTTTGCATTTTTAAATTATATTTGACTACTGAGCTTCCAGCGTTTAACCTCTTGCAAAACAATTAATTATTTATTATCAGAAGTATAGAATGGATTAGTATATTGCCAAACTACAGAGAGGGGTGCTTCATATGGAATTTCCAGTTACAGTGAGATAGATTGTCTCTGTCATTAATTGTAAGCTTATGTGGATGTTGGGATTCAAGCTAGTACACAGCCTGATGTGGAACTTCCTCTCAAAAAATGGATCAACATCTTTTCATCTGCTCCTGAGGAAATTTCCAGGAATTGTAAATAACAGCTAAATTAGTTTGCATTGTAGATTTAATTACATTTTTTTTTACTTTTTTACATTTAAGTATTTTTTTTGCACCATTCAGTATTTTCTTAATTACCATTATGCCAAATCTCCTCCATTGAAGCAAGCCCATCTATTAATATTAAAGTGAGGCAGGCTTTGTTGGCCCTCATTTGCATTTGTGGTTAGTCTTTGATGTGAAAATCCCAACAATTCATAAAGAGGATTAACTTTTCAGCTCTGTTAGGAAATACTTTATTTTGGCTTAACATATGTAAAGGAATGCACTGTGTCTTATTTGAAGTTCTAAAATAGTCCTTATTTTCATT
Organism: Rhinophrynus dorsalis; assembly: GCA_037306005.1. Classification (NCBI taxonomy): domain Eukaryota; kingdom Metazoa; phylum Chordata; class Amphibia; order Anura; family Rhinophrynidae; genus Rhinophrynus; species Rhinophrynus dorsalis. The sequence continues at coordinate 131,826,875 of CM074724.1, forward strand.
TGTACCTTAATATACGATTCATTAAGATAATTTCACTCCATACATTGCTCCATGAATGAAACAATAACTCCAGTCATTCCTTGAGTACTTATTTGGTTCTAAAAGGTTCATAAATGTTGCCTTGCTTGTGAAATTAATAGTGTCACATAACATAACATAATCATTGCTCCTAAAAATACCCTAGATCCATCCTAACACCTATTTATACAGTCCCTTACAGGGCAATCATCGGTGGGGGGGGGGGGGTACATGCAGTAATTATGTATGGGGCCTGGCTAAGCAAAGGGGCCAGCATCTCTGCAGTGCAGGGGCATAATACAGATTATGCTGGTGGCCAGTATGTTTTTTATGGGTAGTGGAGTACAACCTGTAAGTATCAGAGGCAGGCAAACTGCTCTACTATGATACTACATGAAACAGGGTGGAGGACAGCACAGATGTAGTGTTCTCAAGTTCTCCACTCCTTGCAGAGAAAAAAAGGTACAGAGGGGTCAGACAAAGTATGTGGGGATCTGTGACTGCCAGTTGAACCAAGCTGGGGGGGTTCAGACAATATATGTGGAGACAGTTAAACCAGTGGAACAAGGCTTTGGGTCAAAAAAGTATTTGGGGAGTGTGACTACCAGTTGAATCAAGATGAGGTCTCAGACAGTGTACATGAGGACTGTGACTAACAGTAGAAGCAGCCTGAGAGTCAGGCAGTGCATTTGGAGACTGTGAAAACCAGTGTAATGAGGCTGGGGAGAATGTATGTGGGGTCTGTGACTACCAATGAAATCAGGCTTTGACACAGGTAATGTATGTGGGAACTATGACTACCAGTGGAACCAGACTGGAGGGCAGAAAATGTATGTGGGGATCAATGGGTCCATGTTAGGGGCCAGACAATGTATGTGGAGATCTGTGTTGGCCAATGGAACCAAGCTCCAGGTCAGACAATGTATCTGGGGATATGTGCTGACCAGCAAAACCAAGCTGGGTCAGATAATGTATGTGGAGACTGTGACTACCAGAGAAACCAGGATGGAAGTCAGACAGTATATTTGAATATTGTGACTACCAGCGGAACCATGTTGGGGGGTCTGTGGGTGGACAATTAATGTGGGATTATGACTACTAGTGAAACCAGGCTGGGAGGTAGAGAATGCACGTGGGAAATGTGACGACTAGTGGACCAGGTTGGAGGGTAGACAGTGTATTTGGGAAGTGTGACTATTGGTGGAATGTATTTGGAATGTATTTGGAGATCTGTGCGAGCGAGTAGAATCAAGCTGGGGGGGGGGGGGTCAGTTAATGTATGTAGGGATTTGTGACTGCCAGTGGAGCCAAGCTAGGGGAGGCAAACAATGTATGTGATGATATGTGATTAAAAGTTGAACCAGGCTGGGAGTCTGATAATATATTTGGGGATTTGTAACTATCAGTGGAGCCAAGCTAGGGGAGGCAAAAATGTATGTGGTGAGGAGTGACCAACAGTGGAACAAGGATGGGAAGTTAGACACCATAATTAACTGTATGAGACTACTAGTGGAACCATGTTGTGAGCTCAGAGAGTATGTTTGTGACTATCAGGGACCAAGTCTGAGGTGTCACATAGTGTGTGGGTTGGACAAGGCAGGACTTAACAGAGAGTATGTGAAATGCATAGAGTGGGGAGCACCCTCAATGTACCTTAATGCTGGACCCCAAAGATTTTTGATGGCAGCTCTGTTCCCTTGTATGTATTATCATATGTGTACTAGTACTATTATTATTAGTATTTTTAATGATATTATTTTTCCTGTGTTTGATGTTTATTTTTTTCTTTTCAATATCATGTGATTGTCATGTCATGACTATCGTATGTTATCATTATAGGCCCACCGGGGGAAACTGGAAGCCCAGGTATAAGAGGTATAAGTGGACCTCCAGGAAAAGTAGGACCTAAAGGTGATAAAGGGAATATTGGCGTTGCAGGTAATTATATACCTGAATAATGTATATATAAAAACTGTGTTTTCTTCTGAGTTTCATAGCAAAAATACATTAAGTGTCATTAATTTGTATCTTCTAATAGCATATCATATTTTATATGACATAAGAAACTATATACACTGTGGATTGATATGAGGAAACTGCACAAATCTGCCAGCAAAGTTCATTTCTGCTGTGCTAATTTGTAGGCTTGTAAATCAGTGCTTGTACCTGTCATTGTGTACAAATCCCTTTTCTGCATACAATCTAAGTCAATGCATGCCTTGATGTGAACAAACCCTTACACTCACACACTGCCCACCCATTGGACAAGTAGTGCAAAGAAGACAATATTTGTTGTCAAATATTTAGTTCATAGGTATTAGGTAGGATCATGGCACAATAGTAATCCCACTCCCTTATATTAGTGGAAGTGTTCATTCATATAGTGCAGTCCAGAAATATTTGTACAGTGACATAAGTTGTGTTGTTTTGGCTCTGTATTCCAGCACTTTGGACCTGAAATGAAATAATGACTAGGGACGGGCAACATTTTTCTCCTCAAAAGAGAAAATAAGATTTTAGTCTCTTAGTCCATATACCTTACAGGTACCATGGGGGTGGGGTGACAGCTCCTCCCAGTAGGCTGGAACAATTCTACAAGAAATGCAGGGTGGAGCCTCCCCCCCCTCCTCCATAGCAGACTACCTAGCCACTCCCCTTTCCAGATAGGTTTGAGACAAAAAAACTAGTGAGCTAGATAGGAGGAGAAAGAGAAGAAAAATGCCTGCGAGCATGGACCCAATCAGACACTCACATCCAGCCACAGGAGACCCAGCATGGTCCCTTTCACTGAGTGAGAGACCTGTAAGCTATATGAACTAAGAGAAAAGGATTTCACAGGAAAGACTAAAATCCTCTTTTCTCTGTCATCCAATATAGCTTACAGGTACCATGGGGATGGACCAACACTGAGCTCCCATGGGTGGGAAGAGAAGGAAAGGACCAAGTGCCAGTCCCTTATGATACCAAAGTTCCTATGGACCATCCAGGACACGGAACAGCCCAAACTAACAAAGTGTCAATAGACCCTGGATAACAACACACAGCACACAAGAACAAGAGCCAACAGGGCTCAACAGTTAAAGAGCTGTAAGGCACAGGAAATGAAAGTCCTAGACAGGCAAAACTTCCTCCAGGACTTTCCTGCCAAAGCCGGCTTCACGTGAAGTCAGAACATCAACAGGGTAGTATTTGGCTGTTCAGCAGAGGCCCAATTGTAGTAGACCCAGGAGGGCCCAACAGACCTAGAGGAGTGTGCTGTAACATGGAAGGGAACAGGTTTCCCTCTGAGCTCATAAGACTTGCTGATGGTAGACTTAATCCAGGATGCAATAGTCATCTTGGATGCAGCCAAACTAGCCCTGGGACTATCAGGGATGACAAACAAAAGATCCGTCTTCTGGATGGACTCAGTATGGTGCACAAAGAACTAGAGGCAATGCACTAGATCAAACAAGTGGAAATCCCTCTTCTTGTTAGATTTAGGGTCAGGACGAAAAGAAAGGCACAACAATATCCCAACGGATGTGAAACTCAGAGACCACCTTAGGAAGAAATTCCTGAGAAGATACAGAGAATAACCCTATCCTTGTGAAAATACCAGGAAGGGCAGTTTGCAGGACAAGGCCTTCAGCTTGGCTACTCTGTGGACAGAGACCTCAGCCAAAGAAAGGCCATGTTCCACATCAGAAGACATAAAGCAACAGTAGCCAAAGACTCAAAGGGAGGCCGTTGCAAGTATCTCAAACCAAGTTAAGGTCCTACTGGGGAGTGGGAGGCATGGAAAGCATGCACAACCTCCTGAAAGAAGACTATAACATCTGGCAAAATGGCAATGCATCTCTGATAAAAGACCAAGAAAGCTGAGATCTGGACCTCCAATGAACTAAGGCTAAAGCCCTTGTTCACACCATCATGCAAAAAGGACAGGATGGATGAAGATCAAACGCCTGTGAGGACAAATCCCTGTCTACACATGTTTTAGAGGACACAAGTTTTCTGGCTTTGATCATGGTGGAGACCACCTCAGGAAAAAAGTCCTTCCTCCTCAAGATGGAGGCTTCAACAGCCATGCCATCAAAGCCAAACTCCACATTTTTGAGTCTATTTTAATCTTGTACAATATATTTTATAATTGCCAAACATTAATCAGTGGTCATAACAGTGGTCCCAACAGTGGTAAGGTGTTAAAAAAACTTGGCTGATTTTCTTAGTTACCAAACAGTGGAGGAGGAGATCCGGTCTGCGTCACAGAAGAAACAAATCCTGAGCGGCCAGCACCATCAGTTATGGAAACCAAGGCTGCCTGACTGCATGACTGATGCACTGTCCATCCAAATCTTCCGCAGCACCGAGAGAAGGAGAGGAAGTGGAGAAAAATTGTAGGCCAGATGAAAATGCCATGGAATAGATAGAGCATCCACCGTGAATGCCAGAGGATCCCTCCAGCAAGCAAAAGATCTGAACCTTCAAGTTTTCCCTGGTGGCCATCAGGTCTATCCAAGGAAGACCCCACAGGCCGAAAATCCCCTGATGGAGCTCCCACTCCCTGGGGCCCACTGTTTAGTGACTAAGAAAATCTGCCAAGTCGTTTTAACGCCTTACCACTGTTGGGACCACTGCTATGACCACTGATTAATGTTTGGCAATTTTAAAATATATAGTGCAAGCTTAAAATAGACTCAAAAATATAATGTAAAAAACTGATCTAGCTTTCAACCCAATGAATCATGATGATAAACATCAATAACCTCACCCCAGTCCACCACCATTACACATTTAATGTAAGTTGTTGTCTTTTTTTTAATTATCTCTTTAAAAATAATGGTTAGCAAGGATAGCAGCAGGCTTACAGAAAGGAATGTTAATAGCAGCAGGTATATGTAGCTGACCTGCCCTGCACTCACCAAATACAAAGGAATTAAGGGCTCGAACCAAATGTTGGAGTACAAAAATGTTGGTAGGGCAAAATGGATAACAACCAACAAAATAAAATGTCTTGGTCGGTATTCAAATGTCCTACCGACATTTAGCACAACGGACATTAGGATACAAAACTGGTGTTGTGTCCAAACGTCCGTTTTGTGCATTAACTTTCCCAAAACGCAGCTAAATAACACCAGTTTTGGGAACTTAACATTAAAAAAAAACGAACGATCGGTGCCTGACATACTGTCAAGCACAGATCTTTAAAAAGTCTGTGTTAAACTTATCTGTCATCCACTGTCTGTCTCCTTCTGTCTCCATTATTTCTTCTATCTTCTGTCTTCTCTTGTATCTTCTGTTGTATCCTCTATCTTCTTGCTGTAAAATAAAAAAAAATGTTTTAGTTTAAAGCATAATGCTTTAACCCCTTGAGTGCCAGAGGGGTACGCAATGCATTGCAAGCATATCTCTCTGTTGCTCAAAGGGTTAAAGTACATAGTAGTGTGCCACTTCTTACAATCACATACTCCCATAATAATACAAATGTTAAAAAAATATTTGCAAGATATATTCCGATCAAATGTTAATGCCATATATATTCAGATCAAATGTTTGTGCCACAATGACATGCAAACAAACATGAAACTTAGCTTTTAATTGTTGCTGTCTCTGCTGCTGTGTGAGGCCACAGACAAAGCGTCCCACAGCTGCTCCTCACTTCTAATTCTCTCACAGCCATTGGCTGGGATATGCTTACGCATCTCCCAGCCAATCAGCTTTGATCCCCCTACAGGATCTGATGTCACAGGTACCATATTCCAGGTCTATTTCTGCTTAGCCTGATGTGAGGGGGAAGATACACACATTCCACACACAGATTTGCTCTACCCCTCTCTATCTGACCAACACTGGGCTATCTCATAACACAATCTCTTTGGTCAGCTAGATTGGATGACACCATCCCTCTGTACATCATACACACTAACCAACCCATTCAATGCTGGTAAATGGTCAACACTCTCTGATGCATGCACACACAGGGGACATTAATGTTTTCAAGAATGGGAACACATATGAAACAATGGAGATCACTGAAAACAGACAGGGTTCATTCTCAGGGTGACAACCATTCCGTTACAACCTTTATGTGACCATTGAGACTGAGGATGAGGATGTGACCACTGCCACCAAAATGAAAGGATCTGGATGCCTTGGTTCCCCAGACCCAGTGCTGGCCAGTACCCTACATCACCCCTAGGGATCTTGGGAAAATTTTTGTTAATGGCAAGGTAAGAATAGGGTAGTAGAGTGAGCAAGCAGGTCAGCTACATATGCCTGCTGCCAGTGCTGCCCCTGCTGCCAGTGCTGTGCCTGCTGAAAAATTTCCTGCATGACTTTTCTCAAAATATATAGATATATATATAGACATGTCAGACTATGTTTAATGTTTAATTGTCAACGTTTCGGCCCCATCATACAGGCCTTCCTCAAGACAACATGATATATTGATAAATACACTAAGATGGTGAAAGACTCCATATCACGGTGCCGTGATTGCTGCAGTTCCCTGTCTGTCACCAGTAGGGGGCTTCTATTGGCTGTCTGCAGTTAGCCCGCCTCTTGTTGCCTATTTAAACCTGGATTGGGCACCCTTTGAGTGCCCTTTCGTGTTGTTTCTGACCTTCTTGCTATCACTATGCTAGTGATAGCTGGGCCTCTGTTCCAGTGTTCCTGAGTTCCTGATCTCCTGTGTTCCTGGGTTCCTGATCTCTACTGTTCCAGTGTTTCCTGGATGCTGAGTTACTCCAGTCCTGGTTCCGGCCTAGTCTCTGGTGTTGCAGTTACTGCTGAACTTCTTCTATGCTGTTTTCCTGACCTGACTGATGGTTGCTGGTTCCTGTCATCTCATCACCTGTCTTCAGTATCCTGGCGACCTTCTGCCTGGTCGCGTTGGTGACATTGCTACAATTCTGTGTCGGTCCCAGCGTGCGGACGCTGGTTTGCTCCTTAGCCTTGCGGTTATACAAACTCACTTGTTACACCAGTGTGCGGTCACTGGTTTGCTCCAAAGCCTATCAGCTCTACATAGCTGTGTTGGTCCCAGCGTGCGGACGCTGGTTTGCTCCTAAGCCTTGCGGCCATACAAACTCACTTGTTACACCAGTGTGCGGTCACTGGTTTGCTCCAAAGCCTATCAGCTATACAAATCTGTGTTGGTCCCAGCGTGCGGACGCTGGTTTGCTCCTAAGCCTTGCGGCTATACAAGCTCGCTTGTTACACCAGTGTGCGGTCACTGGTTTGCTCCAAAGCCTATCAGCTATACAAATCTGTGTTGGTCCCAGCGTGCGGACGCTGGTTTGCTCCTAAGCCTTGCGGCTATACAAGCTCGCTTGTTACACCAGTGTGCGGTCACTGGTTTGCTCCAAAGCCTATCAGCTATACAAATCTGTGTTGGTCCCAGCGTGCGGACGCTGGTTTGCTCCTAAGCCTTGCGGCTATACTACTCACTTGTTACCCCAGTGTGCGGTCACTGGCTTGCTCGCAAAGCCTTACGGCTATACTATTCAGTGTTGTTCCCAGCGTGCGGACGCTGGTTTGCTCCAAAGCCTTGCTGCTTAACGATTCTGCTAATTTGCCAGTTTCATCTGACTGCTGCTACTATCTCTGGGCTGCCCTGCCCGGTATTGGTAAGGCCGGTAGAACCTTTTGCCACATTCCATCTGAGGTTGCCTTACCCGGTATTGGCAGGGCCGGTAGAGCCGACATTGTGTATCTATTGAGGCTGCCTTGCCCGGTAATTTGGTAAGGCCGGTAGAACCGTTATGCTATTCCATCTGCAGGTTGCCTTACCCGGTAATGGCAAGGCCGGTAGAGCCTATAGACTGTCCTGTCCGGTATATTGACAGGACCGGTAGAGTCTGCCTTCTGTCTGTGCTATATCCTGTATATATATAAATGTATGTTATTGCCATCCTAAGTTATCAATTTATTATTTCAATAAAATTGATTTTTTTTACCTAAAACTTGTGTCTGAGAGTCATAATAAACCGTGACAGTACGAAAGGGCCATGACCTCAGACAGCAAGGGTGAAGGTAATGCACAGAATATCCACTGGAGGATGGATGTGCTCGAGCAACGTTTGGATCAGTTGGCAGTTGCAATCCAAACGATCCTTGAACGCACGGTACTCGCTGACAAATCGAGTTCTAGCCCGGTGGTCTCGCCAAGTCAGACACCGGAAAGTGATACCAGGCCCCTAGAGGGTACTGTTAAAGGTTTAACGGCTTCTGCACCCTTGCCGCTAAGATATGATGGTGACCCTAGTCTCTGCAGAGGGTTCATCAACCAACTTGAAATCTTTATGGAATTGACGGCACACGCATTTCCCAATGATCGTAGTAAAGTGGGGTTCACGATATCACTGCTCACTGGCAGAGCATTGGCCTGGGCTAACCCCTTGTGGGAGAATGCTAAACCTTGTACTAAGAACTTCAGAGAATTTGTGCAATCCTTTCGAAGAGTGTTTGAGCCTCCTGGTAGAACCAACTCTGCTGCCAAACGCCTTATGGAGATACAACAGGGCAGGCGTACAGTGGGCGACTATGCCATCGAATTCCGCACATTGGCAGCAGAGGTAGGTTGGAATAACGAGGCATTATTGGCAGCTTTTTCTCAAGGCCTGAGTGACCACATTAAAGATGAAATTGCTGCTAAAGATCTACCTATTGATCTAGATGATTACATTGAGTATGTTATGATAATTGACTCCAGAATACGTGAGAGATCAATTGCCAGAGATCGTAAAATACGATCAAAAGATAATGAGCCTAGTAGCATATTTTGCCCACCCATCCCTCCCTTGGCATTGAAGTCTAGTGAACCTGTACGGGAAACAAGCGAACCTATGCAAATAGGCTTCACTAGACTAACCAAGGCAGAGAGACTTTATCGCAAGAAGCAAGGGTTGTGTTTATACTGCGGTAAAAAAGGGCACTTGCTAAATTCCTGTCCGGTACGTCCGGGAAACGCACACACCTAGGGTACCTTGGGGGACAGGCCCTAGGTGGTGTACAATCGTCCCCAGTGTCGGGCATAACGAAACCCACCATTCAGGTGGTATTGTCTTGGGCACAACGATCTGTGGAGGTTTTGGCCTTGGTTGACTCTGGTGCAGCAGGGTATTTTATGGATAATACCTTTGCTGACTTGCACGGAGTTCCACGCATTGAAAGAGAAAACCCCTTGACTATCGAAGCGATTGATGGTAGACCTTTAGAACCGCCTCAGGTTTTATTTGAAACTATGCCACTGTCTATGACTATTGGGGCACTTCACAGAGAAGAGCAGCAGTTTCAACTGATTAATTCTCCGCACCACGCGGTAATATTGGGATTTCCGTGGTTACAGTTACATAACCCACAATTTGATTGGAAAAAGTGTGAAATTGCTGCTTGGTCCCAGTTTTGTATGGACAAGTGCGTCATCCAGCCTATTAAGGTCCTATGCACCTCATCTGCTATACCGGATGTGTACCAACAGTTTGGCGATGTTTTTAGCAAAGGAGAGGCTAGTATGCTACCCCAGCATAGACCTTATGATTGTTGCATTGAATTGCAGCCTGGAGTAGTACCTCCTAAAGGACGCACTTATCCATTATCTTGTGAAGAAAATAAGGCTATGGAGGACTACATTTCTGATGCCCTTGCTAGAGGGATCATACGAAAATCTACCTCTCCAGCTGGGGCTGGGTTCTTTTTCGTAAAAAAGAAAAATGGCGAATTAAGACCATGCATTGAATACCGGGGCCTGAATAAACTAATGGCAAAAAACGCATACCCAATACCACTCATCACCGAGCTTTTTGACAGGCTTAAGGGCGCTTCGATTTTTACCAAATTGGACCTACGGGCCGCTTACAATCTGGTTCGCATTCGAGCAGGTGATGAGTGGAAAACTGCCTTTAATACTCGAGCTGGGCACTACGAGTATCTAGTAATGCCATTTGGGCTGTGTAATGCACCCGCAGTTTTCCAGGAACTGATAAACGATGTTCTGAGAGATATGTTACAGACATGTGTTGTGGTTTACCTTGATGATATACTGATTTACTCCCAAGACATGGCACAGCACATCAAGGATGTATCTGCAGTATTGCTACGACTCCGTGAGAACAAATTATTTTGTAAATTGGAAAAATGTGAGTTTCATAGAACCAGTGTGCCATTCTTGGGGTTCATAATTGGCAATGATGGCATTGCCATGGACAAAGATAAGTTGTCAGCTGTCCTACAATGGCCAAAACCCAAGGGCCTTAAAGCCATACAGCGTTTCCTGGGTTTCGCTAACTATTATAGGAGGTTTATTAAGAACTTTTCTTCCATTGTCAAACCTCTGTCCGATCTTACGCACAAGGGTGCTAATCCTTCTTGTTGGCCGGTATCTGCTGAGAAAGCCTTTGAAAATTTGAAGCTGGCATTTGCTGCGGCTCCTGTGTTATCCCACCCCAATCCTCTACTTCCATTTACGTTAGAGGTTGATGCCTCAGATATTGGGGTTGGGGCAGTACTTTCGCAACGACACGATAAAGGTGGAACTCTCAGACCTTGTGGATTTTTCTCTAAAAAGTTGACTGTCACTCAAAGCCACTATGAGATAGGTGACAGAGAATTATTGGCCATTATCCTCGCTCTTAAGGAATGGCGTCATTTGCTTGAAGGTACTAAGAATCCTGTCTTAATCCTAACGGATCATAAAAATCTGACGTATCTCTCCGAGGCCAAGAGATTGTCCTCCCGTCAGGCCAGGTGGGCACTGTTCCTGTCTCGATTTAATTTCATTGTATCATATTTACCGGGGTCAAAGAATATCAGGGCTGATGCACTGTCAAGACAATTTGAGGCCGACAGTGACAGAGTGGAAACACCAGCACCTATCATCCAACCTGATAGAATACTGGCTACTATACGCACGAGTATCACTTCTCCCTTAGGGGAGGAGATCCTGGCCTCTCAGGGGTCCGCTCCCCATGAAACCCCAGTGGGCAAATGTTTTGTCGCTGAACCATTTCGTACTAGGCTGCTCGAAACCTACCATTCCTCTAAGGCTGCGGGACATATTGGTAGAGACTAGTGATGAGCGAGCACCCCAATGCTCGGATGTTCGGGTGCTCTGACCGAGCACCCCCTGAGGCTCGAGTGCTCGGCCGAGCACCCGAGCCCCATTGAAGTCAATGGGAGGACTCGAGCATTACACCAGGCACCCCCTGCTCTGATGAGGGGAGGGTGCCTGGTCCATAGGAAAAGGGCAGAAAAAGATGGAAACACTACAGAAATGGTTCAGGGACAGCATAGGGAGGATGTCTGGATGCACCTTGGACTCCAACATCGCTGCTGGGAACGATCTTTCGCCCGTAGTACGCCATTTTTACAGACTGACCGTAAAACACACAAAAAGGAAAATAAAAACGACTTTAGGCGAAAAATTGTTACCAAACAGTATTTGCTGTATATTTACTTGTATATCATCTGCAAATTCTCCCAAAAATTTCATCGATTTTCTGAAGTGAGGCCATGATTAAGAGGGAAACGTGCGCAGAGGCAAATTATCCCAAAAATTTCCTTGATTTTCAGAACTGAGGCCATGATTAAGAGGGAAACGTGCGCAGAGGCAAATTCTCCCAAAAATTTCCTTGATTTTCAGAACTGAGGCCATGATTAAGAGGGAAACGTGCGCAGAGGCAAATTATCCCAAAAATTTCCTTGATTTTCAGAACTGAGGCCATGATTAAGAGGGAAACGTGCGCAGAGGCAAATTCTCCCAAAAATTTCCTTGATTTTCAGAACTGAGGCCATGATTAAGAGGGAAACGTGCGCTGAGCTGACCATCTAAAACATTATGGGTGAGGGTCTGCTGCAGAGCTGACCATCCTAAACATTATATGCGAAGGCCCGCTAGTGAGCTGACGCTATAAAACATTATATGAGAGGGCCCGCTAGAGAGCTGACCCAATAAAACATTATATGAGAAGGCCCGCTGGTGAGCTGACCTATATAAAAATTGTCAAACAGGGCCCGCTGGTGAGCTGGCCCTATATAAAAATTATATCACAGGGCCCGCTGGTGAGCTGGCCCTATATAAAAATTATATCCCAGGGCACGCTGGTGAGCTGGCCCTATATAAAAATTATATCCCAGGGCATATGGAAGAGGAGGAGGAGGATGAGAACATTAAGAGTCAACCATATACCCGTTTTTGGGGTGGAAGGGGTGAATGGGAATACAGAGTATTCCCATCATTGTAAATAACATATATAAAGTGAGTTTATGTTCCCCCGGGGCTTTCCTCCAGTGGAGTGGAGAAGTCAGGGGAAATCCAGGCCTTGTTCATTTTTATAAGTGTCAACCTATCAGCATTGTCGGTGGAAAGGCGGATACGCTTATCTGTTATGATGCCACCAGCAGCACTAAATACCCGCTCAGACAGAACGCTGGCGGCAGGGCAGGCCAGCACCTCCAAGGCGTAGAGTGCCAGTTCATACCACGTGTCCAGCTTGGACACCCAGTAGTTGTAAGGCACAGAGGGATCATTGAGGACGCTGACACGGTCTGCTACGTACTCCTTCACCATCTTCCAAAACTTTTCCCTCCTTGTGACACTAGGCTGCGCATCAGGGTGAGGGTGCTGGCGGGGTGTCATGAAGGTGTTCCACGCCTTGGAGAGTGTTGCCCTGCCTTTGTCGGAACTGCTGTGTGCTCCCCTTTTCTCCCCTTCTCGGTTGGCCAAGGTAGCACGTACTCTGCCGCCAGCGTTGTCAGATGGAAAATTTTGGAGCAATTTTTCAACAAGAACCTTCTGGTATTGCACCATTTTGCTTGTCCTCTCCACCGGAGGAATGAGAGATGAGAAATTATCTTTGTAGCGGGGGTCCAGAAGGGTGAACACCCAGTAATCCGTGTTGTCTAAAATGCGTACAACGCGTGGGTCACGGGAAAGGCAGCCTAACATAAAGTCAGCCATGTGTGCCAGAGTACCAACAGTCAAGATTTCGCTGTCCTCACCAGGAGGCTGACTCTCAATATCCTCATCCTCTTCCTCCTCTTCTGCCCACCCACGCTGAAGAGATGGAACTAAAGTTCCATGGCTACCCTCTGTAGCGGAGGCAACCGTGTCTTCCTCCTCCTCCTCCTCCTCCTCCTCCTCCTCCGCCTCCTCCAATTGTCGCTGAGAAGACGAAGTGAGGGTGCTCTGGCTATCACCTTGTGTAAGCTCTTCCTCCCCCATTTCCACCTCTTCCACATGCAAAGCGTCGGTTTTAATTGTGAGCAGCGAGCGTTTCAGTAGACACAGAAGTGGGATGGTTACACTGATAATAGCGTTATCGCCGCTCACCATCTGTGTCGATTCCTCAAAATTGCGTAAAACCTCGCAGAGGTCTGACATCCATTCCCACTCCTCACTTCTGATTACAGGAAGTTGAACGGAGAGGCGACGACCGTGTAACAGCTGGTACTCCACTACTGCCCTCTACTGCTCACAAAGCCGGGCCAACATGTGGAAGGTGGAGTTCCAGCGCGTGCTCACGTCACACAGCAGCCGGTGAGCTGGCAATTGTAAGCGCTGCTGCAGCTTCAACAGGCCGGCCGAAGCTGTAGATGACTTACGGAAATGTGCACACACGCGGCGCACCTTGGTCAAGAGATCATGCACATTGGGGTAGGTTTTTAGAAATCGCTGCACCACTAAATTAAATACATGCGCTAGGCATGGTACGTGTGTGAGCTTGCCGAGCTCCAAAGCCGCCACCAAGTTACGCCCATTATCACACACAACCATGCCTGGTTGCAGGTTGAGTGGCGAGAGCCACTGCTCGGTCTGGTGACTAATCCCCTGCAACAGCTCTGAGGCCGTGTGCTGTTTGTCCCCAAGGCAGATCAGCTTCAGCACGGCCTGTTGACGCTTCCCCACTGCAGTGCTACACTGCTTCCAGCTACTGGCTGATGGGGGAGTGGCGGTGTGTGTAGAGAATTCGGAGGTGGAAACGGAGGAGGAGGAGCCAATAACGTAGGTGCTGGTGGAAACCCTGATGGAGGTAGGGCCCGCAATCCTCGGCGTGGGTAGCACCCGTGCCATCCCAGGGTCCGAGTCGCTCCCAGCCTCCACGACATTCACCCAGTGTGCCGTCAGGGAAATGTAGCGTCCCTGGCCACAAGCACTTGTCCATGTGTCAGTCGTTAAGTGGACCTTCCCAGTAACTGCGTTGGTCAGGGCACGGGTGATGTTACGGGACACATGGTGGTGTAATGCGGGGATGGCACACCGGGAAAAGTAGTGGCGGCTGGGGACCGCGTACCGAGGGACAGCTGCTTCCATCAGGCTGCGGAAGGACTCAGTGTCCACAAGCCTAAATGGCAGCATTTCGATGGCCAGTAATTTTGAAAGGTGTGAGGTTAGTGCTATGGCCTGTGGGTGGGTGGCTGGGTACTTTCTCTTGCGCTCAAATGCCTGGGGTAACGACATTTGGACGCTGTGCTGGGACAGGGAAGTGGATGTGGTCGCTGATGGTGCTTCAGATGGTACAGGTGCAGGGCGGGAGGTATGCGGGCCTGCGCCTTCGACAGGCGATTGGCCGGCACCGAAAACAGGGGAAGAGGAGGCAGTGGTGTGGCCTGCAGACACAGATGGGCGATCCAGGCGTTCCTCCCACTTACTACGGTGCTTGGATGCCATGTGTCGGATCATGCTGGTGGTGGTGAGGTTTCTAGTGTTCATGCCTCGGCTCATTCTGGTGTGGCACAGGTTGCAAACTACAATTCTTTTGTCGTCCGCACTTTCCTTAAAAAAACGCCATACCGCGGAACACCTACCCCTTGGCAAGGTAGATTTACGCAAGGGGGTGCTCCGTGGAACATTTGCGGGCCGGTTTGGTGCGGTCCGCCTTCTTTCTGTAGCCACACCACTGCCTCTTCCAGCCTGTTGCGGTGCTGCAGATGGCTCACCCTCAGGACTGCTGTCATCGCTCGGCTCTACACCTTCCCAGGTGGGGTCAGTCACCTCATCGTCCACCAAGTCCTCCTCCACTTCCTCACTCTGATCATCCTCCTCAAGTCTTGATCCCACCACATACTCAGTCATTGACAACTGTATAACATTCTCCTCAACAAGGTCTTGAGACGGAAATAGTGGTTGATTTAATGGCAACTGTGTCTCATCATCATCATCATCATCATCCACTACTTCCTTTGACCTTAAATGCCGTTCACATCTGTCATCTTCTTGTGATTGGGTAGCCTCTAGAGGTTGTGAATCAGGGCACAAGATGTCATGTTCCTCTGCAAGCGTGCTTGGAGAGAGGGTCAAATGAAGGATTGGTGATGAGACGAGCTCATCACTATATCCCAGTGTGGGATCACTTCTTTGACCAGACCGTGTATGGTGGGAGGAAGGATGATCAGAGTGAGGATTATGTTGACCAGACTCTTGGCTACTGAGAGTGGACTTGGTGGAAGACAGGGTGGTGCTTAACCGACTGGAAGCAGTATCAGCTGTCATCCAACCGACCACCTGTTCGCACTGGTCGGACCTCGAGAGTGATGTCCTGCGACGCCCTGTGAAATCAGACATGAAGCTAGGTATGGTGGATGTCTTTCTTTCTTGTGCTCTGGCACCAGGCACAGTTTCTCCGCGTCCTGACCCGCGCCCTGAACTTTCAGGATCACGTCCACTTCCCCGTCCCTTTTTACCCGCCTTCTTCATCTTACACGATATATATGACTTTAATATATATGAGTTTGAAAACTTAACAGTATTTCTTACTATTCTGCAACTCTGCAGAGTACACAGAATAGGCTGCTAAACTGCGGTGACACACACTGAATGGAATAAGTGACTTTAATATTTGAGTTTGAAAAATTAACAGTATTTCTTACTATTCTGCAACTCTGCAGAGTACACAGAATAGGCTGTTAAACGGCGTTGAAACACACTGAATGGAATATGTGACTTTAATATTTGAGTTTGAAAACTTAACAGTATTTCTTATAATTCTGCAACTCTGCAGAGTACACAGAATAGGCTGTTAAACGGCGGTGAAAGACACTGAATGGAATATGTGACTTTAATATTTGAGTTTGAAAACTTAACAGTATTTCTTATAATTCTGGAACTGTACAGAGTACACAGAATAGGCTGTTAAACGGCGGTGAAAGACACTGAATGGAATATGTGACTTTAATATTTGAGTTTGAAAACTTAACAGTATTTCTTATAATTCTGCAACTCTGCAGAGTACACAGAATAGGCTGTTAAACGGCGGTGAAAGACACTGAATGGAATATGTGACTTTAATATATATGAGTTTGAAAACTTAACAGTATTTCTTACTATTCTGCAACTCTGCAGAGTACACAGAATAGGCTGCTAAACTGCGGTGACACACACTGAATGGAATAAGTGACTTTAATATTTGAGTTTGAAAAATTAACAGTATTTCTTACTATTCTGCAACTCTGCAGAGTACACAGAATAGGCTGTTAAACGGCGTTGAAACACACTGAATGGAATATGTGACTTTAATATTTGAGTTTGAAAACTTAACAGTATTTCTTACTATTCTGCAACTCTGCAGAGTACACAGAATAGGCTGCTAAACTGCGGTGACACACACTGAATGGAATAAGTGACTTTAATATTTGAGTTTGAAAAATTAACAGTATTTCTTACTATTCTGCAACTCTGCAGAGTACACAGAATAGGCTGCTAAACTGCGGTGACACACACTGAATGGAATATGTGACTTTAATATTTGAGTTTGAAAACTTAACAGTATTTCTTACTATTCTGCAACTCTGCAGAGTACACAGAATAGGCTGCTAAACTGCGGTGACACACACTGAATGGAATAAGTGACTTTAATATTTGAGTTTGAAAACTTAACAGTATTTCTTACTATTCTGCAACTCTGCAGAGTACACAGAATAGGCTGTTAAACGGCGTTGAAACACACTGAATGGAATATGTGACTTTAATATTTGAGTTTGAAAACTTAACAGTATTTCTTATAATTCTGGAACTGTACAGAGTACACAGAATAGGCTGTTAAACGGCGGTGAAAGACACTGAATGGAATATGTGACTTTAATATTTGAGTTTGAAAACTTAACAGTATTTCTTATAATTCTGGAACTGTACAGAGTACACAGAATAGGCTGTTAAACGGCGGTGAAAGACACTGAATGGAATATGTGACTTTAATATTTGAGTTTGAAAACTTAACAGTATTTCTTATAATTCTGCAACTCTGCAGAGTACACAGAATAGGCTGTTAAACGGCGTTGAAACACACTGAATGGAATATGTGACTTTAATATTTGAGTTTGAAAACTTAACAGTATTTCTTATAATTCTGGAACTGTACAGAGTACACAGAATAGGCTGTTAAACGGCGGTGAAAGACACTGAATGGAATATGTGACTTTAATATTTGAGTTTGAAAAATTAACAGTATTTCTTATAATTCTGGAACTGTACAGAGTACACAGAATAGGCTGTTAAACGGCGGTGAAAGACACTGAATGGAATATGTGACTTTAATATTTGAGTTTGAAAACTTAACAGTATTTCTTATAATTCTGGAACTGTACAGAGTACACAGAATAGGCTGTTAAACGGCGGTGAAAGACACTGAATGGAATATGTGACTTTAATATTTGAGTTTGAAAACTTAACAGTATTTCTTATAATTCTGGAACTGTACAGAGTACACAGAATAGGCTGTTAAACGGCGGTGAAAGACACTGAATGGAATATGTGACTTTAATATTTGAGTTTGAAAACTTAACAGTATTTCTTATAATTCTGCAACTGTACAGAGTACACAGAATAGGCTGTTAAACGGCGGTGAAAGACACTGAATGGAATATGTGACTTTAATATTTGAGTTTGAAAACTTAACAGTATTTCTTATAATTCTGCAACTCTGCAGAGTACACAGAATAGGCTGTTAAACGGCGGTGAAAGACACTGAATGGAATATGTGACTTTGATATTTTAGTTTGAAGACTTAACAGTATTTCTTCCTATTCTGCAACTCTGCACAGTACACAGAATGTGCTGCTAAACTGCGGCGAAGCACACTGAATGGAATATGTGACTTTGATATTTTAGTTTGAAGACTTAACAGTATTTCTTCCTATTCTGCAACTCTGCACAGTACACAGAATGTGCTGCTACACTGCGGCGAAGCACACTGAATGGAATATGTGACTTTGATATTTTAGTTTGAAGACTTAACAGTATTTCTTCCTATTCTGCAACTCTGCACAGTACACAGAATGTGCTGCTAAACTGCGGCGAAGCACACTGAATGGAATATGTGACTTTGATATTTTAGTTTGAAGACTTAACAGTATTTCTTCCTATTCTGCAACTCTGCACAGTACACAGAATGTGCTGCTAAACTGCGGCGAAGCACACTGAATGGAATATGTGACTTTGATATTTTAGTTTGAAGACTTAACAGTATTTCTTCCTATTCTGCAACTCTGCACAGTACACAGAATGTGCTGCTACACTGCGGCGAAGCACACTGAATGGAATATGTGACTTTGATATTTTAGTTTGAAGACTTAACAGTATTTCTTCCTATTCTGCAACTCTGCACAGTACACAGAATGTGCTGCTACACTGCGGCGAAGCACACTGAATGGAATATGTGACTTTGATATTTTAGTTTGAAGACTTAACAGTATTTCTTCCTATTCTGCAACTCTGCACAGTACACAGAATGTGCTGCTAAACTGCGGCGAAGCACACTGAATGGAATATGTGACTTTGATATTTGAGTTTGAAGACTTAACAGTATTTCTTCCTATTCTGCAACTCTGCACAGTACACAGAATGTGCTGCTAAACTGCGGCGAAGCACACTGAATGGAATATGTGACTTTGATATTTTAGTTTGAAGACTTAACAGTATTTCTTCCTATTCTGCAACTCTGCACAGTACTCAGAATGTGCTGCTAAACTGCGGCGACGCACACTGAATGGAATACGTGACTTTGATATTTTAGTTTGAAGACTTAACAGAATGTGCTCTAATCTGCAACTTTGCACACTAAACAGAATGTGCTCTAATCTGCAACTTTGCACACTAAACAGAATGTGCTCTAATCTGCAACTTTGCACACTAAACAGAATGTGCTCTAATCTGCAACTGTGCACACTAAACAGAATGTGCTCTAATCTGCAACTTTGCACACTAAACAGAATATATATTTTTTTTTTTTTTTTTTTTTTTCCCCCACACCAAATAACCTGCTGCCCCCACACACAGTAGTCCTAAAAAGGACTTTTGGTTCTTTTTTTTTCACAATTTTTGTTTTTTTCCTCCCTACACTGCCTTTCCCTTCCTATCCTCAGCTCTCCCTGGCTCAGACTGAGCCGAACTCGATGGTCAGGTGCTATACAGCACCTGACCACGGGTTCTGGCCAGCCAATCAGTGTAATGCCAGCAGCCAACATGGCTGCTGGCATTACACCGATGTCAGAGCCTCCCTGCACGTTTATTGGCTGCGCAGCAGCCGCAAAACGTGCGGGGAGGAGACCCGAACATGGCGGGCGAGCACATGCGGTACTCGTACGAGTACCGCCATGTGCCGAGCAGAGCGATGCTCGAGCCGATCCGAGCATCGGCCGAGCATGCTCGCTCAACACTAGTAGAGACCAATTGTTATGGTCCCTTTCTCAGTTATTTTGGTGGCCTTCCATGAGAAATGATTGTGCCGAATTTACGAATGCCTGTGCCACCTGCGCCCGCGCTAAGACCCCGAGACATCTCCCAGTGGGCTTGCTTCAACCGGTGCCTAATGGCGAACGCCCCTGGTCTCATGTTTCCATTGATTTTATGGGAGAATTGCCTATGTCTAAGGGGTACTCTTTTATATTCATGGTGGTGGACAGATTTTCTAAAATGGCTCATTTCGTGCCCCTCCGTGGCCTTCCTTCAGCTAAGGAATTGGCAATGGTATTCGCCAGAGAAGTATTCCGGTTGCATGGAGTGCCTAGGGTACTGGTGTCTGACAGGGGGAGCCAGTTTGTGTCTAGATTTTGGAGGGCATTTTGCCAACAGATGGGCATACAGCTGTCCTTCTCTTCTGCCTACCATCCCCAGACCAATGGAGCCGCTGAACGAGCTAATCAGGGATTGGAACAATTTCTCCGTTGTTTCGTGACTGACCATCATGATAATTGGTCCGACTTGTTGCCTTGAGCAGAGTTCGCCAGGAACTGTGCGGTCAATTCTTCATCTGGGAGCTCTCCGTTTCTGATTAATTATGGGTTCCAGCCCTGTTTGCTTCCAGATTCTTTTCAGACGCAACAGATTCCAGCTCTGGATGAGCATATCGAGCAACTCCGTTCCACATGGGCACAAGTTCAGAGGGCACTTGGTCAGTCATTTCAGCGTCATCAGCGCCATGCTAATCGCAGAAGGCTTCCAGCGGTTTCCTTTCAGGTTTGGGATAGAGTATGGCTTTCCTCCAGAAATCTCAAGCTGCAGGTTCCGTCTAATAAGTTGGCTCCCCGGTTTATTGGTCCATACAGAGTTATTCGCAAAATTAACCCTGTTTCCTATGCACTAGACCTACCTGCATCCATGCGTATCCATAATGTGTTCCATGTGTCTCTTCTTAAGCCTCTGGTTTGCAATCGCTATACTACCACACCTGTGGTGCCAGGACCTGTTGAGGTCGAGGGCCAGGAGGAGTACGAGGTTCAGAGCATTATTGATTCCCGTAGGCTTAGAGGAGGGGTACAGTACCTGGTACATTGGAAAGGGTACGGTCCTGAGGATCGTTCATGGGTGGATAGTAAGGACCTTCATGCACCTAGGCTAACTAGGATCTTTCATGCCAAGTACCCACAGAAACCTAAACCCTATTCTAGGAGAGGGGGTCTTTGAGAGGGGGGTACTATCACGGTGCCGTGATTGCTGCAGTTCCCTGTCTGTCACCAGTAGGGGGCTTCTATTGGCTGTCTGCAGTTAGCCCGCCTCTTGTTGCCTATTTAAACCTGGATTGGGCACCCTTTGAGTGCCCTTTCGTGTTGTTTCTGACCTTCTTGCTATCACTATGCTAGTGATAGCTGGGCCTCTGTTCCAGTGTTCCTGAGTTCCTGATCTTCTGTGTTCCTGGGTTCCTGATCTCTACTGTTCCAGTGTTTCCTGGATGCTGAGTTACTCCAGTCCTGGTTCCGGCCTAGTCTCTGGTGTTGCAGTTACTGCTGAACTTCTTCTATGCTGTTTTCCTGACCTGACTGATGGTTGCTGGTTCCTGTCATCTCATCACCTGTCTTCAGTATCCTGGCGACCTTCTGCCTGGTCGCGTTGGTGACATTGCTACAATTCTGTGTCGGTCCCAGCGTGCGGACGCTGGTTTGCTCCTTAGCCTTGCGGTTATACAAACTCACTTGTTACACCAGTGTGCGGTCACTGGTTTGCTCCAAAGCCTATCAGCTCTACATAGCTGTGTTGGTCCCAGCGTGCGGACGCTGGTTTGCTCCTAAGCCTTGCGGCCATACAAACTCACTTGTTACACCAGTGTGCGGTCACTGGTTTGCTCCAAAGCCTATCAGCTATACAAATCTGTGTTGGTCCCAGCGTGCGGACGCTGGTTTGCTCCTAAGCCTTGCGGCTATACAAGCTCGCTTGTTACACCAGTGTGCGGTCACTGGTTTGCTCCAAAGCCTATCAGCTATACAAATCTGTGTTGGTCCCAGCGTGCGGACGCTGGTTTGCTCCTAAGCCTTGCGGCTATACAAGCTCGCTTGTTACACCAGTGTGCGGTCACTGGTTTGCTCCAAAGCCTATCAGCTATACAAATCTGTGTTGGTCCCAGCGTGCGGACGCTGGTTTGCTCCTAAGCCTTGCGGCTATACTACTCACTTGTTACCCCAGTGTGCGGTCACTGGCTTGCTCGCAAAGCCTTACGGCTATACTATTCAGTGTTGTTCCCAGCGTGCGGACGCTGGTTTGCTCCAAAGCCTTGCTGCTTAACGATTCTGCTAATTTGCCAGTTTCATCTGACTGCTGCTACTATCTCTGGGCTGCCCTGCCCGGTATTGGTAAGGCCGGTAGAACCTTTTGCCACATTCCATCTGAGGTTGCCTTACCCGGTATTGGCAGGGCCGGTAGAGCCGACATTGTGTATCTATTGAGGCTGCCTTGCCCGGTAATTTGGTAAGGCCGGTAGAACCGTTATGCTATTCCATCTGCAGGTTGCCTTACCCGGTAATGGCAAGGCCGGTAGAGCCTATAGACTGTCCTGTCCGGTATATTGACAGGACCGGTAGAGTCTGCCTTCTGTCTGTGCTATATCCTGTATATATATAAATGTATGTTATTGCCATCCTAAGTTATCAATTTATTATTTCAATAAAATTGATTTTTTTTACCTAAAACTTGTGTCTGAGAGTCATAATAAACCGTGACACTCCAATACTGCACATGGGGGATGACCCCTGACTTCACTGGTCATGCTATGTCATAAGGTCTAGTATAGCCCTTAGTGTACAGTATAAGAAAAAAATGTATAAAAGTAAAAACAAAACACATATAGTTTTCTGACATGTCTATTTAATACTTTTTGTAGCACCGAGGCATATTTAATTTACTTATATTTTGATCAAAGGAGTGCTCAGTTTCTCCACAGAGACAGATAGATAGATAGATAGATAGATAGATAGATAGATAGATAGATAGATAGATAGATTCCTACAGCAGTTTTTTCCATTGTCATGTTGTGTTAAATCTCTATCCTCCTCAGATTATTTACATGTATTACTTATTGGTCATAGCAGTGTTCCCAAGTGTGGTAAATGGTGGCAAACCTTCTTGACATCCCTCCTCATCTGTGCTGCTGTTAATACATTTGTCCTGGCTTTGTTTGTTATGTGTGGTTTCTGCTACCTGATACTCAGATGGTATGAGATGTTGGTTCATTTTTAAGAATGTTAGTCTCCCAACATTGCTGTTTGATAGCCGTATCCTTGTCACGGTTTGTTATGACTCTCAGACACAGAGTTAAGATAAAAACACAACTTTATTCAAAAGTTTAAAGGGAACCCTTGTGGGTTAACATACACATGCAACATATATCTTAATACATAGTCATGGTGAGTAGTGGTATACAGAATGTAAGACAGGCTCTACCAGCCTTGCCAATACTGGGAAAGGCAACCTTAGACTGGCACAAGATGTAATAGGTTCTACCGGCCTTACCAATATACCGGGCAAGGCAGCCTGGAAGGCTGGCAACCGAGGAGATGGAGGCTCTACCGGCCTTGCCAATATACCGGGCAAGGCAGCCTTGAGGCTGGCAACACGAGGGAATGAGGCTCTACCGGCCTTGCCAATATACCAAGCAAGGCAGCCTTGAGACAGGTACACTGAGGAATGAGGCTCTACCGGCCTTGCCAATATACCGAAAAAGGCAGCCTAGAGACTGGCACAACGAGTAATGAGGCTCTACCGGCCTTGCCAATACCGGGTAAGGCAACCTTAGACTGGCACAAGATGGGATAGGTTCTACCGGCCTTACCAATATACCGGGCAAGGCAGCCTGGAGGCAGGTACACTGAGGAATGAGGCTCTACCGGAACACAGACAGGGATGGCCTCAGCGACTGGCATAAAGGTGTAACTAGCCAGTCGCCTATGATGGACAGACAGAGGCCAGTTGGGTTGTCAAGATGTAGAGAACACCCAACGGAATAATGGAGCAAACCAGTACCCGCGTACTGGAGTTACACAATCTCTACCGGTGCTGTAAGGAACGTAGCTAGCAGTCGGTTAACATGGAGCAAACCAGTACCCGTGTACTGGAGTAACACAAACTCTACAGGTGCTGTATGGAACGCAGCTAGCAGCCGGTTAACATGGAGCGACCCAGTACCCGTGTACTGGAGTTACACAATCTCTACCGGTGCTGTGAGGAATGCAGCTAGCAGCCGGTTAACATAGAGCGAACCAGTACCCGCGTACTGGAGTTACACAATCTTTATCGGTGCTGTGAGGAACACAGCAAGCAGCCGGTCAACAAGGAGCGAACCAGTACCCGCGTACTGGAGTTACACAATCTCTACCGGTGCTGTGAGGAACGCAGCAAGCAGCTGGTTAACATGGAGCGAACCAGTACACGCGTACTGGAGTAACAAACTAAGTAAATGAAAATGTCGCCAAAGGCGGCTGGAGGAAGTAGATACTTTGCAGGAATCCAGGAGCAGGAACACCGCCGGTACAGGACAGGGAGCAGGAGCATGAATGGCAGACAACCGGAGCAGGAACGGCAGCAGGAACAGCAACCCCAACCGGATCAGGAACGGAAGCTGGAACCGAGGAAGCTGTCAGACAGGAACTTAGGCGATCACTGGAGAGCCTAGATAGTAGACGGCCCAGGAAGCTCAGGAACACAGTGCAGGTGCAGCCGACATAGAGACACCACGAAAGGGCAACCAAAGGGTGCCCAAGCCCAGTCTAAATAGGCAATACTGGGCAGGTTGATAGCAGACAGCCAATGGAGAGCCATTCAGGTAACTGACAAGAAAGGCAGCAAATCATGGGCACCGTGATAGTACCCCCCTCTCAAAGACCCTCTCTCCTAGAAGTGGGACCTGGTTTCTAAGGGTACTTGGAATGAAAAATTTGCAGTAATTTGGGAGCATGAAGGTCCTTATTGTCCACCCAGGATCGTTCTTCAGGACCATAACCCTTACAATGTACCAAATACTGCAATTTTCCTCTAAGTCGGCGGGAATCAATGATACTCTGAACTTATACTCCTCCTGACCTTCAACCTCTATAGGCCCTGGCACCACAGGGTTAGTAGTATAACGGTTTCATACAAGAGGTTTGAGGAGAGACACATGGAACACATTATGAATACGCATGGAGGCAGGAATGTCCAAAGCATACGAGACAGGGTTGATTTTACGAATCACCCTATAAGGACCAATAAATCGGGGGGCCAATTTATTAGATGGAACTTGTATTTTGAGGTTTCTAGAGGAAAGCCACACTCTGTCCCCAATCTGGAAGGAAACCGCTGGCAGCCGCCTACGGCATGACGCTGATGGCGCTGGAAAGACTGACTGAGTGCCCTCTGAACCTGTGCCCATGTGGAGCGGAGCTGCTCGATATGCTCATCCAGAGCTGGAATCTGCTGTGACTGGAATGAATCCGGGAGCAAACAGGGCTGGAACCCATAATCGATCAGAAAAGGAGAGCTCCCGGATGAAGAGTTAACCGCACAGTTCCTGGCGAACTCTGCCCAAGGCAACAGGTCAGCCCAATTATCATGATGGTCAGTAACAAAACAGCACAGGGACTGCTCCAGTCCCTGATTGGCACGCTCAGCGGCCCTATTGGTCTGGGGGTGATAGGCAGAGGAAAATGACAATTGGATGCCTATTTGGTCAAAAATAGCCCTCCAAAATCTGGATACAAACTGGCTCCCTTGGTCGGACACCAGCACTCTGGGTACTCCATGCAACCGAAATACTTCTGTAGCGAAAACCACCGCTAATTCTTTGGCAGAGGGAAGGCCACGGAGAGGCACAAAATGAGCCATTTTCGAAAACCTGTCCACCACCATAAGTATGAAGGAATACCCTCAAGATACTGGCAATTCTCCCATGAAATCAATGGAAAGTGGGACCAGGGACTTTCGCCATCAGGCACCGGCTGGAGTAGGGCTGGAGTAGGCCCACAGGGAGGTGTCTAGGGGTCTTGGCACGGGCACAGGTGGCACAGGCATTGGTAAGCACAGCACAATCTGCTCTCAGGGAGGGCCACCAAAAGACTTCTGAGAGAGACCAGATCAATTAATCTCTACCAATATGCCCCGCCGCTTTAGAGGAGTGGTATGTCTCAAGCAAACGAGTGCGAAATGGCTCATCAACAAAACACTTGCCCACTGGGGTCTCTGGTGGAGCAGTAGCCTGGGAGGCCAATATCTCTTCCCCCAGTGGTGAAGTGATACTCTTGCGTAAAGTAGCCAATATATGATCAGGCTGTATTATAGGTGCTGGAACCTCATCTCTGTCTACTTCAGGCTCAAATTGTCTAGACAGGGCATCGGCCCTTACATTCTTGGAACCAGGCAGATATGAGACAACAAAATTGAATCGAGAGAGGAACAGCGCCCACCTGGCCTGGTGCAAAGACAATCTCTTAGCCTCAGAAAGATAGGTCAAATTTTTGTGGTCAGTCAGAATTAATACTGGATTTTTTGTGCCCTCTAGTAAATGACGCCATTCTTTAAGGGCAAGAACGATGGCCAATAATTCTCTGTCACCTATCTCATAATGCCTTTGAGCCATGGACAATTTCTTGGAGAAAAACCCACATGGTTTGAGAGTTCCTCCTTTAACAGGTCATTGAGAAAGTACTGCCCCAACCCCAATCTCTGAGGCATCAACCTCCAATGTAAACAGGAGAGATGGGTTGGGGTGGGATAACACAGGAGCGTTAGTAAAAGCGGATTTCAATTTCTCAAAAGCATCCTCCGCTGCCACCGACCACTGGGATGGATTAGCACCCTTGTGCGTAAGGTCAGACAAAGGTTTAACAATTGTTGAAAAGTTCTTAATAAATTTCCTATAATAAATAGCGAAGCCCAGAAATCGCTGAATAGCTTTAAGGCCCTTGGGCCGAGGCCATTGCAAAACTGCCACCAGTTTCTCCTGATCCATGGCAATGCCATCTTTGCCAATCACAAACCCCAAGAAGGGCACACTGGTTTTGTGAAACTCACATTTTTTCAATTTACAATACAATTTGTTTTTACGTAGGCGGAGCAACACTTCTGACACATCTTTAATGTGTTGTGACATGTTTTCAGAATGAATGAGTATGTCGTCCAGGTAGACAACAACGCAGGACTGCAGCATATCCCTGAGGATATCATTGATTAATTCTTGAAATACTGGGTGTGCATCACAGAGATCAAACGGCATAACTAGATATTCATAGTGCCCGGATCTATTGTTAAAGGCCCTTTTCCACTCATCACCAGCTCTGATCCGAATCAGGTTATAAGCGGCTCGTAGGTCCAATTTAGTAAAGATTGAGGAACCTTTTAACCTGTCAAATAATTCGGTGATGAGTGGTATCGGATAAGCATTCTTAGACATTAATTTATTTAGGCCACGGTAATCAATGCATGGTCTCAGTTCGCCATTGTTCTTTTTCACAAAAAAAAAAAATACGGACCCGGCTGGAGAGGTGGATTTCCTTATGATCCCTCTCTTGAGGGCATCTGAAATATATTCCTCCATAGCTTGGTTCTCATCACACGACAATGGATATGTGCGTCCCCTAGGGGCACCACCCCCGGATGCAAATCAATAGCGCAGTCATAGGATCTGTGCTGTGGTAGGGTACCAGCCTCTCCCTTACTAATTACATCACTGAAATGTTGATACATGTCTGGCAGTGAAGGGGAGGTACATAGAATCTTGACCGGGTGGGACACACAATGCTCCATGCAATACTGAGACCAAGCAGAGATTTCACACTTTTGCCAATCAAACTGAGGATTATGAAGCTGCAACCATGGAAAACCCAGAATGACTGCGTAGTGTGGAGAACTGATAATCTGGAACTGCTGTTCCTCTTTATGAAGCGCCCCAGTGGTCAAAGGTAATGGCATTGTTTCAAAGGTAACCTGTGCAGGTTCTAAAGGTCTGCCGTCAATAGCTTCAATAGCGAGAGGGGATTCTCTCTCGACCAGCGGAATCTTATGCCGTTCAGCAAAGGCACTATCCAAAAAATATCCAGCTGCACCGGAATCAACCAATGCCAGAACCTCCACTGAGTGATCTGCCCAAGAGAGTACCACCTGTATGGTGGGTTTCTGAGTGATCAAACCTGGGGACGGTTGAACACCACCTAGGGCCTGTCCCCCAAGGTACCCTAGGTGTGTTCGTTTCCCGGACGTACGGGACAAGATCTTAGCAGGTGCCCAATTTTGCCACAGTATAAGCACAACCCATGCCTCCTGCGATGTGCTCTTTCCTCCTTGGTTAGCCTGGTGAAGCCTAATTGCATAGTTTCACCTGATTCCCGTAACTGTTCATTGGACTTAGATGCCAAGGGAGGGATGAGTGGGCAAAATGCACTGCTACATCCGTTATTTCTTGACCGTTGCCTGCGGTCCATAGCCATCAATCTTTCACAGATCCGAGTGTCAATTAAGATAACATAATCAATATATTCATCTAGATCAATTGGCAACTCTTTAGCTGCGATTTCATCTTTGATCTGCTCGCTCAAACCTTGAGCAAAGGCTGCCAGCAACGCCTCATTGTTCCAACCTACCTCTGCTGCCAAGGTGCAGAATTCAATGGCATAATCGCCCACCGTACGCCTACCCTGCTGTATCTCCATTAGGCGTTTAGCAGCAGAGGCGGTTCTACCAGGGATCTCAAACAATCTACGAAAAGACTGCACAAATTCCCTGAAATCCTTTATGCACGTTTTGCAGTCTCCCATAGGGGATTGGGCCCAGCCTGGGCTCTGCCAGTCAGTAGGGATATCATAAACCCAACTTTACTGCGTTCGTTAGGAAAGGCATGCGAGATTAGTTCCAGAAATATTTCAAGTTGGTTAATAAACCCTCTGCACAAGCTGGGTTCACCATCATATCTGAGTGGTAAAGGGACGGAAGCAGTTAACCCTTTGACTGCAGCCCCTGAGGGCATGGTATCGTTCTCCGGTGTCGAACCTGGGGAGACCACTGGACTCGGGGCGGACTTGTCCATGAGTACCGTACGTTCAAGAATGGTTTGGATCGCTACCGCTAGCTGATCCAGGTGCTGTTCATGTACATCCATCCTCCAATGGATGTTCTGTGTATTACCATCACTCTTATTATCTGAGGTCATGGCCCTTTCGTACTGTCAAGGTTTGTTATGACTCTCAGACACAGAATTAAGATAAAAACAAAACTTTATTGAAAAGTTTAAAGGGAACCCTCGCGGGTTAACATACACATGCAAAATATATCTTAATACATAGTCATGGCGAGTAGCGGTATACAGAATGTAAGACAGGCTCTACTGGCCTTGCCAATACTGAGTAAGGCAACCTTAGACTGGCACAAGATGTAATAGGTTCTACCGGCCTTGCCAATATACCGGGCAAGGCAGCCTTGAGGCTGGCAACATGAGGGAATGAGGCTCTACCGGCCTTGCCAATATACCGAGCAAGGCAGCCTTGAGACAGGTACACTGAGGAATGAGGCTCTACCGGCCTTGCCAATATACCGGGCAAGGCAGCCTTGAGGTTGGCAACATGAGGGAATGAGGCTCTGCCGGTCTTGCCAATATACCGAACAAGGCAGCCTAGAGACTGACACAACGAGTAATGAGGCTCTACCGGCCTTGCCAATACCGGGTAAGGCAACCTTAGACTGGCACAAGATGGGATAGGTTCTACCGGCCTTACCAATATACCGAGCAAGGCAGCCTTGAGACAGGTACACTGAGGAATGAGGCTCTACCGGCCTTGCCAATATACCGAACAATGCAGCCTAGAGACTGGCACAACAAGTAATGAGGCTCTACTGGCCTTGCCAATACCGGGTAAGGCAACCTTAGACTGGCACAAGATGGGATAAGTTCTACCGGCCTTACTAGTATACCGGGCAAGGCAGCCTGGAGGCAGCAAGTACTGGAACACAGACAGGGATGGCCTCAGCGACTGGCATAAAGGTGTAACTAGCCAGTCGCCTATAATGGACAGACAGAGGCCAGCTGGGTTGTCAAGATGTAGAGAACACCCAACGGAATAATGGAGCAAACCAGTACCCGTGTACTGGAGTTACACAATCTCTACCAGAGCTGTAAGGAACGTAGCTAGCAGCCGGTTAACATGGAGCGAACCAGTACCCACGCACTGGAGTAACACAAACTCTACCTTTGCTGTAAGGAACGCAGCTAGCAGCCGGTTAACATGGAGCGACCCAGTGCCCGTCTACTGGAGTTACACAATCTCTATCGGTGCTGTGAGGAATGCAGCAAGCAGCCGGTCAACAAGGAGCGAACCAGTACCCACGTACTGGAGTTACACAATCTCTACCGGTGCTGTGAGGAACGCAGCTAGCAGCCGGTTAGCATGGGGCAAACCAGTACCCGCGTACTGGAGTTACACAATCTCTACCAGTGCTGTGAGGAACGCAACAAGCAGCCGGTCAACATGGAGCGAACCAGTACCCGCGTACAGGAGTTACACAATCTCTACCGGTGCTGTGAGGAACGCAGCAAGCAGCCGGTCAACATGGAGCGAACCAGTAGCCGCGTACTGGAGTGGCAAATAAAATAAATGAAAATGTCGCCAAAGGCGGCTGGAGGAAGTAGATACTCTGCAGGCATCCAGGAGCAGGAACACCGCCGGTACAGGACAGGGAGCAGGAGCATGAATGGCAGACAACCGGAGCAGGAACGGCAGCAGGAACAGCAACCCCAACCGGATCAGGAATGGAAGCTGGAACCGAGGAAGCTGTCAGACAGGAACTCAGGCGATCACTGGAGAGCCTAGATAGTAGACGCTCAGGAACACAGTGCAGGTGCGACATAGAGACACCATGAAAGGGCAACCAAAGGGTGCCCAAGCCCAGTCTAAATAGGCAATACTGGGCGGGTTGATAGCAGACAGCCAATGGAGAGCCATTCAGGCAACTGACAAGAAAGGCAGCACTGTGATAGTCCTGCAGTCATTGACAGTGCAACCAGCTACACTGAAAACCTGCTCAGACTCAATGCTTGCTGGGTTTTCACTGCAGTATGTGTCAATGCTGGCCACACACACACTGCTTTGTTTGCAAGTAGTCCATGGGGTCATTGTTTCTGTAGCTATCCTGCAAGTATGCGGAAATTATCTCACATGCAGTGGGACTACTTCTAGGAGTTACACGGTGTTCCTGTTTGTCAGTTACTATCCCATACTCAGGAAGCAAGTCCCAAAGAGATGTGCTGCCACCACCAACACCACCACCAGTGTTGGTTTTTTGATGCCCCTTCTGAGACCCATCTGAGACCCTGTCTTCAGAATGGGATATTCTGGTTGATGATGTAGCTGCTTCTGCTGGTTGAAATGCTTTGCTGCCTTCCTTTTCACTATGCTGTCTAGTTGTTTTTGTGCCCTCACTTTCTCCCTCTCATCCTCCATGATGCAACCCTCCACTCGGTCAATAAGCATATCTCGATATTATCTGGCAGAATCCAATTCCACAGAGAGTTGCTTCTGATTGTCTTGACTTGTTGTGACAAGCTGCTGATGGCCCTCTGGCAGAAATTCGGAAATTTTGTGTTTGAAGCAGGGAATCCAGCAAACTGGCAAGAATGTATTCCTCATTACTTTTAATGGAAACTATGTGAGGATCTTGTTCAAAGCATGCTAACATTTCCTTTACCAGCTGGTGCATGATTGTGTTGTCATTATGGTAAGATTCCTCAGCCATGCTCCTCATTTTTTTCTGCAAGGTACAATTTCACTAATTCCTGCTCCAAACTGACTCACCGGCATGGCTGCCTCCTCAAAGGGTTTCAGCAGTTCACATACATCGCACTTTAGTTGCCATTGGCCAGGTGACAAAGAGACACCCTCCAAAGCTTTCCAGTTTTGCATGGTATACTGGCTAATGGCATTATTTTGCTCATACAAACACTCTAGCATGTTCATTGTGGAACTCATTCCACCTGGTAAGGACCTCCATTTTCAGCTGGTAATGCGGCAGGTTGTTATGCTGTTGTATGGAATATAGAGCGTTGCGTGCACTGTAAGAGCAACTAAAATGGGCACAGACTTTGCTGGCAATAGTAAGCATCTCTCTGATTGTTTCGATTTCTGCCAGGAATCTGGTCACAACTAAATTTACCACATGGGAAAGCAGGGCACATGCACCAAATCACCTTTTCTCAAAATAGTGATTATATTGGAGTCATTATCAGTAGGGGTGGGCGAAAGTTGTTGCCATGTCCCAGTGAGAAATTCACGAAATCCACGTTATCAGCTTTTTCACGGGAAAATCCTCTTTAAAACTAACAGTTAAAATTTTCGCATTTTTCGCCCATTGGCCAAATTTTTTCGCCATTTTTTCAATGGCTAGAAAGTTTCTGCCCATTGACTTATGTTGTTTTGGCACTTTTGCTAAAAAAAGTGACGTTTTCGCTGAAGGTAGACACAATAAAAGCACCTACAGAGCGAAATAGACATACTGTGCTGTTCTCTTGTGATATTTTGCAAAAAGTGAGGCAGGAGAGGCTCATAGTGACTCCTATCACTATGAGCAGGGTAAAAAATAATCAGTGGAGGAGCTGGAAGGACCATTTTGTGTCCACTGAGTCTGAGGAGGAAGGGACAACTACTGTACCAATGCTTTCCATTACCACTAAATCACCCCAAGGGATTTTAGGGACTTTAGTTGGAAGGGAGTGAAAAAAGGGAAAGGGAAGGAAGGGAGAAAAGGGAATGGGAGGGGAGGGAGAAAAGGGTAGTACTAGTGAGAGAAGGACAGGTCAACTGCCTGTGCCTGCTGCAAGATGTGCTGCCCTTGCTGCCAGTGCCACCATTGCTGTACCTGCAGCCACTAGTGTTGTACCTGCTTTCAGATGTGCTGCCACTAGTGTTTAACCTGCTGCCAGTGCTGAACCTTCTGTCAGTGCTAAAGCTGCTGCCAGTGCTGAACCTGCTGCCACCAATACTTTGCCTGATGCTAGTGTTTCTTGTAGTACTCAGGGGGGGAAGGAGAAAATTATGCCATGTGTGACAGCAAGGGACCCCCTGTCACATTGCTCGTCACCTCCTCCAAGCAGCAGTGAGATGTCTGGAATAGAGCAGCAGCACATAGAGACTAGTGGTGGTGGTGTTGGAGAAGCTGGGGTGGAAGAGACATTGATGGCCATTTTATCAGAAACTGAGAAGGAATGGGAGACAGGGATGAGGATGAGCATCACCACCACCACCACTAGCAGTCAGCTTTTGAAATTAGAGGAAATTGCAGCTGATCTAACTTCTGCTGCTGCTGCTGAGATGAAAAGGCACCAGGGTGCTGAGGAGAATGCTAGTGTGCCTCAGATCACCATGGACACAGTGGGAATGGGGTCAACAAGTAATGCAGGACTAGGACAGGTTCCACTTGCCAGCAGTAGCAATACTCCTCCTGATCCTAGTTGCAGTGCTAAATCTGAGGCAGTAGCAGCAACAGCATCAACATTATCCTCTGCCACAGAAAGTGAAGGGGAATATGGAGGACAAGAAGAAAGAGGCCATTCTTCTCCACCTGTTCCCTATCCCTCCCCCCAGAAGTCATGGGTGTGGGACTATTATTTTCTTTCAGCAGGCACAGTGCAGTTGTTATGGGCACAGATAAGTTGCAGCAAAATTTGCAGCAAAACTGTATCCATTGCATGGTTATGTTCTCATGTCATACATCCCACATTTAGCTCACAACCATTTTCCTTTGTCTCTTTGTAATTTTTTCCCTGTTCTGTTTGGGCGGGAAAAGGACAAAGAAAGGACCAGGTCTCTCTTGCTTCTAGGGGGAAGGAGAGGAGTGTGTCAATCAGGTAAAGTGGGCTGGTGATGGGCAGGGCTTGCCAGCAATAAAAGAAGTGTGCAGGGAGTCAAGGGGCAGTCTTTTGGAAGAAGGGTCTTGGAGCAGGAGAGTCATGGAGAGGGGGGTGTGACCAGCAGCATGGGCTGGAGAAGCCAAAAATCTAGAAAGAGGGCCATGCCTTGCCTAGGGCCCAAGAACTGTTCCAGGATCCTTGCCTGTTTTTCCCCTGTGGCACCATCTTCATTGTTCCAGATAGATGAGTATAGAAACTAAGTATCTCTCTATTTTTTTTTTCATACTATCTATAATATTTCTAGGAAAAATACCCTAGTAACCAACGTATAGTGTTTTCTACTATAATTGTTGTATTATGTGTTTTATTTGCACTGCAGTAAGTAATTGTCTAGTTAATATTATTAGATGTTTTAGCTAGAATATATATGATAATATACAGTGTATTGTCAATATTATTGTTTGTTATTATATATTATTGCTAGTACTGTGGTGTTATTGTGTTAATTGTTGTATTGGTCATTAGGACAAATTTCTCTGGATATATCCTTTAATTAAAGAGTTGGCTTTTTTGGGTGTGGGCAAATTCATATTGCTTCTAATAGCTGTTTTGCTGTCTGTGTAGTGTGAGCATACTGTAAAGCCCTGGCCTTGTGTTTGCTATTAGATTTTATCTCAGAGCAAACGCATGGTCTGACTCCATCTTGCTAGGCCCCAGCCTGTCTCCACATGGTTGAGGACGCCATTTTGTAAAAAGCACATGGTTGGGAGTTTGCAGATTCTTCACAACTACTTTGATTTTAACACAGCTGCTATTGTGCAATCTTTTGTGCCAAATTAATGCACCCAAAGCCACAAATTTAAAACAGCAGTCATCATCAACAATGGTACAGTGCAAAATTTGTGACAAGTTAGTGAGAAGGGGAAAGGAGGGAACACACCTTGGCACAACCGCCCTGATAACACACATGAAACACAGACATCATGACAATTACTCCAAACATCTTGAAGCCAAACACCCATTACAGAAATCTAGCACCTCTGTTACTGTACCCCCTGACTCTCCAGAAAGGTGGAGATCAAAGAGGAGGAAGAATAAAGAAACCCAGACAGACACTGGCAGTTCCATGATGAGTGAAACAACTAGCTCACCATCAATATCACCTTCTTCCTCTAGGGTAACAAGTACATCTCCTGCCAATCCACCTCATTCATCGTTACCTCTCCCTCCAAATGCTAGCCACTCTGTTAATGTTAGGATATGGCAGTTCATCTCTACCCATTGCACACTGTGTGGTGCACTGACTACACATGCCAGTCTGATGGAGGAGAATCAATACCAGGTCATCAGGTGGCAACTGAGGAGATTCCATCCCACAGAATATGCTAGGATTCTGGCAGGGAGGGTTCATCATTACTATTAAACTGTCAGCAAGTTGTCATGTGTCCTTAGCGGGGTCTGGACAAGGGGTACAGGGAAAGTGGCAGTACTTGGTTTTGGTTGTCATTGTGTTTGTATACAGCTGTGCCCCCAGATGTTATTTACCACACACACACCGTGCACATTGCAGTTGCTGATGGAAGCCACAGTTTCTGTTCTCAAGGGAAAAGTATATATTCTAATAACAACACACCCATGATGATTTTGGAGGAGTGGCAGGTGGAGAAGATTTAATGGTCAATGTGTTCTTTTCTCCACATATACTGGGGGCTACTTATTCTTCTGCTACTGCCTCAGGCTCATCACTGGAGCCAGTCGTGGAAAGTGGAACTGTCATCATCCATCTTCCATGTTACTGCTATTGTTGATCCCATTCCCTTTCAGCTGCCTAATCATCCTGCTGCTTAAACAACTCAGCAGCAGCAGTACAAACAGCAGTTGTAACTCATGAGGACATTTGACAATGGCCACTGGCCAACATGACCTCCTGGCATTAGGCCAGTAGGGCATTTTTATTTTTTTCTCAGGGCTTGTGTTTTGAAAAAAAAAAATAAAAGAAAAAAATTAGTCCTACAAAAAAATTTTGGGGGGTTTGTTTCTAACAAGCCTAAGTCCTACAAATCAGTGTTTCCTTAGGGCTTGTGCCAAACAAGCTTAAGTCCTACAAATCAATGTTTCTTCAGGGCTTGGGCCTCTAACAACAAATCAAACAAATCATCCTCTACAAAATACTCTATCAAGTCAAGTATCAGTCCACCCCAGTGGCAGCTTATGTCAGGGGGTTCCTGTCTCTGTCACTTTAAATACAAATGTCTTATTTTATTTTATTGATTTCTTTTTTTATTAACTGCCCCCCCAATAGCAGTCAAGAAAGCCCCCCAAAACAAATTCCTTGTTCAAATGATTCATTCATTCACCAACAGAGAGTCCTTTATACTATGTCTTATGGTTTTTATTTTATTTAGGATTTCTTTTTTATTAAGTGCCCCCCGGTCCCAGTAAGCAACCCCCCAAAAACATTCCCTGTTCAACTGATTCTTTCCCCACACCCCACCAACACAGACACCCTCATGCCCCTTTTATACAATGCCTTTGGGAAATAAAATATTATTTGTAATGTGTTGTGTGTAACTTCTATGTTCCCATTGATTTCAATGGGCGAAAAAAGCAGATAATCTGAACTTTTCATGGGAAATTTTTCACCAAGCAGAAAGTACCATACTTCACCAATTTTAGTTTGAGGCGGAAAGTTTCGCCCATCCCTAATTATCAGCAGACACAAAACCAGCTTTTAAGGAGCAGACTACAAGCCATTCCTCTATCACCTGCTCTAGTTTACCTAAAACCCTTACACCTTTGTGGGACTGTCTCTCAAAACTCTACCTGCACAAGGTGGCACACCAATGGTATAGGCTAACCTGCTGCTGGTGTTGCCGCCTTTTAATCAAACTGCCAGAATGAGAAGCATGATTACTGGCTGTCACCTGATGCTGTAAGCTAGTGTTGCATATTGTTGGTGGTGGGAGGGAAATTCAGTGAGCAGTCATGGTCATATAGTCTGTGCTCTTCCCACTTATCCATCCACTATCTGTTGCCAGGTGGATTTTCTTGCCATAAGCACTTCTAAGCCCTTTGCCCACCACACTAACCACCTGCTTGTGCAATTCAGACATCCTGGAAAAATAACTGCGGCTTGGGATATGCCAGCATGGAGCGACACATGACATCAGGTCTCTGAAACCTCAGTTTTCTACAAAAGAATACAGCAGCATGTCCACTGCCAACATCTTGACAACCTTGCCATTCCACAGGGGTACTGTGAGATTGATTTTGTGACGTTTTTGACTCCTTTCCAGGAACTCAGTCAGTGTGGGCTGTCAGGACATGGTAGAAGAACTCTGGAACCTTATTGCTTGAACAACATGACTAGAAGAGGTGGTAGAGGTAGAAGCAGCATGTGTGGGCAGTCTATTAATCTTGCCATCTCATACAGCAAAGCCAAACATTATAATCCTCTGCAT
This sequence comes from Rhinophrynus dorsalis, assembly GCA_037306005.1. Taxonomy (NCBI): domain Eukaryota; kingdom Metazoa; phylum Chordata; class Amphibia; order Anura; family Rhinophrynidae; genus Rhinophrynus; species Rhinophrynus dorsalis. The sequence goes on from CM074724.1 coordinate 131,863,896, forward strand.
CAGGAGCCGTAGGTGTTATTTGTAATGAACTAACTGTTGGCAGTAGCACACTCTCTGACACATAAATAACTTTACTACTTCTTTTTTCTGCCCCAGAGCTCTGAGAACTTTTTGGATTGCTTCTGCAGCTGCTAGTTGCAGCACCTTTGACCTCCTTATAGTGTGTCTTCCAGTCAGACCTGTGGTTGTGCTTCAGGTGGGATCTCATAAAGGAGATGCCTAGGTGTGAGCCTGCTTCCCCCCTGCTCATGTGCTTTTAGCACAGACAACAGATAGCAACATGCTTAGCTTTTGGATCCTGAGTGAAGTATCTCTATACTATGGACTTCATAGACTGAGGGGTTCCTGAGGTACTGCTACTACTGCTGGGGCTAGATGTTGATGCAGTTACTGCTACTATTACTAGGTGTCAAAGGTGCAACACTTCCAGCAGCAGCAGCAGAGGCACTTGTCATATCTAACATTGTGGCTGTTAATAACATGTGTTGCTGTTGTTGTTGCTGCTGGGTACTCAACACAGGTGTGTGTGACTGAGTGGGACTTGGACTTGGAGGAGGCGATGATGATGACCAATAGGGTACAAAGCACAAAAACAGAAGAACACACTTAGCGTTGTGTTTTGTTTTCTCCTTTTTCCTTGTGTGTCTATGTGGGATACACTCTGGTGCTGCAGCTTCTTACAGTGTAAGGGTAGTACTCCTCCACTCACATTTTTCCTAGGATACAAAGCACAAAAACAGAAGAACGCAATGCCGCCTCTATGTGTAATACTTTAGAACTCTGGACTCTAACCCACCAATTGTTTGGTACTTAATAGAGGGAGAGGCTTTATCTTGCCTCTACATATGAAACGAGCACTGGTTTTGCCCCAGGCTAGCAATACTCCCGGATTGTGCCTCAGTTACAATTGTATTAGCATTAGAAATAAAAATTTCAATAGGTGGAAAGTATAATAAAAATGTATTTATTATAACTTAAATGTATTCCATATATGATCCTACTCGCTTTGTAACACTTTCATCGGTTCTTCAGATTTTAGTTTAAAAAGCCATCTTATATACATAGTAACCAAAAATGTATTGTTCATTGATTAGGAAACAATACCTTAGAGCACCTATTCACAGCCTTAAGGTCCCTATCTCCACCTGAACGTCCATCATACTCATCGGACCATCAGACAGAAGCAATAGGAACCGACTGGTAGTGCTTGTGTGTCAAGCCTCTCCTTCATATCAACTCCATATGTATTTATTTTAACTAATATATATATATTATATTATATATATATCTATTAAAAATATATATATATATATATATATATATATATATCTAAGACTCTGAAGTGTATATATAATCTATGTATAAATATTACTACAAATCTTTTTTTATAAAAGACCAATAATGATAACAATAAAAATACAAATATCATCTTTTGTATCTTAAAATGTACATACCCAGTAAGTGTTTGTACAATATCATATCTAATATCTGTATGTGAAAGTATTAAAAAAACAGAGCAAATCAACTTGAAGATCAGATATATATGGGAATCGGAAGATGAGAATCATCCTAGACATTGTAAATCTATGTCTTCATTTAAACCTACTGGGGACTTAGTGTTTAATTTAAATATCCAGAATGCCTCTCTGCTTCTGATCCTACTCATACGATTAGAGACAGTAGCGTCTATTCTCTCTATTCCCATAGTTTTAAAACCTTTTAATACACCTTTAACACAATTTGTAAAATGACGTGGAACACTATGATCACATCTATTATTCTATGCTCTCCTAATCTCTCGCTTAAGCTGCAAGTACTTCTCCCAATATACTTCATGCCACAGTTACACATTATCATACATATTACATATTGTGTTCCGCAATTTATAAATTGCTCAATTTTATATGAGTGTGAATTATCAAAATTTCTAATTTTTTGGCTTTATGTAGCATATGGGCACAACTTAAGCATTTATTGAGGTTGCATCTGTAATTCCCCACATCTGTCAAGGTGTTAAAGAAGTTATAAGTTGTTTTTTTTCATTTCTTTTAGTTTAGTAGGGCAACATAATTCCAAAAGTTTTTATTTCTTTTATAAATAACCATCAGTTTCTCCCCTAGTTGTCCTTTTAAAGGGGGATCCAACTGTAAAATGCTCCAATATTTTTCAAAAACGTTCTTGATGTCCATTATATTGCATGACCAGGGAAATATTTTTCACACCCTCACCAAAGACATTGCCTTTGTTTACTTTAGGCTTTTTTAGAATTTCTATCCAAGGATGCTGCCCTTTCTGTTGCTTGTTCTATTAAATTAGGATTATATCCCCTCTCCAATAGTTAAAAAAGACAAAAAACAACGCAAAAGGTCTCCTATAAGTATAGTATTATTCAACTCACCTTTTCCTTCGCCCTCACCATGTGCTCTTAAAGAAAGGTACTCACTTGCATGAGAGGTTATAGACTGCCCCAGGATGGTTTACACCTCTCAGCCCTGCAGGACTATTCCACGGATATCCCCTTCTGGTGAATCTTCTTTGGTGGGGTCACCTTCCCCTCTCACAGGACACGGTCTCCTCCACCAGACTGTAAGATTCTACCACTACAGCAACTAGATGTAATTAACATATATCCTTTTAATATAATAATAAAAATGGAGCACGGGCTCAAGGTAATTTAGGATATTTATTCCAAAATATCGATGAATTAATATGAAATTATTTAAGATATGATAGCAATTGCTAATAACAACAAATAAAAACAGTAATAATGCTCTATGCATTTCATAAGCCCTGCTTACTTTCTCAAGAGCCTCAAAGGCCTCGGAGAACTTTTTCACTTTTTTTTTACTTTTGTTACAGTGTGTATCTTTTGGGGTCCCCATTCATAATACACCTGCATAGGATTCTCAGAATCATCATTGATGTCATCCGCATCTTTTGACGGACTATTTGTGCGGTCAAAATAAGAAATTAATACTATATATTCTAATAGAAGAATTTCTTTTGGCGTCATCTCAGGGGTGACGCTAGAAGTAGTGCCACTCATTGAGATATATATATATTTTTTTTTATTATTTGTTTATTGAGTCAAGAGCAGTGTCATAACAAGCATAGAACTATAACTAATGATTGAAAATCACAAGGTACAGCAAGAACCTTAAGACATAGACTGGCTGGTTGAACAAGTACAGTTTACAGGTCATATTTGCCAGATACCGCAAGTGCCTCATAATTTTGCTCGTAAAAAAAACTGTGAAGAGAATAGAAAAAAGCATGTGTGAGGAAAAGTGAAAGAAGAGAAAACAGAAGAAACAGAAATTAACAAAAGGCATGTAGACGAAATGGAAAGAGAGGAGGACAAAGATGTTCTACAGCATGAAGGGTGGGGAAAGAGGGTGGGAGAGGAATGGAAGGAAGGGATGGGTAGGAGGGGGAAAAAAAGGAGGGGAATCAAGCGCTCTGGATGGGAATGTGGTTCAAGAATTCTCCAAATCACATGGATGAAGACTGAGTCGCCTTACCAATATCAAGGACGCTCCAACGATAGATTATTGGGGAATGTGAAGAAGGATCAAGACCCCTACAGAGTAGAGTTAGTTTATGATATAGGAACAACTCCCTGACTTTGGAATGCCACTCCCTCATAGTAGGCGGACTGACATCTCTCCAGAGCATAGGAATAAGAGCTTTTGTGGCCCAAATCATAAGCATGGCCAAAGATCTCTTGGGAAAAGGTAGAGATGGAATTTCTGAGAAGAAAAGGATTGGAAGCGGGTCCCTGCTAAGGTTGATCATGAGAAAATCATTAATAGCGGATATGCACTGATCCCAATAGAGGGTTATTAGAGGGCAGAACCACCAAACGTGAAGATAAGTACCTCTCTCTTTTAGATTCCTCCAGTACAGAGAGCCGTTCGACGAAGCTATCTTGTGCAACCTCGAGGGTGTGAAATACCAGCAGTATAAAAATTTATAATTAATTTCTAAAATGCGGGAGGATATGGAAGAAGATGCATGGGATTTCCAAATGATACCCCATTAATCAGGAGAAATGGAAAAACCCAGCTCGCGTTTCCAAGTTTGAGTATAGGGCGGGGGTGGAGCAGATACACAAGTCAGAAAAATAGAGTAGATCCGACCAAGATAACCTCTATTCAGGGATTTCTCAGTACAAAGAAGCTCAAAAGGTGTGAATGGTCGAGTTGCAGCTTTCCTTTTCTTGGGTTGAGAGATGAAATGCTTCATTTGTAAGAAACGCCAAATTTCACTCAGAGGTAAATCAAGCCTGTTCTGAAAGAAGGGGAGATCATGGAGTACAGAGGCATTGTAAAAGTTCTAGTAAAGAAAAGCAGATGATCTCGACCAGAGGGGAAAGGAATCAGAAAAAAGTGAGGTAGAGGTTTCTTGAGAATAAAACACTCTCGAGAGTGGGGAAGGTGTCGACCCCAGATTGTGTGTATGAGTCCACCTCGACCAGATTGTCAATACATTAAAGATTACAGGGTGAAATCTGAGCAACGAGGGTCTATCCAGGGGATGAAGAAAAACTTCTGCGACAACATCACCATTACATGGGAAAGATCTCTCAATTTGCACCCAGCTTTTAGAATCTTGAATTTTGAACCAATCAGGTATCAAAGATAATACAGAGGCCACATAATAAAGTTTCAGGTCAGGGACACCTAAGCCCCCATTGGATTTTGGTCGCTGAAGAGTCTAGTGCTTAATTTGCGGTCTATGGTAATGCCAAAGAAACACGTTAGAACTGTGGAGTAGGTCAGAAAAAAAAACTTCAGGTAAATGGATAGCGAGGGTTTGGAAGTAATAAAGAAGTCGATGAAGGATGGTCATTTTTAGCACACCTATACATCCTATCCAAGACAAGTAAAGTGTATCCCATTTTTTGAGTTCCCTTTTAACAGAAGATAGTAACGGTGGTCAACCGTATACCTAGATAATTCATGAAGTTTCTAGTCCATTTAAATGGGAAGGACATTTGAAGGAAACCGAGGGCACCTGGAGGAACACCTATAGGCACTGCCTCAGATATGGCAAGATTAATTTTGAAGTCTGAAAAAGATGAGAAGGTTTGAAATTCTGACATTAAAGTCGGCATGGAGGACAGAGGCTAGTGTAATAGATACTACTATGTCATCTGCAAACATTGAGCGTTTGAATTCTCGATGAACAATCGTTACACCCCGGATATCTGCATTCAGACTAATACGTTGGGCCAAAGTTTCCATAGTTACCACAAATAGTAGCGGCAAGAGGGGGCAACCCTGCCATGTTCCATTCGTAATTTCAAAGGGCGTAGATGTGCTGCTCATGCTACTGCTAACACTATTGCTGTGCCTGTTGTCAGACACCCTGCCCCTGCTGGCACCAGTACTGTGCCTGCTGTCAGACGTGCTGCCCCTGCTGCCACCAGTACTGTGCCTGCTACCAGTGCTGAACCTGCTGCCACTAGTACTGTGCCTGCTGTCAGACACGCTGCCCATGTTGCCACCAATACTGTGCCTGCTGTCAGATGTGCTCCCCCTGCTGCCACAAGTGTTGTGCCTGCTGCCAGTGCTGAACCTGCTGCCACCAGTGCTGAATCTGCTGCTAGTGTGTCTTGCAATACTAAGGGGGGGGAGAAGATGATGCCAAGTGTGACACTTGCCATCCTCAAGCTAGTGCTAGTACTAATACTACTAAGAAGGTCCAGCAGCTTTTTAGTGTTAGTAGTGAAGAAGGGGGTAATCAATATCCTCATATTACTAGTGACTGTGAGGAGGAAGACTCTGTGGATGAACATGATGTGGTTTGAGTTAGTAGTAGTAACAGTAATTGTGAAGCAGGCAGTGGGACTAATGTTAGGGGAGTGTTAGGGCAAGCATTTGAGAGCATCCAGACTAGTGGTCAAGGGAGCCCACACCATTCCTCTGATGTTTGAGAAACTGTGGTGGAAGAGACATTGATGGCCTTTTTAGCAGAAACTGAGAAGGAATGGGAGACAGGGATGAGGATGGGCATCACCACCACCACTAGCAGTGAGATTTTGGAATTTGAGAAATTTGCAACTTCTCTAATTCCTATTGCTGCTGAAATGCAAGAGCAGCAGGATGCTGAGGAGCAAGCTAGTGTGCCACAGACTACCGTTGACACAGTTGGAATGGGGGTCAACAAGTGATGCGGGACTAGGACAGGTTCCACTTGCCAGCTCCAGCAATACTCCTGGTCCTTGTTGCAGAATCTGAGGCAGTAGCAGCAACAGTAGTAACATTATCTGCTGCCACACACAGTGAAGGGGAATGTTGAAAACAAGAAGAAAGAGGCCATTCTTCTCAACTTCTTCCACCTTTTCCCTCTCCCCTGAAGTCATGGATGTGGGACTATTTTTCTTTTGGGGCAGGCACAGTGCAGTCATCACCAACGGCATTGTGCACAATTTGTGACAAGTCAGTGAGAAGAGGAAACGATGGTGCACACCTTGGTACAAGCACCCTGATATCACAAATGAAACACATTTATGTCAAACATCTTAAAACCAAATACCAACCACAGAAATCAGGCACCATTGTTGCTGTATCCCCTGACTCTTCAGAAAGGCAACAAGAGGCAAGGCAAAGATCAAAGAGGAGGGAGAGTAGAGAAACCCTGGCAGAGACTGGACGTTCCATGACGAGCAAAACAACTAGCTCGCCATCACCATCACCTTCTAAGGTAATTACATCTTGTGCCAATCCACCTCGTTCATCATTACCTCCCCCACCAAATGATAGCCACTCTGTTGATGTTAGGATGTAGCAGTTTGTGTCCACCCATTGCACTCTGTGTGGGGCACCGACTACACATGGAAGCGTGGTGGAGGAACATCGCAACCAGGGCATCAATTGGCATCTGAGGAGATTCCACCCCACAGAATATGCTAACATGGTGGCAGGTAGGGTTCATCATTACTATTAAACTGTCAGCAAGTGGTCATGTGTCCTTAGCAGGGTCTGGACAAGGAGTATTGTAACAGCAGAAGTACTTGGGTTCTAGTGTCATGGTGTTTGGATACAGTTTTGCCCTCAGATGTTATTTACCACACAAACTGTGCACACTGCAGTTGCTGATGAGAGCCATAGTTCCTGCTCTCAAGGGAAAATTTATATTCTAATAACAACACACTCATGATTTTGGAGGAGGGGCAGGTGAAGAAGAATTCTTGGCAAACTTCTTCTTTTCTTCACATAGACTGGGAGGTATTTATTGTACTGCTACTACCTCAGGTGCATCGCTGGAGTTAGTCATGGCAAGTTGAACCTTCATCATCCATCACCCATGTTACTGCTATTCTTGATCCCTTTCCCTTTCAGTTGCTTAATCATCCTGCTGCTTAAACAACTCAGCAGCAGCAGCAAGAACAGCAGTTGCAAATTCCATAATTCTGGACTCAGTCTCAGGAGGACATCTGACAGTGGCCAGTAGCCACTGGCCTACATAACCTGCTGGCACTAGGAGAGTAGGGATTTTTTTTTTTATCAGGGCTTGTTCTTTGGGGAAAAAAACATAGTCCTACAAAAAAATAAACAATTTTTGGTGGTTTATTTCTAACAAACCTTCAAATCAATGCTTCCTTAGGGCTTGTGCCAAACAAGCTTATGTTCTACAAATCAATGTTCCCTCAGGGCTTGGGTCTCTAACAACAAATATAATAAATAATCCTCTACAAAATACTCTATCAAGTAAAGTATCAGTCCACCCCAGTGGCAGCTTATGTCAGGGGGTTCCTGTCTCTATCACTTTACATATACATTTCTTATTTAATTTAATCCTTTTTTACCAGTCAAGAACCCCCCAAAACAAAATCCCTGTTCAACTGATTCATTCTCCAGACTCCACCAACACAGGTACCCTCCTCAGACCCCTTTTATACAACGTCTTATATTGTTTTTTAATTGTATTTAGGATTTATTTTTTTATTAACTGCCCCCCCAATCCCAGGAAACAACCCCCCAAAAAAATTCCCTATTCAACTGATTCCTTCACCACACCCCACAAACCCAGGCACCCTCATGCCCTGTTTATACTATGCCTTTGGGAAATAAAATAATATTTGTTAAGCTTTGTGTGTAAATTCAATGTTCCCATTGATTTTAATGGAATGAGCTAGATGAAAAAAGAGCAAAATCTGCACTTTTTTGTGGGAAATTATTTGCAAAGTGGGAAGTGCCATTATTCCCAATTCCACCCATCCCTACACCCCATGGCATTTTCTAGATGGAGCATTATCTTGAAGAAGGCAGAATTGTTGCCTAGCAGTAGTGTTGAGCGAGCATGCTCGGCCGATGCTCGGATCGGCTCGAGCATCGCTCTGCTCGGCACATGGCGGTACTCGTACGAGTACCGCATGTGCTCGCCCGCCATGTTCGGGTCTCCTCCCCGCACGTTTTGCGGCTGCTGCGCAGCCAATAAACGTGCAGGGAGGCTCTGACATCGGTGTAATGCCAGCAGCCATGTTGGCTGCTGGCATTACACTGATTGGCTGGCCAGAACCCGTGGTCAGGTGCTGTATAGCACCTGACCATCGAGTTCGGCTCAGTCTTAGCCAGGGAGAGCTGAGGATAGGAAGGGAAAGGCAGTGTAGGGAGGAAAAAAACCAAACTTGTGAAAAAAAAGAACCAAAAGTCCTTTTTAGGACTACTGTGTGTGGGGGCAGCAGGTTATTTTGTGTGGGGGGGAAAAAAACAAAAAAAAAAAAAAAAAAATATTCTGTTTAGTGTGCAAAGTTGCAGATTAGAGCACATTCTGTTTAGTGTGCACAGTTGCAGATTAGAGCACATTCTGTTTAGTGTGCAAAGTTGCAGATTAGAGCACATTCTGTTTAGTGTGCAAAGTTGCAGATTAGAGCACATTCTGTTTAGTGTGCAAAGTTGCAGATTAGAGCACATTCTGTTTAGTGTGCAAAGTTGCAGATTAGAGCACATTCTGTTAAGTCTTCAAACTAAAATATCAAAGTCACATATTTCATTCAGTGTGCGTCGCCGCAGTTTAGCAGCACATTCTGTGTACTGTGCAGAGTTGCAGAATAGGAAGAAATACTGTTAAGTCTTCAAACTAAAATATCAAAGTCACATATTCCATTCAGTGTGCTTCGCCGCAGTTTAGCAGCACATTCTGTGTAGTGTGCAGAGTTGCAGAATAGTAAGAAATACTGTTAAGTTTTCAAACTCAAATATTAAAGTCACATATTCCATTCAGTGTGTGTCACCGCCGTTTAGCAGCCTATTCTGTGTACTCTGCAGAGTTGCAGAATAGTAAGAAATACTGTTAAGTTTTCAAACTCAAATATTAAAGTCACATATTCCATTCAGTGTGTTTCACCGCCGTTTAGCAGCCTATTCTGTGTACTCTGCACAGTTGCAGAATAGTAAGAAATACTGTTAAGTTTTCAAACTCAAATATTAAAGTCACATATTCCATTCAGTGTGTTTCACCGCCGTTTAGCAGCCTATTCTGTGTACTCTGCACAGTTGCAGAATAGTAAGAAATACTGTTAAGTTTTCAAACTCAAATATTAAAGTCACATATTCCATTCAGTGTGTTTCACCGCCGTTTAGCAGCCTATTCTGTGTACTCTGCAGAGTTGCAGAATAGTAAGAAATACTGTTAAGTTTTCAAACTCAAATATTAAAGTCACATATTCCATTCAGTGTGTGTCACCGCCGTTTAGCAGCCTATTCTGTGTACTCTGCACAGTTGCAGAATAGTAAGAAATACTGTTAAGTTTTCAAACTCAAATATTAAAGTCACATATTCCATTCAGTGTGTGTCACCGCCGTTTAGCAGCCTATTCTGTGTACTCTGCAGAGTTGCAGAATAGGAAGAAATACTGTTAAGTTTTCAAACTCAAATATTAAAGTCACATATTCCATTCAGTGTGTGTCACCGCCGTTTAGCAGCCTATTCTGTGTACTCTGCAGAGTTGCAGAATAGGAAGAAATACTGTTAAGTTTTCAAACTCAAATATTAAAGTCACATATTCCATTCAGTGTGTATCACCGCCGTTTAGCAGCCTATTCTGTGTACTCTGCACAGTTGCAGAATAGGAAGAAATACTGTTAAGTTTTCAAACTCAAATATTAAAGTCACATATTCCATTCAGTGTGTTTCACCGCCGTTTAGCAGCCTATTCTGTGTACTCTGCACAGTTGCAGAATAGTAAGAAATACTGTTAAGTTTTCAAACTCAAATATTAAAGTCACATATTCCATTCAGTGTGTGTCACCGACGTTTAGCAGCCTATTCTGTGTACTCTGCAGAGTTGCAGAATAGGAAGAAATACTGTTAAGTTTTCAAACTCAAATATTAAAGTCACATATTCCATTCAGTGTGTGTCACCGCCGTTTAGCAGCCTATTCTGTGTACTCTACAGAGTTGCAGAATACTAAGAAATACTGTTAAGTTTTCAAACTCAAATATTAAAGTCACATATTCCATTCAGTGTGTTTCACCGCCATTTAGCAGCCTATTCTGTGTACTCTGCAGAGTTGCAGAATAGTAAGAAATACTGTTAAGTTTTCAAACTCAAATATTAAAGTCACATATTCCATTCAGTGTGTGTCACCGCCGTTTAGCAGCCTATTCTGTGTACTCTGCAGAGTTGCAGAATAGTAAGAAATACTGTTAAGTTTTCAAACTCAAATATTAAAGTCACATATTCCATTCAGTGTGTGTCACCGCCGTTTAGCAGCCTATTCTGTGTACTCTGCACAGTTGCAGAATACTAAGAAATAGTGTTAAGTTTTCAAACTCAAATATTAAAGTCACATATTCCATTCAGTGTGTTTCACCGCCGTTTAGCAGCCTATTCTGTGTACTCTGCACAGTTGCAGAATAGTAAGAAATACTGTTAAGTTTTCAAACTCAAATATTAAAGTCACATATTCTGTGTAAGATGAAGAAGGCGGGTAAAAAGGGACGGGGAAGTGGACGTGATCCTGAAAGTTCAGGGCGCGGGTCAGGACGCGGAGAAACTGTGCCTGGTGCCAGAGCACAAGAAAGAAAGACATCCACCATACCTAGCTTCATGTGTAATTTTACAGGGCGTCGCAGGACATCACTCTCGAGGTCCGACCACTGCGAACAGGTGGTCGGTTGGATGACAGCTGATACTGCTTCCAGTCGGTTAAGCACCACCCTGTCTTCCACCAAGTCCACTCTCAGTAGCCAAGAGTCTGGTCAAAATAATCCTCACTCTGATCATCCTTCCTCCCACCATACACGGTCTGGTCAAAGAAGTGATCCCACACTGGGATATAGTGAGGAGCTCGTCTCATCACCAATCCTTCATTTGACCCTCTCTCCAAGCACGCTTGCAGAGGAACATGACATTTTGTGCCCTGATTCACAACCTCTAGAGGCTACCCAATCACAAGAAGATGACAGATGTGAACGGCATTTAAGGTCAAAGGAAGTAGTGGATGATGATGATGATGATGAGACACAGTTGCCATTAAATCAACCACTATTTCCGTCTCAAGACCTTGTTGAGGAGAATGTTATACAGTTGTCAATGACAGAGTATGTGGTGGGATCAAGACTTGAGGAGGATGATCAGAGTGAGGAAGTGGAGGAGGACTTGGTGGACGATGAGGTGACTGACCCCACCTGGGAAGGTGTAGAGCCGAGCGATGACAGCAGTCCTGAGGGTGAGCCATCTGCAGCACCGCAACAGGCTGGAAGAGGCAGTGGTGTGGCTACAGAAAGAAGGCGGACCGCACCAAACCGGCCCGCAAATGTTCCACGGAGCACCCCCTTGCGTAAATCTCCCTTGCCAAAGGGTAGGTGTTCCGCGGTATGGCGTTTTTTTAAGGAAAGTGCGGACGACAAAAGAATTGTAGTTTGCAACCTGTGCCACACCAGAATGAGCCGAGGCATGAACACTAGAAACCTCACCACCACCAGCATGATCCGACACATGGCATCCAAGCACCGTAGTAAGTGGGAGGAACGCCTGGATCGCCCATCTGTGTCTGCAGGCCACACCACTGCCTCCTCTTCCCCTGTTTTCGGTGCCGGCCAATCGCCTGTCGAAGGCGCAGGCCCGCATACCTCCCGCCCTGCACCTGTACCATCTGAAGCACCATCAGCGACCACATCCACTTCCCTGTCCCAGCACAGCGTCCAAATGTCATTACCCCAGGCATTTGAGCGCAAGAGAAAGTACCCAGCCACCCACCCACAGGCCATAGCACTAACCTCACACCTTTCAAAATTACTGGCCATCGAAATGCTGCCATTTAGGCTTGTGGACACTGAGTCCTTCCGCAGCCTGATGGCAGCAGCTGTCCCTCGGTACGCGGTCCCCAGCCGCCACTACTTTTCCCGGTGTGCCATCCCCGCATTACACCACCATGTGTCCCGTAACATCACCCGTGCCCTGACCAACGCAGTTACTGGGAAGGTCCACTTAACGACTGACACATGGACAAGTGCTTGTGGCCAGGGACGCTACATTTCCCTGACGGCACACTGGGTGAATGTCGTGGAGGCTGGGAGCGACTCGGACCCTGGGATGGCACGGGTGCTACCCACGCCGAGGATTGCGGGCCCTACCTCCATCAGGGTTTCCGCCAGCACCTACGTTATTGGCTCCTCCTCCTCCGTTTCCACCTCCGAATTCTCCACACGCAGCGCCACTCCCCCATCAGCCAGTAGCTGGAAGCAGTGTAGCACTGCAGTGGGGAAGCGTCAACAGGCCGTGCTGAAGCTGATCTGCCTTGGGGACAAACAGCACACGGCCTCAGAGCTGTTGCAGGGGATTAGTCACCAGACCGAGCAATGGCTCTCGCCACTCAACCTGCAACCAGGCATGGTTGTGTGTGATAATGGGCGTAACTTGGTGGCGGCTTTGGAGCTCGGCAAGCTCACACACGTACCATGCCTAGCGCATGTATTTAATTTAGTGGTTCAGCGATTTCTAAAAACCTACCCCAATGTGCATGATCTCTTGACCAAGGTGCGCCGCGTGTGTGCACATTTCCGTAAGTCATCTACAGCTTCGGCCGGCCTGTTGAAGCTGCAGCAGCGCTTACAATTACCAGCTCACCGGCTGCTGTGTGACGTGAGCACGCGCTGGAACTCCACCTTCCACATGTTGGCCCGGCTTTGTGAGCAGCAGAGGGCAGTAGTGGAGTACCAGCTGTTACACGGTCGTCGCCTCTCCGTTCAACTTCCTGTAATCAGAAGTGAGGAGTGGGAATGGATGTCAGACCTCTGCGAGGTTTTACGCAATTTTGAGGAATCGACACAGATGGTGAGCGGCGATAACGCTATTATCAGTGTAACCATCCCACTTCTGTGTCTACTGAAACGCTCGCTGCTCACAATTAAAACCGACGCTTTGCATGTGGAAGAGGTGGAAATGGGGGAGGAAGAGCTTACACAAGGTGATAGCCAGAGCACCCTCACTTCGTCTTCTCAGCGACAATTGGAGGAGGCGGAGGAGGAGGAGGAGGAGGAGGAGGAGGAAGACACGGTTGCCTCCGCTACAGAGGGTAGCCATGGAACTTTAGTTCCATCTCTTCAGCGTGGGTGGGCAGAAGAGGAGGAAGAGGATGAGGATATTGAGAGTCATCCTCCTGGTGAGGACAGCGAAATCTTGACTGTTGGTACTCTGGCACACATGGCTGACTTTATGTTAGGCTGCCTTTCCCGTGACCCACGCGTTATACGCATTTTAAACAACACGGATTACTGGGTGTTCACCCTTCTGGACCCCCGCTACAAAGAGAATTTCTCATCTCTCATTCCTCCGGTGGAGAGGACAAGCAAAATGGTGCAATACCAGAAGGTTCTTGTTGAAAAATTGCTCCAAAATTTTCCATCTGACAACGCTGGCGGCAGAGTACGTGCTACCTTGGCCAACAGAGAAGGGGAGAAAAGGGGAGCACACAGCAGTTCCGAGAAAGGCAGGGCAACACTCTCCAAGGCGTGGGACACCTTCATGACACCCCGCCAGCACCCTCACCCTGATGCGCAGCCTAGTGTCACAAGGAGGGAAAAGTTTTGGAAGATGGTGAAGGAGTACGTAGCAGACCGTGTCAGCGTCCTCAATGATCCCTCTGTGCCTTACAACTACTGGGTGTCCAAGCTGGACACGTGGTATGAACTGGCACTCTACGCCTTGGAGGTGCTGGCCTGCCCTGCCGCCAGCGTTCTGTCTGAGCGGGTATTTAGTGCTGCTGGTGGCATCATAACAGATAAGCGTATCCGCCTTTCCACCGACAATGCTGATAGGTTGACACTTATAAAAATGAACAAGGCCTGGATTTCCCCTGACTTCTCCACTCCACTGGAGGAAAGCCCCGGGGGAACATAAACTCACTTTATATATGTTATTTACAATGATGGGAATACTCTGTATTCCCATTCACCCCTTCCACCCAAAAAACGGGTATATGGTTGACTCTTAATCTTCTCATCCTCCTCCTCCTCTTCCATATGCCCTGGGATATAATTTTTATATAGGGCCAGCTCACCAGCGGGCCCTGTGATATAATTTTTATATAGGGCCAGCTCACCAGCGGGCCCTGTGATATAATTTTTATATAGGGCCAGCTCACCAGCGGGCCCTGTTTGACAATTTTTATATAGGTCAGCTCACCAGCGGGCCTTCTCATATAATGTTTTATTGGGTCAGCTCTCTAGCGGGCCCTCTCATATAATGTTTTAGAGCGTCAGCTCACTAGCGGGCCTTCGCATATAATGTTTAGGATGGTCAGCTCTGCAGCAGACCCTCACCCATAATGTTTTAGATGGTCAGCTCAGCGCACGTTTCCCTCTTAATCATGGCCTCAGTTCTGAAAATCAAGGAAATTTTTGGGAGAATTTGCCTCTGCGCACGTTTCCCTCTTAATCATGGCCTCAGTTCTGAAAATCAAGGAAATTTTTGGGAGAATTTGCCTCTGCGCACGTTTCCCTCTTAATCATGGCCTCAGTTCTGAAAATCAAGGAAATTTTTGGGAGAATTTGCCTCTGCGCACGTTTCCCTCTTAATCATGGCCTCAGTTCTGAAAATCAAGGAAATTTTTGGGAGAATTTGCAGATGATATACAAGTAAATATACAGCAAATACTGTTTGGTAACAATTTTTCGCCTAAAGTCGTTTTTATTTTCCTTTTTGTGTGTTTTACGGTCAGTCTGTAAAAATGGCGTACTACGGGCGAAAGATCGTTCCCAGCAGCGATGTTGGAGTCCAAGATGCATCCAGACATCCTCCCTATGCTGTCCCTGAACCATTTCTGTGGTGTTTCCATCCTTTTCTGCCATTTTCCTATGGACCAGGCACCCTCCCCTCATCAGAGCAGGGGGTGCCTGGTGTAATGCTCGAGTCCTCCCATTGACTTCAATGGGGCTCGGGTGCTCGGCCGAGCACTCGAGCCTCAGGGGGTGCTCGGTCAGAGCACCCGAACACCCGAGCATTGGGGTGCTCGCTCATCACTACCTAGCAGCAATAATACCAGCACCACCAGGAGCACAGATCAGCTGCCTGTGTCTGCTGCTAGTGTTGCCAGTCTGCCTTCTTCAGGTCTACAAGAAATGACAGCCAAATCATACACTGACAGGCAGTATAACATACTGAAGGGAATACAGAGTGAAATGTAGGCGACAAACCATATACAAGGGAATGCCAAATAACAGGGGCTCACGAATAGGGCCAACAGCACTCAAGAGGCTAAAACACCAGAAATGTTCATTCTTCATGCTTCCTTTGCAATTAAATAAGTCAAGTCTACCTTCATAGGTTTTATTGTGCTGTAAAAAAACAAACTCATGCACTGGACAAACCATGAAGGAGGAAGCCAGTAATAGGAGCCTGTCTAAAAGGTGATTATACAGTCCCATAAACCAAGTGATAAAAAAAGAAGGGTAACTAAGCGAGCTGTGTACTTGCATTCTCCTCCTTCTTATGAGGTCACTTTAAAATGAAGTCAACAGGCAGATGTAAAGTAGAAGGGAGGAGAGATTTTCTGCCTCAGAAACCTTTTTGAAGTGCCCTGCCTTCCTGGAGGAAGAGGAGGAGGAGACTTTATACCATGGGTCCTGTGTTCTACATTGAATGACAGAAAAATGTAAAAATGGTGAAGCATTACATTTTTAATAGCTAATACAATGCTAATTGAACTTGTATTGTTTTGAAGTATATTTTATATTATTTGGTATAAATAAATCCTCACGAAATATGGGAAGTGCTGCTTTTCACATTTTGGGTTTTGAGACAAATTGTTTTCCCCATCCCTAATAAATATATATAATTTTCTGTTGAATATGTGTAGGGATGTGAATTAAAGAGACAGCATCACATAAAAATTAAAATAGTTTATATCCATCTTGTGTAATAATATCCAGCATTTGCACAGATCTTTCTTTGGTTCCATAGCCATAAAGTGTATCACAAACAGATACTTACTATGAATATGTTGGCAGCCAAGGATAGCCAGGAATTCTGATTTAATTAACTAGGTTAATGATAAAACTTATCAAACTTAAAACAAATAATTGCCTAATACTAAAACACAGATTCTTATTTTGCTGTTGTCAATTTACCTCAATTAAGATAAACATGTCACTCATTAAGCTCGTATTAACAAAAATGGATCAGATGATCATCTATGGCTGCCTACATGTCATTATGAAATGCATGTTTTTCGAGGATTTTAAGACTGCTTCATCAAAGTAATATATTGGACAAATGCTGTCTATAAGGACCTTATTTAAGAATTATTTCAATATTAGGTTATACTTAGCCTTGAAATGATAGTGACACTTATAAAATAGTTTTTTGTGTGGGGGTTTCCAAATACAGTATGTAAACTAAGGTTTGTACCACTGCTGAGAGAAGCTACATTTAAAATGTATTGCTGTACAAACTTATATTTTTGTAAAGCAATACCTTTAAACAATCTGTTTTTTTACTATTGTGTTATTCCCTCACAGGTGCTGTTGGGGAAAAAGGAGACAGAGGACTTCGTGGAGAAAAGGGAGATAAAGGAAGCACAGGTACAGGCATGGAAGACGTGTTTCTTTACCAAAATGTATTTATTTAGAAAATGTTTTACCAGGAAGAATACATTGAGATTTCTCTCGTTTTCAAGTATGTCCTGGACAGTTTTCAGTAGAGGGTTGCATATTTATACAAACTGAGAAACATTATATATTACATGTTATTAAATATACATACAAATATTCATACATATGGAAATTTTAAAATTATAAACAGTTACACTCTGTTTTTAGATATAGAGAAGCATTTACTTTTAAAGATTTTAGACTGGGAGCATATTTGATTATTTCAGGCAGATTGTTCCAGGCCTTTGGCGCTCTGAAGGAGAAGGCAGATCTTCCTGCTTCTTTCTTTTATTGTGGTATACGTAGCAAGTTGTTTGCAGTGGAGCGGAGGTTCTACTTAGTATGGAGAGCAGGAGTGAGCAAACTGCTCAGGTAGTGTGGTAGTTTTCCAGAGAAGTGGTTGTGTACTAAGCAAGAAAGGTGAAGGGCACATCTAGATTTGAGTGTTAACCAATTTAGTTCTTTTAACATATCACAGGGATGAGTAGGGTAATTACATTGGAGGCTAAAGCGGCATATTGAATTATACAGGGTGTCAAGTTTACTAAGATGGATTTCTGGCGCTGGAGCATAAACTACATCACCATAGTCTATGACAGGCAGCAACATCTGTTGCACAATACGTTTTCTAACCAGGGGACTTAAACATGATTTGTGTCTAAAAAGAGTACTGATTTTGGGATAAAGCTTGGAGGTTAACTTGTCAATATGATGTCCAAAAGTGAGGTTGGGGTCAAGCCACATACCAAGATATTTGTAGGAGTCCACTGGGGCCAATTTACGATTAGACTCCGTTACAATGGATAGGTGGGTATTGCAGAGATTACGCAGTTTGTGCTTTGTGCCAAATATCATTGTGACAGTTTTGTCTGTGTTTAAGAACAATTTGTTCCTTGCTATCCATCTGTCAACCTCACAGAAATTATGTTGTAATATGGCCTCAAGGTGTGATATGTTTGAGTTTTTAGTATAGAGAATGGTGTCGTCTGCATACATGTGTACTGAAGATGATTTGCAAACCTTGGGCAGATCATTTATAAAAAGAGAAAATAGAAGAGGGCCAAGAATGGAGCCTTGAGGAACTCCACTTGTTACTTTGAGCGGAAGGGAGTCATTGCCAGCAACTGACACATACTGCATTCTGTCTGATAAATAGGATCGGAACCAGTTTAGAGAATTATTACCCAGTCCTGATCTTTGGAGTTTATTTATAAGAATATTATGGTCTACTGTGTCAAAGGCCTTGGCAAAATCTAGGAAAATGGCTCCTGTGAGGTCACCATTTTCCATGCCCGTCTGGATATCGTTGGTTACTTTTAGGAGGGCCGTGTCTGTTGAGTGATATGGTTGAAAGCCTGATTGAAGAGGGGTGAAAAAACTGGTCTGTTGGTAATATTTATTTAGTTGCACGTGTACACATTTCTCTAGGATTTTGGATAAAGTGGGGAGTAGGGATATTGGTCTGTAGTTTGATACTACATTTTTATCCCGACTTTTGTGGATAGGCACAACTCTAGCCACCTTCCAGGATTTGGGCATGTACCCTGTTGCCAAAGAGGTATTAAATAAAGATGCAATCGGTTTGGCCATTACCATAGCACTGAGCTTTAATAGCATTGCTGGTAGTTTGTCAGGGCTAGATTGGCATTTCATTTTTGGATTGAGGAGGTGATCATATATTTCGCTTTCATTTACTGGCATGAAATTTAATTCATTTTAAGAATTGGACCGGGCAACAGGTGCCAGTGAATGTTCTGTAGATGGCTGAACTTCTGAGTTATCGTTGTTTTGTGTAATCAGGGTGGTGGCACATCCAATAAAGTAGCTGTTAAATGCATTGGCTATGGCTGTGGGGCATTGTATTGTTTCATTATCTATGATTATAGTTGATGGGTGAGTATGATTAGGAGGGTTATAGAGGTTTTTAATAACCTTCCAAAAGTTGGCTGGCTTTGAAATGTTACTGTTTAAGTTGTCAGTAAAATATTGTGCTTTTGCTAATTTTGTTTGTTTTGTACATGTATTCCTTAGTTGTCTGTATGCAGTGTGATCATATGCGGAGCTGGTTTGTTTAAATTTTGTCCATAAGGCATCTCTGAGACTGTATAATTGAATCAAGTCAGCTGAGACCCAGGGTAGATGTGCCCCCCTAACCCTGACCTTCCTTAGTGGGGCATGTGTATTACAGACCTGTAAGAATTCAGAGTTAAAGAATTCTATCGCTGAGTCTAGGTCTGGTATTAGCTGTATTCTCTGCCATGAGCAATTTCTTAAATCATTTAGGAAGGACTGAAGATTAAAATTTCTAAATGATCTCGTGAGTATGACTTTGGAACATGACTTGACTGGTTTTATTTTGGGACACAGTAAACTATGGAGTGATCGCTAAACAAATTTGCTAGTACACCTGAGTCTTGGATTCTGCTTGTGCAGGATGAAAGGATCCAGTCTAGTAGAGTATGGTTGGATGTTTTAAGATTTATGCGAGTAGGGGAGGAGATTAGTTGTGATAAGTTCAATGTTTTAAACAATGAACAACATTTTTCATTCCTGGAGTCTATCCAATTAATATTAAAGTCTCCAAGAACCATCAGCTCGCTTTTCTTGTTTTGAGTGGCAATCTCCTTTAGGTGTTGTGCTATGTCTGAAAGGGTATGTGCTGGGGTATTTGGTGGTCTGTAGATGCCTACAATTATAATTTGTTTTGAATATGGAAGACAAATTTTGCCAGCAATGTATTCATAAGAATCAGAGTTATGAGAGTCATTTAGAAGTGTAAAGTTTACTGATTCCTGTATGTATATGATTACCCCTACTCCTCACTTTGCACGGTCTTTTCTAAAGCATTGGCAACAGCAGTAACAGGTATTTTTGGGGATAACCAGGATTCAGTAAGAATAAGAATTTTAGGTTTGTATGTGTAATATCATGCTTTTAGTTCATCCATTTTGGGCAGTATACTGTGTATGTTGCAGTGCACAAAAGAAAGACCCTTTTTAAAGGGGAGGTTGCCATTTATTGCTATTTGAGGGCCAGGGTTGGTTTCTATGTCATTTGCCAAGGCAAGTAATAGAATGCATAAAAATTTAGTGATTTGTTTTCTGTGAGCATATAGTGAGAGGTGCGTCTGTTGCTATAATTACTGGGGGTGCGTGAGCTTGTTTTTAATACTCTCCACCAGCATTCAGAGGGAAGTGCACATGTATGCAGAAGTCCATGGTGTATTAATATGGTATGGTGCAGGTGCTGGGCATGGTTGCAGGGATAAGAGGAAATCTGTATTAATAGTGGAATGGTTAGTACACATAGAAGTAATATGTTCATGTTGGCATGCATATGACAAGGCTCACAGGGTGCATACAGATAGACAAACCAGCTGAGATAAAAAATTAAATTAATATAACAAGTATAAAATTATCTGTTTTCTCCAATTCCTCTTAATTCACTTGCCTGTATTAATCAGTAGATGTTCTGCAGCAGCTGTGTTTCTTTCCTGTCCCCTCTCCTGTCCAACTCCCTTCTATAACTCTCCATACTTTGATAAGGTGGTAATACCCTGGCAAATGCCACCCCTAACTGGGCTCTAGATATATACTAGATGGAGCCCCTAGGAAGACTGACACACTGACTGAGGGAATTACAAATTACAAATTGTTTAGCCCTGGACTAGAAACAGAATTGGTAACAAGTTGGTAAAGAATGGGGCAAATGTAGATAATTGAGACTATCCATGCCCCATGACCAGCACACTCTCTGCACACCCATTAAATGCAATGTGCATGTAAGCCTACACGTTTATTATTATAAAATAGTTTTTTGTGAGGGGGTTTCCAAATATAGCCAATGCGTATATGTAGGCCTTGCAGAAGCAAAATATTTTCCCTTTCATAAGGTTTGTACCACTGCTGAGAGAAGCTACATTTAAAATGTATTACTGTACAAACTTCTATTTTTTTAAAGCAATACCTTTAAACAATCTGTTTTTTACTATTGTGTTATTCCCTCACAGGTGCTGTTGGGGAAAAAGGAGACAGAGGACTTCGTGGAGAAAAGGGAGATAAAGGAAGCACAGGTACAGGCATGGAAGAAGTATTTCTTTACCAAAATAGAAACAGAATTGGTAACAAGTTGGTAAACAATGGGGCAAATGTAGATAATTGAGACTTTATCCATGCCCCATGACCAGCACACTCTCTGCACACCCATTAAATGCAATGTACATGTAAGCCTACACGTTTATTATTATAAAATAGTTTTTTGTGAGGGGGTTTTCAAATATGTAAACTAAGGTTTGTACCACTGCTGAGAGAAGCTACATTTAAAATGTATTGCTGTACAAACTTCTATTTTTGTAAAGCAATACCTTTAAACAATCTGTTTTTTACTATTGTGTTATTCCCTCATAGGTGCTGTTGGGGAAAAAGGAGACAGAGGACTTCGTGGAGAAAAGGGAGATAAAGGAAGCACAGGTACAGGCATGGAAGACGTGTTTCTTTACCAAAATAGAAACAGAATTGGTAACAAGTTGGTAAAGAATGGGGCAAATGTAGATAATTGAGACTTTATCCATGCCCCATGACCAGCACACTCTCTGCACACCCATTAAATGCAATGTGCATGTAAGCCTACACGTTTATTATTGTACTGATTGATTAGCCTTGAGAATGAACTAGACCCAAGGCAGGTGTGAGGATATGGCATCACCCTTACAAAGCAATGCAATCAGGTTACCCCCATTGTCCTCCAATAATCAAGAAACAACATGCTCTAGTTGTATACCTTCCTGACTCACGTCATGCCATGCCAAGTAATATAATTGGTCCTGAAAAAATTAGCTTCACTGTTGTGATGTTCTAGTTGCAGAAATGTTCTCAGTATTGTACACAATTTATATCTATATATGTTGGGATAAGGATTTTAGAAGACCCCTGAGCTTCTAAAGAAATGTATTGCACATCTCTGTGGGATTCAAAGGGGTAAAACACTCCTGACTCATAATGAGATTTGTGAGCAGCCGGTTTGGACTGTCTTCCATAGGCATTCAAAGACATTTTTCCAGGAGGAGGCAAAGCCAAAATATGCCTCTTTGGCCAACCTGATAATCTCCATGTTAATCCAGCCCTACGGTCCCAGACCAGTATGCCTAGCCCTGGCTCAGCCCCCATGTTAATCTAGCCCTGGGGGGGTGGAAAAGTGCAGACGGGGAAATGCCCCCTCATGCTCCTTCTGTAGATGCCCATGCTATCATCACAAATAATGGGGTCTGGTCGATGGAAATTAAACTGGCAGCAATCTGTCATTCTTTTAATCAACCAGCCCTTCTCTATGTAAAATGGAGAAATAAGTGAGTTTACTAGACCCTCCCTCCCTGTATTAATAAAAAATGTGGGGTTTTTTTTGTTTTTTTTTGCTTTTGTTTTATTAATTCATATCTTTTTCATATGGAGGGGCTCCCACACAATAGAGCAGTGGTTTTCAAATGTTTAATGTCACAGAATCCTTTTGTTCAAATGAAATCCCTATGGCACTAGGGGTGGGCAAAAGTTGTTGCCGTGTTCCCAAGAGAAATTTCACAAAAACCACGTTGTTATCTGCTTTTTCGCTGGAAAATCCACTTTAAAACTAGCTTTTTTTTGTATCTTTTGCCCATTGGCCAAAATCTTTGCTATAAAAACGTGATGTTTTCACTGAAGGCAGACACAATAGAAGCAGCTACAGAGCGAGATAGACGTGGTGTGCTGTTCTCTTGTGATATTTTGCAAAAAGTGAGGCAGGAGAGGCTCAGAGTGACTCCTATCACTATGAGTAGGGTAAAAAATAATCAATGGAGGAGCTGCAAGGACCATAATGTGTCCACTGAGTTTGAGGAGTAAGGGACCACTACTGTACTAATGCTGTCCAGTCCCCCTAAATCACCCCAAGGCATCTTGGAGAATTTAATGGGATGGGAGAGAGAAAAGGGAATGGGAAGGAAGGGAGAAAAGGGAATGGGAAGGGAGGGAGAAAATGGTAGTACTAGTGAGAGCAGGACAGATCAGCTGCCTGTGCCTGCTGCAAGATGTGTTGCCCCTGCTACCAGTGCCACCATTGCTGTACCTGCAGCCACTAGTGTTGTACCTGTTGCCAGACATGCTGCCCCTGCTGTAAGTGCCACCATTTATGATCCTGCAGCCACTAGTGTTGTACCTGTTGCCAGATGTGCTGCCCCCGCTGCCAGTGCCACCATTTCTGTAACTGCAGCCACTAGTGTTGTACCTATTGCCAGATGTGCTGCCCCTTATGTCAGTGCAACCATTTCTGTAACTGCAGCCACTAGTGTTGTACCTTGCCAGACATGCTGCCCCTGTTGCCAGTGCCACCATTTCTGATCCTGCAGCCACTAGTGTTGCACATGTTGCTAGTACTGAACCTGCTGCCAGTGTTGAACCTGCTGCTAGTACTGAACCTGCTGCCAGTGCTGAACCTGCTGTCAACAATACTTTGCCTGCTGCTAGTGTTTCTTGTAGTACTCAGGGGAGAAGGATAAAATGATGCCATGTGTGACAGCAGGGGACCCTCTGTCACATTGCTTGTCACCTCATCCAAGCAGCAGTGAGATGTCAGAAATAGAGCAGCAGCACATAGGGACTAGTGGTGGTGGTAGTGTTGGAGAAGCTGGGGTGGAAGAGACATTGATGGCCTTTTTATCAGAAACTGAGAAGGAATGGGAGCTGATGAGGATGGGCATCACCACCACCACCACTAGCATTCAGCTTTTGAAATTAGCGAAAATTGCAACCGCTCTAACTTCTGCTGCTGCTGCTGAGATGAAAGGGCAGCAGGGTGCTTAGGAGAAGGCTAGTGTGCCATAGACCACCGTGGACACAGTGGGAATGGGGTCAACAAGTAATGTGGGACTAGGACAGGTTCCACTTGCCAGCGCCAGCAATACTCCTGGTCCTAGTTGCAGCGCTAAATCTGAGGCAGTAGCAGCAACAGCAGCAACATTATCAACTGCCACAGAAAGTGAAGGGGAATGTGGAGGACAAGAAGAAAGAGGCCATTCTTCTCCACCTGTTCCCTATCCCTTTCCCCAGAAGTCATGGGTGTGGGGCTATTATTCTCTTCCGGTAGTCACAGTGCAGTCATCATCAACAATAGTACAGTGCAAAATTTGTGACAAGTTAGTGATAAGGGGAAAGGAGGGAACACACCTTGGCACAACCGCCCTGATAACACACATGAAACACGGACATCATGATATTTACTCCAAAAATGCTAAAGTCAAACACCTGTTACAGAAATCTAGCCCCGCTGTTACTGTACCCCCTGACTTTCCAGAAAGGTGGAGATCAAAGAGGAGGAAGAATAAAGAAACCCAGACAGACACTGGAAGTTCCATGACAAGCGAAACAACTAGCTCGCCATCAACATTACCTTCTTCCTCTAGGTTAACAAGTACATCTCCTGCCAATCCACCTCATTCATCGTTACATCCCCCACCAAATGATAGCCACTATGTTAATGTTAGGATATGGCAGTTCATCTCTACCCATTGCACACTGTGTGGTGCACTGACCACACATGCCAGTGTGGAGGAGGAGAATCGATACCAGGTCATCAGGTGGAATCTGAGGAGATTCCATCCCGCAGAATATGCTAAGATGGAGGCAGGGAGGGTTCATCATTACTATTAAACTCTTAGCAAGTTGTCATGTGTCCTTAGCGGGGTCTGGACAAGGGGTACAGTGACACCAGCTGTACTTGGTCTCGGGTGTCATGGTGTTTGGATACAGTTGTGCCCCCAGGTGTTATTTACCACACACACACTGTGCACATTGCAGTTGCTGATGGAAGCCACAGTTCCTGTTCTCAAGGGAAAAAGATATATTCTAATAACAACAATAAGTCCTACAAATCAGTGTTTCCTTAGGGCTTGTGCCAAACAAGCTTACGTCCTACAAGGGCTTGGGCCTCTAATAAGTCTAAGTCCTACAAAGGCCTCTAACAACAAATCAAATAAATCATCCTCTACAAAATACTCTATCAAGTCAAGTATCAGTCCACCCCAGTGGCAGCTTATGTCAGGGGTTCCTGTGTCTGTCACTTTACATACAAATGTCTTATTTTATTTTATTGATTTATTTTTTATTAACTGTCCCCCAATAGCAGTCAAGGAAGCCCCCCAAAACAAAATCCTTGTTCAAATGATTCATTCATTCACCAACACAGGCACCTTCCTCAGACCCTTTTATACCATGTCTTATGGTTTTTATTTTATTTAGGATTTCTTTTTTATTAAGTGCCCCCCAATCCCAGTAAACAACCCCCCAAAAACTTTCCCTGTTCAACTGATTCTTTTCCCACACCCCACCAACACAGACACCCTCATGCCCCTTTTATACAATGCCTTTGGGAAATAAAATAATATTTGTAATGTGTTGTGTGTAACTTTTACGTTCCCATTGATTTCAATGGGCGAAAAAAGTAGAAAATCTGCACTTTTCGTGGGAAATTTTTCGCCAAGTGGAAAGTGCCATTTTTCGCCAATTTCAGTTTGAGGCGGAAAGTTTCACCCAACCCTATATGGCAACCTAATAATCAAAATCGTTTATCCCCTCTGTTGGAGACCTATCTAACATCCAACTTGTAAACATATCAATATCAAATATATTGGTAGGTGAGACTGATAACAAGGCTAAAATGTATCAGACAACAGTTTCCAGTTAACATTATGTGACATTATTTGTTTCTTAGAGGTTTGTGTGTTAGAAAAGAAAACTAACAGAAAACAAAATTGCACCTTGTAAAATATTTCAATCTTTTGCATGTCAACTGGCAGTCACAGATGACTCTGTCCTCCATTACTTAGCCCCTTAGTGATGAGGACTTTTGACACCAGAGGACAAGAACAATTTCGACCTTTTTAGTATGCTTTTGTTCAACCATGTTTTTCCTCTCATTTACTTCACCCACACAAATTATGTACCATTTAAGTATTTCTTTTCATACTACATTTATATGTATATATAACTTTTTATAGGTTTTTCTGTGAAAATTTGTGCTCAGATTTCTTTTTTTAATAGGGACTTGATAAAAGGTATGAACAGTCATTCATACCTCCCAAATGTCCCTTTTTAAGGGGGCACTTTACCTCTGATGTTAAAACCAAATGTCCCTCTCTCCCACCCTGGTGTTCTTCTTTTAGATGATCAGAATATGTAATGCATATATGTGTATCATATTGCTTCACAGTAATAAAACTCACATTAAAATAGGATTTTAGTGTTCTTACCTGTTAAATCATTTCTCTATAGTCTATATGGAACACAGATACCATGGGTTGATTTCCTCCTTGGATGGCAGAACACATCTCAAAAGACAGAGTGTTATGGCTGGAGACTCTCAGCCACTCCTCCAGCTCAACCCTTCCTTCCTGCATCTCCATTTATGATGTGAATGAAACCACACCAACGGGGACAGCAAGAGAAGAAGAAAGCTACTCTGAGAATAAAGACTCTAAACAAGGACTCCCACGTCTAGACAGGTGAGAACAACCAAGGTCCCTTTCACTGGGTGGGAGACCTGTGTTCCATATGGACTATAGAGAAAAAGATTTAACAGGTAAGGACACTAAAATCCTATTTTATTTTACATACAATATGGAAGACAGGTACCATGGGGATATACCAACACTAAGCTCCCAGTGGTGGGAAGAAGGAGAAAGGACCTCACGTCCCCATGATACTGGAGTTCCCTAGGACTATCCGGAATCAGAACACCCCAAACAGAACCAAGTGTCATTGGACACTAAACTTGCATAGCACACTAGAACAAAACCCAACGGGGCTCAAAGAACAGCTGAACAACAGTAAGGCCCAAGAAAAAAACAGGTCCTCAAACAGGCAGGACCATCTGAAGGACGTTTGCGGCCAAAACAGGCTCCAGCCAAAGCCAGGACATCCAAAAGATAGTATTTAGTAAAAGTATGCAAGGAGGACCAAGTTTCTGCCTTGCTCAAAGCCTCAGCTGAGGCACACAGACCTAGTGGAATGTGCTTTGGCCTTGAAGGGAACAGGTTTCTTTCTGAGCTCATTCACCAGATGTATGGTAGACTTGATCCAAGAGGCCACAGTGACCTTGGAAACAGCCTGATGTGCCCTGGGACTGTAAGGAATGACAAGCAGTGAATTCATCTTATGAAGGGGCATATAAAAATTAAGGCACCACACCATATACAACAAGTGGAGATCCCTCTCCTTTTCAGACTTCAAGTCAGGACAAAAGGAAGGCACAACAATCTTCTGATTGATGTGGAACTCAGAGATCACCTTAGGAAGAAATTCCTGAAAGGTGCAAAGAACTGCCTGTGTCCTTGTGAAACAACAGGAAAGGTGGCTTGCAAGAAAAAGCCTGCAATGCAACAACCCTGCCAACCGAGACTACTGCCAGAAGAAAAGTCATCTTAAGCTCCAGCAGATGCATAGGAATGGTAGCAAGGGGCTAAAAAGGAGGCCTCTGAAGAACACCCAAAACCAAATTAAGGACCCAAAGAGGAGTGGGAGCCTTGAAGGATTGGTCAGCATAAGCTAACCCCTGAAGGAACATTTTAACATCAGGAATAGTTGCAATACATCTCTGGAAAAAGAAAGAGCCAAGATTTGAACCTTCAAGGAACTCAAGCTGAATCCTTTGTTCACGCAATCCTATAGAAAGGATAGCTCCACCGCAAGGTCAAAATCCTGTGAGAACAGGGCCCTGTCCAGACACCAGGAATGAAAAATAGACCAAACCCTGTGGTAGGCCTTAGAGGAGACATGCTTCCGAGCCTGGATCATAGTGGAAACAACCTCAGTGGAGAAACCCTTTTTCCTCAGGATGTGGGCCTCAACAGCCATACCATCAAAGTCAGCTTTTCCACGTCCTCTTTCCAAAGGTAGCCCTAGAGAAGGAGGTCCAGCCTGGCAGAAAGCTGAAGTGGGTCCTGAATGGAAAGACTGACCAGGTCCCTGAACCACTCCCTCCTGGTCTAATAAGGAGACACCAGAATCACATTTGTGCTGCCCATCCTGATCTTCCTGAGCATCCTGGAAATTAGAGGAATTGGAGGAAATACATAAGAGAGGTGGAAATTCTGTGGCGAGAGGATCCAACCTCCAGTAACAGAAGGTCAGAACCTTCCTGTTGTACTTGGTGGCCATCAGGTTGATCATTGGCAGTCCCCTCTGTAACACAATCAGGAAGAATACTTCCAGAGTTCCCACTTTCCTGGCTCCATGTCTTGGCGACTTAGGAAGTCCACTAGCACATTTTCTACCCCTAGAATGTGAATGGCAGAGATGGCCGGAATGTGTGATTCTGCCCAACCTGAATGTACCTCACCTGGTAGCAGGCAGCAATACTTTGAGTGCCCCCCTGATGGTTTATGTAAAGCCACAGCCATGGCTTTGTCCGGACACGTACTGGATGTCTCTTCAACTGAGAGGTTTAGTACACCCATGAAAGACAGATCGCCCTGAGTTCCAGGACATGGATGGACTGAAGGGATTACTCTACAGTCCACTTGTCCTGGATCCCCAGGTGTCCCAAAACCACACCCCTGCCTCTCAGGCTGGCATCCATCATGACCAGAGTCAAGGAGGGAAATCTGCCTATCCAGAAGCGCATTTGCACCTGAGAGTAAGGCCTCTATTGTTGGCATTAGTTTGTCCAGGACTCTCATGTACTCCCTGACCATGGCCGAGGGCCTGAGACACCTCCTACATAACCTGCGGGATCTTGTCTTCTGGTACGGAGACCTTCCCTAGGCAGGTGTCAAACCTCATGCCTAGGAAATACAGCTCCTCAGACAGTACTGGAGATGACTTCAACATGTTCAAGGTCCTTCCATGGTGGACCAGTTGAGCACATTCTTGGACATGCTGAGCCAAGAGCTCCCCTGAAGGAGCATTGATCAAAAGGTAGTCCAGATAAGGAGTCATCGAAATGTCCCGGGTCTGACTGAAGGCAGCTAGGGCCCCCATGACTCTGGTGAACACCTGAGGAGCTAAGGCCAGGCCAAATGGCATAGTGATGAACTGGTAGTGCTCCATGTCTAAGGCAAAATGCAGATAGCGTTGGCTGTCTAGATGAATCGGAATGTGCAGGTATGCATCCTGAAGGTCTAGAGATGCCAGGTACTCCCCCAGGTACATTGATTCAATGACAGAATGCAAGGATTCCATATTGAAGTGTGCATAGCCTCCACATACCTGTTGAGACACTTGAGGGCCAAAATAGGATGACAGCCGCTATCCTTCTTTGGAATCTCAAACAGGTTGGAATAAAAATCTGAACCGCACTCCAGAGGAGGTAATGGAACCAGAACTCTCTTTTCTAGCAGTGAATTGTCTGCCTCCCGGAGCAGCCTTACCTTGGTCGGCTCTGTTGAAAATCTGGACAAGAAGAAATGAAAACGAGGAAGGGATCTAAAATCTATTCTGTTCCCTTCTGAAATTACTTTCAAAACCCACTGGTCCATGGTGAAGATGCCCCCATATGACAACCGGAGGACCAGGATTCTGCGAGTCATGCTGAAGCTGGCTTGACAGACTCAGCCCAAGCTTTTAGCTTAGTCTGGGCTTGGTGGAATGGAGTGAGTGGGAGGCCTGTGAAGTTTTTAGCTTTTGCACCTCTGTTTGGCAGGGGGAATGAAAAAATATGCATTTTCCTCACTATAGTTAGACATTTTGTGGGCATCCCAGGCAACAAGGTGCTCTTGTCTGAAGTGGCATCAGTAATGATCTGCTTTAGTTTCAGACTAAACAGAAAGACCAAACTGTACAGAATTAAAACTGAGAAGCGGGAAAAATTTAAAAGGGCACTAACACCTAAAAATGAAACTGTGTTATATCATTTTAACTATTTTGTACAGGGTTACAATCTGTAAAACCTACTTATTTTATGTTAGATCCCTAAAATTTAATCCTAAACTTATTTTTAATGCATGTGTAGAGTATCTTATATAGACACATTTGATTGTTTGTGCATAGACAATACTGCTAATGTATTGCAATTAGCACCTACAGTTCTATGCAGAAAGGTTATCTTAACTCAGACCATTTGACAACCATGCAGAATAATCACTTTTTAACAATAAACCAAAGCATGAAAGAGGTTCTGAAGATGAACAAAAGAGAGAAATTTACTAACCGATATTTCCTTTTCTTCTGTGTATCTCCACGTCACATTGCATGATGGGATTCACTTCCTTCCTCCAGCTGGTAGGACCATTCAAATTTTAGATAAATAGGGAACTCCCCCCTGCGCCTTCAGTTATACTTGTTGTCCAAGCTGAAAAATATAACACATTAATGGTTAAGGGAGGGTGTGACGTGGAGATACACAGAAGAAAAGGAAATATCGGTTAGTAAATTTCTCTCTTTCTTCTGTGTACTCCCCGTCACATTGCATGATGGGAACTTCCCAAGCCAATTAGAGAAAAAAAGGGGGGGGGAGAATGCATACCAGAAACATATAAGAAATATGCTTAAATTCATACCCTTTATTGTGGGACCACTGCTTGCAGCACTCCCCGTCCAAACTTTGCATCCGCAGAAGCCTCTATATCCAGTCTGTAGTGCTTGATAAAGGTGGATATAGATGTCCAGGTTGATGCTCTGCATAACTCCTGAGGAGTAGCATTTGCCTTTGTTGCCCATGAGGTAGCCATTGCCCTTGTTGAGTGGGCCTTTACCTTAAGTGGAGGATCTAACTTTGCCTCCTTATATGCAGATATTATGCATTGTCTTATGCATCTAGCCACCGTCTGCTTGGATGCTGCTGAACCTTTTCTTCTGCCGCAATATTGTAAGAACAAATTGTCTGATCTCCTAAAATCTGCGGTTCTATGGAGATAAATGGTTATACATCTGACTAGGTCTAGTAAGTGTAACCTTTTTTCCTTTTCCCCTTTTGGAGAAGAGCAAAATGAAGGCAAAATGATCTCTTGGTTTTGATGAAATTCCGAGATTACCTTCCCCCTAAAGGATGGTTTTAGTCTAAGAACAACCTTATCCTGATGGAGGGTTAGATAGGGGGCCTGACAACACAAGGACTGCAGTTCATTGACCCTCTGAACTGACGTAATGGCAGTCAAGAAGATTGTTTTCCAGGTTAAATGCCTTCAGGATACCTCCCCTAGAGGCTCAAAAAGAGGAGAGTCAATGAGTTGAGTCAGGACTATATTCAAGTCCCAAGCAGGAACAATTTCCCTAATCCTGGGTCTTAATTTTTCTATGGCTATAATAAACCTCCAAATTAAGCTATTCTCTGCCCAATGCTTAGACATAACAGCTGAAAGGGCAGAAACTTGCACTTTGATAGAGGCTGGACTTAGTCCCATGTCAAAACCCCTTTGCAAAAATTCCAGGATTACAGGAACACTAACCTGGTGCTTATGTATCTTATTACTTATAGCCCATACTCTAAAAGTTTTCCAAATCCTATCGTAGATTTTGAGAGTTGACCTCTTTCTTCCAGATAGAATGGTATCAGCCACTTTCCTTGAGATCCCTTGGTCTAATAGAGCTTGCCGCTCAATCTCCAGGCTGTCAGCTGGAAAAAACCTGGATCCGGATGGTTCAAGGGTCCCTGAGACAGAAGGTCCTTCCTGTCTGGTAACCTCCAGGGATCCTGACTGGACAATCTGACCAGCTCTGAATACCAAATGCGTCTTGGCCATTTCGGAGCTATCATGATGACTTCTGCTTGGTCTGATATCACCTTCCTGATGACCTCCCTTATTATCGGAATAGGTGGGAAGATGTACGCTAGAGAGAAATTCCAAAAATGCTTTAAAGCATCCTGTCCCAATGCCTCTGCTGATTTCCCTCTTGCAAAGAACTGCTTGCACTTGCGATTCTCCAGGGTCGCCATAAGATCTACTACTGGGGTTCCCATTCTCTTGGTGATCTGAAGAAACACCTCTTGATTGAGGGACCCCTCTCCTGGGTGTACCCTGTTCCAGCTTAAATAGTCTGCTTGTATATTTTGCACCCCTGCGATGTGTGATGCTGTAATGGTCTTCAGATTCTTTTCTGCCCAAAGGAATATCTGAGACACTTCCCTGTTTAGGCCTGAACTTCTTGCCCTCCTTGATTCCGAATGTACATGACTGCTGTGATATTGTCCGATCTGACATGGACTGCTGTATTCTTTAGATTTTGCTTGAAGTGTAGTAGAGCATATTTTATTGCCCTGATTTCCAATAAGTTTATGTGAAATTTTCTTTCCTCTGGATTCCAATTTCCTTGAACTGATCTGTTTTCCCAGACTGCCCCCCATCCTGAGGGGCTGGCATCTGTCATGATTATATTCCAAACCGGGTCTTGCAACGATGTCCCTTTTTCCAGGTTTTTTCTGTTTGTCCACCATAGCAGGTCTTGTCTCACCTCTGCTGGCAATGTTATCCTCTGTAAGGGATCCTGCTGATACTTGTTCCAGTTCTTCAGGAAGTAACACTGTAGGGGCTCGATTTAAAGGCAGCCGTTAGTAAAAAAAATCACTAACGGGTGCGTTAAGTGTCATGTTGCAATTCAAAGATCCGTCTAAACAACAGCTAACGGCAGTTTCACAATCCTTACGGCCGATACACTTACGTGCATTCAGACGCATGGAAAAACATACCCCAGAGCTATTCAAAGGCTTGCGGTACTGATAACGGCTGAAAAAAAGACACACCTAACGGCTAAAAGTTAAGACCCACTTTTCTCACACGTTAGACACTTAACGGCCAAAACAAAACACCCGTTACATAGGAAAACACACAAAATGCTTAACGAACAATCATGTAAATGGGAAAATTAACCCGTGCAATGCCAAAACAACACAAAAACATGCACACACAACACAAATCACTACACACACAACAACAACCAACACCACAGGGACAACGACACACAAGAAAACAACAACACAGCATGGCACGGAACAATGGGGGTTATCACACAAAGCGGACACCTGCAAATACAAGCTCACCTGGGCAACATCAACACGCCACCTGCACCCCACAACTGCACGCCCGCAAATGGCACACACATAACAAGCACAACACACCACATCTTATAACACACACACACCTGCAAACACTTACCTGGACAAAAACAACACACCATTGGTCAGCACTCACCTCATCACCACACCTACACAACGCCCTAGCAAGTACATAAAGGGACAACTCAACACACTCATTTGTGGCTTGTTTTCCACTCAGGGAGGGAGAGAGAGAGACAGAGAGAGAAAGAGACAGACAGATAGAGAGAGACAGGTGTAGAGAGAGAGAGAGACAGATAGATAGAGACAGATAGAGCAAACAGTATGTTGGGTTACATATTTTTTGCGAAGGCTGCGGAGAAGGCGTGCAAGGTGGAGAGCTGGGGAACATCAGCAACCTCCAAGCACGCCTCATCAACAGCCTCCACCTGTTGCAAGTGAGGAGGCTCTGGCTCAGCAGCCACACAGGAGCCCATCCCCACCCGGAGGACACCTGCCTGCAGATGCACAGCTGCAGCAACAGAATGCTCCCCAGCTGCCACAGGGACCCCTGCAGCAGCCCAGGATGCATAGACGACCACCAAGGCCCAGGGTATACCGCCCAAGGGTCACTCTCTTTGGAATGACCGATGACGAGGTTATTGATCGCTACAGGTTGAGGCCACACAGCATCATAGCCCTGTATGAGGTCATCAAGGAGCAGGTGGATCCCATATGCACCCATAACCATGCTCTAACTGGCCTTCAAAAACTCCTGTGTGCCATACACTTCAAGGCAAGTGGCGCCTTTCAGTCGATAGAGGGTTACGCATCTGGCATGTCCCAGGCCACATTCTCCAGGGTGCTGGCCCAGGTCTTGCCAGCCCTCAAAGCCAAGGCCAGTACCCACATACATTTCCCCATCACCGATATGGAGTGGACACATCTGAAGCAGGGCTTCTATGCAAGGGGAGGCATGCCCAGGGTCATGGGTGCAATAGATTGCACCCATGTCCGTATCAAAGCACCAGCACGCCAGGGACATATGTTCCTGAACCGCAAAAACTTCCACTCCATGAATGTGCAGATGGTGTGTGACAGCAACCTGGCCATCATGAATGTCTGTGCGAAATTTCCCGGGAGCTGTCACGATTCACATATACTCAGAAATTCATCTGTGCAGAGGGATTTCGAAAATGGGACCTATACAGGCGGATGGCTTCTGGGTGAGTTAACAGCACCAAATGACACCACATACACATGTGCTAGTACGTACACCACAGAAAACATTATTCACACAATATGTGCTCCTTGTCACACCATGTCACTCACTTTCCACAGGTGATGCTGGCTATGGATGCAAGCCATGGCTCCTCACCCCGGTCGCCAATCCCCAAAACGATGCCCAGGAACGATATAACCAGGCTCATGCCAGAACACGGAATGCCATTGAGCGGACCTTCGGCCTCCTCAAGTCCCGATTCCGATGTCTGGACCACTCGGGGGGAGCATTGCAGTATGCACCAGGCAAGGTCTGCGACATCATCGTGGCATGTGCCATCCTACATAATATCGCGGTGGACACCAGACTCATCGACGATGTCCATCCCCCACCCAGACCTGAAGACCCTGTGGATATCGTTGAGTGTGAGGAAACCCCAACAGGGATGCAGACAAGGGACAGATTGATCAGGGATCACTTCTGCTGTGAGTATAATACATGTATGCACACAATCCATGCATACACACCCACCACAACACACATGTTCTGTTTCACCCTACAGGATCAGTGACACAGCCCTGACACTGGCTGCAGTATGGACCACCAGCATCAACTATTCCGTGGACCAGTCAGATTGGGCCTAGAGATTCCGAATACATCTGACAACCTGTCGTCCATGTTGATACTGCTACCTCAAGGATATCATGCATGCCCCCCTGGAAACCAAGGTACAACACTTTAACCTTGTTCATCATATCCCACAGCTCCCTAGGCACCAACTAAAGTGTTCTGCTAGGATCAGACCCATAGTAACCATGGTACCCCTGTAGCGAGGGAGTCTCATCCAAGCCAATGCATCGGATAGCACTCTGTCATATAAGGGGTTCAGGGGGCATTCGTGGGGACATGGGACCAGTAGCTTGCTACAGTTGAAGAAAGCAGCAGAGGGGTGGATCGACAGTAATAGTGTGTTACACAACATGGAGCTCATGAAATGTGGATCACATCTCCATGGACACCATGCTGCCCTGTGTGTGTGTGTGTGTGTGCAGTGATATGTGCCCCAGAAAGAAATACACACATTAACAAATATGTCTTACTAGATCCATGAACCAAACATATTTGGCCTGTCTCTGACAGTGGCAGCCCAAATATATTGTTGTCAGGAAGCTATTAGGACATATTTGTTGATGTGTGTAACCATGTCAGGGGCAAATATCCCTAAGGATGGTTAACATCCCCTTAGTTCCCCCCATGATGGTTCATAGACCAGTACACAACACATTACAAAGCAGTGGTTTGTGTAGACTTATGTAACGGGAAAGATTAAGAGGATCATGATGTTGTAGCTGTTGCATGACGATCACTTCGAGGGTGATGTTCCAAATCCTGTCCTCTTGTCCCACAGGCATCCATAGCACGATCCATCCTTGAACAGAGGAGTTTCCATATGACTGGACTGAAGTCTGGACAACACTTCCATGAAGCTCACCCCTTGGTGTTTCAAGTGATTGTGTTGGTGATGCAATGTTTGACCTGATGTTCACAGCAACCTCTACTGGAACATTCACATATGGACACAAATTAATGTGTGTACTAACATCCAGGTATCAGACCTGTACAGTAAGACTGCTCATACACAGATGCCAAACTATGTGGACAACACATGAGCAGTTCACTAGCATTTATAATGTATTCCTATTTAGTTCAGATGTACCTTTTTGTGCTCATACAAGTGTTTAATGCATATTGGCTAAATACACAAGAATCATCACTACTCAATCCGTGTCTGTATGAATGAATGTTGGATCAAACACCTGTCAATGTGGAACCGTACCCAAGGCTAGAGTATCCCTCATACAAAGGAAGGCATGATTTACATCACAGGAGTCCACTAGTTGCCTGACCATGAGTGGACTTTGTGATGTATACATGCAATGACATGATGGCAGTGATACACTGATGTGTGTTGTGAGTGATTAGCTGGTGATACAGGGGACACACTTCCACTGTGATGTGATGTCCACGGTTTGTGTGTTGCTCAATATAATCAATGTCCTGAGATTGCTGTGGGTTGTCATATCTCAGTACATGGGCTACATCAACAAAAACAACCATGTGGACAAGTGTTATCACTGGTGAAGTGTGTTACAACCTTAGTTAAACAACAACACAACTTAAAGGGATAGTAAACCTGGAAAATAAGTTTATTTCACATTGTAGCCCTTTAAAAAACATGAACAATTATATAAGTCTTATCTACCAAACATATATGGTTTGGGAGATAAGACTTATATCATTTTACATGTTTTTTTAAGGGCTACAATATAGAATGAACTTATTCTCAAGGTTTACTATCCCTTTAATACATAAGCCAATGCTCAGCCTAAGGTTCCAATGTGCGTGCTACACAATGAAATCTTAGGAAGATCATTGGGTTATGCAGTAAGTTAGGCTGTGATTCAAACTCCTGTTGTGCAACTGACTTGCTGGAGAACACAATGCTCACCCTAGGATCACAATGTGTAACACACACATTGAGATCCTAGGGTGTACATTGTGTTCCCCAGTATGTCAGCTGCACAATAGAATTTTGATTTAAAGACCATATTGATGCATGTTCCATCTGTCATGCTTGTTATTTCCCTGCTAAGTCGCATAGCTGTTTGTTTGGTTTTCCCCTCAAACACAACAATTGATGCAGACGAATGTTCAGTGTTGCACCAGTTGTTGTGCTAAGGGGTATGTTCTGATCAAATCTGACACACATCATGTCGTGTTACATGGCTACAGGGATGGGTTGCCAGGTGAATTTGGACAACGGTGTGGGTGTGTGTGAACCCATGTTGTAACATCACACAAACATTTCCCCCAGGCAGGAGTTGAGTTCACTGCACTGTTTGGCAATGCATTGGAGACAACCATGCCACCCAATCTATAAGTGAATACACAGCAGATCAGACAGGATTCAAAAGCACAATTTTCATTTATTGGGGGGGCAGATGACAGGTTGGGCCTTTCATTTTTTTTTTTTGGGGGGGGGGCCTTAGACTTGGTGCCAGAGGTGGATGCCCTGGCTGATTGCCTTGTCACCCTCTGTCCCCTAGGTGTGGCTTCTGGGGTAACACTGGAAGGGGTGGTGGGTGCAGTGGACCCCTCTGTGGAACGCAGGTTCTCCCTCTCCATCCTCAGGTTCTCCCTGCGGTTAATCTCTCGCAACTCCACGAGCACCTGTGCAAACATGTCCATCATCCCCTTATGTATCTGGTGGAGTTGTGTGTTCCCCCTTGGATTCTGGTCTCCAACCTGTTCGTGTTCCTCCAGGATTCCCTCCGGTTCCTCGTGAGGTTGTCGTTGGTGGCGTGGGTTGCCCGGAGCTGTCCTCTTTGAAGGGCCATGCACTCAGCCTCCAGATCTGTGGTGCGTTCAGCTTTCTCCTCAGCCTCTATCTCCCCAGCCTCTGCTGTCTCCTCTGCTGGTACTGGGTGTGCTGTGGCTGCTACTGCTGTTTGTGTTGGTGGAGTGGCTTGCACAGACGGTGTGTGGGTGCCCACCACATCAAGGGACCCACTGCTGTCCACTGATGTCTGTGCTGGTTGAGGTGGTGGGGTGAACAAGTCCCTTGGCTGAGGGCGCTGGGGCTCCCCAATCAGGCCCAGGTGTTGGTAGTCAAGTGGCCAAGGGTCATACCTTGGCCAGTGGTAGGTGCTTGGCCCCCACCTGGGATCATACCTGGGGCCATGCTGGGGAGCCATCCAGAAGGGTAGATCCAGCTCGGTGGAATATGGCCCATATTGGCTGGTGGCCACATTCCCGGGCAGCCATTGCCTCCCTGGTGGTGGTGGTGCTGCTGCTGGGTAATAGCTCCCGGTGGTAGTGGAATGCATCCATCTCTCCCCCTGAATCCAGCCGCTGTACATTTGTGGAGCATCCTGTGGTGGGGCAGGCAGTTGAGGGGCAGCCAGTTGAGAGGCAGGCAGTTGAGAGGCAGGCAGTTGAGAGGCAGGCAGTCGAGGGGCAGCCAGTTGAGAGGCAGGCAGCTGAGAGGCAGGCAGTGGTGATGCAGCCAGTTGGGGAGGAGGTGTGGTAGTTGTAGACGGTTCCCAGTGGCTAGTCCCCTCCTCTGTATCCTCCTCACTGGGTGGTGTGGTTGGCTCCTCCACGGGCTCCTGCTGCGATGGAGGCCCATAAGCTGTGTGGAGAATTGAGATTGTGTGATTAGTAAACGTAGCCATGATGGGATTAATGGGATACTAATACATGAAATGCAGAAAGGGAAATATATGTTTTGTGGTTTATCACCCTGAGTGAAACAAGGGTACTCCCACTGCTGGAGGGGGTTTTTGTTCAAAAAGTCTCCCAGCTCAGAATAGAATTGCTTTGGTGCTATATCCCAGTGGCCTGAAGTTGTACATTGGCACTGTTGCTACATTATCCTATGAGAATTTATTGCGTCTGGACGTAAGCTGTCCATAGGATGGTCTAGCAACATCGCCATTGTAGAGTTCCAGGCCACTGTGATATTGCCCCTGGAGTAGTCAACTATGAGCTGTGCTACATTTTGAATGAAACACCTTTCAGCAGTGGGAATACTCTTGTTTTGCTCGGGGGATGAACCCTGCAATATATTTTGCTTTTCACATGTTAGGTATTACTATCCCTTTAATGGAATAGCAATGGTTAATTTCACCATGATGTAATATTGTAGGCATTGTAAGAGATAGATGTGGATCGATATTAGTCCTATCCCTCCAACCCACATGGTTAGACAGATATTGCTCTATTTGACAGTCATTTTGACATGTTTGACAGTCATTTCACCACACGGAGGCTCTTCAGCAGAGCCTAAATTGCCCCATTCAGAGATGTAAACTTCATTGGAATGGTGAACAGAGTGTGCTTGCAAACCTGGCACATTTTGTTGACCATCTCAAAGATGTATCCATCTCTGAATGGGGCAATTTAGGCTCTGCTGAAGAACCTCCGTGTGGTCTAATGACTGAAATCTCCAGCTGTCAAATAGAGCGATATCTGTCTAACCATGAGGGTTGGAGGGATAGGACTAACATGGATCCACATGTTGGTGAAATTAACAATTGCTATGCCATTACAGTTACATACAAGGAGAAATGGTCATATATGCATGTGGATGTGTACCTTTCATATGGATATGAATATATCCTTTCCAGATATGAAGCCAGAGATCATTTCAGTAGGTGTGATTGCCTTACTGGCTATATATGTGCACCCATCAAAATATACATTGGATTGATATGATGGATATGAACATACCTCGTATATCCCATCTACGTAGAGTGGGATATACCAGGTATGTGTATTTGGATGGTATCAATGTAAGTTAGTTTCTGATGGATGCACATATCTGGCCAGTAGGGCAATCACAGGCAGTGAGATGATCTCTGGGTTCACATCGTGTTGGGACATATTTTGAGCCATTTGAAAGGTACATATCTGACCATTTTCCTTTGTGTGCATATCTTTGTTTGAACAGATGTGCAGTGGGAATCAAGTGTTATTCAACCCTATCTTCTTAGCTGATCCCGTCCAATTCACAATTTTTCATTACTTGACAGGTGACTCTCTGGTTGTCAGGATCATATCCTATGCATTGCATTGTAGGGCATGGGATACCACCCTGGCAATCAGAGATTGATGAACTGGACAGGATCCTGTCCATGTTGTGTGTTCCAGTTGAATCCTGAAGGGCAACAATCACGCCAGTAGTGAGGGATATCTCTGATTGAGGCCTGTTTTTCTTTGAGTATGAGCCCATCCATCCTTCTGAGTGAGGCAACCGTACTCAATCCGAGATATCTATCATTCATGGCCTGTTGGTGACCAAGGTACAATGGTTGATATTTGGTTCCCATGTGTATCCTGCAAACAGTGTCTGGTGTACCATCCATCCATGGCATCAGCACCCCTGAGGATCCATGTGGGAATCAGATGTGAGATATGTCATTTGAAGTTAGAGTAAATGATTGCAGACACAACACCAAGGCCTACTTTTTCCCCCTTTAATTCTGGGGTATTGTTTGAGGCCTGTGTGTTGCACATACAAGCAGTTATTCTCAGTGCCACTGTGATGTGTGACCTGCTCCATCCTTTTTGTGATTCAGTAAGCAGTGTTGTCGACATGATGGAGTGTACATGATGCTGACTTCTCCAGTGATCTCATTTCCCCATTTCCAGTGTTTTCTATGGAGTGTATACGATGGGACCTTAGCAACTTGATTCATGTTATTGCATATTCTCCATAGGCTAACACTGGTATTGGTGAAATGAGGATGTGTAAGGGTGAATTTCTCTCCACCATCTGTTTGTCACCGCTTAGTGAATGTCCCCTGTGTAGCATGTGATCGTTGGCCTATTGACTTGATTGTTGTCTGGTTAACCCTTTGAGTCCCAGAGGGGTTGCCAAAGCATTGTTGATCGATGCATTGATGATCCCTCTAGCACTCAAGGGGTTAAGTGCTGACATCACAGTGGGGACATGGGTGACATTGTGTGTGAACAGTGATGATCTATGACAGTCGACATTTTGAACAGCATGGTTTGTGTATTGTGTGTGATGAGCAAAGCGACAGGAGGGTTGAAGTAGGACTTGGACAGGTTTGTTCCAAGTTGGACCTTGATATTTGTCCTTGTGTTGTGTCCTGTTTTTAACCCTCAGGGTGCTGTGTTGGTGCAGTTGTGTGCATGAATGATGGGCATGTGTTGAGGTGTGACTGTGTGTGCAGCTGGTGTTGGTTGCTGTAGTGTGTTGTTATGTAGTGTGGCACTTACCGGTAGTGTGGAGGGTCCTCTCATCCCCAGTGTCAGCTCCTCCAACAACCCCCTCGATCAGGGTTGGGGACTTATTGTGTCGCACCATCTCCTCCCAGCCGCAGAAGGTGATAGGGACTGCTGGTCCACCTCCAGTGCCTCGGGCGTGCTTGGCGAGCTCTGAGAGCTTGTTCTTTACCACCCTCCGGCAGTCGCCCCATCTCTTTTTGATGGACTCCACGTCCCGCCTGCATGGAGCCACCGCATTGACCCGGCTGCAGATCTGGTTCCAGGCTGCCTTCCTCCTCGCTGACAGGCCAGGGACCTTCGCTGTCGGGTGGAGAACACTCTGCCTCTCCAGGACAGCTTCTCCTCCTCTGTATACTTTGGGTCTCTGATCCTGGCCTCGTCACCTCCGGCATGGGATGACTCAGAGCCGGAGTGCCCTGCCTGGTCTGACCCTGACTATGTGGGGTGCTCCCCAGCAACTACCCGTCGTCCCACTGCAGGTTCTGTCCCTGTCCTGCGTGTTCCTGCTCTTGTGGGCCGGGTCCCCCTCCGCCCTGCGGATCTCCCTCTGCCACCCCTGCTCTGCTGAGGGATCCCCTCCTGAGCTTCCTCCTCCTCCACTACTCTCCCCATCCCTCTCTCCTATCCTCCTCTCCTTGCCATCATTCACCCAGTCACACCCAGGCACTCCCACAGGCCCTCACAGACACACTCAATCCACTCACTCTCTGTCACACACTTTCACTCACAGATTCACACTGTCAAAATAAAAAGTAAAATGTGTAAGATATTATGAAAAAAAAGGACTATGTGTATGTATGTGTATGTGTATGTGTTTGTATGTGTGTATGTAATATGTGCAAAAGTGTAATATGTGTCTAGTAAGTGCACCTCTCTCCAAACTCCAAACTCCAAAATCTCCTTCTACCTCCAATGACTGCTCCTTTCTCCCTCTCTCTGATCGCTATCCCCGCTCCTGGGTCCTGATATCTAGCTCTGAAGAACTCGATAACAGACAGTGTGTGATGGTTATTTTTGGGTATATATAGGTGTATTTGAAGTTATTTGATACATTGGGGCTTTGTGATTGGCTGTGTGTTTGAATTTGTTTTGGCATCAATCATGGTTGCTTGACAACGGCAGCCGTTATATTACATGTTGTTTTGAGCGCAGTTATCGTGTGATTTGGCCGCCCATTGTGCATTAACATGAGCGACAACGGCTTTTGTGTTACGTGTTTTTTGTGTGCCTACGCTCGATAGCTATTCTTGTAGAGTACCTATTGAATCTGCCGTAACTCCTGTATTATTTGCGAGCGATGTGCCTTTTTCACTTAGCGGCTGGTTTAACGGCTGCCTTTAAATCTAGCCCTAGGTGTCTGGCATGAAATCTTGCCCACGGAACAAACTGGATTGCTGACATCATAATTCCTAGGCATTTTATGAATTGGTGCGCTATGTGACTCTTCCTTTTTCTGAAGTTGTTCACTTTTCTCAAGATGCCGCATATCCTCTCTTCTGATAGGGATATCCTTGCTGTTTTTGTGTTGAATTTCATTCCTATGAACGTCAGTTCTTGTGTGGGGATAAGATGACTTTTCTGGAAATTTATCATCCATCCTAGCTCTGTAAGATGATTTACCATCAGATCCGTGATTAAGATTGCTTGGGACCTTGTTTGAGCTACTAAGAGAAGGTCGTCTAAGTACGGAATTATCATTATTCCTTTCTCCCTTAATGGATCTATAGCGGCTGCCAGAACTTTTGTAAACACTCTTGGAGCTGTAGACAGACCGAACGGAAGTATCCTGAACTGGAAGTGATGCTTCCCTACCGCAAACCTCAGGAATTTTTGATGCTCTTCTTTTATCTGTATATGGTAATATGCATCCCGTAGATCTACCTTGGTGAGGTAACTTCCTGGAAGTACTGATCTTATGACTGATGATACCGACTCCATCTTGAAGGTCTTCTTTACAAGGCAGTTGTTGAGTTTTTTCAGATCCAGGATTGTTCTCCC
Source organism: Rhinophrynus dorsalis (assembly GCA_037306005.1). Taxonomy (NCBI): domain Eukaryota; kingdom Metazoa; phylum Chordata; class Amphibia; order Anura; family Rhinophrynidae; genus Rhinophrynus; species Rhinophrynus dorsalis. The sequence goes on from CM074724.1 coordinate 131,907,025, forward strand.
CAAACCTGATGGCTTTGGAATCATAAATAAAACAGAATAGGTTCCTAAAAATGTCTGCTCCCGCGGTACTAGTTGTATCGCTCCTTTCTTCTGCAGGTTCTGAATTTCCTGAAAGAATAGCTCCTTCTTTTTTGGATTTGATGGAATTCTGGATGCTCTGAATCCGAGAGGAACTGGGGTCTGAATAAACTGAAAAGGATAGCCCTTTTCCAAAATCTGTTGGACCCATCTGTCTGATGTTCTCCAGTGATCCCGAAACAGATGCAGGCGACCCCCTACCTGCTCTGGAAAAGGGTCCCGCCAATCTTCAGAATTCCTTCTTAGCTTGCTGCTTCTTGGGGAAATCCCTGCGATAACTCCCTCTTGTAGATTGGTATGAAGCTTGTTTCCTCTGGTCAAATGGTCTTCCCTGATATCTTCTAGAGTCCCAAAAGGAATAAGACTTGTTTTTAAATGAAGTTGATCTGGGTGGAGATCTTCTCCTCTTTTCCTGCGGAAGAAAAGCACTTTTCCCCCCTGATACCTTCTTAATAATATCTTCTAGTTGCTCACCAAATAACATGTCACCCTTGAAGGGAAGATTAACCACTTTATTCTTTGAAGAGGCATCTGCCCCCCAGGGCCTAAGCCATAATGCTCTTCTAGAGGATACTGAAAGTACAGAGGATCTAGCTCCCAATTTCACAGCCTCAATAGAAGCATCGCATACGAAGTTGTTAGCCTCCTTTATTATTGACAGTTCCCTAGATAATTTGGAACTTGATGTACCAGATTCAATATCTTCTTCCAACGTGTTAATCCATATACGCATGGCCCTAGACACACATGCTAGAGCTGTGGCTACCTGCATATCACTGCCAATGAGCGAATATTGTCTCTTAAGGGCTGACTCCATCTTCCTATCCATAGAATCCTTCAATGAGGATCCATCCTCAAGTGGAATGGTAGTATATTTGGCTATCCTGGAGACCGCTGCATCTACTTTGGGAGGAAATGTCCAATTCTTAACATTTGTCAAATCAAACGGATACATTTTCCCAAACCTTCTAGTAACCGAAGACCTTCTATCAATCTTGCTCCATTCATCCGAAATGATGTCAGTAATGGACTGATGGACTGGAAAACTTAGAGTAGGTTTTTTGTTCCCTAAGAAGGCAATATCTAAGATACCCAAGTCCTTCTGCTCTTCTACTAAACCTAAGGTTTTACGGACAGATCTTAGAAAACTATCAATCCTGTCTAGGGAAAAGTCCCCTGAATTTTCCACAATCTCACCTTCCTCTTCTTCTGAAGAAAAATCTGACAGCCCCTGACTAATTCTATCCTCATTTTCTTCCAATCTCTGAGAAGAAGTGCCCTCCTCAGGATCTTCCAATCTCTGTCTCTTTCTAGGTATTATGGATTTCTGCATGGCAGAGAAGGTCTCTTGCATAGAGACCTTCATCCAAGATAAAAAATCTTGAAACTGCCCAGGCATTTCTTGGATGGCTGCTTGCTTAAGGCAGTCCTGACAAAATTTAGAGTTCTCTGAGGCTGGCAACTTCTTCTCACAATTGGCACAGGCTTTACATTTTTGGGGCTTATCCTCTTTAGAAGACCCTGTATCAGGTTTATCCTTACTAGACGAATACTTAGAGGAAGACATCATTAAAACTTAACTTTTAATCCTAACACTAAAAAAGTTACAATTATTGCGGTAATAAGAAAAAGAGTCTTACCTGCCTCCATGCTGCTTGCCTTTTATTCAGCGTGCGTTCCATTGCTGGAACGCACGCCCCGCCGCCTCCACATACATATAATGAGCTGGTCAGCCGGCCACTTTCCCTTAGTGGCGTGTTTGATCCAGCTTGAAACACATTGTGCATTTTCTCTTCTGTTGCTCTCAGCAACCTCCATGACTGAAGCGGCTGCTAGCGCGTGCCTGATCGTGCCTGACAAAGCATGCTACCACAGGGCTCAGGGCCAAGGCATATTACTTTCAAGCCCTTGCGGCCCACTTTCTATTTTCTGCTGCCGGAACCACTCCTGCGCTTCCGCGTGACAGGAAGTTGCTAACCAGCCGACCACTTTCTGCTCCTTCCCTGTTCAAACTTCCCTTCAGCCGCCAATCTCGGTTCGCGGCCGCAGAATCAGCAGACACACAGCGCTACCCTTCTGCTCCTACCGCTTCCGATTCCTTCAGGTATTCTCTCTCTCTTGTTTTTTTTTTTTTTTTTTTACACAACGGAGGGCAAAACCTCCAGTCCTCCAGCTGCTAGGACCAGAAATAACTGAAGGCGCAGGGGGGAGTTCCCTATTTATCTAAAATTTGAATGGTCCTACCAGCTGGAGGAAGGAAGTGAATCCCATCATGCAGTGTGACAGGGAGTACACAGAAGAAAACAATGTTGCATGTTCTGCAGTTAGTCACTACTCAAGATCATCAAATTTTAGCTCTTTAGTGCCATTACAGAGAGAAATTTACGGGTACATATTAGACTAATACTGCTCAAAAGGGTAGTCTCGTTCCAAAACGACAAGCAGGTCTCTCATGAATGGGCAATACCAGCTAACACCAGATGTTTCTTTCAACCTTATTTGGAACTGGTCAGTGAGGTGCAACTAAATTACCTAGATATTGAGAACAAAGGGTCCACATCTGGAAATCTGGATTATCCTTTATACTTAGGGAGACATTCTACCTTATGAGTTTTCAAACAACAAGCCAAAGTACATGAGGAGGCTCTGAGGACAAACAAAAGCAATGTTGCCATCTCTGTGGCTACAAATTATTGTGAGGAGCACCCATCAAGCACGAACAAGGTACAGTGTCTTGATCTAGGCATGGCAGCCTCTCAATGGTGCTACAACTCATGTTTTTTACTCCCATGTGCCATTTCAAAGAGGAAATCTCCATATCCATATCAATATCAGTATCAGTATGAAACTGGTCCTTCCCCCAGACAGCCCAGCTCCAAATGTCAGGCAAATACTCTTCACAGGAGTGAAACAGCAAAACCACAGCCATACGTTTCTGCCTATATGGGTCTCATCGGTGTGGTGAAGCTAAACCTCTCTAGGCACATGGAAGCATGGGCCCATGCCTGGGATGCCTTATACTTAGGGAGACAAAGAATTGTGAGGAGCACCCATCAAGCGGAAACAAGGTAAAGTGTCTTGATCTAGGCATGGTAGCCTATCTATATTGCTACAACTCAAGTTTTTAACTCCCATGTGCCATTGCAGAAAGGAAATATCTATATCTATATCCATATTCGACTGGTCCTGCCCACAGACAGTCCAGTTCCAAAATGTCAGGCAAATCTCCTCTGCACAAGACAGACAGCAAAACCACAGATGTACATTTTGGTCTATGTGGGCCTTATCGGTGTGCTGCAGCTGAATCCCTCTAAGCACATGGAAGGAATGGCCCATGCCTGGGATGCCTTTATACCTAGGGATGCAATGAATTGGGAAGAGCAGCCATCAAGCATGACCAAGGTCAAGTGACTTGTTTCAGGCATGGTAGCCTCTCAATGGTGCTACAACTCATGTTTTTCACTCCCATATACCACTAGAAGAGAGGAAATCTCCATATTCATATCAGACTAGTTCTGCCCACAGACAGTTCAGCTCCAAAATGTCAGGCAAATTCTCTACGCACAAGAGAGACAGAAAAACCACAGAGGTACGTTTCAGTCTATGTGGGCCTTGTCGGTGTAGTGCAGCTGTATCCCTCTAAGGGAAATGGAAGCAAGGGCCCATTCCTGGGATGCTCTTATACATAGGGAGACAAAGAATTGTGAGGAGCAACAATCAAGCACGAACAAGGTAAAGTGTCTTGTTCTAGGCATGGTAGCATCTCAATGGTGCTAAACTCACATTTTTCACTCCCATGTGCCATTGCAGAGAGGAAATATCCATATCCATATCAGACTGGTCTTGTCCACAGACAGTCTAAATCCGAAATGTCAGGCAAAACCTCTCCGCACAAGAGAGGCAGCAAGATCACAGACATACATTTCACCCTATGTGGGACTCGTCAATGTGATGCAGCTGAATCCCTCTATGCACATGGAAGCAAAAGCCCATGCCTGGGATGCCCTTATACTTAGGGAGACAAAGAATTGTGAGGAGTACTCATCAAGAGCAAACAAGGTAAAGTGTCTTGTTCTAGGCATGGTAGCCTCTCAGTGGTGCTACAACTCATGTTTTTCACTCCAATGTGCCATTGCAGAGAGAAAATCTCCATAGACATAGCCATAGCCATAGCCATATCCATATCCATATCCATATCAGACTGGTCCTGCCCACAGACAGTCCAGCTCTGAAATGTCAGGGAAATCCTCTCTGCACAAGAGAGACACCACAACCACAACCACAACCACAACCACAACCACAACCACAACCACAACCACAACCACAACCACAACCACAACCACAACCACAACCACAACCACAACCACATGTTTTATCCGATGTGGGCCTTGTCAGTGTGGTGCAGCTGAATCCATCTATGCACATGGAAACAAGGGCACATGCCTGGGATGCCCTTATACTTAGGGAGACAAAGAATTGCGAGGAGCACCCATCATGCGTGAACAAGGTAAAAAGTCATTGCGAAGAGGAAATATCCATACCCGACTGGCCCTGCCCACAGACAGCCCAGCTCTGAAATGTCAGGTAAACCTTCTCTGCACAAAAAGAGACAGCAAAACCACAGACATACGTTTTGGCTGCGTGGGCCTTGTCGGTGTGGTGCAGCTGAATCCTTCTAGGCACATGGAAGAAAGGGCACATGCCTGGGATGCCCTTATACTTAGGAGACATAGAATTGTGAGGAGCACCCATCAAGCGCAAACAAGTTAAAGTTTCTTGTTCTAGGCATGGTAGCCTCTTAATGGTGCCATTGCAGAGAGGAAACCTCCATATTCATACCAGACTGGTCTTGCCCACAGACAGTCCCGCTCCAAATGTCAGACAAATCCTCTCCACACAAAAGAGGCAGCAAGACCACAAACACACACTTCTTCTTATGTGGACATCTTCAGCGCAGTGCTGCTGAATCCCTCTATCCACATGGAAGCAAGGGCCCATTCCTGGGATGCTCTTATACATAGGGAGACAAAGAATTGTGAGGAGCAACAATCAAGCACGAACAAGGTAAAGTGTCTTGTTCTAGGCATGGTAGCATCTCAATGGTGCTAAACTCACATTTTTCACTCCCATGTGCCATTGCAGAGAGAAAATATCCATATCCATATCAGACTGGTCTTGTCCACAGACAGTCTAAATCCAAAATGTCAGGCAAAACCTCTCCGCACAAGAGAAGCAGCAAGATCACAGACATACATTTCACCCTATGTGGGACTTGTCACTGTGATGCAGCTGAATCCCTCTATGCACATGGAAGCAAAAGCCCATGCCTGGGATGCCCTTATACTTAGGGAGACAAAGAATTGTGAGGAGTACTCATCAAGAGCAAACAAGGTAAAGTGTCTTGTTCTAGGCATGGTAGCCTCTCAGTGGTGCTACAACTCATGTTTTTCACTCCAATGTGCCATTGCAGAGAGAAAATCTCCATAGCCATATCCATATCCATAGCCATAGCCATAGCCATAGCCATAGCCATAGCCATAGCCAGTCCAGCTCTGAAATGTCAGGGAAATCCTCTCTGCACAAGAGAGACACCACAACCACAACCACAACCACAACCACAACCACAACCACAACCACAACCACAACCACAACCACAACCACAACCACAACCACAACCACAACCACAACCACAACCACAACCACATGTTTTGTCCGATGTGGGCCTTGTCAGTGTGGTGCAGCTGAATCCATCTATGCACATGGAAACAAGGGCACATGCATGGGATGCCCTTATACTTAGGGAGACAAAGAATTGCGAGGAGCACCCATCATGCGTGAACAAGGTAAAGTGTCATTGCGAAGAGGAAATATCCATACCTGACTGGCCCTGCCCACAGACAGCCCAGCTCTGAAATGTCAGGTAAACCTTCTCTGCACAAAAAGAGACAGCAAAACCACAGACATACGTTTTGGCTGCGTGGGCCTTGTCGGTGTGGTGCAGCTGAATCCTTCTAGGCACATGGAAGAAAGGGCACATGCCTGGGATGCCCTCATACTTAGGAGACATAGAATTGTGAGGAGCACCCATCAAGCGCAAACAAGTTAAAGTTTCTTGTTGTAGGCATGGTAGCCTCTTAATGGTGCCATTGCAGAGAGAAAACCTCCATATTCATACCAGACTGGTCTTGCCCACAGACAGTCCCGCTCCAAATGTCAGACAAATCCTCTCCACACAAAAGAGGCAGCAATACCACAAGCACACACTTCTGCTTATGTGGACATCATCAGCGCAGTGCTGCTGAATCCCTCTATCCACATGGAAGAAAGGGCCCATGTCTGGGATGCCGTTATACCTAGGGAGACAAAGAATTGTGAGGAGCCCCATCACACGTGAACAAGGTAAAGTGTCTTGTTCTAGGCATGATAGCCTCTCAGTGGTGCTACAACTCACATTTGTCACTCCCATGTTCCATTGCAGAGAGAAAATATCCATATCTGATTGGTCCTGCCCACAGACAGCCCAGCTCCGAAATGTCAAGCAAATCCTCACCACACAAAAACAAACAGCAAAAGCACAAACATATATTTTGGCCTGGGTGGGCTTTATTGGTATGATGCAGCTGAATCCTTCTAGGCACATGGAAGAAAGGGCACATGAGGAACACCCATCAAGCGTAAAAAGGTAAAGTGTCTTGTTCTAGGCATGGTAGACTATCATGTTGCAACAACTCACGTTTTTCACTCTCATGTGCAATTGCAGAAAGGTAGTCTCCATATCTATATCCGACTGGACCTGCCCACAGACAGCCCAGCTCCAAAATGTCAGGCAAATCCTCTCCGCACAAGAGAGACAGCAAAACCACAGATGTACATTTTGGTCTATGTGGGCCTTATTGGTGTGGTTCAGCTGAATCCCTCTAAGCACATGGAAGCAATAGCCCATGCCTGGGATGCCTTTATATTTAGGGATGCAATGAATTGGGAGGAGCACCCATCAAGAGCGAACAAGGTTAAGTGTCTTGTCCTAGGCTTGGTAGCCTGTCTGAGGTCGGGACCAGTCTGAATATAGAAATTTCCTCTCTGCAATGGCACATGGGAGTGAAAAACATGACTTGTAGCACCAGTGATTGTGGGTCACTATGCCTAAGGACAAGACACTTTATTTTGTTCGTTCTCAATGGGTGGTCATCACAAGGTAAAGTGTCTAGTTCTAGGCATGGTAGCCATGTAGTGGTGCTACAACTCATGTTTTTCACTCCCATGTGCCATTGCAGAGAGGAAATCTCCATATCCACATCCATATCAGACTGGTCCTGTCCACAGACAGTCCAGCTCTGAAATGTCATGCAAATCCTCTCCAGACAAGAGAGACAGCAAAACCACAGATGTACATTTCAGCCTACATGGGCCTTATTGGTGTGGTGCAGCTGAATCCCTCTAAGCACATGGAAGGAATGGCCCATGCCTGGGATGCCTTTATACTTAGGAATGCAATAAATTGGGAAGAGTAACCAACAAGCACGAACAAGATCAAGTGTCTTGTTCCAGGCATGGTAGCCCCTCAATGGTGCTACAACTCACGTTTTTCACTCCCATGTGCAATTGCAGAGAGGAAATCTCAATATCCATATCAGACTAGTCCTGCCCACAGACAGTTCAGCTCCAAAATGTCAGGCAAATTCTCTCCACACAAGAGAGACAGCAAAACCACAGAGGTACGTTTTGGCCTATATGGGCCTTGACAGTGTAGCGCAGCTGAATCCCTCTAAGGCAAAGGGAAGCAAGGGCCCATTCCTGGGATGCTTTTATACTTAGGGAGACAAAGAATTGTTAGGAGCAACAATCAAGCACAAACAAGGTAAAGTGTCCTGTTCTAGGCATGGTAGCATCTCAGTGGTGCTAAACTCACATTTTTCACTCACATGTGCCATTGCAGAGAGAAACTGTCCATATCCATCTGATCCTGCCCACAGACAATCCAGCTTCTAAATGTCTGTCAAAACCTCTCCACACAAGAGCGGCAGCAAGACCACAGACGTTCAATTCAGCCTATGTGGGCCTCATTGATGTGGTGTAGCTGAATCCCTCTATGCACATGGAAGCAAGGGCCCATGCCTGGCATGCCCTTATACTTAGGGAGACAAAGAATTGAGAGGGGCACCCATCAAGAGTGAACAAGGTAAAGTGTCTTGTTCTAGGCGTGGTAGCCTCTCAATGGTGCTACAACTTACGTTTTTTACTCCCATGTGCAATTGCAGAGAGGAAACCTCCATATCCGACTGGTCTTGTCCATAAACAATCTAGCTCCGAAATGTCAGGCAAATCCTCTCCACACAAACACACATTTCATCCTATGTGGGCCTCATCAGCGTGGTGCAGCTGAATCCCTCTATGCACATGGAAGCAAGAGCCCACGCCTGGGATGCCCTTATACCCAAGGAGACAAAGAATTTTAAGGACCACCCATCCAGTGCATACAAAGTATCTATCATCAGTGTGGTGCAGCTGAAGCCCTCTAGCCAAATGAAAGCAAGGGCCAATTCCCGGGATGCCCTTACACTTAGGGAGACAAAGAATTGTGAGGAGCAACCACCAACAGCAAACAAGGTAAAGTGTTTTGTTCTAGGTATGGTAGCCTCTCATGGGTGCTAAACTCACATTTTTCACTCCCATGTGCCATTGCAGACAGGAAATCTCCATACCCATTGCCATTGCCATTGCCATAGCCATAGCCATAGCCATTGCCATTGCCATTGCCATTGCCATTGCCATTGCCATTGCCATTGCGTCCTGCTCACAGATAGGCCAGCTATGAAATGTCTGGCAAATCCTCACCACACAAGAGGGACAACAAAACCACAAACATGTTTTGGCCTATATGGGTCTCATAGGTGTGGTGCAGCTAAATCCCGCTAGCCACATGGAAGAAAGGGAACATGCCTGGGATGCCCTTATACTTAGTGAGACAAAGAATTGTGAGGAGCAGCCATCAAGCGCAGACAAAGAAAAGTGTCTTGTTCTAGGCAAGGTAGCCTCTCAATGGTGCAACAAATCATGTTTTTCACTCCCATGTGCCATTGCAGAGAGTAAATATCCATATCTGACTGGTACTGCCCACAGACAGTCCATCTCTGAAATGTCAGGCACATCCTTTCCACACAAGAGCACAGACGTACTTTTCAGCCTATGTGGGCCTCATCAGTGTGGTGCAGCTGAATCCCTATATGCACATGGAAACAAGGGACCATGCCTGGGATGCCCTTATACGTAGGGAGACATACAATTGTGAGGAGCACCCATCAAGCACATACAAGGTAAATTACCTTGTTCTAGGCATAGTAGCTTCTCAGTAGTGCTACAACTCATGTCTTTCACTCTCATGTGCTATTGCAGAGAAGAAACCTCCACATCAAACTGGTCTTACCCACAGACAGTGCACTTTTAAAATGTCAGTCAAAACCATAAACATACATTTCAAACTAAGGGTCCATGCCTGGGATGCCCTTATACTTAGGGAGACAAAGAATTGTAAGAAGCACTCATCAAGCTCGAACAAGGTAAAGTGTTTTGTCCTAGGCTTGGTAGCCTGTCTGAGGTCGGGACCAGTCTGAATATAGAAATTTCCTCTCTGCAATGGCACATGGGAGTGAAAAACATGACTTGTAGCACCATTGATTGGGTCACTATGCCTAAGGACAAGACACTTTATTTTGTTCGTTCTCAATGGGTGGTCATCACAATAATTGTTTTTTAGTCTCCCTAAGTGTTAATGGGATCCTAGGCATGGGCCCTTGCTCTTCATGTGTCTAGAGGGAAGTAGCTGCAGCACACCAACAATGTTCTTGCAGGGGTATGCAGGGGTATGCAGGGGTATGCAGGGGTATGCAGGGGTATGCAGGGGTATGCAGGGGTATGCAGGGGTATGCAGGGGTATGTATGCATGCATGCTTGCTTGCTTGCTTGCTTGCTTTTGCTGATTTTTTTTTTTTTTACTGTGCAAAAGATTTGCCTAACATCTTGGAGCTGTACTGTCTGAGTGTGGGACTAGTCAGATGTGAATATGGACATTTTCTGTCTGTAATGGCATATGATAGTGAAAAATGTGACTTGTAGCACCATTGAGGGGTCACTATGTCTAAGGACAAGACACTTTATCTTGTTTGTTTTAGATGGGTGCTAGTCACAATAATTGTTTCTCAGCTCTTTGGCTAGTTACTGGAATATATTTTAGCTCTCTATTGCCGTTACAGAGGGGAAATGACAGACATGTTACCCCTGCACAGGAAATGCCAGCTAACCTATATATTTCAGCCTTCTTTGAACCCCATCAGTGAGATCCAGCTGGTTTTCCTAAGGACTGTGAGCAAGAGGTCCACATCTGGATTACCCTTTACTTTTATGGAAGACACCCAAAGAATTTTCAAACAAGTCAAGGTATTGAGAGGCTCAGAGAACAAACAAAAGCAATGTTTCCGTTTTAATTTCCATGAGAATATTAGTCTAATCCATGGTCCAGTTCCAAAATGACAGGCAGGTCCGCATGGGAAATACCAGCTAACTCTAGACATATGTTTCAATTTTATTTGGACCTCACCAGTGAAGTGTAGTTAGTTTCCCTAGGCGTTGAGAGCAAGGAGTCCACATCTAGATGCCTGAGGAGAAACACTGAGGATGAACAAAAGCAATGTTGCAACACATTTTAGCTGTCTATTGTCATTACAGAGGAGAGATTTCCATATACATATTAGACTAATCCCATTTAAAAAGAGTGGTTCAGTTCTAAAGCAACAGGGAAGTCCTCCCTGTAGGGGAAATACCAGATAACTGTTACGGTTTTCAGACACTTCAGACAGAGGGTTTGATAAAACACAGTTTTATTGACATAAATAATGAACAATATCGCCCTCTACAGGCAAACAGTGGATCACCAGGGATAAATGTATAGACCTTTACAGGCCAATATATGGATACAGACAGAGTAGAATATACGTATAACATATACAGAGGGCAGATAACAACTGAGAAGAGCACTCAATAGTTAACACAGTCCTCGTCAGTCTCTGTTGTGGAGTTGGCACGCCCAAGGTGTGGATAAGGCTTGCAAAAGTGTGAGAAGTTCAATACAGAGTCTGTATAATAGCAGTCGACTTGCAAACAGCAGAACTGACCTGGAACGCTAGAGCAATAACGGATAGCCCCCACGGGCGTAACAAATACCACCAGTACTAAGAAGCGTGAGTCGTTAGCCCCCACGGGCGTATACCGGAGACTACAAGCTGCAAGAGCGAGGATCGTTAGCCCCCACGGGCATAAAACGGAGACTGCAAGCTGCGAGTGTAAGAATTGAGCCCCCTCGGGCATAAACGGAAGCCAATAGCTAATGCCAAGTAGCCCCCACGGGCGTATACAACTCCACCAGTGCAAGTGTGCGGGCAAGGAGACCACCGGAACGTACCGGAACAACTACTCTGCACGGGTGACAGTATGAGCCGCCGTCTCTCAGGCCCAAGCGGCCGGCTCAGCAGTAGTAGCGTAGCAATGCAAGGGTTAATCACGGCACCTGGTAAGAGATGAGGCACAGCAAGGAATCGGCTCAGCAATAGGTATCGCCCTGATGGTACAGCTCTGCAAGCTTAAGGAGACTCAGCTAGTAGTACAGCTCAGAAGCGTTAATAGTGACACAGCGACCCAAGGGTTAAGTCAGTCTGGTGCACAATCGCGACTACAGGCATCAGAATGTCACCCAGTAGTACGGCCGCAGGAACGGAGACAGGCTGGAACCGGGAACTGAGGAGAATCGTGGACAAGCCGGATCAGCAACAAGCAGGAACGTCAGCCAGGCCGGGTCGGATACCAGAGCGGGTTCGTAGACAAGCCGGATCAGCAACAAGCAGGAACGTCAGCCAGGCCGGGTCGGATACCAAAGTGGGTTCGTAGACAAGCCGGATCAGCAACAAGCAGGAACACAGGAGAGTCGTCAAGCAGGCCAAATCGGTACACCGGAAATCAGGATCACAAGAACAGCAACAAGGCTCGGGAACACCACGAAAGGGCACCTGTCAGGTGCCAGCGGCCAGAATAAGACAGGTAACCAGAGGCGGGCCAACACAGCTCAACCAATCAGGGAGCAGCACAGTACAGAGTGACACTCAGGATCACGGGAACCGTGATAATAACCCCAGATGGACATTTCTGTTTTATTTGGGCCTTGTCAAAGTTCATCTGCTAGGTATTGACTGAGAGCATGGGGTTCATGTCTGGATTATCCTCTACTCTCAGGCTAATGGGAGCACTGGAAGCTTGGATAAATCACAAATGGAACCCCCAGAAAGTATAATTAGATTTCTAGACCCCAAAAAACATATAAGGAATTTTTTATAGCTTCTAGAATGGCATACAAGGTATTTTAGTGTGTATAACCCCATATCACTCAGGTATTGGTATTCCTTTAAGTAGATGGGAAACAGAAAGAAAGATGAGAAAAGTAGAAACAGGGAGGGAAAGAGGGGGTGAAGGAGAGAGAGGAGTGATGGTGAAAAAAAGGAGAGGAGAGGGGAGAAATGGAAGAAGAAGGAAAGAAAATGGGAAATGTAAGTGATCAAACTCATTGTAGAGACTAGATCAGTGGATCTCAACCAGGATGCTGTTGCACTGTGGGGTGCTATGGGTACTAGCTTAAGGTGCAACACTTTTCCTAGGAAGACTTTGATAAAAGTGGGAGTATTGACTATCAAATGTATATTTATAGAAATTGATAGCTCAATATATTTGTTTTTGTCATTATGATTGGGAGCTCTAAGAATAACTATATATTTATATATATTTATATTCTTCATAATGCCCTTGACAATTACTTACAAAATGTAGGTGTGTCCTGAGAATTACAGACTACGTATTAGGGGTGCATTGAGCCAAAAAAGATTGAAAACCACTGGACTAGATGGAGGGAAGCAACACACAAAAGAACCTTTATTTGGTGAAAACAGTAATTAAAAAAACCTTGTCTCAGCAAAAACAAGGAAAAGTCATGGGCATTAGATTTACATTACAACACAGTCCTTGTAGCATTGTTGTACAAAGTAGCCTGAATTCTTATTCCAGGAGCATTTTAGGCTAGTCAGTTAGCCAAGATAACACTTCTTATCCATTGAGACCAAAAGGGGTGAGCAACACATTTCAAATCCTTAGCTGCCTAATGAGGGTGCTAATTGTAACTGAATCATTCAATGTAAAAGTAGGCAGGTGTTAATACAGACACTGCCTGTCTCAGATGCTATATCATCATGATGTATGCTGTGAGCAATAGGGATAAATGATGCCCCAACTTATGTAATGAGGAAGGCTAATTGACTCCTTCTGTTTTATAGTTGTTAGTCATTCCCACTTAGAAGGCATAATGTGCTTCATGTCTCAAGCAAGTAAGGGCTGCTTTTGATTCTAGATAGCCTGGTTTGTGTACATAGAAGGACATCTGCAACTGTGATAAATTTAGTCAATTTGCAATAAATAAACCAAAATATAAAAAATGGTGCAGATAAAGATTTAGATAGCAAGTATAAAAAGCACAAATAAACATAAATGTCATCCTGTCTGTGTTCATTCCAATTTACAGATACAACTGTGACCAGCAAAGTTTCAACTATTGAATATCAGTTACAAGCTTTAGAGAGAAAACTGTCTAAGTTAATCAAAGGTAAGTTGTAACAGGTATATGTAGATGTGTAAGTATTAACAACCAGATCCTAGTCTAACAATATGACATTTTAAAAAACAAAACTTATGAGGGGGGTGCACAGGAATCCTGTAAGTAAAACAAAAGTATTCCCACCACTGGAAGATGTTTAATTTAAAAGTAAATACAGAGGGGTATGTAACACATTGCTTTCTAATGCCTTGCGTACTCCTGTGGCACTCAAAGTGTTAAATTAGTGGTGCAGTTTCTTTCACTTACTATGAAGAGCCAAAGTCTATAGTCTATGACTCAATCTCTTCCATAAGGTAATGTCACGCTTAACCACTCCAGAATGCTCTCCAGTTTGCCTGGAGGAACTTCAAGGAGGGCACACTATGGTTCAACATGGTTCAGGAACATGCTCACAGTTTGTTCATCTACTCTGATATTGTTCTTGTGCTCTGTGCATAAGCACATTTTTTATGGTAGATTTGCATGTGCTCATTTTTGTTCAATTTGTATGTACATCCCAGTAGCCTATAAAATCCTTTAAACTTGCTTTGGCCTCTCTGGAAGTGCTTCTACTGTGTTATCCATTGTATTCATGTTCACCAGTCAGACTTGACCTTTGACTTTGAACCTGATCCGCCTACTTTGACCTATTGCTTGTATACCATCTAAGAACCTATGCTGTCTGTCTAATCTCTGGCTTGTCCAACTACGTTTCTTGTTTAAATCTTCTGTACCTCTTCTGGTGGTTGCAGCTAAAGTTCTAGTGGACACATGAACCTGGGATCAACCCTTGGAGTAGAGTGTGTTTACTGCTGTGAAGACATCCGCCTGAATTTAGTCTTTTCACCTCTGTAAAGTGGTTAATTTCATTGTCTATTCAGGAATATTAGAGATGCAAGATTTAAAAAATGCCTTCTCTAGGCATGACATTTGAACAAGATTAATTCAAATAAATAGTGGGGGCAAAAGTCCTGCCATGTTCCCACAAAAAAATCAGCAAAATCCATGTTGTTGTCCACTTTTCGATGGGAAAATCCACTTTAAAAACAGAGATTAAAATCTTTGCATTATTCACCCATTGGCCAAAATTATTTTCCATTTTATCAATGGCTAGGGGATTGGTAGGGGAAGCAATTGAGAGCATCCAGAGCATCCAGTGGTCAAGGTAGCCCACACCATTCCCCTGACTCTGGGAGTCCCCCCCCCCACAGCATTGTCCAGGTGGAAAATTATCCTGAAGAAGCCAGAACCGGTGGACAGTAGGTACAGCAATAATACCACCACAACCAGGAGCACAGATCAGCTGCCATTCTGCCTTCTTTATGTCACCAAGAAATGGCAAGTGTGATATTAGGGGACCCTCTGTCACATTTCTAATTGCCTCCACCAACCAGCAGTGAGATGTCTATAATAGAGCAGCAGCAAAACGGAGGGGCCAGTGGTGGTGGTAATGATGATGGTGGAGAAGCTGGGGTGGAATAGACATTGATGGCCTTTTTAGCCCAAACTGAGAAGGAATGGGAGAGATGGATGAGGATGGGCATCACCACCACCACAAGAAGTGAGCTTTTGGAATTTGCAGAGTTTGCAACTGCTCTAATTCCTGCTGCTGCTGAGTTGCAAGGGCAACAGGATGCTGCTGAGGAGTAAGTTAGTGTGCCACAGACCACCTTGGACATGGAAATGGGGTCAACAAGTGATGCGGGACTAGGACAGGTTCCTCTTGTTAGAAGCAGCAATACTCCTGGTCCTAGTTGTATTTCTGATTCTGAGGCAGTTGTAGCAACAGCAGCAGCATCATCCTCTGCCCCAGCCAGTGAAGGGGAATGTGGAAGAGAAGAAGAAAGAGGCCATTCTTCTGTACCTGTTCCCTACACCCTGAAGTCATAGGTGTAGAACTATTTTTCTCTTGGGGAAGGCACAGTGTGAAGGGGAAAGGAGGGAACACACCTTGGAACAACAGCCCTGATAACACACATGAAAAACAGACACCATGACATTTATGTCAAACATTTTAAAAGCCAAACACCCACCAGAAATTGAGCACCGCTGTTGCTGTAACCCCTGATTCTTCAGAAAGGCAAAAATAGGCGAGGCGGAGATCAAAGAGGAGGAAGAATAGAGAAACCCAGACAGAGGCTGGAAGTTTGATGACGAGCGAAACAATAGCTCTCCATCACCTTCTTCCTCTAGGGTAGCTATATCTTCTGCCAATCCACCTCGTTGATCATTACCTCCGCTGCCAAATGATAGCCACTCTGTAGATGTTAGGATGTGGCAGTTCATGGCCACCCACTGCACACTGTGGTGCAATGACCACACATGGCAGTGTGATGGAGGAGAATCGCAAGCAGAACATCAAGTGGCATCTGAGGAGATATCATCCCACAGAATATGCTAAGCAGGTGGCAGGGAGGCTTCATCATTACTACTGAACTGTCAGCAAGTTATCATGTGTCCTGGGGTGGGGTGTGGACAAGGAGTATAGTGACAGCAGCAGTACTTGGTTTCTGGTATCTGGATACAGTTGTACCAGGTGTTATTTACCACACAGACCGTGCACATTGCAGTTGCTGATGAGAGGCACAGTTCCTGCTCTCAAGTAAAAAAATGTATATTATAGTAACAACACAAACATGATTTTGGAGGAGGGGCAGGTGGAGAAGAATTATTGGCCAATGTCTTCTTTTCTCCACATATACTGGGGGCTAGTTATGGTGCTGCTACTACCTCTGGTGCATCACTGGAGCTAGTCATGGCAAGAGGAACCTTCATCATCCATCACCCATGTTACTGCTGTTGTTGATTCCATTCCCTTTGAGCTGCCTAATCACCCTGCTGCTTAAACAACTCTGCAGCAGCAGCAGCAAAAACTGTAGTTGCAAATTCCGCATCTACATCAGGG
This sequence comes from Rhinophrynus dorsalis, assembly GCA_037306005.1. Classification (NCBI taxonomy): domain Eukaryota; kingdom Metazoa; phylum Chordata; class Amphibia; order Anura; family Rhinophrynidae; genus Rhinophrynus; species Rhinophrynus dorsalis. The sequence goes on from CM074724.1 coordinate 131,923,692, forward strand.
CATTTAACAATGGCCACTGGTCACTGGCCAATATGACATGACCTGCTGACTCTAGGCCAATACGGCATTTATTTATTTTTTGTTTACCTCAGGGCTTGTACTTTAAAAAAAACAAATACAGACCTACAAAAAATGAACAATTTTTGGTGGTTTGCTTCTAACAAGCCTACGTCCTACAAATCAATGTTTCTTTAGGGCTTTTGCCAAACAAATCTAAGTTCTACGAATCAATGTTTCCTCAGGGCTTGGGCCTCTAATAGTCTAAGTGCTACAAATTAATGTTTCCTCAGGGCTTGGACCTCTAACACCAAATCTTACAAACCATCCTCTACAAAATACTCTGTCTTGTCAAGTATTAGTCTACCCCAGTGGCAGCTTATGTCAGGGGGTCCCTGTCTTTATCATGTTACTTTCAAATTAATTGTTTTATTTTATTTATTTATTTTTTTATTAACTGTCCCCCCAATACCAGTCAAGAACTCCCCCAAAACAAATTCTCTGTTCAACTGATTATTTCCACAGACTTCACCCACCAACACAGGTACCCTCCTCAGACCCCTTTTATACTGTCTTATGGGTTTTTTTTAATTATATTTAGGATTTATTTTTTATTAACTGCCCCCCAATCCCAGTAAACAACCCCCCCCACATTCCCTGTTCAACTGATTCTTTCGCCACTCTCCACCAACACATGTGCCCTCATGCCCCTTTTATACTATGCCTTTGGGATATAGCAAATAATATTTGCTATTTGTTGTTTGTAAATTCAATGTTACCATTGATTTCAATTAAATGAGCTAGGCAAAAAAAGAGGAAAAAACGCACTTGTCTAGGGAAATTATTTGCCAAGCGGGAAGTGCCATTATTCTCTGATTTCTGTTTGTGGCGAAAATAAAAATAATGGCCTGAGGAAATACAGTTGGCTGTGTCTAATAACTGAAAGCCCCCCCTTACGAAATAAATACACTGTGACTGATGTCTAAAAGATGGAAGCAACCACATCTTTGACTCTGTCAGAAGCACAATATGGGCTTCAGGAGGTGATAGAAGAGGCAAGCATTGTAATTTCAGTACCACCATAAGCAGCATCTGTGACTGGGTTACAAGCACAGTATGGACTTCAGGAGATGATAGAGGAGTAGAGTGTTAGCATTTCAGTACCACCAGCAGCAGCAACATCAGCAGCAGAAGACCAGTCTGGAGAGACATGTACAGCATGTCCTACAGAAGTCTATTTTACTGTGAAAGAAGTGGTGGCTGTGTAACAACAGAATGCCACCTACAAACAAACATGAACTGCTCTCAGAGAGTATGGAATCAGCAGCATATCTGACTGTATGACAAGTACACTATGGCCTTTAGGAGGTGATGGAGGCGGCAAGAGATGGCTTAACACAGGACCACCAGCAGCATCTGTAACTGCGCTTTTCTTTTTTTTAAATCTTTTTATTGACAAGCCGGACGATCACATAATAGTTATACAAGAAAGTACAGACATAAGCAAATACAATAATAGTACAAGCAGCAACAATACCCAATATTGTCAAGGAAATAACTATTGTTCATTCCAGTCAGAACTGCTTGAGGATTTTTTTATTTTCCAACTCCCAACATCCTAACTCCCCAAATAACTAATAAGCTACCCCATTCTCAGAGTCCTCTCTCTCCTGCACCCGAAGCACCCCCACACCACCACACCCCCATCAGCTATTCACCAGCATTCTGTGGCTACCACCTTCTGACACCCCCTTTTTCAGGGTTCGGCTTTTTCCCTTGTCTTTTTTCAGTCCTTTTATTTTTTATTCTTGTTTCACTTTTTTCTGTTTTTTTCTATCACCCTCATTGTCTTTTCCACCATTCCTTCACCTGTCAACAACACTCACCCCATTTACACCTCTCCCTTCCCCATCATTCGAACACTCCCATCCATTCATAGGGAGCCCATCCACCCCTTCCGATCACCAATCCAGCCATATCCTCCAGATTTTATCATACTTTTTTGGTGATCCACGATGCAAATAAACAAGTTTATAGTGTGGTTTGTTTTGAGATACTAAATTTAGCCATACTTTGCACACAGGAGCTCTGTTTGACATCCAGGACATAGCCTCCATCTTTCTCGCCATCGCCAAAAGTTCAGCAAGCAGAGTTTTATCGGCCGCATTACCAATCTCATCTGGGAAGAGAGTAGACAGGGTTTAGGAGTCACCGGTACAGGTCTTCCCAACACTGAAGCTATAATTTGCATTACCTCTCCCCAAAATGTTTGAATGTGGCAGCAATCCCATATTCCCCATTTTGCTCAACCTGACTGACGTATAGTACGTCCTGTGCAGTATATTCAGTTGCATCACTTGGTGTCTAGTTGTCATTGCCACCTGCACTGGACCTGCTTTGGCCAAGTCCCATTCCCAGTTTTCCATAGGCCCAACATTTCTCTCACACCTACTTTCCGTGGGTCCTTCATTATCAGACACAGAGCCCTGTAGCCACTGGTAGATATAGGACAGTGGTTTAGCGGGTCCTTAACCCGATAACGACCCTTGACGGTCATAGTACGTCATGGGTAGATCTGAGTTAACAACCCATGATGTACTATGCCTGTCATGGAATTCCGGGCTTCTCCCGCGGCTGCAGGCCGTTCGGGGAGTCCGGAATCCGAATTTTAAAAAAAACGCTCCGTGGTCCTTTAGTGACCGCAACGCTCCCCCACAGTCTGTCATTAAGGGGTTAAGGAGTAATCTAGTAAGTAACAGAAACATGTCTATCCCTTGGGCATGTTCCCCCCACTGAGCCTGTAGAGCATGTTTAATGCAGAGATATGAATAAAAGAGGGTATTCGGTATTTGGAAATCAGCTTGTAGTTGTGCAAAGGACTTAAGTTGATTATCCTAATACAAGTATGCCAAATTAGTAATTCCATATTAAGCCCAGCTGGAGCCAAACTCCCTAACAAGTAATTGTTTCAACCCTGCAGCACCCTACAAGGGAGTGTCCGGGTCCATGGCTGTATGACCTGTAAGTGTCTGTATTGCTATGCAAGTCTCATAAAGATCCTGGGCTAGAGGGGTCTGTTCCCACAATACTGCTGGTTTGTGGTAAGTCATAGGATGGTCATAACAACACCCTGTCTAACTGGGTGACTTGATATTGAGGCTACGGAAAAACATATTCCAGCACATAAGGACACTGGGCTGCCAAATAGTAGAGGTATAGCTATACATCCCTCCTTCTTCGGTTTTGTAAGAGTGATAAATTTAATTCTAGCATGCCCTCCCCTACATATAAAATGTGTAACAACAGTATCAATTTGTTTAAGCTATTTTTGGGGGATATTCACCAGTATATTTTGAAAGATGTACAGAAGTTTAGGTAAATAGATCATTTTTATGAGGTTTGACCTACCTATCATGTTAAGAGACAGTTGTAGCCACAAAACCATTTTTCACGAAGGTGTTGGACAATTGGCACCAGGTTCCTCTCTAGGAAGGGTGCTGGAGATGCCCCAACCTGAATTCTGTGATAGGTACATTCCTCCACAGAGCTCATAGGAGTGTCTGCTATTTGGGCTCCCAGTGGCAAATCATCCACTAGGAGTAGTGATGATTTAGACAGTGATGATTTAGACCAGTTGATACACAGTCCAGAGTATGAACCAAAGGTGTCCACTAACAGTAGTACGTAAGGATTTATTAGCATCACCCAGAAAGAGTAGTATGTCATCCGCATATAGGGCAATCTTTTCCTCCCTAATCCCTACCCGAAAGCCTTGAATGTTTGGATCTGCCCTAATTAGAGCAGCCAATGGTTCCAGCGTGAGGGCAAATAGACAGGGGGAAAGTGGACATCCCTGTCTAGTGCCTCTATATAGATGAAAGTCCGCCGAGTCAACACCTCCCATCACTACCCTAGCTTTCGGGTCTGTATATATATGATAAATGATGGACCAAAGCTATACCACTACAGCACTCCCAAGAGATATTTCCACTCAATACAATTGAATGCCTTAGATGCATCCAGGGAGGCAATAACTCATGACCCTGGATTATCATGAGTGATCTGAAGATGAAGAAACAAGTGCCAAAGATTGTGTGAAGTAGACTTAATAGGTATAAATCCTATTTGACCTCCATGTACTATTGTCCCAATCACAGCGTTCAGTCTGTTAGTTAGAGCTTATGCCAAGACCTTGGCATCAGTAACGAGATAGGTCTGTAGGAGTCGCATATTGTTGAGTCTTTCCCTGACTTAGGTAGCATAATTATGTAGGCACATGTAAGAGAGTCAGTGATATGATGGTCATCTATCTTGGCGGGTAGTCCATCCCTACCTGGGGCCTTGCCCATAGGCAGGCTGTGAATGGCCTCCATTACCTCTCTCAAGATGAATGGAGTGTCCAGCATCCAACATCTGTCTGTATTCTAGCGAGAGTAATGTATCTGTCTCTCTGATTGGGTCCATGAGGAAACTCTTGGAGGAGGAGGAGCCATTGGGGTCCTATGAGCCATCTCCATCACAAATAGGTGTGACAGGCCCTCCAACCCCAGTGTGGATCCCAGCCAATTTTCCAGAAAGGATTCTGGGTTGTTAATTTCGCTCCTCTCAGGGATCCCTATGATTCTAACATTACACCTCCTGGATCTATTCTCCAGGTCGCCCGTTTTCCGCTGTTATGATTTCACCTGCTGAGCAGAGACCCGCCTTTGAGTATTGGCTATTTTTTATTGCATAGCTGTTAGTCCCCTCTCAGAAGATTTATCTCCATCTGCACCAAATCAATTTTTGTTCTTAATACATTCTGACAAGTAGTATAGCGGCCATCAGCCCAGAGAAGGGGCCTCCTCAGATTCAGAACATTGGGCAGGGGATGTCGGTTCAGACAGTGATTCTAGACTTTAGAAAGGCTGATTTTTCTAAAATAGAAACACTTTTAAATCAGTCTTTAACAACTTGGTGATCTTTAGATGGAGTCCAGGAGAAATGGGATTATCTGAAATGTGTTTTACTAAACGCAACAGAGCATTGCATTAGACATGTCAGCAAGGGTAAAAGAAAAAGAAAACCACTGTGGTACTTAGCAGAAGTGGCAAATATAGTAAAGGAGAAAAAAGAAGCCTTTAAGAAATATAAGCAGGCACAGAAGGAAGAAGATGGGTATCGGTACAAGACCAGGCTGAAGGAGGCCAAATGCATTATTAGATGTGCCAAAGCACAGACAGAGGAAAAAATTGCTCAGTCAATAAAAAAGGGGGATAAAACATTTTTTTAGATATATAAGTGAAAGGAAGAAAATGAAACAAGGAATAGTTAGACTGAAAATAAAATATGGAAACTATGTGAATGAGAATAAAGGGCTAGCTTACTGTCTCAATGATATTTTCTGTTCAGTTTTTACAGAAGAAGATGAAGGGAAGGGATCTCTGTTAGAAAAACAAAATGGCAAGACATGGGAAACATGCATGTTTACATAGGAAGAAGATCTACTTCAACTTTCTAAGGTTAAAACAGATAAATCAGTGGGACCAGATGGGATACACCCAAAGTTATTAAAAGAACTTAAGTATGTTCTGGCAAAACCTTTAACATAATTATTCAGTCACTAATGACAGGAATAGTTCAAGAAGATTGGAAGTTAGCAAATGTAGTACCTCATCACAAAAAAGGTAGCAGGGAAGAGTCTGGTAACTACAGACCAGTAAGTCTTACATCACTAGTGGGAAAATTAATGGAGACTATGTTAAAGGAAAGAATTGTTGAATATCTGAATTTAAATGGCTTGCAAGATACCAAACAGCATGGGTTTACAGCAGGGAGATCTTGTCAAACTAACCTCATAGATTTTTTGACTGGGTAACTAAAGTAATAGACCAAGGGGGAGCAGTAGATATAGCTTATCTAGATGGGACAACACAGAACCCCCCAACCCCTCTAAGGAGTAGAGAAAGGTAAGACTCTTCCAACAAGAGATATTAGAGCAAGGAGCTAGGGAGCGACGCTAGGGTACGGGGCTAGCAAGCGTTGGTTGCCTAAAGGGAATCGTGCAGTGGCCCAAAGCAGTATAAAGGTGCTAGCCATGAAGGTAGATTGGCCCCCTTCCATTGAGCCACAGAGGTCCCTCAATAACTCCCTCTAGACAAACTATACTATCACTATGCCCAGGGAAAAAACACAATCCAACAGGAACCAGTACTCAGATGGTCAGGCGAGAACTGTAGAGGTCCAACCTTTGGTACAGAAAAATGGTCAGCCAGACTGGGTCAAACACAGGAAAATCAGGAACAGGAACAAATACAGGTGGAAGAAGAGTAGTCAGGGTTCAAAGCAGGGTCATACACAGTTGTGGTAGACAGGATACAAGATGATATGCAGAAAAGTAGTCAAGATACAGGCCGGGTCATACATGGAGATCTGCAGGAAACAGGGAACAAGAGACTAGCTGGGTCTGGAGATCAAGAAGAGTCAGGAAAGCAGGGTCAATAAAGAAGAACACAGAACACAGGTACACAGTAGCACTGGAGACGCTATACTAACGCTTCCCAATGCTGCACTTACCCCCTTAAATCCAAGACCAAACCTGAAGAGGTAAGGCTGGAGGACCAAGACCAGCAGAGCCAGCCGCGCATGTGCCCTGAAGGACTGGAGGCAGTGCGGAGGTATCCGCGCATGTGCCCAGGTAGCCGAGCAGAAGCTACAGCTAATGCACCCGACCAAGAAGAGACACATAAGTACAGAGCGTCATAGCACCACGCTGCCTAGAGCTGGAAGAAGAGGATCGATGTGGATGGCAAAACAGGGGAACAGGCCAAGGAAACGCAGGGCACAGAGGGTATGACACAGCAGAAGTACTCCTAAATGTTCCTGGGGCTCTGGGGTACTTAACATAAGTGCTGTTGATATATCAGAGAATGTGCAAAGATTTTCTGCTCCTGTTGCAGAGGAATATGACTCTGAGTTTGTTTTCGGAAATGGTATGAGTCATAGAGTGCCTACACATACCGCCACTAACCCCACCACTAACTATATCTGCCATCCCATACTTACTAAGTTATAAAGAAGTAAAAACCTGCAAAAATATGCCTATTGAATAGTAAACTTGCCAAAATGTTGGCGGTTGACATTCTGCCCTTTTCTTTTGTTTAAAACAGAACTGATGTCATGTGTTGATCCCTGCTGGAATATCCCAAGCTGAAGTTACTTTTCAAAATGGCTGTGCAGGAAGTTAGTGTTGTGGGCAAAGGACAAAGGCACTCAGCCTGTTAACAATGTTATCAAGGCATATGTTGCTGTAGGAGTTTTTTTACAACATGTACTCTCAGATACTTATTTCTCCACTTCAGCCTTCAGAAGAAATATTATTGTGGCAGAAAATCTTGCAGTCATAAAAAACAATGGCAACGTTCCAGAGGCATAACTAGAAGCCACTGGGCCCTGGTGCAGAAATTGCCATGGGGCCCCTGACCACATTGCCCCCCCATTACCCCCAATCTCCACATTGCCTCCACATTGCTCCCAATCTCCACATTGCTCCCAATCTCCACCTCCATATTGCCCCTACTGATCCCCAAGTGTTCATCTCCTACCTTCATGGTGGTCCAGTGGTGTGGCAGGAGAGGTCTGTGCAGAAGGAAGCTCATGAGCGATCCTCTCTTCAGTAATGCAGAGCACTGGGAAATGATGTAATCTTCCAGCGCTCTGCATTATTAGAGTGCCGAAGTGGGAGCTCAGCTTGTTACTTGTTGTGAATGCCGGGCGGAGGGGTAGCAGGGGACAGCCGGGCCTCTGGAGTGACAGGCCCGGTCACAGACGCGACACCTGCAACACCTATTTTTATGCCACTGGAACGTTCTTGCAGGAAATTTATTGGCAGTGGTGGAAATGAGAACATTTTATGTATTGTCTATGGGCTTGAAGTTTCGTGAAAAAAGTGGGAAAGTGTTGTTTTTTGGAGAAAAGTCCCGTGGGAAATTCTTCTGACTTTTCACCCATCCCAAGATTTAAATCCATAGAGGTTTTGTGAATTATTATTTGTCTCCTTCGCTCCAATTACATGCAGCACAAATGTGTTTTATTTTCTCCATAGTAAGAAATGTAGAGCAATTCTGGGGCAAGTCAACTGCACCAGAGAAGAAATGCATTGAAGAGCACCAGTGGGACTTTAATGTGTCCCCTATGATACAGCTGGTTCTCCCCAGAATTGCTCCTCATACCTTTTGTACATCAGACCCTATGTATGAGGAAATGATCTAATATAGCCTGTGTTCTCTACCAACAGGACTTTCATTTAGGAATGAGGTGCAGTTTGCTGGCAATAAGATGTATGTTACCAATGGAAAGAAGGAAAATTATAAAAACGCTGAAGCTGAATGCCGGAGGATTGGAGGAACTTTACCTATTCCTTTGAATAATGAAGAAAATAATGCAATGTTTGAATTTGTGAAAGCTCACAATATAAGAGTGTACCTTGGAATTAATGATATAAATCAAGAGGGTGATTTTAGAGACTTGAATGGAAAGACTATTTCCTATACAAAATGGAATCCCAATGAACCAAATAATGATCGTAACGAAGATTGTGCTGAGGTGACCTCAAATGGTGGATGGAATGATAGAATATGTGACGACCAAAATCTTGTTGTGTGTGAATTTTAGATCTGACAGTTGCATTGGTCATAACATTTGATGACAAATTGATACATATTATTTATAGGTGATGAGAATTAATTATGTCTGTTAAAATTAATTTTACAAATGAATCTAAAAATACTAATTGCTCCTGGTACCTTAGTTTGTTTTAAAGTGAATTGAAATATTGGAATGAATGAATATGTTTATTTATATAGAGTCACAAGTGTATGCAGCACTGTACAGTTGAAACCTTTGAGTGCCAAAGTGGTAAACAACGCATTGCTTGGTAGTAAGACCTCACCTTGAGTATGCAGTGGAATTTTCGGCACCGGTTCTGAAAAAGAATATACTAGAACTAGAGAGGGTACAGCGAAGAGAAACAAAATTAATTAAGGGAATGGAGGACTTGACATATAAGGAATGACTAGACAAACTTGGTTTATTTACTCTAGAGAAAAGACGACTAAGAGGAGACATTAACACATTGTACAAGTATATGAGAGGTTGATACAAGGATCTCTGCGGTAAGCTATTTATTCCAAGGCCTGATCAGGTGACCAGGGGACACTCCTTGAGATTAGAGGAAAGGAGGTTTAGACTTCAGCAGAGGAAGGGGTTTTTTACAGTCTGATAAATTGTGGAATTCATTGCCCAAGGAGGTGGTTATGGCAGATACAATGGATACATTTAAGAGAAAATTAGATACATTCTTTCAAAATGGAACATACAGAGTTATACTGTTTATTAGTAGGAAGATCAGGAAGGTCTGATAAAGACTAACTTAATTGGTAGCAGGAAAGCTATAGAATTCTCGGTTACCGGGTTATGAGGCAAAGGTCGAACTTGATAGACTTGTGTCTTTATTCAACCTGATTTACTATATTACTATGTTACTATGTTACCACTCTGACACTCAAATAGTTAAGGGTTTTGACAATACAGGATTATAAGTGCTTTGCAAAGTGAAACACCTGAGGTGGGATCCCTGCCCAAAAGCTTGCAATCTAAAGTGATTAAGGGAGACATATAGAGTAGATAAAGGTCATTCCGGAATACAGTGCTAGAGTTCTGGTGGGGGGGGGAGCAGAGTTGACTTCTCCGGTGATATCACTTCTCCAATTCTATGGAGCCATTGCACTAAGATTTCTCTGCCTAGGGATATCTTAGAGCACAGGTATTATAAAATAACACTGAAACTGGAGAAGTGATATCACTGGAGAAGTCATCTCCACTTTATCACACCTTTATCACACCTTGTGCATAACTCCCCTGGTCAGGATAAGGGAAAAAAATAGTTTTTGAGAAATTAACTATTGTTTGGTAGCCCAGCGTTGAATATAATGCTAATTCCTTCCAGAATTTGCAAATTAGTTCCATTTGAGGCCAAACGTATTGCTCACTGTGCTATCTGAAATTCCCCAGTGCATAGGATCTGTCTAGATTGATTCATAGAACAGTAGGCCATATGCATACAGTAAAAAGAGTAGCAATTATGTGACAATTCAACTGTGTCATAGGGGAGAATTGCTCCAGTTCTCTTAGTACTTCAGCCTCAGTGTGTGCGTGAGATAATATTTGCCCAACATGGAAAAGAATTAGCATATTCCAACCAGCAAATAATTATTAATTTCTCAAAAGCTATTTATATTGCAAACAAATGATCAGCACAACATACAGGCAGTGTGTAATTCTCTTCAAAACTATATAACGGTATCAGTGACATTTGTCGTAGGCTAAATAACTTTGTCAATGACATTTCATATGCTAATTCAGTATTTTCAGTGACGTGTCATATGCTAATGATGGTTTCAAGGAAGTTCCATATGTTAATGAAGCTCTGTATAGTACCAGGAAATATTCACTTTCACTTTGCCCAGAAATAAAAGTGTGAATATCTTCTATAATATACATCTGTTGGCCTTTTGGTTAACATGACACATAGGCAGTTTGTAATGCAGTTTTTAAATATACAAACTTGAATTAAGGTGAAAGTTCCACTTTAGTAGTGCCACACATTGCTTTGAAGTGTGTTGCACACCCCCTCTGGCGTTTAACAGGTTAAATCAATAAAAATTTTGGAACATTTTATTTGTCCCATTTAGCGCAATTGATCATCTTTGCCTATGGCCCTGTATCAGGCACATCAAAGTCAGAGGTGTAACTAGAAGCCACCGGGCCCTGGTGCAAGAATTGCCATGGGCCCCCGACCACATTGGCCCCCCTCAACTACATTGGCCACCTCCATATTGCCCCTTCCACATTGCCCCTTTCACAATGCCCCCATCTCCACAGTGCCCCTTCATCTCCACAATGCCCCTCATTCTCCATATTGCCCCTTCCACATTGCCCCTTCAACAATGCCTCCATCACAATGTCCCTCTTTCTCCACAGTGCCCCCATCACAATACCCCTCATTCTCCACAATGCCCATTCCACATTGCCCCTCAATCACCACATTGCCCCTTCCACAATGTCCCCATCACAATGCCCCTTTTTCTCCACATTGCCCCTTCCACAATGCCCCCATCTCCACATTGCCCCTCAATCTCCATAATGCCCCTTCCACAATGCCCCTCATGCTCCACAATGCCCCATCACAATGCTCTTCATTTTCCACAATGCCCCTTTCCCAGTGCCCCTCATTCTCCACAATGCCCCTACTGACCACCCCCTCCTCCTACATCGAGTCCCTGGTGGTCTAGCGGTGTGTGAGATGACAGATCCTCAAGCTCCCACGCAGTTCTTAGTGATGCAGAGCGCTGGGAGATTATGTCATCTCCCAGCGCTCTGTATTACTAGAGCACCGGCCACCGGGAGATCAGCTGTGCTTCGGGCGCGTGACAAGGGGGTCGGAGGGGCCTGGTCACAGGTGCGACCCCCTATTGTTACGCCACTGATCAAAGTGAAATATACTTGAGAGCCGTATACTGAAGCTCCCTGTCAGAACGATTGAGTAAAATAAAATGAAAATGATGCAATATAAAAGTAGCAAATACAAATATTTGACTCAGTCCTACTAATTGAACAGTGTGAATCTAATAAAAAGGATAAAGAAAAATAATGTAATCTTATGTATTGCTCTTTTTAGTGTAAATCTGAATACAATTACCAAATGTGAACTAAAGATATTTTAAATTGATTACTGATAGAATCCTAAGGGAAAATTGATTATTTACTTATTATATTTTATTTATTGAATTCCAGCATATTCCACAATGCTGTCCAATGGGATAACAAACAATAAAGACAGTAGGGTCAATGAATGCTAAGGGAAAGGCAATTGGGTAGCCTGTAGCGGTTTGTGGTTTTCCTGTAGCATTTTGGGGTGTTCCTTTCTCCTAAAAGTAATTCATTGAATACCCCTCTGGCACTCCAAGGGTTATTATGACTGTAGAAGACATAGATGAAATTGTGTGACTGCTATGAGGCTGGTATAACGGACTTGCTGGCACTGAAATCTTATGGGGAGGTATATATAAAACCTTGTTAGTTATTTAAAGGGATAGTAATACTTATAAATTACTAATCCCCATATTGTAGGCATGCTAAAAAGAAATGTATTACCCCCAGTGTCATCACCCTTATGTTTTGAGAGATAATAGCTCGCAAAGATTCCCCCTCCTTCCACTTTCCCTGAAGTCAGTGTTGTAGCTGACTGCAGGGGAAGCCTGTTGTACAACAGTCAGGCAGCTCTGCAGCAGAGCCGAGATAGCATTATTAAAAAAGAATTCTTTCACTGAAACGGTCTTCTACATGGGCTTGGTTTGCAAGCACACGTAGAAGACTGTTTCAGTGAAAGATTTATTTTTTACTAACGCAATCTCAGCTTTGCTGCAGAGCCGCCTGATGCATGTAAGACCGGATATTCCTGCAGTCAGCTAGAAAGCTGACTTCAGGGAAGGGGGAGGGAGGGGGAACTTTGCAAGCTATTATCTCTCAAATCATAAGGGTTTGAAAGATGACATTGGGGGCAATACATTTCTTTTTAGCATGCCTACAATATGGAGATTAGTAATTTGTAAGTATTACTATCCCTTTAAGAATTGTCGCTAAAATTCACAACGCCTGGTCATATTTATAAAGAGGTAAAGTCACATTTATAAATAAGTCTACCTGAGAATATTCTGAGAAAATTGGCACCTGCAAATATATTTTCACATTTGTAGGTGTCAATCTATAATTCCATTAAGAACAGGTTATACCTGGTGTTAAGATTTAATCACTAAAACTGCCTTTATATTTGGCACACTTAGCGAATTTCGTTATAAATACACTGGGACACAATTCTTATTTCTACTCCACTTTTCAAAAATGTTAACTGGAGTTGGCACTTAGCAAAATGTCACTACATGTTTATACATATACTTATTTAGCTTTGAAACACTTTTACAGACACTTTCTTTATAACTCCTGTTTTATACATCTCCCCCTCAGGGCCTAATTCAGCAAACTAAAGAAATGCAGTTCTGGAGCAAACCAACTGCATCACAGGGAAGAAATGAAAATTCCTCAAGTTCCCATTGGTCTATGATGGTTTGGTTTTTTTAACCCCTTGAATGCTAGAGTGGTCTCCAACGCATTGCTTTTTTTAATAAACCAGAGATGTAAAGCATTGAAGGAGTTTAAAGTCCCACTTAAATCTAAGTACATTTTAATTTGTCCCCTATGGTACATTTGGTTATACCTGCAATTGCACAATTTCACATCACCTTGCTGAATTAGGCCACTGGTCACTTATGGAGGGATGCAGGAAACATGCACAATCGCAATTTCCAGTGTGAAAACCACCAGTGCAGCGGTTCTCAACCTTCCTAGTGCCACGACCCTTTGATAAAATGTCCCAATTTGTGGTGACCCCTAACAGTAAAATTATTTTCGTTGCTCCTTCATCGTTGTAATTACTGAATTACTCCGTTATAAAGAAATCCTTACAGAAGCCAGGCTCCAGCGCAGACATCTTGTCTGTTCGTCTGCGCTGTCAGTCACAGTCTCCCAGACAATTACAAGTTTCACAGAAAAAAATAGACAAAAATAAACAATTTTCTGATGGTTTTAGGCGACCCCTGGCAAATCGTCATTCGACCCCTTCAGGGGTCGCGACCCATAGGTTAAGAACCACTGCACTAGTGAATATGTTTGTGAATAAATTTGTTGAATTGCACATAAAAAATCAAGATTAGAACAGCTGCACGTATTTTTTGTGGGTGTAATCAGGATTAACGAACCTGTCTGAGTGGAATAGTGAATGTTCCTAATGCAGGAAGTGCTATTGCAAACTATTTTATACGTCTGTGTAGTGTTGCTGTAGAAGCTCCTTTTTTATGCGCAATTCATGAAATACGGTATATGGCTTCCTGGATTAGAACATGTGCAATATCTATCTGAACAGGAAAAATGTATTTACTGCATGCCCATATTTCTTGCATCCATCATTAGTGACTGTGGACTGTGTGCACTGGTATGCTCTCTGTGAACCTATGCTCTAGTACAGGTCTGTCCAAGTTCAGTTCTCAAGGGCCCCCAAAAGGGGCCCCCAGGGATTTTCCTGATTAAGCAAAGGTGAGTTTATCAGTAACTCATTCATTCTGACTGACTCATTTGTGCTTAATCAGGGAAATCCTTAAATCCTGGTCTGTTGGCAGCCCTTGAGGACCGAACTTGGACAGCCCTGCTCTAGTATATACCCTGGAGTTGGTGGCTAATGTAAGTGTGGAAGGTAGATTTGCACATTCACCCCAGTACCATTAAGGACAATTACTGTTAAAGACAAAAAACAGAGGTAGTGAAGTCCCTGCACAGAAAACATTTCCTGTCTACAGGAAAATACTGCACCCATGTCTCTCTCAAAATGAGCGCCACTAGACCAGAGCAGTAGCAGTAGACAAGTTCACTTTATTCTATTAGGTTCACTTTTAAAAGGCCTCACGCGAAACAGCGTGCAACCTTTTACCGCATTTACCATGTTGCCAGAATAAAAATGGTGACCTAAGAATCTCGCAGTGCATGAAAGCGCGAGATTCTCAGGTCGCGCTATGAAAAGTTGCAATCTAGTGTCATGTTTGTTAGTTTTGTCAAACCTAGTGTCAGGTCTGCTAGTTCTCTTTCTGCAGGAGCCCGGAAGCAACAACAAGGTGCATAGTTCTTGAATATATAACAGCAGTTTGATGAGCACTGCCCCGGGCTCTTCCTCCCTTTCTCTGCAAGCCAAGCAAGCAGAGAGAGAGGCCAGAGCATTGCTCACCAACACTACGGTTATATGTTCAAGAACTGTGCACCTTGGCTTGATGATGGTCCAAAAAGTGAATATTGAAGGACCTGCACGGAGTACACCATTAGCCACAACCTGGAACAGCACAACTGCCATATAAAACTTACCTTCATTGAGACTCCGAGAGACTCAATGAAGTGAAGGCAGTCAGTTCCCATTGCATGTGAACGGAAGGACAGAGAGGCCGCAACACTAGAAGGCCACCCAGGCAGTGTCTGAGTTATAGCCAGCCAGCTCACAGATCAATCCGGGACGGCCAGCCAGCTAGCTGACAGAGAGCCGGGTTGTGAGTCGGGATGAGACTGAGGGAAACAGGTAATAATGAGAGAAGTAGCAGACATGACACCAGATTGCGACTTTTCATAGCGAGACCTGAGAATCTCATGCTTTCATGCACTGCGAGATTGTCAGGTCACCATTTTTATCCTGGCAATATGGTGAATGCAGTAAAAGGTTGCACGCTCTATCGAGTGCGACCTTTTAAAAGGATACCATTTTATTAATACTAAATTACTGTGAAGATAGGGAGCAATTTTGGAACAAACCAACAGATGTCTGGACAGCAAACATACATCCTCCAAACTTCCAATTGATTTAAATGTGAATTTCAACCAATTGAATTTTATAAGGATCTTCAATGAGATGCAGCATTTGGGGCTGGATTCTATCGCAGAGTCTAATTTTATCACTGCTTTTATCTCCAATTTTCCCCATAGACTTCAATAAGAAAATGTTTGATATAACGAGTGTTAACATTTATCACCTGCAATAGATTCCAGCCCCTGACGTGTTAAAACCTCTATTTAAATCAATGGGAATCCTTTGTACAGACTTGCTCCATTTCTGCTAATACATCAGTCTCACAGCCACATTACTTTACAATGTGCTGAAGTCCCCTCTAGTAGTCAACTGGTTAAATCCTCTTTTAAATCAATGGGAATTTTTATTGAATACTTATTTTTCCTTATGGTGGAGCTGGTTTGTCCAAGAATTTATCGCGTTCCTCTTAGTACATTAGCCTCATTATTAGTAACTAGTTTTAAAGCCAGTATACACGGGCCAACACTGGTGGCGCTGCAGTAATGCCCAGTACAGACTGCCCATGCCGAGACTGATACAGAGCGGGGCGCTCCGAATTCAGACCGTAGTACTCTCTGTGCACCGGAAGGAGCGCCCCGCTCCGTATCAGCCGTGGCGCAGGCAGTCTGTACTGCACATGACTGCAGTGCGTGCAGCCATCTGTACTGCGCATGACGGCTTCTGACAAACATAATTAGCGAATTATAATATAGGATTGGTGAAAAGTCAAAGTTTTTCCTGTGGGAATACTGAGGGAGAAAAACTGCAATTTCTGCTTTTTGTGAAAATACCTACAAACCCTCAAAATTGTCTGCCTCTTGTCTAAACCCAAGAAATTTTCCACATGAACTTTGCCGGTTCCCATGGGAGGGTTACAATCAGTATGTGTGGTTCTGGCTATACCAGTACTGTGGGACATGTCTAAGGGTCAGTATGTGTGGTGCTGGCTATGGCTATACCAGTACTGTGGGACATGTCTAGGGGTCAGTATATGTGGTCCTATGCATGCCAGAGCAGTGGGACAAGGTCTGGAGTGGGGGAGGGCAGAATGTGTGGTTCTGTGGCTACAGTGGAACAAGGCTGGAAGGGCAGTATGTGTGGTTCTATGGGTACCGGGGTACAAGGTTGTAGATGTTAGTATGTGTGGTTTTTGTGGCTTCCATTGCAGTGGGACAAGGCTGGGTACAGTATGTGTGGTTCTCTGACTACCATGGGACCATAATGGGGGTCACTAAGGCACTGATTAGCAATGTGAGGCCCTCCAGCTGCTACCATACTATAACTCCCAGCAATGGCAACTGCAGTCTGGCAGCAATTGAACGGCTATTCTTTGCCCATCCCAGCTACCAGATAGTGGGACAAAGATAGGCGGTCAGTATGTGTGGTTCAATAGCTACCATGGTTCAAGGCTGGAGAGTTAGTATGTGTGGTTCTGTGGCTACCAGTGCCATGGGATCAGGCTGGGGGTCATTATATGGGATTCTATAGCTATGGGGCTCTAGTGCAGCAGAACACAGAAGAGGGTCATAATAGGAAAAAAAAATGAAAAACTGCACTGTTCACTGGAATTCCCCAAGAAGGCAAAATGTGCTATTTTTCTCACTTTTCCTCTTTTTGGGTGCCCATCTCCACACATTATGGTTGTCTGTGGATACAAAAGCATTCATAAATACATAATTCCCAATTGTATCTCATTTTAAAGGAGCAGAAAACATTTGAAAAAAATCCCATATATTTTTCCTGGTTGAGAAATGCATTTTTTCAGCATTAACTTTTTTTTTTTTTACATTTAGTGCTCTATCTAGTGGTACAATTTCAAGTAGTTATTCTGTTACATTCAATGGGAGAGGTGAGACACTGGCAACAGTTCTCCTTAGAATGTGAAAGAAACATTTTTTGTCCCTACAAGTACAGAGGACTAGAACCCAATGATGTAACAAGACCAGTTCTGCATGTTAACAGACCCACAATATAGAATGACAGCCCTAAAAATGTACTTTTATTAGTGAAAGCTAAAATGGTACAAACCATATTTCTCTCACTTAGTTTATTCTGGGAAATATCCAGTAATTAGTAAAAATGAGCTACTGCTCATAATAAAAACACTATAGAGCAGAGGTTCTCAACCTGTGCCCTCAGTGGCCACTAACAGGCCAGGACTTAGGAATTTCCCTGCTAGGACACAAGTGTGTTGATCAGAGGCTCAGTCATATTGATTAACTCACCTGTGCTCTTAAAAGGAAATTCTCAAATCCTGGCCTGTTAGTAGTCACTGAGGGCACGGGTTGAGAACCACTGCTATAGAGAGGTGTCAGGATCAACCTTAAAGGGATAGTAATACTTTAATAATACTAATCCCTATAGTGTAGCTCTTTAAAAAATAATTAAATTGCTCCCAGGTTCATCTCTCAAATCTTTATGGTTTGAGAGAAAAAGTAAACAAAATTCCCCCCTCCCTCCCCTTCCCTGAAGTCAGCGTTGTACTGACTGCAGGGATATCCACTTTTATTTTTCATCGGGCGGCTCTGCAGCAGAGCCAAGATCGTGTTAGTAAAAAAAAAAAAATTAAAACGGTTTTCTATGTGTGCTTCCAAACCAAGCACACGTAGAAGACCTTTTCAGTGAAATAATTATTTTTTACTAACACGATTTCGGCTCAGCTGCAGAGCCGCAAGCCTGTCATACGACAGACTTCCCCTGCAGTCAGTACAACGCTGACTTCAGGGAAGGGGGGGGACTTTGCTTACGGTTTTCTCTCAAACCATAAAGGTATGAGAGATGAACCTGGGGGCAATTGAATTATTTTTTAAAGAGCTACACTATGGAGATTAGCAATAATAAAGTATTACTATCCCTTTAAGATGTATGATATTGTGGCCACTTAGTACTTTGCAGCAAATAAGCTCAAAGTTCACTGATATTCAACCTTTGCAGTAATTAGACACAAATTACTGAGGTATATAATGAAATATATTATATTTCAAGTACTCACCAATACTTTTTTTGAGGTCATTTGTCAGTTTTCCAAGTACCTAAAGCATATATATTATATATATATAATGTATGCGCTTTAAGTACCTGGAAAACTGGCAAATGACCGCAAAAAAAAGTATCGGTAATTGAACTCGGTCTTAAAAAAGTGGTATTGGTGCATCTCTAGTATATATACCCTACATCCAGGGTGTGTTAATGATCTGTCATTTGACGGGGACAGTATTATCTGTCAAGAACCAAATTTTTCAAGTAAGATAGAAAAATGTATAAATAAATACTCTGAAAATGTAATCCTGCTCAGAGCTAGTTTTTAATAAGTCTTAGAACAGCATAAAACACTAAGTTAATAGCCACACATAAGAATTTAAAATGATTAGGAATATGGAGCACATTCAGATCTTCATTTCCTGTTTGAATGGTCTTCTTTACAACAGATTATAATGTTAAATCCACTCACTATTACGAAAAATGTAAGTTTTTAAGGACATAATGCAGAAATAACACTGAATAACATAATTATAGATGTTTATTATTTTTATATCATATAAATGGAGCCTTCTTTGCTATATGCCAGAGGTGGTTACAATAAAACCCTGACCATTCAACTGTCATGGTATCTTAAAATTATGGATGGATCATAGTCAAGACTAGTTAGTAGTAAATCACGAAGACTGATGTTTACAATATAAATTAGGAAAACAATCAGTGTCTCAAGTATGATACACAACCAAATCATCATACTATGTTTGGATGGTCTTCTCCACCATAGACTGTGATATGAAATCCACTAAATGTAGTATATAATTTGTTGCTAGGGACATATCAGAAGAATAGAGCAGAGTGAAAAAAAATATTGGATGTTTATTATTGCATATGACTGAGGTCTTCTAAGCTATTTCGTACATATGATTACAATTACATTCAGAAGATTATACTGAAGTGCTGTCTTTCAATTATTAGTAAGTCACCATCAAAGCTGAAAGTAGGTAAAAGCAGACCTATGTTTAAATTATAGATTGGTGAAACTATCAGTATAATCCGTATTGTATCCATTAGAGATGCCAAAGTGGTACATTTGTTTCTGTAAAAATAACAATAACAGAACTGGATAGATAAAGTTGTAAAGTTGTACTCTTTCCCATAGCACACCATAAATGGTCAAACTGGTTTCCGAGAGCTATAGAATTAGGAGAAATATACCCAAAGTAAGAGTAGCCATACCAATACTCTGTATTTTGGATAAGTTTAGTCTTTAACCCCTTAACGACCCTTGACGGTCGTAGTACGTCAAGGGTCGATTTGACTGAACGACCCATGACATACTATGACTGTCATGGAGTTCTGGGCCTCCCCCGTGGCTGCACACCGTTCGGGGAGTCTGGAACCAATAAAAAAAATATATATATGCTCCGCGGACGTTGAGCCGCGTCGCGGCGCTGTCGTTAAGGGGTTAATGAATGGGGTGATTGTGAATCCTTCATTCAGTCCCATTGGAGTTAAGGTTTTTAGCATATAAATCCATTTAGACTGACATTTCAATAGTCTCTGATTCAAATCCCTTTTACTTCATATTCATCACAGTCTCTAGTATTCATTGAACCGGAATCACCTTTTTAAAGGTATAGTAATACTTCATTTTATCTTTATTTTATTTTGTAGGCATTAAAAAAACATGAAGAACAATATAAGTCTTATCTCTCAAACCGCTATGGTTTGAAAGATATTCACAAGCAAAGTTTTCCCTCCTACCCCCCCTTTTACCTAGTGTAAGTCATCTCTTCTCAGATGTGGAATGCAGTCCATAGACCAGACAAATAACAGCAGGGGACAATCTTCTTCCTATGAGAACAATGAAAACACTGCCCCCCTTGACAAGTTTTTCAGGTTTTTCCCTTATCTTAATTGAAGATTGTCCTTCTCTGCAATCTACCTGGGCACCTCCCTTCTGATCTGGCTGAACAGTGTTACATCAGTAAAAGGGGCGGGAGGGGGATACTTTGTCATCGAATTATTCTTGAACTACAAATCTGACAGTATTGAAATAATACTCTCCAAAGTCCAAATACTATGATGATTAATTAAAGCTGCTTTTATTATGAAACATTATTATCCCTTTAAGGGGCTCAGGATGGCTATTGTCAACACTTAGTAGACTGTATGTTGCAGTGTGTTTACAGTAGAGAGTAGTTCCAATTTGACCAGCAGGACCTTTTCTTACCTTAAAGTTTCAGAAAGTAATGATGCTTTTAATCACATATGAATCATGTCAGTTTGAACAGATATAACATTTTATTAAACCAACTGAAAGCAATGGGAGTACTCTAGTTTTACTTAGCAAAAAAATCACTATTACAGTTTTCCATAAAAAAAAAAAAAAAAAAAAGTTTACTGTTCTTTTAAACATTAACACTTTATTTTTTTGATGAGGTACTATAAAGAATCCTGTCATCAATTCAAGTATGTACACTGTTATCTTGACTCTTCATGCACCTTTGCAATATTTTCTTGGGAAATCACTGATCTGTCCCTCCCGTTCCTCTAAAAAGTATTACAAAAGAACAGTACATAGGAACAATTGTTAAACAAAAACTTTGTAAAGTGTCTAAAAATATAATGACAGCCAGATATCTGGAATTTTGTGGTTGGATCAGTTACTCAGAAACAACTGGAAAAGGGAGTTAATATTTGTTGTACCAGAAGAGTAAATAGATACCTAAAAGTTACTTTAAACTGGTTTTGCACATAATATTATTGAGTGTTTGACCCCAGGAGATCCAAAGAGGTATCCAACACACTCGCTGGCACTCAGATCACTCAGTCCTTGAATTACTGAAACAAATATTTGTGAGTGATGTACAAATCCACAAGCACAGCCAATTTTCTGTACATATTCTTGTTCCAGAAGCCCTCTTTTGCTCTATTCCTACTTAGTCTCCTTCATCTTTCCTGCTTTCTCTGGGTATCCGCAGCAATTAATTTAAGACACAAGCACTTGAGGTAATAAAGTTTTTTTTGTCTCTTAAAACACACTGAGAAATAGAGGCATCCAGGATGTTTGCAGTCTATGGGTTTATTTCTAGTATACAGATACATCTAAATAGATACTTAATTGGCTCCAGCTAGCACCACAAACTGGAGTATGGTAAATGAGCATTCCTGTACATTGGGTTTTATTTATAAAGGTAAAGGGGTGTAATTCTGGATCAAATCAACATTGTAGGAGACAAGACTAACTCCCCAAATTCCCATTTATTTACTGAAGCTTTTAATGCTTTGATGTTAGAGTGGTCTGCAACACATTGCAGAGTGATGAGTAGGTAAACTCTCTAGAACAGTGGTTCTCAGCCCGCGCCCTCAGTGGCCACTAACAGGCCAGGATTTGAGGATTTCCTTGTTACAGCACAGATGAGTTAGTCAGTTTGAATGAGCCTCTGATCACCACACCTGTGCTCTAGCAGGGAAATTCCTAGACTTGTGCACGGCAAAAATTTTCGGTAAAATTCGATTTTGGAAACTTTTTTTTTTTTTTGTCGTTCGGAGGATCCACATTTCAGACCAGACCTGTTCGACTTGGATGAAATTCGACAACAGTCTGAATTATTCAACCGAATTTAACGTATTTTAAAAATGACTCTCCCTTGCGGTGGCAATAAGGTACTAGGCCTGCCTACACAACTGTGAGACTGGCTGTGTCACTCTGAAAACTATTAAAACATATTACTAATATTTTTAATATTTTGCACAGGAACAAATATGACACTCCCTTGCAGTGGCAATAAGATGCTAATGCTGGCTGCCTGCCTATGCTACCTGCCTGCCTACACAGCAACTGGACACTCTCTATCTCCGTCTGCTCTCTCTGAGCTCCAACAATGGACTAACAGGAAATGCAGGCTGTCTGGGTGTCTGACATTAGTCCAACCCATTAGTCCAACCCCATCATGAAACGAAGAAGCTAATTGGACTAGAGAGGGAGAGGGAGAGAAAGTATCACGAGCGCGGGTAGCCATCATCCAAATTCCTGAAATTTACCCCGAAGATTCTGGCCAGGGCTGTTCGGATTCAGTTTTTAAAAGACGAACGACCCTTACCTGTTGGATGGCCCGAATGACGCTGAATGACCCTTATTTGTCCAAATTCCAAAACCAGCCGAAATGATTCTCACAAGTCTAGAAATTCCTACATACTTGGCTGTAAATTAGCCCTGAGGGCATGTGTTGAGAACCACTGCACTAGATTGCAATGAGTTAGAATCACCTCTAATATCATTGTGGATTTGTATTTGTTCTCTAGCATACAATTTGTTTGCCCCAGAACTGATCCACATTTCCTTTACCAACAGAGCAGCAGGTCTGCTGAGCGCATTATATGAATCATATTTCATGTGCATTAACAACTTTATTTTAATCCTTTGAGTGCCAGAGGATTAGAAATCAATCTGATTCAAAGCGCTGAATATAATAGTGCTTCAGTGCTGGTGTTTCAGTGCATTAACCTCTGCTGGGAACATTTTCTCCTACAATTCTAGGGGAACAATTCTCCATAGACACAAAAACCAGATACAAAGTGGGAATCCCTCTTCTCCCCTTCATTTTAACTCACACAGCAACTTTACCCAACTTCCATGTGATCACTCATTAGACATTACAACATATAGTTAGACTCCATGCAGATCTCTACACCATTAGTTTCTATGAAGGTGATCTAGAAAAGTGATCCCAATATAGCCTAATAGTGATTTTATTTGATGGTAGCTCTAACTCAAACTATAATTTAGCTAATGCCCCTGGGGATGACACAGAAAATTGAAGACTCTGGACTTTGAAGGACCTGGGAATATAACCTATTTCTCCATTAATGAGTGTCTATGGGGAAAGCTTTGCAAAAACAATTCCATAGGAAAATATGCAGGAACAGCCAGAGGTGTAACTAGAAACTACCGGTGCGAAAATTGCCATGGGCCCCTCAACCTCACTCCCCCTCCTGTATATCACTGACTCCATCTGTATATTAGTTTCCCCCATGCCCTCTTCTGTACATATCTCAGCTCCATGTATATCACTGACCCCAATGTCCCCTCTTGTATATCACTTCCCCTCCTGTATACATTATTGCCCCCCATGCCCTCTCTGATACATCACTGCCCCCCATGCCCTCTCTCATAATAAATATGCTTGGCTACCTCTTTGTTAAATGATCCGGTGATTATTCTGCTTGCCAGGATCTTCAGCAGACTTTGGGGAAGACATGTCTTAAATAACTGAAATGGGTGAGCAAAATATTATTGAGTGACGTGGCACTCAAACGGTTATCAGAGCCCTGTCTCCTATAGGATGCATTCACTCCCTATGCACACTGCCTTATTAAGTGCATCCCTTCATCACAGTGCCCCCTCTGGCAGGAGGCCCACAGAGCAGACAATACAATGAACACCAAACAGGGCTCAGATAACCCTTTGCTAGGTCACTCAATAATATTTTGCTGACCCTTATCAATTATAAGATTTGTCTGCCCCAATATCTACGGAAGATCCTGTCTTAAGAGCCTGGCAAGCGGAATAATCAATGGGTCTTTTAAAAAACAGGTAGCCAAGCATATTTATTATTTGGCTCAGTCAGGCTGCATTGCTGGAGTTGACCAGGCAGCTAGGGTTGCCACCTTTTCCTCAAGAAAATACCGGCCAAGGCATTCCCTCCATAGATTTAACATTGGAAAGAAGCCAATTTTTTACCGGCCTGCCGGTAAAATACCGGCTGGGTGGCAACCCTATAGGCAGCCAGGCCCCTTACAGTGACGGGCCCGGTCGCAGTTGCAACCATTGTAATTACACCGTTGGCAACAGCCCTCAATCAGTTACCAGCATGGAGCATACTGTTGGCTAGAGATGTTCTCCCTTACACTTTGCCAGCAGCAGGCACCCCTTAAGTCTGAGAAAATCCTCACTGCTTCCCCTCTTGCTTAGTGGGGGGGGTCAGAGAGGATCCTATCAGGACCAGAAAAAGCATCACTCCCTTAACCCTTTGGGTGCCATATGAATGTGCATTGCACACCCCTGTGGCACTCAAAGGGTTCGAAAAGTACAGCAACCAGTACACAATCATCCTTTCATCTCTTTTTTTTTCATTTGTAATGCACTCATTTTAATTAAAAAAATGGAATTTAAGCCCTTGGCTGGTAGAGATGTCTCTAACGCTTTTCTTTGCAATATGTTGGAGATACTTTTAGCAGCCAAAGGTTTAAAAAATGTAAGGAAGTAAGCTGTAAAAGACATATATTTTATTTCATCTTGTTCATTGCCATTTGTGTAATGTATGAAGGGACATACAAGTGGCTATATAAATATCAACATGTAGATTTCCAAATTGTGAGTGTTAAGTCATTGATAGTTTAAAGGGATAGTAATACTTACAAATTACTAATCCCCATATTGTAGGCATGCTAAAAAGAAATGTATTGCCTCCAGTGTCATCTCTCAAACCCTTATGGTTTGAGAAATAATAGCCTTTAAAATTCCCGCCTCCCACCCCTTTGTAGCCAACTGCAGGGGAAGCCTGTCGTACAACAGTCAGGTGGCTCTGCAGCAGAGTAGAGATCGCGTTAATAAAAAAAAATTCTTTCACTGAAATGGTCTTCTATGTGTGCTTGGTTTGCAAGCACTCATAGAAGACCGTTTCAGTGAAAGACTTTTTTATTAACATGATTTCGGCTCTGCTGCAGAGCCACCTGATGCACGTAAGACCGGATATCCCTGCAGTCAGCTACAACACTGACTTCAGGGAAGGGGGAGGGAGGGGGAACTTTGCAAGCTATTATATCTCAAATCATAAGGGTTTGAGGGATGACACTGGGAGCAATAAATTTCTTTTTAGCATGCCTACAATATGGGGATTAGTAATTTTTAAGTATTACTAACCCTTTAAGGTTAAGTAATCCTTAGTCATACAAGAACAAACACAGAACTGAGGAAAATGAAGGTACTTCAGATGCTGGGAGATGTTTGTGAGTTTGACTTTCAGATATTTTTTGGCCTGAAAATACTTTGTTCAAATTTTATTACCAAGTGTCACAGACTAGCTCTCAATAGCAACAGCTCCACCGGATCAAAATATATGCTCTGGAAACCCCTCTGGCACTCTGCCACCCTTCTTTTGTCCCTTTTCTCTGCCTCCCCGTAGGAAGTAAGAGAAAGGGACAGAGGAGAGGTGGCAGAACTGGTGGTGGAGAGGTACAATACCAATATGTATTATGTATGCAATATGTATTATGTATTATGTATGCAAAGATATATATCTTTGCTCACAATTCTCCACTTTAGAAAAAGAATAATGCCCTACCATGAATCTGTATGGAAGCATGCTGTATGCCTTTTGCTGATACCATTATATTGTGTGCACAAATATAAGTTCCTACTGTGACGATGATGGCTTATGCTTACAGCTAAGCCATTCTGAACACTGGGTGTTTCCAGGGCAATCTCAATATCCCTGTCACAGTTTTATACCCCTTTACAAGTTATTATTTAACCCCTTGGATGCTAGAGAGATCTCCAACACATTGTGAAGCAATGTGCTGGAGATCTCTCTAGCAACCAAGGGGTTAAAGCCTCTTTTTGGCTCTTCTTGTAATAGACCAAAGGTATTTTCTGTGCCAGGAAATAGTGTATGGGACTGGGGGTGGGGCCATGTGAGGACTGGGGTGCCGTCATGGGTGAAGCTAAGGGCACTTAGAGTGCACTGCCTATGGGTGCCTGGGATGTAAATCCAGCCCTGATATTGTGTGCACAAATATAAGTTCATACTGTCAAGATGATGGCTGATGCGTGGGGCTAAGCTGTCTCCATTGAGCCGCTGGTGGGTCCCACCATTAAATCTATTTGGCCTCTTCTTCATACATGCAGAAGAGAGGGAAACAGCTTGTGTTACTTCCTTACATTTTTTAACCTTTTGGCTGTTAGAAGTGTATCCACGCATTGTCTACCAGCTAAGGGGTTAAATTCCATTTTTTTTAGAATAATGCAAGTGCACTACAGATATGAATTAGTTAAAAAAGACTTAGAGCTGCGAGGGTGATTGTGTACAGGTTGGTGTACTTTTCTAACCGTTTGAGTGCCACAGGGGCATGCAATGCACATCCCTATGGCACTCAAAGGGTTAAAGGAGTGATGCAGTTTGTGGTGCTGAGAGGATTCTCTATGGAAGCAGAGAGGATGTTATCAGACTTCGGGGTTGTCTACTGTTGGCGATATGTAAGTAAGTGCATCCCTTATACATCACTAGCAGCCCAACAACCCTGTATGCTGATCGGGAGCTCCCTCCCCCCTTGAATACCTAATTCTTAGTGCATATGGTGATGTGCTCCCCACACATCACCCGACACACATTGCCACAGCATGAAACCTTAGTGCATCTTCCCTATTGTGAAGCAGTGTATTGTCCACCTCTCTGGTGCTCAAGGGGTTATTGAAGTTTAATTTTCATATTTTATTAAGACTTAGTAAAGTTTAACTTTCATATTTTATTAAGACTTAGTTAACAGTCACTTGTTCTCCTGTTTGCCATTTGGTGGGTCTGAGAACTGACATCCAAAGTGAAGACTGAAGGCTCACGCTACTTTATAAACATACTAGTTGAAAAGCCTGTTTACACCGGCCACAGTGCCACCGCTGCAGTCATGCACAGTAGAGACTGCCCACGCAGCAGCTGATACGGTGCGGGGACCTCCAAATTGAGACCGGAGTCCTCTCTGCGCACCTTCCTGGGACACTGGTCTGAATTCAGAGCACCCCGCTCCATATCAGCCGTGACATGGGCAGTCTCTACTACACATGACTGCACCGTGTGCAACCGTCTCTACTGCGCATGACGGCTTCTGACAAACATCCTTAACTAATTATTATATAGGATTAGAGTTCTTGGTGATAATCTTCTGTCAGGTGTTTCCAACAGGGTAGCTGGGGAGTGGAATTCAGCTTCAGCAATGTGTTGGAGAGCTCTCTAGTTCCAAAGGGCTAAGAATATAGGAGAATAGAACGTGTAAGTACATTGCAGTTACAGTGTATTTGACTTGAGAGCAATGCACTGGCTGTCAAAAGGTTCAATGGCAGTAACCATTTGGGAGTATACCCATGCTTTCCAGGCTTGGATCTCCATTATACCTGGAAAACATACACATATCATGAGAAAAAATGTGTCAGACTGTCATTCTTTGAATCAGGCTTTCCCAAATGTCTGATCAAAAACAAGGCCTTACCCCAAACCCATCCCAGATTTATTTCTTGCCCTCTTGGAAGTCATTCCCCCATTTTGTGAAACACTAATCTTCATCCATGCACCTAGTACAGAGGCATCCAACTCAGAAGCTATCAACAGTGTATTGTTTCTGAATATTCCTGCTTGAGCACAGGTGAATCATTCAGGCACTCAGTCAATATAATTCATCCATCTCTGATAAAGCAGAGATATCCTGAAGACATGCATGGTTGGTAGTCCTGCTCTAATGGTCATTGCTGCAAACTAGGGAAACTTTACCAGGAGAAGCCAAAGCTTCCATACCACCGCTGTTGGGCTGCTCTGGATTTAATCTACCCTCAAGTTTTATTAAAGCAAAGGTGGTTAAAAGGAGGACTTCCATCTGTTGTGGACTATGTGTCCCATTGTGCTTTTGTTTGTAGAGCAGCTGCAAAAAAAATGTATCAATGCTCATCCACTATGGAACACAGGTACCATGGGGTTCAGTCCCTCCACTAGAGGGCATGACATATCTTAACCCTTTGAGTGTCAAAGGTGTACTCCTCTGGCACTCAAAGGGTTAAAAGACAGAGTCTTTAAAGTGGAGACTCCCTAAATGCGTCATTTAACTATGCATATGGACAATGACACCTCTCTTAGTTTGTAGCTTTTTTATTGTTTTCGTTTAGATATGGAGCTGTCAAAATTCCCCCATTAGGCGGGTTACCATTACTGGGCTTCCCCTGGAGTGGACTGACCAATTTACAGGTGCTGTGTGAACCCCTGCAGCCCTGTGAAGAGAATCTTGCAGGTCAAGTTTTCCCTTCCAGCAGAGTCTCACTGAGGCATCTCTTCCTTAACCATGGTAATCTGAGGACAGAAGACTGATGAGTAACCCTTTGAGTGCCTCCACCCACATCTTCCCAATCCTCTGTCTCTCCATACAGAGACTGTTATGAGACCTTGATGGCTCCTGCACTCATGCTGGGTAAATTTTATTACTACTACTATCCTTTCCTGAGCTTTGGAAAATGGATGGCTGCAGTTTCCATGTTTAACCCTTTCTCTACTGGTTTTTACTAGGTATAGTTTCACTAGGTCTGTTTTCTTGATCCCTCCTGCTGGGGTTTCATTTTTAGCCTAATCTCATATGTCCCCTGGCATCTTGGGGTCTTCTGGTAAATTTATTAATTTTTACTAAAATCTTGTTGAGGCCCCTTTAAGAACTGGTTCCCGCACCACTGCCATCTTTAACCCATTGACTTCTATGGGTGAGCTTCTTTGGGTCATAATTATGCAACTGTTTGACATATAGAAGCAAAGTGGTCTCTTTCTTATTGTCTCCTCATGCCCTTTCATCCGATTCATTTCCTGAGTGTCTTGGGGGCCCATGGCAATCCACGGATAGAGTTGTAGGCATTTTGGGTGATCTATTAATATGGGGATATTAACTGGTTTTATACCAGTTTTAGACACTTTTACTATCAGGATGTCAGAATCTAAGGGTCATGAGAGTAAGTCAAAGACTAAGGACTCAGCTGTATCCCTTACCCCTTGCAGTAAGTTCTTCATATCAAACAGGGTTTCCCAGAGAGTATTCTGGATCTCTCTGCTCCTCATGTACTGTGGCACCTACTACCTCACCGGGACCCTCCAGCAGATAACAAGAGCCATCTTGGGTAAAAAAGTGTCTGTCTTCAGTAGCTCAAATCCCATTCTCCCTTCAAGGGATTCTCCAATCCTGGAAGACCCCCACTACTTTCAAATATGTGGCCCCTGCATCACATAGTGTTCCCAGGTTCTAGGGCTTTCCTCAGAAGAGGAATTGTCTGATGGGGAGGATGAAGAGGGGGGATATGAAGATACGGACTCTTCCTACTACTATGGGGACACCTATGAAGCTGGCCCCCTTTCCTCTGCTGAAGGACTCATCAGAGCTGTTTTGGAGACTCTTCAGGTCTCTGGCACCTCTGCTGAGCAGTCTTCTCCTAAGGATATCTTCCAGAGGTGTAAGAAATATCTGCTATGTTTTCCCCCTAAAGCCACTATTGACCAGATACTTCCGGATGAGTGGAAAATTCCAGACAAACGGCTGTCTATTATAAAACAGTTCTCTAAACCAGGGCTCAAAATTTCCACTTGCCGCTAGCCAATGGCGAGTGAAAGTTCAGCCCTGGCAAGTAGAAATTCAGCCCTGGTTGGTATGTTATGGCTTGCAGTGGCGAGTAACTTTTCAGGTTTGGCTAGTAGCAAAGGACTTCACATTTTAAGCCCTGCTCTAAACTGTACCCTTTTTCTGAGGCAGCTTTAGCTCAGTGGGCCTCTCCTCTAACTGCTGACCATCCTGTCTCAAAATATATAGGCTTGGAGAGCTCAAAAAAAGGGTTATAGAGAAAGATAAAAAATGAAAGTGTCTAAGTGTAGTAATTATGGATTTTACCCAGACACACATATTTCAGCTGATAAATAAAAAAAACATTAAGATCTGATATTTATTGATATGTTAAGATATGCTGATTTAAAACATATTCTTAAAATATAAACGAATGAGTATATAAAAAACATTAAAATATCGGTTAAGATTGTGAAAAACCGTTTCTGATATAGATCAGAATGTCAAGTTCAGACTGTTTATAATATAAATTAGTCAGGGTAGGCGTGTATCCTGAACACAATTTCTGGATAAGACTTTATAAGTAAAGTCTATTTAACAAACCTCCTTTTGTATTGCTCTTACTTTCGGCTTTCTTTCTTCAGTGCCTGTAGAATATATAACACAGGTTCTGATCCACTGGATGCCTCCGTCTGCTGTGGGAGCTGGTTTCTCCGAGTGCCGGTCAGTCCAGGAGCTCTCTTCGCGGGCAATCGTTCCACATGTTTCTCCAAAGCGTTTCGGGATCGATTAGTGTCCCTTCCTTAGGGAAAAGTAATCAGTGGCTGAATAATGGCTTTTATTCAGCCATTGATTACTTTTCCATGAGGAAGGGACACTAATCGGTCCCAAAACACGTTGGAGAAACACGTGTATATATAATCATAAGAAGGGATACTACATTTCTAGGCTCCTTCGGTCATCTGCATTAATTAGTACACCTAGACCAGTATAGAAATACTGTAATATAAAGACTAATTACTAGCATAGGAAATAATCATTATTAAACTGCAGAGAAAAACATGGCCTGGGTGAGCTGTTAACCAAGAGTAGATCACACGTCTCTGTCTCAAGAGTTAAACAGCAAACTTCAATCTTTGGTCATGTATAATCTCTATCCGCTCATTGCTATTAAATTAAATGAGAAACAATCAAGGTATAACCTTTTAAGGTAACAATATTAATGTAGCCTGGGTAAGCTGTCATCAAGGAGTGGATATATTTCCACCCTAGGCGTTAGACAGCGGACCTCGATAATGACCGCATATACCATTATACTTTATGTATGCCTCTAACTAAATAGTCCTGAATACAAAATCATTTGCGGTCTGGCGTCAATATTGCTAGAACTGCATAATATTCAAGTAAGCAACCCAAATTCAGTCTTGATTATTAAAAATGAAAACACCAGCTGTTCATGGGCTTCAACTAAAATGTTCTCATACAGGGAGCTAATGAGCGTAATAATACCAGAATAGACTGATTTCATTTTAGAGTACTAGAGGATCAAGTAGTGATTGATTTATATAATAGTGAGGATCAGATATTGGGCTCTTATATTAGAAGACAATGAAAATCTCGTAAGGGTACTGAATAGATTTCACATTGATTAGTTGTAGGAAATAAGACTTGTGTTAGGCCCAAGCCTTGAGAAACATTGATTTGTAGGACTTAGACTTTCGTGAGGCACAAACCCTGATGTAACATTGATGAGTTGTAGGAAATTAGACTTGTGTTAGGCCCAAACCCTGAGGAAAAAAATACCCTACTGGCAAGTCATGTCATGTAGGACAGTGGCCACTGGCTATTGTCAAATGTTCTGGTGCAATTGCAAAATTTGCGACTGCTGTACTTATTGCTGCTGCTGAGTTGTTATACAGCAGGATGATTGGGCAGCTCAAAGGGAATGAGATCAACAACAGCAATAACATGGGGGAAGGATGACGAAGGTCCCACTTGCCACTTCTAGCTCCAGTGATATGCCAGAGGCAGTAGCAGCACCACAACTAGCCCTCACCACTTCAGTTATATGTGAAGAAAAGAAGAGGTTGGCCAATAATGCTTCTCATCCCTCCTCCAAAATTATGGGTGTGTTGTCACTAGAATAGAATGTTTTCCCTTGAAAGCAGGAATTGTGCCTCCCATCAGCAACTGCAATGTGCACAGTGTGTGTGGTAAATAAGGGAAGGACTGGGAACAATGGGTACATCTGAACTCACATCAAATACCTGACACAACTCTATCCAAACACTGTGACACTTAGGGTTGCCAATGTGAAAT
The DNA here is from genome assembly GCA_037306005.1 of Rhinophrynus dorsalis. Lineage (NCBI taxonomy): Eukaryota > Metazoa > Chordata > Amphibia > Anura > Rhinophrynidae > Rhinophrynus > Rhinophrynus dorsalis. The sequence continues at coordinate 131,955,817 of CM074724.1, forward strand.
CCCCCCACCAGAAACCAAGTACTGCTGCTGTCACTATGCCCCTTGTTCATTCCCCGCTAAGACACATAGCAACTTGCAGACAGTTTAATAGTAATAATGAACCCTCCCTGCCACCAGCTTAGCATATTCTGCAGGATGGAATCTCCTCAGATGCCACTTTATGCCCTGGTTGAGATATCCTCCATCACACTGCCATGTGTGGTCAGTTCACCACAGAGTGTGCAATGGGTGGACAAAAACTTCCACATCCTGACATCTACTGAATGGCTATCAACTGGTGGGGGAGGTAAAGATGAACAAGGTGGATCGCCAGAACATGCAGTTACCCTAGAGCAAGAAGGTGATGGCAAGCAAGGTGTTTCACTTGTAATCAAACTTTCAGTCTCTGGGTTGCACTATTGTTCCTACTCTTTGATCTCCGCCTCAACTCTTGTTGCTTTGGGGAGAATCAGGGGGTACACAGCAACAAAGTTGCCCGATTTCTTTGGTGGGTATTTGGCTTTAACATGTTTAACATAAATGGTATGGTGTCTGTGTTTCATGTGTGTTATCTGGGATGCTGTGCCAAGGAGCGTTCCCTCCTCTCCCCTTTTCACTGACTTGTCACAAATTGTATACAGTGCCGTTGGTGATGATTGCACTCTGCATGCCCCAAGCAGTGGCGTAACTATATATATATACAAGCTTGGACAGTGGCAAGCTGAGGTCTGTGCCTTCTTTGGCACAGAACTCTATTAGCAGTTCCCTTGCTGTCCCCAGCCATCTAGTAATGCAGAGTGCTGGGATATGGGGGCCAATGTGGAAGTGGTCAATGGAGGCATTGTGGAGGTGGTAAACAGGGGCATTGATTATGGAGGTGGTCAATGGGGGCATTGATTGTGGAGGTGGTCAGTGGAGGCATTGATTGTGGAGGTGGTCAATGGGGGCATTGTGGAGGTGGACAATGGGTGCATTGTGGAAGTGGACAATGAAGGCATTATGGAGGTTGACAATGGGGGGCATTGTGTGGGGACATTGTGGAGGTGGAAAATGAAGGCATTATGGAGGTTGACAGTGAGGGCATTGTGGAGGTGGACAATGGGGGCATTGTGGAGGTGGACAATGGGGGGAATTGTGGAGGTGAGCAATGGGGGCATTGTGGAAGTGGACAATGGGGGCATTGTGAAGGTGGTCAATGGGGGCAAAGTGGAGGTGGACAGGGTGGATGTGGACAATTGGGGCAATGTGGAGGTGGACAATGGGGCAATGTGGAGGTGGACAATGGGAGCAATGTGGAGGTGGACAGTGTGAAGGTGGACAATGTGGAGGTGGACAGTGGGGGCAATGTGGTTGGGGGGCCCCATGGCAATCTTTGCACCAGGGTCTGGTGGTTTCTAGTTACGCCTCTGCCCCCCCCCTCCTGAGCCAGCTAAGGTAGGAGGTGAAATGGGGGCCTTATGGAGATGGACAGTGGGGGCAATGTGGAGGTGGACAATGGGGGCATCATGAAGGTGCACAATGGGTGCATTGTGGAGGTGGACAGTGTACAGGTGGACAATGGGGGCAATGTGGAGGTGGACAGTGTGGAGATGGACAATGGGGGTAATATGGAGGTGGACAATGTGGAGGTGGACAATGGGTCAGTGTGAAGGTGGACAGTATGGAGGTTGACAATGGGGTCAATGTGGAAGTGGACAGTGTGGAGGTGGACAATGTGGATGTGGACAATGGGAACAATGTGGTTGGTGGGCCCCATGGCAATTTTCGCACAAGTGCCTGGTGGTTTCTAGTTAAACCTCTGCCCCCTCCTTAGCCAGGCAAGATAGGAGGTGGAATGGGGGCCATTGTGTAGGTGGTCAATTGGGGCATTGTGGAGGTGGTCAATGGGGGCATTGATTGTGGAGGTGGGCAATGGGGGCATTGTGGAGGTGGACAATGAAGGCATTTTAGAGGTTGACAATGGGGGCATTGTGGAGGTGGACAATGGGGGCATTGTGGAGGTGGACAATGGGGGCATTGTGGAGGTGGACAATGAAGGCAGTGTGGAGATGGACAATGGGGGCATTGTGGAGGTGGACAATGGGGGCATTGTGGAGGTGGTCAATGTGGAGGTGAACAATGGGGGCAATGTGGAGATGGACAGTATGGCGGTTTACAATGGGGGCAATGTGGAGGTGGACAGTATGGATGTGGACAATGTGGAGGTGGGCAATGGGGGCAATGAGGAGGTGGACAATGGGGGCAATGTGGTCGGGGGCCCCAGGGCCTGGTGGTTTCTAGTTATGCCTCTGTCTTAGTGCGTAGGCTCAGTAGAACAACATAGGAACTGGAGAAGTGATATCACGAGAGAAGCTGTCTCTGTGTTATCACCTCTTTATCATGCTTGACTGCATAACCCCCAAGGTGTTTTCAACTGTGGGCTATCCAGCTATTGGGAGCTACAACTTCCAGATGGCGAATGCCTGTCAGGAAATGCTGGGAGTCATATGCTTCCAAGGCTGATTCCCCCCTGACTTAATAATAGTGAATTCGCCCTAAGGTTCCATGTTAGTATATACTCAGCTGTTGGCTCTCCAGCTTGTTGGGGTCTATAACTCACAGTATCCCCTGCTAAGCACTGGGGTTTTAGTTTATTTATGTTTTTTATATATTCTATAACAGGAAGTAGCACTACACATGAAGTGGTACTGGTATATTATGAATATAAAACTATGGACCTAATTCAGCAAACAAAGAAAAGCAATTGTGTAGAAAACCAATCACAACCCAGGGATAAATTAAAATTCTCCACGTACCCATTGAATGCTAGACAGGTCTCCAACATATTGCTACATGATGCATTGGAGACCTCTCTAGCATTCAAGGGCTTAAAATCTCAATTTCAATCAAACCGTATATTTTATGTCCCTTAAACCTTTGAGTGCCAGAAGGGTACACAACGCATTGCTTTGCAATGTGTTGTGTACCCCTCTTGTACTCTAAAGGTTAAGGAATAGAATCACTCTGTTTAGTGTGCTTAAAGGGATAGTAATACTTTGTTTTATCTTTATTTTATTTTATAGGCATTAAAAAACATGAAGAATGATATAAGTCTTATCTCTCAAACCTTTATGGTTTCAGAGATATTCACAAGCAAAGTACCCCCCCCCCCCCCGTTCAGCCAGATCAGAAGGGAGGTGCCCAGGTAGATTGCAGAGAGGGACAATCTTCAATTAAGATAAGGGAGAAGGCTGAAAAACTTGTCAAGGGGGGAAGGGATTTCATTTTTCTCATAGGAAGAAGATTGTCCCCTGCTGTTATCTGTCTGGTCTTACAACCAGATCCCCATCTGAGAAGAGATGGCTTACACTAGGTAAAAGGGGAGGGAGGGGGAACTTTGCTTGTGAATATCTCTTAAACCATAAAGGTTTGAGAGATAAGACTTATATAATTCTTCATATTTTTTTAATGCCTACAAAATAAAATAAAGTTAAAACGAAGTATTACTATCCCTTTAATTAGGCCCTATATGAGCAGATCCACTTCACTATTATAAAAAGTATTTTCTGTAGTCACATCCTTCTAAAAGAAAGATGAAGATTTCTCAAAGCCTGAAATTCTTTTCCAAGTTACTTGTTGTTCATCATGTAGATATAAAAATAATGTGCAAAGATTTCATAACATTACAGGTCTCTAAAGAGTCCTCATCAGTTAACCACAATCTTACCAACTCAAGAGTTTGCATCTCTGAGGTATTTTCTAAAATATCTGTGGTTAGTTTAAATGGCACATTTTGGTATTGTCAAATACTTCTCAATCAACGTGTCACTTCCTTGAGTAAATCTGCTACTTAAGTGAATTCTTTGCACATTATACCCCCCAAAAAAACACTTACAGAAAAGATAACAGAGAAAAACATCTCTACAATAAGAGTATCAAGTTTCCACTTGTGCATAATCAAGTATTCTTAAGCATTATATATTAGAGGGAGTCTGGCCCTTGTTCCCTCTCCATGGTCATATCTCTGGTAAGTATTACAGAACCTTCCCTTGACTTCTTCATTTTCTATTCTTTCTAATGCACTTTTCTTCTCCTGGCTTTATAACTGTCATTTAACTTTAGTAAAATAAATAATATTGCACAACAAAGCTAAAATTAAAACTAGAAAGATACCGTTTTAGATGTAATATAAGAAAGTTTTACTTCTCTGAGAGGGAAGTAGATAAGTGGAATAGCCTACCAGCAGAAGTGGTAGATGTTAATACAGTGACAGAATCTAAGCATGCATGGGATAGGTAAAAGGCTGTCCTGAACATAAGACAAGATGAAGGACCAAATAAGGTTTGAGGTTTTTACAGTAGGAAAATGGGCAGACTAGATGGTCCGAATGGTTCTTATCTGCCATCAAATTCTATGTTTCTGTGTTTAAAATTGTTATATTATTTATTTACGTTCTCTGTTTAACACCATCTGATAAATAGTAATTAATAAGGCTCAGATTTTTCTTCCCAACAGCAACTTTTGCCCTTTTTTATACATCTTTTTAAAAATACAGAGGCCATTTGAAATGAGCAATTTAGAATTGATAGCTAAGTAGTCCCAAAGGAGCAGGAGAGGGCTGGCCTGGGGGGCAATTGCCCCCTGGGCTGGTCATATGTCTGGACTGGTAGGCCACTGCACCTCACTAAATTTCCTGATTGCTGCTGTAAATTGAGCTACACTAGTGATACCACAGAGCTTACAATTGAAATGGGGCTACATAAATGATACCACAATCCAAATGGAGCTAAACTAGTAGCATAAACCATTCCCTTGTAAGCTCTATAGTATCACTAGATAAGCTTTACTTAAATTGTAAGCTTTGTAGTTTTGCGCTAGTGTAGCCCCATTTCAACTGTATGCTATGTGGTATCACTTGACTTATGTCACAACATTAATGCCAATTTTACAATTAACAAAAGGGGGTGGGCTGGAACGATAATAGAAATGGGCCACTTGAATGTATTTCCCCCTGGGCCACAAGTTGCCAGCCCTCCCCTGCAAAGGAGCAAATTGGGAGGGGGGTATTACTCAAAGTGATATCTTTTAGATGAGGTTAAATAGTTTTAACCTCACAGTAAAGATTTAAAACATTCCATTTAATATAAATACATATCTGTTGTAACAATGTATCTGGTTGGGGATGATGGGAGTTGTAGTCCCCAACAGCTGGAGAGCCAAAGGTTGTCTTTCTTTTGACTATGGTAGGGGTGCCCAAACATGTCCTCAGCCCCCTCCCCAACAGTGCAGGATTTCAAAATGTTCTCACATGAATACCATTGAATTCATCATTAGTTGAATCACTTACTTGGAGTTAATTGAGGACATCTTGAAACCTGCACTACTGGGAGGACCTAAGAATAGGTCTGGTGCCCCTGGACTATGACATATGGCAAAATTCTGCTTTATTATTAAGAGTTCTCAGTGGGGGCAATCCTTAACACTTTAGATACCAGAGAAGTATCACACATTGGGGGTCATGCACTAAGGAGTTATGAAGTGGACTTGACTTCTCCAGTTCTAAAGTTATTCTGTAGAGCAGTGGTTCTCAACTCCTGTCCTCAGAACCCGCTAACAGGCCAGGACTTGGGGATTTCTCTGCTAGAGCACAGGTGTGGTGATCAGAGGCTCATTCACATTGATTAACTCACCTGTGCTGAAACAAGGAAATCATCAAATCCTGGCCTGTTAGTGGGTCCTGAGGACAGGAGTTGAGAAACACTGCTGTAGAGGCTATGAAGTAAGATCATCAATGTGGGAGAGATCTTAGTGCATTGGCTCCATAGAATAACATAGGACTTGGAGAAGTGATATCACTGGATAAGTTATCTCTGCTTTATCACCTCTCATACCTTAGAGCATCTCACCCATTGTATTATAATGCATTGGATACCGCTGTGGTACTAAATAGTTACATCCAAGCCTAACAGGTGACCTCCAGGTCTTGAGTATATATTTCCTTGGATGCAAAACATCCAAAGCTTAACCCTTTGAGTTCCAGCGGGGTAGCCACGCCTTGCTTTAAATAACAATATTTTTTCTATAACTATTACTATTTATTTTATCTTTTTCAACACTTTGAGTGCCAGAGGGGTATGCAACACATTGCTTTGCAATTCATTGCGTAGCCCTCTGGCACGCAAAGGGTTAAAACGAAGTGGAATTTTGGCAGCTTTGCAGACAAATTAAAAAAGTGTTTTAATCCTCTGCAGTCCTAGTATTAGTTGAATAATTAATTTACAACAGCGTTCATGTCTCATGATCACATTAGATAACATCACTATATACTAAGATTCTGAACCTTAGCTATCTAAAGGTTTTCCAGGATGAAGTCTCTGCAGCAGTCTGTTGTGCTGTTGGTAGCTGTGTGTCTGGGCACTTGTCTTGCTCAGCTATCTGATACGTGTGCAGGAGCTCCTGGGATACCTGGAACACCCGGACTGAATGGGCTGCCAGGAAGAGATGGGAGGGATGGCATTAAAGGAGAACCTGGAATACCAGGTAACTGTGATGAATTCAATTAATCAAATCTTGAAAAGTCAATACGATAGTTTAAAAGATGCAAAAAAATGTATTTAAAGCACCACATCTTTGAACCAATTAGAACAGAATTTAGAAAATATTTATTGTACTTGGCAATGAAAAATCCACATCAAGTAATAAGAGCGCTCATGTTCTCAGTGTTAAGAAATCGACTGACGTAATTTAAATAATTAAAGGGATAGTAATATCTTCTTTATGCTTTTTATAGCACTGTTTAATGACTTACAGGTCTGTAGTTCAAAAGATAGTAAATCTGAAAGGATCCCCCTCCCGCTCCTTATGGCCACCTCAGGACCCACTAACAGGCCAGGACTTAGGGATTTCTCTGCTAGAGCACAGGTGTGGTGATCAGAGGCTCATTCACATTGATTAACTCACCTGTGCTCTAACAAGGAAATCATCAAATCCTGGCCTGTTAGTGGGTCCTGAGGACTGGAGTTGAGAACGACTGTGTTATAAGAAGCCTAAAGAAAACTCACAGATAAACTTTAATAGAGACGTTACTATCACTTTAAAATGATGATAATAATTATAATCATCATCAAAATATGTGCATTTAGCTAAAGATATGCTGTTTTGCATTGTATGACAAATGATCGTACATACTTTGGAGTTTCCCAATGAAAAACAACTAAAATGGTGTCTTTAAATTGCAGGGGCTCAGGGGCCACCAGGAGGAAATCAAGGGCCACCAGGAAGAGACGGGCTTCCAGGGCCTATAGGAGTACCTGGAATACAAGGGGTAAAAGGAGAAAAGGGTGATATTGGACTTCCAGGTATGGAAAAAAATATATAATTATACAACTTTATAATTTTTTATATGTCGTTTAACCCCTTGAGTGCCAGAGAGGTATGCAAACGCTTAACCATTGAGTGCCAGGGAGGTGAGCAACGAGTTGCTAAGCAATGTGTTGCTTATCTCGCTGGTCCAAGAATTAAAGGAGTAGTGTCTGCTAGGACAAAATTGTGATAGGTACAGCCACATTAACAGGAACATTAGCCCTTTAAGGACTAGCCGCACACGCTCGTTGCGGTCACTTAAGGACCACAGACTTTTTTTTTTTTTTTTTTTTTTCTGCATCCGGTTCCAGACTCCCCGAATGGCGTGCAGCCGTGGGTCCTTAAGGATATAACAACCCATGATGGTCCAGGACTGTCATGGGTCCTTAATGGGTTAAACAGGTCTGTGTTGTTATTTGTATCCTCGTCAGCACCCTCTTGTTCCAATAAAAATGCTTTTGATTTCATCAGTGGGTGGTTTAATGGGAAAAAACTAAAGAAGAATTGAGGGAGGCCAGCTGAATATTGAAGACTAAAATATACAATATGAAAAGTATTTTTGTTTTATTTTGTTTTTGGTTTGTTTCAGAAATAAGGTTCTTAATGATGCATTTAATAAGAAAATTACAGTAATTCTATTTTATTAGGAGCCACATCCCAATTAAATTGCAAATATCATGTTTTACTGAGTCTGAGTTGTGAATGCAGCCCCACAGACTGCAATGGGTTGACAGAGAAATCATGTCCTTAACAGTCTGTGGGGTCTGCTGAATTGTGCCCGACCTGATTCTGAACGGAGAGACTTCTAGTTGCACAATGAAGCCCTGATCCAAGAGGAGAAGACCTGCCAATAGGGCACTCTCTGATAGCACCTTTTAACTTAGCTTCTTAAAGTGATAGTAATACTTAATTTATGCAGGCTATAATATTTTAGGTATTAAATAAATAAACCAAAGCATCTATGTCTTTTTGCAATAACTATCGTAGTTTAAGAATAATCTTGATCTAAAGTTTACCCCCCACCCCCGCCTCTTTTAGCTACATCACCTCTCTAACTGTCAGACTTGGATTCTGGTCTGTGGTCTGGACGGAGCATCTGGAAAGCTAAAATACGGTGAATACAAAGGAAATCTTCATGACAATGGTCTACTGCTTCAAACCGTGCCAACTTTGTAGACCATTGTCATAAAGATTTCCTTTGTATCCAATGCCATGTCAGCTCTCAAGACGCTCTGTCTGGTCTCACAGCTAGAGAGGTGATGTAGCTAAAATAGGTGTTAGGGGTAAACTTTAGATCAAGATTACTCTTTAACTATGAAAGTTATTGTGAAAAGACATAAATGCTTTAGTTTATTATTTAATACCTACAATATAATAGCCTACATAAATGAAGTATTACTATCTCTTTTAATGGTTTTGTGGGTCCATTCATTCTAGCTATGGAACCTAAATATTGGGGGTTATGCACTAAGGCGTGATAAACAGCTGATAAAGTGGAGATGACTTCTGCAGTGATATCACTTGTACTATGTTATTCTATGGAGCCTATGCACTAAGATCTCTATAACGTAAGAAATGTTAGTGAATTAGCTCCATAGAATAACATAGGAATTGGAGAAGTGATATCACTGGAGAAGTCACCTCCACTTTATCACACCTTACTGAATAACCCACCTTATGTTCTAAATGACAAAGACATGTTTTTGTTAAACCCAATAATATATTCTCTACAACAGAGGTTCTCAACCCATGCTCTCAGTGGCCACTAACAGGCCAGGACTTAGGAATTTCCCTACTAGAACACAAGTGTGTTGATCAGGGGCTCAGTCGTATTGATAAAATCACCTGTGCTCTTAAAAGGAAATTCTCAAATCCTGGCCTGTTAATAGACACGGAGGGCACAGGTTGAGAACCACTGCTCTACAACAAGGTCATTGATCCAGACTCTATGGAAAAGGCGAAGGATTTATGACTTCAGAAGCTAAAGTCTTCAGAAATCCCATGTGCTGGAATAAACATATTTTTTTCATTGGTAAATTAAAGTGCTTACTATGGCAAACGAAGTAGCATTAGTAAGAAGTACTTTAGAAATAAAATGGCATTTTGTCACCTGCTATTGACACTACTGACAACACTCCACTTTGAGCCTAATAAATTAACCAGCAAATAATGTAAAATGCGTGCATTTATGCAATATTTAAAATAAAATAAAAAGGTAAAGTTACCAATGTTTATAAATAATAAAATTGTTTGTTGATGAAAGTTTTACTTTTACACTTCAAATGTCTTTCTTTTTTTGTTATTGGTCTATCAAGGAACGCCTGCTTCATTGGATCCTGTACTGCAAAATCGTCTGTTAGACCTATGTCATCGCATAACCAGACTGGAAGGAGGTAAATAGAACTTATCATATAGGTTATGTGACACAAACTGTTGGTCTCTTATTATAACACTAGTGTAAAAGCCCGTGTAAATGGGCAAAGGTCCGGGTAATGTTAAGAGGTCACTACCTTACTGCTCCATGCAATGCAGTCTTGCATCGCCTCACTCACGTGATGCAATCATGTGCAGTAGAGACTTCCCAAACACGGGCAGTCTCTACTGAGCATGACTGCATCATGACAAACATCCTAGCAAATTAGTATATAAGGATACATAGATGATGGGTGCGCTCACTGGTAAAAATCAGAGAAAATAGATTCCTAACACCATAAAATAAAAGGAGACTAGAAACAAATTGGATAATCAGTGTCCACCTGATGGTAATTCCCTACATCAGATATAATAATGAGAATTCGTAATGGGTACAATATTGAAATCAAATATACAGTATAACATTATGAATAGGCAGTGCAAATAAAGGTTCTCATGAAGTAACTGAAAAATCTGCCCTGACTGATATTAGTATATATCAGTCACAAAAAAACAGAAAACCTGTAGATATTTGAGTTCCAAAGGAGAGAACCCAGAACACAGTCCTCGTTCGTATCATTCATCTTTCATCTCTACTTCCACTCATTGACAAACTCTGTCAATGAGTGGAATGAGGGATGATAGATGAATTATATTCATGAGGATGAAGATGATTGGTATAGTGGCAGGTCTGATGTTAGGTGGTGGTACTAGCTTGTCGATTCTCTGTGCTGCCGTCAAAAGCCCTGAGTCTTTTCAAGCAGGTATATATGGAAAAAAGAAAGAGTAGACAGCACACAAGAGATCTAAGTTTAGCTGGATAAACACAAGACAATACATATCCAATTGGCTATAAAAACAATACAGGGTATAGGCTAATAAAAGTTCTGTTTATTAATAGATATTATGAGACACACTATTGTATGTTATATAGTCTTATGTATTTTTAACTTTTTTCTTCTTTTTATTTTTTTTTCTATTTACTTTTACTTTTATGTTTATCTATTAATAAACAGAACCTTTATTAGCCTATACCCTGTATTTGTGTTTATAGTCAATTAGATATAAATATCATCTTATGTTTCTCCAGCTCCATTTAGATCTCATATGTTCTAGCTTCTCTTTCTCCTTTCCTCTTATTATAACAGTCAACATGTCCATGAGTCAGCTATTTATAAAACTAAAGCAGGAAGGGGCAGAGACTCAGTGTACACTGGGGCAAAAGAATCTGAGAGTGAGCCGAAAGCATGAAACGTGGAACCACTAGACACATTTCATAATTGTTTACTTCAGTTTTTCCTACATTCCAGCAACAGTAATAGGAAGAGCAAAGAGAGGGATCAATACTATTATTTGCTTTCTTCATACCACTCTCCCCTTACACTCATCAAGTTCTTTATCCTTCCCCTGATCTCACCCACCCACCTACCCTCTCATGTCTCTTCTTTTCCTCCCTGTTCTTACCTCTAAGTCACTTCCACCTTCTTTCCTGCTCTTCCTCTCCATTTCTCTTCAACCAACTGATTTCTGCCCCTCTTCACCTTTTATCCTGATATTAATTGACCTTTCACCTACCCCTTACTCCATCTTTTCCTTACACTTTCCAGATCCTACTCATTTCACCTTGTCCTTCTCCCATTCTTTACTTCCTTAATGTAATCCGCCTCTGTTTTGTTTCAGTCCTTTCCTTTCCTTTGATCTCTCCCCCATCCAATTTGTTCACACTACTAGCAACTTCTCAATTTTGATGCTCCTTAAAGGGATAGTAATACTTAAATTGTAAAAAAATAAAGGTTGTAGGGTTTATCCCCTGAGTAAAACAAGGGTACTCCCACTGCTGAAAGATATTTTCTTAAAAAATTATAAGAGTTCAAACTTGAATTTTTCAGGTGCAATATCACAGTGGCCTGAAAATTTACAGTGGCGCTGTTGCTACACCATCCTATGGAAAGCTCTGGTCTGTAGAACACAAATCTCCATAGGATGGTGTAGCAACAGCGCCACTGTAAATTTTCAGGCCACTGTGATATTGCACCTAAAAAATTCAAGTTTGAATGGTTAGAATTTTTTAATAAAATATCTCTCAGTGGTGGGAGTACCCTTGTTTTACTCAGGAGGATAAACCCTACAACATATATTTTTTTACATCTTAAGTATTACTATCCCTTTAAGTTTCGTTTGCCCTTTTTTTTTTTATACGCTGATAACACTTAGCCATGTAAGGAAATATATACAGAGAGCCAGAAAGATTTTCAGAAACACTAGAATAATCTGAGTAAATGGACAGAAAGTGGTAGATAAGGTTTAATATAGATGAATAAAAGTTGTGCATTTGGGTTGCAGAAACAAACATGATACATATACACTACATGGGAAACTACTAGGAGAATCCTTGTTAGAGAAAAATGTAGGAGTACTGATAGACAATAGACTTGACAACATTGTGGGGTAGGAAAAAACTTTTGCCCATAAATTGAAAAGTGAGAAAAAATATACTTTTGTATTCTGTGGTTTTTCAACTTTTTTTTCTACTGCAACCCACCAGCCTAGCTTCAGTGCACTAGAGCAGGATGCCAGGTCACCATGTTGACTAGAAATTGGAACCTGGTACCCTACAAACTTGCTCTGCATGTAGGGAAGAAGTTTCGATACACTACAGGACAAGTTCTTAACACTTTAAAATATACACCTTCACTCACATAGGAGTGATTCTGTATATAAAAAACAAAAATGCACAAGCAAACCCCCATGGCAGGGCATTGGGACCCCTCCTAATGCCCCTAGTTTTTGTTGGCTATTGGGTATGATTGGCTATTGGGTATGATTGGCGATCAATGCTGTAACAAGGAAGGTGATCACTGTCTTCCCTCTACATCCTCCTCCACCACTTGGGGTTCTAGGATACTGGGTTAAGTAGGAGGACCTTCAAGACCCACATGATGCAAGCGGGACTTGAAGGTCCTCCTACTGATATTCATAGAATGCCAGGTTGAAGAGAAGAATGTGAGGGACGGCGGCAATCACTGTCTTGGTCGCAGCATTGATTTCATGTGTTACTGGATAGGATATCTATATCAGGAAGGGCATCAGGACAACAAAAATAAACAAATAATAAAAAATGTATGGCAGACATATACAGTCTGACACCTCCCACCCCCACCAGCTTTGTTCCCTTGCCCACAGGTAACCACAGATCCCCACATACACTGAATGACCTCACCGGTCTTGTTGCCCTGTCCAGTAGTAGACACAGATCCTCACATACACTGTCTGACCCCCCCAAGGCTTGTTCCATTGCCCACTGTTAGCCGCAGATCTCCACACACACACACTGAGCGACCCCAACAGCCTTGTTCAACCCATCCACTGGTAGCCACAGATCCCCCATGTACACTGTCTGCTCTCCTCCAGCTTTGTTCCCTTGTCCACTGGTAGCCACATATACCCACATACACTGAGTGATCCTACCAGCCTTGTTCCCCTGTCTACTAGTAGCCACAGTTCCCCATGTACACTGTCTGACACCTCCAAGCCTTGTTCCTTTGCCCAAAGGCAGCCACAGATCCTCAAATACACTGCCTGACACCCATCCCAGCCTTGTTCCACTGATAATCACAAAATCCCACATATTCCACTGGTAGTGACAGAGCTGTTCATATACTTTCTGACCCCCCTCAGCTTGGTTCCGCTTGTAGTCACAGAACCACACAGTACTCTGTCTGACAGTCCATCCCATGATACCCAAATAATCACACAAGTACTGTCTGCTTCTCCAGACTTGCTCCAGTAGGCCCCAAGGGAAGGTTCTCCTCCTTGATACAGAGTCTGGCTCCTAAATTTTGATCTGGCTCCCAAACTGACCCCTAGCCTTATCCCACTGCACTCATGAAGACCACAAATACTAACCTCCCAGCATTGTCCCACAGTATCCACTAAACCACAAATACTGACCCCCCACCTCAGTCTTGTCCCACAGTAGCCTTAGAACCACAAAAACTGACTCTCCAGATTTGTTCCAATTCACTGATAGGCACAGAATCACAAATCATAACCCCCCCAGCCTTTTTCCTACGGCAGCCATAGAGCCAAACATATGAACATCCCAGCCTTGTCCCATAGTAGACATAGAACCACACATATTGACCTCGAAGCCTTGTCTCGCATAACTGGTACCCACAGAACCACAAATCCAACCTCTAGCCTTCTCTCACTGCACTGGCATAGCCCGCACCACATATGTGGAGTCAAAACCATCCCCCCACCCACACCCCTCTCAGTAACTGTCAACGTTCCTCTGGGAAATTTCATGATAAAATTGGCAAATCACCAAATGTCTTGGAGGAAAATATTTTAACCTTCCGCCTATCCATACACAACTGAGCCAATAATGTAATATCTGTATAAAAAAGGGTATAAATGCATTGGGTGGAAATTGAATTCTCCCTCTTTTATATCTTTGGAAAGGCATTATATAGAGTATGGAGTACAGTTTGAGGATTCATATTAAAAAAAAAACATCACTGAACTGGAAAAGGTACAGAGATATGCAAAAAGACACTGATGAAGAGAATGGGAAATGTTATAAAGAGAGATTAGCCAAACTCAGTTTATTACATTACAGAAGAAACATATAACATATTTAAAGTGCAATTTACAAAAGATAACATAATTTCCTCTATATTTTCATTAACATATTCTTCATGTATTTTAGTACTCCGTTTAGAAGGAAAAATTAAAGAAGTGGGAGAAAAGATACTGGCCACTAATGGGAAGGAAGTGGAATTTGCCGTCTCTAAATCCACCTGTAAAGAGTTAGGAGGAAGCATTGCCACTCCAAGGAATGAGGCAGAAAATAATGCAGTCTTGAGCTTTGTGAAGGAATACAATAGATATGCTTATCTGGGAATCACAGAGGGGGAAAATCCTGGTCAATTCCATTACATTGATGGAACTCCAGTTAACTATACCAACTGGAGTAAAAATGAACCCAGAGGTAAAGGAAAAGAAAACTGTGTTGAAATGTACACAGATGGAAAATGGAATGACAAAGCTTGCAACCAATATCGTCTAACTATTTGTGAATTTTAAATAGTCCATTTGTTCCCAATCTAACCAATTATTTATGTGTTTACTGAAAAAAATAAAGTTGTTTTCTTAAAATCCATTACTCTGTTTAGTTTGACATATCAGTTAAAAATAATTTAAAATGAACATCCTTTATAATTGTATAATGCATTTTATTTACGGTATGGTGTTTAAATTAAATGAATGGGTCCTAGATCTGCTGAAGAATGAGGGGCTCCATGGGGTTGTGGTGTGGTATAGATTTTAGTTAATTGGTAAGTATAATTGGATAGTGTAAAATATTGTTACTGGATATGGCTTGGCCTCCATCAGAAGTCATGAGGCCTGGGACAAGTGAAATTGGCTGGGTCCTTTCTGTAAAATATGTGCAATGACCTGCACATTCTGTGACTCCATCCACAATTGTTCCACCCACACGTTAAAGGAGCAGTAAACTTTTCTTATGAAAAAATATATATTGTAGGGATTTTCCTACTGAGTAAAATAAGGGTACGCCCATTGCCGAGAGATTTATATTTCCAGAGTTATTACAGTTTAAACCCATGTTTTTTTACATTAGCAGTGCCCTCTAGTGGTCAAATTCTATTAGATTTTCTGTTCGATTCGAATGGAGAGGAAAGTCAGAAAAGACATACAGTTCTCCATAGAATGTGATAGAAACTTCCTGTCAGAACTATCAGGAAGTAAACACAGTACATTAACTTCCTGATTTTTTGAACTGCTATAAATTTTGAATAAAACATCTGACAGCAGTGGGCATGACATTGTTTTATTCAGCAGGAAAAGCTCTATAAAATACGTTTTCATAAAAATAAGTTAACTGCTCCTTTAAAATACAAAAAAGGGAACAGCACAAAATAATGCGTGTAGGTGTAGTAATAGTGAAATTAAATTAAATTGGTCACAAAGAGAATAAGCATATCATAGAAGACAGATAAAATAACAGTGACCAATAACACTTGATTGAAGAGAAATCGTGGTTCGAAAAAGACCTGGGTGTTCACTAAAACCAAGAGTTATCTAAGAAAAATGGAGGAAAAATGAAAAATAGAAATACACTTTGGAAGGTAAAAAATTAATATGACAATAATCTAATCAAGTGACATCAGATTGGTTTCAATTAAAAACTATAAGAACCACTGGAGACATAGCTGAATAGATAAAAAGATAATTAAATAATGAAAAGCAACTACACAGCTAAAAATCAATAGCCTCTAATACAGAAAATAATTGGTAACCCTATAAGATATTAAATCCACAACAATTGTAAGCTTTTGTAGAGGATCCTTATAGCCGTATATCATTCAGAACCATTCAGATGGTGGCAGTGATAAAGAAGTGTATTACATAATAATCTATGTGGTATGGACATGACGATATATACAGTATCCACTGGTGTCATTAGCAATTTCTAATTGTGTATATTGTTCAATTGTATGTTTAAGATTGATTTAACGTGTTACCTTAATAAAGTGTGGTCTCACCACTATCTTCTAAAGAAAAAAAGAAATGTGTCAGTGTGTTAATCATAATTAATATGAATGTTATGCTTGTGCACACATACATACCCCATGAATAAAGATAGATAATATGATTGTCTTACATAATTATGTTAAACATGATTCCCATTACTGACAAATTAACATATGTTATATCTGTAGACAATAGCCATGCAAGTGGTCTCAAAGAAAGGCCTGATCTACTCTCATAAATGTCTTGATTCTGATGAAATAAAAAAAACAAGAACTTGTACAACTCTGACATTACCTCTCTGACATTCATGGGACATTCATTAAAATCAATGGGGACTTGCAGTTATTCTCTACTGTGCAGTTAGTTTGCCCAGATCCATTTCTAATTAGTACATTCATTTTCTTGTTTTGCACAGCTTTTGGTGCAGAGCAGTGATTTTCAAGTCCGCTTCTCGGTGCACTCAAAAAGGTCAGGGTTTAAGGATAAATGAAATGAAACAAAGAACACAATAGGGGTGCCAATAGTGAAGTAAGTTATAATAAGCAGTAACCTCAATGAATGTTAATTCAATACACTCACCTTTGGGTGAGGTCAGGGCTCTGTTATCAGAGTCAACTGACTGATCAAGCATACGGAGAACTTCTCCTGTCTCCGTTCGGGTCTCTCCTCTCTCTGTGCTCTGGAGTACTTCAATAACAGAGCCCTGACCTCACCCAAAGGTGAGCGTATCGAATTAAAATTCATTGAGGTTACTGCTTATTATAAATTACTTCACTATTGGTGCCCCTATTGTGTTCTTTGTTTAATTTCATTTATGTTTTGCCACTGAGAGAGAGCGTGACCAGGGAGCTGCCTACGTTCCAGTATCTAATATTTGAATATCTACCGTGTCTGGAGACAGTCCAATTTCTCCAGGTGTTTGGCTAGTCAGTGTCGCTATATGTCGTAGCTGACAATATATATCTGTGAGTGCGCACATTAGGGTGCCGTGGTGGTTCAACTTTTATATTCTTATATAAACTTGGGGAGCCCCTTGTTTTTTTGTCTCTCTTTTCATTTTTTATAGGGTTTAAAGATATACCTTATTAAGCACAGGTAAATAAATTGAAATAACTAAGTCATTGATTTTCCACATGGGATCAGTTGGGGTATATTGAAAACCTGACCTATTTATGCTGTAACCAGGAGCACCCAATCTAGCCATCTGAATCTGAAGTCTGTGGTGGAGTAACTCCACAGAGATGTAACAGATTGCTAGTTATTATAAAAGGATGACCAGAGCAATGAACACTCCGGGACAAACATACACCGCAATAGATACACAGCAATTCAGACAACACAGTAGATACACAGCAAATCATATAGCAAATATACAGCAGGAAATATCCCAGTGTGTGAGTTGCTAGGGTGAGCAAAGTGGAGAGCAGAGTTAGCAGGCATTGGATACCCAATAGGCTGCCTATCTGCTGCCAAGGCCAGGTTAAATGTGCTGACCACAAGGTCAGTTTAGTGCTGACCGGAGGAGCCGGCCCGAACCCCAGATGACAGCCTAAGGGATAGCTGATACCCTCTGGGGTCAAAGAAGGTGACAAAGATACTAAGCACTGCAACGAGAGTCAAATGTTGCTGGAGTGCAGTGTTGCTCCTTGGAGAAGCTAGAAGACAGGAATATTCAAACTCCAAAACGGAACAACACTTAGTCGAAGTTCAACTTGTACGACTGTCAGTTGAACGGGAGGGAGCATGACAGATGGTTGATGATGTTGTACTGATGCTGGAAATGGCAGAAAAGTCACATGGTCCTACTAGCAGGGTCAGCAATGGGTGGGCAACTAAGTAAAATGCAATAGGCATGAAAATAGTTGAATAGGAAAGCTAGGGTTAGGTTCTGAGAATAAATCACACCAAGACACAGTACCAAGTCGAAGAGCAAGAGAGACGTCTGGAAATAAACCAAGGTCAATACACGTGATACACTCAGAAGGCAAGGAAAAAGGAACAGGACTAGGATCTCGAATAACTCTCAGAACTGTGTGATCACGAGCCAGCACTGAGGCACTGGCACCTGATAAAGGCTCAAGACTGAGCACAAAACATGGCAGGGAGCAAGGATCCAGCAAACAAGAAGAACCAAAACAAAAACCAGGCAAAAAATGTGAAAAATGGGCAGATCATGACACTGTCCCCCCCCCCCAAAGGACTAACTCAGGGAGTACAAAGATGGCTCGGCAGGAAAGTACTGGTGGAAGCGGAGGACCAAAAAAGCAGCATGGACATCCAGGGCTGCCACCCAAGACCGCTCCTCTGGACTGTAACCCTTCCAGTCCACCAAGTACTGCAAGCTGTCATGGAAAAGGTGGGAGTCTAGGATGGCGTCAATGACATACTCCTCAGAATTGGCCACAGTGGCCTGAGGGGGAGGAGATGAGGAGGAATAAGAGGCATGAGCCTGGATGTAGGGTTTATGAAGTGATACCGGGAAGACAGATCCCTGAAGACATTGTTAACAAAACAATGGAAGCATTACAAAAGCCGTAAGGCATGACCAGATATTCATAATGCCCGAACCTGGAATTAAAAGCAGTCTTCCGCTAGGCCCCCACTCTTATCCTGACCAAGTTATAGGCACCAAGTTCAAGTTTAGTGAAGAAATGAGCCCCCCCCGGAGCCTATCCAAAAACTTTGGAATCAGGGGCAATTGGCAGCAGTTTCTCCAAGTAATGTTGTTTAGACAACAGAGAGACTCCCACCTTTCAACAGTGGGAGTACTCTTGTTTTACTCAGGGGGATAAACCCTACAACATATTTTTTTTTACATTTTAAGTATTGCTATCCCTTTAAGGACATCTTTATGTTGCCAATATATTTTGTGACAAGTTTGCACTTAAAGGGATAGTAATACTTTATTATTACTATCCTCCATATTGTAGGTATTTACAAAATAATTTAACAGCCCCCAGGTTCATCTCTCAAATCTTTATGGTTTGAGAGATAACCGAAGGCAAAGTTCCCCCCTCCCTCCCCCTTCCCTGAAGTCAGCGTTGTGCTGACTGCAGGGATATCTGGTCTGACTTTCATCAGGCGGCTCTGCAGCAGAGCCGCAATCGTGTTAGTGAAAAAGAATTATTTCACTGAAACGGTCTTCTACATGTGCTTGCAAACCAAGCACATGTAGAAGACCGTTTCAGTGAAATAATTCTTTGTCACTAACAGGATCTCAGCTCAGCTGCAGAGCCGCAAGCCTGTCGTACGACAGACTTCCCCTGCAGTCAGTACAACGCTGACTTCAGGGAAGGGGGGGGGGGAGACTTTGCCTTCGGTTATTTCTCAAACCATAAAGGTTTGAGAGATGAACCTGGAGGCTATTAAATTATTTTACAAATACCTACAATATGGGGGATAGTAATAATAAATTACTATCCCTTTAACTTATGACTTGGTTATCACATAAAAAGTTCTTTAAATAGGTTTTAATCATGTATTTTTGCATAACATTCTACCCCTAAATTCCTCTAACCATGTACAATTCTGTGGGTCTACAACTGATTTTTAATGGAGACTCCAGCACTATCTGAGGCACTCAATATTTCTCTTGTTCAAAGCACGCTAACATGTCCTTGACCAGCTGGCGCGTGTCTGTGTTGTCATTATGGTAACATTCTTCAGACATGCTCCTTTTTTTCTGCAATAAATATATCAGTGGTAGAATTTCACTAATTCCTGCCCCTAGACAACTCACCAGCATGGTTGCCTTCTCAAAGGGATTCAGCATCTCACATACATCGCACATTATGTGCCACTGCTCAGGTGATAAAGAGGATCCCTCAAAAGCCTTCCAGTTTTGCACTGTGTACTCACTAATCACCTTATTCTGCCCATACAAATGCTATAGCATGTACAAAGTTGAACTCCATTGGGCAGGGATCTCCATTTTCAACTGGTGATGGGACAGGTTGTTTAGCTCTTGCATAGAATATCAAGCGTTGTATGCACTGTAGGAGCAGCTAAAATGGGCATGGTTTTTGTGCATGATATTCAGACTCTCTGAGGGTTTTGGATTCTGCCAGGAATCTGGTCACAACTAAATTTTGCAGATGGGCAAATCAGAGCACATGCACCATTTCCCCTATTCTCAAGGCAGCAATTATCTTGGAGCTGTTATCAGCAGACACAAACCAAAAAAAGCCATTCCTCTATCAACTGCTCTAGTTTACTTAAAACATCTACAGCTTTGTGGCACTGTCTCTGAAAACTCTGCATGCATAAGGTGGCAGATGGTATGGGCTATCCTGTTGCTGCTTTTTAATCACAATCACACTGCCAAAACCAGAGACATGATTACTGGCTGTCATCTGGTGGATTTTCTTGCCATAAGCACTTTCAAGCCCTTTGTCCAACACACTAACTACCTGCTTGTACAATCCTGTCACAGCCATCCAGGAAAAATAACTGCAGCTTGGGATATGCCAGCGTGGGCTTAACATGACATCAGTTCTCTGAAACCTTGGTTTTTTACAAAAGAATATGACAGCATGTCTACTGCCAACATCTTGGCAACCATGCCACTCCACAGGGGTACTTTGGGATTGTTTTGTGAAGTGTTTGACTCCTTCCTAGGAACTCAGTAAGTGTGGGTTGGCAGTACATGCCAGAAGAACCCTGTTGCTATATTACTTTAACAACATGACTAGAGCAGGTGGTAGAGGTGGAGGCAGAATGTGTGGGCAGTCTATGACTCTTGCCATTTCCTACAGCAAACCCAGTCATCATACTCCTCTGCAGCAGGAGCCATAGGTGTTATTTGGAATAAACTGTTGCCAGTGGCACACTCTCTGACAAATCAGTAACATCACTCCTTCTCTTATCTGCCCCAGAGCCCTAGAGACTTTTTGGGGTGATTCTGCTGCTTCTAGTTTTGGCACCTCTGACATGTTGATAGTGTGTCTCCCAGTCAGACCTGTGGTTGTGCTTCAGGTTGGATCTCATAGCAAGTTCCTTGCTGATCTTGCTGTTATTATCTCTGTGTTAGACATATCTGAGACTGTGAGTGAAAAAGGAGCAAGAGAGTTTTACCCCAAATACCCCAACATTCTGTCCGACTGATTTGAACTGAAAGACACAGGTAGCTGTGGTCCAAGTTCCTTGCTGTTGTTGTCTCTGTGTTAGTCGTTTCTGGGGCTGTGAGTGAAAGGGGTGCAAAGGAGGTTTACCCCAAATACCCCAACATTCTGTCTGACTTATTTGATTTGAAAGACATAGGCATCTGTGTGTACAAGTTCCTTGCTGTTATCATCTCCATATTAGATGTGTCTGGGTGTAGAAGTGAAAAGGAAACAAAAGAGGTTTACCTCAAGTACCCCAACATTCTGTCTGATTTGATAACACAGGCAGCTGTGGTCCAAGTCCCTTGCTGATCTTGCTGTTATTATCTCTATGTTAGACATGTCTGGGGGTGTGAGTAAAAAGGAGGAAAGGAGGTTTACACCAGCATTCTGTCTGACTTTTTTGAAAGACACAGGGAGTTGCAGTCCAAGTTCCTTGCTGATCTTGCGGTTATTATCTCTGTGCTGGGGAAGTCTGGGAAAAGAAGTAGTTGAACAGGGTTTTTTTTTTTACAGTGATAGTGATGGGGAGGGACAGTTAGGAAAAAAATTATAAATAAAATAAACAAAAAATGTATAGGTGACAGCTGACAGGAACACTGAGGCAGACTGATACCAGATGGGACTGAGTATTTTGTTGAAGGCCAAGGCAAGAAATCACACTCCATAATTTCTATTGTGTACTTTACAATAAAAAAACACACACAGTAGTTGAGAAATGTCCAGCAAACACATAAGGGGCATGGGAAGGGGGAAAGGAGCAGTTTTAGTCCAAAAACTGACTGCAGCCATGGTTGCTGCAGCATGTGCAATAAATGAAGGCAAATATCCAACAGTAGTGGTGGCACTGGTTGCGAGTTGCTCGCAGAGTATGGGTTTGTAACTGATACACAGGAACAACGCTCCTAGGAGTGGTCCCACTGCATTTGAGATGGTTTCAGCATACTTTCTTGGCAGAAACTATGACTCCATGGACTACTGGCAAACAAAACTATGTGTGTGGCAACCACTGACATGTACTGCAGTGCAAACTCTTAGTTGCCCTCCAGCAAGCCTTGAGTATGAGTGGGTTTTCAGTGCAGGAGGTTATATTGTAATTACATTAGGACTTGGCTATTAAGCAGCAATGTTGGGAGAATAACATTCATAAAGATGAACCAACATCTTATACTATCTGAGTTTCAGGTAGCAGAAGTAGAAAAAACCCCACCTGAAAGCCAGGGCAGATGTATTAACAGCAACACAGAAGAGGAGGATTGAAGGATTGCTACCATCTTCCACTGCTGGGACCACTGTTATGACCAATAATTAATGTGAATCAATAATATGAGAATAATGATGGCTTACGTTTGACAAATACATGGTAATGGTAAAAATTGCTGTAGGAATAATTTATGAATATTATACTGTATAAGTATAATGGTTAGCCAGCATAGCAACAATCATAAACAGAGAACAGCAATGGTTGCCAAACAAAAGTATACTTCATACAACCCTGATTTCAGGGAGGGGAGAGGTGAAGAAGAATGACCTCCTTCTCCACAATCACTTTCACTGGCTGGGGTAGGTGATGCTGCTGCCTCAACATCATTGCTGAAGCAAGGTCCAGGATTATTGGTGTCAAGTGGAGCAGGCCCTGGTCCCATATCACTGCTTGAAGAAACCAGTCTGATGTTGGCTATGGTGCTCAGACTTGGCACACTAGCCCTCTCATCATCATCCTGCTGCTTAGACAGATGAAACAAGTCTGCCACCCACAGATCACAAGGGAGGGATGATGTTGGGGGACTTTGCCTCATTGGGTCTGGAGAATGTGGGCTCCCAGTCCATTTAGCACTAGTGGTGCCACTGCTAATGTTCGTGACACACATCATCTTAGAGACCGTCACTAGCCTCAGGGTCCATCCAGCTTCTCTTTTTTTTTTTAAACACTGATGGTCTGGTGAGTGTGGGCTCCTGGTGGTGCCACTGTTAGTATTAATGACACCTTCTCCTCAATAAGTCACTAGCTTCAGGGGCCATCCAGCTGCTCTCTTTTTTTTTTTTTTTTTTTGTACAATAGTGGCAGTGGTCGGCCAGTACTAAGAACCAAAATAACCACTTTATTTTGTTAATATTTGATATAAATAATTTTTTTCTGTCTCCTTCCTCTCTGCTTTTCTTCTAAAACACACATTAGAGTGCAGGACTTTTTGCCTATCCCTAATTTAGATTAACTGTGTCAGCATAAATTATAATAATTCTAAATAAACTGTGGCTTCCAAGAAATGTAGAAGCATAGAATTCGATGGCAGGTAAAAAAAACAATTATCCAGTCTAAGACTCGATTCTATTACCACCGGTAAAACCAAAGGTAATAGTAAAAACACTACCGCCCAAAACAAACTCACGTGTACTTCAGCTATTCTACTGCTGGCGAGGTATATGGCAAAACGAGCGCTGGTGGCCAAAACTCACATTTTGCACGAATTGTAGGAACATCAAAGGAAAAAAATGCAAACTCATTGGTTGACAGTGTCAAACAAGGAGAGTGAGCTAAAACTAGTCAGAAATGTAACATATGTCATCCACTGTCCGGCTTTTTCATTAATCTTCCTTTTGTCTTCTCTTCTTTTTTTCAGTCTTCTTTCTTGTTTTAAATAAAATAAAAAAATCCATTAGTGTTGTATCTGTGAATAAAAAAATGAAGCCCTAAAGATGCAATGCTTTGCATTGTAATGTCCGTTGTAAATAAAAATTTAAATGTTTTCCAAATTGCAAAGTCATATTTTCTATGTCCAATTGCTCACCCCCTTTGCCTCCACCACTGTCTCCGCTGGCACAGGAAGGAATTTTGAGCTGCACAGTCCTCCCTTGCCACCTCTCAGGCTGTTGCCTGAGGCAGACTGCTGTGATTTTTAACTGAGACTGGCTTTTATATGTCAGTCTCAGTTCAAAATAAATTGGCAGCCTCCTATTCACTGGGAAGTGCTTACGTACCTCCCAGCCTATCAGCTTCTAAGTGGAAGGGGATGATGAACAGCAGTGGAGGCAAAGGGGGTGAACAACTGGACATAGAAAATATGACTAACATATGGAAAACATTTTATTTTTTATTTAAAATGGATATTAAGATACGACCCATATTAACCTTTTGAGCACCGAAGGGATACCCCTCCAGCACTCAAAGGGTTAATGGTCGCACCTTTGGGGGCTTAATTTTTTTTATTCACAGGTACAGCAGTAATGGATTTTATTTTATTTTTTTTTTTAAACAAGAAAGAAGACTGAAGAAAAAAAAGAAGAAGAATTCGGCCGCGACCCTGCCAGACATGAGGATTACTGTTAAGTTTTTGTCAGGACATGTGTTAACTGTTTGTACATTAATCCTATTAGTGCCAGTGGGGTATGCAATGCAGTATAATGCATTGCATACCCCACTGGCACTCATAGGATTAATCTTTTTCTTTTTTAAATCCACAAGTATGTGTTGGAAGCCAGTTTTCCAACACGTACCGGTGGTTTTAACCAAGTGTTTGGGACTCTGCACCTCCTTTTCATGGAATAAGATAGCAAAGTCTACTTTTTTTTACGTGGTGGGTGGTTGGACATTTTTGCATGGCTTTAGTTATTGACAGCACCGTTTATGGAATTGCATGTGCTGTTAAAACTACCACCGCTTGTTTTGAAAAATAACAGTGGTAATAGAATTGAGCCCCTAGTCTGCTCATATCTTTATCTAGTTATATCTATTTCAAGAATAAAATAAATGAGCTATGTCTATCCCATGAATTCTTAAATTAATTTATATTTTTTCATTGCCTCAACCACTCCTGCTGGGAGGTTACTGCATTTAGTAAATTTAGTAACATAGTAAATTAGGTTGAATAAAGACACAAGTCCATCAAGTTCAACCTCATCATACCCAGTAACTGAGAATTTTTTAGCTTTCCTGCTACCAATTAAGTTAGTCTTTATCAGACCTTCCTGATCAGCCTACTGATAAACAGTATAACTCTGTATGCTCCCTTTTGAAAGAAATGTATCTAACCTTCTCTTAAATGTATCCATTGTGTCTGCCATAACCACCTCCTTGGCAATGAATTCCACAATTTAACAGACCTTACCGTAAAAAAAACCCTTCCTCTGCTATCATCCTTTCAGCAAAGTAGTGTTTTGTTACATTTGCTCTTATTCTTTTCATCCTTCAGTTTTAGGGTATGCCCTGTTGCTCTAGTATTCCTTTTATTCTGAAAAACTGAACCCTCAATTTTACTAATCCCTTAGTATATTTGATGGTTTCAGTCATATCTCCCCTTTCCCTTCTATCCTCCAAGCTATACACATTATTACACATATTTAGTGTAAGCACAAACAGAATGTCAAGCTGCTTGTTCACTTGAACAACTTCCAACAACTGTTCACCCCGTACAGCAACAGCCCTTGCCCTCACTGTGTGGCAAATGCTGAGAAAAAGATGGGGACCAAGGCCAAAAATGAATACTGAGAATGCAAGCTTTTGTCTATCTGATCCTTTAACTCAGTTGTGTCTGCAACAGGCAAAGCCATACCTTCAGATAGGGGATCAGCAGCTGGAGAATACAGAAGAGAAAAGCACTTGAGAATTAATAGGTGCTTATCCAGTGCCATCTATTCCTCAAGAACCCCCTGATCAAGGGAATTATAAGGAGGAAAATAAACTGTATCCCTCCTATGCTTTTAAAAATGTCAAAGGCCTCAAAAACCTAGAGTGTCTCCAATACTGCCTGAATAAGACCCTCAACCAAACTCGTATGATCCTCCTCAAAGGAATTGCCATGGGTAAGGAAGGAATTATAAGCCTCATCAGTTTCTCCCTTCCTGGAAAAAAACACCTTCTGCAAAAGAATAGACCCTTCTCTTGGTAATAATGATTTGATACTTCAGGTCTCAAATTATACATCATTAAACAAACAAAAAATTCTAAATGGAAAGACCTTGTCACAGTTTGCTGTCAAGAATCACTGGCTCACCTACCCTTCTAATGTGAACTAGTTCTTTATTTTAAAGTGATAGTAATGTCTCCATTAAACTTTATCTGAGAGTCTTCTATAAGTTTTTATAGCATTTTGCTCCATGTTTAATGACTTACTGTTCTGTAGTTCAAAAGGTATTCAAGGTACAAGTATCTCACCCCTGCCCCTTCTGGCTGCGTCATGCTGCATCTAAGCATGGTCTGGATGGAGAGCAGCGAGGCACAATCTCCAGAAAGCAAAGGAAAATCCTGCCCTCCTTCGTCAAGCGGGGCAGGGTTTTCCTTATACTTACTTAGTGAAGTTTGTCCCTCACTGCATTCGTCGACCGTCCCATGACTGGATTGCAACTCTAAGGGAAGGTGGCCAGAAGGGGCGGGAGGGGATTCCTTTTACCTTGAATAGCTTTTGATCTACAGACCAATAAGTCATTAAACATAGAGCAAAGTGTTACAGAAACCATATAGAAGACTTACAGATAAAGTTTAATGGAGACATTACTATAGCTTTAATTATAGTAAAAATCGATCATAAGACTTATCTTTTATTACACAGTAATAAACAAAATAATTGTTGTTTGAACTTAAAATACTAAGCCACATCCTCTTTGCTGAATAGGATTTAATTAAAAATAACACTGGGTCTGTAAGATCCAATGTGCACTGCCAAAGTAATTAACCATTGACAATTGTAAAAATGTTGATTATATAGCTACTCACAGTTAGTTTACTTAATATCAAAAGGTTATTGATCGTTAATAGTCATATTGAATTTTAGTTGAAACACAAGTATAGAACTCCACAGGTAAATTATAATGCTGTTACAATGAACAGAGGGTGTCCAAACTAAGGCCCTCGTGGATTTCACAAGGGCCTTAGTTTAGACACGCTCTCGTCATTGTGACAGCATTATAATTTAACTACAGAGCTTTGTATTTCAATTAAAATTCAATATGGCTATTAACGATCAGTAACCTTTTGATATTAAGTAAACTGATTGTGAGTAGCAAATAATAAAATTAACCACACATAGCCAAAATAAAATGAGCTACATTTTCAGTCATATTTTATATTCATCCATTAATTCCCATCTGACCTGAATGTGAAATTAAGAGTCAGACACCAGATCACAATGTAGCCCAGTAAGATAACAGTATAACAATTAAAGGATAGTTCCTGTTCTAAAGCACTAGTGGATTTACCAGAGTCTATGTTTCATATTCAATTCCATCCATTAAATTTGATTGGATCACAATACACATAGGGTATAACAAAATTCAATTACAAGTTATATAAGATCAATAAATATATATGCCCTTCATATTTGGTAAAATGTGCTGTACTATACCATGGTCAGATTTCCGGGTCTTAATATAACCTGTCATTTGATTTTGTTATACCCTGTGTGTATTGTGAGAAAGCAAAAACAATAACAGTATTGTTATTTTAAATTCAAGCCAATCCTGCAAAGAGGATGTGGCTGTCACATTCTGTGCTTTTGCTTCAGTCTGAAATTGACCTATTTTTGTCATCTTAGCCACTGGAGGCTTTGTGGTTGCTGATTGATCCTGGATACTTTTTAAGGGCTGTATTTGATCAGTGCCTTGCCTGATTTTTTAAGTTTGCTGTTGTTTTGACCAAATTTTGTTGCTGATTCGATCTTGGCTTGTTTTCTTTTGGATTGTTCTCCCAGTTGTTTACTCCCTGGCTTAAGTTTACCGACACTGGTTTTCGATTATCTCTTATGACCCATTTGCTCCTGGTGACCTCAGCTTGTCCTGACTATTCTTGTACTTGATTC
The DNA here is from genome assembly GCA_037306005.1 of Rhinophrynus dorsalis. Lineage (NCBI taxonomy): Eukaryota > Metazoa > Chordata > Amphibia > Anura > Rhinophrynidae > Rhinophrynus > Rhinophrynus dorsalis. The sequence continues at coordinate 131,984,000 of CM074724.1, forward strand.
CATGCACACGTTCAGGTACGTTCATATCTTGGGCTTTAGGGCCAAGGAGGAATATTATCCTCATTGTATTGCCTATAGTTCTGTGTTCTCTGACCCAGGCGATAGGTGCTATTATTATTGTTTCTTCTGACACCTCAATAGTTACCTTTGACTAGAGCTTCAGCTTCGGCATAGATGGCCCCTGGCTGACTCAGCTCAGCAGTGTGTTCCCAATGCAGGGAAAGTCAAAGCCGGGTGTGCTGCATCTATCATCGGTTCCATCTCTTAGTGTTCTGGGGTGTTCAACTAATAGCTGTGGTCCTGGCCTTAGTGTCAGAATTAGCAGGGGTGAGTGTTGTTCTTCCTTGTCAATCAGTTACCTTGAAATTTTTGGCCCTATATTCCTGGGGTACGAGTGGTGTACGAGTTGTACTAGTCTATGTTGATCACTTGGTGGTGGTGGTAGTGCTCCATTTGTTTCTGAATCTAGGCTCATTCGAGGATTGTTGATAATAGTTGTATTCAGTTTGAACCTCGGTCGGACTTCCATTACACTTTATATTAGTCTGATCTATTTTGATTCCCAGTTGTAGGGTATTGCCCTCCTTTCTTGTCCAATACGCTTCAACTTGTAGTCGTAGATTTACATTTCCAATATCAACTGGTCTATATCCGACCCATGGTAATATCTCATTTTAGGGTGATACTATAGGTGGAGGACTGCACCCTCTTCACTATTGTCTGGTGAGAAATATCTCTGTTGTATCCTAAGTCGTTCCAACCTGCTAAGCCTAAGGGCCATTTCCTATCTAGCTTGGGTGGTACCTTGAGCAGGCTCAACCTTGCCTGGCGGTTCAGTGGATCTCCTCACTTTATTAGTCCAACAGTCATCTAGTCTGCTCCTGTTTTCTCTGGGGTTCTACTGGGTCCTCTATCTTGAACACATACCAGTGCACATTGTATCCTATCCTGGTCAGGGTCCCTACTCAACTGGCTTCGGACATCTGGCTTTTTTTTCTAATACTGGTAATAAAAGTTAAGTCTTATGATCAATTTCCACAATAATTAAGATACTGAACTAGTCTCTAGTAGAAGGGACAGTGACTCGATGATTCTTGAAAGCTATCACGCTGTGCCTCCCTGTCTTTCCTTTTCCTTTGTGTTTAATCCTGTTCCAAGGAGGAAGAACCTGGAACATGCTGCGTAGGAACCACAAAGCATGAGAGGCATAACGGAGCAGTGTTGCCATTAGGAAAACTAGTCTGACAAGATGTACAAGAGACCATTGCAGGGGCCATTGAGGATCTGTTGGTCTCGACTCCCCCACAGACCTTGACATATTGAGTTCAAGAGAAATAGCTGTCCATGGAAAGGACGAGAAAGAGCCATGACGCTTCTTCTCCTTCTCCCTGAACCCCAGGGAAGTCAACCTTTGAAGAAAAAAAATCACCTTCTAGAAAGAAACAGCACAATGGCTATCTTCCCACCAGCACTGGCCTCCTTCCCTGCAGCGAGACACATCCCTAAAGGAGTCCTGTAATAGTAAAGAGAAGCCCCTGCTTGCCCCCTTAACCAGCTTGATTCATATAGGTACAAGATCAAAAAAACAGATCAAATGCAGGTGAGAGGGAGGATTGAATCTCAGCAGCAGTCTTATAAGAGGATTAGTCCATATAACTCACAGGTACCATCAGGAGGCAACAGCTCCTCCCTGTGGGCTGGAAAAACTCTAGAAGATGTGTAGGGGTGGAGCCTCCCCCTCCTCCACATCAGGCTACCCTAGCCACACCCCGCCAGATAGATCTAAAGCTCTCCTGGCCACTCCTATCAAATAGCCACTGCAGCGAGATTCACTGCCATTATGTCAAAATCGATGCAGCAATATTCACCGGGGTGTGGTTTTTACACAAGTGCCCCCTCCTTGCCCCTCCTATCAAAATCACTGCCAGAGAGTTGCATAGGTTCCCTGACTTGCATCACAAATAAAATACCACGGGCAACGCAATGCAGCATTTGTTAGCAAAATCTTTTGAGCAGTGGTGACAAGATTTTAGGGTTGAAGATTTAAATAAATAAATAAAAAAAGAACTGTGTAGGAAATCTGATTTTAAATATATGCCCCTGAAGAATATGTGATTAAGTCAAAATAAACCATTACTTATGAACCTTCTTTATAGTAAACTACATAAATTGTAATTTTTTTCTATAGCACCTTTATTTAACAATTTATACAAATTTCTATTACTAATTTAACAGATTTTATTCAATATCAACAAATTGGAAATAACTAGTTTAAACATTAAAGTGGAACTACCAACCCAAGTAAAGATAAACCCCAAAAATTACCCATCTGGTGACTAGATGATCAATAGTACTAGTCGCCAGAATAATTACCTCCTTATAGCTAAATTCTACTGCTCCTGAGACTGACGCCCAGGCAACAGCACTTTAAAAGAATCTGCACACCGTCAGTCCCTTCCGGTACCTAGCAACATCTCCTACAGCAGACTGGGACTGACAGCGCAGGCATGCAGATGTCACTATGCAAAGATGTCTGCTCTGTTTCCTGGCTGTCAGTCCCGGGAGAGGTAGAAGTACTCTACACTGATTTTTTTTTTCTCAATAATGCTCTGATAAATAAACTTTTTTTTCAGTATACTTGCAAGCATCATCACTTTATGTGACTATTTAGATGTTTGTTGAGATTTGCTTTCTGTGTAAAACATTTTCCACAATCAGAACAAACAAACGGTTTCTCCCCAGTGTGGGTTATCTGATGTTTAACAAGATGGTCATATCGAATGAAACATTTTCTACATTCAGAACATGAAAATGGTTTTTCTCCTCTATGAAATTTCTCATGTGTAACAAGACTTGATTTTTTAGCAAATGTTTTGTTACAATCAGAACAAGAAAACCGATTTCCCCCTGTATGAACCAACTGATGTTTTTGAAGACTTGATTTCCTGGTAAAACCTTTCCCACATACAGTACATAAAAACAATTTCTCTTCCATATGAGCTTTTTTATGTTCATGTAGATCTGATATGTTGGTAAAACGTATACCACAAACAGGACAAATACATGTTTCCTCATCTGCGTGAATTCTCTGGTGCATAAGAAGATGTGAATTCTGGACAAAACTTCTGCCACATTCAGAACATGAAAATGGCCTCTCAGTCTTGTGTGTTCTTAAATGTGAAACAAGGTTTGATTTTTGGCTAAAACTTCTTCCACATTCAGAACATGAAAATGGTTTCCCAACAGTATGAGCTCTCATATGAGAAAAAAGATGTGAATTTTGGCTAAAACATTTTCCACATTCATTACATGAAAATTGTTTCTTTTCTGAGTGAGTTTTTTTATGCCTAATAAGATGATCATCTCGAGTGAAACATTTCCCACATTCTGAACAAGAAAATGGCTTCAGGCCTATGTGAATTTTTTTATGTCTAAGTAGAGCTGAGTTACTGTTAAAACATTTATCACATACGGAACATGTAAATATTTTCTCTTCAGCTTGAGGACTCTCATGTATAAGATGGTTTGTGTTGTGGCTGAACATTGGTTTCCTTCTTAAATGAGTACTTGAATGTGAAGTAAGATGGGACTTTCTTCTGAAACATTTACCACATTCAGGGCATGAAAATGGTTTCTCTCCTGAGTGAATTCTCTTATGAATAACAAGACTATCACATCAGGTGAAACATTTCCCACATTCAGGACATGCAAAGGGTTTCTCTCCTGTGTGAATTCTCTGATGGATCAAAAGAAGTGATTTATAAGAGTACTGTTTGCCACACTCATAGCACACAAATGGTTTTTCTCCTGTATGAATTCTCTGATGATTAAAAAGTAATGATTTATAGAGAAAATGTTCCCCACATTCAGAGCATGTGAAAAGCTTTCCTCCTGTGTGGATTTTCTGATGTGTATCAAGTTTTGATTTATTGAAAAATTGTTCACCACATTGCAAACATGAATATTTTTCTCCTGTATGAAATTTCTGATGTGCAACAAGACTTGTTTTTTTTGTAAAAGATTTACTACACTCAGAACATGAAAATGTTTTTTCCTCGGTGTGAATCCTCTGATGTCTAATAAGACTTGATTTTGCAATAAAACGGGTCCCACACTGAGAACACAAAAATGGTTTCCGTTCTGTGTGAATTAACTTATGTCTGAGAAAAGCAGAGTTATTAGTAAAACATTTACGACAAACAGGGCATGTACATATTTTCTCCCCTGTGTGAATTCTCTGGTGTAGAACAAGGTTTGAGTTCTTAATGAAACATTTGCCACATTCGGAACATGAAAATGGCTTCTCCCCTGTGTGAGTTCTTAGATGTAAAATAAGACGTGAATTTCGGCTGAAACTTTTTCCACATTCAGAACATGAAAATGGTTTCTCACCTGTGTGAGCTCTTAGATGTGAAACAAGAAAAGAATTTTGGCTAAAACATTTCCCACATTCAGAACATGAAAATATCTTCTTTACAGTGTGAGTTATTTTATGCCTAGCAAGATGGCAACCTCTGATGAATTGCTTCCCACATTCACCACAAGTAAATGGTTTCTCTCCTGTGTGATTGCGAAGATGAATAATAAGAAGATATTTATAAGAAAAGTTTTTGCCACATTCAGGGCATACAAATTTTTTTGGTCCCTTGTGATTCCACTGATTGTTAAGTGGCTCTGATTTGCAGGACAAGTTTTGCCCACATTCAGAATATGGAACTAAAGTTTCTTTGATGTGAATTTTGTAATGTTTAACAAGTGCAGGGATAGATTTAAACAAAGCTTGACATTCAGAGCAGCTGAACTGATTCTCTGCTGCAAATCCTCTTTGTTGAGAAACATCCATTGATCCAGCCTTTTCACTGTAATTATTGTGAATTACTGAAAAATTATTTAGTAGTATTTGTGCCGGGGTGCTTTTTATGCCTTTATAAAGAACAGTTAAATATTCTGTATCAGTATCATGTGCGATACTAAACATACATGGCTCGGAGAGATTTGCTTCTTCATTCAAGTTTGGTTTCTCAGTTACAGTTCTTACAGATTTTTTCAAACATGTACTATCTCGAATCATGTCCGCTGCTTGAGAACTTTTGATTATATTGGTATTTTCCATTACGCATTCTGCTGAACTTATGGAGATATGTAGATCATCAAGGGGATTTTTTACTCCATCTGTAGAAAATAAATGAAACTTGAGTAAAACAAAACCATCATAATTCACATTCCATTTACTAAAAAAATTCTTCTTATTGTACATGGAAAATTAAGATAAAAAGAGGCTATGAATATCACCTCCATTCTGCCTCAAAACGACATATACAGGGGCATAATTTTGACAGGAGTAGCCCGTAGACTGTAATGGCATGTAGGGCCAGAGCAGGCTTGCCATTTCCGTCTGCCAGCCAACATGCACACACACAAATGGAGACCTTATGGGTAAACTCTCTGAGTGCCAAAGAGGTAGCCACACATTGCTTTGCACTCAGTTAATGCATTATCCCTGTCTTAACACGCCGGTGCTGACTTTGCCCATAATCTAATCACCTCCCTCCCTACCGATGTCATAAATCATTGACCCCACTGTGAGGCATGGAGGAGACTCCAATTTCTTTTACTTAAAAACTGGGTGAAACGGTAGTTAGTCTGAGGTAGGAAGTTCGTGTTTGAGCCTGGCTACTCATGTGCCTTAATAACGACACCTTCAATGGTTTATTTACTCCACTTTTGTTTCAACAGTATTAGTCTTTTTCATGCTGCAGCTCTCTCAGCATCTCATTAAGCATTGCGTGTTCACTAAAACACTGCAGTCTCAAAACTAACTACCTGGATCTTCTCTTACTCTGCACTGTCTCCCACCCCATTCATGTGACTTACTCTCCATCCCTTTGCACACTCATGAACCCTCTTTTCCTCTATTCCACCACCTTCGTGTCTTACAAACATTTCCATATGTTTTTCCCACTCAGTCTAGACCCAACCATGAACTCTGTATCTACATGTGGTGTGTTTGAGAGACAGTTGTCAGGGTCACACGTGTGCACCCCACTATGCCTCTTTGTAAGCGAATGTGTGCTATGCCCAATGCTGTATTCAGAAATTACACCTTATATAGCTAAATACAAGGAGATATATTAAAAAACAGACTAGCAATGCCGTCCCACACTGCTAGTATGCAATAAAATAATTGTTACATAACTACTAAACATAACCACCATAATTTAACTAATTAATCTAGAATAAAGCAAAAAGTGCATCTTATAAATACATGATTTTTAATATTAACAATTTAGAAGAAGAAAAAAGTCCATCACCCTTAAAAGAATAGCAAATCCAAATGTGTTTTATGGGATTGGCCATGGGTACTGAAACTAACAAGCCCATACAACATACCGACTCTGCATGTGCAATCTCTCTCAGAGATTTTTGATCAGACCTCAATGCGGGTGCATCAAAACACTGCTAATGTTCTCCCTAGTATATCCAAATACCTGTTAGGCTATCAATAATTGTGCCTTTGTTCAGCACTCCCACCAACCTAAGATACTAGGTTGTGTGGGAGGCAATCAGACTGTGTCATCTCCAACAGAGATGGTGTAGTCAACTTTTAACTGCCTCCCATAGTTTGCAGGTAGAATTGAAAACCAGCATCCAGTGCCTTCAGTCATCAGTTGATTTTCTGACATTAGCAGGTAGACAACTAATAGCAAGGGGAATATCAGGGGTGTATTGATATCACCTGCCGAGGTCGAGTGCTTGGTACGGAGACCCCGATAAACATAGGTACTCATGTTACACCCCTTCCTATTTAAATGGGGAGCCTTGATAACATTCTACTTACTATTGCTTGCCATATCTAAAGGCACTGTGATCATCTCGGACATACAGCTGATTCCATCTCTGGCTATTACAAGCAACTCAGATTGTTCATCACACTGTTCATAAATGCTAGTTACGCTAGCGGATTGTCCCTCGCAATCCGCTGTCAGATCTGAGCCAGAAACGTTGATGTCAGGAAAAGGGGAAGGAGGGGTAAACGTCATCATATAATTACAGCATAACTAGCAGGTAATGAACAGTGCGAGCATCAGACATCAGTACTATTAACTATGATGAACGATCCTAGCTGCTTGTGGAAGAAAACATTACTAACCTTTTAAGATTCTCGTAAACCAGTCCACATGGAAATGTGTTACTTGGCAACATATCATCAGCCTGAATGATTGGCTAATTCTGGAGCACTGTCTTTCTGACTAGATCAGTGTTTCTCAGCTCCTTCCCTCAGGACCCACTAACAGGCCAGGACGTAGGGATTTCTCTGCTAGAGCACAGGTGTGGTGATCAGAGGCTCATTTACATTGATTAACTCACCTGTGCTCTAACAAGGAAATCATCAAATCCTGGCTTGTTAGTGGGTTCTGAGGACAGGAGTTGAGAAACACTGGACTAGACCAAAGGAATCCTGTCAGGGGTCTTATTGGTAAATGTTTATATTGGCATGGGGTATTGACTTTGATGATGGTCAATTTATTTATGTTAAAATTTATTTCCACAACATTGTCACCCATTTTGTGTTGAGTCAAGACTTTCCTTTTTGCTAATCATACGCAGAACCCTGAGCATCTGTAAGAATGGAAGGTCTACAAGTAAATAGAGTATATATGTTTGTTTACTGAACTTTGGGACTACACCTTTTTCACTCTTCATGTAGATGCACCACTACAAATTATGGATAGAATCGTATCCCAAAGCAATGCTTTTTTTTACCACTTGCTTTCACTGTAAACCTTCTTGATGTCACATCTGTGGGCAAGGATATTTAAGGGTGTTTTGCCATGGTGTTTGTTGTCACAATAAAGACCTAGTTTGGGTCAAAAGGTCTATCTAGCCACATTAATAATCATTTTTCATACTACTTCAAACAGCACTGTGAGTGCCCTTCATAGGGTTACCACAGTATGGTATTGGGGAAATCTTATCCTATATAATCTTGTACGTGCCAAGCTTTCTACTTTTCCTGCTTACCATATATGCCCAGGCACGTGGGCACTATCCTTTCACGAGTGCTAGTTTTGCCATATATGTTCGCAATGTGTTGACAGCATTAAGTGTGCACCGAAATTTCAGTAGCAGAAATGTTTCAGCTGAAAATGGTATTTTCGGCAAAAAGCCGAAATAAAAAAATGGCCAAAAAATCTTGTCAAGCAAATGCATACCAAACTTCCCAGGCTTCTTCCCCACTTGCTGTCTTAATCTCTGCGCGCAGTGATTCCCATTTGCGTTCCCACACAGATCCTCCAGTCACGTTAGTTACACAAGTCCCCTAGACCCTTCCCCCGTGCCAGGAGTCTGCCCCTGATGTGGTCAATTGCCTGCGCAATCTGCATGCTTGCTCACATGTAGGCAAGATGCAGAATTAGTTGATTGGCCACATGCATGTTGCGGTTCCTAAGATACGTACATTACATAGAATAGTCCTCCAGTCAGTTGCCCTCCTCAGTAACAGTAGTGAGCGGACATGTAGAGCACGGCACCAGGACCTGGCAGAATTTCTCATCACCAGGTACTGTCCTGCATTGCAATGATGTATTTATTTGCAATGAGTGGGCAAAAGTGGCGTGAACAACTTGGTGGAGAGGGCTAATATAGCCATGGGGATTGCTTGCTCAACGGTGTATCATTACCCCTGGCCAGCTGAGCTGTTCAGGAGAGGACTACATGGCCCATCATGCAAAGCCAGCCATCCGGTGTTGGCTGGCTTACTGCTTGACCATGATGTGAATTGTAGCCGTTGTAGAGAGCTTGGACTACAATAGTCATGACTGTGACTGGGGTTCTTGAGCAACAACAGCTGGTGATCTACATACTGACCACCACTGGCCTATCCAAACTGGAAGGTATTTTTCTTTATTGCTTTTAAGCATATTATAATTGGACATGCCATATAGGCAAACAAACCAACAGAACCTCTATTGCAGCAACATCTGTTTTGCTGTTATATTTACGCAAATCACTTCTATGGTAAAAGGCAACGGTGACCTAGCTGGGCTTCTATGTAGATCAGCAGAGCTGATCAGTCACACCATTACAAGAGACTTGGAAGAAGCTAGGCGGATGCAAGTACTGCTGTAGGGGAGTATTGATGTTTTTAGTATTTGACATTAGCACTCTGTATCTCCCAAGAATATTACTGAGATGTTTATGATGCAGCACATTGCCTATATTTTATAATATATATATATTATATATATATATATATATATATATATATATATATATATATATATACACATACTGGTATTTCTCTTAATAAGAGATCAGAGTGGGTGGTGTGTAAATAAGTGTATCATATTGCTCCATAGCAGTACATCTCACAATAACGTTTATTTAAACTTCAATATATGTGTTTTATAGTTAGTCTGTGCAAATAAAATACTAAATCATTTATTGAGTTGCAAATAGGTGTCAATGAGACATTAAATAACCTAAAAATATTGGTAATGCTCCACCCACCAGCCACGCCTCCCGTGACACAGCTAAAACAAAAAACAATTTTCAAAAAAGTGGGTGAAAAAAAAAAAAAAAGTAATTTTCGTTTTCGGTTCAGAATTTTCTTCGGTGTCCATCTGTTTTTGTTGTGTGTGTGTGTATGTGTTTTGGAGTGGTGGGCATTATACATATTAACCCCTTAACAAACGGCCGATCGGCACGGCGAGGTCAGTTAAGGACCACGGAGCATTTTTTTTTATTGCTCCTTCTGGTTCCGGACACCCCGAACGGCGTGCAGCCGCGGGGGGAGCCCAGAATTCCATGACGGTCATAGTACATCATGGGTCGTTCAATCAGATTGACCCTTGACGTACTATGACCGTCAAGGGTCGTTAAGGGGTTAAAGACATACAGAGTGTAGAGTATGCAAAGTGTTAGGGCAGCTACACAAAGTAAAATACAAACTGTGAACTGAACAGGATCATTTAATATACACATATTAGTTGTGGAAAGGGTATCACTGATTTTATTTCTAGATTTTGAAAAAGTGGTTGTAAATAAGGTTGTTTTATGCTATGATTTAGGGGGAAATACGATGAAGGATTTGACCCTTGGAATGGCAGAGTATTACTGCATAGAAATGTGTTGTGTACCATTATAGCACTCCAAGAGCTGACACTTGGAAATGGGATGTAGGCCAAAATCATGTAATAGTCTAAAAATGGATTAGCACGTAGGCCAATTCCGCTTGATCTTTACATATGTGTGTTGCATAATGTATGGCAAAATAAATAGAAGCTATTCAGTACCCCCTTTTGTGCCAGAGAAGACTAATGCATTGTTTGGAAACCTATTTTGAAATTGAAATGTTAATCTTACATGGAGTAGGTTTGGCTTCTACCTGGCCTCCAACTTGGTGTCATTGAATAAGGTGGCATGTTCGTGGTCCTGTGTAAAGTCTCTCTCGATGATATTAGGGGTGCACAGACTGGACACCCATTTCATGTGTATGTGCAAGTTGTATAAGAGCAACATTGTTGTGCCACGAAAAAGGGGGAGGGAAGATAGTGAATGGGAATAGGGAGTGGCAACAGAAACTAAAGAAGCATATGGTACAGTGCTTTGGCCCTGAGAGGGGGAGGGGTCAAAATACAAACCACACCACTTTTAAAGGGATAGTAATGTTTCAAAATAAAAGCCACTTCAATTATTCTTCATAGTATTTGGGCCATAGAAAGTGTTATTTCAATACTGTCAGAGTTGTACTTCAAGAGTAATTGAATGATAAAGTATCCCCCTCCCGCCCCTTTTACCTAGTGTAAGCCACCTCCCCTCAGATGTGGAATCTGGTCTTAAGACCAGACATCCCACAGCAAGGGGCAATCTTCTTACTGTGAGAACAATAAAAACCCTGCCCACCTTGACAGATTTTTCCCTTATGCTAACTGAAGATTGCCCCTCTCTGCAGGATATCTGGACACCACCTTTCTGTTCTGAGGTGAGCAGTGTTACATCAGTAAAAGGGGCAAGAGGGGGATACTTTATCATTCAATTACTCTTGAGCTACAACTCTGACAGTACTGAAATAACACTCTCTATGGCCCGAATACTATGAAGATTAATTGGAGCTGCTTTTATTTTGAAACATTACTATCCCTTTAAATACCACTCTGTATATTTTTCATATGTTGTGTACATTAAATATAAACACAAACGTTTTTATTACTATAGAAAAAGTTGTTCTCATTCACTAGTCCCTGGACCTGTCTCTGGCAGTATCATTTCTGGACTCTGGAATGTTTAATGTGGCCCTGTGCGTCAATAGAAGGTAGCCAGATGGTCCCTGGTCTGACACACACTGCAATAGACCATTACTCACCTGCAGTGGTATTCACAGAAACAAAATTCTTCTTAGATGACTCAGGCAATCTTACATAGGGCTCTCCTCCGCTCTCAATCTCCAGTATAACTGTAGGTTTTACATGGGCACATCCTGTGTAAGCATATATAAAAGGTGAGGGTATTGAAAGCTTGAATTTGCAGTTATGAAAATATAATTGATTAATCTTACAGTGAATGTTCCAAATGAATAACATTGAATATTTGTAAACATGTTGTTTAGTTACATTTTAAATTGGACCCATAAACCAAAGAGTAGTAGTCTTTGCAAAATGAACGTTTAGTTTTGGTGACATAATGTGGTACTTTATGCCAATTTGTTTCTGTGCTGGGCTAATATTACCACAAACTGTGCCAAGAACAAATCTAGGCAGCACACAATGGGGCATTTCTAACACCACAGCAAGTGGTAACTAGACACAGCCAATTAGTTAACTGTGCAGAGATTTAGCATAAAGTGTAACTGTGCTACCAAGACAGAAAAGTTAATTTCTCAAAACACAATTACTTTAGGTTCATTTCTCAAAAAAACGATTACTTTTATAACATACAGTACAACATATAGGCAGATTTTACATTTACTGTAAACTTTTATTAAACCCATGGCTGTGCCTTCAGAGGTATGGGAACGGTTTCTATAATTCATAACTCTCTGGTTCTCTCCTTGTTTGCTGTGGGATTTCCACAAGACCTAAATAAAGGCGGGAACTCCAACCAGTTGTGAAGATATCCACAGCAAAACAGTAGAGAACTAGTGAGCTATGGGAACTCTGGCCCATATTTATAAACGCAAACTGGAGTTATTCTGGAGTAAATCAACACAAAATTCATAAATTCCCATGCACCTGAATACCAGAGAGTGTTCCAATGTACTGCTAGCAAACAAGAGATTAAAAGCCCAATTTAATAGGAAATTTTAGTTGTCCCTTGTTTATTCCAGAAGAACGTGTTTGTATTTATAAATAAGTACCAATGTTCCACTTGTCTGAGAGCAAAACCGGAGGTTATTGACCTTGTACCACCATTTAAGATGTTTTTTACCTAGGGAACTAAGAGTTTGAAAGTTCTCAGTCATGACATCCTTGTAAAGCTCCTTTTCGTCTTCTCTTAATATGTTCCATTCCTCTTTGGAGAAATAAACTGCAACTTTATCAAACTCTGATAGTTCCTAAAAAAAAAAAAAAAAAAAAAAAGAAAAAAAAAAAAATTTTGTGAATGTGTTTGAGTCTTGGAATACATCAACAGCAGACTGATCAATCTGGTTAAACCCGTGTTTGTGCGTTAAGGACAGTGACGTTTTGGCAAGTCATGGGATTCTGGGATGGCAAGGCTGCCATTCAAGAATGCATCGTTTAAAGAAAAAGGGACGCCCACCCTCAGACCGTGCAGTCCTTAAGGGAGTAAAGGTTATTTATTACATAATAAAATATTTTCTCATGGACCAGAAAGCTCATTGGAAAGTAAGTAAGCGTAGCAGTTCTGACTGTTAACTCTTTGATTGCCAGAGAGGTATCCAATGTATTGGAAAGCAATGCCTGGATACCCCTCTGGCACTCAAAGGGTTACAAACTGAACCAATCCCTCCCCCAAGAGCAAACACAGAAGAATCTATTTTTTGAGCCACTGAATAAGTTGTGATATGAATCCAATTGCCTCATTCATCTTCACATCATAAAGAAATCTTGTTTATGTTGAGGACAGCCTTATGCCTATCCCATGCATGTTTAAATTCCTTCACTGTATTAACCTCTACCACTTCTCCTGATAGGCTATACCACTTACCTTCCACTCTCTCAGTGAAGTAAGATGTTCTTAACCCTCTGAGTGCCAGAGGGGTAAAGAATGTATGTTCCGTATCCCTCTGGCACTCAAAGGGTTAAATAACATTTAAGTTTCTGTCCTTCTAGTTTTAGACTATGACGTCTTGTTCTAACATTTCTATTCCTTTGAAATATACTTCCCTCCTGTACTTTGTTGAATCCATCCTATATAATAATTCGCTAAAACGTGTGTAACGCCCGACATGCTCAGAAGACACTGCTGCGCGTGCGGCCGTCATGCGCAGTAGAGACTGCCCGCGCCGCGGCTGATACAGAGCTGGGCGCTCCGAAGGAGCGTCCAGCTCTGTATCAGCAGTGGCGCTGGCAGTCTCTACTGCGCGTGACTGCCCCACGACCGGCTGCCAGAGGCACTGTGGCCCGTGTAACGGGCTGTTCAACTAGTTTATATATATTTGAATGATTCTGTAATATCCCCTCTACTCTAAACTGTACATGTTCATAACTTTAGTCTATTCTGATATTTTTTTTATCCTGAAAACCTCTCACCATTTTAGTAGCTCATCTCTGAATTATCTCCAAAATAGCTATATACTACTAGAGATGGGGGTATCCATTACTCTACATACATACTCTAGGTGAGATCTAACCAGAGATCTGTACAGTGACATGACCACTTCCCTCTTTCTGATACTAATGCATATAGTTATACAACCCAGTACCCTTCTTGCATTCCCCACCTCTTTATTACATTGTCTGCTTACCTTTAAGTCATCAAAAATAATTACTCCCAAGTCCCTTTACTAACAGCACAGTACCCATAATATTAAATTAAGGCTTTTGTATTTTATAGGTTGCTAATACATTACTTACATACAATGTCAGATTGGGCAAACATGTGGAATATGAAGTTTAATGTGGGGAAGTGTAAAGTCATGCATTTGGGAGGAAACAATCCCAAGGCTACTTATAAACTTAATGGAATAATTTTAGGTGACTCGTTGCTAGAAAAAGACCTGGGTATCGTTGTCAACTACAAACTTGGAAACAGTGACCAGTGTCAAACAGCAGTAGCAAAGGCAAACAAAGTCCTGTCTTGCATAAAAAGAGGTATTGAAGCAAGAGTGGATAACATTATTTTGCCATTATACAAATCATTGGTAAGACCTCACCTTGAGTATGCAGTGCAATTTTGGGCACCGGTTCTGAAAAAGGATATACTAGAACTAGAGAGGGTACAGCGGAGAGCAACAAAATTAATTAAGGGAATGGAGGACCTGACATATGAGGAACGACTAAACAAACTTGGTTTATTTACTCTAGAGAAAAGACGACTAAGAGAAGACCTTATCACATTGTACAAGTATATGAGAGGTCAATACAAGGATCTCTGCGGTGAGCTATTTATTCCAAGGCCTGATCAGGTGACCAGGGGACACCCCTTGAGATTAGAGGAAAGGAGGTTTAAACTTCAGCAGAGGAAGGGTTTTTTTACGGTAAGGTCTGTCAAATTGTGGAATTCATTGCCCAGGGAGGTAGTTATGGCAGATACAATGGATACATTTAAGAGAAGATTAGATACATTTCTTTCAAAAGGGAACATACAGAGTTATACTGTTTATCAGTAGGCTGATCAGGAAGGTCTGATAAAGACTAATTTAATTGGTAGCAGGAAAGCTATAAAATTCTCAGTTACTGAGGTATGAGGGGAAGGTTGAACTTGATGGACTTGTGTCTTTTTTCAACCTAATTTACTATGTTACTATGTTACCTTTATCCTACCCAAGTGGACATGAAACAAAAAATTAAAACTTAAATATATGTTTAGCAAGTTACTTTCACTTGTTCATGTACAGGGGTGTCCAACATGTGGCTGTGGGCCAAATGCAGCCCGTCTCACTCCAGGGTACAACCCACCTGTGATTTCAGAAAAAAATATTTTTATACCTAATTAACTAGTAGGCCAGTTAGACCTAATCTAGTGCTTGCCAATACCGTACAATTCAATAATAGATGTTATAGATCAGTACTGGCATTGACATGATAAATAAATCAATATTTTTGAATGGCTTACAGACTATTATTCACCAGGCTATGCTAAAAAAAGAGTCCCAAAATGCCTGGGTGCTGTAGCATACCTAATTATAGATAGTAAAAGGACCACATCACTCACAGGGCTTTTTTAGAGGAAAAAGTTTGAATATATTAGTGCAGATCGACGTTTCAGCCAGGCTCTGCTGTCCTTCCTCATATTAATATAGTGTAGTGCAGGCCTCACACTTACGTCTTTCTGAACATGTGACCCTCGATTGAAAGATAATTTGGACACCCCTGTACTAGTAGGTTTTCTGTCTTCCTAGGAAGTTGCTTTAAAGTATCTCACTACTAATTTTGGAGTGGAGCAGGAGATAAATAACTGATAATGTTTATATTTCATACCTGACTATTCATCTTACTCTTCTATCTTGTTCACTAACAAGAAGTTCAGCGGATACTTCTGATGGAGACTTTGGTCCTTTCAGTTGTTCTTCAGATTGATCTATAGTGAGATTATAAAAGGTAAAAATTGCAACTTGTGTGCAGTGTGCAGTATACAACGGAGTATAAAATCATACTAAAATATAACCATTTTAAATTATATCTCAAAAGGTAATTCATAATTCCTCTCCAATTCATTGTTAGTATATATGGAAGTGTCGACATCATTTAAAATCATTGTATCAGACATACATGAATAGGAGAATGTGGTCATCTTGACGAAGTGGGATCTGTGCGTCTGCTCTGCCGTGTCACACACATGGATTTGTCAATTGGTGGGGGGGAGGGGGAAGTTCATTGGAAGCAAGCGGTACAGCGCAGGAGCACACATCCCACATTGCCAAGATAGTCAACCTCTCTTATTCATGTAGGTTCGATATGAAATCATGATGGGGTAAAATAGTGTAGATAGGAAAAGATCATGGGGGTGCGGCTAAATGTAGTTAACAGGGAGGAGCTCCTATTAATGGGATAGTAATGTTTCATAATAACAGCAGCTTTAATTAATCCTCATAGTATTTGGACTGTCAGAGTTGTAGTTCAGGAGTAATTCAATGACAAAGTATACCCCTCCCGCCCCTTTTACTGATGTAACACTGCTCAGCCAGATCAAAAAGGAGGTGCCCAGGTAGACTGCAGAGAGGGACAATCTTCAATTAAGATAAGGGAAAAATCTGAAAAACTTCTCAAGGGGGGTAGTCATTGTTCTCATAGGAAGAAGATTGTCCCCTTCTGTTATCTGTCTGGTCTTACAACCAGATTCCACATCTGAGAAGAGATGGCTTACACTAGGTAAAAGGGGCGGAAGGGGAAAATTTGCTTGTGAATATCTCTCAAACCGTAAAGGTTTGACAGATAAGACTTATATCGTTCGTCATGTTTTTTTAATGCCTACAAAATAAAATAAAGATAAAACGAAGTATTACTATCCCTTTAAATGAGGATGTAGGGGAAAAAAAAGACAACAAAATGAACTGTATCTTGGTGAATGCAAGAAGTATGGCAGGTAAAATGAGAGAACTAGAACTGCTGGCAGTTAATGAGCATTTGGACATAACTGGTTTAACTGAAATATGGTGGGATGATACACATTATTGGGTTGTAAATATAGAGGACTATCCCCAGTTTAGGAGAGACAGAATTAATAGACGATGGGAAGGTGTGTGCTTATATTTGAAACCAGATTTAAATTCAAGTTTAAAGGGCTAGAGAGTGTTCCTGCTTACAGGCAGAAAGGCTCCATCATCAGAGGAGGCTGGATAGAGGGGAGCAGAGGAAAAGTGACAGACTGCAGTACAGAGCTAGTAACCGCAGTCTGTCTGGAAGTAGGGTGAGCGTTTTAAAAACAGGAACTGATACAATATTACACCTAGTTGCTATGTAGCCTACATATTAAGAAACTTGTATAGGGGTGATAGATCCCCTTTAATTATACAGATATAAACTGAAGACATGAAACCTGTCAAAGTGCTAAGGGAAGCAGGTCTATGAGCATGCTTGGGGATAGCTACACCTCAGAGACGTTGGAAGTGCCAACAAGAAACAACTAGTTAATTCTGAAGGAACAGAAAATTATTTCTTGACATACAGGGAGTGCAATAAAGATTTCAAAAAGGCAATTAGGTTAGCAAAAATAGATAATGAAACTTGGATTGCAAGGGAGAGCAAGACTGATCCATAAAAGTTTTTCAAATACATAAATAGCAAGAAACTTAGGAGAGCGTGCACAGGACACTTCAAAAATAAGATGGGCGAGTTGATTAGGGTGGATAAGAAAAAAGCTGACGTTCTAAACACTCTTTGCATCAGAATATACCAGAGAACAAGAAATGGTAGAAGACCCTCAAGAAGTGACAAACAAAACCACACTGCTATATCAAATATTATAGAAAAGAAAGATCTAGCATGAATAGAACATTTTAAGTGATAGTGCTATTCTCCTAGATCCAAACAGTGACCCATTCAAAGTCAAATCAGTGCTATTAGGTTGAGATGCTCAAGTCATTAATACTTAACTTTTATGATTTATAAAGATTCAAAAACGGATGGTTGAAGATAATCCCTTACTGAATTTGGGTGAAAAATAAAACAAGGAGCCCCAGGTAGGTGACTGGTTAGGGCACTAGCAAGTAAGCTAAGATCCGGGTACAAGTAATGTTAGTACTGTTGGTATGTAAGATAAGATTAATAATTCTGATGTGGATACTTGTATGAGTAATAGTACAGCTTCCGCTTTAACGATACAACTAGACAGTGCTCATGTCGTGGGCTGCGTCCTCGGGCAAGGAGACTCTGAATCAGTGTCTATTCAAGAGAGAAGGCAGACAGCTGTACACAGGAGGTCTGTATAAGTCTAATAATTAGTCTGTGACATATGAAACTTACACCTGTGAAATCTCACTGAAGTATTCAGTATTTGTCAAAGAGATGTTGTCTCTAATTACCAGCCAAACCACTGAATACAAAGTAGCAACAGAGGACCGTTGGGTAGGCCCTAGCACTGTCTCCCTCTATCTGGGATGATCGTAATGTGTATCAAATTAAATCATATCAAAAGCAATACAATGATCAGATGACTTCATGTATCGAGGTTTGACCATAGCGTGTTAAGAAACAAACAAATTTAACTGGTTATTCAAGTAAATAATATTACTGCAGGATCGCTACCGATTTTAGGGCGTTTGTTGTTCCCAATAAATTGTTGAAATCTTATGAATAAGCTCGACATCAGAGTCATAAAGGAGTAGTGGATGCATATGTAATAAATATAAGAACTGGGGAAAAGATATAATTTTTGGTACATATGGCTTCCCCATGCCCCATAATGGCTCCATTTCTATTATATATATAATATATTATCCAGGGCCTGAAATTTGTGTCATAATAGAGAGAAGGGAGGTCTATGGCAGTTACAGGCCAGTTTGGTCCCACCCAGTTTTGAACAGACTTCCAGTTACTTCAACAGAGACTTTGCAGAGAGGTTTTGTTGCATGACCCCACTCTGGAATGGAAATGTGTCCACTATATTCCAATTAAAATTTTAACTCACTATTTTCCCTTTCCACAACAAGGTTTATAAAGACATTATCTGAAAGATGTATTTGTCTTGACAAAGGCTCATGTTATAGATCTATATCAGTGATTTTCAGCTCCAGTTATAAGGGCACACCAACATGTCATTCTCTTCAGGGTACTCCTATTTAAGCACAGTCAGCTCAATCCATCAATAATTACTTCCCTGTGATTAAGCAGGGATATATTAAAACGCTGACCTGTTGGTGTGCCCTGAAGATGCATGTTGAGAAACATGGACCTATATAATGTTATATGTACAGTTCACAAGCGTAATAAGTGCCAATAGTACCTGCTCAGTGTGTGTACAATAGAAAGTGCAATGTTCATATCCCTTACACACAATATATGCAAGTCTTGAAATTCACCAGTCACATAAAATGTTACTATTAAAAATAACTACTGAAATAGATACCAGCATATTTTTCACTCTTCTACTGTATTTACTTAAAGGGATAGGAATGTTTCATAATAAAAGCAGCTCTTATTAATCATCATTGTATTTGGGCCTTGGAGAGTGTTATTTCAATTCTGTCAGAGCTGTACTTCAAGAGTATTTGAATAATAAAATATCCCCCTCCCGTCCCTTTTACTGATATAACACTGCTCAGCTCAGAGCAGCAGGGAGGTGCCCAGGTAGATTGCAGAGAGGGACAATCTTCAATTAAGATGAGGGAAAAAGCTGAAAAAAAACTGTCAAGGGGGGCAGGACTTTCATTGTTTTCACAGTAAGAAGATTGTCCTTGCTGTTATCTGTCTGGTCAAGCAACCATATTCCACATCTGAGGTGAGCAGTGTTACACTAGGTAAAAGGGGCAGGAGGGGGATACTTTATCATTCAATTTTCTCTATGGCTCAAATACTATGAAGATTAATTGGAGCTGCTGTTTTTGCTAAACATTACTATCCCTTTAAGTAGTCACAGACATGGGAAAACGTGTGCACACTTCATATGTATAACTGAATTGCATGTGTTCTATTCGTCTCCCTATACACATGCACATACATTCATAAATAGGGGATATGATATTTTCTATATTATAAGCAAACGTGGTGAAGTTCCGGGGCATACCAACTATCCCATAGGAAAAAGTATATTCCTACTTTATTAAGGTGGATTTACAACACAATGCCAATGCCAGAGAGGAGTGCAAACGTACTGGCAGAGATGAATAGCTCTGGCAATCAGTTGGTTAAATTACCAATTTAAACCATATGAAATGTGAATTTGTCCATATGGTGCAATAGTTTATGCCTCAGAATTCATCTAACTTTTCTTTAATGCAATGCAAATAATATATAAAACACTCCGTGCCAAGATACAAAATCTACAAACATACCATATAATACTAATATATAGATAATACCTGTGTACATGCCCTCTTCCCGATACATACAAAGGTATACACAATACTCACCACAAGTTCAGCTCGATTTTCTAACATTGTCTGCGAATAACAACAATGCTTCGATCCTTCTATCCAATCAGTGTAGTGAACTTTGTGTGCCCAATCACGTCTAAATTTCACAAAAGCCTGTAAGAAGGAGATAAGTCACGTGCATTTCTTGTACTAGACTCCGATTCGGCTCTTGCAGGCCATTTTGTTGGTGGGCAGATTTGCCAATGCCTTATAAACAAATGCTTGCATTGAATTGCAAATAGGATGCTACCCCTCACGGTAACCCACTTAGTAAGATTATACTGGTAAATAATGTGTTACATTAGCAGCTGCCGATGCAAAGGCGAGGGGGATTACAAAATTCCTGCATAAATCCCGATTTATATATTAACCCTTTGCGCGCCAGAGAGGTATGCAACGCAATGCGTTGGGTACATCTGTCACTCGAAGGGTTAATTTGCTTGCCAGAGTGGTACATAGTGCATTGAGGAGTGATGCATTTACATTTTGCTCCCCTTTGGAACTCAAAGGGTTAAGCCTCAAGCATCAAATCGAGAACATTTTGTACTAATACACTTTCGGTGCCAGTCTAACGAGTGCTACAAAACAATTACAAATGCACCGCAAAGACTATATCTATTGTAGGGATACTACTGCTCATAGTATCCCTATTGTTGAAATGTATTATACTTGTTAACCCCTTCAGTGCCAGAGGCTTGGGCCATTTCCTGTACCCTGCAGGCCAGACACTTTTTCAGCATTTTTGCTATCCTTCTGTTTATGCTTGATTTCCTCTGGGGATTTTTAGTTAAATATGGAAAACTATATATTGTTTTTTTTCAGAACGAATTGGGCTTTCTCGTGGTACCTTACATGAAGAGAATTTTACATCGTGCAAAAAGCTATGATGTCATAATGACCAAAAAAAGTGAAAATTTACTCATTTTCCTAAAATCACATAATATGTATCAAAAACATTTACCTTGATTGAAAAAGTTTCAATTATTTGAAAAAGCCCCAAGTCCCCCGAGTAAAAAAATACCAAATTTGTATAGTTTTACCTACGTCCATGGCTAGCGTAGAGCCCTAATCACCAGCAGCGCAAAATGACATTTTCAACTTTATAAACTAATATGCGCATTCTAGGGTTTTTGTGGTAAAACTACCCTAAAACAGTGGAATAACTATATAAAACTAAATATTTCGGAAAAGTAGACAACCTGCCGCATCTAATGAGGGGTAACTTGCCTTCTTACCCCAAACCTGGTGTGCACAAATGCCTCCAGAAGATGGCGCTAATGAAAAAAAGGCATTTTCTTACATTTCTGCCCCTTCAAATGTACTGAAATTTGTGAAAACCATGGCATTTCCAACTGTATTCATTAGCTAGTGCTCTTAGGAGAAAAATGACACCCCATTGGTATGAGTTTAACTACCTCAGGGGGCGCTAGAAGTGCAAAACGACACCTACTACAACCTCAAATTTTTCTAACATTTTCTCAAACATTACTTGTCTGTACACAAATGGTTATAACAACTACAGAAGTGAAGAAAGGGTACACAAACCATACCATTTTGAAAAGAAGACACCCTGCCGCATCTAATGATGGGGGCCTTGCCTTGTTACCCCAAGCCTGGAGTGCACAAATGCCTCCAGAAGGTGGCGCTAATGAAAAAAAAAGGCATTTTCTTACATTTCTGCCCCTTCAAATGTACTGAAATTTGTGAAAACCATGGCATTTCCAACTGTATTCATTAGCTAGCGCTCTTAGGAGAAAAATGACACCGCATTGGTATGAGTTCAACTACCTCAGGGGGCTCTAGAAGTGCAAAATGACACCTACATGACACCTACTACAACCTCAAATGTTTCTAACATTTTCTCAAACATTACTTGTCTGTTCCCAAATGGTTATAACAACTACAGAAGTGAAGAAAGGGTACACAAACCATACCATTTTGAAAAGAAGACACCCTACCGCATCTAATGATGGGTGACTTGCCTTGTTACCCCAAGCCTGGAGAGCACAAATGCCTCCAGAAGGTGGCGCTAATGAAAAAAAAAGGCATTTTCTTACATTTCTGCCCCTTCAAATGTACTGAAATTTGTGCAAACCATGGCATTCCCAACTGTATTCATTAGCTAGTGCTCTTAGGAGAAAAATGACACCCCATTGGTATGAGTTTAACTACCTCAGGGGGCGCTAGAAGTGCAAAACGACACCTACTACAACCTCAAATTTTTCTAACATTTTCTCAAATATTACTTGTCTGTACACAAATGGTTATAACAACTACAGAAGTAAAGAAAGGGTACACAAACCATACCATTTTGAAAAGAAGACACCCTGCCGCATATAATGATGGGTGACTTGCCTTGTTACCCCAAGCCTGGAGTGCACAAATGCCTCCAGAAGGTGGCGCTAATGAAAAAAAATGGCATTTTCATACATTTCTGCCCCTTCAAATGTACTGAAATTTGTGAAAACAATGGCATTTCCAACTGTATTCATTAGCTAGTGCTCTTAGGAGAAAAATGACACCCCACTGGAATGAGTCGACCTACCTTAGGGGTGCCAGAAGCACATCACTACACCTACCTGTTTGCTTCATCGAAAATGGCGGCTTGTACTAAAATGTCCATAACTGTTAGAGACATGAAGGAAAGGTATAAAAGGTATACCATTTTGGAAAGTAGACATTCTCCCGCATCAATTGAGGGGTCACTTGCCTTTCTACCCCCTGGGCTGAAGTGCACAAATATTTCCAAAATGTGGCGCTATGGGAATAAATACATGTTTTTTTTACATTTCCACCACTTCAAAGATACTAAAATCTTTGAAAACCATAACATTTCCTGCTGTATTCAGTACCTGCTACCAACATGAGAAAAATGGTAGCCTATTTGTGTGGGTTAACATACAATATGTGGGTGCTAGGAACACGTACGTAAACCTGACACTTTTCTTTTTGAAATTATCTGCTTGCACTAAAATGGTTATAACCATAATAGATATGCAGAAAAGGTAGAGAAACAATGCCATTTTGGAAAGAAAACAACCTTCCGCATCTAATGAGGGGTCACTTGCCTTCTTACCCAAAGGCTGGTATGCACAAATGCTTCCAGGAGGTGGCGCTAGTGAAAAAAAAGGCATTTTCTTACATTTCTGCCCCTTCAAATGTATGGAACTTTGTAAAAACCATGGAATTTTCAACTGCATTCATTAGCTAGTGCTCTTAGGAGTCAAACGACACCCCATTGGTATGAGTTGACCTACCTTAGGGGGTGCTAGAAGTAGAAAACTACACCTACTACAACCTCTGATGTTTCTAACATTTTCTCAAATGTGACTTGCCTGTACAAAAATGGCTATAACACATTCAGAATTGAAGAAAAGGTAGATAAACCATACCATTTTGGAAAGAAGACAACCTGCCGCATCTAATGAGGGGTCACTTGCCTTCTTACCCCAATACTGGTGTGCATAAACGTTTCCAGAAGGAGGTGATATAGGAAAACAATTGCATTTTTTTTACATTTCTGCCCCTTCAAATGTATGGAGCGCTGTGAAAACCATGGAATTTTCAACTCCATTTGTTTGCTAGTGCTCTTAGGAGTCAAATGACACCCCATTGGTATGAGTTGAACTACCTTAGGGGGTGCTAGAAGTAGAAAACTACACCTACTACAACCTCTGATGTTTCTAACATTTTCTCAAACCTGACTTGCCTGTATGAAAATGGCTATAACACCTTCAGAATTGAAGAAAAGGTAGATAAACCATACCATTTTGGAAAGAAGACAACCTGCCGCATCTAATGAGGGGTCACTTGCCTTTTTACCCCTAAGTTAGTTGGCACAACTATTTCCAGAATGTGGTGCTACAGGAAAAAAAAAATTTGTTTTACACATCAGTCACTTCAAAGATACTAAAATGGTTCAATGGCGTGGGATTTCCTAGGAGGACTTCTTGCCAGCCTAAGAAAAATGGTACCCCACTGCTGTGGGTTGACATACCAATTTACGCTACAGGAGCGTAGCTACCAGTGAAACAGAAATGGTAAAGCAAACAGTGTATGTGTGATTTTATGGCTAACAGATGAAAGAAGCTAGGGCGTCAGCCGGTGTACGTGCGGACCTGTGACTACAAGTGTAACAAAGTATGTGGGAGGGTGAGGGATTAGGCAGTGTGTGTGGGGGAGCAAGGATGGTGGTGATGGTGGGGCAGTGTTTGATAGTGTGTATGGGAGATCTGTGACTACCAGTGTGCAATGTATGTCCCCTCATACAAAGCACTGTGTTGGACCCCCTCCCTCCTGTGGCACGTGCATATTTTGGGGCTTTTTCCCACAATATTTTTGTGTAGACCTCGTTGGGGGCATCAGAACCCATACAATGAGGTCTAAATAAAAAATAAAGGGGGTGGTCCAGTGGATTGCAAAGCAATGCATTTGGGCCCCTGTGGCACACAAAGGGTTAATTTTTTTTTATCGTTACTTTGTATTCAGATGGCCACAAAACAAGCTCTGATCACAAAGTAATGATAAAAAGTCCTGTGTGTGCCACAGGAAGTGGGTCGGCATTGAACTCCCCTCCTAGTGGCACACACAGGGTTAATTTGTGTTTTAATTTTTTTTTTATTATATACCTCATTGAGGGGCATAAGGACCCCCTGATCCCTCCCCAATGAGGTCTTAGTAAAAAAAATATATATATGTCCACAAACAGAGGGACCCTGAGAGTGCCACAGGGGTCTCCAGCGCATTGCAAAGCAATGCATTGGATCCTTGTGGCACTCAGAGGGTTAATTTTTTTTTTATCATTACTTGGTAATCAGAGCTTGTTGGGGGGCCATCAGGACCAATCATGATGGCCCCCCAACAATCTCTGATAACGAAGTAATGATAAATGCCCTGTGTGTGCCGCAGAAGGGGGGCTGCATTGGCCCCCCCTTGTGGCACACACAGGGTTAATTCTTTTTCCTTTACATTTTTTTTATTATGGACCTCATTGGTGGGTATCAGGACCCCTCTGATTCCCCCCAATGAGGTCTTAAAAAAAAAAAAAAAAAAAAAAAGGAATCAAAATAAATGTCCCTGTGAGTGCCAAAGGGGTCTCCAGTGCATTGCAAAGCAATGCATTGGACCCTTCTGGCACTCAGAGGGTTAATTTTTTTTTTTATTATTACTTTGTAATCAGAGCTTGTTGGGGGGCCATCAGGACCAATCCTGATGGCCCCCCAACAATCTCTAGTAACAAAGTAATGATAGAAGCCCTGTGTGTGCCACAGGAGGGGGGGGGTGCATTGGACCCCCCCTGTGGCACAAACAGGGTTAATTTTTTTTTTTTTTTTTTTTTTTTTTTTTTTTAATAATAGACCTCATTGAGGGGCATCAGGATCCCCCCTGATCCCCCCAATGAGGTCTTTCAAAAAAAAAAAAAAAAACCAAAGAAATGACCCTGTGAGTGCCACAAGGGTCTCCAGCACATTGCAAAGCAATGTGCTGGGGACCCCTGCGGCACTCACAGGGTTACTTAGCTTTTTTTTTTTTTTTTTTTTTTTTTTATTATTATTATTTATTTTTTTAACTTCAGACCTCGTGGGGGACATCAGGACCCCTCCTGGTGTCCCCCCAGTTATTGATCTCCCAGCCGATCGGCTGGGAGATCAATAAGGCGACTTGCAGGAGAGCAAAAGCTCTCCTGCCCTTCTCTCCTACCACCGGTAGGAGTGAATGGGACCGGGGAAACTACCCCAACGTCATCAGTGACCATGTCACTGATGACGTTGGGAGGCTTCCCCCGGTCCCGCCCACTCCTACCCGGAAGTTCGGGTAGGAGAGACGGAAGAGGAGAAGCTGCGCTTCTGCTCCGCTTCTCCTCTTCTTTTATTGATCTCCCAGCGCGATCGGCTGGGAGATCAATAACAGGGGGGACATGAGGAGTGATCCTCATGTCCCCCCACAATTGCCCAGCTTTTTTTTTTTTTTAAATGCGGCCACTGCATGCCGGTTATACCGGCTCATGCAGTGACTGCATTTTAGTGGGTACAATGTACAAGCTTGGCACAGCGGGTACAGCTGTCCAAACTCGTACATTGTACCCACCTGGCACTCTAGGGGTTAAAAAGTGTGTTATATTAACTTCTACCGATGCAAAAGCGTGGGAAAAAAAGGTCATTACATACATCCTGTATAATTCACAATATAAATATTAACCCCAAGTTGGGTGCCAGAGAGGTAATCAGCGCACTGCGTTGGGTATCTCTCTGGTACTCGAAGGGTTAAGCCAAAGTCCCTTGCATCAGATGGAGAACATTTTATTCTAATACACTTGTGCTGCCCGGTTAACGACTGCTACAGTAGTCTCAATTGCACCTCAAATACTGCCTACCTTAGATCACAAAAATTAACCCCTTTTGCACCAGGCGTATGTGGCGTGAAATGATTAGCGTCGTGTGTTATAAATCTCCCTGGTCCTCGAGGGCTTAATATGATTGACCCTTTCAGTGGTACTCAATATGTGATAACTGTACATCATGAACTCTTAAAGGTAGTAATTTAATAAAAGTGTAAATAAATATGATGCCACAGGGAGTGACTACAATTAATATTAAGGTGATTTGTTGAAGAAAAGCAATGTACAGTTCAATGGGACATTAAAAATATTGTCATCTGCTGGTGAGATGTCTCACTTGGTTAAAGCGCCAACTGTTCAACCCGCTCTAGTCCCAGCAGGGTGACTCAGCCTTTCGTCCTTCTGAGGTAGATGCATACCTCCCAACGTTTCAAATTGTTAAAGAGGGACACTTGTGGTTTAAGGGGTGTTGCTAGTGGGCGGGGCATTACAGAGAATGAAACACAAACAAAAACAGCGCAAAGGACTCCTCTAAGTGTAGTATGTAAACACTCTTTTTCCTTCACCTTCACCACGTGCGCAAGACTGGTACTCACTTGATGGAGAGGTTAAACACTGCCTCTCAGTATATTCAGCGTGCCTGGTAAACCCCAGGTAGGTAATAATCACTTGGTCTCACAGGATACATCCAACACCTTCCTCTTCCTGCAGGGGATCTCCTCAGTAGAATGTGTAGTCTTATAATAAGACTCAGATCTCCGAAAGGTCAAAAATTATGTACCACTGTGTATTCTCAATAATAATAGATCGTACCATGCGCCAACGGATAAGGATCCAATTTATTAAAAATAAACAATAATAAGAACAAAATATCTATAAAAATATATATATATATATCACCATAACAAAAATTAATATATTGACAGAAATATACTGCTAACGCGTTTTGTAGGACCTGCCTACTTCCTCAGAGCTATTATAGCTCTGAGGAAGTAGGCAGGTCCTACGAAACGCGTTAGCAGTATATTTCTGTCAATATATTAATTTTTGTTATGGTGCGCAAGTACCAGTCTTGCGCACGTGGTGAAGGTGAAGGAAAAAGAGTGTTTACATACTACACTTAGAGGAGTCCTTTGCGCTGTTTTTGTTTGTGTTTCTTTTACAGTATATTGATGGGAATCCCTACCCACATAGCAGCTGCATAGACTCTTATTGGACTCTTTTGGATCCCTATTTGCTCTATACTCCAGGACTGATTACCTATAGACTGGAAGTTTTGTATGGTTGGTTTTCCTTTTTGTTTTCTTTTTGTTTTTTTCTCTTCCCTTTCTCTATATAGATATATATCTTTGTTGGATATTGTGTGGCGCTTCCTATAAGTATCATAGGGTTGGTACTATTAGTAGTGCTCAACCCTTAGATATTTATTGCTACACATTACAGAGAATGGAAGGCTATTTCACCACGTATTGATACCTCCTTGTGTAACCTAATAAGTGACTTATTGTTTTATTTACAAAGACTAATTTATATAAACACATATACTGATGTTTAAACAAACATTAATGTGAGATTTATTATTGTCGAGCAATGTGATACACTTATATACACACTACACAGTCTTATCTCCTAAACACAGGGACACAGGGGATATGTACTTATATACACACACCACGCAGTCTGATCTTCTAAAAAGAGGGACAACAGGGTGGGAAAGAGGGACAGAGGGATTTGGGTCTAAAAGAGGGACAGTCCCTCCTCAAGAGGGACACTTGGGAGGTATGTAGATGAGTACCATTAAACTGAGTTATAATAAATATAAATACATGGGAACTCTCAGGGTCTGACCCTGAGACTTGGGGTTTGAACCAGATCTCAGGGTGAAGGGCCAAAATCTCAGGGTGAGAGGGTCCAGTGTTTCCTAGGATATTATTTACACCAAATTACTGCTTAATTCAGTAATTCTCAGCTCCAGTCCTTGGGGCACACCAACAGGTCATGTTTTCAAGATATCCCTAATTAATCACAGGTGAATCAATCACAATGACTGAGCCACTAATTGCTCACCCGTGATTAAGCAGGAACAACTTGAAAATCTTCACTGTTGGTGTGCCCTGAGGACTAACATTGAGAAACACTGGCTTAGTTAATATCTAGATTAGTGATATTTGTATCAGAATGGCAGAAGGAGAAGTCCTTAAGGTCTTTTGAGTGTGTAAGAAGTGATATCTCAGAACTTAACATGTTAAATGTTACTTGAGGACTGATTGGACCATCTCTAGGTTACAGCAAATATTGACATAGCACAGAGAATCTACTTTCTTAGGAGCATTAAGAGTTAATATCTGAAATGTCTCAGTGTGAACTAATTTCAGTTGTTCCCAGGTATGTATATATACCCCAGGGTATACTTGAAACGGAGACACAATCTCAACGTATCCTTCTTGGTAAAATAATTTTATATTATTATCACCCACTAAAACACACCTTGATGGTAGCTTGCTCCAGTCCTAGCTAGTACAAATTATTCATGCCATCAGACAATCTTTTTATTGGTTGACAGTATGTAGTTTGGGTCAGTGACTGGCTACTCTTCTTCATACTGAATGCCGTTAATTATACTGAAACCTTTGAAAACTATGCAGTCATTACTGTACTCATTAGCTACTTCATGCTCCTCTGTCCTGCTGCACAAAGCCTTTTTCATTGCTGTGACAAGCTGAGACCTACAGGAAGGCTTCATTGCGCTCAAAAACATAAAACCACATCTTCAAAAGTTCAATATCGCCTTCGTGCTCTGTTTATAATGGATGGAGAGACCAACATGTCACTCTTTGTGTTTCACTACACTTCTACTTCACCCATATGTAATGTGTTAACACATGCACATTTGAAAGAATTACAGCTTTCCTATCCCCCTGAGTGACAGAGAGGTGTATTGCATAACACTCTGGCACTCAAAGGGATAATGGTTTACCTGCTGGCTTCCTCTCCTCTGTGTTGCAGGTGAAATGTTACAAGTAGTGATGATCGAGCACCCCAATGCTCGGGTGTTCGGGTGCTCTCACCGAGCACCCCCGGAGGCTCGAGTGCTCGGCCGAGCACCCGAGCCCCATTGAAGTCAATGGGAGGACTCGAGCATTACACCAGGCACCCCCTGCTCTGATGAGGGGAGGGTGCCTGGTCCATAGGAAAAGGGCAGAAAATGATGGAAACACCACAGAAATGGTTCAGGGACAGCATAGGGAGGATGTCTGGATGCATCTTGGACTCCAACGTCGCTGCTGGGAACGATGTTTCGCCCGTAGTACGCCATTTTTACAGACTGACCGTAAAACACACAAAAAGGAAGATAAAAACAACTTTAGGCGAAAAATTGTTACCAAACAGTATTTGCTGTATATTTACTTGTATATCATCTGCAAATTCTGCAAAAAATTTCATCGATTTTTCGGAACTGGGGCCATGATTAAGAGGGAAACGTGCGCAGCGTAAAGCAGGTGTTCAACGTGGTTATGGCCCGGGTAAGGTACAGCATTCAGGAACGGAGGCCGCAGCTACCACAGGTTTTACAACATGTCCGTTTGCCCTTGCCCTTGTTAAGTCCAAAATTTATAGTCGGAACAGTGGGGTCTGATCCATTGAGTAAAAGTGACGAAGTGGATGAAGCCAAGAACTACCTTCTGCTCTGTCGAACACCCCAGCCCTATTTAATTCAATGGGAGGACCTGAGGCACTCCGATACAACCTGTATATCACAAAATGAAGGGCCTCATTCACATTGTGGTACAATAGTTCAGGTAGTAGTCCAACACTCATAAAGCCTATGCACTAAGTGAAAGGGCTGCCAAAAATTAGACTGAAATGTCACTCCAATACACCCTTTATTACACATAAAGGAGGGCATCATACACACCCTTGAAAAATTAGGATTAATAGCCTGCTGGTGACCCTCTAAAACATTAGGGGCGAGGGCATGCCGCTAAGCTGACCATCTAAAACATTAGGAATGAGGGTCTGCAGCTGAGCCGACCATCTAAAACATTTTGGGTGAGGGTCTGCTGCGGAGCTGACCATCCTAAACATTATATGCGAAGGCCCGCTAGTGAGCTGACGCTATAAAACATTATATGAGAGGGCCCGCTAGAGAGCTGACCCAATAAAATATTATATAAGAAGGCCCGCTGGTGAGCTGACCTATATAAAAATTGTCAAACAGGGCCCGCTGGTGAGCTGGCCCTATATAAAAATTATATCACAGGGCCCGCTGGTGAGCTGGCCCTATATAAAAATTATATCACAGGGTATATGGAAGAGAGTCAACCATATACCCGTTTTTTGGGTGGAAGGGGTGAATGGGAATACAGAGTATTCCCATCATTGTAAATAACATATCTAAAGTGACTTTATGTTCACCCGGGGCTTTCCTCCAGTGGAGTGGAGAAGTCAGGGGAAATCCAGGCCTTGTTCATTTTTATAAGTGTCAACCTATCAGCATTTTCGGTGGAAAGGCGGATACGCTTATCTGTTATGATGCCACCAGCAGCACTAAATACCCGCTCAGACAGAACGCTGGCGGCAGGGCAGGCCAGCACCTCCAAGGCGTAGAGTGCCAGTTCATACCACGTGTCCAGCTTGGACACCCAGTAGTTGTAAGGCACAGAGGGATCATTGAGGACGCTGACACGGTCTGCTACGTACTCCTTCACCATCTTCCAAAACTTTTCCCTCCTTGTGACACTAGGCTGCGCATCAGGGTGAGGGTGCTGGCGGGGTGTAATGAAGGTGTCCCACGCCTTGGAGAGTGTTGCCCTGCCTTTGTCGGAACTGCTGTGTACTCCCCTTTTCTCCCCTTCTCGGTTGGCCAAGGTAGCACGTACTCTGCCGCCAGCGTTGTCAGATGGAAAATTTTGGAGCAATTTTTCAACAAGAACCTTCTGGTATTGCACCATTTTGCTTGTCCTCTCCACCGGAGGAATGAGAGATGAGAAATTCTCTTTGTAGCGGGGGTCCAGAAGGGTGAACACCCAGTAATCTGTGTTGTCTAAAATGTGTATAACGCGTGGGTCACGGGAAAGGCAGCCTAACATAAAGTCAGCCATGTGTGCCAGAGTACCAACAGGCAAGATTTCGCTGTCCTCACCAGGAGGATGATTCTCAATCTCCTCATCCTCTTCCTCCTCTTCTGCCCACCCACGCTGAAGAGATGGAACTAAAGTTCCATGGCTACCCTCTGTAGCGGAGGCAACCGTGTCTTCCTCCTCCTCCTCCTCCTCCTCCGCCTCCTCCAATTGTTGCTGAGAAGACGAAGTGAGGGTGCTCTGGCTATCACCTTGTGTAAGCTCTTCCTCCCCCATTTCCACCTCTTCCACATGCAAAGCGTCGGTTTTAATTGTGAGCAGCGAGCGTTTCAGTAGACACAGAAGTGGGATGGTTACACTGATAATAGCGTTATCGCCACTCACCATCTGTGTCGATTCCTCAAAATTGCGTAAAACCTCACAGAGGTCTGACATCCATTCCCACTCCTCACTTCTGATTAGAGGAAGTTGAACGGAGAGGCGACGACCGTGTAACAGCTGGTACTCCACTACTGCCCTCTGCTGCTCACAAAGCCGGGCCAACATGTGGAAGGTGGAGTTCCAGCGTGTGCTCACGTCACACAGCAGCCTGTGAGCTGGCAATTGTAAGCGCTGCTGCAGCTTCAACAGGCCGGCTGAAGCTGTTGATGACTTACGGAAATGTGCACACACGCGGCGCACCTTGGTCAAGAGATCATGCAAATTGGGGTAGGTTTTTAGAAATCGCTGAACCACTAAATTAAATACATGCGCTAGGCATGGTACGTGTGTGAGCTTGCCGAGCTCCAAAGCCGCCACCAAGTTACGCCCATTATCACACACAACCATGCCTGGGTGCAGGTTGAGTGGCGAGAGCCACTGCTCGGTCTGGTGACTAATCCCCTGCAACAGCTATGAGGCCGTGTGCTGTTTGTCCCCAAGGCAGATCAGCTTCAGCACGGCCTGTTGACGCTTCCCCACTGCAGTGCTACACTGCTTCCAGCTACCGGCTGATGGGTGAGTGGCGCTGCGCGCAGAGAATTCGGAGGTGGAAACGGAGGAGGAGGAGGAGGAGCCAATAACGTAGGTGCTGGCGGAAACCCTGATGGAGGTAGGGCCCGCAATCCTCGGCGTGGGTAGCACCTGTGCCATCCCAGGGTCCGAGTCGCTCCCAGCCTCCACGACATTCACCCAGTGTGCCGTCAGGGAAATGTAGCGTCCCTGGCCACAAGCACTTGTCCATGTGTCAGTCGTTAAGTGGACCTTCCCAGTAACTGCGTTGGTCAGGGCACGGGTGATGTTACGGGACACATGGTGGTGTAATGCGGGGACGGCACACCGGGAAAAGTAGTGGCGGCTGGGGACTGCGTACCGAGGGACAGCTGCTGCCATCAGGCTGCGGAAGGACTCAGTCTCCACAAGCCTAAATGGCAGCATTTCAATGGCCAGTAATTTGGAAAGGTGTGAGGTTAGTGCTATGGCCTGTGGGTGGGTGGCTGGGTATTTTCGCTTGCGCTCAAATGCCTGGGGTAACGACATTTGGACGCTGCGCTGGGACAGGGAAGTGGATGTGGTCGCTGATGGTGCTTCAGATGGTACAGGTGCAGGGCGGGAGGTATGCGGGCCTGCGCCTTCGACAGGCGATTGGCCGGCACCGAAAACAGGGGAAGAGGAAGCAGTGGTGTGGCCTGCAGACACAGATTGGCGATCCGGGCGTTCCTCCCACTTATTACGGTGCTTGGATGCCATGTGTCGGATCATGCTGGTGGTGGTGAGGTTGCTAGTGTTCATGCCTCGGCTCATTCTGGTGTGGCACAGGTTGCAAACTACAATTCTTTTGTCGTCCGCACTTTCCTTAAAAAAACGCCATACCGCGGAACACCTAGCCCTTGGCAAGGGAGATTTACGCAAGGGGGTGCTCCGTGGAACATTTGCGGGCCGGTTTGGTGCAGTCCGCCTTCTTTCTTTAGCCACACCACTGCCTCTTCCAGCCTGTTGCGGTGCTGCAGATGGCTCACCCTCAGGACTGCTGTCATCGCTCGGCTCTCCACCTTCCCAGGTGGGGTCAGTCACCTCATCGTCCACCAAGTCCTCCTCCACTTCCTCACTCTGATCATCCTCCTCATTTCTTGATCCCACCACATACTCAGTCATTGACAACTGTGTATCATCCTCCTCATCAAGGTCTTGAGACAGTAATAGTGGTTGATTTGATGGCAACTGTGTCTCATCATCATCATCATCCACTTCCTTTGACCTTAAATGCCGTTCCCCTCTGTCATCTTCTTGTGATTGGGTACCCTCTAGAGGTTGTGAATCAGGGCACAAGATCTCATGTTCCTCTGCAAGCGTGCTTGGAGAGAGGTTCAAATGAAGGATTGGTGATGAGACGAGCTCCTCACTATATCCCAGTGTGGGATCACTTCTTTGGCCAGACCCTCTATGGTGGGAGGAAGGATGATCAGGGTGAGGATTGTGTTGACCAGACTCTTGGCTACTGAGAGTGGACTTGGTGGAAGACAGGGTGGTGCTTAACCGACTGGAAGCAGTATCAGCTGAAATCCAACCGACCACCTGTTCGCAGTGGTCTGACCTCGAGAGTGATGTCCTGCGACGCCCTGTAAACTGAGACATGAAGCTAGGTATGGTGGATGTCTTTCTTTCTTGTGCTCTGACACCAGGCACAGTTTCTACGCGTCCTGACCCGCGCCCTGAACTATCAGGATCACGTCCACTTCCCCGTCCCTTTTTACCCGCCTTCTTCATATTACACGGAATATGTGCTGCTAATCTGCGGCTAGGCACAGTGAACGGAATATGTGACGTTTATTTTTTAAACTTTGCACACTAAACAGAATGTGCTGCTAATCTGCAACTTTGCACACTAAACAGAATGTGCTGCTAATCTGCGGCTAGGCACAGTGAACGGAATATGTGACGTTTATTTTTTAAACTTTGCACACTAAACAGAATCTGCTGCTAATCTGCAACTTTGCACACTAAACAGAATGTGCTGCTAATCTGCGGCTAGGCACAGTGAACGGAATATGTGACGTTTATTTTTTAAACTTTGCACACTAAACAGAATGTGCTGCTAATCTGCGGCTAGGCACAGTGAACGGAATATGTGACGTTTATTTTTTAAACTTTGCACACTAAACAGAATGTGCTGCTAATCTGCAACTTTGCACACTAAACAGAATGTGCTGCTAATCTGCGGCTAGGCACAGTGAACGGAATATGTGACGTTTATTTTTTAAACTTTGCACACTAAACAGAATGTGCTGCTAATCTGCAACTTTGCACACTAAACAGAATGTGCTGCTAATCTGCGGCTAGGCACAGTGAACGGAATATGTGACGTTTATTTTTTAAACTTTGCACACTAAACAGAATGTGCTGCTAATCTGCAACTTTGCACACTAAACAGAATGTGCTGCTAATCTGCAACTTTGCACACTAAACAGAATGTGCTGCTAATCTGCAACTTTGCACACTAAACAGAATGTGCTGCTAATCTGCGGCTAGGCACAGTGAACGGAATATGTGACTTTTTTTTTTAAATTTGTGCCCCCCCAAACAAAATATAACTGCTGCCCCCACACACAACAGTCCTAAAAAGGACTTTTGGGTCTTTATATGGTGTTCCAACACTTTTCTTCTCCCTACACTGACTTTCCCTTCCTATCCTCATCTCTCCCTGGCTAAGACTGAGCCGAACTCTCTGGTCAGGTGCTATACAGTACCCGATCACGGGTTCTGGCCAGCCAATCAGTGTAATGCCAGCAGCCAACATGGCTGCTGGCATTACACTGATGTCAGAGCCTCCCTGCACGTTTATTGGCTGCGCAGCAGCCGCGAAACGTGCGGGGAGGAGACCCGAACATGGCGGGCAAGCACATGCGGTACTCGTACGAGTACCGCCATGTGCCGAGCAGAGCGATGCTCGAGCCGAACCGAGCTTCGGCCGGACATGCTCGCTCATCACTAGTTACAAGACAGAATTGTCACGGGAGACTTGCAAATAACGACTCAGACAGGTACATAAAATCAATTCCACTTTATTAAGAATAAATCACAAGAATAGTACAATGTAGACACTTCCCCAACCTTCCCGGGGTCAGGAGTGGGGACAGTGCGCAGTCCACTACCAGGAGCTGACACTGAAGCTATCCAGACTGATGAGTAAGCTTGGAGCGAATCAGTAGAGAGAGCAGAACCACAGAGGTAGCAATAGTGGTAAGCGTGCTCTACGCTGAGCGGAAGCTGGAGGCCCACAAGCTAGAATGCAAGGACAACCGCAATACCATAGGATGCTAGGGTCACAGAAACACTACACACCCTAGTACGCTAGGAGCACAACAATCCCCAGTAGGACTAGGCACTGCAGCACTATGGACAGGACATACCCGCCCAAGGATTGAGACTGAGAGCCTGTAAGAAGGGTGTCAGTTTTCAGGGAGCGAGAAAGAGACAAACCAGTCAATGGTCAAAGGATTCGGGTAGTCAGTCAAGCCAAAGTACTTAGCATGGAGCGGGAAGTCAGACAAGCCACAGTACTTGCCACAGAGCGGGTAGTCAGCAAGGCCAAAGGTCATACACGGAGTGGGTAGTCAGACAAGCCCAAAGTCACCACAGAGCGGGTAGTCAGCCAGGCCAAAGGTCATACACAGCGCGGGTAGTCAGATCAAGCCAGGGTCATACACGAAACAGATTCAGCAGCCAGGAACGGATCACAAAGGGAGACTCAGAAAGAGCTCAAGTAAACCATGAAAGGCACTGAGGCAATAATAGGATGCAGCATATAAGGCCTCTCTAGGAGGCAGAATCAAGGTGGAACTATAAAAATAGCGAGTGCTCAGAATGATGCACAAGTAACCTGGAAGTAGTCACCCGTCATGCTGCCGCTAAGCAATCACAAGGGAGCGAACAAGCCAGCAAAAGCGCCAAAATCACGGGCACCGTGATAAGAATAGAAATGTGCAGCTGTGCTTAGTTAACCCATTGAGTGGCAGGACGTTTTCCCAGTGATGCAGGTTCCCCTTGCTGGGCATACTACAGGTCCCGCTGAGGCCACTGGGAGTCAGAGTGAGTAAGTGAGAGTGTGTCTGTGTGTGCATGTATGTATGCATGTTTCACAATGTATGCGTGTGTGTGTGTCGGTCGTGTTTGTTTCCATTCAACCAGAGGTTGAAGGAGGGCAAACTCCTTGCAGAGATTTTCACAGGAGAGGCCAGTGGTGAAAATCACTCTCCTGTGTATGTCCAGGACTGGCGTATAGAGAAGACATTAATGTCTCCTTACTGCCAGCCCAGTGTGTGTGTGTCTCCTGAGGAGACATAAATTATGCAACAAGGCTTTCTCTTTTATATATACAATTCCAGAGCTGTGCAGGATCTCTTTAAATGTAATAACATTTGTTGGACTTCTGATTTACATATTGGGATAGCAGCCAAATGATTCTAGATAGTTTTTAAGCTTTTTTCTTTTAATCATTAATGGGCTGTCAGTTCAAATTTAATTCTTACACTCATTGGACCAAGTCCAATACACCATTTAAATAATAGTGTATTTGGTAGTTACATGTCTTATCAAATTACCCTTCTCAGGACAAAGTACAGGAAAAGGTTGTGATTAGAGTTTGAAGGTGAGTGAGCTAGCTTTTTTTTAGCCATTAAATAATTACTTTTTCTGCTATTTGATTGGTTAAAACTGGAAACGAGATGCAAAAAGGAAACACCTGTTTTGCAAAACTCATCTCAAGTCTTGCTGTATAGCCAGTTTTATCCAAATACTAATTTTACAGAATTCCTACTTATAGGGTTGCCACCTTTTCTTAAAAAAAATACTGGCCAAGGCATTCCCTCCATAGGCTTAACATTGGAAAGTAGCCAATTTTTTACCGGCCTGCCGGTAAAATACCGGCTGGGTGGCAACCCTACCTACTTACGACCATGCCTCAGTTAAAACAGATCAACCATGTAGTGATAATACTTTGTGATCAATACATGCAACAGTTATTTCTAAAATATGAGACAATCACATTAGCTTAACCATTTCAATATTGTCTGAAATAGCGATAATTCTGCAAATAATAGAATGTCTTAAATTAAAAATATTTTTTTTCAGTACAAAGCAGGAATACTACTTGAGTGAAACATAGTTGAGAAATGACAGAATTAGAGAGTAGACAATCAACTGTTGAGAATCATGTAACAACCTGGACTGATTGATGGACTGATCGACTGATGTGGAATGAGTTTTGACCCTCATCCCTTCCCCCTTCTTTGTTATTAACGTTCCCTAATTATAAAACATGGAGAACACAGAATCAGTAGTAACAGCATCAGATAACTTTGGGAGAACTGTGCTTATGTGTTTTAGATGTTTTTCTTTTTTTTCTATGTTTTCATCTTGTATTAAGATCCAGGGCAACACACAGCTTATTAAAATGTTGAAGTAACTCAACATTATCACATTCTGTAAATTACTGTTGTCTGAGTTACTCGTCACCTATCTTATAGCACATCTGGCCACTAGAGGGTGATTTTAATGTAATAAAATTACAGTTTAAACTGTAATAACCCTGTAATGCCAAAGTTAGGGGCTGTGCTGCCAGGGGTGGTGCGATGGTAAGAGTGGTGACAGAAGGTGAGGTGGCTATGATATCCTCAGAAGGAGATTCTATGAAGGAGACTGACCTGTGCTCCAGGGAGAACACTATCACATCCTGGACGTTCTCCTTTTCAACCTCTTTCTGGTCATCGTTGTCTCTGATTTTTTGGGTGGAGGTAAGGGGCTCACAGGGTTCTGCTTCTTCTGGCACTGTTTTGTCTGACAGGGTATCGATCCTGTGAAATAAGAAAGAGGAAACAGAAGTTGTCATTTTATGTACTTTTGTCAAAATATCTGTACCATAGGACAGTGGTTTTCACCTTGTGCTCTCATGGCCCAGTAACCGACCAAGACTTGATGATTTCTCAGCTTGTGCACAGGTGTGTAGATCACAAAACTGAGCCTCAGATCAACTCATATGTGCTTAAGTTGGGAGATCCTCAAGTCCTTCTCTTATGGCATGGGGTGGGAGCCACTGCCACCAGGGACAAATCCAAAGATGAATATCTTAAACATTGTTTTTAACCCCTTGAATGCTTAAGAAGTCTGCAACACAGAGATAAACAAAGCATTGAAGTCCAATATAGCATTCCAGTGGTTGAAAACAATAATAAAGATACACACCTCTAGCTCTCAAGCAGTGGAACAACACGAGACATCTATTTTGGGATATATTTAAGGGTATGTAATTAAGAAACTAGAGCAAGGGTACATATTTCACAATTTATGGACCAGAGGGTTGTGCAACGCATTGTGATCCTCAAGGGGTTGAACAACAACCCTCTCCCTCTTACTGCTCACACATGGACTCCACTATCCTATTTGCTAGCTTGGCTTTCACTCACTGCCCTCTTCCCATCCTGCCCCTCCTCCCCACCACCAGCAGACATTTTCCCACTCACACACAAATGCACTCTCATTCTCTCTCACACACTCATTCCCTTACACTACCCAACAACAAACTTTTCAAAGAAAATATAAACTCAGAAAATAAATGAAAATATAACAATAACTCATAATGTGAATATTTAGGAAATGGGAAAAAATCAGTGGGGAATAAAGTGGGGGATGCAGGGAATAAAAGAGAAGGTATGGGGAAAGGGTGTGTATGTATGTATATATCTATAAATCATTCTGTTTGATGTGACATTCAAATCTACTACTGGCTTTCCAAGTTTAGAATTTTGGAATCAAATGTTCTTCATCCTCCTTTGAGGAATGCAGAGACCAATTTTCTAGGAGGTAGTATTTCTTGCAGCTGCACAAAACTTGACAGATCCATATATAAATATATATATATATATATATATATATATACATACATACATACATACACACACACAAAGAAACACAAATTATTACTACTAATAATTTTATATCACATAATTATAGAGGCACTGATAATTCAAGTATGACCACTAGATGGAATCATTGTAATGGAAATGTGGTCTTACATAAGAATGGCTTTCTGAAGATGGAGAGCAGCATCTTTGAGCTCTGAAAGGTCTGAAAAGAGCATCTTTGTGGAGTGATAGCAATTCAGCAGCCTGGGCATAATTAACAATGCATGATAAATTAGGATATATATTGTTGGTGTTGTTTTAATGCATTTTTAATATATTATTGGCCATTAATACGTGAGTTTTACTTTACTTCTAGTATATGTGTATGTATATATATATATATATATATATATATATACACACACACACACACACACACACACACAAACACAACCAGGTGTGGTAGTAAGGAGGAGTTATTCAAATTTCCTGTCTGTCCTATTGTTCCAAGCATGGGTGAGTGAATTTGATGAATGGAGATACAGGGGCTACAGTGCACACACACACACACACACACACACACACAAAATATATACACACACACACAATATACATACAAACACACATACAATATACATATTCACAATACACGCAAAATACTACATGTACAACTCAGTCCGCATAACCCTATACACACAAAGCTATACAAAAAATGCTATGCGCAAAACACTAAATGCAATACACACAATGCTATACACACAACTCTATATGCAAAATGCTATGTGCAATACACACAACACTATACTATACTCCAAAATCTATATGTACAACGCACAACTATGTACACAATATGCCATTTTCCAAACACAAAATGCTGTACTCTATACTCCAAACGCTCATCTCCAATTGTTCTCTTTCATTCTGTGCAGCTATTGTCAGACCCAGAATCTCCATGGGAGTAGAATATCTAAAGAAAACAAAAAGACCTCACACTCAGATCTAAGCATATTCTGTTTGTTGGCTAATTAAGTAAATAATGTTGGAAAAAGACATACATATATATAATAAATAAAAATAATAACTATGTAAAACTCTAAAAGATAAAACATGGAGTATATATAAAACAAGGTCCTACTCAGAATCCAGACTGCTATCACGGTATGCACATACCATGATGCACCAGGATATCTACAAGGGAACAGGTAGTACACCCAATAGTGAATCCCTGAATGGCAAACTAAAGGAATATGGAAGATGGAAAAAAATTTACTCTAGAGAGGTAAAATGTAATGTTTTTGAGAGATGTTTCACCCCTTGGGGTGTGTGATTGTTTTCTTTTCTTTCTTTTTTTAAACCCTTTGAGTGCCAGAGGGGTACGCAAAGCATTGCTTTGCAAGGCGTTGAGTACCTCTCTTGCACTCAAATGGCTATGTTTTGAGTTTATTTTCATCCTTTTTGTTAAAGTTTTCTCTTACCATTGCCTACTTAAAGGGATAGTAATACTTCGTTTTATCTTTATCTTATTTTGTAGTCATTAAAAAAACATGAACGATATAAGTCTTATCTCTCAAACCTTTATGGT
This sequence comes from Rhinophrynus dorsalis, assembly GCA_037306005.1. Taxonomy (NCBI): domain Eukaryota; kingdom Metazoa; phylum Chordata; class Amphibia; order Anura; family Rhinophrynidae; genus Rhinophrynus; species Rhinophrynus dorsalis. The sequence continues at coordinate 132,025,071 of CM074724.1, forward strand.
TTGAGAGATATTCACAAGCAAAGTTTCCCCCTCCTTTTACCTAGTGTAAGCCATCTCTTCTCAGATGTGGATTCCAGTCCATAGACCAGACAGATAACAGAAGGGGAAATCTTCTTCCTATGAGAACAATAAAAGCCCTGCCCCCTTTGTCAAGCTTTTCAGGTTTTTCCTTTATCTTAATTGAAGATTGTCCCTCTCTGCAATCTACCTGGGCACCTCCCTTCTGCTCTAGCTGAGCAGTGTTACATCAGTAAAAGGGCAGGAGGGGGACACTTTGTCATTGAATTGCTCTTGAACTACAACTCTGACAGAATTGAAATAACACTCTCCAAAGTCCAGATACTATGATGATTAATTAGAGCTGCTTTTATTATGAAACATTACTATCCCTTTAAAGGGGAACAATCATATGTGAAAATGGTTTGTCCATGGGCTTAAATTAGCCCACCTACATTAGCCCTGGTATTTTTTTTTAATTTTACCTACCTACTATATAAGATATGGGGACTTGAAATGTGTGTTAAGATTATTTATTTTTATTTATTTATTAAGAACATTTTTTACCATGGAGAAAACATTGAGATTTCTCTCATTTTCAAATATGTCTTGCAGCTATGTGTAGATTAATTATAAGGAGATTTTAGAAGGTTGAGGAGATGATTACATTTTGTCACTTAAAAGTATAAAGATTAGGACATTACCTGAGGAAAAGGAAATATGATCTTTCAATAAAGGCCAGTAATAGAGGATTAGAAGCATGCTGTATTTTGGGTGTATTTTTGTTTTTGCTTTTTATTTTGCTTTTAACATTTGGGAGGGAATGGAATATGATGAGAATAAACATAGATGGATTACATACGAGAGAATAGGCAAGGGAGTCATTGGCATAACTATCATTGGAGGGCCCCGGTGTGCAAATATTTTTTTGACCCCCCCTAACACACAAATATTCTCCCAAGGTAATAAATAGAAGCTAATGGGGCCTGGGGAAGATAGGCCTCTAGGATGCCAGGCCCCTTCACAAATGCACCTACCGCACTCCCTGTAGTTACTCCTCTGAAGGGAGGTAGGAAATGGTAATTAAGATATTAAGGGATGAAGTGTGTGAGAAAGGGATTCTTATCAAAGGTAGAAAGAATGGTTAATCTTGGGGCAACTAGAGGAATAGAGGCTCATTCTGTGTTAGTTGTATGTATGTGAAGAAAAGAAAAAAGTTAGTTTGGATACTAATACACTTGTTGATTTGGTACTGACTTGTATTAGTTGCATTAAGAAAGAAGGTAATTGTGTAATTTTAAGCTTCATCAATAAAGTATATTTATATTAAATCAATATGAATTTACAGAATCACCCATGGTGCAGTTGATTTACTTCAGAATTGCAGATCTTTAGCTTGATATATAAGGCCCTAAACAGTTATGCATTTAATTCCGCTTTCATTTCTTTGCTTTGTCCCATTTATTACAAACAGAGCAAGCATAGTGCTAGAGCTCACTCACGCTGTATATCTTACAAGAGGATCAAAGACATACACCTTACACTTACATTGCTTCTAGTGCAGCATGGCCAGTTGATGCCCTCTCTATATTACTGTAGTCTAGTGCACTAGTGACATAAAATTTTCTCTAAATGACACTTTTCTCAAGGTGATACTTATCCTTAAACCTTTTAAGTGCCTGATATTATTACTAGGATAAAATATATTTATTATTATTTGTTCATTTACAGACAGGATAACTTGTCAGATAAGATTCAGAGAGGAAATTACAATGGGTTGTCAGAGAGGAAAAATGTAAGACAACCTATGAGGAGGGTAGGACACCTATCTTTTTTGTTGTAATCATTGACCAGTGTCAAATAACGCTAGCAAAAGCAAACAAAGTCCTGTCTTGTATAAAAAGGGGTATTGAAGCAAGAGTGGATAACATAATTTTCCTATTGTACAAATTGTTGGTGAGACCTCATCTCAAGTATGTAGTGCAGTTTTGGGCACCAATTCTGAAGAAGGATATTCTAGAACTAGAGAGGGTACATCAAAGAGCAACACAATTAATTAAGGGAATGGAGGAATTGATGTATGAGGAACAACTAGACAAACTTGGTTTGTTTACTATAGAGAAAAGACGGCTAAGAGAGATCTTATCACAATGTACAAGTATATGAGAAGTCCAAGGATCTCTCTGGTGAGCTATTCATTCCAAGGCCTGATCAGATAACCAGGGGCCACCTCTTGAGAGTAGTGGAAAGGAGGTTTCAACTTCTGCAGAGGAAAGTGTTTTTTACAGTAAGGTCTGCTATATTATGGAATTCCTTGTCCAAGGAGGTGGTTATGGCAGATACAATGGATACATTTAAGAGAAGATTAGATACATTTCTTTCAAAAGGGAACATACAGAGTTATACTGTGTTTTAGCAGGCAAAACAGGAAGGTCTGATAAAGACTAACTTATTTGGCAGCAGGAAAGCTATATAATCCTCGTGTCTCTGGGTTATGAGGCAAAGGTTGAACTTGATGGACTTTTGTCTTTTTTCAAGCTAATTTACTGTGTTACTATGTGTTACTTGTTTGCTTTGATAAATCAATTCAAGATTGTTCAGACTATGCAATGTTTATACTTTACTGTCTATGATTATTGAGTCTCCCATTGATAGTACATTTCAGATCCAGTAGATTAGTTGCTGTTGTGATATCTAAGAAATAATTGCCTTTTTTCTATTAATATTACATTGACAGGAAGGATATTTTCCACAAAAAAATCATCTACTTTTAAGTCTATGGATATACATAAGAAACGAGAATAGAAACAAGAACTCTTACCTTAATTCAATGAATAAAATAGAAAAGAAGCAGATGGCAGACCCATAGCACCACAGAAACATATATTTTGACAACACAAAAGAACCAACTGGCCCAATCAGTCTGCCCGTTTCCCTATCTAATAAAATACTCATTCTTATGTTTATACCAGATAATTCCCTAAAAGTATTTGTCCCAACCACCTCTACTGGGAGGCTGTTCCATGAGTCTATAATCCTTTCTATAAAGTAGTACTTATGTAGATTACTTCTGAATTTTCCACCCTCTAATATAAGATCATGACTCTTGTTCTACTAATCCTCCTTTTTTGAAAAATGTTCCCATCCTGAACTATATTAAATACCATATCATCCTCTTTCCCTCCTTCCTTCCAAGCTGTATATGTTCTTTGGGCCTATTCTGATAACCTGTGTTTTGAAGACCCTTCACCGTTATGATGGTTCTTCATTAAACTACCTAGTATTTATTAAAGTTCTTCTGGAGAAGTGGTCTCCAGAACGGTGCATGGTACTTCAGTGATCTATAGAGTGGCATTAGTACCTCTCTTCCAGCTGGTAATACCTATTCCTAAAAAACTAAGAATCCGGTTGGATCAGCAGATATTGCCTATGTTACAATGTAATGCGGCTGGTCAGAGAAGTTCTTTCATTTTTGTTCACCTCCATCAATGCTCTCTTTTGAAAAGGGTCAAAACCTGTGACTGATCTACATGAGTATTCAGACTGGACTAGGCTTCCTGTCATAGCATTAGCTATCAGTTAATCTGAATAACAAATTCCAAAGACTCATAAATGAAAATGAATATAGAGCCCCAAGACATATTTATTTTTTATAATTTCTGTATTATGTGCATTATCTGAGGGTACTAGTAACATGGGGGTATTATAATTGTACTGGTAATTTAAAGGGATAGTAATTTTTCATAATAAAAGCAGCTCTATTTAATCATCATAGTATTTGGACTTTGGAAAGTGTTATTTCAATTCTGTCAAAGTTGTAGTTCAGGAGTAATTCAATGACAAAGCATCCCCCTCCTGCCCCTTTTACTGATGTAACACTGTTCAGCCAGAACAGAAGGGAGGTGCCCAGGTGGATTGCAGAGAGGTACAATCTTCAATTAAGATAAGGGAAAAACCTGAAAAGCTTGTCAAGGGGGGCAGCGATTTCATTGTTCTCATAGGAATAAGATTGTCCCCTTCTGTTATCTGTCTGGTCTTACAACCACATTCCACATCTGAGAAGAGATGGCTTACACTAGGTAAAAGGGGAGGGAGGGGAACTTTGCTTGTGAATATCTCTCAAACCACAAAGGTTTGAGAGATAAGACTTATATCGTTCTTCATGTTTTTTTAATGCCTACAAAATAAAATAAAGACAAAACAAAGTATTACTATCCCTTTAAGTTGTTTTTCCTTTCCACTGTCTCTGACCATGTATGGTGTTCAATACAAATTACAGCACAAAGTCTGGGACTGTGCTGGTCTTTTATTTCGACATTTACTACATGAAAAGAAGATCAGGGGGAGATTCACTAAGCGGTGATAAAGAGGTGATAAAGTGGAGATAACTTCTCCAGTGATATCACTTCTCCAGTTCCTATGTTATTCTATGGAGTCTATTCACTAAGATCTCCAAAACTGAAGAAATCTTAATACATTGTCTCCACAGAATAACATAGGAACTGGAGAAGTGATATCTCTGGAGAAGTCATCTCCACTTTATACCTCTTTATCAACGCTTAGTGAACCTCCCCCTGATCTTCTTTTCACGTAGTAAATGTTGGGGCACCATGGAGCAAGTAAAAATATGTATTGATTTAAGCAAAACTTTTAACCTCTTGAATATTAGAGAGCTCTCCAATGCATTGCTTAGAAATTTACCATTTAAATCAGTGAGAACATTGCCAATTTTTATTTTTTTCTCCTATGGTACAGTTGATTCATTCCAGAATTACTCCTGTTCTTCTTAGTACATAAGAGTCACTGACTGACCATTTTTATGTTTATTAGAAATATGATGGATTTTAACCACTTAACGACTGCCTGATCCGGCAGGGCATTTTTTTTTTACGCATTCAATTCTGTGATTGTTGTGCGACGTGCAGCTGTGCGGCAACCTCGGAATTCCATGACGTGCCAGGCCATCACCTGTCCTTAACTGATGGACCACCGTGACAGTCCTGGTGTTATACTGAATGTAATATACAGTAGGCCGTGCTAAATACAATTTATAATAAATGTCGAATGCAGTCATGAAATGCTCTTGATTGTATTTAGTTTTCACGAAGAGCTGAAACACTGCACCTTCCTTCATTAACCAGAGGGGGCACAATGCATTTATTTGCAGTGTTGCATACCTCCTTTGGTCCTTGTGAGTCTAATTTCCTTAAAACAACATATGTTAATTGACTAGAGGATCATATTCAGGGACGGATTTACATTCCAGGCTCCCCTAGGCAAGGCACTCTGGGCCCCCTTAGCTCCACCCATGGCCACACCCCACACCTCACATGACCACGCCACCAGTCTCTTTGCACAGAATACACCTTTGGCCTACAACAAGCAAGGACATAAAAGCTTTAACCCCTTGGTTGCTACAGAGATCTCCAGCGTTGGAAATCTCACTAGCATCCAAGGGGTTAAATTATAGCCAGTGAAGGGGTGTATAATCTACTGTATGGATACAGAGATTGCTCTGACCCCACTCACAGTTCAGAATGTGAGTGTGGCCAGCACAGCTGAGACGCCTCTCAAAACTTGAAGCTCTAGGCAGGTGCATAGTCTGCCTATTGGGAAATCTGGCCCTGATCATATTGAATAAAGATGAAACTAACAAGTTAAAGTAAACTGGAGATATTTATTATTCATGGACTGAGACATTTACATTTAAAATGTAACAAAAAGTGATTATTTTGATTTGGTAGGATTGAGTAATATGCCTGTACATGATTTACAACTCACATATTGTTAGACGATTTTGGTTACAGGTTTTGTCGTTCCACTGCCCATCTGTATACATTTCAACACAGCTTTCTTTTCCTTTACCACTAGGTTCATTTTTATACCAGTTTGTATAGTCCACAGGATTACCATTTAAATACTGGAATAACCCAGGTACTACAGTCTCTGTGATTCCCAGGTAAGCATATCTGTTGTATTCCTTTACAATGTTTAATATGGCCTTGTTTTCTTCCTCATTCATTGGAGTGGCAATACTTCCTCCTATAGTATTACAGGTGGAATTGGAAGATTCAAAATCTGCTTGCTTCCCATTGGTAGCGAATATTTTTGCTCCTACTGCTTGCATTTTTCCTTCCAAACGGAGAACTAAAATATATGGTGAAAATGGTTTGCATTGAATATATATTGAGTATTTAAAGACAGCACTGAAGCATTACTATATTTTTATCTGCTTTTACTTTAAAGAGTAATTCAATGACAAAGTATCCCCCTCCCTCCCCTTTTACTGATGTAACACTGTTCAGCCAGAGCAGAAGGGAGGTGCCCAGGTAGATTGCAGAGAGGGACAATCTTCAATTAAGATAAGGGAAAAACCTGAAAAACTTGTCAAGGGGGGCAGGATTTTCATTGTTCTCATAAGAAGAAGATTGTCCCTTGCTGTTATCTGTCTGGTCTAGCAACCAGATTCCACATCTGAGGAGAGATGGCTTACACTAGGTAAAATGGGCAGGAGGAGGAAACTCTATCATTCAATTACTCTTGAACCACAACTCTGACAGTATTGAAATACTCTCTATGGCTCAAATATTATGAAGATTAATTGGAGCTGCTGTTTTTGTGAAACATTACTATCCCTTTAAAGTACTTACAGTATAATAATAGCTATTGCTAAGACATTTCCTGAGAGCTATTAATTAGCTACCTAAAATAGAACAATAAAAATTTTACTCTATATTTCATGCAAAAATCTTTAAAAGGGTCATTATCACCTAAATGAATAATATTCATATCCAATTAAAGCGGAACTGCCACCTTTAAGAAAGATTTTCCCAAATAATTCCTCATCTGGCGACTAGCTGCTCATTAGCGCTTGTTGCCAGAATTATTACCTCCTTAATGAGAATGATCCACTGCTCCAGGATTGACAGGCAGGACAGAGCGCAGACATCTTTCCATAGTAACATCTGCACGACTGCGCTGTCAGTCCCAGCTTGCTCTATGAGGCGTTGCTAGGAGCCATTCGGCTCCCAAAGGGACTGACAGTGCAGGCGCACAGACGTCATTATGGAAAGATGTCTGCACTCCATCCTGCCTGTCAGTCCCGGAGCAGGGTATAATTCGCATTAACCAGGTAATAATTCTGGCGACTAGCGCTACTGAGCATCTGGTCACCAGATAAATAATTATTTGGGGACATCTTTCGTAAAGGTGGTAGTTCCGCTTTAAATATCATGTATTTTTTTGTCATGGACATTCTAAGTTACATTGTTAAGGAATTTGTGTGGAAGCTAAAGGCAACAATTGATATCAAGCTTGTTAAAATAAAACTTTAGCCTTTGAGTGCCGGATGGGTCTATCTATCTATCTATCTATTTATCTATCTATCTATCTATCTATCTATCTATCTATCTATCTATCTATCTATCTATCTATCCATCTATCTATCTATCTACCTTTCTATCCGTATTTATCTGTTTTATCCTTATCTATCTATCTATCTATCTATCTATCTATCTATCTATCTATCTATCTATTGATCTGTCTCTATCTATCTATCTATCTATCTATCTATCTATCTATCTATCTATCTATCTATCTATGTCTTTCTATCTGTCTATCTATCTATCTATCTATCTATCTATCTATCTATCTATCTATCTATCTCTCCTCTGTAACAATAGACAATGTTTCCATATCCTGTTTACCTCCTTCCAGTTGGTCAATACGACGATTTAGCGCTAAAAATCGACTTTGCAGTGCTTGAGCCAATGAAGCAGGTATACCTTGGAAATATAATAAAAGCAATAATATTAAATAATTATTTGGCATATTAATTGAATGTATTCTTTTATATGTGCTGATACCTTTCTTATTTCTGACCAGGCTTTCCTAATGGGAAAACTACGACTGCCCATAAAGTATCTATAACTCAGCTGCTACAACTTCACTTACAGCTCCTGTAATATTATTATGAAAAGAAATTCAAGTTGTCCTTTCTCTACTGTGCATGACTGCGTTGTTACAAACTTTGTAGCGAATTATTATATAGGATATACTCCACTTTATGGCACCAGCCAAGGGCAGTGAAGCAGTCTGTGGGTGTTTCAGGCATAGTCCTTTCCTTTATGCCTTAACACCATGCATTGAGCAAGGTACAACTTTACAGCATTTCACAGTATTTGCTAAGGGGCAGGCATTAGAGCTGTAATGTTGACATTAAAGTCTAAATGACAGTGGAGTGTGTCCATCAGTATCTAGAGCCACTCAGTGAGCCAAGAAATGTATCATATTACTCTACCAGTGAAGTATCATACACTCTAGTACATACCCTGCAGTCAGCCACTGGATTTGGTGGCTAATAATTGTGGAGCTGTACTATTGGATTCATACATTCATCCCCAAACTTTCTTGTTGACTTTATATGAATTTTCCAATATAAAAATCACAGTTATGGTTCTTCTAGTGCAGGGGGGGCAACCTTTGTTTCTCCAGCTGTTGGAGATTGCAAACACTCATCATCCCCAACCAGCCATCAGTATAGATTTGTAGTCCTCAATACCCAGAGAGTTCTGGCTTAGCAGATATCTATATTTCTTCATTAGTTTGTTCTATTTTGTTCAATTAAGTGCCAATACTAAGAACACAGATGGTACCGCTTTATAGCAACTGTGATTAAGCAACTATCATTATAAATTGCTAGATTAAATAACCTATTACACTCCAATTTCACCTTTAATGCCATTTTTACCTGGCAGCCCATTCAGTCCAGGTATCCCAGGAGCTCCTGCACACTTATCAGATAGCTGAGCAAGACAAGTGCCCAGACACACAGCTACCAATAGCACAACAGACTGCTGCAGAGACTTCATCCTGGAAAACCTTTAAAGAGACACATTTTACAATCAGATAGTATCATTATAAAATTATATAAAATATTCTAAAATTAATATGGCCTAAATTACTTTTTGTTTACATATAAATGCACTCAGCCAATTGTTTTTAAATACAATTATAAGTTTGTTAAATGCTGCATAGTACGAGAGAGAGAAAATGTTGCTGCCATTTAACTGTCCCATTACAAGAAAACTGAGAGAAAGGAAGCCTGTTATGTAAACAGGGATGGGCACCCTGTTGCTTTCCAGCTATTGTTTGGACTATGTCTTACAGCATCATAAGCTGACTAATGCTAGGTGAGTAAGATTAAAGTTGTAGTTGAAAAGGAAGACAGCTTCAGGTTACTTATCCCTGGTCTAATAGAAAAGTGATGTAATGAAGAAATGGTCCACGTCAGAAAGAATAAGAAAAAATAAAGTATATTCACCAAGTTGCTATTTTAAGATTCTGTGCCTTCTAGATTGTAATCAAGTTTAGTTTTGTTGTGTCCTTAGAACAGTATCTAATAGGGAGTATCACAAGAATGGGGTTCATTGGAGAAGTCAATGGAGGGATTTGGTGCAAACATTTGTGCCCCCCAAAACCACAAATATTCTCCCTGGGGCATACCTAAAAACTATTTGACCCAGGTGCCAATGGGCCCCTAGGATGCTGGACCCTGTCACACTGTACCCACTGCTCCCCTGTATTTACACACCTGGCAGCTTTGTTGCAAGATGTTGCCACAACACAAAATTGCCAATAAAAATTATTGTAGCTACAACAGTCACCCGTGTGAATTATGTCATAACAACATCTATTCTGTAAAACATGCTGTTGCAACATAGTTGCTGGAACAAAATCACCAATGTGAAAAAGGCCTTGGATAAGGCTATTAAACTGCACTCTAATGGGGTAAGATGGTAGTCATTTTTGGGATATCCCTGATTTTGCAAAGGTATTGCAATCAGAAAGGACTGAGCTAACAATTGCAAGACTTGTGCAAAATTTTAATCCCTTTAGGAATTGGTTTGATAGACCTGTTCTAAGGCTTAGTATACATGGGCAATGCTTTTTGCAAGAAGTCACAAATAATATATATTATTGCTGTGATAAGATAATTCACATGGGTGACTTTTACAGGCTATCTCTTTCATTGGTAACCTTGTGTTGCTGTAACATCTTGCAAGAGGCACCCATGTGAACCAAACCCACACCTAAATGTAATTTCAAGGTCATTCAAGGTCATGCTGAGAGAATTTTTCAGTAGTTTGCCAATCCCTCTTCCCTCTTTTTCAATACCACAATAAAGAGAAACTGATTGTGTTGTGCATGTATCTATGTCAAGTGTGGGCACCCTACACCCCTCCAGTAGAAGATAATGGAAATTGTAGTCCAATAACAGCTGGAGGAAGCTGGTAGTCGACACTTGTTTTGTATAGGTAGCTGAAATAGCTTTGAATGAGGAATTACACAAAACAAGTTTTAGATATTGTTATTGCATTCTTATTTATTTATTTAGAAACCCTTTTTTTTTTCAAACCCTTTGAGTGCCAGAGAGGTATAAACGCATTGCAACGTTGATACCTCTCTGGCCCTCCAAGGCTGAGGCTGATGTACTAATAATTACTGGAGTAATTATGAGGCACACTAATTGCACCATAGGAGACAAATATAATTTTCATTGATTAAATGGAGACTTCTCTAGCATGCAAGGGTTTAAATGTCCCATTTTAAAGAATTACATTTTCAGGAATTTATGCCCCAGAATTACTCCAATTTTCCAGTCCAAACTCCCTGAATTTGTCACAGTAGCCGATAGTTCTACCTAAAACCAGTGTAGACATATATGAAGAAGCATATAGAAAGTCTGAATGGTGCAGACTTCTGTAATACATACCGTTCCTGTGTTAGTGAGGAATACACAAGTGTCATACTGTTCATCTTTTATAGTGTTTTAGGATCCATGATTATGCACAAGTGGAAATGTGACATTTCTTTTGACATTTTTTCCCAATAGTTACACATTTCTGTAAGTGCTTTCAAAAGGAATAACAAACAAATAATTTAATTCATTAATGGATTTACACAAGGAAACAGCAATGGGATTGAGATTGTTTGATGGTACCAAAGTGTAGGTTTCAAAATAAAAACCTTTCAACATCTTTAAAGGGGTCTTTGGAATGCAATCCACCGACATTTTGCTGAGTGTTGCAATGTAATTCTTAGGAAAGATGTTTGCAAGGTTTCAAAAGTTCTGTGCATTGTAATTGTTGTATCTATGGAATGAAGAGCATTTAAACCATCCAGGGTGTAAGAGGCTTTACCAAATCTTTACTTTTGTAGTAGGAAAACTTTTATACAATTAATTTACATCTTAACAAAAGTTTGATATTTTAATTCGTCCAAAACCAGCTACAGCAGCTTGGGGTATACACTATAGCATGCAAACATTTTACTGTGCACATAATATGCAATCAGTAAGCTTTAATTGCAAGCTTGATTTACACAAGGGAGAGAACTAATGAAAAAAATTCAAGAGGTCAAAAGTCACATTGATATCAAAGGGAATTTTCATCTGCTCCCTAAGGTACAATCAGTTTGCTTCAGAACTGTACCCCTTTTCTTAGCCTCAGTGAGTGTCCCATGGTTCACATGAAGGCCTCTCACTAAGGTGTTAGTACAGGGAACCAATTCATTCTGACAGCACACCCTTCAACTTCTCATTGTGATTTAGTGGATCACAATGAGGAGGTTTTGGCTGTCAGTGACAATATGCTTTAGTCTTCTGGACACAGGTGGGGAACAATGTCATTGATCATAATACTCCCCATCTCTTTAAATGTTCAAATCATGTACTTATAAATTATTATTCATTGTGGCCCAGTTTATGGTTATGTACATGTATTTGTCTGTGGACCTTATTTAAAAGATAAAGGGGAACCGTTGACTTAAGTACTACAACATGTATGGTGCATCTGTGTATAGTGGCTAGGGAGAGCAGCTGCACCTCACTGGCAGGTCCCAGACATGGCCAAAACATATGCATGGGGTTAGCTAGTATTCCAGTACAGAGGTGACTTGCCTGTTCTTTTGGAACTGCAACTCCCTTTTTGGTGGGATTAATCTTATTATGTAAATGGAAATGTATCATCTGCAATAACACTAGAGAGTGAGAATGTGATGCTTCTGATTGGTTACTAGTTATAGAACAAGCAATATCTTTTTTGTTTGTTTTAAGGGAGTCTCTCAAACATTTATTCTGTTTTTAAAACCCATGGTGTGTCTCCCTAAGGGTGAAGGGTAAACCAGATGTGGACCTCTTGCCAACTGCAAGTAATTGACAAGGCCCATGACAGGCTTAATTCGAGGTGACCACACTGTTCTACCTAATAGTAGAAGTGCTAGGGCGCTCGACCCCTACACTGTAAAAACAATATATCTAAATACAACAACAGAAGGAAACATACATATGTATCAAGAAATGACCAAGTAAAAAAAGATAACATTTGTAAAAATAAAACAAAATAAAAAATTAATAAAAAAATTCCAAAATGTATCCATCCCTGTTGTGAGTGCTGAGAATAATATTATTATTGAACAGTTCAAACAAGAGATATCTCCAAACAGTTGTTTGATTTTGATATATATAGACCAGTCCTTTCTTCAATTCCAGTTGTTTTCCAGTTTTTTTCTCTCCCAAGTCTTGGTGATAAACGTCAGATCTCTCTCAATAGGGGATTTCTTCCAAATAACTCTGCCTGGGGATGCCGCCCTCAATAATGTTGGTGGACAATGTAAATACACTAAAAAAAGACACATAACAAAGGGCACAAACCCTCTAAGAGAGTATCTGATAGCAATATATATATATATATATATATATATATATATATATATATATATATATATAGTATAATGCCCCCTCCCAATCACTGCTCACCAGACCGATGGTTATTTTGGGCTCTCATAAAATGACTGGTCTCCTTCCTCCAAACGCCAGGAGTTGCCTGTACTAATTTAGCTTTGCTCAGCCACACAAAGTATAAGAACCAGGAAGCTAACACTTTTATATCACTCTTGTGAGTTTTTTGTTACACTGAATCCCATCTACTTTACTGGCTAACATGGCACCATCCTTTTTTTCTGGACTTCCTTACTAAAGAATCCTCAGGTGGTTAGATGTTTCTCTGGCTTATACAACACCCTGCAGAAATGTAGGCATTTGCTTTCCTCCACTTTGATGTGGTGGACTATGATCAAGCATCACATTAACATTTTCTTCTGTAATGGGCTTGCCATAGAGAAAAGGAAGGTATACGATAAATTACTAAATAAATTACAACTGTTTTAGACTGTATCATAATGATGTAGATGTGGGAAGATTGATTTTAATGTCAAAGTTGATATTAAGCAGACGGTTGAATGGATTGGTAATAAAATAATCTTTGCTTCAAGGGTTTAGCATGTGAAGGAGGGTGAAGCGTAATCCCTATTTATTTCTCGATCTCCTATGTCTGCTCTAACTGAAGGTTGAATGAAGTATACCTATGTCAGTGATATCCAGTTCTGACTTTGACTCTGACTGTGTCAAAAACTTCTTAAAATAATCCCAAAGTACACCTGTGGAATGGAAACATTGCCAAAATGTTGGCAGTTGACAGGCTGTCTTATTCTTTTGTAGAAAACAGAGGTTTTAAAGAAACATTATTTTTCAAGGATGGCTGTCCCAGAATTGTACAAGTAGGTAGTTAGTGTAGTGGGAATAGGGCTGGAAACCTCATACAGCAAGAAAATTCACCTGACAACAGATATAGTAACATTGTAATATAGTAAATTAGGTTGAAAAAAGACAAAAGTCCATCAAGTTCAACTTTTCCTCATTCCCCAGTGGCATGAGAACTGTATAGCTTTCCTGTTACCAAATACGTTGGCCATTTATCAGACCTTCGTGATTTGCCTACTAATATACAGTATAACTCTGTATGTTCCCTTTTGAAAGAAATGTATCTAATATTCTCTTAAATGTATCCATTGTATCTGCCATAACCACATCCTTGGGCAAGGAACTCCATAATTTAACAGACCTTAGTGTAAAAAACCCCTTCCTCTGCTATAGTCTAAAACTCATTTCCTCTAATCTCAAGGGGTGTCTCCTGGTCATTTGATCAGGCCTTGGAATGAATAGCTCACCACAGAGATCCTTGTATTGACCTCTCATATACTTGTACAATGTGATAAGATCTCCTCTTAGTCGTCTTTTCTGTAGAGTAAATAAACCAAGTTTGTCTAGTCATTCCTCATACGTCAAGTCCTCCATTCCCTTGATTAATTTTGTTGCTCTACATTGTACCCTATCCAGTTCTAGTATATCCTTTTTCGGAGCTGATGCCCAAAACTGTACTACATATTTGAGGTGAGGTCTTACCAATGATTTGTACAGTGGCAATAATGATGTTATCCACTCTTGCTTCAATACTCTTTTTTATGCAAGAAAGCATTTTGTTTGTTTTTGCTACTGCTATTGACACTGGTCACTGTTTCCAAGTTTGTAGTTTACAAGAATACCCAGGTGTTTCTCTAGCAACGAGCCCCCTAAAATGATTCCATTAAAGGGATAGTAATAATTAAAATGTAAAAAAATATATGCTGTAGGGTTTATCCCCATGGTAAAACAAGGGTACTCCCACTGCTGAGAGATATTTTATTAAAACATTAATAAATTAATTTTATTATAAAAATTAAGCTCAAACTTGAATTTTTTAGGTGCAATATCCATCCTACGGAGATTTATGGTCTACGGACCAGAGCTGTCCATAGGATGGTGTAGCAACAGCGCCACTGTAAATTTTCAGGCCACTGTGATATTGCACCTAAAAAAATTCAAGTTTGAGCTGTTATAATATTTTAATAAAATATCTCTCAGCAGTGGGAGTACCCTTGTTTTACTCAGGGGGATAAACCCTACAACATATATTTTTTACATTTTAAGTTTTACTATCCCTTTAAGTTAATAAATAGCCTTGGGATATTTTTCTTCCCAAATGCATGACTTTCCCACATTAAACTTCGTATTACATTTGTTTGCCCAATCTGCCATTTTATTTAAATCCCTCTGTAGAGAGCAAATATCCTGTTCTGAATTAATTACCCTGCATATTTAGTGTCATATGCAAATACTGATATTTTGCTTTCTATATCTATTTCCAGGTCATTTATAAACATGTTTAAAAGCAATAGACCTAATACTGAATGCTGAAGTACTCCACTCTCAACTTTAACTGTATTGGAGAATTGTCCATTTACAACCACACACTGTTCCCTATCCTTCAACCAGTTTTCTGTCCAATTGCAAAGGTTATACCCTAGCCCCAGTTTCCTTATTTTAAACCCCAGCCTTCTGTGTGGCACTGTATCAAATGCCATTGCACAATCTTGATGTACTACATCAACTGCCTTACTATTATCTCGGTTGCTACATGCTTCTTCACAGAAACTGAAAAGATTAGTTTGGCACAATCTATTCCTCCTAAAACCAGGTTGATTCCTGCTAATGGTCTTATTTTTTGTGCAGTAATCCTGAATATAGTTCCTTATTATCCCTTCTAGCAGTTTTCTCACTACAGAGGTCAAACTCACAGGTCTATAATTCCCAGGTTCTGTTTTAGTTCCCTTCTTAAATAGAGGCACTACATTGGCTCTTCACCAATCTTGAGGCACTGAGCCTGTGGTGAGAGAATCTTTAAAAATAGTGGCCTTGCTAACACTGTACTGAGTTCCTGAATAACCCTTGGATGTATACCATCCAGACCTGGTGATTTGTCAGTCTTAATTTTGCTCAGTCTTCCCATGACCTTTTCTTGTGTTAACCCAATATCTGATAATTGTATTGTTTTATTTGTTACTTGATGATGTGGACAAATGTGCAGAGTACAGACTGTATGACTGTCATTGATCACTGGGTTTCCCTCCTACCACCAGTGAGCAACAATAACTTTAAGTATCATGTGAGAACCAGTAATCTTCCCTCTGGCAGTATTATTAAAAAAATGCCAAAACTGCACTCATGCTGTCCTTGACACCAGTTTCTCCACCACCACTTTCACTGTCATCACCACCACAAGTCTCTGCTGCTCTACGGGAATGGGACTGGTTGGTGATGATGACAAATGTGACAGAGGGTCCCCTGTGTCACGGGGTGTGTACTGACAAGTACAAATACAGTAAAATCAATATTTTTATTAAAATAAGAACAGAATAAATATGAATAGCACTTCCCCAACCTTCACAGCACCAGATGTGAAGACAGTGCCTAAGCACTTCCGCAACCCTCACAGGACCAGGTGTGGAGACAGCACAGGATCCCCGACTGTAAGGAGGCAAAGACCACTCGGACTGAATATATATATACTAGTAGCGAGGATGGTAGTAGCTACTAGTACAGGAGCAGCTGTGAAGCCCCTGTGAACAGAGGGAAAATCCCCTAGTACGCTAGAGTGGTTTAGCTCAGAGACGGATCTCCCTAGAACTAGGGTAAAACAACAGGCAGCGGTGACTGAGAATCCCTAGAACGCTAGGGTATTGGAACAGGCAGTGGTGACTGAGAATCCCTAGAATGCTTGGGTAATGGAACAGGCAGTGGTGACTGAGAATCCCTAGAACACTAGGGTAATGAAACAGGCAGTGATGACTGAGAATCTCTAGAACCCTGGGGTAACCCAACAAGCAACAGTGGCTGAGAATCCCTAGAACGCTCGGGTACCCAATGGCACAGAACAGAACGACAGACAGTAGGAATGCCAGAGGCACGGACTGACGCAGACTGAGCACCGATTGACCGGAGGAAACAACAGAGCAGGGAGAGTGCAAGTGGAGACAGCTGGCCACAGGTATAGAATGATGGATAGTCAGCCGGTGCAGGGGTCAGCACAGAGCGGGTAGTCAGCCAAGGCCAGGAGTCAGACCAGAGCGGGTAGTCAGCCAAAGCCAGGAGTCAGACCGGAGCGGGTAGTCAGCCAAAGACAGGAGTCAGACCGGAGCGGGTAGTCAGATGGAGCCAAAGATCACACAGGAAAGGAAAGCAGTAGTCAGGGATCAAACAGAGCCAAAGTCAAAACATAGCCATAAGTCATACACAGAAATGGAGCATCGGAATCATAAGAGCTATAGCACACAGATACACCACGAAAGGGCAAAGGAGTAAAGGCAGGCTGAGGCCTATAAAGCCTAGCATGTAGGTGGAGACTCACTCTGGCAATTAACAGCGGCCAATAAGAATAGCGAATGTGCCTCAGAGCGACAACCAGGAAGTAATGCAATGTCACCTGCAAGCACAGTGTCACTGGAGGCAATCACAGGCACCGTGATACCCTGCTGTCAAACTTACCATCTCCTCCTCAGAAGAATGCACAGCCAGCAGTAGCAGCCATCACAGTCAGCTGACAAAGATATGTGTGCCAGAATTGTACAAGCTGGTGGTTAGTGTAGTGGGGAAAAGGCTGAAAACCTGATATGGCAAGAAAATTCAGCTGATTACAAATATTTAATCAAGTAGCCAGAGTACTGCTCACTGAACATCATCCTCTGCCCCAGACAGTGAAAGGGAATGTGGATGACAATGAGAAAGAAGCCAGTCTTCTTCACCTGTTCCCTATCCCCTGAAGTCATGGGTGTGGGACTATTTTTCTCTTGGGACAGGCACAGTGCAGTCATCAGCAATGGCACTGTGCATAATTTGTGACAAGTCAGTGAGAAAAGGAAAGGAGGGAACACTTTGGCACAATCGCCCTGATAACACACATGAAACACAGACAACATGACATTTATGTCAAACATGTAACAGCCAAACGCCAACTGCAGAAATCAAGCACCACTGTTGCTGTACCCCATGGCTCTCCAGAAAGGCAACAAGAGGAGAGGCAGAGATCAAGCAGGAGGAAGAATAGAAAAACCCAGGCAGAGACTGGAAGTTCCATGACAAACGAAACAATTAGATCGCCATCACCTTCTTCCTCTAGGATAACTACATCTTCTGTCAATCCACCTCATTCATCTTTACCTCCCCCGCCAAATGATATCCACTCTGCAGATGTTAGGATGTGGCAGTTCATGTCCACTCATTGCACACTGTGTGGTGCACTGACCACATATGTGGCCCGCTTGTGGCCCGCAAGCAGGGCCACAAGCGGCATCTGAGGAGACTCCATCCCACAGAATATGCTAAGATGGTGGCAGGGAGGGTTAATGATTACTATTAAACTGTTAGCAAGCTGTCATGTGTCCTTAGCGGGGTGTGAACAAGAGGTATAGTGACAGCGGCAATACTTGGTTTCTAGTGTCATGGTGTTTGGATACAGTTGTGCCCCCAGGTGTTATGTACCACATACACTGTGCACATTGCAGTTGCTGATGAGAGACACAGTTTCTGCTCTCAAGGGAAAAAAATCTCTTCAAATAACAACACACCCGTGATTTTGGAGGAGGGGAAGGTAGAGAAAATTGATGTAATTCCCTGTGGGTGGGAAATCTGACATTGTGCTTTTTTTCTAGAGAATTCCTGTGAGAACAAAACAATACTTTTTGACCATAACTAATATGTGTACGTTGTCTGCTTTTGAAAATAATATACTTTTGTTACAAGTTAATAATTTCCCTAAGCAAGTCTTTATGGAGGTATGGTTTAAAGTGTCTCATAAATATTTTAAATTCACAGAAGGATTTGGCTTGGACTGCTGTTCATGCCTGTGTGCCAATGTAAGAGTTTCATCATTGGTGTAATATACTAAGAACTGTGGTATGTTCTATGAGTGATTATGCTGCTACTGAAAGTAATTTACATTTGCTCCTAATACTACTTCAAAGTGGAGTAGGGGGGGAAATATATGATGTAATAAAAGAAATTTACTCACAGACCAAATGCAGTGTGAAAGCAAGCTACTTTACTCAAACAGATGCTATCTGAGACCCATTCTCTTTAACCTATACATGAATGACCTGGCTATCATCCTAGAGAAATCATCACACCCATGTTTACTGATAGGAGATATAAACAAAAGTTTCCTATATGCTGATGACTTGGTTCTTCTATCACCCACACAAGAAGGCTTACAGAAAAGCTTGGACATCCTGCAAAGACCGCAATTTAGAGTCCCCAACAGCATGACCAGCTGTGGGATGTTGCACTACTGTTTAAGGTCACATAAAACATCTTTCTAGGGACACTTTTCTCAGAGTAATACCCCACACCCTTTAATTTTTTTGTAAGTGCCTGATACTCTTACCAGGATCAGTTCTATTTTGTATGACTTATTTCTGGACAATCAAGTCAGGGTATTGTGTTAAAGGGATAGTAATGTTTCATAATAAAAGCAGCTCTAATTAATCATCATAGTATTTGGACTTTGGAGAGTGTTATTTCAATTCCGTCAGAGTTTTAGTTCAAGAGTAATTCAATGACAAAGTATCCCCCTCCCACCCCTTTTACTGATGTAACACTGCTCAGCCAGAGCAGAAGGGAGGTACCCAGGTAGACTGCAGAGAGGGACAATCTTCAATTAAGATATGGGAAAAACCTGAAAAACTTGTCAAGGGGGCAGGGCTTTCATTGTTCTCAAAGGAAAAAAAGTTGTCTTATTTTGGGTTTAGACAGATCACTGGGGTGAAGGGTCACTTTCAGGACCTTGTTTGTCTTTGTGACTGAGCTACCTGAGTATTCATTCTAGCCTCAGTATCATAGCAATAGTTAGACTTTAATCTGGATAAATACACATATCTCCCAACATTTCAAATTGCCAAAGAAGGACAGTTGTGTTTTAGGGGGTGTTGCTGGGGGCGTGACTGGTAGGTGGGGCATTACGCAATGACTCTATTGACACCTGCTTGTGTATCCTAATAAATGACTTATAACAAGACCAAGGTATTTTATTTACACAGACTAATTTATAAACATGTACACTGACGTTTAAACAAGCAATAATGTGAGTTTTATTGCTGTAGAGCAATATGATACACTTATATACACAACACACAATCTGATCTCCTAAAAAGGAGGGTTGGAAAAAGGGACAGAGGGATTTGGGTCTAAAAGAGGGACTGTCCCTCCTAAAGAGGGACACTTGAGAGGTATGAATACATCTACCAAAAACTCATAACTGAATTCATATAGAGCCCTAAGATATTTTTTTGTTTATAATTTCTGCTATGTTCTTTTGAATAAAGCTTGGGAGTTTGCAAGAAACCGATGCGTGTGTCTCAAACAGGTTGTGCGATGGAAGTGTAACCATTTTTATTGATAAATACTATATTATATGTGATATCTGAAAGTACTAGTAAAATGGGGACATCATAATTGCACTAGTTATTTAAGTTGATTTTGCTTCTCTCTCAATGTGTTGAAGACCCCTCTAGCATTCAAGTAGTTTACAATCCCATTTAAATCAGTGAGAACATTGGCTAATTTTTTGGTCCACCATAGTATAGTTGATTTGCTCCAGAATTACTTCAGTTTCTTATTAGTACATCAGCCTCACTCATTTTATGTACATTAGAAATGCAGTGGATATTAAATTGAATGTAATAAAGGCCAAGCTAAATACAATCCTATATAATAATTCACTAAAACGCGTGTAATGACGGAGTCATGCACAGTAGAGAATGCTGCACGTGCTGCAGTCATGCGCAGAACAGACTGCCAACGCCCCGGGTTTGTATCAGCCGTGGTGCAGGCAGTCTCTACTGCGCATGACTGCCCTGCAACCCGTGTAACAGGCTCTTCAACTAGTTTAGAATAAATGAAGAACACAGTCATGAAATGCTCTTGATTTTATTTTGGTATCACAAAAGAGCTGCAACATTGCATCTTTATACATTAACCCCTTGAGGACCAAAGGGGACCACAATGCATTGCTTCCTTTGGTCCTTATGGTTAATTTACTTAAAACAACATACATTAATTAACTAGAGGATCATATTAAATAAAGACATAACTAACTAGTCAATATTGAGATATTTATATTCCTGGAATTACTTATTTACATTTAAAATGTAACAAAATGTAACAAAAAGTGATTCATTTGGTAACATAAGTAATATGCCTGTACATGGTTTACAACTCACAAACAGTGAGACGATTTTGGTTACAGGGTTTGTCGTTCCACTGACCATCTGTGTAAATTTCAACACAGTTTTCTTTTCCTTGACCACTGGGTTCATTTTTATACCAGTTTGTGTAGTACACAGGATTACCATTAAAGTACTGGAATATCCCGGGTACTACCCCCTCTTTGATTCCCAGGTAAGCGTAACTGTTGTATTCCTTTACAATATTTAATACGGCCTTGTTTTCTTCCTCATTCATTGGAGCAGCAATACTTCCTCCTACATCTTTACAGGTGGAATTGGAAGATTCAAAATCTGCTTGCTTCCCATTGGTGGCAAATATCTTTCCTCCTACTGCTTGCATTTTTCCTTCCAAACGGAGAACTAAAATATACAGAGAAATGAGTTTGCACTGAAAATATAGTGGGCATTTGTACACAGTTTTAAAAACCACATATAGACAGAAGTTAAGTATTAGTATTTCTTTTTTATCTTCTGTCACCATGCAGTACTTACAGAATCCTAAAACATTATTAGTAACTGGACTGGTGCTCTTAATTATCAATCTAAAATCAAATAATGTTGACTATATAGCTATATATTCCATGCAGTAAAATGAGTAAAAGGGTCATTATCACCTAAAATGGATTTGATTCATATACATTTAGATATTCTGTATTTGTAGGAAGCATTTAAAAAAAATTGTCATAGATGTCATTATGTGACACATTAATGTGTATGGAGGCTAGAGGCTACATTTGTTATCTTGTTTGTTAAATCTGAGATAACCATTTTAAGATAAGAGTCCTACCCTTTTTACTTCACAAGACTCTAATCTCCTGTTCATTTGTTTTTGCCTCAGTTATGACTTTTATTGCCGTATCATTTTCTAGGAGCTACATAAACAGATGTTCATGCACTCCCTACATTTCCATAGGATAAACATCATTATTATATAGTTTACTGATTGTGCATCTTGCAAGTAATTTTCACAAATGCTGTCTAGGAGAACACAAGACCAATATAAATGTGAACACCTTTAATTTTATGTGATAATAAGGCTGATGTACTATAAAGAACTGGACTAATTCTGGAGTAAAGCAACTGCCCCATATGGAACACAGAAATTCCAGATTCTCCCTCTGATATAAATTTGGAGTGTAAAGGAATAGTTACACTTAAGATGCAAAAATATATATATAGTGCAGGATTTAGCCTCACTGATAAGAGATGTTTTATTCAAATGTTATCTCAGCTCATACTTTAATCTTTTTTAGGTGCAGTATCTCAATGGCCTGAAATTGTACAGTGGTGCTGTTGCTACACCATCCTATGAACAGCTCTGGTCAGTTGACCATAAACCTCCATAGGATGGTGTAGCAACAGTGCCACTGTAAAATTTCAGGTAATTGAGCTACTGCGCCTAAAAATTACATTTGAATAAAACATATCTTAACAGTGTGAATGGCCACATTTTACTCAGGAGGATAAACTCTACAATACATAACTTTTTACACTGTAAGTATTACTATTCCTTTAACACCTTGCCTGCTAGAGAGGTCTTGCAAAGCATTGTCACCCCCCTCTAGCATTCAGGGAGTTTAAGTTACCATATAAATCAATGGTAGTTATTTTATTTGTTTCCTACAATGCCTCAGAATTACTCCAGTTCTTTATAATACATTAACTATAAAGTCTTTAAAACGGTACAAATAATTTACCTGTGCACTGAAATCCATATGTTTAGAGGCCTTATTCATCAGTCTAAGGAGGTACAATTCTATCTATCTATCTATCTATCTATCTATCTATCTATCTATCTATCTATCTATCTATCTATCTATCTTTCTATCATTTTATCTATCTATCTATCTATCTATCTATCTATCTATCTATCTATCTATCTCAATCTGTATTTTATAACAGTAGACAATGTTTATCATATCCTTGATATTAGAACACTTTTTACCTCCTTCCAGTCTGTCAATACGACGATTTAGGTCTAATAAGCGACTCTGCAGTGCTTGAGCCACTGAAACAGGTATACCTTGGAAATATAATAAACACATTGTTATTGAACAACTATTTGGCACATTAAGGGATAGTAATGTTTCATAATAAAAGCAGCTCTAATTAATCATCATAGTATTTGGACTTTGAAGAGTGTTATTTCAATTCTGTCAGAGTTGTAGTTCAAGAGTGATTCAATGACAAAGTATCTCCCTCCTGCCCCATTTACTGATGTAACACTGCTCAGCCAGAGCAGAAGGAAGGTACCCAGGTAGATTGCAGAGAGGGACAATTTTCAATTAAGATAAGGGAAAAACCTGAAAAACTTGTCAAGGGGGGCAGGTCTTTCATTGTTCTCATAGGAAGAAGATTGTCCCCTGCTGTTATCTGTCTGGTCTATGGACTGCATTCCACATCTGAGAAGAGATGGCTTACACTAGGTAAAAGGGGCAGGAGGGGAAACTTTGCTTGTGAATATCTCTCAAACCATAAAGGTTTGAGAGCTAAGACTTATATCGTTCTTCATGTTTTTTTAATGCCTACAAAATAAAATAAAGACAAAATGACGTATTGCTATCCCTTTAATGTAATATTTTCCTTTTATATATGTTGATGCCTTTTTTATTCCTGACTTGGCTGAACTAATGGGAAAAGTATAACTTTCCAAGAATTTTTCACATCTCAGCTGCCACAGTTTCAAATACAGCTCCTGTATCATTATTATTATGATATGATATGAAATTCCATTTTTCATGACATACTCTATAGATAACAAACTGGAAACTGAAGTGGTGTGTGGGTGCATGGAAGGCAAAGCTTTTCCCCAGGTACAAGATCCTTAACCATATTAGTTTATACTTGTTTTTTCTGCACATATAATGCTTCTACTGTAGCATGTTACTGTTGTTAATACTAATCTATACATTTTATAGTCATCATAGCTTATATTTCAACATAATAAAGATTTATAAACTGTAGTCAATTGAGTGTTCATAGTCACTAAAGAGTAAAACTCAGCTGTCTGCAATAATTATCATTCACTTTGAATAGTGTTTATCTTTGATTTTAATAATTTCTTCCTAAAAAATATCTCTAATTTTTACTTTTGCCCAACAATTGCTAAAGTTAATTTTAATAAGTCATCTGCATGGATGGAGTGAGTAAATCCTGTGCAAACTTAGGAACTAGGATTTGTTTTCTAGCTCTACACCTAAAAAATTCAAAATTTTAACCATTTGAGTGCCAGAGTGGTACAGAATGCATTGCAAAGCAATGCATTCCGTATCACTCTGGCACTCAAAGGGTTAAAGTTATTTACACTAAACAGGGGACATTCTATGACTGTGTCTGGGTGTTTCCTCCAGAAAGCACCACAGCGATCATATGCTCTAGTACATCCCCTGCAGTGCAGCCATTGACATTGGTGTTTAATTCCAGTGGAGCTGTACTGGCAGATTTCTTTCATACAAACTCAATAAAATATAAATATGTTTTTTTTTTAGTGAAACCAGACTACACTATCTTTTTGAATTTATATGAAGTTTCCAAAGAAAAAATGACATTTATAGTTCCCCTAGCACTCTTTGTTTCTGCAGCCATAGGGGACTACAACTCCCATTATACCCAACCAGTGATCAACTGGGAGCTGTAGTCCCCAGTAACTAGAGAGCCAAACGTTATCTATTCCTACTTTAGTAAGTATCTGTGTCTCTTCCCTTTTGTTCTATTTTGTTCATATCAGTGCCAACACTTAGAATGCAGACTGTGCTGCTTTATATCAGTTCTATAGCAACTAGCAATCAGGGCTGGATTTACATCTCAGGAGCCTGTAGGCACAGAAATCTGAAGCCCCCCCCCTTGGGCCATCTGCACTGGACACCTCCACAATGCTCCTAATCTCCACGTTGCACCCCATCATCTCCATATTGTCCTCACATTGCCCCCATCATGGCCACATTGCCCCCCATTAGCTCCAACGTGCCACAATCATCTCCATATTGCCCTCACATTGTCCCCATCATCTCCATATACCATATTGCCCTCACATTGCCCCCGTCAGCTCCATACTGCCCCCATCATCTCCATATACCATATTGCCTTCACATTGCCCCCCATCAGCTCAACATTGCCCCCATCAGCTCTGCATTGCCCTCACAATGCCCCCCATCAGCTCCATATTGCCCTCACATTGCCCCCCATCAGCTCCATATTGCCCTCAATCAGCTCAATATTGCCCTCACATTGCCCCCACCATCTCCATATTACCCTCACATTGCCCCAGTGTCCATTTTCTACCTCTTCCTTGGTGGTCCAGCAGCAAGAGAGCTCTGTGCCTCCTCCTTCTGCTCAGAGATGTAGCTGCTGGAGCTCCCACGCGGTCTTCAGTAATGCAGAGCGCTGGGAGATTATGTCATTTCCCGGCACTCTGTATTACTAAAAACTGGACGAGGAAGCACAGCAGCTACAGGTCTGTGCCGAACGAGGAGGCACAGACCTGTCTTCATGGCGCCGGGCAGGGAGGTGACTCAGGCGAATTTAATAATAATAAATAAATAAAAAAACACCATACACATGATCCCAGTGACAGGGGCCCCTCTGTTGGGTGTGCCTGTAGGCAGATGCCTACTCTACCTAATTCTAAATCCGGCCCTGCTAGCAATATCAGTTATGAGATTAAATTATACCTGACACATTGATATATTGACAATTTCACCTTTAATGTCATCCTTACCTGGCAGCCCATTCAGTCCAGGTATCCCAGGAGCTCCTGCACACTTATCAGATAGCTGAGCAAAACAAGTGCCCAGGCACACAGCTACCAATAGCACAACAAACTGCTGCAGAGACTTCATCCTCAAAAACCTTTAAAAAGATTAAGTTTACAATCAGATTTTATCTTTAAAGTGACTTCAAAAATCTATATGTCCTAAATAACTTTTAAATGTAAGTTCACACAGCAAATTGTTTGTTAGCACAGTTATAAGTTTGTAATATGCTGCACAGTACAAACGATTCAGAATGTAAGTGCCATTTAACTGGCCCATTACAAGAAAATTGAACCAATGAAAAACATTTATGTAAACAGTTTAAACCAGAGGTGGCCAACCTGTGACTTTCCAGCTATTGTTTTTTGGACCACATCTCATGGCATCAGCAGCTGACTAATGTCTAGATGAGTAAGATAAAAGTTGTAGCTGAAAACCAAGAGAGCTGCAGGATACTCATCCCTGGTTTATCAGAAAAGAAGAAATTATCAATGTCTGGAATAATAAGAAAAACTGATTTGTATTCACGAAATTGCTGTTTTAAAATGCTGTGAATAATAGAATGTAATAAAGGTAAGCTTTGCTGTGTCCTTATACAGTAGCTATTAGGTCTGATCACAAGCATGGTTTTGTTGTAACAGCTTTCAGTGGCATAATTAGTCATTGGAGGGCTCCAGTGCAAACATATTTTGACCCATAATGCACAAATATTCTCACTGGGACATAAATTGAAACTATTGGACCAAGGTGCCAATGTACACCTTGGATGCTGGGCTCTGTCACAATGGCATCCTCTGCGCACCCTGTAGTTACCATTCTAGAAACTTTGTTGAAAGATGTTACTACAACAAAAAAGTATGAAAATTACTGTAGCTGCAACAGTTACCCATATTATTCCCCCAAAATACAATAGCTATTCTTTGAAACCTGCTGTTGCAACAAAGCCCCCCATGTGAAAAAGGTCTTAGATCAGGGATAGCAAACTGCATTCTCAGTTTTGAGATATCCCTGATTTTGCACAGATGTTGCAATCAAAAAAGACTGAGCTAATTATTTCAAAACCCATGCAAAATTAAGGATATTCCACAAACATGCAGAGTCTTGACCTTTTAGTAATGCAATTTAATACCATTGATTTAAGGCTTAGATGCAACAAGTCTCACAGAAAAGATATTATTGTTTTCTGTGTGATAATTCACATGGGTGACTTTTACAGCTACAATCATTTTCAGTGGCAGTTTTGTGTTGCTGCAACATCTTGAAAGAGTCACCCATGTGACCTTGACCCACACCTAACCTCAAGCTCAAGGTCAAACTTAGAGAATGTTTCCAGTTGTCCACAGTCTGAAAGCCCCCTTGGGGGGGGGGGGGTTATGTACTAAGACATGAGAAAGAGGAGATAACACAGAGATAACTTCTCCAGTGATATCACTTCTCCAGTTTCTGTGTTATTCTATGGAGCCTATGCACTAAGATTTCCTAAGTTGAAGAAACCTTAGTGCATAGGCTCCATAGATTAACACAGGAACTGGCGAAGTGATAACACTGGAAACGTTATCACCTCTTTATCACAACTTAGTACATAACCCCCCTTGCTCTTTTTGCTACTGAGTGTTGAAAGAAACACAAAACTTCAGCAATAAGCACCACAATAATGAGAAATTGATTATACTGTGCATATATCCATGCCAGGGTGGGTAACCTGCATTTTTCAAGCTGAAAATGATAAACGATACAGTCTACCTACAGGGAAGCAGGTAGCACACCCATGGTTTTGCACAGTCAGCTGCAATAGCTTTGGGTGCAGAATCACACAAAACAAGTTTTAGGTTTTTTTGCATTCTGATGCTGAGGCTGATGTACTACGGAGAACTGAGGTGTTATACGCTAAGGTGGGATAAAGAGGTTATAAAGTGTAGATTACTTCTCCATTGATATCATATCTCCAGTTCCTATTTTATTCTATACTTCCTATGCACTAAGATATCCAAAGGTGGCTAAATCTTAGTGCACTGGCTCCATAGAATAACATAGAAACTGGAAAAGTAATATCACTGAAGAAGTAATGTCCACTTTATCACCACTTTATCACACCTTAATGCATCTAACCCTGGAGTAATTTTGAGGCAAACTAGCTGCACCATATGAGACAAATAAAATGTCCATTGCTTGCTAGAGAAGTTTCCAGCACATTGCAAAGCAAGGCATTGGATACATCTCTAATATGCAAGGGGTTACCTGCTCTAATGGGAATTTCAGAAATCACTCTAGTTCTTCTTGACTTCATATACATTTTCCAAAATAACCATGACATTTATGGTTCCCCTAAAACTAGTGTACAGTGTATAAAAAGGCTGAACAACGCGGCTTCTGTAATACATACCGTTCCTGTGTTAGTGGATGATACACAAGAGTCATACCATTCTTCTTATATAGTCTTTTAGGATCCATGATTATGCACAAGTGGAAACATGACTTTTCTTTTGACATTTTTTCCCAATAGTTACACATTTCTGTAAGTGCTTTCATAAGGAATAACAAGCAAATAATGTCATTCAGTAATGGATTTGCACAAGGAAGCAGAATGGGATTGAGATTGATTGATGATTCCAGAGTGAAGGTTTCAAAATAAAATTCCCAACATTTTAAAGGGGTCTTTGTAATGCAATCCACAAACATTGTGCTAAGTGTGTGTTGCAATGTAATCCTCAGGAAAGATGTTTGCAGTTGCAAAAGTTATGCATATTGTAATTGTTGCATCTATGGAATGAAAATGTTTTCAAGGTATAAGAGGCCTTGCTAATTCTTTACTTTTGATGTATGTTAAGTTTTATAAAATTAGTTTTACTCAACCACATTTCAACAAAAAATGTATATTTTGGTTCTTTCTTATATATTGAAACAGAATACTTCCTACTTACACATTTCCAATGATTTTATTTCATACTGCACAACAGGAAAT
Source organism: Rhinophrynus dorsalis (assembly GCA_037306005.1). Classification (NCBI taxonomy): domain Eukaryota; kingdom Metazoa; phylum Chordata; class Amphibia; order Anura; family Rhinophrynidae; genus Rhinophrynus; species Rhinophrynus dorsalis. The sequence goes on from CM074724.1 coordinate 132,053,775, forward strand.
AACTGGAGGAAATCTATTATTTCACCAACATAGCTGACATTAGCCTCCAACACAAGCAGCTGCTCCTTGTGGTATTCACATAGCATGAGAACACATTATTGTATTGTGGACCACATAATTCGCCATCAATAATCTTTTATTGCAAGCGATCTGCAAACACCTCCCCAAAACCATGTTCTTGGAAGTGCTGTATAATTAAGTCGCCTCTGTAAAACAAGGTTCAGAAGACAGGACTGCCCAGAAATGACCATACATTTCCCCTCTGCCCTCCCCTTGGAGCAAGCAGTATTAAGGGGAGACTAGAGAAGGACCACAAAATTGATTCCAACATTAGATCAACCCCTCCATTAATGTGTCCTAAGTCCATGTTATAAATTATCAACCTCTCCATAGCCAGCAATTTTTGTCTGACCACCACTGGCATCAGAGATGCTAATAATGGTTAATACATATATTTAATTCCAACCACCCTCATCCAATTTCAAATAATGCCTGCAATTTTGGAAATACCCATATTATAATCTGTGGTTAGGCACAGGAAGGGCACCAGGGCCCCTTCCACAGTCCTCCCTAATGGATTTTTTTTCCCCAGAAAATACATTAATACGGTAGTGAACCCATATGATTCAGGCACAGCAAATTCAGGGGATCTAAGCGATACCTGCTTTCGTTCGTTTTCAGTGAGCCTCTCATGTATTTTGTCTTTGCTTTGAAAACCTTATGGATGTCACTTTAAGGGGGGAGGTTAATCCAAATATGGACCCCTTGTTCTCAGTGCTCTTGGCCTTGTGCCCCTCCCTTCAAGGTGTTAGGGTATACCCTCCAGACAGGGCTGTTTAGCAATTGCAGAACAAGGTTTTTGACCTGCACGAATTGTGTTGATAAAGAACACACTGAGGATCCAGGTGAAAGAGGTGTATTGTGAATGTGTGTTCTGCTGGATGCTGAGTTTAAAACTGAGGAGTTTTTTGTGCTTTGATTATTTACAGGTTTTGGTATTTTGATATCACATTTGAAAAAATTGCTCAATGTTATAATTTTCATCATACATTTTGATAGACTTAAGGGTTCTCTTGCCCGACTATCTGTTTCTGAATGAAGACGTGTTGCTTACTGTGCACATGTTTTGTCCATATGTAAAAAAGAGGAGTACATTGAGACTTTCTACTTAGATATTGTTAAAGTGTTTGTTACTGAAAAAGTTGGTTATTTCTGTGGGTATGTGGAATGGAAAGAGGCAATATTTGACTACCTTTATGCTTGACCCACTTGGCCACTGAGGTCTGCATTCCCCTCCTACATCTTTCATTCTGGGGAGTTTCAAAGCCATGATTATGACAGAGGGCAATATGTTTTTATGTGGAAGTTATGGCCACTTGGCTGAAAATTGCCTATTCTTTGGGTGCCAAACCTGCGGCAGTTAGGAGTTTATTGCATAAAATTGCAGAGAAAAGCAAGCATGACTTATGTGACTCTTTCACTCACATGTCTACCAAGTGTCCAATGCATTCCCAGCACCAACCTAAAAATATGCAGATTCTGCTATATCTACTAGGCATGCTCATGATTCCTGATAATGCTCCTAATGCTCTTGATGCCCCTAATGTTGCTACAATGCCAAAGGCCAAGGTGACCAATGTAAAGGAAAATATGTCTACTGATGATTTTTTTGTTGTGTTGGAGGAGGCATCTGATGCCTCTGATGTGAAATTGGGGTCAAAAGTAGATCCAGATGTGGAGTCGTTGGTGAAAGAAACAGAACAAGTGTCTAACAGAATTTCCTGTGTTCAAAGTCCCAAAAATCTTGTTGCAAGCTATATCTAGTCTGGAGAACCAATGGACTCCACTCCAGTTTTTACTCTTTTTATGTACTTTTTTACTTACACAGGTTCTTCTGAAGATGGTTAGATTATTCATGTTGCACAGTTGTCAGAGAAGGATGAGACAGAAACTGAGAATGAAAGAGGCTGATGTGTTGAATAAAGGAACTGTGTCATATGCATCTTCTTCGCCCATCTTCCAGGGGTTAGAGGCATTCCCTCTCCTATAATGGCATCCATTCCAGTGTACAGTGATGATGATAGTGGAGTCACCCGTGTGCACAAATGATTATGGAGTGGGTGCAGGAATTGCCCATACTAATTTAGCTTAGCTCAGCCACGTGGAGTATAACTAGAGCACTACTACTAATATAAATAAAAGTAAAGGCTATGAGGATGAGGGAGAGAAAAGGAAAAAGATCACCTAAGTACATCTTCTGATACTGACTTGGAAGATGATAGTGACAAGATCAATAGGATTATAGGAGGTTACCGTTTTAGGCCTTGATTCAATTAGGTTCAACACCAAAAAACCTGTTGGCATTATTTCAAGCATGGTAAGTAATTCAATTACTTGCTCTATGAAAAAACACTGGCTAAAAAAAGCACATTAGGCATTGCGTTAGTGCCCATTGAAACCCATTAAAACCAGTATCTGTTTGCAGTTCAATTCTAGGCGTTAGCATTAAGATGTGTTAAGGGACCCACTCTAACATGTGAAAATCAGCACCCATTTTTGGGGCGCAGTCCCTTAACACATCTGAAAAATGCCGACGCAGGAATTGAAACTGAAAAAAGCATAAAAAAACCCTAAGTGACCAGTGGATGTATTGATGTGTGGAATGTTAATAGAATGAACCCAATGAGTGCCAGTGGGGTATGTTTTCCTCCCTAGCACTCACAGGCTTAATCCGACTAAGTTAAAAAACAGCCCCTGACAATAAACACTTACCAATAATCCAGTCTTCAGCACCCGGGTCAGCAACTGTCCTTTTTCTTCTTCAATTTATCTTCCTTCATCTTCAATCTCTTCATCTTCTGTCTTCTCTTCTTCTGTCTTCATCTCTTATTTCTTCCTATCTTCCTTGTTTCAAATAGTTACCTGTAAAGATAAAAAAAAACATTTAATATGGATCAACAACATAACTTGGAAATTTGGGCATTGTTTAATTTGAAAAAGAGAAAAGCAATCCCCGAAGAAAGGAAAAAGCAAGAGTAGCCCTTAAATTGCACTCCTTTGATTTGCTAGAATGGTGTGTACTGTAACAAATAAGATGTACTTAATATGTATTCCCCCGTATAGCTCCTATAATAGGCATTATCAGCAAATGAATGAATGAATGAATATGTTTATTTATATAGCGCCACAAGTGTATGCAGCGCTTTACAATTTCAGGGTTTAAACAATACAGGGTTACAGGTGCTTTGTAGAGAGAAACATTGGGTGCGAGGTCCCTGCCAGAAAGCTTACAATCTAAAGTGGTAATGGGAGACATACAGAGTACATTAGGGTCAAGTGCTGAATACAGTGCTAGTTCTGATGATGATAGAGGACATCAGTAATGCAAATAATTTATAAGAGCGTTCATTGTACAGCATCAGTGCCTTCTAGCATGTTGAGATTTTATCAAAGAGGTGTATTTTCAATTGAGATTTGAAGGTTATCAGAGAGGTACAGTGGCGCAGGTTGGATGGCAGAGCATTCCATAGATACGGAGCAATAAGAGAAAAAGGTTTGATATGTGAGAGAGCTGTAGAGACAAAAGGAGCTGAGAGAAGACAGTCATTGACTGAACGTAAGTGGCGAGATGGGGTATAACGGGAGATCAGAGTGGAGATGTAAGAAGGAGTAGAGGAGAGAAGTGTCTTGAAAGAGAGAAGTGAGATTTTGTAAGATATCCGGAGTTTGATAGGCAGCCATTGGAGAGTTTTGAGGAGGAGTGGGGCAGGGACAAATCTAGGTGACAGAAGAGTAATTGGTTCTGCAGCATTCTGTAGGGATTGAAGTGGATGGAGATGGGAAGCAGGAATGCCAGACAGAAGAATGTTGCAATAGTCCATGGGGGAGAGGATGATTGCGTGTATAGGAATTTTAGCTGTGGAGGAACAGAGGAAGGGGCGGATTTTTGCAATGTTACGCAAAAGAAAGCGACAGGATTTAGTAATGGCATTAACATGAAAGAAAAATGAGAGAGAGTTGTCAATTATCACCCCTAGACACCGCGCTTCTGATACTGGATTTATGGTAGTGCCATTTACAGTCACCTGAAAGGGCGCTACAGGGCCAGGTCTAGGTGGGATGAGGAGCAGCTCAGTTTTAGACATATTGAGTTTGAGGTGCCTATGAGCCATCCAGTATGAGATAGCTGAGAGGCAATCTGTGACTTTAGCCTGGATATCAGAAGTGAGTTGAGGTACAGATAAGTAAATCTGGGTGTCATCTGCATAGAGGTGATATTTGAGACCAAATGAGTTAATAAGATCACCAAGTATTATTGTGTAAAGAGAAAACAGAAGCGGTCCTAGAACAGAACCTTGAGGAACCCCAACAGAGAGTTGGACGGGGGAGGATGAAGAGGTGGCAGAGGAGACACTGAAGGATCTGTTAGATAGATAAGAGGAGAGCCAGTCCAGTGCTGTGTTGCGGATTCCTAAAGAGTGAAGAATGCGGAGGAGGAGTGCATGATCAACAGTATCAAAAGCTGCTGAGAGATCAAGCAGGATAAGAATTGAATAGTGACCTTGAGATTTGGCAATGTGAAGTACTTTATGCGGGAGCTCAGGCCAATTCATTTAACTCTTGGTAGGCTACTTTATCATTTATTTTCCTTGTACACTGGAATTAATTAGTGTGTGTCACGGATTCAATAATGAGAATGGACCAGTACTTAGGTAACACAATCTTTATTTAGCGATAAGACAGGACAAAGAAATCAGCACAGCATACAGGTCAAGAGAGGACTTCAGGATGGATCAAACAGGTACTATGGTACTGATGGAATTCAGCAGCAGAGGAAGGGCGACTCAGGTCCGCACCCGAGGCCACACTACAGGTACGCACCTGTATGGGCAACGGATCCAGCGACCCAATGCACACGGAGGATAAGCAGGTTCGCACCTGGACAGACCATGTACCAGAAAGACCAGCTGCACCACAGGTCTGCACCTGGAGGCCGCAGAGGTTCAACGGCTAGAGGAAGTACGTCAAGCCAACAAAAGACAATCCTAGGTTATCCCCTGGAGCGTTTGTATGCTGGTTGCGCAGTTGACAATCCCAGGCTATGTCAAGGTGGTCAGGCACAAGGAGCAAATATGGAAGGCTTGGTCAACTAGAGCCACAGGTTTGCACCAGATTGGATGTCAGACAGGCCAAGGGGTCATACACAGAGCGGGCAGTCTGACAGAGCCACAGGTCAACACCAGAACGGATAGTAAGCCAAGCCAGGGGTCATACACAGTAAGGTTCACCAACTAGAACCGCAGGTTTGCACCAGATTGGATGTCAGACAGGCCAATGGGTCATACACAGAGCGGGTAGTCGGACAGAGCCACAGGTCGACACCAGAACGGATAATCAGCCAAACCTAATCACACACAGAACCCAAGAAGCAACCACACTGGAACACCACGAACGGGCAACTGAAGTGGTGTCCAGGCAGTTTTTAATCATATTGCTCCACCCCTAGAGGTGGAGCATAATGTGTGCTGTCCCCTTAAGAACCAGGTCGCAAAGTCATCAGGGATTCCCTGAGACGCGTGCCTGGTTCAGATGTGCAGGAGCCACCAGAGGGCGCAACAAGGAGGACGGTAACCTGGATGGACGGCAGAGCGCACCGGTCCTCTTTCCCCGCGAGCCGCACACCCCGGCAGCTACACGAGCGTCAGAAGGTAAGCGGCGCTTATAGTGTGACATCTATTTTATGTGGAATTTGTCTCAAACACTCATCCTATATAATAAATTGCTAATGTATGTTTGTCAGAAGCCATCATGCACTGTAGAGATTGCTGCACACAGTGCAGTCATGTGCAGTAGAGACTACCCATGCCTCAGCTGATACGGAGCGGGGCGCTCTGAATTCAGATCGGAGTCCTCTCTGCGCACCCAGGAAGGTGCGCAGAGAGAACTACGGTCTGAATTCGGAGCACCGCACTCTGTATCAGCCAAGGCGTTGGCAGTCTCTAGTGCGCATGACTGCAGTGCCGCCACTGACGAGAGAATCCGGCCACCAGCAGAGGTTGCTGGGTGGCACTGTGGCTTTTCAACTAGTTTCTAATATCTGAGCATATGCACAGGTAATTGACCACCTGTTTGTTGAGGCACTAAGGATTCATTTGAATCACTCTCTTTGTATCAGCTACTTGTTCTTTTCAGAGCTCCTGTTATAGACACCATGGAGTATACAGGAGTCCTGTCAGGTACAGCACTAGGAAATTTTGCTCATAATTTATCACCTACTTTGAACCCCCATATTCTAGTCTATCCATGATGCACTAGGGGGCATTGTTACCACACTCAGAATAGATGGTGTATTATTAGGCTACATCCTCTCTTGCAGCCTTTAAATTTATACACCTTCCATTCTCACTGCTTTGTTGGGAATTTCTTTTAATTAATATTAATATTAATATTTTATTAATAATAAAGATTAATAAAGATTATTTATTTTATTTTATTTTCATATAGTCCAGTTTGTTCTCCTTAGTGAGGTCATTACTTTATACTGACCTTGGGGGTATTATAGGAGTCCAATTTAAGGGCTACTCTTGCTTTTCCCTTCTTCAGGGATTGCTTTTCTCTTTTTCGAATTGTAAGATTACAGTTACCCATGCACCGTCTCTGCCTGACATTACATTGAGACTTTATCCCCCCTGCCATTCTCAAATAGTGCAATCTAGATTTCTCTTTATTACTCAAAGAGTTAATGTAATGCATACGTTCCAAGTTGCAACACAATATATTTTATATTTTATGTGGCCAGGTCTGTTGAAAATGGCTCCCAGATGTCCATTGGCTGGGAGGTGTCTCCCAGCCAATCAGCTCCTAGTGGGATTCATCATCCCCCCACTGGTAGGTGCGAAAGCACACATCCCAGCCAGTGGACATCTGGGAGGCATTTTGAACAGAGACTGGCCATATAAAAGCCAGTCTCTGTTCAGATTTCCCACACACTGGCTCAGGCATTGGCCAGAAAGGTACCAAGGGGAGGATTTTGTAAGTCTCACTTCCTGCTGCAACTGCAACCAACAGTGGTGGAGCCCACAAATTGTTATGCCTTTCAATTCAATCAATATTTTTGCATTAGCCTTGATTTTTGTCTTTGTAACAAAGAATTTCTTTTTAGCAAAATGGATTGGGACACTGATTTTTCAATTGGGGAAATATTGTGTTGCGACTTGGAATATATGCATTACTTTAACCCTCTGAGTGCCAGGGAGATATGCAATGCCATATTTAATGTTTAATTTTTAATTCATGTTTAATTTTTTTTTCATTACAGGTAACTATTTGAAACAAGAATGAAGATAATAAGACAGAAGATAGAAACAGAGAAGAGAAGAAGACAGAAGGGAGATAGAAGATGACAGAAGAAGACAGATAGTGGATAACAGGTAAGTTTTATACAGCTCTGGGTGTTAGGCTAGTGTTAGGGGTAGTATTGTTGCACTTCACTGTTAGGAGTAGTGTAAGGTTAGTGTTTGGGAGGATGACTGTGTGTTGTGTTTTTTCCTTTGATGTTCCCATTACTAATGCAATTTAGCGTGAGCTTTTGGGAAAAAAAACACACAACAGACATTTGGTCATAAGTCAGATTGTTTCAGTTGGTAGGACTATTGAAGAGCTCCGGTAGCACTTTTTGCTAACGGGCTGTTAGCCAATTTTGCCCTACTGGCTGTTTTAGAGTCCACAGTTAATCTGAGGTATTAGTACTTGCTCAGATTACCCTCATCAGTGTTTGCCATTTTCATATGGGTTCTTTAATGCACACAGCATAACATGTAATGTGTGTAGGGATGTAATTTTTAAATAAAATCTTGTGATGTTCATATTGTGTGTTTCCAGGAATATAGTCTTTCTGCAAGTACTGAATCTGATTTACTGCAGGAAACGGGGTCCTTCTGTTTTCTCTGGGGGTTCTGACAGCAAGGCCATCTGGTATAGGTATTTTATTTAAAGGGATAGTAATGTTTCACAATAAAAGCAACTCCAATTAATCTTCATAGTATTTGGACCAAGGAGAATGTTATTCCAATACTGTCAGAGTTGTAGTTCAAGATTAATTGATGTAACACTACTCACCTCAGAGCAGCAAGACTGTCCGGATGGATCGCAGTGAGGGACAATCTTCAGTGAGCATAAGGAAAAACGTGAAATACCTGTCAAGGGGGGCAGGGTTTTCCTTATGCTCATAGTAAGAAATTGTCCCTTGCTGTGATCTGTTTGGTCCAGGGACCAGATTCCACATATGAGGGGAGGTGGCTTACACTAAAAAAAGGGGAGGTAGGGGGATACTTTATCATTCAATTACTCTTGAATTACAACTCTGACAGTATTGAAATAACACTCTCCATGGCCCAAATACTATGAAGATTCATTGGAGCTGCTGTTTTTGTGAAACAATACTATTCCATTAAAGGTAAATGGCATATCCTATATAATAGTTCGCTAGAAAGTTTGTAACGACTCAGTACTGCGCAGTAGAGACTGCTGCAGTCATGAACAGTAGAGACTGCCCGTGATGAGGCTGATACAGAGCGGAACTGTCCGAAGGAGCTTCCCACTCTGTATCAGCCGCGGAGCAGGCAGTCTCTACTGAGCATGACTGCACCGCAATCGGCTGGCAGTCGCACTGTGGCCCGTGTAATGTGCTCTTCAACTAGTTATTAATAAACAAGAAATAATTCCAGGTAGAATAGTTTTAGTTAAGGAGAGTCTGAGTGGGGTTTTTTTTGTTTTGTTTTTTAATTTTTAATGTTAATACTTCATCTCCCAATCAAGAAAGAGTGTCAGCCTTAGAGGCCCTTAAAGTCTTCTATTTGGGCTCTAAAACCAGATTGTTTTTGGTAAACATTAATGATGTCTTGTTTACGGAAGAGGGGAAAAGGAAATTATCTGATGCAGTTACATCAGATGAGTTCTCTTCCATCTTGAAATAAATAATATGTGCTTTCAGCTGGTTTGATGTAAGGGTGAAATCTAACCCACATATGCCAAATTTGTTTTTGATTCTTCTTCTTTCATGCAGAGACAGCCAATTGGCAAGGTAATTATTTTCACACTACAAAATGTCAATGGTTAGAAGTTTGTCTGGCTTATACAAAAACCTACTGAAATGTAGTGAATCATTTTTTTCTACTTTGATGTTATGGACTATGGTCAGGTGTCAAATGAACATTTTCTTCTGTAAGTGGGTACACCAGAGAGAAAAGGCATGTACACAATAATTTGCTATATATAAAAAACAACTGCTTTTTAGACTGCATGAAAGTGGTGTAAGATTGGGGAATGATATGTGATATTTTAATAAAGACCTGCAATAGAAGATTAGAAGCATGACTTTTTGTTCTTGCTGTTTGGTGTTAGGATTTAGGAGGGCATGGACTATGATGGGGATAATGGTTAGAAGAATTAGATACAACAAAATAGATAATAGAGAAAATGGCATAACTAGTTGTTTGAGGGCATAATGCAAAAAAATGTTTGTACTCTCTAAGACCCAAATATTGTGTTCCCAAGGATGCCAGACCTTGTCAAAACAGCAGTATCTGTAGCCCCTTTAGTGACTCATCTGAAGGGAGGTAGGGAATGTTTTGAGGGATGAAGTGGGTGAGAAAGATGAAGGGGCAACAATGATTTTATGAAAGGTGGTAGGAATGATTAGTCAACTACAAGATTAGAGGCTCAATCTATGTTAGTTCATTGTATGAATGTGAAGAAAAGGGATAAAGAACCTCGTTTTGATACTCATAAGTTGGTTGAATTGATATTGACATTTATATGTTGAATTATGAATGTAAAAAAAATGGTGTAATTGTGTAATAAAGGAAAGTAAATTAATGCAAATTTGAAGAACCCCCACCCCAACCATGGTACACTTGAGTTGTACCAGAAATGCAGTTCTGTAACTTTTGAGCTCTCTAGGAATTTGTATATTTTATACTTTTTGTATGCATTTTGAGAGTTTCTTTAATTTTGAGTTTGCCAGATCTCTGTATAGTTTATAATTTTTGTATATATTTACTGAGGTTTTGGCTCCCCCTTTCTTGGTTGGTAGGCCCCCAGCAGGGTATAGCTGATTAGGTAATGTATAAATACCTCCCCTATTTCCGTCATAAGTGTTTTGTTCACAGTAGAAGTAAATCTGCTTTTTAATTGCATTATACCAAATTCATGTTCAGAGATTGTCGGCAGATAGGGACTTGCCTGAATCTGGGATACCTTGACGGGGCAGGTGGGCTTACAATGCCTTTGGTCAAAAACATGCAACTAAATCCCCACTGTTTTATTTATAGTAAGTCATAGGTTATTTATTTGTAAAAGTTAGGATTCAATGTGCACTCATTGTTCACTATGTAGCCAATAAATGTATTGCTGCTCTCCTGGCCATACACATATGTAACAATTTGAACACTAGTAATAAAGGCTAGTTTGAGTTCACCAGGAATCTGTATATTTATTATTTTTTTATGTATTTTGGGAGGTATTGTCTCCTCCTCTCCTGGTTGGTAGCTCCCCAACAGGGTATAACTGATTAGGGAAGGTATAAATCTCTCCCTGATTTCCCTCACAAGAGTTTTGTTCACAGTAGAGGTAAAGCTGCTTTTTAATTGCATTATACAAAATATATGTTCAAAGATGGTAGACAGATAGGGACTTGCCAGAATATGGGGTGCCTTGACTTGGCAGGTGTAACTAAGTGCAACTAAAGCCCCAATGTTTTATTTATAGTAAGTCATAGGTTATTTATTTGTAAAAGTCAGGATTTGATGTGCAGACACTCCTTTTGTTCACTAGTTATTTATTTCTAAATGATCTCCCCCTTCTTTGTTTCATTGTTTTATTCTACTAGTCACAAAAAGAGCAAGCAGAATGCTCAATTACACTGTATATCAAGGGGACAAAAGGCAAACACCTTCAACCATTCTTGCTTCCTGGCCCAGCATGATCAGCTTAACCCTGTTTACATGAGGAAGGCACTGTAGGCTGCTGCACTACTATTTAAGGTCCCCCGTGACATAAAACATCTTTCATAAAGATACTTTTCTCAAGGTGATACACCCCCTTTAATTGTTGTAAGTGCAACAATTCAATTTCTTAGAACTTATTTCCTTAAATGCAGGGGATCCTGTTATGTAGGAAACAGAGAGGGAATAGCAGTGGGTCACCATTGAGGAAGTCTCTAAGAGCTGTATGTTCAAAGGGAGAACGACAAAAAAATGTCGTATGAAAGACAAAAATAAGTAATTGTATGCATGAACGACATATTTTTTATAGAGTATAAGGCAAAAAACTAGTAATGTCCGTTGTATACAACACAACTCCAAAATTGATGGGCAAAGGGGTGGGGCAAGGGCATAGCTAAACTATTCTCCAGTGTTGTATAGGGTTAAAGAAAATTTGTTGTAACTAACGACAAAAAAATGTCTTTCAAAAAACAAAATTTGTACATTAAGAAAAAAGTGGAGGGAATGTGAAGTGAATATGAGAATTTTTGTCTTTACTTTTACTATTTTTTTGTCAAACGACATATTTCCAATCAAACCGACACTCTCTGAAAATATTAATGATCCCAATGACACTGTACTTTGAAAAGTCATTACAACAAATGACAAAAGCTATTTTGCTACTTCTTTGAACATAGGGCCCTAAGGGCCCTATGTTCAAAGGGATAACGACAAAAAATTGTTGTATGAAAGACAAAAATAAGTAATTGAATGCATGAACGACATATTTTCTATAGAGTATACAACAAAAACTAGTAATGTCTGCTGTGTCCGACACAACTCCAGAATTGACGGGCAAAGGGGTGTGGCTAAACTATTCTCCACTGTTGTATAGAGGAAAAGGAAATTTGTTGTAACTATCGACAAAAAAATGTATTTCAAAAGGCAAAATTTGTACGTTAAGAAAAAAGTGGAGGGAATGTGTTCTGAATGTATGAATTTTTGTCTTTAGTTAAGCCATTTTTGTCATTAGTTAAGACATTTTTTAAGACATTTTTGTCTTTAGTTAAGACATTTTTTTGTAGTTCTATACAACAATTTCAGTCATGAAAAACGACATATTTCCAATCATAACCAACACTTTCTGAAAATATTAATGATCCCAACGACACTGTACTTTGAAAAGTCATTATGAATGACAAAAGCTATTTGGCTACTTCTTTGAACATATGGCCCTAGACTAAAGATTTTGACATAAGCTATGAGGACATTGTGATAGCTCACTCATACACGAAGCTGCAATGCAAGACTGTTTAGACTATGCCCTTTTTTGTACAAGACTGGCTATAATTTTTGAGTCTCCCCATTGTAAGTACATTTTACATCCATTATATAGAAATAATTATTTTTTCTCATAATATTACATTGACAGGAAGGATAATAGTAAAAAACAATCATATTCATCTCAGTCTATGGATTCAACTTAAGAAACAGTAGAAACAAATGTGCTACCTTAGTTAAATGAATACAATAGAAATGAAGCAGAGTATGTAACCACAACACAACTTAGTGAACTGCAGATAACAAATGTTGCAATGTAAAGTGGTTGACCAGAGAGGTTCTTTAATTCATGTTCACCTCTATCAGTGTTCTCCATTGAAGCAAAACCCTTATCTAATGCCCTCAAGGTTTGAAACTGTACCATCATAAAGCCTCCAATTTATCTGCAGACTTATTTTTTTATTCTAGTGAATTATCAAATTCTATTTCAAACAAAATTCATAGTAGCCCTTACAGTCTGTGTTTTTCTAACCATTCTGGAAGAGGTTGTAGTGTGAGGTTGGCACGCTAAGATCATCATATTGAACTGTGAGTGTGTGAGTTCACAATCTGATATTGGGATCAGCCAGATAGCTGTGGTGGAGTGAAGAGTCATTTTTATTAACCTGCATGGTCTTTCTGACTGAGCCACAGCTTACTATCATAGCAAAACTAAGCTTTTAGTCTGGATAATTACAAACTCCATAACTGAAAATTATTATAGAGCTCCTTGATATTTTTATGGTTATAATTTCTGCCACGTTTCTATTGATTCAAAATTTGAAAGGAGGAGATGCATGACATCTGCTACACAAACAGGTTGTGCAATGGGAGTGTATTGGGTAAACAAATACTGTTTTGTGCATTATCTGAGAGCACTAGTAAAATGAATGAGGCAAATATAGTTGTTGATACCTTTATTGGCTAACTAAGCAGATTTAGAATGCAAGCTTTCAAGACCTTAGGTCTCTTCCTCAGGCATGTTATCATGGAGGCACGGACCTGTCCTGCTAGGGAGGTAAGAAATAGACAACGGGGGGGGGGCAATGTGAGTGGGTGCCGCCAGCGCAGCCAGCGAGGTGGCTAGTTTTTTTTTTTTTTAAAGGATATTAAAAAAAAAAAAATCCGAATGGCAGGCGCCCCTCGGTGGCGTACGCCTGTAGGCAGGTGCCTACATTGCCTAATGGCAAATCCGGCCCTGCGGTCTGTGGATATCAGTGGACAATGAAACAAGGCTGGGGTGTCAGAATGTATGGATGGGTCTGTGGATATCAATGGACGATGAAACAAGGCTGGGGTGTCAGACTCTATGGAGGAGTCTGTGGATATCAGTGGACAATGAAACAAGGCCGGGGTGTCAGACTGTATGGAGGGGTCTTTGGATATCAATGGACAATGAAACAAGGCCGGGGTGTCAGACTGTATGGAGGGATCTGTGGATATCAGTGGACAATGAAACAAGGCTGGGGTGTCAGACTGTATGGAGGGGTCTGTGGATATCAGTGGACAATGAAACAAAGCTGTGGTGTCAGACTGTATGGAGGGGTCTGTGGATATCAGTGGACAATGAAACAAGGCTGGGGTGTCAGACTGTATGGAGGGGTCTGTGGATATCAGTGGACAATGAAACAAAGCTGTGGTGTCAGACTGTATGGAGGGGTCTGTGGATATCAGTGGACAATGAAACAAGGCCGGGGTGTCAGACTGTATGGAGGGGTCTGTGGATATCAGTGGACAATGAAACAAGTCTGGGGTGTCAGACTGTATGGAGGGGTCTATGGATATCAGTGGACAATGAAACAAGGATGGGGTGTCAGACTGTATGGAGGGGTCTGTGGATATCAGTGGACAATGAAACAAGGCTGGGGTGTCAGACTGTATAGAAGGCTCTGGGACTACCAGTGGGGCAGTAGACCAAGTCTGCTGTGTCAGGCATTCTATATGTGGTTTTATCTCTCTTTTCCACTCTCTCCCTCTTTATTTCTCTCTCCCTCTGTGTCTCCTCTATCTCTTTTCTTCTCTCCCTCTCTTTCTCTTTCCATTTCCCTCTCAGAGTATCTCTCTCTCTCTCTCTCCCTTCCTCTATGTGTGTCTCTCTCACTCTGGGAGGAGCCACCACCACTGATGCAGACAATATTTAGCCAAGTCTTGGTATAGGCCAAACCTTTTTGCAAACCTGCTCCATGTTTCCAAACTAAAAATCATAATTTATTTTTATAACCTTTGATTTAACATGCTTTAATATTTTACAATGTTACAAGTTAATAACCTTTATGTAGAGGGAACTGTTGACTATGCAGCCCTTAACTTTATTTGAATTTGACATGTCTGATCTAGAGCAATTATAGGGCAATGCAACTGCACCAAAGGGGTTAATGAAAATCCCAACTTATTTAAATGAGTCTTTAACTCCTTGAATACTAGATATGTATCCAACACATTGGTTAGAAATGAGCTGGAAACCCCAATAGTATTCAAAGGGTTAAAAGTCCCATTTCCATTAGTAAGAACTTTGATTTTTTTTATTCGTCCCCTCTGGCACAGTTGGTTTGCTCCAGAATTACTCCCATTGGCGTAACTATAGGGGTCGCACCAGCGAATGGGCCCGTGCACTCCAGGGGCCCGGCCTCCCCCTGCGACCCCTCCCCGTGGCTCCCGAAATCTCCCGCCGGCGCTCAAGTAATACAGAGCTTTGGGAGATGACATCATATCCCAACACTTTGCATTACTAAGAGGACCGCGCAGGAGCTCCAGGTAGGAGATAGGAGATGGGGCATTGTGGAGATTGAGGGGCATTGTGGAGGGGGACAATGTGGTGGGGGGGGGCTGTGGCACTTCTTGTACCAGGACCCAGAGGCTTCTAGTTATGCCTCTGATTACTCCAGTTCTTATTAGTTCTTCTCACTGACTGACCATTTTTATGCACATTGTAATTGTAATGGTTTTTCAATTAATGTAATATAGGCCAAACTAAATATATTTTAAAACAAATGACGAACACTCTTGATTTCATGTAGCTATCACAAGGAGCAGCAGCACTGCACCTTTATTTACCACTTGAAGACCAGAGGGGGGCACACTGTATTGCTTTGCAGTGTGTTCCATGTCCCCTTTTATCCTCATAGGATTAATTTTCTTAAAACAACATATATTAATTGACTAGAGGATCAAGCTAAATACAGAGGAAACTAACAAGTCAAAGTAAATTGGAGATATTTATTATTCATGGAATGAGTCATTTACATTTAAAATGTAACAAAAAATTGATTGAGTGGATGATTTACAACTCACAGATAATGAGACGATTCTGGTTACAGGCTTTGTCGTTCCACTGCCCATCTGTGTACATTTCAACACAATTTTCTTTTCCTTTCCCACTGGGTTCATTTTTATACCAGTTTGTATAGTACGCAGGAATACCATTTAGGTACTGGAATAACCCAGGTACTACATCCTCTTTGATTCCCAGATAAGCATATCTGTTGTATTCCTTTACAATGTTTAATACGGCCTTGTTTTCTTCCTCATTCGTTGGCGTGGCGATACTTCCTCCTACATCTTTACAGGTGGATTTGGAAGACTCAAAATCTGCTTGCTTCCCATTGGTGGCAAATATCTTTCCTCCTGCTGCTTGCATTTTTCCTTCCAAACGGAGAACTAAAATATATAGAGAAAATGGTTTACACTGAAAATATAGTGGATAGTTGTAGACAATATTAAAAGCCACTTAAAGATAATAGTGAATGATTAATACTATTTGTTTTAATCGTCTTCCCCTATACAGTATTACAGCATCCTGACACTTATTGCTAACTGGTCTCCTGAGAGCTTTTAATTAGCTAAAAATAAAATAATGTGAACTTACATATTTCATGCAAAAAATGTGTTAAAGGATCATTATAACCTAATGAATTTCATTCATATCCATTTAACAGCTCTGCGGAATAAGTTGTCGCCATATAGATAAAGAATACTAATAACAATGACTTAAATGTTTGTCATAAATGTCACATGATAAATGAGTGTGTATGGAGGCTAGAGTTACTTTTATTTCCATGATTGATAAAAGACTGATAAAACCTGAAACTGTAAACGTAATAATTTAGAAATAACAATCTTTCCCTTCCAAAAGGTTTTTTTTTTCTTCTATTTGGTTTTTGTTTAACCTCAGTTATGACATTTTTTGCAATAGCACTCTCTAGGAGCTAAATTGTCAAATGTTCATGCACTACCTACATTTCCATAGGAAACCATTGCTATCACATAGTTATTGTGCATCTAAAAAATTGATTTCAGAAATGCTGTCTGGGAACACATGACATGTATATGACACCAACGCGTCAGGGGACGAAGCCATTTCTGGTGATATGCGTTGAGTTGGTCAGATTTGATAGGATATTGTTCCTGTGTATTCCTGTTTGCCCAACTGATTGTCTCTTATATATTATATGGCTGATAAGTATCTTCTTTTTTTACATAAGGCATTTCATTTTGTATATATTACATAAGTCCTTCTATCTGTTCAAAACTACAATTCCTATTGGCCCCAGCCAGCTAACGATTGATCCTGAAATACTGGGTGGCCTTAGGATGCCCATCGCTGATCTATTCTATTTATTGTATCTATGTACTGAAAAAATTTGTTAGACAATGTTTATCATATCCTTGATATTAGAGCTCTGTTTACCTCCTTCCAGTCGGTCAATACGACGATTTAGTGCTAATAAACGACTTTGCAGTGCTTGAGCCACTGAAGCAGGTATACCTTGGAAATATAATAAACACAGTGTTATTGAACAACTCTTTGGCACCTTAATGTAATATTTTCCTTTTATATATGCTGATACCTTTCTTATTCCTTGTCTGGCTGAACTAATGGGAAAACAACCATTTTCCAGAAAGTGCTCATATCTCAGATGCCACATCATAACCAAGGGAGGGCTGGCAACTTGTGGCCTGAGGAGAAATTGCACTCAAGTGGTCCGCTCCAGCTCACTGTCTCAGCTTAAGTGTTACCAAGGAGCTTACAATTAAAGAAATCCTACACTAGTGATGTCACATAGCTTACCACTGAAATGGAGCTAAACTAGTGAAACTACAGAGATTATAATTAAAACAGGGCTACACTAGTGATACTACAGAGCTTAGTTGAAATGGAGCTGACTAGCGATACCACTTACCTTACAGTTGTAATGGAGTTACATTAGTGATATTATAGAGCTTACAAGGGAAATGGGTTATGCTACTAATGTAGTTCCCATTTGGATTGTAGCTCTGTGGTATAATTTGTGTAGCTCCATTTCGATTCTAAGCTCTGTGATATCACTAGTGTAGCTCCAGTTATAGATCAAGTGGGCGATTGAATGATGCAGTAGCCCATCAGCCCAGATATGACTGACCCAGGGGCCAATTGCCCCTTTGCCCCCAGGCCAGCCCTCCCCTGATCATAATATGCAGCTCCCCAGATACAAGATCTTATTAGCACTTCTTATTTATGTGTCAGTTTTTTTGCATATATAATGTTTCTGTAGTGTATTAGTGTTGGTAATACTGATCTATATATGTTCTAATCATCATAGTTTATATTTCAGCATAATAAAGATTAATAAACTGTAGTCAAAGGACTGTTGATGGTCACTAAAGAGTATGATTTCTACACTAATTTGTAATTCAATTTGAATAGTGTGTCTTGTGACATTTCTGACTAAAATATGTGGTATAGTTTGCATATTTTTTTGCCCTAGAATTTCTCCGGTTCATCTTAGTAAGTCATGTGTACTGAGGAGGGAAAGTATGAATCGTGTGCAAAACAAGAAGCTAGGAACTGATTTTCGAACTGTACACCTGAAAAATTCCAATTTACAAATCTCCACTTAATGGCACCTGCAGCAATAAGAGGACAGGGGCAGTCTATGGGTATTCCAGAGGGTATCAGGGTGTGTCCGCCAGTGAGCACTAGAGCAATCATATGCTCTAGTACATACGCTGCAGGGTAGCCATTGTATTGGATCCATTTCCAAGTCTTTCATTCATACTGAATAAAATATAAATATGTTTTTATGTGAACCAAGACTACACGTTCTTTGTATGAATTTAATGCATTCCTACTGCAGAATATAGGCAACCTTTGTTTCTGCAGCTGTTGGAAACATTGGTTTGTTGGAGATGATGGGAGCTGAATTCTCAACCAGTTGGATAACCAAAGAGTACCTACTCCTGCTTTAGTGGGGATATAGGTTTCTCACCTAGTTTGGTGCTGCTTTATAGCAATTGTATAGCAATTATCGGTTTCAGTTACCAGGTTAAATAATACCTGGCATTCCAATTTCACCTTTAATGTCATCCTTACCTGGCAGCCCATTCAGTCCAGGTATCCCAGCAGCTCCTGCACACTTATCAGATAGCTGAGCTAGACAAGTGCTCAGACACACAGCTGCCAATAGCACAACAGACTTCATTCTGGGAAACCTTTGAAAACACACATTTTACAATCAGATGATTTAATTACAGTGACTTCTAAAATAAATAGGGTTTAAATAACTTTTTTAAAATATAAACACACACACACACAGCTAATTGTTTGTAAATACAATTATAAGTCTGTAATGTGCTGCATAGTACAAGAGATCCAGGAATATATAGGTACCACGTAACTGGCCCGTCACAAGAAAACTGGGAGAATGGAAACCATTTATGTAAACAGTATAAATCAGGGATGGGCATCTGGTGGCTTTCCTGATGCTATTTTTTGAATTACAATTCACCACATCCTCAGATGAATAATGGCTAAGTGAGTAGGATTGAAATTGTAGATGAAAAACAAGAGAGTCACAGGTTACTCATCCCTGGTTTCATAGAAAAGTGATGTGAAAAAGAAGAAATGATCAGGGTCAGGAAGATTAAGAAAAAACGGTTATGTTCAACATATTGTTGTTTTAAAATTCGGTGGCTAGTAGAATGTAATAAAGGTAAACTTTGCTGTGTCCTTATACCGTAGCTATTAGGGCTAATCACAGGCTTGGTTTTGTTGTAACAGCTTTCAGTTACATAATTAGTCCTTGTAGGGTTCCAATGTAAACATATTTATGGCCCTCTAACCAACAGATAGTCATCCTAGGGCATCTAGAACATATTGGACCCTGGTGGTCAAAACCTGCATCTCTCCATCTAAGAATAATGGGAATTGTAGTCCAATAATAGCTAGATGGAAGCAGGTAGCTGCAATAGTGCCAGATGCAGAATTACACAAAACAGGTTTTAGATACTATTATTATTATTGCATTCTTAAATTTTTTTTAGAAACCCCACTCTGCTGATCCTGAAGTTTTATGAACTAAGAACTGGAGAAATAATAGGCAATCTAACTGTACTACAGGGTACAAATTCAATTCCCATGGATTAAATGGGGAGCCTAATCCCTTGCTTACTAGAGAAGTCACCAGCACATTGAAAAACAATGGGAATTTCAGAAATGTTTGCCCCCATAATCACTCCAGTTCTTCTTAATATTCTCCCTGAGTTTGGCACAGTAGCCGATAGTTCTACCTAAAACCAGTGTAGAAATATATGAAGAAGCATATAGAAAGGCTGAGTGATGCAGGCTTCTGTAATACATACCGTTCCTGTGTTAATGGAGAATACACAAGTGTCATGCTGTTCATCTTTTATAGTGTTTTAGGATCCATGATTATGCACAAGTGGAAACGTGACTTTTCTTTTGACATTTTTTCCCAATAGTTACAAATTTCTCTAAGTGCTTTCAAAAGGAATAACAAGCAAATAATTTCATTCATTAATGGATTTGCACAAGAAAGCATCAATGGGATTGAGATTGTTTGATGGTACCAAAGTGCATATTTCAAAATAATTTCCTTCCAACATCTTAAATGGGGTCTTTGTAATGCAATCCGCTGACATTTTGCTAAATGCTTGTTGCAATGTAATCCTTAGGAAAGATGCTTGCAAGGTTGCAAAAGTTCTGTACATTGTAAGTATTGTATCTAAAGAATGAAAAACATTGAAGCTCTCAAGCGTATAAGAGGCATTGCCAAATCTTTACTTTTCTGGTAGGATATATTTAATGTATATATATATACATTAGTTTTACTGAGCCAAATCTCAACAAAAGTTCCTTATGTTGAAATGTAGAAGAAATCACAAGTGGCAATATGTATGAAAGTACAGATGCAGCATAAAAATACAATGGTTCTGGATGAACTATCAACCCCTCGATTATTTTTTGCATCCCAATTGGAATCAGAGAGAATAATAATAGTTAATAAAGATTTAATACAACCCTCTCCTCAACCAGTTTTAAGTAATGTCTGCAGTTCTGTGAACATTCATATAATAATCTATGAATAGTCCCATGGAGGGGGCTGCGTTAGGGTGACCACGCGTCCCGGACTGTCCCTTAATTTGGTGCTGTGTCCCGCTTCCCGAATCATCCCACACCGGGACAATAAAGAGTCCCGGAATCAATTAAAGCAAAACCTAAAAATCACTGTCAACTCTATTCCGCCTACCAGTGCACGCTCCACACACCACCACCAGCCAATGAAGGGAGAGTATTTGCAAAATGTTCCTTATTGGCTGGCTTGTGTATGCATGTGTTGAAGTAGTAAGTATGCCGCTTGGCTCTGGCGCATAGCATTCCATGTGAGGGAGTTGTGAGATAGACATGAGTGAGTTACAGTGTATCTGGGAGCAGTGTAAGGCGGCAGCGGCCGCGGAAGTTCTGGAAGAGGACTGGGTGAACACAATACAGACACAGGGTAAGACTGAGTTCCACGGCTGAGTGGCTCTTGCTGGCGCTGACTCCTCACTGAGCTGAGTAAGTCTTCAATTAAAAAAAACATTACTATACACACTGATACACAGTCAGTTGACCAGGCAGGGGCTGCAGCAGAAGCAAGGCTGCTACCAAGTCCCTCCAGCACCAGGTAAAAGTTTTAACCCTTTCAGTGCTCACCCACAATAGATCTGAGAAGTACTTTGCCATTGTCATGTCAACAGTGTCCCGGAATGGCAGGAGGGAAATGTGGTCACCCTAGCTGCAGCAACCCCTTCCTCTGCCCTCCCTAAGGGGAGGACTGGTGAGAAGAAATTAATATGGTTGTTAATCCCTCTGTTGTGGGGTCATCAAGATCAGTGGATGTCTGGAGGGTGTACAGGGGCACTGTGGATCAGACAGGGGACCACACGTTCAATTGGACCCCTGGTTTCCCTTGTTTGATCATGCCCAAGGAAAGCTGCAAATGTTGCCTTGAAATTCTGGCACCTCATTTTGGCATAATTTTAGACTGATTTCAGAATGTGATTGCAGAAATGACCTTTAGGAAATATCTGTCAAATTTCGCAGATGTTTTCTGATGGAATGGAATCCAGGCCATAATATAGTCTAATCAACAAACAAGATACAGTGCTTTCAATGTTTACTTAAGTAGCTCAAATAGACAACTTACTGCCCTATGTAACCTCTGACAGGAACCCAAAGTACATAAAACCAGGCAACCATGACCTACTTAGGACTGAGGCTATTTTGCACCTTATATTGCACCTTGTAACATATTCTTATTTCTATTGTTTTTATATTTTTCTATTTATTCATATTTTACAATTTATTTTATGATGGGTGCAAGTTGTCTGCAATAGCCTACCTCGTTGATCTAAGGCATGAATTGAAGCATGTCCCTGTCCCTTCAAACTGGAAATCTGTGAGGCTGATGTACAAAGAAAGTGGTGCAATTCTGGTACAAACAGAATACATCATAGGGATTAAATACAAATTATAAAAATTCCATTGAGTACATGGTTCCTTAATCTCTTGAATGTTAGGGAGGTCCCCAATGCATTTCTAAGCAATGCTTTGGAAACCTCTCTAGCATTAAAGGGATTAAAAGCCACTAAATGACAATTTTCATCTGCTCCCTATGGTGCGGTAGGTTTGCTCCAGTACTCTACACTTTTCCTTAGTACATCAACCTTAGTGAGTGCTTGTCCCATGGTTCAGATACAAGTCTGTCAATGAGATCTTGCATTGAGAAGATTCTGGCAGTCAGTGACAATAGGCTTTAGTCTTCCGCACACTGTTGTGGAGCACTATCACTAACTTATAATACTCCCCATCTGTTAAATTCATGTGCCTGTACATGATTATTCATTGAGGCTTAGTTGTACAGGTATGTTACGATGGACCTAATGGGGTTAAAAAAAAGTGATATGTTACTAAAATATTTTGAGTGATCTGGTGATGTTAAAGGGATAGTAATACTTCATTTTAACTTTATTTTATTTTGTAGGCATTAAAAAAACATGAAGAATGATATAAGTCTTATCTCAAACCTTTATGGTTTAAGAGATATTCACAAGAAAAATTTCCCCTCCCCTCCCCGCCCCTTTTACCTAGTGTAAGCCATCTCTTCTCAGATGTGAATCTGGTTGTAAGACCAGACAGATAACAGCAGGGGACAATCTTCTTTATATAAAAGCAATGAAAGCCCTGCCCCCCTTGACAAGCTTTTCAGGTTTTTCCCTTATCTTATTTGAAGATTGTCCCTCTGTGCAATCTACCTCGGCACCTCCCTTCTGCTTTGGCTGAGCAGTGTTACATCAGTAAAAGGGGCGGGAGGGGGATACTTTGCCATTGAATTACTCCTCTGACAGAACTGAAATAACACTCTCCAAAGTCCAAATACTATGATGATTAATTAGAGCTCTTTTTATTATGAAACATTACTATCCCTTTAAAAAAAAAAAAAAAAGCATGGGGGCAGGATGGGTCTCCAATCTTTGCTCCTCTTGCACAAAAGAACCTCCCTTTTAAACAGGGATAGTTTCCAATAAGTACATGTTGGGTGATCACAGATCTCCTGACATAAACATACTGAATTAGAGTGTTATTTTGGAGTTTAGGAAGGGTTAGACTGGGCTCCTAAAGAGCCCCTTTCTTACCTTCTCTTCCTTTGAAAAATTAATATGTTTACCCTTTTATGAAAGATTGTGTTTTCCTCTTCGATTCAAGTGTAATCTTTAACCCTTGAATACCAGAGTGATGAGCAAACCATTGCTTTACAATGCATTGTTTCATAATGATTTGTTTCCCTCTCAGGCTCTCAGAGACTTAATGGTGTGCATGCTGGGTAATCTAGTTATCACTCAACATGCTATAAGTTAAAATGGGAGTGGGGGATAGAGAACCATGATTTCACATGACTCACTCACACTAATGCACAATCCACACTCACGCATATACACAGAATCGCAAACATACATGTACATGTAAACACACATATTAGGAGGTCAGGTCAAGCCACATCTGAAAAATAGGAAAAATAGTTATGATGGGCGATCATATGAACACTGAGCAAAATGACATTTATATTCATAATTGAAAAATGTTAAAAAAATGATTGTGGTAGACATGGTTTTGTGCTTGTGGCACCTCCTTCAGTATGTCAGTTCATACTAATGCAGTATACCATTTTTCTTGATCTGGCAGTAACTAATGAGTATAATAGGAAATGTAAGAAATATGAGAGATTTTGATAAGGTTAGTTTTATGATTCTGGTACCCCGTGTGGTATGTCAGCTCTTACAAACAGGGTGTAATTGAGAGAAGAGCTGCTAATGACTACAGTAGGAATTCCCATAGCTTTCAAAGAATTCAGCATTCAGCACAGGGGTAAACTGTTAAAAATGCATTTTTTTTCTTTTAGCTCCATCTTCTAGAAACATTAGTATGTACTGGGCTAGGGGTAGAAAGCCAAGTTACCACTCATTTTATTTACATTTTCTTCTTATCTATAGATAGATTGTGCTCCTTGCGGTTTTGCAGTCCAAAAGGTATGTCAACTCATTTTTCCTGTAACTACCTGACCTAATATGATATGGTATTTGGAGATATCAGTATTTTTGAAAGAGGTTAAATGTAAAAAAACAAAAAACTTTTTTTTTTTCTTACTATATCACTATCTGTCTTGAAATGCAAATGACCAGTCCCTAAATTGGATTCTTGTGTTCTTCTAATATATATAGCTTAAAGGGTTACATTGTTTATTTCTCATTATTTTTTGCCTGAGCCACAAATCATGCAACTATTTCACATAACCCACTAAGTATCCCGGCTATAACCCACTCTGTAACCTACCCCCACTCCACACCAGGCTTATTGCTTACTCCCTAGGCCCACAGGCAGCACTATTGCCTGCTTCCTAGTTTGATCCTCCACCACATAGCATCATTACACACTTCATAGCCAAAAAAACCTCCACCAGGTAGCATAATAGCCACCTCCTTATCCGAGTCTGTCCACCAGGTGGCATTATTACCAATTCCCTAAACTAGTCCCCCTGCCAGGTAGCACTGTTATCTGCTCTATAGCCTAGACCCCTACCAAGTATACATCTCACTTAGCCTATGTAGCCTTAACACTCTATGTCCAATGGTATCACAATCAACCACTCTCTAATTTCATCCACAAGTTTCCCTAAGTAGCCTTAGAATAGCCTAGTCATCAGTCTTCCCACACAGTAGCACTGCCACCCACTCTATAACCTGGAATCTAACACTCACTCCCTAGCACCTCAGTTGAAACCACCACCTGCTCCGCTCCCTACCTTAATCTCACACTAAGTGCTCTATCACTCACTCACTCACTAGCACCCCACCAAACAGTACCATCAGTCACCCCCTAGCCTTGTATCATACCAAGTAGCACTATCACTCACTCCTTACTCCCCACCAGAAAGTCCTCTCACCTATTCTGTACCCATCACCCACCATATAGACTTATTACCCATTTGATAACATAGCCCACAACCTAGCCCTATTATTTAACCAAATAAAGAGCCATACTGTCCACCCTATAGCATCCTTCCTATAGCCTTGCCTACCACCATGCAACCCTATCACCAACTTTTTTTTGCCCCCAACCTGGTAGTCCTCACACCTGGACCTGCTTGCATCCCTAGCCTAGCTGTATGACCAGACTGCATTTCCACATGTTCTCTGGTATTTGCCGTTTTTGGTAAGATTACTATATACTTCCATGTCTAGCCAATCATTAGGTGGCCCTATCAACACTCCTGCACCTAGCACTAATCTAGGGAGCCCTACCATATACCATATACTGGTTAGGTACTCATACTACCTGTACTCATTTATGGTGCCTAAAGGGTGAGTTTATCTATTCTATATCCATAATCCTTTATTACTTCCTTAGTTAATCATATAACTTTCTAGATTGGGGCAATCCACAGACATACGAACACACACACACTCACAGAAATAAACACATATGACTCCAAAACTGTGTCCATTATTTCACAGCAAAGTTTTTGTTTCTAAAGTATCATTTGGCTGCAACAATCATTGTGAGATTATTTAGGTGCAGAATTGTGGTTCAGGATATTTCTAGATCTTGAAAGAAAGCAAACTCTCTTACCAAGTCAAATACTTTTGGTTATGATATGCACAACTGCTGCCTTTGCCAAATGAAGTGTTGCAGACAATAACAATATTTGAGTACATAATTACATAGTAAGGTAGGATGAAAAAGGACACAAGTCCATCAAATTCAACCTTTACCACAGTATAACCAAGGAAACAAGAATTATGTAAGCCTTCCCGACTCCTAAATGGTTATTACTCTGCTTACCAGAACTTCTTGTTTTACCCACTCATACACAGTATAACCCTATATCTTCCCATCTGCAAGAAATGCATCTAATTTTTTCTTAAATGTATCCATTGTATCTTCCATTACCAAATGCTTGGGCAAGGAATTCCACAGACTTTATTGTAAAAAAAATCTAGCTTTGTTGAAGTTGAAACCCCATTTCCTTTAATCTTGAGAGGTGTACCCTAGTTATTTGATTAGGCCTTGGAATGGAAAGCTCACCAGAGAGATCCTTGTATTCCTTATATGATGTAACAAGATCCCCTCATTGTCGTCTTTTCTCTAGAGTAAATAAACCAAGTTTGTCTAGACATTCTTTATACTTACAAATCCTTCATTCGCTTGATTTATTTTGTTTCTCTTCACTGTACTCTCTCTAGTTCTAGAGTATTCTTTTTCAGAGCTGGTACCCAAAACTGCTCTGCTTATTGTACGTGAGGGCTTACCAAAGATTTGTACACTGGCAAAATTATGGTGTCCACTCTCTATCCACAGGAGTTTTGTTTGTTTTTTTCCTATACTTTGTTTGCTATAGTAATATAGTTGATGAGGCAGTAAAAAGGATATGCTTCAATTAAGTTCAGCCTTTGCCATATTACCCTTGTAGATCTAAATGAAGGCAAAAAAAACAAACTGTTGAAGCCAATAAGTGTAAGTTGTATAACTTGTATGTCTGTGTGTTTTCATTCCAGTTTATGTCATGAGGTACTATGCTGGTGTCCTGTAAGAGAAGGATGGCTGAGTTGCATACCCAATTAAATTGAAGCCAGCACACTGCCTGCTAAGGAAAGAAAAATTGGTTGATTTCCTGTGAGCTATTTGTGAGCTTCGGAAAATAGGAATTTAATGTTCAAACACAAAACGGGACATAAAGTGGCCAAGCCCCTCAAAGTTATTCACCACTCCTCTTTCTTCAGGTTACCATCATAGGAGAAAGACAGAGTCTCAAGACACCCTATCATGAGGGAAAACAGCAAGACTCCCTCCGCAAGGCAGAATAGGTGCTTAATGCACCTGTGAACTGGGGTTCAGTGAACAGGGAAGCTCAGTAATGGTAATCCACCTAGGATTATACAGCCTCATATCTAATAGGAAAATAAAAAAATAAGAAAAACTGAGAGGATGGTTGTGCCCTTCCAGCTCGCTTGCAAGACACATGAATTCTGGGAGTTAGTGGGCGGGATGGGTTGAGCCTGAGGAGGAGGAGGTAGTCTCCACCCCAAAGACCCTGTAGTTTGCAATGTGCCCTGCCCTCCAGGAGAAGGGACTCAAACCAATGTTACCTGTGTTCTATACTGGACGTAAGAGAAAGGCACGTTATCATCCTGTGCCTCAGGATCCAAAGCTTAAATGTAAGCTTCAAAGGGAAAGGACTCACAGTGTATTGACATTTTCTGTGTAGAGCAATTCATACAAATTGGTAGCCACCTATTACATTAAAGACATTATTAATACTATGTGAAACCAGCAGCGCTATAAGCAACATTATATGTAATCAGGCAACAGGACCAGAAAGGTATAGTATGAGACCAGCAGGGCAATACACTATGAAAATAATCATGTATTGCCCTGATATTTACTGTTGATCTCTTAGTCTTTTTTTGTATTTTGCTGACTACTGTAATGGTGTGTTGTAAGCGTTCTGTTTATCTGGATAACAGGTCAGCGGCCAGTCTCTAGTGTGGATCTCGTGGGGGTTCCCGTGTTCTGCCTTGCTGGAAGAACCAGTGTGCCCTGGTACTCATTTTGGCGACCAGTCTCCTTACTACTCCCCCTGGCGGCTCCTGTCACATCTGAAGAGTCAAGTGTGCGTCACAGGGATTCCCTGGTGACATCACGACCCAGCTCTTTTAAAGGCACGGTACCCTTTTGTGCTCCAACTCTCAGAGGTGGAGCAATCAGTATTTAAACTGCCTGGACACTACTTCAGTTGCCCTTTCGTGGTGTTCCACTGCAGTTGTTGTTTGGGCTCTGTGTATTACCTGGCTTGTCTGACTAACCAATCTGGTACTGACCTGTGGCTCTGTCTGACTACCCGCTCCGTGTATAACCCTAGGCTTGTCTGACAACCAAATCTGGTGTAGATCTGCGGATCTGGCTGACTATCCACTCCGTGTATTACCTGGCTTGTCTGACTACCCAATCTAGTGCTGACCTGTGGCTCTGTCTGACTACCCGCTCTGTGTATGACCGTAGGCTTGTCTGACAACCAATCTGGTACAGACCTGCGGCTCTGGCAGACTATTCGCTCCCTTATGGCCTGGCTTGTCTGACCATCCCATCTGGTGCTGTCCTGTGGCTCTGTCCGGCTTGTCCTTGAGTAGCTCCTCTCCCACGGACACCCATCTGGAGCAGACCTGGGGCTCTAGTAGACTATCATCTGTACTGACTGCAGGCATGAGTCAGTTATCCCTTCCTGCTAGACTGACTGCAGGAGTGAGTCAGTTATCCTTTCCTGCTAGTCTGACTGCAAGCGTGAGTCAGTACCTACTTGTGTTCCTGGTCGAAGTTAACCTGTTCCAGTTCTAGTTCGTGTTCTACAGAAGATCATCATTGGCTTATCCGGTTCCTGTTCCAGTCCAAGTTCCAGTCGAGACCACCAGTAGCTTCAGCCTAGTCTCAGCAGTGAGGTCTATCCTAGGTGGCCTACCATTCCTGATAGTAGTGCTAGCTTATCTCTTGACCTACTGCCTATTCCTATTTGTCCGCTGTTATACCTTATTCTGTGTCTTGAATAAAGGTTATTTTATACTATACGTTCTGACTCCTGAGTTATCTGGGTTCCCATGACAATGGGCCTCAGTTAATACTCTTCTGCTCTAATTTAAGAGTATGCGGGTCCCATGTAATGATGTATTGCCTTGCTTCTCTCATGTATATAGTATATTTCCCTGTTAGTCGCATAATGTAGCTAGCTCTTTTGATTCCAAGTAATAATATACTGTTTTGTATGGTCTTTTGCAATGATGCTGGTGGGATGCCTCCATTGGTTAATGCAAAAGCTGTAGAATCTGTTCAAAGCACAAGGTCACAGATTCTAGTCCCGGCAAGGTAAACTCAGCCATTCACCCTTTAGAAGTAGATAAAATTAGTCCAGGACATACGAGGGACAATACCAATGTATTCTTTCTGGTAAAATACGTTCACAAAAATAAAGATGTACTATCCAGCTAGAGTCATAATACTCTTTTAGCCTTCTGCCATGATATTTTTCTCCTCTGGCCTCATGCAATAGTGTAATACATACTGGCCTCATGTGATGCTCTGCTAGTCTCAGGTAATGATTATGTATTGACCAGGTGGTCTCATGTCATGGGAAGCTGCACAATGTTGAATAGCTAGTCACATGCTGACTATTTAGCCAATCACTGTTTACCACTCAGCCATGCAAAGTGCACCTGATATGGCACAAGCAGTACCCTGGTTGTTATTTGCTGTAAAGCCATTGTAAAGCAAATATCTACACCTTCTAATAAAGGTGCCATATCTTTAAATAAATCTCATTAGGCCTTTCCTTACTTTCAAGTCTTAAGCAACAGAATGCCTACATCTTCTCCCCAGGGGTCCACTGACAATGAGGTACATTGTGTGCTCTATGAGGAAAGCTTATTCTGTGCTTTTTTTTTTTTCACTGTGAAGCAGATAAAACTCATCTGAATAATAAAAACAAAGACTCTAAAACAGATTTTTATCAAAACTATTTTATTTTATTTTAACAAGACACAACTAAAGCGTTGTTGATATTAATTTAAAGGGGCTGGAATTCTATAACATTATAATGATATATTCCATAAAGCTACAGAGCAAATCCTCCTCAGGTGCATTTTTACCCCATGGATTGAAAGGTGTAGAACTTGAGACAGCAAGCTGATATCTGAAAACTGAACTTGCTCTGAGCCTCCTTACTGGATTTGTAGTGTCACCAACACTGTGAAAGTACTGTGTGTTTTTTGTTCCAGAATTAAACAGGTGTTCTGCAGGTAAACCTTGTGTATCACAAATATATTGGCTCTGCTGCAATAGAGAAAAATAACATTAGAAAACTTCACAATGCGTTACATATGTTGTATGGTGTATGACAGGGCTCAAAATTTCCACTCGCCACTAGCCAATGGCGAGTGAAAATTTAGCCCTGGCGAGTAGAAATTCAGCCCTGGTGGGTATGCTATAGCTTGCAGTAACGAGTAACTTTTTAGGTCTGGCTAATAGCAAAGGACTTCCAATTGACAGTGACAGTACCACTTTTCATATAGGCAGTATTATCACACTTCCCCCTAACTCCCTGAAAAGAGAGGGCAGATTGGGATGGCATTGTCCAGACCCAACAACTCTGTCCAAAAGTATGAGGTCTTTTATAGTCCTCTAGTAGGGAAAGGCCCTCCGCATTTCCCTGCCTGTACTGCACATCAAAACTGTAAGGCTGTAAAAACAGGATCTATTGCCACAAGAGGCCATTGTTCCTGGAGACCCAGTTGAGCCAGCACAGAGGGTTGTGATCCATCAAAACTGAAAAGTTCTGGCCATAGTGATAGGGTTGGACCTTTCTGAGTTCTCATATGAGAGCTAGGTATTCCTTCTCTATAGTCACATATCCAAACTCCCAATCCAGTAGCTTGTAGCTCAGGTAGGTGACTGAATTTTATCTCCTTGGGACTCCACTTGACTATGTACAGCCCCTATGACTGTGCCAATCATGGAAGAATCAGCATGTAAAAGGAACCTATAGCTCTAGTCTAGGATGGCCAGTACCGGACCACTGCTCAGGGAGTTGAAGGCCTTGTAGCACTCCAGGGTCCATGTCACTGAGCGTGGTTGTGCCTTCTTCATCAAGTTCATCAGAGATTTGGCCAAGAAGCTGTAAGAAGTGACACATTTTCTATAATAACCATCCGTCCCCAAAAAAACAAGCACTTGTTTCTTAGTTACACTCGCTACCTTTGCAGGCTCTGGTCCTACACTCCCCATCTAGTGTCCCAGGTACTGTACTTCAAGCATCCTGACCTGGCATTTGTCAAACCATCACCCAGATGCCACAGGTGCTCATCCCAAGTGCAGCTGTAGATGGTTATGCCATCAGGATATGAACAAACATAGCTTTTTGCTCCCTCGAGGTGATCCACCAGCTGCTGAATACTATTGCAGGTGCTAATTTTATTTCTGCTTTTATCTCCAGGTTTCCCCATAGACCTCAAAAGGAAATTTTTTGATAAAACAGGGGTTAACATTTATCTCCTGCAATAGAATCCAGCCCTTGATCCACCACCAGGTACAGGGGTACTCATTACTGCTATAAGCAATCAGCAACAAATATGAAGGATTCTAACTGCCTCCACTCAGTTACAATAGACAATATCTGCTGCTCCTTAAACTCTGTGCAATCTTATCAGATTCCTCCAAATGATAAAGAAAGAAGAAGACAAATGGGGGTGCTTATAACTGTCCAATCAATGTCTAAATTTAGTAAAAGAGGGTTTCAAAGTCGGTGTTATTTCAAGCGGGGTCTTAAATCCACCTTGCAAGGGAGTCACTTTTCACTGGATCTTTCTACTCAAATAAAAAAGTTGTGTGGTTGGTACAAAGAAATAATGTATTTAAATATCAATAATTAAAATATCACAATATAGCCAGCTCAACATGTTTCTGAGCGTTGCACTCTTTCATCAGGAGCCAATCAACATATAAATGGAGAAATGGCTCATGATGATTACTTGGAGATAAAGATCCAGTGAGAAGTGAATCCCTAGCAGGGCAGGCTTAAGTTACTGCTTGAGATAACATCGGCTACGGATCTACAGCCAATTTTACGTGACCAGTAGGGATTGGTTAAATGTCAGAAAAATGTTACTACTTTTTGAGGGAAAACAACAATTCCCCATCTTTTTTTTTTTTTTTTGCAAAAAATTTCCTCCCATGAAATATACATAAAATGTCCTTCCTTTCAACACTGCCAATAAACTTTCCACAAGAACGTTAGCATTTTTCACCTATATTTTTCTATGACAGCAAGATTTACCATTGCAATATAACTTCTTCTGAAGGCTGAAGTGGAGAAATAAATAGTTGAAAGTAAAGGTTGTGAGTCCTACAGCAACATATGCCTTGAAGAAATTGTTAGCAGGCTGTGTGCCTTTGTCCTTTGCCCACAACACTAAATTCCTTCTTAAGTAACACTGGCACAGCCATCCTTGAAAAATAACTGCAGCTTCTGATCTTCCAGAATGGTGCATGCAACATGACATCAGGTCTTTAAAGCCTCTGTTTTCAACAAAAGAAAAGGATAGCATGTCAACTGCCAACATTTTAGCAAGTCTACTATTTCACAGGGCTACTTTTACATTATTTGTGTGCAGGTTTTTACTTATTTCTAAGAACTTAGTATCTGTGGGATGGCAGTATATCATGGAAGAACTGTGTAACTTTATTGCTTCAATATTACTTGTGTAGTTGACGTGGGTGGAGGCAGTATATGTTGACCCTTGTCATCTTCCCCAAAAAAACTCAGAGTTGTACTCTTCTGCAGAAGGAGCAGAAAAACTACACACTCCCTGACACACCAACAACACTTCTATTATGTACCCAAGAGCCCCAGGAAATTTTAGGAGTATGTCTGCTGCTGCTAGGTGTGGCACCTCTAATATGTTGATAATGTGGCTCCCAGTCAGACATGTGGTTGTGCTTCAGGTGGGATCTTATTGAAGAGGTGCCTAGGTGTGAGTCTGCTTTCCCCCTGCTCGCATGCTTATTAAACAGACAACAGATAGCAACATGCTTAGCTTTTT
Source organism: Rhinophrynus dorsalis (assembly GCA_037306005.1). Taxonomy (NCBI): domain Eukaryota; kingdom Metazoa; phylum Chordata; class Amphibia; order Anura; family Rhinophrynidae; genus Rhinophrynus; species Rhinophrynus dorsalis. The sequence continues at coordinate 132,086,534 of CM074724.1, forward strand.
GGATTTGGAGTGAAGTATCTCCATACTTTGGACTTCATAGACTGCAGGGTTCCTGAGGGGCTGCTACTACTACTGGGGCTAGATGTCGCTGCAATTATACTGCTACTAGGTGTCACAGGTGCTGCACTTCTAACAGTACATAGGCACTCATCATAGCTAAGATTGTTGCTGGTTACTCAACACTAGTAGTGTGTGTGGCCGAGTGGATCTGGATGATGCTGATGATGACTGACAGAATGAGGGTGTATTTTTTGGTATCTTTGTTTGTCAGGGTCAGACGTTCCAAATGATTTCTCAAACAGTTTATAGACAGGCACAATGATCAATTTTAGTGGTAGAAGAGTAAGCTTTTGCCTTTTAGCTGACTTTCTGGCCATGTCATCATCTTTATTACTTTCAACTTCAACTGCATCTGAAGAAGAGGAGGATGCTAGAAGGATATATTCTAGATCTACATCATCATCTTCAGTCATTGGGTCATCCTCAGCATAACCCACCACTTCTTCCCTACTACTTTTATATTCTTCTAGGCATTTAGAGGTATCAAACAATTTATTTTTACTTTTCCCTTTTGAGGGATTTTCACAAGGTTTGCTATTACTTTCAGGACAAGTGTTTTTGTGCTTGTTTGCCTCACTACGCATACAAAATGTGAGAGGCTTCTGAGGACGAACAAACAGTGCAATCTAGTCAACACTCAGAGGCATCACATTTTAGCTCTCTAGTGCCATTACAGAGGAAAAATCTCCACGTACATATTAGACTAATCCCACCCAAAAAGGTGGTCCAGTTCCAAAATGACAGGCAAGTCCCCATTGCATGGGAACACCAGCTAACCCCCAATGTATGTTTTGGCCTTGTTTTGCCTCGTCAGGGAGGTGCAGTTGGATTCCCTAGGCACTGAGAGCAAGGTGTCCACGTCTGGATCATCCTTCACTCTTAGGGAGACCCCCTAAGAATATTTAAAATACACATACAAAATGTGAGAGGTTTCTGAGGATTAACAAACAGCGCAATGACCTGTTCCACAGCTAGTAGATGCTCAGAATCATCACGCTTTAGCTCCGTAGTGCCATTACAGAGGAGAAATCTCCACATACATACTAGACTAATCCCACCCAAAAAAGATAGTCAAGTTCCCAAACGACAGGCAAGTCCTCTGTGCACAGGAATACCAGCTAACCCCCTACATATGCTTTGGCCTTGTTAGGACTTATCAGGTAGGTACAGCTGGATTTCTTAGGCACTGAGAGCAAAGGGTCCACGTCTGGATTACCCTTCACTCTTAGGGAGACCCCCCCCCCCCTAAGAGTATTTAAAATACGCATGCAAAATGTGAGAGGCTTCTGAGGACGAACAAACAGCGCAATGGCCTTTTCTACGGCTAGTCACCTCTCAGAGGAATCATGTTTTATCTCTCTAGTGCCATTACAGAGGAGAAATCTCCATGTACATATTAGACTAATCACACCCAAAAAGGCGGTCCATTTCCAAAATGACGGACAAGTCCCCTCTGCACGGGAACACCAGCTAACCCCTCATATTTTGTATGCATATATTAAATACCCTTAGGGGGTCTCCCTAAGAGTGAGGGGTAATCCAGACATGTACCCCTTGCTCTCAGTGCCTAGGGAATCGAGCTACACCTCCCTGATGAGGCACAAAAAGGCTGAAATGTACATTGGGGGTTAGCTGGTGTTCCTGTGCAGAGGGGACTTGCCTGTCACTTTGGAACTGGTCTGCCATTTTGGGTAGGATTAGTTTAATATGTACATGGAAATGTTTGCTCTGTAATGGCAGTAGAGAGCTAAAATGAGATGATTCTGAGCAGTGACTAACTGTCCAACAGGACATTGTACTGTTGTTCGTCCTCAGAAGCCTATCATATTTTGTGTGCATATTTTAAATACTCTTAAGGGGTGTCCCTAAGAGTGAAGGGTAATCCAGACGTGGACCTCTTGCTCTCATTTCCTAGGGAATCCAGCTGCACCTCTGTGATGAGGCCCAACAAGGCTGAAACGTACATCGGGGTTTAGTTGGTGTTCCGGTGCAGAGGGAACTTGCCCATCATTTTGGAACTGAACCACCCTTTTGGGTGAGATTAGTCTAATATGTATGTGGAAATTTCTCCTCTGTAATAGCACTAGAGAGCCAAAATGTGATGGTTCTGAGCGGTGACTAGCCGTAGAACAGGCCATTGTGCTGTTGTTTGTCCTCAGAAACCTCTCATATTTTGTATGTGTATGTTTGTCACACTGTCATTTGCAGCAGCTGGTTGAGCTGCTACACCTTCTTACCCTGTGCAGTCAACACTGGAATGTGACTCTGTCTTTTGTGTTTTTAAATGGTGCTGGTGGAACCTTTAGTGGGACTTTGACAAAAGTGTGATGTCTCCCTCTACAAAATACTCTATCTCGTCTAGTATCAGTCTGCCGCAAATATTTTTCACTTTTTTTGCTAAAATTTTCTGCTTTTCGCCACTGCAAATGTTTTCTCCTTTTTTGCCAGTGCCAATAATTTTTGAGCATATGTTTCCTATGACTGCAGCCTTTCCCACCAAAATATTACTTCTTCTGAGGGCTGAAGTGACTTTGACTGAAAGTCAAAGTTGTGAGTCCTTATACAGCATATGCCTTGAAAAGGTTGTTAGGAGGTTGAGTGCCTTTTGTTCTGACTTCCTTCGGATGTAACATTGGCACCATGAAAAATAACTGTGGCTGGGGATAGTCCAGCAGAGTGCAACACATGACATCAGTTCTCTGACCTTTTGTTATGTGTCTCCCAGTCAGACGTGTGGTTGTGCTTTAGGTTGGATTTCACTGAGGAGGTGCCTAGGTGTGAGCCTGCTTTCCCCCTGCTCATATACTTTTTGCACAGACGACAGATAGTAACATGCTTAGCTTTTGGATCATGAGTGAAATATCTCCGTACTGTGGACTTTATTGACTGCGGGGTTCCTGAGGAGGTACTACTACTACTTTGGCTAGATGTTGAGACAATTCTACTGTTACTACTACTAAGTGTCAAAGGTGCAGCACTTCTAGCAGCAGCAGAGGAGCTCATCATAGCTAAGGTTGTGGATGTTAATACATGTGTTGTTGTTGTTGTTGTTGCTGCTGGTTACTCAACACAAGTGTGTGTGGCTGAATAGGGCTTGGACTTTGAAGTGGTGACGATGCTGATGATGACTGACAGGATGAGGCATCTTTGCTTGTCCAGGATCAGACCTTCCAACTGTTTTCACAAACAGTTTATAGACAGGCACAGTGCTCCTCAGCATGGCCCGCTGCTTCTGGTCCACTAATCTTATATTTCTTTAAGCTTTTAGAGGTGTCAGAAATGTATTTTTACTTTTACTTTCACAAAGATTGCTACTACTTTTAAGGACAGATGTTTTTGCTTGTTTGTCTCACTGTCAGATGCAGCAGTTGCTTGGAATTTGACACATAGTCTTTAGTGTTTTTAGGTGGTTTGTTAATAGTGCTGGTGCTAGTGACACCTTTGGTGGGACATTGACAAACTGCATCCTCCTCGGGAGGAGAGGAATCACCATAATTTATTGCACATACTGCAGCAACCATGACTGCAGTCAGGTTTTGGACTACCACTTTTATCACACATCCCTGCACTGCTCCTAACCCTCTCAATACCCCTTGTGTGTTTGCTGGACATTACGTAACTACTGTGTGTTATTTTACTGTAAAGTACATGATAGAACTGATTGTGTGTCTGATATCTCCCTCTACAAAATACTCTATGTCTAGTAATTAGTATCAGTCTGCTTCAGTCACAGCTCATGTCAGGATCCTTAATTCTGTCACTCTGTCCCTGACCCTGTTATTAACCATCCCCACTATCACTATCAACAAAAAACACTCTTCCTGTTCAACTGCTTCTTTCCCCAGCCTCCTCTAGCACAGAGATAACAGCCAGATCAGGAAGAAACTTGGATCACCTCTGCCTATGTGTTCCCAGTCAGTCACACAGAACTTTGGGGTATTTGGGGTCATTCTCCTTTGCTCTCTTCTCATAACCCTAACTGCCCTAAATAACAGTCACATCAGGAAGGAACTTGGATCACAGCTGTCTGTGTCTACTCGGTCACACAAAAATTTTGGGTATTTGTGGTAAATCTCCTTTGCGCCCTTCTCACACCTCACAGTCCCAGACTCACCTAAGAAAGAAGTAACAGCCATATCAGGAAGAAACTTGGATCACCTCTGCCTGTGTGTTCCCAGTCAGTCACACAGAACTTTGGGGTATTTGGGGTCCTTTCTCTCTTCCTGTCCCCCAGACTTCCTTAATACAAAGAACAAATTTCCTGCCGACAAGACTCCCTAAACTAAGCTTCAACTGCATTGTATTATCCTGTTCTCCCTAGCACAAAAACATGCTGCTTTCTCTTCCTCTCACAAACACAGAATGGCATGCTGCGGGAACCTGAAACCCCTTTTATACTATGCCTGCGGGAAAAACTTGCCATTTGGGGAGAAAATCGGTCTTCTCATTCATTTCAATAAAATGAGCTAGGCAAAAAAGCGAAAAAAATGCACTTTTAGTGGGGGCTATTAGTAGGAGGTGTACCTTCTCCCTTAATGGCAAATACAGCCTATATTTATCCCTGGAGATCCATTTTATATTACCTTTGTGTGTTTGCACATGTTTGTAACCAGATTAATTACACATACTTTTCACTATCTATCTTTCCTTAACACTTTGAATGCCAGGGGGTATGCAATGCATTATGAAGCTGTTGTTAGACTTTATCTACCATCTTTCAGATATGGCCAGGATAGTTTTTTTCTGATCTTCTGCATCAGGTCTATGCAGCCTTTTTTTTTCCTGGAGTACAATTCCCATCATTCTCAGCTAGCAGGGAAGAGTTCTCTACACCATTTCTGTCATGTCTGGGCAGCATCCAGTTTTTGTCAGATTATAACTACCATTATCTTCAGCTTGCCAAGGAAGAGTTTTCCTTATCTTCTCTGTCTGGTTTGGGCAGCCTCAATCTTTTGTTGGACTACAGCTCCCATCATCCTCAGCTGGCCAGGGTTATATGACAATCATGAAAAACAAAACACACAAAAAGAGGGGCGCCAATAGTACCTAATCACTATGAATAATAATGTTGCAATTATGCTGATAAATAGATACTCACATTTCACATTTGCTGTATGATAAACATATGTTATACACAGCTAATAAGCACACAGAGAAAATAGTACCCTCTCTGGCACTGAAAGGGTTAAAACATAAATTTGATATTTTCTTTTCTACTTTTTGTGCAGAAAATGCAAAGCTTTTGTGGCCATAATACACTGAATAGTCATAGCTTTGAACTAAAGACCATAGACTCATGATTCATAGGTCAGGGCTAGTCAGCTGTTGGCTGACTGGGGGTACCAGGGGCTTTAGTCTCCAACAGCTGGTGGTCCAAAGTTTGAAAACTCCTCTCATATATGATAAAGGAGCAGTTTTTTTTTTGCATTTTTAGCAAAATATGTGCGACAATCAGAGGAGTAACTAGAAGCCTCCGGGCCCTGGTACAAGAAGTGCCACGGGCCCCCTCCATAATGCCCCCATCTCCTACCTGGTGCTCCCGTGTGGTCCTCTTAGCAATACAAAGCACTGGGAGATGATGTCATCTCCCAGCGCTCTGCATTACTAGACAGCCAGTGGGAGATTGCATGCGCCAGGCGGAGGGGTCGAAGGGGGAGGCCGGGCCCCTGGAGTGCACGGGCCCAGTCGCAGGTGCAACCCCTATAGATACGTCACTGGCGACAATGATTTTCTTGTTGAATAAAACAAGTGGGGAGATTCACTAAGCGGTGATAAAGAATAATAAAGTGGAGATGACTTCTCCAGTTTATCACTTCTCCAGTTCCTATATTATTCTATGGAGCCTATTCACTGAGAACTCCAAAGCTGAAGAAATCTTAGTGCATAGTCTCCATAGAATAACACAGAAATTGGAGAAGTGATACACTAGAGAAGCAATTTCCACTATTTTTTATCTTAATAGGATTAACCCTGTGAGTGCCAATGGGGTAAGCATACTCCACTGGCACTCATAAGGTTAAATATACTAACATTACACACATTTTGGGAGTGCTTTTCATGTATTGATATGGGGCTTAGGGTCCCATATCGATACATCCACTGGTCACTTAGGTTTTTTATGCTTTTTTTTCACTTTCAGTTCCTGCATCAGAAGTTTTGAGATGAGTTAAGGGACTCTGCACCCACAAAAACTGGCTTCATATTTTCATCTGTTAGAGTGGGTCCCTTAAAGGGATAGTAATACTTCATTTTAACTTTATTTTATTTTGTAGGCATTAAAAAAACATGAAGAATGATATAAGTCTTATCTCTGAAACCTTTATGGTTTAAGAGATATTCACAAACAAAGTATCCCCCCCCTGTTCAACCAAATCAGAAGGGAGATGCCCAGGTAGACTGCAGAGAGGGACAATCTTCAATTAAGATAATGGAAAAAGCTGAAAAACTTATCAAGGGGGGAAGGGCTTTCATTGTTTTCATACAAAGAAAATTGTCCCCTTCTGTTATCTGTACTGTCATACAACCAGACTCACATCTGAGAAGAGATTGTTTACACTAGGTAAAAGGGGCGGGGAGGGGAACTTTGCTTGTGAATATCTCATAAACCATAAAGGTTTGAGCGATAAGACTTATATCATTCTTCATGTTTTTTTAATGCCTACAAAATAAAATAAAGTTAAAACGAAGTGTTACTATCCCTTTAACACATCTTAATGCTAACGCATGGAACTGAATTGCAAATTCCGAAGTTTTGTAATGTGTTTTAATGGGTGCAAACAGGCGCAAAGTTAGTACCCAACGTGCTTTTTTTCTGGTGGTATTTCTTCATAGCACAGATAATTGAGTTGCTTACCGTACTTGAAAAAATACCATCAGGTGTTTTTTTTTTTGGAGTTGGCCTCAATTGAAATGAGATCTTTACCTCTTGATTACTAGAGGTCATCATATATTTGCAAAGCAACCCATTGGAGACCTCTTAGCATTCAAAGGGTAGAAAGCCCCATTTAAATCAATGGGAATTTCAGGTATTTTCATTGGTCACCTATGGTGTAATTGATTTGCCTCAGAATTGCTCCAATTCTGTTTAGTACATAAGCCTTAGTTTCTCCTTCTTTTTCTTACATAATCTACTTTAGATAGTGCCTGATCACTATGAATAATAATGTTGCAATTATGCTGATAAATAGGTACTCACGTTTCACATTTGCTGTGTGATAAACATATGTTATATACATCTAATAAGCACACAGAGAAAATATTACCGTCTCTGCTCGGTACCACTCGATCTTCTCAGTCCTCCTCTCCCTCCTCCTTCGAACACCAATTACACAGTAATCCAACTATTGGCAACCTATAAAGTTCCTTCAAATTTTCTTTATTAAAATCAATATAATTTAAAAAAAAACACTACGTAGTTCTCTTACGCGTTTCGCAGCTGTGATGCTGATTTATCAAAGAAAGTGGTTAACAATCGACCATAATGTATGTTCTTATATTTTACATTCTGGTATGTTGTTAAGCACTTTCTTTGATAAAGCAGCATCTCAGCTGCGAAACGCATAAGAGAACAACGCAGTGGTTTTTTTAATCCACTGAATGGGTTAACCCATTGAGTGCAAGGGGTGGTACGCAACGCATTGTAAAGCAATGCATTGTGTACCCTTCTTTACTCAAAGGGTTAATATATATCTCAGTAAAAGAAATGACATTTTGTAAATTAAAAAAAAGTAAAGATTTATTAAACCCTTGAGTGCTGGTGGGGTAGGCAACACATTTCTTTGCAATGTGCTACATACCCCCTGGCACTCAAAGGGTTAAAATCTCTTATATCTTTGTGGGTTTCAGCGTTTTAAATTCCATAGATGCAACAAATATTATGGACAGAACTTTTGCAACTGTACAAATGTCTTTCCTAAGGATAACATTGCAACATGCACTTAGCAAAATGCCAGTGGACTGCACTATAAGGACCCCTTTTTAAGATGTTATGAGTACTTATCACATCTTCAAAGTGTGTCTTTGATATTCATTTTGAAAAATACACTTTGGTATCCATCAAACCGTCTCAATCCCGTTGTTCCTTTCTCTGCAAACAAAATGATTTGCTTGTTATTCCTTTTGAAATACACTTACAGAAATGTGTAAGTCACACCTCCAGGGTTTAAGAAAAAAATGTCAAAAGTAAAAAAGCGTCACATTTCCACTTGTACGTAATCGTGGTTTCTAAAACATTATAAAAGATGGAGAGTGGGACGACCCCTTCTGTATTCTCCACTAACACAGGAACGGTATGTATTATAGAAGCTGCAATAACCTTTCCATTTTTTTTATTCTTTTTCATAAGTTTCTTCAAATACATTTAACTGGTTTTAAAGTAAAAGAATTGTAGGCTGGATATAACAGAACAGTAATATATATGGTACTTTACTATCAAAACACACATAGGAACAGTAAGAACTCAGGTTATGATTGAACAGAGTTTCATGCTAGCATAAGTGCTATGGACTGCTTTTCTGCTGTTAGCCTGCCTAATACCCACTTGGCAAATGTTTTGATCAAAACATGGCCACTTTGTACCTCTTGGTCCAAAAAGTGGGTAGTATGCTGGTATATGGACATTGAAGGCAAAATGTTACTTTGCAGCTCTTTTTCTTAAAGGAACAGTAAAACATTTTTATGAAAAAATACATATTGTAGGACGTTTCCTCCTGAGTAAAATATGGGTACTCCCACTGCTGAGAGATGCATATTTCCAAAGTTATTACCATTTAAACTTTTTTTTTTACATTAGCAGTGCCTTCTGCTGGTCAAATTCTAAATAGTTATTTTGTTACATTCTAATGGAGAGGAAAGTCAGTGACTTACAGTTATTCATAGGGTTGCCACCCAGCCGGTATTTTACCGGCAGGCCGGTAAAAAATTGGCTCCTGTCCAATGTTAAGTCTATGGAGGGAATGCCATGGCCGGTATTTTTTTGTAGAAAAGGTGGCAACCCTATCCATAGAATGTGATAGAACCTGCCTGTCACTTCCTGTCAGTTAAAACTATCAGGAAGTAAATGCATGGTAAATTCACTTACTGATTATTTGAACTGTTATAACATTTGAATAAAACAACTGACAGTGGTGCGAGTGTCCTGGTTTTACTCAGCAGGAAAAGCTCTATAATATGTAGGTTTTTATAAAAAAAAAGTTTACTAACATTTATTTAAATAATGTATTTAACTTTTTGAATGCAAGTGAGGTCTGCAATGCATTGCTTCAATATACATTGGAAACTCCTCTTGCATTCAAGGGAAACCCCTTTGAGTGTCACAGGGGTATGCAACTCATTGCAAAGCAACACATTGCACATACCTGTGGTACTCAAATGGTTAAAAGCCCTACTTATGTGAATGGAAATTTGGGGGATTTTTATTACCAGACTTCCTCCAGCTTCTTAGTAAATCATACCTAGTATTTTATAATAATAACTTTGAGAATTGGTATTGTCAAAAAATATTTGCAGCTGCTGAGAAAAATTTGGCTGATATTAGGATCTTTCCCCTCCCATGAGAATTCCTAGGAGATGGTCCATTCCACGGAAATCTTCTGTTCAGTGAGGGGAGTGTGTGTGCATGTATGTTTGCGTATGGGTGTGAGCATGGATATGTGATTATCTGTGAGTACTTGGTGAAGTGTGCATGAGATGTGATGTGTTGTGCAGGAACACAACTGTGGGAAGGTTAAGCTAATTGAATACAGTGGGCTTTACGCCTGTGTGTTTTGCCTGATTTTTCCTTCCCAAGAGAAGGAAAAATATCTCACCAATTCCAGAGATATTCTCATATGTACAAAAGTTCAGTTCAAACTGAAGACGACAGAGTGCATGATCCTTCTAAACATCTTAAGTACAAAAGGGTTGTTCAGCACATTGTGAAGCACTGTGATGCCATTCCTCTGATCCTTAAAGAGTTAGGATTACCAAGTACAGTGAGCAGAGTCTGAGGTCCTGTGGTCCTGCTAGCAACTGTCATGGCTTCTTCCATGGACATGACATCCAGGACTGACTAAAGATATTATCTCTCAAATACAGGCACGAGAGCAAAAGTCATAGGGGACATTAGGATTTTCTGGCCGTAGTAAGGTAAGTGGGATGTTATTATTATGAAATGTTTGTTCTCTTTTAAGCCTCTGAGTGCACAGAGGTGCACAATGCATTATTTTGCGAGGCATTGCGCACACCTCTGGCACTCAGTGCTTGAAACCAGTGGACGGTAACTTATAATTCTCCTGTATTCGGACTAGAACATGCATTGTCCTTACTTGGCCATTAACTAGCTAAGGATGATGGGAGATTTAATCCACAAAAACAACAGATGGAGGAGAGCAATAGGTTCCACTATTCTGGCAGCAATATAGGTTTCCTGTGTCTCAGTTTTCATCTGTGAGGGTAAGATTAAAGTGGAATTGTTACTTTGTACGTCCTTTTGAAAGAGCTTTCAAAATCATTTATGTTTATGGCTTCTATTTTTTTATTTAAAACAATACTTTGGAATATTTAGCTTTAATTATTGGTCAGTTGATGAAAATTAGATAGATTTAGCATGCCTGCCTGCCATATACTCACATTCCACACTGTTCTGCATTCTAACTGCCAATCCCTGCTGCCTGCTAGTACCTAATTTGCATAAACTGATAACTAAAGCTAAATACCTCATAAACTATTGGAGAAAGTAGACGTAATCCTTTGAGTGCCAGAGCGGTATCCAATGAATTGCAGTGGGTTAATGATTTAGTTCATTTTTTTCCAGCAAAAGTAAAAATGGCCTAAACGTGTAGAAGACAAATTAACCACTTAACAACCGCCATATCCAATGGGGGGGGGCACCCGTTAAGGACCTTGACTCTTTTTTTTTCTGGCGTCCCAGAATTCCATGAAGTGCCAGGATCGTCACAGCTCCTTAATGCAAATCCTGGCACATCAATGGGCCTTAAGCATTTGAGTGCCAGAGAGGTACGCAAAGCATTGCTTTGCAATGCGTTGCATACCTCTCTGGCACTCAGGGGGCTAAGGTGTTAAAGTACTGTTAGCAGATAGGAGTGAGAGGCAGTAGTTTGGTGTTAACTGATTAAAAAAATGTCTACTTCATTGAACACTTTTTGTTTAAAGGGATAGTAATATCAGAAAAAAGTATCAACTATATGGTAGATACAATTAAAAGAGAGTACTTGCACTTATTTGGTTTGAGAGATATATGAAAATAAAGTTCTCCGCTCCCTCTCCTTTCTGCTTGAGAAGCTTGACCAGACACTGCTCTTCAGCAGAGCCGATATAACAATATCTAAAGATAAATACTTCATTGTAACAGTCTAAAACATGTGCCTGGTTTGCAAGCACACCTTGTAGACCGTTCCGATTAAGTATTTATTTTTAGATATCGCTATGTCGGCACTGCTGAAGAGCTGCAGTCTGACCCAGGAACCAGGATCTGCTTCTGACAGCTTTACAGCTCCTCAAGCAGAAAGGGGAGGGAGCGGAGAACTTTATTTTCCTATATCTCTCAAACATAAAGGTTTTAAAGATATGAATAAGTGCAAGTACTCTCTTTTAACTGTATCTACCATATAGTTAATACTTTTTTTCTGACATTACTATCCCTTTAAAGACAACCTAATGACATATTAAACATCAGAATATTTAAGGGCAATATTCATCAAGCTTATCTTACTGATGGATTTACTTCTGAAAATACTGTCCTTTTACCAGAAATTAATGATCCATCAAGTTTTTAATTTTGCCTATTTTTTTAACATTGAACCCTAAATGGCAACCAATTTTTCTAGGGTTACTTGTACTGTGAAACACATAGCATACTTACAATTGTATTTGCAAACAATTTGCTGTGTGATTTTAAATTTAAGCAAGAAGTTATTTAGTCCAAACTGATCTTAGTGGGTTTATGTACTAAGCCATGATAAAGGTGTGATAAAGCGGATATGACTTCTCCAGTGATATCACTTCTCCATTTCCTATGTTATTTTATAGTTCCTATGCACTACGATCTCCAAAGTTGGGGAGATTTTAGTGCATCGGCTACATAGAATAACATAGGAACTGGAGAAGTGATATCAATGGAGATGTCATCTCCGCTTTATCACGTCTTTATCACGCCTTAGTGCAGCTTCCTCGAGAAGTCACTATAATGATACTGTCTCTGATTGTACATTGTGTCTTTCTAAAGGTTTTCCAGGATGAAGTCTCTGCAGCAGTCTGTTGTGCTATTGGTAGCTGTGTGTCTGGGCACTTGTTTAGCTCAGCTATCTGATAAGTGTGCAGAAGCTCCTGGGATACCTGGACTGAATGGGCTGCCAGGTAGGGTGTTATGTATTATAAAAGTGCTTTTATACAATCCGATAATTGAAAAATGATAGTTACAAAACAGAACAAGCTAGGGAAGGTCCACAGGCAAACTTAGAAGGTGTTGTCAGTGGCCCAGAAGTAACCCATTCCTTGAGTCACTTGCCCATTCCAGACAGTAAGACTCAAAGCATTAATGTGAGAGTCAACCTAATATTGTATTTCTTATTATGAATTATATGAGGCCTCTACATTCCTTTACCACCTTTGCTTCCTTTCAACCTCACATTAATGATAAACACAAGCCCACTTAAGGAAATTTGAAGACACACCATCAGTGAGATTTGAACAGTTGCCATCAAAGTGAATTACAATTTTCTGTAATAAATCTGAGTCTTAGATCCAGGGGTGTTTGTTGATGATCTGAGGGACCAGAGGGGTTATGCAGTAAGGTGTGATAAACAGGTGATAAAGTGGAGATGACTTATCCAGTGATATCACTTCTCTAGTTCCTATATTATTCTATAGAGCCTATGCATTAAAGTGATAGTAATGTTTCACAAAAACAGCAGCTCCAATTAATCGTCATAGTATTTGAGCCATAGAGAGTGTTATTTCATTACTGTGAGCGTTGTAGTTCAAGAGTAATTGAATGATAAAATTTCCCCCTCCCACCCCTTTTACCTAGTGTAAGCCCCCACTCCTCAGATGTGGAATCCAGTCCATAGACCAGACAGCTCACATCAAGGGACAATCTTCTTACTGTAAGAACAATGAAAACCCTGCCCCACTTGACAGGTTTTTCAGCTTTTTCCCTTATCTTAATTGAAGATTGTCCCTCTCTGCAATCTACCTGGACACTCCTGCTGCTCTGAGGTGAGCAGTGTTACATCAGTAATAGGGGCGGGAGGGGGATACTTTATCATTCAATTACTCTTAAACTACAACCCTGACAGAATTGAAATAACACTCTCCAAGGCCCAAATACTATGACGATTAATTAGAGCTGCTTTTATTATGAAACATTACTATCCCTTTAATATTTCAATACTGGAGAAATCTTAGTGCATTGGTTCCATAGAATAACATAAGAATTGGAGAAGTGATATCACTGGAGAAAAGTCATCTCCTCTTTATCACACCTTAGTACATAACCTCTCTGGTCCCTCAGATCATCAACAATCCACTGACCATGGTTTAAAAACCTTTAATAGTAATATAAGCTATAACAAGTATGAATATGTGACTTTGTATTGACAATAAAAGTCTACAGTAGAAGTACTTACATCTGTCATAAGCCATAGGGTCCTATTTTTAGAGACAAAATGGAGCAATTCTAGAGAAAACCAACCAAATTTCCCAAATTTACACTGACTTACATGGAGAAATTAAAGTGGAACTTTCATCCGCTATAAAGTCGCCCTGCTATAATTAAGCAGGTAACAACCAGCTTTAGAATATATATTTTACCTTTGAAAAGTAGCCCAATCTAAAGAAATCAATCATTGTAGGAGACCAGAACCCAGGCTACAGAGCAGACATCTTGTCTGCATGCCTGCATTGTCAGTCCCGGTCTCCTGCAAGAAGCATTGCAGCGTACCATATGGTAACCGGAAGGACTGACGGAGCTAACTCGGCCGTCAGTCTCCTACAATGACTGATGTCTTCAGAACGGGCTAATTTTCAAAGGTACAATTTAAATTATGAAGCTAGTCACTACCTGCTTTATTATAGCAGGGAGATTTTATAGTGGATGAAAGTTACACTTTAATCATTATGAATGCTTCACAATGGAATGGAGACCTATAGCATTTAAGGGGTTAAAATCCCCTTTTAAATTGACAAAACAGATTTTTTTTGTTCCCTGTAGTGTAGTTGGTTTACCCCACAAATGTTACATTTTGTTCATTATATATAAGGCCCATAGTATGCATAAGGAATAACTGATAGCGATAAGGACTTTCACACATGCCTCCTTAGAAAACACTTCACTCCCTGAGTTAAAGGGATAGTAATACTTCATTTTAACTTTATTTTATTTTGTAGACATTAAAAAAACATGAAGAATGATATAAGTCTTATCTCTCAAACCTTTATGGTTTATGAGATATTCACAAGCAAAGTTTCCCCCTCCCGCCCCTTTTACCTACTGTAAACAATCTCTTCTCAGATGTGGAATGCAGTCCATAGACTGGACAGATAACAGAAGGGGACACTCTTATTCCTATGAAAACAATGAAATCCCTGCCCCCCTTGACAAGCTTTTCAGGTTTTTCCCTTATCTTAATTGAAGATTGTCCCCCTCTGCAGTCTACCTGGGCACCTCCCATCTGCTCTGGCTGAACAGTGTGACATCAGTAAAAGGGGCGGGAGTGGGACACTTTGTCATTGAATTACTCATGAACTACAACTCTGACAGAATTGAAATAACACTCCAAAGTCCAAATACTATGATGATTAATTAGAGCTGTTTTTATTATGAAACATTACTATCCCTTTAAAGACATACAATGGAAAAAGGCATAAAACTTTATCAGTATTGGGAGTTGCACAAGACGTGATATCAGCTCGTGTGCAATCTTAATGGAAAGTGATAGTTACTATTAGGATAACTGGATCAGAAATACGAAAGACATCAAAGTGTGTAGAAGGAACAGATTTCATCAGCTTGCTAATTAATTATGTATTATAATTGTTTTTGTTTCTTTCAAGGTTTACCTGAATCAGTGGCTCAAGAACTGCAAAGTCACTTTATAAAGATAAATAATCGTATCAACAGACTAGAAGGAGGTAAATAGAGCCTTAATATCAAGGATATGATAAACACAGTCTAGCAAGTAATTTCAGTACATAAATACTGTAGATAGAATAGATCAGGGTTGGATGTACCCATTAACAGAGAAGGAAGATATTGGATTCAAGGTAATGAATATGCTTTCTGTCTGACCAACAGGGATGGGCAAAAGGTCCATGGGGGAGATTCACTAAGAGGTGATAAAGTGGAGATGTCTTCTCCAGTTTATCACTTCTCCAATTTCTATGTTATTCTATTTCCTCAGCTTTGGAGATCTTAGTGAATAGGCTCCATAGAATAATATAGGAACTGGAGAAGTGACATCACTGGAGAAGTCTTCTCCACTTTAACACCTCTTTATCATCTCTTTATCAACGCTTAGTGAATCCCCCACTTAAACGTAATGTTTTTTTCAACAAAAATTTCTGCACATTGAAAATATTTAAAATGTCAGCCTTTTTACACTGATACCAGCTGGAGACAAATAAGGGGTACAATTGCAGTAACAACCTGAATTCTACATTGGGGGAAAGTTTCACATTGTAAACAAACCTTGCTGTATAATGTTCTCAAACCTTTGTACAGCGTTCTTCAAAAATAACTGTGGCTTGGAATATACCAGCAGGGTGCAACACATGGCATAGGTTCTTTGACAACACTGTTTTCAACAAAATAGGGCAGAATGAAAACCACCATTATGGCAAGTTTCCCATTCCATGTTTCTGCTTAGTCAGTATTAGTGAGTGTACTGAGTGGAGGTTGGATTTAGAAACATTTATGCTGATGATGAAGTGATAATGATGATGACAACAAAATAGTAACTGAATTTTTTAGCCATGTTTACTTGCCAGAATTAAACATTTAATGGAAACCATTTTCTTATTGTGTTCTAGTTCTCCGTTTGGAAGGAAAAATTCAAGCAGTAGGAGGAAAGATATTTGCCACCAATGGGAAGCAAGCAGATTTTGAAACTTCCAAATCCACCTGTAATAGTGTAGGAGGAAGTATTGCTACTCCAATGAATGAGGCAGAAAACCAGGCCATATTAAACATTGTGAAGGAATACAACAGTTACGCTTACCTGGGAATAAGAGAAGGGATAGTACCAGGGATATTCCAGTACTTTAATGGAATTCCAGCGTACTACACAAACTGGTATAAAAATGAACCTAGTGGTAAAGGAAAAGAAAACTGTGTTGAAATGTACACAGATGGTCAGTGGAACGACAAAACCTGTAACCAAAATCGTCTCATTATTTGTGAGTTCTAAATCATCCACAAATATATTACTCATTCTTATCTAACGTGTTATTTTTGTTACATTTTAAATGTAAATAATTGATTACATATCACTACCTGCAGTTTATTTTGACTTGCCAGTTACATCTATATTTAATATGATTCTGTATTTGATTACAATGTTTTATTTTAAGGAAATTAATGTGTTAATATGCAAATTTGCAGCTGTTGTGATAAATAAATACAATACAATTTCATGACTGAACTCTTCAATTACTTTAACATCTGTTACCATACCTGGGAACTCTCCGGATTTGCCCCGGAGACTCCAGTTTTGACAGAGCTTTACCGGGTCTCTGGGGCAGAGGCAGATTCCTCCGGATGCGGGTAATTTCTATTGAAACTCTGCCCACACCTGCTGTTTCTCCCGGTGTTCCTTCTTCCCCAGCCTTCTGTGTGTCACCTTTAAGCCCTGCCCCCCCAACTCGCATCAAGCCCCACCTTTTTGATGCGATTTGCATCATTATTGTCACCCTCTGCTGCACCAGAGGACTCCCCTCCGGGCAGATCTCAATTGGAACTTCCCAGGTACGTTACCATGTTCTACATTACAATATGAATAAGAAAGGTAGAAGAGTCATTATAGGGGTCTAGTGTTACCCACCATTAGACACAAGGGGGGAGATTTATTAAAAAAACATTCTTGGTACTGTTTAAAGAATTGCCAGTCAGTCATGACAACTTATAATAATGGCAGGTTGGATTTATAAATTAGAAAAGGCATCTTTATAAATATGGAGTTTGTAAGTTGATGTCAATTCCTGGAACGGATTATACCCGACATTAAAGGGATAGTAATACTTCGTTTTAACTTATTTTATTTTGTAGGCATTAAAAAACCATGAAGAATGATATAAGTCTTATCTCTCAAACCTTTATGGTTTATGAGATATTCACAAGCAAAGTTTCCCCTCCCCGCCGCTTTTACCTAGTGTAAGCCATCTCTTCTCAGATGTGAATCTAGTTGTATGACCAGACAGATAACAGAAGGGGACAATCTTCTTTGTATTAAAACAATGAAAGCCCTTCCCCCCTTGACAAGTTTTTCAGCTTTTTCCCTTATCTTAATTGCAGATTGTCCCTCTCTGCAGTCTACCTGGGCACCTCCCTTCTGATCTGGTTGAACAGGGAGGGGATACTTTGTTTGTGAATATCTCTTAAACCATAAAGGTTTGAGAGATAAGACTTATATCATTCTTCATGTTTTTTTAATGCCTACAAAATAAAATAAAGTTAAAACGAAGTATTACTATCCCTTTAAGATTCTGGAGAAAATTCTGTAACAAAATTGTTTCAGTTAGCGACATTTCTTTATAAATTTGGTGCATCAGAACTTCCACCAGCTGTACTGTCACTTTTCCCAAAACAAAACTTAGTGGCGTTAAAGGGGCTCTCTCACCCCTACAAAAGTTAGGCTTATTAGGTAGAGTATATATCGATAATGTTGAAACCGTTATTAAAAAAAAAAAAAAACTCTATATGGGTTAAAATTATTGCTTATAGAGTGCCCTGCACCCTACTTCCACATACACTGCTCTTGCAGCAAATTGCCGTACTGCTTCTGCTCCCTTCCCACTACCCAGCCTCCTCTGATGATGGAGGCTTCTGTCTGTAAGCTGAAGCGATCTCATTGGCAGAGATCGATATCTAGCCAATGAGACCACTCCAGCTTACAGACAGACAGCCTCCGTCATCGGAGGAGGCTGGGCAGTGGGAAGGGAGCAGAGGCACAGCGGCAAGAGCAGTGTATGCGGAAGTAGGGTGCAGGGCACTCTATAAGCAATAATTTTAGCCCGAATCACATTTTTTTTTTAAAATAAATAACGTTTTCAACATTATCGATATATACTCTACCTAATAAGCCTAACTTTTACAGGGGTGAGAGATCCCCTTTAAGACTTCCAAAACTTGCACAATTGTCTTTTTAAATGCCAACCTTCATTTTTAGACCACTTTTACTCCACCTTTTGTCATAACGTCAGGTTTATAAATCTCCTCCATGGTTACTACTTTAATAAGAAGAATGGGGGGGGAGATGCACTAAGGTGTGATAAAGGGGAGATAACTTATCCACTGTGATAAACATTCCACTTTCAGTGTTATTCTATGAAGCCAATGTACTAAATCTCTCATAGTTTTTAGTGCTCAGGCACCATAGATTAACATGGAAACTGGAGAATTTATCACACTGGCGAGTTTATCTCATTTTTATCACACTTTGATGTATAATCCCCCTGGAATAATTCTGTGTCCAACCAACTGCACTTGAGGGGGAAAAATACATCTCATAGGTTTCAATTGGTTTTAGAGTGATAACCAATACATTTCTTTGTAATGTGGTGGAGACCTCTTTAGCATTCAATGGGTTAAATCAATGGCAATTCCAACACTTTTATTTGTGGCATAAGGTGCAGTTGTCTTGCTGGGAGGTTATGCAATAAGTTATGATAAAGAAGCGATAAAGAGGTGATAAAAAGGAGATCACATCTCAACTGTTATATACTCTCCAGTTCCTATGTTATTCTAGCGAGGCAATGCATTAAATGGGTAGTAATGGATCTTTTTAATTGAATTTATTATTGTAGATATTAAAAAAAAGAAAGTAATTGAGGCCAGTCCCATCTCTCAAACCTGATGTCAGTGCATGGAGAGGGAGGGGGAAACTTTAGATGCGAATATCTCTCAAACCATAAAGGTTTGCAAGATGGGACTGGCCTCAAATGCTTTAATACAATATTAAAGGGATAGTAATGTTTCATAATAAAAGCAGCTCCAATTACTCATCATAGTATTTGGACTTTGGAGAGTGTTATTTCAATTCTGTCAGAGTTGTAGTTCAAGAGTAATTCAATGACAAAGTATCCCCCTCCCGCCCCTTTTACTGATATAACACTGTTCAGTCAGAGCAGAAGGGAGGGGCCCAGGTAGATTGCAGAGAGGGACAATCTTCAATTAAGATAAGGGAAAAACCTGAAAAACTTGTCAAGGGGGGCAGGGCTTTCATTGTTTTCATAGGAAGAAGATTGTCCCCTGCTGTTATCTGTCTTGTCTATGGACTGCATTCCACATCTAAGAAGAGATGGCTTACACTAGGTAAAAGGGGCAGGAGGGGAAACTTTGCTTGTGAATATCTCTCAAACCATAAAGGTTTGAGAGATAAGACTTATATCGTTCTTCATGTTTTTTTAATGCCTACAAAATAAAATAAAGATAAAATGAAGTATTACTATCCCTTTAAATTCAGTTAAAAATATCTATTACTATACCTTTAACATATTTCAAACGTGAGAAATCTTAGTGAGTTGGCTCTATAGAAACATAGGAATTGGAGAATTTATCATACTGGAGATGGCAAGTCTGCATTATCAATCCTTAGTGCGTCTCCACCCTCCCGTTCTTGCTTGAATACCTAGTATACTTGGAATAAATGTACACATTTTAATAGTGCTGTTGTATACTGTACATAATAAAGTATTTCTTTATGCAAACAAATGAAGTACATTCTCATTGCACCACCTACCTGGAGTAGAAGATGTTGACATAGATATCTTGCAATTGTATGAAATTTGGTCAACTGACAGATATTAAAAGATAAATCATTTCCATGGAATCTATATACATTTTCATTTGTGGGTTTTGCAAATTATAATTACCCATATCAAAGGAAAGCTGTCACAGTGTTCAAGCCTCGTCAGTAGATCTAGTTCTATAGAAAAAAGTCCTATCGTGGAAGCCAGGGCTGCACTGAGCACCCTGAAGGTTGAGCTAGAAGGTCAATCTGACTGACATCTTGGATCGCTAAGGTCTGCCACTAATGATCAAAAGGTTGTGCTTTGGGAACTTTTCTAATTTTCAACTCAACAGAGGGAGGATATCCTTCTGACCAATGTAAAATGAACAATAAAATAAATTATAGATCGTTGGTGACAAAATTAACTACTCTACTCAGGCACTCAAAAATACAGACAGTTCCGCAAAAATAAAAATTGGGGTAACGTTAGAGCAATCACTGTGCATTCTAGAATAGTGTCTGTTTGTGACAGATCACCATTAGACAAAAAAAAAAACAGGAAGGAGTTTGAGATACATATAGTGCTTACTGCTTACTAAGTCCCTTTTCAACACTAATGCTGTGTTGAATCTGTCTCCCGTCGTGAAAGGTAACATGATGGACTAGAGTGACTTTTATATATTATATGGGTGACTATCTCCTACTATGCATGCATCAAAGTACAAAATTTGGCATCTTTATGTAAAATTGCAGTAAAGAAGGTCTGCACAACAGCCTATGGGGCTGCAAACTTTTCACACTATTAGTGTTGGAGATTGAAATCCTCATTGCAACCTCCAATGAATGGCCCACCCATGAAGGCACTAGCCAGTAATATTGGCTGGGCTTACATGGGGCAACCATCAGCTGCACCTCCCCTATGTTCCAATTGGCAGTGGAAAGCAGAGGAGAGGTAATAGTAGATGCCCAATGTTGTGCACCTGTGTGAAAGAGGCCTTACACTGCATCAGGTACACAAGGGGAGACGAAATATGGACCTTCCTCCAAGTGAAATAAGTATAGCTGGTTCCAATTCTATGATGGAAAGCTAATTTTTTTCATGCTTCACTTTTGGTTCAGGGCAAATTGGAACATTATTTTTTTTATACTTTTTTCAAAGTGATATTTTCCCTTTCAAGTGGACCTAGCACATCAAACAGTGACTTTTGAACTTGGGGAATCACATTTGTTAAAATTATAATCAGTGGAAAATCTTCGGGCTGTCTTTAATTGTGGCCTGACAGACAAACATCAGATTCACAGCTTTCTTTTACCATTTGAGGAATATTACCTAAATATACCATCTGATACCATCAGAATACCTCTCCAATTTGGTTCATAGTTTTGTATCCTCAAGACTGGACTACTGCGATTGCCACTATATAGGACTTCCTAATAAAAAGCAACACAGGTTGCATTCAGGATATTAACAAACTATCCATATTCCTGTCACATGTGACGTCTTCTACACAATCTACACTGATTCACTGTAAAACATCAAGCTTGGTTAGCTGTCATACAAGCCTATACATAACTAGGACCCCACCTACATGAAGGAGCTGCTTATTCACCATGTCCCAACTCATACAATGAGATCAGCATTGATGTAGTCTCCCAAGAATATGCCTAACTATGTTTGGGTCCCAAGCTTTCATACATGCAGCAAGAGTATTCTGAAACTCTGCCTTATCCAGTGGGCCCATAGTCCACTCGGGCAGTAATAGTTACATAAAAAAGAAAACAGTGCACAAGATATCTGTGTAGCTTTTATTACAGTAAGATCATCAAAGAATATAAAAGAAATACTAAAATAAAATATGGGTAAGATCCCTCTGGTGGATAGCTCCCAATGCTACAAGGGCTAATACAAATTGATAAAAACAATAGAAATAAAAAGGTACAGACATATATAAAGTATAAACAATGAATAATAGTCTACTAGAATAAAAAAGGTATCCACAGTGGGGGATCCAACAATACAGAACAAAATATGGACTACGTAGTAGCTGTAATTCGGGAGTAATGTGGCGAGGGACTAGGCTCGAATGACCAGAGCATGAATACTGTTGGGAACTGGTGGTAGAATGCTTACAGGATTTGTTCTTGATATAAAAACATCTAGATACTGTTAATGCATTCCGCTCACCAGAGTTCCCCTTGATGGACTGCTCATAGTAAATGCTGCAGATTAAGTGGGTCCAGAATTCCATTGGTACCTGTCCACTTCCACTGGAATCCTCCTCAAAGGCTTGAATGTTCCTCCATGTGATGAGTGGATGCTGCTCTTTGGTAACAATCAACGCGATTCGGGATATAACGCATTGATTGTTACCAAGGAGCAGCATCGACTTTTTGCGTGGGGGAACATTCAATCCTTTGAGGAGGATTCTAGTGGAAGGCAGGCACCAATAAAATTTTGGACCCACTTGATCTGCAGCATTTACTTTGAGCAATCTATCAATGGGAACTCTGATGTGAGGAATGTATTAACAGTATCTATACGTTTATGTAACAAGAAGAATCCTGTAAGCATTCTACCTGTGAGGGGATTGTTTGATAGTGCCTGGTGAGGCACCTATACCCCTTCACCATATCCTACCACCAGTTCCCAATAGTATTCGTGCTCTGTTCATTCGAGCCTTGTCCCTAGCGCAAAAGAGCATGCAACCAAATGACAGACTAACCATGCCGCTGTAATAAAAGTGGCGACATGAAAATTTTGCCCTAAATAAAAGCGCAAGGTTCTCATGTCACCTCTTTAAAAGGCGCTAACTTCAATTTAGTGGCCGCAGCATGCAACTGCATATAACGAGCAGCATACTAAAAGTCCTATCATCGTTACATCTTTAAGAGTCGGTACCCTCAATTTACTGCACGCCCCATCATCCCTACATCTTTAAAAGGCTCTACCTTCAATTTACTACAAGTCCCATCATTCTTACCTTGCCTGGTGGTGTGATTGCACTTCACAAGTGGCCGAACATAGCTTTGTTTGAGTGCTACAAAGCCATGAATGCTGCCCCGCTCTCTCTCCTGCTTTGCTTGCAGAATGACACGAACGAGTCCTGTAAGCATTCTACCACCAGTTCCCAATAGTATTCATGCTCTGGTCATTCGAGCCTAGTCCCTAGTCACATTACCCAGAATCCCAGCTACTACGTATGCAGTTCATATTTTGTTCTGTATTGTGGAATCCCCCACTGTGGATGCCTTTTTTATTTTAGTAGGCTGTCTACTACCTATTATCCATTGTTTATACTTTATTTATGTCTGTACCTTTTTATTACCGTTTTTCTTATCTATTTGTATTACCCCTTGTAGCGTGGAGAGCTATCCACCAGAGGGATCTCACTCATATTTTATTTTAGTATTTCTTTTATATTATTTTACGATCATACTGTAATAAAAGCTACACTTAGATCTCCTGTGCGCAGTTCTCTTTTTTATAAATCTAGTACTGCCTAGGTGGACTACGGGCCACCTACAGCCACACAGAGACACAGCATAGAAATCAGGCCCAGTCCATTAAGAGTGAAGCATCTAGCCTCATCTGATCATCACAGACAGGTTACATGTATTAGTGGTCTTATCTATTGACTTCATCATCATCGCATCAACAGTGACTTGTATTCATCTCTGTAACTACCATGCATTTTCAAACTAACATTTTATCATCAGTGACTTATATACCCATTTGGAGTCATTATCTCATCATTTGAATCATTGCATCTATTTCACTTTTCCATCCTAACTGTATGTACTTGACTGATTTGACTTACTAATATATGGACTTGCATTCACCCATATTTCATTGACTGTTTCAAGTGGAGGGACTCTCATTGTGTTTGGTGACATCAACCAACCCAGTGACAGCAGGCCCGGACCGGGAAAAAAATAGGCCCGGGCATTTAAGGCTGAGCAGCCCATTTTCATGGGTGGAGCTTAGAATCATGTGCGGTGCTCCGCACGGCCGCACGTTGATTGCCTGTCCACCAGGAAACTTGTAACGAGGTGGCAATCTTTCAGAAAGTGAAAGACGGCCCAAACTCATTTAATGATTTTTTTTTTTTTAAATGCCAGGACCGGCCCACCTGGCAAATGCCCAGTATGTCCGATAGCCAGTCCGGGCCTGAGTGACAGTACTCTGTTCTTATCCAGTCACATCTGCATTTTTATATTTTTTACTATATGCAGCTGAATTAGCATTTGTATGCAAGTTTTTATTTATTTATATTGTACTTATACTGTTATTGTCTTTATATCACTACATTCTCCATACATAGGAAAGTGATACACAGTCTCTTTAGGTTCTCCCAGTATTTCATTTTACCTATAAGGGATAAGAGCCTGTCGAGCCCAGTGAACAGTGCCATCTGTCAACTTTTTAGTTCCTTCTAGGTAGTTGGCAGTCACAATCTCAATCTCAACATTTTCATATAATCAAAGGGAAAACACAGATCTCTCAGTGAACTATGTGTATAGTATGCACGATGTGTCAGTTCTTATTTACTTTAAAACTGTTCCAGCTCAGATCGTTTCTGGGTGGTAATCTGCGGTCACAGTCATGGTCTCAGTGTTGTCATAGAGAAACAAAAGATAAATCTCTCAGTAAGCTTTATTTATCACTTTTAAATTATATAAATTCCTACTTACTCTGTAAGTAAGTGTCACTCTACACCGTTCCAGTTCAGCATAAGGAACCCAGTCTCGTATCTCTGGTGATGGTGTAGAGGAAATAGTATCTCTCAAAAGGCAAACAACGTATCCCAAAATGTTTTAAATCTGCACTTACATGTAAGTGGCAGTATTTCCAATTCTCATGTCCTGTAGTATGGTGCCCAGATGTACCGTATGGATGTCGTATAGGAAATGTCCACCAAGGAGTAGGTTTATTCAATTCAGGATCTCTTTTTTCTACTGGTAGATCAGTTATGATTATGCCAGGGTACCGAGTATAATATAAAACTGGTACATCAATGCTAAGTAAAACATTTTATTCCAAAGTGTCAAACAATAATACTTAAAGGGACAGAAATGTCCCATAAATTTTTTTTTATAGATTTGTAGAGGGTGAAAAAAGAATCTCATTGCCACAAACCCCATCTCTCAAACCATTATGGTTTGAGAGACATTCACAATCAAAGTTCCCCCTTCCCTTCTACTGATGTCAGCATGGGGGAGCTGACATGGAGGGGGTAAGAGAGAGACATGGAAAGGAGGAAAGACATGGAGGGGGACATGAAGTTGGGACAGAGGCTTGGAGGGGTGTGAGACATGTCTCACTTTCTCCAGGTTAAGTTCCCTACAGGATTTATCAATGTGGGATCCCCATGAATCCTCTCTGTCCATAACAGTCATAGGTTCCTTCAGAGCATTCTCTGAACATAATAATAACATATAATAACATGTCCTCTGTGTACAGTATTAAAGTGTTTGCCATGCTGTTATGGCTATACTGGGTGGTGAGACCTAGTAACTGTGCCCAAGGGTAGCCCTGGCGATTTCCAGTTGAGAGCTCGGACATAGCAAAGTTAGCTGTCGGTCACAGTTACTCAGTTTCCGTGCCTGATGCAGACATAGCATCACTGGGTGGGGAGCTCACCAGCACAGCAAACACTTTAAAATACATGGAGGACACATTATTGGTATTTGAAGGACACTCTGAGAGAACCTGTGAATGTTAATGACAGACATGACTCAAGGGGATTCCACTTTCAGACCAGTGCATGCTTGTGCAACAATAACTTAATTTCAAGTGCCAGCACACCTTGCACTGATGAGATGACCATTGTTTCTGCTCCTGACACTAGTGAAAGAAAATAGATATGGCAATGAGGAGATGCAGAAAAATTCAACCAGCAGCCTATATAACAAATAGGTCCCACAAAGGCCATGAGCGCACCACGGGATACCCCGGTATCCTGGTGGGCCAAACTGACCCTGACAATATAGCAATGCATGAATGTACAAATTTGCTAGTGCATCTCCACTGGCATTAGCCTCCAACATCAGTGGCTGCATTTCAGGGTATGAATTAGAGTGCATGATCCCTTTTGGTGCATACAGGTAGACATACTCTGCTGTCATTAGGATGTAGATGCTAACAAGGCCATTAAGTCTGCCACAAGGAGTGTGCATGAAAATAGAGTAAAGTCACACCATTTCTTTTACTTTATGTTTAGTACATAGCATAGAGGAAAGGAATTCCACAGAAATGCCCACAGATGGCACCATTGCTCTCCCCATGACAGACATCATTAAAGGGATAGTAATGTTTCATAATAAAAGCAGCTCTAATTAATCATCATAGCATTTGGGCCTTATTTCAATTCAGAGTTGTAGTTCAAGAGTAATTGAATGATAAAGTATCCCCCTCCCTCCCCTTTTAGTGATGTAACACTGTTCAGCTAAGACCAGCAGGGAGTGTCCAGGTAGATTGCAGAGAGGGACAATCTTCCATTAAGGTAAGGGAAAAAGCTGAAAAACTTGCCAAGGGGGGCAGGGATTTCATTGTTCTCACAGTAAGAATATTGACCCTTGATGTGAGCTGTCTGGTCTATGGACTGGATTCCACATCTGAGGAGTGGGGGCTTACACTAGTTAAAAGGGGTGGGAGGGGGAAACTTTATCATTCAATCACTCTTGAACTACAATGCTCATAGTAATTAAATAACACTCTCTATGGCTCAAATACTATGAAGATTAATTGGAGATGCTGTTTTTGTGAAACATTACTATCACTTTAAGGGGACAATTTTGGATTATTAAATTGGAGTTAAGTGGGAGCAGGGATAGAACATGTATTCCAGCACCTGATTTAGACTGGAATTGTTTTCCTATATTCACACTCTCTCTGCAGCACTCAATGTGCATTGTATACTGTATTAGACTGGAGGCAGGTTTTTCTGCTGCATGGATAATGTTACATTGTCATGCTATCTCAACTTTCATAGTCATGGAAACAGATACTTATGAAGTCCACTGTCAGAGATATAAAAGTGTAAACATCAGGTGAAGATAAAAAAATAAGAAGAAGAAAAAGAAGACACAACATTTTGACTTTACATATTCTGCACTTGCAGAATATATAAAGTCCAAAAAAATATGTTTACTATCAGTTTACAAAGATATGGGATTAGGACAGCTTCTACCCATTGTACCCATCTAATAGACTAAGTTCATCATCAAACATTAGATCATTATGAAGAAGGATCAGGTATAAGGTATTCTTTGGGGGTGGATTTGAGCCTTATTCATCAACTTGAGGATGTGCAATGCAAGAGCAAGTCAACTGTACCAAAGGTTTGAAATGAAAAATATGCAAATACACAATGGTGTAAATGGAGTTTTTAAGTCACTAAATGTGAGAGAGGTCTCGTATTCCATCTTTTATGTGGGTTAAAAGCCCACATAAAAATCAATGGGACTTTTTGCTTTCCTCCTATGATGCAGTTGGTGTGCTCCAGAATTGCACCACTGTAGCTTATTTTATAGGCCTCCTCCTCTCTACCATAGTTTTCACTTGCTCTAAAAACATAAATTACCTAGGCCTACATTGTTTGTGCATTATCAAAGGGGAAATCTTAGATTTAACGTAAACACTTTAAAGGGATAGTAATGTTTCACAAAAACAGCCGCTCCAATTAATCTTCATAGTATTTGGGCCATGGAGAGTGTTATTTCAATACTGTCAGAGTTGTAGTTCAAGAGTAATTGAATGATAAAATGCCCCCTCCCACCTCTTTTACCTAGTGTAAGCCATAGTGGTGTAACGATAGGGGTTGCAGGGGTCACACCTGAGACCGGGCCTGTCACTCCAGGGGCCAGGCCGCCCCCTGCAACCCCACTGCCTGGCGCCCGCAAAATTATGATACCTGATCTCCCTCCGGCATTCTAGTAATGCAGAGCACTGGGAGATGACATCATCTCTCAGGGCTCTGCATTATGAGAAGACTGCATGGGAGCTCCATCTGCATAGATGTCTGTGCAGAAGGAGGCACAGACCTCCCCTGACTCCTGCCATGCCACTGGACTACCAGGGAGGTAGGAGATGGGGGGCAATGTGGAGATGGGGGCAGCGTGGTGGCAATGTGGAGAGCGGGGCTATGTGGAGAAGGGGGGCAGTGTGGTGGCAATGTGGAGATGGGGGGCAGTGTGGTGGCAATGTGGAGATGGTGGGCAGTGTGGTGTCAATGTGGTGATTGGGGGCAATGTGGAGATTGCAATGTGGAGATGGGGGACAATGTGGATATTGCAATGTGGAGATGGGGGCAATGTGGAGGTGGCCAGTGGAGATGGCCAATGGGGGGGCCAATGTTGTCAGGGGGGCAATGTTGTCGGGGGGGGCATGGCAGTTCTTGTACCAGAGCCTCTGGTAAGCCACCTCCCCTCAGATGTGGAATCTGGTCCTCGGACCAGACAGATCACAGCAAGGGACAATCTTCCTACTCTGAACATAAGGAAAACCCTGCCCCACTTGACAGGTTTTTTCAGGTTTTTCCTTATGCTCACTGAAGATTGTCCCCCTCTGTGAGTCATCTGGACAGTCTTGCTGCTCTGAGGTGAGGTCAGTAAAAGGGTCAGGAGGGGGATAATTTAACATTCAATTACTCTTGGACTACAACTCTGACAGTATTGAAATAACACTCTCCATGGCCCAAATACTATGAAGATTAATTGGAGCTACTTTTATTGTGAAACATTACTATCCCTTTAATGAGAAGAAATAGGAAAGCAGCACATGAGCTTTACATCTAAAAACATTCATAAATCATTAGTACATTAGTACAAATAGACTTTTATCTTCCCCAAAGTACAGAGTCTATGTAAGCAAGCACCTAATGCCACCTTTATAGCTGTCATAAGGGAAAAGGAATATTTTTTGCTGAATTCCTGTAAGCAAAGGATGTACATAGCATGTGCCATGGTGCACAGGAACAGCATGACCTGCAATGCTCATGCACTCTCATACTACTATACTACTCACTCCCTGGCACACGTGTGGTATAGATGCAATATTGTCATGTAAAAAGTTTGGAACATAAATGACAGGCACACACAATACACACAAAAAAAGTCTTTAAAATATTTTAAATCCTGATTTAAATCATAATTTAAATCAATAGTCAGAAAGGATCAATTAAATATTTATGCAGGAAACATTATTTTTGTAGAAAGTGTCTTTTAATCTGTTTTAAGGAAGGACTTGTCTAAGTATGCACCTTTCAAGCTGGAGTCAAAGGTATCCTTTGAAAATGTCGCACACAAAAGAGCGTGCAACATAAAGGCTCAATAATCATGTCACTGTGATGAAAAGGGCATGACAGCTGACTACAACTCCCATCATTCCAAGTAAAATATTACAACTCTCACATAATCTTCCACTCCGCATGCAGAGAAGGGGAAAGAGAGCCCGGCGCAGCGCTCGGATTGAGGTACATTTTTAATTACATAAATATATGATGTTCCTCTGAAATAATAATGTAGTATGCTTCAGAAAGTGCATAATGGGTATCAATGAAGCTGCAGTAAGACGAAGGGTCGATGTCTTTCTCCCCTTGCATCACAGAGTGCTTATTTGTACTTTGCACCTGTTTATACAGTGCTTGTAATTCTTGTAATTAATTAACAAGGGCAGAAAACAAAAATGGGAATAGAGATGGAGGTTTGTGGGTTGAAGCAACTTTTTTAAAGCAGAACTACCACCACTAAACAAGTTGATGTGTAATAAATCCCCATCTGGCGACTACCTGCTCAGTAGCGCTAGTCGCCAGAATTATTACCTTATTCAATAGAATTCTCCATTCTTCCAGGGCTGACAGGCAGGACGGAGCGCAGACATCTTTCGATAGTGACGTCTGCCCGCCTGCGCTGTCAGTCCCTTTTGGAGCCATACGGCTCCTAGCCATGCCTCCTAGAGCCGGCTGGGACTGACAGTGCAGGAATGCAGACGTCACTACTGAAAGATGTCTGCACGCCTTCCTGCCTGTCAGCCCTGGAAGAATGATGAATTCTATTGAATAAGGTAATAATTCTGGCGACTAGCGCTACACATCAACTTGTTTAGCTGTGGTAGTTCCGCTTTAACAAGGGCAGAAAACAAATGGGAGGAGAGAAGGAGGTTTATGGGTTGAAGCAATGTTTAATGCGGCAACATGAGAATCTCTCGCTTTTGATGCAGGGCGAGATTCTCACGTCGCCCTTTTCATCACAGCAGCACGGTTATTGTGCCTTTATGTCACACGCTCTTTTGTGTGTGCCATTTTCAAAGTGAACCCAGTCAAGTAACCCTATTTATCGTTTTATGCATTTGAACTCAGCGATAGCTGGACACTAATATTTTACCATAGTGAGGCAGTTTACATAATTCTAAATAGCCATAGGTGGGCTATCTTTCTATGGCTAATCTCAGACTGATAAGGTCTGTTTATTGTGAAGAGGTGTGAATGTGAACTAAATACAGACCTCCCATTGGGATCAGAACATAAAGGCAAATGCAGATACTATGCAAAAAATATATTAATATATATATCTGTTTGCTGTATGAAGAGCTGCTGCCTAGATAAGTCCTTCTATTAAATACTGTAATTATTTAGCTCTACCTGACTGCTGTATGAAGTACATCTACCTATGTAAGTCATTCTGTCTCACACACACACACATAGTAATTATGAAGATAAACATTATTGTTGTATGATATAATCTTATCTAGGTAAGTCCTCCTGTTTTGGAGAGTAGGTCAAAAGATTTATCTGACTGCTGTATGAAGGACATCAACGTAAGTAAGTACATCTGATAAAAAAATGTAGGTACACTTATTCACTATGGACAGTTCCCCTTTAGTACATATGTTTCACAACTCAGATAGATGTATTTCATTTCTAGAAAGTATACACTATCAATTGTTAAACTGTTTTCTTCTGAAAAACATTAATTTCACACCTAGGGGTGTAACTATAGGGGGTGCAGATGGTGCAGTTGTGATAGAGCCCTGCTCCCAAGTGGGCCCAGGGTAGGCTGACCAGAACTCACCTTTAACCGGGGACACATAGGAAATAGGCATATTTCAGGACTGCACTGAAATCAAAGCAGCCTTGCAGTATGTATTTTTTCATGTGTGTCCCTGGTTAAAGGTGAGGTCTGGTCACCCTAGACCAGGGACCCCAGGGCCCAATAAATTCTAGTTATGCATCTGAGAGAATATTTTTTGCCTTAGGGGTACTAAACAATCAGCACCAGGGCACACCAGAGACTAGTTACTCTACTGTTGACACATATTTGAGAACATGAATGATTGGTTATCAAATTATTTAAATTGCAATAGGTAACTGAAGCAGATATTTATCATATCATTGGAAGGTGAACAGTTTACAGTTCAATGTTTTAATCATTCACATGTGGAAGATTTTCTTTCTATGCCTTTTTAGGAGATCACCAGGTATTTACTTTATTTAAAAAAGACAGCCATAAGTTATTCTGGATATTTTTCTATGGAGACAAAAGTCCACAGTTTGAGACCAGAGAACCTAGGCATCCATAATGGTATCATATAGACCGAGCACAGAGTACCACTGGATAGATAGAAATATCAACATCGATAAGTCTCTGAATCCTCATATCACTGGGTCTCTGTTACGGTTAGCAAGCTATACAAAGAGTCAGACGGTATAGTTAAAATCACCTTTATTAGAATAATAGGTAGTACTGAGAATAGCTAGAATAATGAGAATAAGCAGAGGTTGATGGGAAAAACCCGATACTCTGTCAGAAATAGGAGTCCGCCAATGGGTCAGCCACAACTGCTGGAGACTTGTCCGGAGCCAACTGGTAGTCTCAATGGAAATAAGTGGAACACAGAATAGATCCGTGATAGGTAGCAACAAGGGAGGCTACTGACTCACGCCTGCAGTCAGTTAGAGAGAGCTTGTGTCCAATAAGGGATCACAACCACGGAGACACTGACTCATGCCTGCAGTAAGTCTGCCAGAGTCCCAGGTCCGCGCCAGGATGGATATCTGTGGGAAACGGGCAACACAGTGGAGCGAACAGTCAGCACCAGTTAGGATAGTCAGACAAGCCAGAGTCATAGTCAGACAGAGCCACAGGTCTGCACCAGATAGGATGTCCAATAATAGTAGGCAACACTACGAGGATAGTTGGACAGAGCCCCAGGTCAGCACCAGGTTGGATGGCAGACAGGCCAGGGTCATACATGGAGCGGGTAGTCAGCCAGCACCACAGGTCTGCACCAGACTGAATGTCTATAGCCAAAGGAGCGCACAGATAGAATGGTCAGCACAGCCACTGGTCAGCACCAGAATGAATAGTCAGGCAAGCCGGGTCATACACAGGATACAGAAACAACAGGAACTAGAACTGCACTAAATAACAATGTAAGGGTAATTGGATAGAGATCCAGTTCCCTTTTAAAAGGCAACACAGGAAGTAGATGGGTGGAGCTATAAGCCCCAAACAGTACAGAGACCTGCGACATATTGCAACTTCACGCCCAAAAGTGACGCATGTCCACGAGATGCGTCAGAACACAGAACCCACTCCGTGTCATTCTACGAAGCAGGCCCAGTTAGCACGAGGACACGGATGGCCGCTGAGAACGTCAAATGTGCCTAGGCCCAGTCCTCGGAATTACGCATGGGATGGCGCTGTGGTGACATTTCAGGCCATCTATTACCTGTGTCAACCAACCAGGCATCGCTGGATCTAAGGTAACTGTGACAGTCTCTAATCCATGAACCACTGGAACTCATTTCTTAAACTGTATACTCATTTATTGTCTCATACTACAGATATAGAATTTATAATCCCTATTTCATGATGAAATATCTTTGAACTTTAATGTATCTTAATGAAAACCATCTTAAATAGTGTTTAACCACAAACATTTTTATACAAATAAATTTAATTTAAAGGGATAGTAATGTTTCATAATAAAAGCAGCTCTAATTAATCATCATATTATTTGGACTTTGGAGAGTGTTATTTCAATACTGTCAGAGTTGTAGTTCAAGAGTAATTCAATGATAAAGTATCCCTCTCCCGCCCCTTTTACTGATGTAACACTGCTCAGCCAGATCAGAAGGGAGGTATCCAGGTAGACTGCAGAGAGGGACAATCATCAATTAAGATAAGGTAAAAACCTGAAAAACTTGTCAAGGGGGAAGGGTTTTCATTGTTCTCATAGGAAGAAGATTGTCCCCTGCTGTTATCTGTCTGGTCTATGGACTGGATTCCACATCTGAGAACTGATGGCTTACACTAGGTAAAAGGGGCAGGAGGGGAAACTTTGCTTGTGAATATCTCTCAAATCATAAAGGTTTGAGAGATAAGACTTATATCGTTCTTCATGTTTTTTTAATGCCTACAAAATAAAATAAAGATAAAACGAAGAATTACTATCCCTTTAAATTAACAGAATCTGATATAAAACAAAAACAATCTGATTTAGATAAAATAAACTTTATTTGTTTTATTTGTTTCAAAGAATCATGATTTTTATCCACCCTAAGTTCTAGTTACACAGTCCACTCACTGGGATGAGCGTTGTAAAATAAGACTTTACTTACTGGAATACTATTTACGTAGGAGAGATGTCAATAACTCTCAAAATGGGATCGTAGAACAGAAAAACAATATCATCAATTGTGCCATTGATAAGAACAAAATGGCACTGTATATCAGCAAACACTTCAAACTCAGCAAACACTCTGTTTCACAATTAAGATGGCTTGTTCTTAAAATTGTAAATACTCCATATAATTGAGGAAATAAAGAAATATTTTGGTTTGGTTGATAAATTGTAAGCAATGTCCCAAATGGGTCTAAATACTTTAGCCACAAATGCTTTTACAGGGATTTTGATGACAGAAAACACAATCAGGCCCATCCAGACTGCCCATTTCCCTGTCTAATTAAGATACACATTATTACATAATTCTTAGAACATACTTATGTCTTTCCCATGCATTTGTGACTTCCCAGTAGCTGTTCCATGAGTCTATCAACTTTTCTATAAAGTAGTACTTATGGACATTGCTTTTGAATTTTCCTCCCTGTAAATTTAGAAGATTATCTATTTTTCTAAAAAATGTTGTCCTCCTTAACTACTGTATATTATATCCCTTAATATATTTATTAATATATCACCCTCTCCTTTCTTCCAAGCCGTACAGCAAAACAGCACTTTTCTCCTTCTTCAGGAATTCTTGAAAAAATACAGTTGTTTTTTTTAAATTTTCCTCCTCGTATTTTCCTCTGCAACCCTCAGTCTTATCCCTCAGCACTGGCAACCATAGATCCACATATACCAATCCCCCCTCCCCAGCCTTGTAACATGGCAGCCATAGAACCACAATATTGACCACCCAGCCTTGTCCCAATTTCTGGTAGGCTGGATGATCAACAGGAGTCCTGGAAGCTGCTGCTAGACTACAACTCCCATTATTCCCCACCAGCTGATTTATGGGAGTTGTAGTCTGGCAGAAGCTGAAGGGTCTCATATGGTCCAGCACTGCTTTTCTGACCCTCAGCATTGTCAATGGTAGCCACAAAACCACACATTCTGACTCCCAGACTTGTCTCATTGTACATAATAACCCCTCGGCCTTTTACTACTTTAGCCATAGAACCACACATGCTGCCCCCGAGTTTTGGCCAATTTAGCCATGGGACGACACATACTGACCTCCCAGCCTTGTCACACTCCACTAGTAGCTAGAGAACCACAGTGGTACAGCCAGAGCAACGAATACTGAGTCTAACCCCCCAACACACACACTCACAGTGGAGGGTGTGTATTATATTTGAGTAAAAAAACAAACAAAAAATAAAAACCTTCCACCCTCCACATCACTCTCTCCCTTCCCCCTACCCACCTCCAACCCATCCAGAGGAAACTGCGAAATTAGAAAGGTGAGCAGCATGTTTGAATTTGCCACCCACTTCCTTGGTTACATTTTGCATCCTTAAAGGTCCAGGTAGGACATGTCTTTCAATGTGCAGACTCACATGTAAGAGACTCACATTGAAAGACATTCCTGCCAGAACCTGAAAGGACATGAAATGTAACCAAAAGGTTATTACATCACCTCTCACTGTCTTCTTTGCAATCTCCCCCATAAAAGCCTTATCTAATGCATCATATTGTCCTGAGATCTATAAATTATTATTATTATTATTTTCAAAAGTTACTCAAAAATGTGCAACTTTTTCCTTAGTACCCAGCATTATTGTAGACTTTATGTTATCCTTTACATGAAGAGCAACTCCTCCTCCCTTTTTCCCTTTTCTGATTTGTCTGTAAAGATTGCAGCTGGATATAACTGTTTCCCAGTTATTTTACCAAAAGTCTGTTATAGCCACCACATTCAAATCACTCCTCATCATTATTCTAATTCATTATGGAAGCTTACTCCCAAAACTATGAGCATTTATACACACATCACAGAGATCCCTTCTACTGTTTTTCCTAAAGATATTTAATTTTATAGACCCAATTTTTGTATTCATCTTATGACTTTCAAATATAACTACAATATCCCTGTAAATATCACAAGTCCTTGCCATAATCTTTGTAGCCGTGTTTGGGGAGTTTGGATATACAATACATTTGGATACCCCCTATCTAGTTTAAACCTGTCACGGCGATCAGGCAAAGAAGGACCGACAACAGTATAATGAATAAAACCACCATTATTGATAATACACAGAGTAATGAGAATAATGCCCACACAACCCCAGACCACTGGACAGCTGCCCACAGTCTACTACCCGGAGCTGCACACTGTGCTGAGCACTGCACTACTGACACTATACTGGAGGATACTGTGAATATGCCTACGGTTCTAGCACCGACAGATCCAGGCTACTTTGGTAGCTTAAGTCTCCAACCAAGGTATAGATAACTGGAGGCAACAGGGGGAGAGAGAGTAAGCCAGAGCCACGGATACACAGATGCGAATGGTCAGGCAAGCTGGGTAATGCACAGAGCAAGTAGTCAGCCAGAGCCACAGGGTCAGAACTGATGTGGCTAGTGAGACAAGCTGGGTCAATGCAGAGCGAGTTAGTCAGCTACAGCCACAGGTCAGAACCAACGTGGGTAGTCAGACAAGCAGGGGTCATGCACGGAGCGAGTTAGTCAGCCAGAGCCACAGGGTCAGAACTGATGTGGGTAGTCAGACAAGCCAGGGTCAACACGGAGCAAGTTAGTCAGCCAGAGCCACAGGTCTGAACCGATGTGGGTAGTCAGACAACCCGGGATCAACACTGAGTAAGTTAGTCAGCCAGAGCCACAGGTCAGAACCGATGTGGGTAGTCAGACAAGCAGGGATCATACACGGAGCAAGTTAGTCAGCCAGAGCCACAGGGTCAGAACCGATGTGGGTAGTCAGACAAGCCGGGGTCATACACAGAGCGGATTCGGAGATCAGACACAGGTCACAACGAGAGCACAAGAGCTACTAGCAGAAACACCATGTAAGGGCAATGACTCCTAGGCCCAAGGAAGTTTAAATAGGAGCTAACCAAGGCAGGAACCAATTGGGCCAATCAGCACTAGACCATAAGCAAGCACACGTCACTGTGCCCGCTCTAGTGAATGTCAGCAGAGCGGAAGTAGCCGGTGTCCATGCCGGCCGAAATACAGCAGCAGAAGGAAGCACAGGAGTGCTAGGCTGCCTATTGATACTGTGATAAAACCTTAGAATGCCAGAAGGGTATGCAAGGCTTTGCAAAGCAATGCTTTGTGCACCCCTCTGGCACTCAAATGGTTAAACTGCTAGTTTCTAAATTTCTGACATAATAACTCTGCTTGCCTATTGGGAATTTGTTTGTTTTTTTATTTGCCCCCTGTGGTACAATTGGTTATCACCAGTACTATTCCAATTTTCATCTCACGTGCAAAGATCCCTTTGTTTGTAGAGTGTTTGGAGCAGTATCTAGACTGTTGATGATCCTGTTATGTTTACAAATGACATGTTAGAAGTGATACTCAATGTTTTTACCTTCAGATTTTGAGGACTACAACTCCCATCAATCCCACCTAGCTGTTGACTGGTTAAGGATGATGGAAGTTGTAGTATCCAACATCTGGAGGTCCACAAATTCACTACCCCTGTGTTAGATGGTATCCCATGTTAATTAAACATATGGTAACTTCATTCATATCAATAGGCAACTTGACCAACTAAGTAAGGTGGGATTTCTAGTCCACCAACAGCTGAAGCTCTTCAGGTTGCCCAATCCTAGATTAGTATAATGCCACATTATTACTGGTTCACTAGCTCTATAAAAACATATAATATTAATTTCCCTGTATGAATTGTAGTGCATGTCAATTGTAAATAATGCTGCTGGAGATGTCATTCAAGAGATTAAAGTGGACTTGTCACCCTAAGACACGTTTAGTATGTTTTTCGGGGAATTAAACAGAACCAAACACTTTATAATTATTTGGGTGATGTTGGATGAGTTTTTAAAAATCACCTATATTAATATTATCCAATTTATATTTAAAACCATAGCTTATAAGATATTTAGCTTTATTTATGTGTCAGTTTATGCAAATTAAAACCATAGCTTATAAGATACTTAGCTTTATTTGTCAGTTTATGCAGATTAGTAAGTACTGACACAGATATTAATTTTTCATCTCTCCCTCCGAACTGCCACCTCATACTGTGAAGTTCTGGCTAATTTGGAGAAAAAACAAATAATTAAAGATAAATATCTAAAATTATTGTTTTAAATAAAGAATGGGTAACATGTCATTATAAAGTGTCAGTTCTACTTTAAAATCTGCCTGTACATTTTTCTAGCCATTTTCTGTAAGACAAATAGTTTCTGAGAAATTAGTTTTATGTTTTTACTGCACATTGTAGTGCTTTATGTTAATTACTTGCAATGCATGCCAGATGGATCGCTCGCTGTGTTATTAGAAATGCCCCCAGTGTGTGGACTACAATCAAATGACCATGATATAACCAACTTTATTGTAGCAAAAAATATATCACACAAGAGATATATAAACACAATGAAAAGATTTGTGGACTGGCAGCATTATATTATCTGGTAAGTAAAGACCTTACTATATTGCTATATATACCCAAACATGTAAAGTATCAATCTAATAAGGTGCATCACTTCTATGTCACAGTCGTTCAAAACAATATTCAAGTGCAAAGTGCATAATATAATGAATAAATGGAAATATATGTAGCAATATACTTATCTCCAGGTAAATACAAGTATAAAGGTCCCCAGGTACAGCCAGTCATCACACCCACAACCCAAAATCTAGATTACTTGTTAGGTGTGTCTTGAGCAAAATAAGCATGAGAACCACTGAGTCAGAGGGTAGAGGAAGCAGTCCATTTAGACCTGGGTGCCTAAGGATTTTTGTGGGCCGGTGGGAGACCAAGCACCAATCTGTGCCCTCCATGGCCTCCAGATTTTCTGAAAGTTAACTAGTCTGTTGAAAAGATATTGAGCACAGTACCACGGTGCCCGTGATTGCTGCCTTTTTGTGTCAGTTACCTGTAGGGGGCTCCCCACTGGCTGTCTGCCTTCAGCCCGCCCTGCATTGCCTATTTAGACTGAGCCTGGGCACCCTTTGGTTGCCCTTTCGTGTTGTCTCTATGCTGCTCGTATCTTCATCATGTTCCTGAGCTTCCTGGGCCCTTGCTGTTTTCCTGCTAACCTGAGATCGTCTACTTTCTGAGTTACCAGTTCAGTGGTTCCTGTTTCCGTTCCTGATCCGGTTGGCGTTGCCGTTGTGTCGCTGCTTCCTGCTGCCAGTCCCCGCTGGTGTTCCTGATCCGGTTGACCGTCGGAGAGTGCTGGTTCCGGTTTCACCTGCTGTGCTCCTTTTCCATTTCACTTGGGTCAGCTATTGCTCCCTGGTCGCCTAGGCGACATTTCCACTCTTGCTGGTTTATCCAGTACGCGGGTACTGGTTCGCTCCACAGCCTCACGGCTACTGTTGCCCCGATACTGATTTGCGTTCCCAGTACACGGGTACTGGTTCGCTCCATAGCCTCACGCTACTGTTGCCTCAATACTGAATTGGGTTGCCAGTACGCGGGTACCGGTTCGCTCCATAGCCTCACTGCTACTGTTGCCTCGATACTGAATTGGGTTCCCAATAAGCGGGTACTGGTTCGCTCCACAGCCTCACGGCTACTGTTGCCTCAATACTATTGATTCCCAGTACGTGGGTACTGGTTCACTCCACAGCCACCCGGCTGCTGTAGTATCTAAGTGATTTGATCCCAGTACGCGGATACTGGTTCGCTCCACAGCCATCCGGCTGATACTACACGATAGTACTGTGTTCCCAGTACGCGGGTACTGGTTTGCTCCACAGCCACCCGGCTGCTGTCACTACATTGTGTTTTGTGCTCCCAGTACGCGGGTACTGGTTTGCTCCTTAGCCACCCGGCTGTTGTTGCTACTTGAGATTTATGCTTCCAGTACACCGGTACTGGTTTGCTTACAGTGGCTACCGGTTGCTGTGCACCGGAAGAGTGACGGTTTCTCCAGTACGCGTGTACTGGTTCGCTCCATGCTGGTTAGAGCTGTCAAGTCCTAGGCAGCTACGTTGGCTCCCCAGTAATGCGATCTCGGCTCAGCTGCAGAGCCGCAAGCCTGTTGTACGACAGACTTCCCCTGCAGTCAGTACAACGCTAACTTCAGGGAAGGGGGAGGGAGGGTGGAACTTTGCTTACGGTTATCTCTCAAACCATAAAGGTTTGAGAGATGACACTGGGGGCAATTTAATTATTTTTTAAATAGCTACACTATGGGGATTAGTAATATTAAAGTATTACTATCCCTTTAAATTCTGTCACTGTATTAACTTCTACCACTTCTGCTGGTGGGCTATTCCACTTATCTACTACCCTCTCAGTGAAGTTAAACTTTCTTACATTCAGGGCCGGTGCAAGGATTTTTGTCTACACAGACGAATGTGTATTTTGATGCGATCAGAACCCCACGAAACCCGAAAAAAAAATTAGCAGCACCCCCTGTTTTGGCGCCCCTACGCTGCGGCGCCCTAAGGCAGCTGCCTAAACAGCCTTATGCTAGCACCGGCCCTGCTTACATTATGTCTAAACCTCTGTCCCTCTAGTTTTAGACTATGGCTTTTTGTCCTAACATTGTTACTCCTTTGAAATGTACTTCCCTCCTGCACTTTGTTGAATCCCTTCATGTATTTGAATGTTTCTATCATTTCCCCTCTCTCTTCTCTCCTCCAAGCTATACATGTTCAGATCCTTTAGTCTATCCTGATATTTCTTTTCCAGTCACCATTTTAGTAGCCCTTCTTTGAATTCTCTCTAGAGTATCTATATCCTTCTGGAGATGGGGTCTCCAGTACTGTACACAATACTCTAGGCGAGGTCTAACTAGAGATCTGTAGAGTGGCATGACCACTTCACTTTTTCTGCTACTAATGCCCCTAGCTATACAACCCAGCACCCTGCTTGCATTCCCCACCGCTTTGTTACATTGCCTGCCTCCCTTTAAATCATCAGAAATTAATACTCCCAAATACCTTTCCTCTGTTGTCTCTGACAGCACAGTACCATTAACACTATTGTCTTAATTTTGATTTTTACATCCCAAATGTATTATTTATATTACAAATACATTTGTAGTATGGCATGGAAGCCATTTTTTATTATATTTAAAATTACGTGTATCATGCTATGTGGTCTTTCTTTGTACTTTCAGTTAACCCTATAAGTGTATTCATATTTGCTAAATTACATTGTAATGTGCAATCTTGCTAAGGTAAACAAATCTTAGTTACAATTAGAGCTCTTGCCAGTACACAGGTCTCATTGTTAAGAACAACATTTCTACATACCCACCCAATTGTCAATGATGACACATATCCTTTCAAGAACAGCTCAGTGTCTATTTAATATGACAGATTGGTCAAGTTAAATGCCTCTCAATCCATATACCACCTACTTGGGAAAATCCATTACTTATTGAAATTTCATTAATAGTGTACCTTTGAAAGCCACTTACAGAAGGGTGTGACATTGAGGGGGAAATCAGTGAAATTATACAGCATCAAATTTCCACTTTCGCCATTATATAAGGGAAAACAGAATTTCCAGTTCTCATTCTCCACTGGCGATTCAACGGTATGTATGTTATATGCCTATACTTTCTTCCTTGATATGCATTATTTCTAATATGCATTTACAGCAGTGAGAGGAAACCAGATTCATCCAAAAGGCCGCATATCTGGCTCATATTTATGGAGTTATT
The DNA here is from genome assembly GCA_037306005.1 of Rhinophrynus dorsalis. NCBI lineage: Eukaryota > Metazoa > Chordata > Amphibia > Anura > Rhinophrynidae > Rhinophrynus > Rhinophrynus dorsalis. The sequence goes on from CM074724.1 coordinate 132,127,873, forward strand.
CTGGAGTAAACTACCTGCACCACAGGGGACAAATCAAAATGCCTGATAAATGAAATTTGGCTTTTAACCTCCTTGAATGCTTGAGTTCTCCAATGCATTGTGAAGCAAGGCACTGGAGACCTCTCTAGCATTCAAAGGGTAAAAATCACTGTTCAAGTGCTTTGGAATTTAGGAATATTTATTTTGTCTCTTTTTGGTTTACTCCAGAATAACTCCAGTTTGCATTTATATATATATATGGGCCTCTATTTCATCCACCAAAAGGTCACAAATTATTGCCTAAGGAAGGCTAACACCACCAAAAAATTCCCCTACTTAACTTAATATGGCTAGAAAATCTTAATGGCTCCTATGACTTTTTTTCTTGTGCCTTTGTTCAACAGATACATTTTTTAATCAGTTGTGGACATCAGGAAAATGGAGGCAATATGACAGCTAACAGCATTTTATGCAAACTGAAGCAGACAGAGTTCCTTAAATGGTTAATATTTCCATGTGCAATGAGCAGAGTTTCAGATCCTGTGTTACTGCTAGCAACTGTCATGTCCACCCACATGGACCTGACATCCCGGACTGATTGAAGATATTCTCTCTTGAACTAAGTGGCAAGGGAAAAAAACTAATCTGGGTTATTAGGATTTTCTGTCCAAGGCAAAGTAATTGGTAGTCTTCGTTAACCCTTTGAGCATCAGAGAGGTATCCAACTCATTTTGATGCATTTCGATGGATACCTCTCTGACACTCAAAGGATTGAAACTCAAAATGGGGGTTGAAAAGTGATTAAACACTGGAGGCCAGAGACTTTCCAGCACACAAAGGGTGAAGATGGGACAGTGTAGGTGTAACGGGAGGTATGCCGTGACACAAAAGCAAGAGGATGTGTGTTTTTTGAGGGTAAAACACAATGATCTCCTCTTCTTGCCCATTGTACCAGAGCACAGATTGTGTTCCATAGGAGAAGCCTCTGAAGGCCGCATTAGGCCTGAGGGTAGGGTGACCATGTGTCCCGGATTGCTCAGCACTGTCTCAGATTTTAAGTGTGTGTCCCTTGTCCTGGGCAGCCTCCTTCTGGGACAATACAAAGTCCTAGAATGAAGACTCCAGAGCAGAGAGTTCTAAACACTATAAGAAGAACTGCCCATTGCCTATTGTGACACAAAGTGATGCCTCTGCTAGGCTACAAGAAAATGGCTTCCAGACAGAGCTCTAAACACTAGAGAGAGAACTGAGCCTTAATCTGGACATCAGTCAGGAGCTGCAGAGCAATTTTGTTGTACTTTAATGCTAGTTTAAGACTTTTGGTGTTATGTACATTTTCTTGTCTCCCACAACAGGCATCACATTCTGTAACAGCAGTCAATGGGAAGATCTCCCTCCAGTGCTGAAAACTCTGTGGTGCGTTTCTCTTTGCAGTGTCCCTGAATGGCAGAATTGAAATGTGGTCACCATACCTGAGGGATGCCTGTTTGCCACCACTAATCTACACTCTTGGCATTCTAGTTATCTGGGTATAAGCTAGATATTCTAAGTCATAGCTACCATCCCAGGAATTTGTGACCTTTGGTTGAATAGCTATCTTGGACTCCAGTTAACAACAACTGAAGAGCCACATATTGCCCACCTTTCTATAATAATGCAAAAAAAAAAAAGTACTAGTCTTCTGTATAATTATCACTTTACTTGTCAGTATACAATAAGGCTGGTAATTAAGAAGAACTGGAACAATTTTGGGGAAAACCAACTGCACTATAGGGAAAAAATTAAATTCCCCTAAATTCGTGTTGCGTTAAATGAGCCATTTAACCCTTGGAGTGCCAGAGGGATATCAAACACATTTGCAATGCATTGGCTACCCCACTGGCACTCAAAGTGTTAACCCACTGAGTGCTTGGAACGCATTGCAAAGCATTCAGTGGGTTAAAAGCCCCTTTTCGATCTATGGAAATTTTTATTCAGCCTTTGTGGTGCAGCTGGTTTGCCCAAGAATTGTTTCATAAGAATGTATGCCTACATGACATTTGAAGTTCTACCTATATATTGTCATAACTGATTGTGATCTTTCCACAGAGCTTTCCAGGATGAAGATTCTCCAGCAGTCTGTCATGCTATTGGTAGCTCTATGTCTGTGCACTTGTCTTGCTCAACTATCTGCTAATTGTGTAGGAGCCCCAAGTGTCCCTGGAATCCCTGGACTGAATGAGCTGCCAGGACAGGATGGAATTACAGGAAAAATTGGAGTTCCAGGTAATGCAAACGTATTTTAATTACCATAATCCAATAAAGGAAAAACTATAGGTGATTGACCATAATTACTATTAATCTTTCTGGCAACAGAAAGTCTGAAAAGGAAAAAGTAATATAGTATTTTATAAACAGTTACTGAATAGGCAATATTTGTATGGGGCTTTGATTCAGCATATAGAACTGAGGAAATAAGATTTTGGTGGAGATTTATAAAACTGGAGTAACAAAGAAAGTGTCTTTAAAATTGTCCCAGAGCGACATATGGATATTTATAAACGTTTATCGACATGTTTTTTAAGTGCTAACTCCAGTCAGTAGATTTTTTTGAGAAGTGGAGTAGAATTGGTCTTGTCCAAATAAGAATTGTGGCTCAATATATTTATAAAGAAATATGCCAATTGTGCCAAAAAAAAAGGCAGTTTACTCCAAGTATAACCTGTTCTTAATGGAAGTATATAATGATCGATATGTGTGCAAATAAATATTCTCAGTTGCGAATTTTCTGCGAATTTTCTCAGACTATTCTTAGTCATATTTATAAATTTGACTTCTTAATAAATATGACCCGCCGTTATGAACTTTAGTGACAGTTCTTAAATGTACACTAAGAAGGCTTTTTATAAATCTCCCCCAATGTAATCTACCTTTCAGTCTGGTCGCCATGGTTGCCCAATAATTATTCATAGTGAAACTGATGTCCTAAGAAGTCCTGGAGAAATTCTGGGGCAAACCAACTATACCATAGGACATAAATTAATTCTCATTGATTTTTATTTATGCCCCAATTTAATAAAGCAAGTTAAATATAGTATAAATAGTGCATTTTTTTTTTTTCATAAAAACGCTTTGTTTATTAAAAAAAAAGGTCTTACCACAGAAACTCCGTCAGGAGTTTGCCTTTGGTACAGGCTGTACCGCAGGCATATGCTGGATGCCCCCTCTAGTTAGAGTCTGCCCATCCCAAGCTAAAATATACCATTTGGATGATAGTAGGGGCAGGCACAGAAGAGTATTAGGGAGGGGGAGCGCTGCCAGTCATGCTGTACCGAATGAAGATGGCTGTGCTCTCCCTCATGATTCCACAAACTACCAGAGCTGATTGGACCAAGAGGAAACATTTCATGACAGTCAGTCCTTTCGTAGTGCACAGCTGTTATATAATATTGTGGAGGGGTGGATTAAGAAGGTAATAGTACCACTTTTAATGGGAATTTTAAGCGTTTGAATGCTAGAGAGGTTGCAGTCGCCAATACATTTCTCCATTTAAATCAATGGGAATTTTGTCCCTTATCGTGCAGTTGGCTTGCTCCAGAATTGCTCCAGTACTTCTTAATACATCAAATTCAATGTACAATTTTTCCTGCTTCCAGAACCTTTAGTCACCCCCAATGTACAAGTATCACATTCATTCAATTACTGGTGGCTGAATGGGGATGATAGTTGTACTCTCCAACAGCCAGAAAGCCAAAGGTTGCCTACTCTGTATTAACAAGGACAACAAGGACTGGAGCAACTCTGTGGCATATAACTGCACTATGGGGGACAGCACCAAGTCACTGACATCACTCAGCATTGCAGATATCGCTAATCTGCACGGGGAACCTGAATGAGACTGGATGTTATAAACTATGGGAACTCTATTCCCATAGCTCTGCTAGCACTGCCAGTGGTTTAAAAGGGTCTTTTACCGACCCTATACTACACATTTAACCCCTTGAGGTCTCCAGTACATTGCAAAAGTCATTTAAATTAATGGAAATTGAGGAATTTTTATTTGTTCCCAATGGTGCAGTTGATCTGCCCAAGAATTGTTACACTTCTTCTAAGTACTCCTTAGCATTCAAGTGCGCTTATTCAGTAGCTAGGTTTTATACAATGTATTTTTTATTTACGATAGACAGAGCCAGATAAATAGAGCCAGATAGATAGATAGACAGACAAAAATCCTATATAATAATTCGCTAAATAGTGTGTAATGCCAGACATGTGCAGTACGCACTGCTGCACATGCGGCAGTCATGCGCAGTAGAGACTGCCCGCGCCGCGGCTGATACAGAGCTGGGCGCTCCGAAGGAGCGTCCAGCTCTGTATCAGCCGTGGCGCGGGCAGTCTCCACTGCGCGCTACTGCCCCGCGACCGGCTGCCAGAGGCATTGTGGCCCGTGTAACGGGCTGTTCAACTAGTATACTATATTACACAAAGAATATACTATATACTGTATGTATGTATATATATATAGTATACACACACTATGCAATTTTTTCTGTCAGAAATAAATATCCTTGCATTTGTATAGCTTTGAATATACAACAAGAAATTAAGATTTACAATTTTTACCTGTAGTTGCCCAGGTGACACTGGGAGTAAAACAGGAGATACTAGGAAAAGATGTACTTCCAGGACCTTTAGGTCTGACTGATATACAAGTGGAAAAAGGAGATATAGGACTTCCAGGTAAAATAACTTTATATATCTGTATATTTTGCATGTTCTGGTGAAAAGTGTTAACATTTAATAAAGGTCTTAATTCTACCCAGGATTACACATATAGGTACAATTACATATAATGCAATCATAATTTTTATTGTAAGCTCAATGATTTATTAACTTAAATAAAGCAGCTATAACAACCCTTTTAAGTGCCAGGGAGTATACAGTACATAACCGTTTGGCACTCAAAGGGTTGTTCCAATTTAAAGGAGCAGTAAACTTTTTTTTTTATAAAAACATATATGTTACAGAGCTTTTTATGCTGAGTAAAACAAGGACACTGTAACTACTCTCAGTTGTTTTATTCAATAATCAGGAAGTGAATTCACTGTATGTTCTCATTGTCAGGAAGTGACTCAGCAGTTTCTAACACATTCTATGAAGAACTGTAAGTAACTGACTTTCCTCTCCATCAGAATCTAACAGAATAACTAATTGGAATTTGACCACTTGAGGGCATTGCTAATGTAAAAAAACATGGGATTAAACTGTAATAGCTCTGGAAATATCCATCTCTCAGCAGTGAGAGTACCCTTATTTTACTCAACAGGAAAAGCCCTACAATATATATGTTTCATAAAAAAAAGTTTACTGCTCCATTAAGGGATATGATTTTTGCTGTCAGTTCCCACTAATCATACCTTGTATTTTATGTGTTGTTTTCTGGCTCCTATGTCTTCATGGCTCCTATGTATGGACTAAATGCTGACAGTATGCGTATTTTAGGCAGTTTGACAATAAAATGAAGTTTTAATCACAAGTGCTCGGTTTACTCTTCTCCTGTGTATTTTTCCCTTGTTCCTTGGTTCAAGAGATAACGGGGGTTATGCACTAAGGAGTGATAAAGAGGTGATAAAGCGGAGATAACTTCTCCAGTGATATCACTTCTCCAGTTCCTATGTTATTCTATACAACCTATGCAATAAGATCTCCATAGTTGAAGAACTCTTAGTGCATAGGATCTATACAATAACACAGCAACTGGAGAAGTGATACCACTGGAGAAGTCATCTTCTATTTATCACCTCTTTATCACCACTTAGTGAATCTCACCCATTATCTTCTGTCAGTCCTGGATGTCATGTTTATGGAGGAGGACAGGATAGTTGCTAACAGGCCCACAGGACTGTAGACTCTGTTTTTTGCACACAGTAATTTGTAACCCTCTAACGACCAGTGGGGTGTGCAATACATTGCTTCACAATACAGTGCCCACCCTTCTGGGCCTTAAAGTGTTAAGTAGGCTCATGTACTCTCTATGCTTAAGTGTGAAACAACTGCCAGCAACTATCAAGTATGGCTCTATGGACCTGATACCAAGGACTGATTGAACATGTTATCTGTCGAACCAAGGAACAAAAGAAAAATTCTTAGGGGTCATTAGTATTTTATGGCCAAAGGAAAGTAAGTGGGGGTTATTATTAGGAGGTGTTAGTTTACCTTTAACACAGCGTGCATGTATTAAGTCAGGGCTGTCCAAGTTCACTTCTCAAGGGCCACCAACAGACCAGGATGTAAGGATTTCCCTGATTAAGCACAGGTGACTCAGTCAAAATGGATGAGCTACTAATTATTTCCCCTGTGCTTAATCATGGAAATCCTTGCCTGTTGGTGGCTCTTGAGGACTGATCTTGGACAGCCCTGTATTAAGTGATATATATTATCCAATATAGTCTGGATTTGGGGCTAAATCATTTTTTTTTATGAATCAATACCTTATATACACCTTCCCAATCCGAAACACCTAAGATGTGATCTTTGCCCATATGTACTGTCCCTGAGTTTTTATATAGTTTCCAAAACTAAAAAAAATATAATACACCTTTTTCACCTGCAGTTCCCCAAGTGACACTGGGAGTAAATCAAGATATACTAGGAAAAGAAGGACTTCTAGGACCCATAGGTCTGCCTGATATACAAGTAGAACAGGGAGATGTTGGACTTCCAGGTAAAGTCACCTTATCTGTATATTTTGTATTTCCTGGTCAGAATTGTCAACATTTACTGAGAGATATTACTGGCCCATTTTTTTTGAGTGCTGGGTTGTGACTATTAAAGGGATAGTAATACTTTGTTTTATTTTTATTTTATTTTGTAGGCATTAAAAAAACAAGAAGAACGATATAAGTCTTATCTCTCAAACCTTTATGGTTTGAAAGATATTCACAAGCAAAGTTTACACTCTTGTCCCTTTTACCTAGTGTAAGCCATCTCTTCTCTGATGTGGAATGCAGTCCATAGACCAGACAGATAACAGCAGGGGACAATCTTCTTCCTATGAGAACAATGAAAGCCCTGCCCCCCTTGACAAGTTTTTCAGGTTTTTCCCTTTTCTTAATTGAAGATTGTCCCTCTCTGCAATCTACCTGGGCACCTCCCTTCTGATCTGGCTGAGCAGTGTTACATCAGTAAAAGGGGCGGGAGGGGGATATTTTGTTATTGAATTACTCTTGAACTACAACTCTGACAGAATTGAAATAACACTCTCCAAAGTCCAAATACTATGATGATTAATTAGAGCTGCTTTTATTATGAAACATAACTATCCCTTTAAATCCAATCACATGTAAAGCAATAATACTACTTTAAAGTAAGGTCAATGATCTATTGACTAGGGAAAATGCAAATGTATGTAAATTCAAAATGCTGCCAATGATCAGCATCTTCAGTAAATTATTTATATAGGTAAAAAAAAAAAACTCCAACCCAGTAAATTAAATCTGAAACTTTTAAAGTGTTAGTAATGTCTAAAAAAACTTTTTTGCATTTAGAAGAGCTTAAAAAGCTGATCTAAATGCATAAAACCGTATCTCTCAAACCGCTATGGTTTAAGAGATACGGGCGTTTAAAGTTTGATTTCTCCTACTGACAGCTGTAATGCTGGCAGCAGGAGATCCGTGTCGGTCGACACTGAGGCGCTAGAGAAGTGCCGAGATCTTGTTACTTACACAGAATCCCTTCATTGGAATGGTCTAAAATGTGTGCCTAGTGTTCAGGCACACGTTTTAGACCATTCCAATGAAGGGATTCCGTGTAAGTAACGAGATCTCGGCACTTCTCAAGCGCCTCCGTGTCGACCGACACGGATCTCCTGCTGACAGCTTTACAGCTGTCAGTAGGAGAAATCAAACTTTAAACGCCCGTATCTCTTAAACCATAGCGGTTTGAGAGATATGGTTTTTTGAATTTAGATCAGCTTTTTAAGCTCTTCTAAATGCAAAAAAGTTTTTTTTAGACATTACTAACACTTTAATGCATTCACAATAAAAATCTTTTGAACAAGTGGGCATTGATGGTGTAAACATGTAGGGTGGGTTTGGACACTGTATAGAGTGGGTTTGGACACTGCCTGGAGCGTTTCACACTAACAGGGCTTATTCATAGTAAAAAAGAGATAACATTTATATAATTCAAGGACTATGAGTTATGCTGTCCCACAGTGCCAACTATTCAGACGTTGAATTTTATATTTCATTGATTTCTTTACTGTACACACACAGGCTTAAAACCATGTGCATGTATTATTTATCCAATTTAAACAGATATTAAATCAAATGTGTTTTCAAATATCAATGCCTTATTACAGTGTTCCAATAATAATCACCAGTTCTTCGTTAATATGTACCATTTTTTTCCAGTTACCAAAACACAAATAAAACTTAAGATTTACATTTTTATGGCAGGTGCCCAAGTGACATTGGTCAGAAATGGTAACATTTAATAAGAGTTCTTATTGGCCCTTTCATGTTCAGGAATGTGAATATTAATTATGTACAGAACTACACAGCATAAATATATGTAATGCAATCATAATGTTTTACAGTAAGGTTGATCTACTGACAAGGGAGAATAAAAATGATGGTGAATGCCAAATCATGTCATTGATCCACACATAATGCTTTTTCTACCCAATTTAATCAATGCCTGGTGCTAAATCAATTATTTCTTCATACAGAAATATCTTACTTTAGCTTCCCATTTCAAAACACCTAACCTATGTTACAATCTTTGCTCATATAACCGGATTTTGATAGCTTCCAAAGCCTAACAAAAGATTAAGATTTCCCTTTTTTACCTGCAGTTGCGCAAGTGACACTGGGAGTAAATGAAGTGCTTCTTGGAAAAGATGAACTTCCGGGAACCTTAGGTCTACCTGATACACAGTTGGAAAAGGGAGAAATTGGACTTCCAGGTAAAAAAAAACATTTCATGAATCTAGTTTGCATTTCCTTGTCAAATTTGTACACATTTAAAGAAGTAAAACCTACTAATAATTACCACTCCCACGCACACACCTTACTATAACCATAACCTTGTCCCTTTGTTCAAGAGGTAACATGTTCAGTCAATGCTGGATGTCTTATACATGGAGGCAAACACGACAGTTGTAGTATGACCACCAAACACTATGTCCACTCACTGCCCATGGTAATCCTAGGCCTTAAAGCAGAACTATCACATTTAACAAAGATGGCCCCAAATAATTCCTCATCTGGCGACTAGCTGCTCAGTAGCGCTAGTCACAAGAATTATTACCTGATTAATGCAAATTATACACTGCTCCAGGACTGACAGGCAGGACGGGACTGACAGGCAGGACAGAGCGCAGACATCTTTCCATAGTGACATCTGTGCTGCCGAACAGCTCCTAGCAACACCCCCTAGAGCCGGCTGGGACCGACAGTTCAGGCGTGCAGACGTCACTATGGAAAGATGTCTGCGCTCCGTCCTGCCTGTCAGTCCTGGAGCAGTGGATAATTCGCACTAACCAGGTAATAATTCTGGCGACTAGCACTACTGAGCAGCTACTCGCCAGATCAGGAATTATTTGGGCCATCTTTGTTAAATGTGGTAGTTCCGCTTTAAATACGCTCATGCACTCTGTCTGCTTCAAATGGAAAAAAAAAGTTCCAGCAACTGTCATGTCAGCCTGCATGGCCATAACATTCAGGGTGGATTTATGATGTTATCAGGGCCGGATTTACATCTCAGGAGCCTGTAGGCACAGACATCTGAAGTGCCCCCCCCCATTGGCCATCTCCACTGGACACCACCACAATGCTCCAAATCTCCACATTACCCCCCCATATCCATATTGCCCTCACATTGCCCCCATCAGCTCCAACTTGCCCCCATCAGCTCCAGCTTGCCCTCACATTACCCCCATCAGCTCCACATTCCCCCATCAGCTCCAACTTGCCCCATCAGCTCCAAATTGCCCTCACATTGCCCCCATCAGCTCCACATTGCCCCCATCGGCTCCAACTTGCCCCCATCAGCTCCAACTTGTCCTCACATTACCCCCATCAGCTCCAACATGCACCATCAGCTCCACATTGCCCCGTTTCCTACCTCCCTGGTGGTCCAGCAGCAGGAAAAGTCTGTGCCTGCTTCTGCACAGAACTCTGTAGCTCTTGTTGCTCCCGCTCAGTCTTCTCTTTAGGAATGCAGAGCGCTGGGAGATGATGTCATCTCCCAGTGCTCTGCATTACTAAAGAGCCACTGAGGGAGCAACAGCAGGATCTCACTGGGCGGCAGGCAGTGGGGTAGGGTGAATGAAAATATTTAAAAAAAATTAAATAAAAAAAATAATTGATTACAATGACAAGCGCCCCTCTGTGGGGTGCGCCTGTAGGCAGATGCCTACTCTGCCTTATGGCAAATCCGGCCCTGGATGTTATCTCTTAAACAAAGTCACAGGACAAAATTCATAAGGACTATGAGGACTTTCTAGCCATATTAAGGTAGGTCAGGGGTTATAACTTGTAGATGTTACGTCTGTTTCAATGAGAATCCTTATTGAGCCATCCATTCAAAAGCTAGAATAGTTAGTTAGTTAGTTAGTTAGTTCTACTCAAAACTATACTATACACATAAGTACAATTACCTATTAAGCCATCATATTTTGTACAGTGAGATCAACAATGTAATGACTATGCAAATTAATCAGTCTTCTGTAAAGCAGCTTATAACATTAACCCAATTTAAGGAATGGGGGTGTGTGAATGTACTAATTCCACTCTAAATTAGGTGCTGAATTCAACTTTCTAGTCGAACAAATGCCTAACAAAAATTTAAAGAGATAGTAATATTTCATTTTTGTACATCAATAATATTGTAGGCATTAAATAAACAAAATCATGTATGTCATTTTGCAATAACTTTGCTGGTTTAAGAGTGATCGCTATGTAAAATTTACCCCTCCAGCCTCTTTTAGCTACGTCAGCGCTCTAGCTGTCAGACTTGGATTCTGGTCCACAGCCCGGACATATCAACTTGAGAGCTAAAATAGTAGTACATACAAAGGAAATCTTCATGACAATGGTCTACAAAGTGTGCCTGGTTTGAGGCAGTAGACCGTTGTCATGAAGATTTGCTAAAGACGAGCCATCCGGTCCACAGACCAGAATCCAAGTCTGTCGGCTAGAGAGCTGACGTAGCTAAAAGGGGTGGGAGGGGTAAACTTTAGATCGTGATTACTCTTAAACTATAAATGTTATGGGGGGAGAGGAAATGGGGTTTGCCTTTACAATGGGCAGAAAGTAGGAAGAACAAGATGGAGAGTGTACGGAACTGATCTCTGGGTCAGATCTGGAGAGTTCCGAGGAATGCCCTCAGCTCATCAAAGTACCATGGCACTGTAGTTGAGAACTACTGCTCTGTCCAATGTATGCCTGGATTCTATTGAATTTGATAACTTTATGAAGGGTTGTATCTATAAATTTCCCAATAGACTTCAATGGGAATCTGTTAGATAATCCCACCATAACAATTCTCAACTTCACTGTAATCTGAGTCATAATCTGTACTAATGTCACTTCTTTTCCCATATAGCACTGGGTTTGTGTAACTTCCAAGTCCGAAATATCAAATTAAAATGTTTAATGTTTTAACTACAGTGCCCCATGTGACCCTTGGATTAAATCAAGAGATACTAGGAGAAGTTGGACTTCCAGGAGCTTTAGGTCTTCCTGATATACAGGTGGAAAAAGAGGATATTGGGCTTCCAGGTAAAAAAAAAAAAAAAGAAAATAAATAAAATATGTTCAGATTTAATTCCATAGTCAGAGAATGAAATATTTTAATAAGAGATTATTCCAAATACTCAAATAGAAATAGTAGTTTTGCCCTGAAATAAAAATATTAGCTCCACAAGGCTGATGGCCGGAGAGATGGCTCAGTTGGTTAAGCCACCAGCCGTAGAATCTGATCAGACCGTGAGGTTGCAGGTTCTAGTCCCAGCAAGGTCAGCTCAGCCTTTCACCTTTCTAAGGTAGATAAAAATGAGTTCAGGGCACACTTGAAAACAAGAGACAATCTCAATGTATTCTTCCTGGTAAAATACTACAAAAAAAAAAAAAAAAAAAGGCTGATGTGCCAAAATGATTAGGAGTAATTGTGGAGTAAATTAACTTCACCATGGGGGGCAAATAAACATTATTAAATTGCCATTGAATGGTAGAGAGGTCTCCAAAGCATTGCTTTGAAATTCATCTGAGCTCTTTCTGGCATTCAAGTGGATAAAAACCCCATTTATGTTCATGTGAAATTGCACCGAGTGTTCCCTATATGCAGTCGTCAATATGTATTTAGTCATTATTTACAATAAGATATGTGATATAATCCCTAAAGTGATTGAAGAAACTATGTCTGATATGAAGCTGTCATATTAACCCATAGAATCATAGATGAGAATCCAATCTACACATTTTCCTGTCTAGATATATTGCATGATCTTACATAGTTCTCAGTAAAGACTTATGTCTATCTCAGGCATCTTTGACTATCCTGTATTAGCCTGGACTACCTCTGCTGGGAGGCTGACCCATGAATCTACCAAAGCAGTACTTATGAACATTATTTCCAACCTGTAACTTTAGATCATGCTCTCTTGTCCTAGTATTTCTCTTTTTCTGAAAAGAGTTTCCCTCCATTACTTTTCTAAACATACATCCTCAGAGCTATGGAAACATCCTATATAATAATTCACTAGGATGTTTGTCAGGAACGATGCAGTCATGCGCAGTAGAAACTGTCTGCGTTCGGGCAGTCTCTACTGCGCATGATTGCATCGCGTGAGTGAGGCGACACAAGACTGCATCTCGTGGAGCAGTGAGGTAGTGGCCTCTTAACCCGTTGAGTGACAGAGGTCTACGCAACACATTGCAAAGCAATGCATTGCGTACCCCTCTGGTACTCAAAAGGGTTAACATTACCTGGACCTTGGCCCTGTACACAGGCTTTTACCCTAGTTCCTTATAACTCACCTGGGCTCTTTTGGTTCCTAGTGCAGATCACCAATATCCATACCAGGGAACTTTGGACTTACCTTGAGATCTTTGCAATATTAACCCTTAAAGTTCCTCAGAACACAGATTCTGGGCATGTCCCTGCTTGCTCAAAAACCAGAGGTTCTTCAGTCAGGCCACAATAAACCTTAAAATTATTCATCAGAGATATTACTGCTTAATCACACACAAGACAAACATGACCTTTGCTCCTACCTCTGTGGTAAAAATGGCACAATTTAGAGAATAAAGAGGGAGTTAATTGGTGTAGATCATATAATAGGTAACAATGGACTCTCTCGCCATGATAATTTGGCCTTTCACCCTGAGATCATGGTCAAAACCTTGAGTCTTAAATCTGCAGCTCAAGGTAGCAGTTGTAACTCATTCAGTGCTCATGGCAGCCTTCATTTTTCTTCCTATAAGCCCACTGATGGAGAATTCACCTGCACATGGCTTCTAATGGACAGTATAGGAGTCTTACATTCAATCCCAAAAGCAGCCAGTGAGGTTCTGACATCACCCAGAACTGCACATATTGGTGTTCTGCATTGGGAACCAGTAAACATTTCTATAATTTTCCACACAACTATACTGGTAGTTACAGAACAACACATACACTGAGGCTGATGTATGCAGTATAAGTCGAGCAAATCTGGAGCAAATAATAATAATATAAAAATAAATTAAATATTCTCAAACTAGTGTAAAAGCCCGTGTATACGGGCCACGGTCCGGGTGATGTTAAGAGGCCGGTCCTGCTCTGCGTCCTGCACTGTAGAGACTGCCCGAAAGCACAGAACACTCCCAACAGTCTCTGCGTTCGGGCAGTCTCTACTGCACTTGACGGCTTCTGACAAACATCTTAGTGAATTATTATATAGTATGTCTAACTGAATTATATGGGGTTTTAACCCCATGAGTGCTCAAGGTCTCCAATGCATTGTGAGGCAATGTATAGAGACCTCTCTAGAATTCAAGTGGATCAAATTCTCATTACATGCAATGAGCACTTTTATTTGTCCTAGGACCATCATTGGTAAACTTGCATTAAGGACCAATGATGGTCCTGGCAAGTCAGGGAATTCAGGGGTCCCGGCGAGTCTACTCACCACTCGGGGACCCCTGATTCCATATCCTGAAAAAAATAGGTTGTGCAGCCGGTTGTTAAGGGGTTAAGAACCACTGCCATATATCAATGCCTTATTATAGCTTCCCAGTTAAAAACACCAAACTTATATTATGGTTTTTCAGCAGCAGTTACCCAGTTGCCACTGGGAGTGAATCAAGAATCACTAGGGATTGATGGACTTCAAGTAACTATAGGTATACCTAACATGCAAGTGGAAAAAGGAGATATTGTACTTCCAGGTAAGGAATCTAATGTATGTCTGGTCAGGGCTGGATTTACATTTCAAGAGCCCCTAAGAAAGGCATCTTTTGGTGACATTAGTCTTGTCCATAGCCACACCCACACTTCCCACATGACCCTTTTCCCAGCCCAACCCACTGTGACCCAGCACAGAAAATTCCCTCAGTAAGTTGATTTAAATAAGTCTTTTAACCCCTTGAATGCTAGAGTGGTATCCTATGCATTGATTCATAATGCACTTGAGGCTTCTTTAGTATCAACGGATTAAGTAACAGCAAACAAAGGGTTGTATGAACTGTAAAATCAGCCATAGAGCAGGTACTTGTATCTGTTGAGGGGGAAGTGGGATCACTCTGGTCACACCGATTACTCAGAATGTGGGTGTAGCCAGGAAACCTTAGGTGCCCCTCTATAGATATTTCTAAATGCATTCATGGGGTAATATCCCATTTCCCTCAATGGGAAATATTATTTGTCCCAAAGACACAGTTAGTTTGCTCTCAAAATGCTCATAAGCCCCCCGTGTACATAGAAACATAGAATTTGACGACACATAAGAACTATTCGACCCATCTAGTCTGTCCATTTTCCTACTGTAAAAACCTCAAACATTATTTGATACATGTTCTTGTGTAGAGTCCTTAGGATTGATTTATTGTTACAAAGTTGCTCAGTATCCAAAATATGTCACACTGCCTGCCGGTGGTCTGGTTTACAGACACCGTTAATCACCTGGAATGTTTATTTTGGGGATTTTTCATCTCCCTTGTTTGCAACTTGACACGACAAACAGTGAACCAGATGATGACACTTCTCCCTTTGAGTCCGGGACCAGCCCAAGCTTCCCTGAGCAAAGATAAGCTCTGAATCATGTTGGATTTGGACTATAATATATGTTTTTATTGTTTATAAATTGTTTTTAAACAAATTTAGTTAGTATTTTTATTTATTTTGGACACTGATTTACTCACCAGTGGACTGGAGTTACCTATGCAGGGTAGGTGGATTTCCCCTGTTGATTAATAGACCAGCATTTGCCTTCAGGTACTTGCTGTCATCTTCATTAACTCTTTGAGTGCCAGAGGGGAACGGAATGCATTGCAACGCAATGCATTCCGTTCCCCTCTGGCACTCAAAGGGTTAAGTGGCCACTGATCCACCATAAATCCCTTACCAATCTGCAGTAATTGAGCATTATTAATGTAAATGTGTCTTTTAACTGCTTGAATACTAGAGGTCTCCAATGCATTGCTTTCTTAAAAGACAAACTTATTTAAATGAATATATAATTATTTGTCCCCTAATGTACAAATGGTTTGTCCAGAATTACTACTATTTTGACATCAGCAAATAGCATTATACTTGGATTTTTCATTTGCAGGAATCCAAGAGTCACTGGAAATCAATAAAGAGCCACTGGGAGAGGTTCTAGGACCTTTAGATGTGCCCAATACACAAGTGGAAACTGGAGATATTGGACCTCCAGGTAAAAGACGTATATTTATTTTGGGGTGGGGTTTCATTTTGTGGTAAGATATTTTATCACATTGAGTATTCAGTGGCTATTCCTTAAATCGAGAAATAGTATAATATATTCTTAACTATGCATATCATTTCAGTTATATTTAAAGCAATCATAAAAACAATTATAAAGATAAGATATAATCCCCAGGAAATCATTAAAAGGACCATGTAACCTAACAACAACCATTCTAATTCGGAAAGAGCTTTTAAAATCAATTTTTATTTAGAAAACTATTTTTTGAATTTAAAAAAAAATCATATAAATTATGTTAAAGCATGCCATACAGGCACTTCCTGTCTACATTACCTCCGCCACTCACTGACACTCCTCAGCAATGCATTGCCCAGCTCCACAAGCTGTTGAAGGGATAAGTGTCAGTGAGTGGGGGAGATAATGTAGAGTTAAGGCAGGAACTGCATGCACACCATGCTTTCATTAGTCTAATCTCTAAATAACTAAAAACACGAGTTTATTTAATAAAAAAATGATTAATACAACATGCGGAAAAGTTCTAATAAAATCACCAAATTTGTTTTTTAGGTAATGATGTCCTTTAAAAAAAGTTGAAATCCAGATATCTTCAGTGAAGAGAGTAGGGATGATTCATTATGAATATTGTAATGATTTTCTGTTTGAGTAAAACAAGGGTATGCCCACTGCTGTAAGATACTTCATTCAAAAGTTATCACAGTTCAGATGTCTTTCATTTACATTAACTGCAATTTTTTTATATTTTATATCAGGTGGCACTGTTCTTATCACTTGTAATGGAAAGCAAACTTCCCCATATAGTGAAAGATAAAAAATACCTTTTGGACACAGTGGGGTAAGGTGTGATAAAGTGAAGACGACACCTCAAGTGTAATAAACTCTGAAAGTCCTATATTATTCTATGGAACCTATGCACAAATATCTCTCAAACTGGAAACATGTTAGTGCCTTGGCTCCATATAATAACATAGGAATTTGAGAGTTTATCACACTGAAGAAGTCATTTCTGCTTTATCGCTTGATTATCACACCACAGTGTATTATCCTACCTGTTTTAGTGGTTATAATTTTTGTATGAAATATCTCCCAGCAGTGGGATGACTCTTCTATTACTTTGTAGGAAGAGCCCTATGACATATTTTTCATAATAAAACTATACTATCCGTTTGATTCAATTTAATTTTTGGCTGTCCCACAGTACCTACGATTTATCCTTTTTTCTGGTTTACTTTACCACCATGTAAATATATGCTTTGTTATGTAAAAATACAAATTGTGCAATAATTTTTCTGTACCTGATGCAATATCACTTCTTTTCCTATACTCACCACTTTCTTATACCTTCCTACTAGGAAAAGAGCTACTCCCAGTAACTTTGGGTCTGCCCCATGTAGAAGTGGTAAAAGAAAACATTGGACTTCCAGGTAAATATATCTGTATATTGCACATTTCCTGGACAGAAATGTTAACATTTTAGTAACAGGTCTTTTAGGCCCTTTCATTCATGTGCCAGAATCTGAATATTAATTACATTCAGAGCTAGACACAAAATACAATTGCATTTACAACTATTATATATATATATATATATATATATATATATATATATTACAGTAAGGTCAAGGTTCGTATATTTTCCAAAACTAAAAAATAGAAATTTATGATATTCATTTTTCAACTGCAGAAATCCAAGTGACATTGGGAGTAAATCCGGAGATACTAGACAAAGATGGGCTTCCAGGACCTGTAAACGTACCTGATATACCAGTGGAAAAAGATGTTACACTTCCAGGTAAGGGATATGATTTGCAGATCATGTCCAACACTACAAACTAATTGCTTGGGCCAAATACAGAAGAAAACTGCACCATATGGAACGAATAAAACCAATACAAAATCCCCATTGATTTAAATGGGGATTTTAAACCCATGAATGCTAGAGAGAACTCTAATACATTGCAAAGTAATTCAGTGGGTACATCTCTAGTATTCAAGGCGTACAAAACCAAGTGAAATAAATGACAATGTTGGAAGTGTTATATGTTCCCTATGGAGGATTTAGTTTGCTACAGAATTACCCCACTTTTTGTACATGTGCATATGTCCCTGAGGTTGTAATTGAGCAGTAATGCAACTCTTGATTAAAGTATCTGCCCCGTAGTTGGCAAATGGAAATCCCCAATTATTTAAATTATGCTTTTACCCTTGAATGCTAGAAAGTTTTTCAATGTATTGCCATAGCTTCCAGGTGTCCCTCTTTAGGAGATCAGACTGTGTGGTGTGCATATAAGTGTATCACACTGCTCCACAGCAATAAAACTCACATTAATGTTTGTGAAAACTTCAGTATATGTGTTTAGGAGATCAGACTGAGTGGTGTGTATATAAGTGTATCACACTGCTCCACAGCAATAAAACTCACATTAATGTTTGTGAAAGTGTGAGTATATGTGTTTATAAATTAGTCTCTGTAAATAAAAGTCTTTGGACTTGATCTAAATCATGTATTCAGTTACGCAAAGAGGTATCAATAGGTAATGAAATAACCTAAAAATTCCTGATGATGCTTCGTCCACCAGCCCTGCCCACAACAACAACACCTAAAACAAAAGTGTCCCTATTTGGCCATTTGAAATGTTGGGAGGCATGCATTGCTTTGTAATATGTTTGAGAACTCGCTAGTATTCGAGGGATCAAAAGCCCCATTTAAATCAAGGGGAAAGTTAGGCATGGTTTGACCCAGAATCTCTTACCTTTCAAGTTTTTGCATAAGGCCCATTACGTAATGTCTCACATTGTTACCTACTGCACGCATAGCTTACTACCATAAGCCTTATTCATCAAGCTAAAGAAAAGTCATTCTGGAACCAACTGCCTCATAGGGGACATATAAAAATCCCCCAAACTCTCATTCATTTAAATACAGCTTTTAACCCTTTGAATGTGTTGAAGACCTTTCTAGCAGTTGAGGGGTTAAAATCTCTGCTTAAATTAATGGGAAATGTATGATGTATAGGTGTCACATTACATACATTTGTTTTTCTTCCCCAGAACTGCTTCTCTTTAGCTTGATGAATAAGACTCACGTACATGTCCTAAGTAATTATGTTTTGTACAGACATGACCTATATCATTCTGTGTCTAGGGATGGGTGATTTAGTGTTAGCTATGAATAATTAAATAAATAAATAAAGCAGGATACTAGCAGAGTAAAAGTGATACCTTTGTTGGATAACTGAATAGCTGAAGAGTGCAAGCTTTTAAGACCACTTAGGTATTTTTTTCAGGCATACTAAGAGACCTAAGTGGTCTAAGAAGCTTGCACTCTAAACCTATTCAGTTAGCCAATAGAGGTATCACTTTTACTCTGTTATTCTATTTCTAGACAATATAAAATGTATCATTGGATTTATCTCAGAGTCCTATAAATAAATAGTTATAAAGTTAAGACTGCAATGTAATTCAGACCATAATATGTATCTCTGACAAGGGCTAGATTTAGATCATAGATGGAAATGAACCCTAGGCAATATTTGCTCCACCCATGTCAACACCCCAACTCTTCATCTAACCCGGAAAAAAATCTTGTGACAAGTAACCATCAAGAACTAATAAGATAAAGTGTCTTGTTCTGAGGCATGATGCCCTCTCAATAGTGCTGCAAGTTACATTTTTCAGTATCATATTCTCTTGCAGAGAGAAAATGTCCATATCAATATCAGACTGATCCTGCCCACAGACAGTCCAGCTCCAAAATGTGAGGCAAATCACCTCGGCATGAGTGAAACAGCATAACCACAGGTGTACACCAGCCTATGTGGGCCTCGTCTGTGTGGTGTAGCTGATTCCCTCTAGGGACATGATGAGCAAGGGCCAATCCCTGGGATACCCTTCTACTTAGAAAGACCTAGAAACAAATTTTGTGACGAGCACCAATCAAGAACAAACAAGATAAAGTGTCTTGTTCTGAGGCATAATGGCCTCTCAATTGTGCCTTTGCAGAGTGAAAATTTTCATATCCATATCCATATTCAAATATTGTGATGAGCACCGATCGATATGGACATTTTTAAAATATATTCTCGGGACCGGCCAGCGACTATTCAGCAGAGCCGAAATAGCGATATCTAAAAATAAATACTTCACTGGAATGGTCTACAAAGTGTGCTTGCAAACCAGGCACACTTTGTAGACCGTTCCAATGAAGTATTTATTTTTCGATATCGCTATTTCCGCTCTGCTGAAGAGCTGCTGGCTGGTCCCAGGACCAGGATCTCATGCTGTCAGCTATACAGCTAACATCTGTGAAAAAGGAGGGAAGGGGGAACTTTAACATTGTATATCTCTCAAACTATAGAGGTTTGAGAGACCAGACTAACCTCAATTTTTTTTTTTTTAATATCTACAATATAACTATTGGTTAAAAACAGACATTACTATGCCTTTAAATTTTTCAAATGCAGGAATCCAAGTGACATTGGGAGTAAATCAGGAAATACTAGGTAGAGATGGGCTTCCAGGACCTTTAGATGTACCCAATATACCAGTGGAAAAAGGAGATATTGGAATTACAGGTAAGGCATATGATTTCAAGATCATGTCCAAAATTACCCATTTATCACACCTTGAACTGGAAAGACACTTCACCATAGGGAAGAGATAAAAAAAAGCTCAAACATTTCCATTGCTTTAACTCTTAGAATGCCAGGGGCTTTGGACATTTCTTACATCCTGTAAGCCAGACATATTTTAAAGTGTTAACACTCAGTTTTAGTCAGTGGAGCCCCAGAAATAATCTGGTTCAACTGACCTCACTGTCTTTGTATAGCTTCCAAACTTAAACATCAAGTTCAAATTTTAATTTTTGCTTTTTTTTTTTTTTACATACAGTGAACAAAGTGACATTGGGAGTAAATGGGCTTCCAGGACCTGTAGATTTACCTGCTATTCCAGTGGAAAAAGGAACTATTGGACTTCCAGGTAAGGGATATGATATGTCTTACCTATACTCGGGATCATTTTAATAAATGGGCATGCCCAGTTCACCAAGGGGCCTCCTGTTCCAAGGGGCCTCATTGTGGGTCCCCAACAGTCCTAAATTTACAAAAGGAACCTACAATATTTAATTATGTGGTCAGTTGATCAGGGAAGAGTGAGTCAGTTCCTGGTATACATGATTTTGCAAGGACTCCAGGGTTCTTAAAGCTTCCCTGGCCACACTACTCACCTAGTATACCTTAAAGGGATAGTAATGTCTATATGAAGCTTTATCTCAGAGTCTTCTATATCATTATTATAACATATATCGCTGTTTACTTACATATTTGTAGTTCAAAAGATATTAAAAGCTGAAAGGATCCCCTTCCCTCCCCTTCTGCCCCTATCACACTGCCTCTGTGTCTGGTCCTTATGGATGCAGCGAGGGACAATCTTCAGTAAGCAAAAGAAAAATCCTGCCTTCCTTCATTAAGGGGTGCAGGGTTTTCCTAATACTTTCTGACTGAAGATAGTCCCTGCATCCTTCCGGTCTTACGACCAGATTGCAGCTCCAAGGGGAGGCGGCCAGAAGGGGTGGGAGGGGGATCCCTTCAGTTTTAATATTTTTTGAACTACAAACATGTAAGTAATTAAACATAGCGATATATGTTATAAAAACTATATAGAAGACTCAGAGATAAAGTATAATATAGATATTACTATCCCTTTAAGGCTGATATACTAATAAGAACTAGAACAATTCTAGTGCAAACCAACTGCATCATAAGGGACAAATAAAAATTCACATTGATTTAAATGGGACTTTTCAGCCCTTGATCACTAATGAGATCTCCAGTACATTGTACACCCTACTCCACATTGATGCAATATACTTGTCTAGTCAAAATAAGCTGTAGAAACTGCTAGAACACTATTTCCCATATAGTACAGTCCTTTCATAGATTTCCAATTCAAATATTAACCTAAAATATTGCATCCAGAGGACACTTGGGATAAAGAACTACTAGGAATATGCATTGTATCAAATATTTTATTGTCTGAGGAACTCTTTATTCAAAGGGCTGAGCAGAAAATATTGGAGCATCCATTATCATTTGAGAACAGTCACCTTTGTACTGCAGCAAATCTATGTTTTTTATCTGTAAGGCAAAAAGGATGTGGAATTCTTTGACTTAATGGCTGTGTTGGCAGATACTATAGATATGTTAAAAATAAATTATCTTTTAAGAATAATATAGTAAATTGTCACAGTTGGTTTAAATGTATAGGGAGTTGATCCAAGGAGAAATATGATGACATTTTTTGCAGCTAGGGATTTTTTTAATCAGGCATAATTGGAAATTGCTGCAATGGGGTTATATTTGCCTTCAGCTAATGAGCATAGGAGATCTGGTTGAATTTTATGGTCTTTTTTTTTTACCCTCATCAACTATGGTTGCTTGTCTTTTGTGGAACATGACACATAGGAGTTTTTAATGACATTTGCAAATAAGCAAACTTGAATCAAGGTGACAGGTCCACTTTAAAGCACTTGTGTGACTTCTTCAAGGAGTGAAACCAGGTAGAAGGTTTATTTGATCAACATTTTGGACAAGATATCTTGATAATGGTTTAAGTCATGGCTTAAACACTGCCCAAACTAACCTTGATTTCCCCACCGAAGAATTCCAAACACTTCGGTTATTTGTGGGACATTTACTCAGTCATTCAAGTGCTGCAAAATAAATACTCATTTTGTCAAGTAGATGAGTTAAAGGGATAGTAATACTTCGTTTTATCTTTATTTTATTGTGTAGGCATTAAAAAAACATGAAGAACGATATAAGTCTTATCTCTCAAACCTTTATGGTTTGAGAGATATTCACAAGCAACATTTCCCCTCCTGCCCCTTTTCCCTAGTGTAAGCCATCTCTTCTCAGATGTGGAATCTGGTTGTAAGACCAGACAGATAACAGCAGGGGACAATCTTCTTCCTATGAGAACAATGAAAGCCCTGCCCCCTTGACAAGCTTTTCAGGTTTTTCCCTTATCTTAATTGAAGATTTTCCCTCTCTGCAATCTACCTGGGCATCTCCCTTCTGCTCTGGCTGATCAGTGTTATATCAGTAAAAGGGGCGGGATGGGGACACTTTCTCATTGAATTACTCTTGAACTACAACTCTGACAGAATTGAAATAACACTCTCCAAAGTCCAAATACTATGATGATTAATTGGAGCTGCTTTTATTATGAAACATTACTGTCACTTTAAACAAATTTAACATTAATAATAAATGCATTAAAATGAAATTAAGGCTTTGAGCCCTAATTTCAAATGCCATCAGATATCTGAATCTTCTAAGACTACCAGTGGAACATTATGTGCAATTTGATACCCTACCTACTATGCAACAATGTGGGGATTTGGATAAAAGCAATACGTATTGACAGTTAGGGCCATATGTTCAAAGAGGCAGAAAAATAGCTTTTGGCGCTTGTAACGACTTTTCAAAGTACAGTGTCGTTGGGATCTTTAATATTTTCCGAGAGTGGCGGCTGTGATCAGAAATATGTTGTTTGTCCTGACTGAAATTGTCGTATAGAACGGCAAAAAATTGTCTTACCTAACGACAAAAATGTCTTAACTAAAGACAAAAAATTCTCACATTCAGAACTTCACATTCCCTCCACTTTTTTCTTAACGTACACATTTTGTCTTTTGTAAGACATTTTCTTGTCGTTTGTTACGACAAATTTTCTTTTCCTCTATACCACCCTGGAGAATAGCCACTCCCTTGCCCCGCCCCTTTGCACGTTAATTCTGGAGTTGTGTTTTCGACAACGGATATTACTCATTTTTTGTTATAAACCCTATAGAAAATATGTCGTTCATGCACACAATTACTTATTTTTGTCGTTATCTCTTTGAACATATGGTCCTTAGACAACATATTAGATCTGCCAAATAACGTGGGGTTTATTGGTATTTGTAGAGTACAGATAGGTAGAAATCTGCTCTCTCCATAAAGATGTACATTGTAATAGGCTTCCTTTAGGATAACCCAATAAAAATTAAAAAGACATAATGTAATCTCAAAAGGCATGCTAACATACTTACTTTAACCCCTCAAGGACCAATGACATAGCAGGACCGTCACAAAATGTGGTCCTTTCCAGACCAATGATGGTCCTGGCACATCATGCGTAAAATGAGCGTAGCACGCCTCAGGGTGTTCTGTAATCATGTCAGGAAGGCTGTAATTGACTGCTCCAGGGCCGAAGCAGTCAGTTTTAGCCTTTCCCCAGTTACACTGTATATGTGATCACTGCTACAGCAAACCTGTATACATTGCCTTTGTCTGTGTTCTCTACCTATCTTTTCCCAACAGTGATCAAGAGGAAGAGCAAAACAGAGAATACACAAGCCTATAGGGCAAATTGCCACAATGGGAGGCACTTTTGATTACATTTTAGGTGCTGGGGCAGAACTAGAGGTACAGCAGATTTGGTCAGTTGATGACCTACTGTCACTTCTTTGTTTACAGAATAAATGATTTAGAGCAATCCCAAAGTATTTTATTTACGCAACCTAATATAAAAAAATATATATTGATGTTTCAACAAACATTATGAGAGTTTTATTACTGTGGAACAATGTGATACAATCATTGACACACCACATAGTCTGATCATCTAGAAGAGGGAGGGAATGAGGGCCATAGGGATTTGTCTCTCAGAGTGACAGTACCACCCTAAAAAGGGACATTTAGGATATATGAACAACCTTTCATACAGTCCCTATTGAAAATGAACCAATTGAGCATAAATTATGACAGGAAAACCTATAAATGTTTTTGTTTGCTTTTTTTTAGTGTTTTTAATATTTTTTTATAAAATGTAATGATGGCTTGTAAATAGAAAAGTGGTATAAAAATAAAGTCCTACTTTTGCATAAAAAAATGGTGTGTAGTTTGTGTGGGTAAACTAAATGAATTAGAGGAAAAATATGGTAGAACAAAGGAATACTAAAAAGGCCAAAATTGCTCTGGTCCTCTAGTGTAAAAAAATCCTGGTCCTGAAGAGGTTAAAAAAGGTCTGATTTTATTTATTATTGTTATTCTTTAAAGATACACCAGCACCGATTGATCATGCACTTGAAAGTCGCCTAGCAGAATTACTTCGTCGAATCATCAGACTGGAAAAAGGTAGATCATGTTTTTTCTGTATCAGGGGTGCAATTCACAGTACAGTGCAATTCACTTGAATCTATACATGACACGTAACCCTTTGAGTGCCAGAGGGGTACGCAATGCATTGCAAAGCAATGCATTGCGTACCCCTCTGGCACTCAAAGGGTTAAAGCCATAAGCAGAAAGCTAAAGAAGAGCAATTCTGGACCAAATCACCTACAGCATGAGGGATAAATAGAAATCCCCTACATCAGTGGTTCTCAACTCCTGTCCTCAGGACCCACTAACAGGCCAGGATTTGATGATTTCCTTGTTAGAGCACAGGTGAGTTAATCAATGTGAATGAGCCTCTGATCACCACACCTGTGCTCTAGCAGAGAAATCCCCAAGTCCTGGCCTGTTAGTGGGTCCTGAGGACAGGAGTTGAGAAACACTGCCCTAGATCATCTTACCTAGAAATGACTCAGCTCATAAATCTGATGCCAAAGTGGTCTGCAAGTCATTCATCAGAATATATATTGCTTATATTTATTGAGAGCCATGTTACCATTGATGAGCTTAGTTACTATGCTCTAATTCATCATTCTTACCCATTGGTTGGCTGAGGCTGATAGGAATTGTAGTATATGAGCAGAATGAGAGTCAAAGGTTGCTCTCCTCCTAACCCCTTTGTTTTTCTATGGGGGTAATAGTTTAATACAAGGAATGTGTAGATTTAACCCTCTGAGGGACCGAAAGGTATCCATTGCATTGCGATGCATTGCATTGGACACGTCTGTGGCACTCAAAGGGTTAAACACAATAAATGCATTATTTAAAGGCGCAGTAAACTTTTTATGATAACCTGTAGATTTTCCTAATAAGTAAAACAATTGTACTCCCAACATTCTCTGCTGTTTTATTCAAATGTTATAACCATTCAAATAATCAGTGACAGCAAAATTTAGCAGTTCTATGCAGAGTATCTGGTATCATGAAAAAGCACAAAATAGACATAACACAAAAAAGATAAAATCTGATCTAAGCGTAGTAGATTTATTACAAATAAAGATAAAAAAAGAAAAAATCTTGTGTACTCACATTATGCCCATCTTGGGCTTGAAGCATATAAGAGGTCTCTTCCCCTGGTATTTGTCGAGCTATGTCCCAAAGTTCTCCTTACCAGTCTGCAGCAGGCCCTGATAAGGCAAAATCCAGATGGAGGAAGACAGCTGTCACCAAAAGATCTTGAGGTCTTGCCACCCGTAGCTTACTGCACCGGCCTGCAACCAGGAGTCAACCTGAACTAATCCTGCTCTATCCGAGGAGACTAATTTCACTCATTATAGAACTCTGTATTACGGCACCTTTGAAAACATCATTTTGTGATGGCTGTCCTCCTCCATCTGGATTTTCATAATACTAGGTACCATCTTAGATTGGGTGGGCAAAGCCACCAAAATGTTTTACGAAGCATCAGACAGACATTACCACATGTTTTTGATATATCTGTTATGACTTTTCTGAATACCATCATCTACTTTCCTTATCATCATTAACCAGCATCTCATTGCTTCTTCCTCATCATTTCCACCACCCACCATCTCATATTGCCATCTTGTTTTGCATCACTTCATCCTTTATGTTTTTAACGTTGTTTCTGGGGATTGGATTTGGCTATATCAGCAATGAATTAATGTTTTCCCCTGACTTTATATCATTTGTTACTTTGCCTTCACTGTGATTGTATATCACTTCCAACAGACCTTGTTCGGCCTGCTCTATATATTTATAATTTGTGCTAGCATATTTCTATAGCTTACCAACAGGTTAAAAGCCTCATTTAAATAAATGAGATTGCTGTACATTTTTATTTCTCTCCTGTGTTATAATCAATTAGCACCAGAACTACTCTATCAGACTCAATGGGGGAGATGCACTAGGGCATGATAAAGTGGTTATAAAGCAGAGATGACTTCACCAGTGATATCACTTCTCCACTTCCTATGTTATTCTATGGAGCCTACGCACTAAGATTCTCCAATAGTGCATTAGTGCATAGGCTCTATAGAATAATGTAGGAACTACAGTGATATCACTGGAGACATCATCTCCACCTTATCACACCTTAGTTCACAATCCCCAATGTCTACTCTATTTTATATTAAAACCTTATTTTCATTATTTTATATTTTCACTGTTCTAGCTTTCGCTTTACAAGAACGACTTCAAGAAGCAGGAGGAAAGAAACTTGACACCAGTGGAAAGAAGGGGCTTTGGAAGAAGCTATCAGAATTGTTGCTACTGCAGGGAATTCAACAGAAAGCAATACAGCCATCTGGATTGTGAAGGAATACAACAAATAGGCTTAACTGGGAATCACAGTGGGGGGAACATAGGGGATTCCACTGAATCCTGTTTACTACTCAAACTGACAATATATTTACATTAGAAAAGAAAATTGATCCTTATGTATGAAAGCAAATGGGAGCAATTTGAAGGCAAACCAATGTCATTGTACAGGTAAAAAATGTATCAGAGAAACAGTGGCTCAATGGACCTAATTCACTTTGATGTCTATGCACTGGTATGCTGCTGACCTGCAGCTATCCTCCACCAATCAGTTAAGGATGCTGTTCCCCATTTTCTGGAAACACAAATAGAATCAAGTTAATAAAACATAGTTTTTATTCATCATACAGTTGTGCCGTGAATATAATTTGTAAAAAAGGATGCTGTAAGAATCATACAAGTTTTTACAGGTCCGTGAATATGCGTGGTTACACATGAAACGTGTAAGGTCCTTACACCGTATTGGTTTGCAATGAATAAAAGCTATGTGTTATGAACTTATTTCTACTTCTGATTCATGAAGCCATGGAATAGGGAACAAATACAAACCCCAGGGATTTTTATAGAACTTTTAACCCTTTGAATACTAGAATGGTTTCCACCACATTAATTTGCCTTGTGTCAGACATCTCGTTGGCATTCAAACATTTAAAAGTTTAATCCCTTGAGTGCCAGAAAGGTGTCCAAGACATTGCTTTGCAATATGTGGGACACCCTTCGGCCATGCAAAGGGTTAAAGCAATGGGAAATTTTTAACATTTTCTTTGTCACCCAAGAATGCCTCTATTTTTGCCCCAGAATTCCTCCCCACAAGACCCATTGCGTTGACCTGTACACAGACTAGTAATGAAACCTGTGTTGTAGACCTCTCTACCATTCAAGGGGTTACAGGGTCAATTTAAATTGGTGGGGATTTTTATTTGTCTCCTATGGTGCTGTTCATTTTCCCAGAATTACTCATCCATGGTACATCAGCCTCACCATCTCTCCATTTCAAACATTCATTCCAGATACAGCTGCTGATTTATTCTTTAATGTCAAATTCAAAATGTGGTTTCACTATGAAAATTCCCTCAATACACTTTAACTTTCCAGTCTTATTTGAATTTTAAAATGAAAAACGTGGGGAAAATGTTTCAAAATTAATAACTGTTATTTTATGGAAATATAGGAACATAGGCAGATTGTTGTTGAAATTTGTTACATTTACTGAATAAATTCTATGGCATATTATGATTACGTTCCTTTATTATTTAATCTGTATTTTCTTAAATTGCATTTCTGTTAACTTCTTGAGGACCAGAGGGACCTACAATGCCCTGGTGCTCAATCCATTTCATCTTTATCTCTAGAAGAGAATATAAATTATGGAACGACCAACATAAGGACTGCAGGGTAAATGTGACCCATCTGATGACAAGGTGCAGCCAGCCTGAGACTTGGACAATTTCTTTTTTTTTGTATTGTTTTGTTACCTGATTAACTAACATCAGTTTTCTCAACCAATGGTCCATGTGACATTACTTGTTAGTCCTCGAAGTGTGGAAAAGTAAATGTGAGGGGCTAATTTCCCCATGACTGTTTATTATTTGTAAGTTGGTAGACCATCACTCAAATCTCCCAATCACACTGCCATTCATGACCACAGAGACAAAAGCATATTGGCTGGCTGTGAGCTTAGTTAGTGGGGTAGGCCAGAAGACGGCAGATAGGCAAGGAACAGCCTTGTTATTGGCTGTTATTCAATGCCACAACAGCTTCAAGGAAAGAAGAAAATGCATCATGGTGTTAACACACCTGCACTGGGATGTTTTAAAAATAGGGATATCTACCACCTCCTTCCCAATGCCCATGCCTATCTCTTGCCCCCTATTTCCCTCTTATGCCCATCTTGTGTCCCATAAACCTCTTTCCCCAGGCCACCCTTGCTCCCATGTGCCTCCTTTTACCCATGTCTGTCTTGCTCCTCAGTGTCCATGTTCCTCTACTTTGCTGTTGATGTTGCTCCCCTGTACTTATTGTGCTCTCTTGTAACACTGTCTTGCTCCTCTGTATCCCTTTTGCTACTCAGTGCCATTGTCTTGTATCCCTGTGCCTCTTTATTTTTATCCTGTGTGTCTTTCTTCTCTATCCAATCTTGCCCTTCTGTGAATTTGTCTTCCTTCCCTCTGCACCTCTCTTGCTTCCTTATCCATTCATTTTTTTCCTGTTGCCACCTTGCTTCCTAACACTCATGTTTTGAAACCCCAATGTCACTCTGTGCCATTTCTTGACATGTGATATTTTTGTCCCTACTGTTACCCTCCTGTGCCCTCTTTGCTCAGCTCTTGTCATCTATTACCACTTTTGCTACACTATACTCCTCTCCTATCCCAACTGGCACTCTCCTATACCCTACTGTTGCCCTACTATTAATCAATGTTTGTCCCTGCTTCCACCCACATTCACCCAAAGTTGTGATGCATTGCCCTGTTGCCTTCATTCACTTGTCCCTATTGGTCTCTTGTAATTGTATATTACCCTGCTGGGTTTATGTGTTATTTTGCCGGCCTCATGTAATGGCAAATTACCCTGCTGGTCTCTTGTGCAGCATTCATACTTATGGATTTTTGATCAATTGGCTCCCTACTTAAGCTGTTTTTAGAATATTTGATATTACATCTGATATGGACATTGTCTTCCTTGTAGTCATTTAATATTATCACCCATAAAATTGATCTAAAGGATCAAACTGGGGAAAAAAATCTACTGGCCATTAATTCCTGGATATCATTAAGTCCATGAAGGTGGACATTATTTATATTTCCCAAAACACCAACAACAAGAACTCTTCTCACTGAACTGGTCTTTTGTTATTAAGAATTCAGTGAGAAGGTTGCAAGTATTGAATTATGGCAACAAAGACTTCCGTCCACTTCCGTGGACATATCACTTTAACTGTGAAAAAGAAACCCCAAATATAGGAAAATGTTTATTTCACACAACTTTCTGGACACTTTCAGACACTTCCAAACAAGTGACGCATTTATGCTCGGTGAAAAGAACAAAAATTCAGATCCAAATATATATGATCCTGAACACCTATTCAAGGGTTAACATAAGCCACTAGAGGGCACTGAAAAAAGTATAAAATATCAGGTCCAGTTATCATCTTGGATGCTTGACAGGACTCCAAAGATTTCTTTGCAATGTGTTGGAGAAGTCTCTACCATTCAGGAGTGAAGTAATAGCTACCCTAAAATGATTATTCAAGCTCACACCTGGATTCACACAGTGCAAAGTGCTTACACCTTGTCTTGATGAATTAATAAACACACCTGTGTGCAGAGTTTTCACCTGTGTGTCGACTATTATGTGCCCCAGATCAAAGAGGAGAGAAATGTACAGAGGGTTCTGGGCTATTATGCTTGAGTTTCTGAGCGTGAGTTGCTTCTTCCACCAGTGGGCCCTGGGAAAATATCCATGATGCCCTATTGTTAAAATAGACCTGTTCTGTTTAGAACAGTGGTTCTTAACCAGGGTACTGTTGCACTTTGGTGTGCCATGGTCATCCGTTTATGGTGCCACTTATTTTTTTTATAAAGACTTTGGAAAATGTGAATGTTGAGTTTCAAATATATAGTTATGGAAATTGTTAAGAACAATATGTGTAATTTTGTTATTCTGATTGCAAGACCTGAAAATTACTATATATTTATGTATTTGTACCCTTCATTACTGCTTGACAAATGATTTATTACATTTTAGTTGTTCCCTGAAAATTCCATATTGGGTGTCAGGGGTACCTTGAGCTAAATGAGATTGATAAACATTGATTTATGATATACTGTATTTTCTTCAACATCTTGGATGGTAGAGATATCTGTACTGCATACCTCAGCATTTATTTTTTAAAAACATTCATAACACCAGCTGGTGAGTCCGTATCCCAACCTGTGTAACTTTTGGGATCTATTGATACATTAGTTTACTATTTACTGTGTGCATTGTTAATAATTTCTGAAGTGAATTTCATAGTGTTCATATAATCTTATGTCCCCAGGCTTACAACACAATCATTGGGGATACTGGAAGGTTATGGTGACACATCCTCAGCACAGAAGGAGACTCTGTAGTCTGGGATGGAAGGAAGAGGGGTTCTTTATTTGTTTATCACACTGATCGGGCTGTGGACCTAGCCACCAAGTCCAATATGCTTAACCCCTTCAGTGCCAGAGGCTTGGGCCATTTCCTGTACCCTGCAGGCCAGACACTTTTTCAGCATTTTTGCTATCCTTCTGTTTAGGCTTGATTTCCTCTGGGGATTTTTAGTTAAATATGGAAAACTATATATTGTTTTTTTCAGAACGAATTGAGCTTTCTTGTGGTACCTTACATGAAGAGAATTTTACATCGTGCAAAAAGCTATGATGTCATAATGACAAAAAAAGTGAAAATTTACTCATTTTGCTAAAATCACATACTATGTATCAAAAACATTTACCTTGATTGAAAAAGTTTCAATTATTTGAAAAAGCCCCGAGTCCCCCGAGTAAAAAAATACCAAATTTGTATAGTTTTACCTACGTCCATGGCTAGCGTAGAGCATGGGCGTCCGGAGGGGGGGGCAAGGGGGGCACTTGCCCCCCCCTACAATTACCCCCCTCCATATAAATAAAGGGGCTAGATGGGCTGGCCTGGGGGTCATATTATGGCTTTGCCCCCTCCTGGAAAAATGTCTACGGACACCACTGGCGTAGAGCCCTAATCACCAGCAGCGCAAAATGACATTTTCAACTTTATAAACTAAAATGCGCATTCTAGGGTTTTTGTGGTAAATCTACCCTAAAACAGTGGAATAACTATATAAAACTATATATTTCTGGAAAGTAGACAACCTACTGCATCTAATCAGGGGTGACTTTCCTTGTTACCCAAAGCCTGGTGCGCACAAATGCCTCCAGAAGATGGCGCTAATGAAAAAAAAGGCATTTTCTTACATTTCTGCCCCTTCAAATGTACTAAAATGTGTGAAAATCATGGCATTTCCAACTGTATTCATTAGCTAGAGCTCTTAGGAGAAAAATGACACCCCATTGGTATGAGTTCACCTACCTCAGGGGGTGCTACAAGTACAAAACTACACCTATTGCAACCTCTAATTTTTCTAACATTTTCTCAAACATTACTTGTCTGTACAAAAATGGTTATAACAATTACACAGGTGAAGAAAGGGTACACAAACCATACCATTTTGAAAAGAAGACACCCTGCCGCATCTAATGATGGGTGATTTGTCTTGTTACCCCAAGCCTGGAGTGCACAAATGCCTCCAGAAAGTGGCGCTAATGAAAAAAAAGGCATTTTCTTACATTTCTGCCCCTTCAAATGTACTGAAATTTGTGAAAGCCATGGCATTTCCAACTGTATTAATTAGCTAGTGCTCTTAGGAGAAAAATGACACCCCATTGGTATGAGTTTAACTACCTCAGGGGGCGCTAGAAGTGCAAAACGACACCTACTACAAACTCTAATTTTTCTAACATTTTCTCAAACATTACTTGTCTGTACACAAATGGTTATAACAACTACAGAAGTGAAGAAAGGGTACACAAACCATACCATTTTGAAAAGAAGACACCCTGCCGCATCTAATGATGGGTGACTTGCCTTGTTACCCAAAGCCTGGAGTGCACAAATGCCTCCAGAAAGTGGCGCTAATGAAAAAAAGGCATTTTCTTACATTTCTGCCCCTTCAAATGTACTGAAATTTGTGAAAGCCATGGCATTTCCAACTGTATTCATTAGCTAGTGCTCTTAGGAGAAAAATGACACCCCATTGGTATGAGTTTAACTACCTCAGTGGGCGCTAGAAGTGCAAAACGACACCTACTACAAACTCTAATTTTTCTAACATTTTCTCAAACATTACTTGTCTGTACACAAATGGTTATAACAACTACAGAAGTGAAGAAAGGGTACACAAACCATACCATTTTGAAAAGAAGACACCCTGCCGCATCTAATGATGGGTGACTTGCCTTGTTACCCAAAGCCTGGAGTGCACAAATGCCTCCAGAAGGTGGCGCTAATGAAAAAAAAAGGCATTTTCTTACATTTCTGCCCCTTCAAATGTACTGAAATTTGTGAAAACCATGGCATTTCCAACTGTATTCATTAGCTAGTGCTCTTAGGAGAAAAATGACACCCCATTGGTATGAGTTTAACTACCTCAGGGGGCGCTAGAAGTGCAAAACGACACCTACTACAAACTCTAATTTTTCTAACATTTTCTCAAACATTACTTGTCTGTACACAAATGGTTATAACAACTACAGAAGTGAAGAAAGGGTACACAAACCATACCATTTTGAAAAGAAGACACCCTGCCGCATCTAATGATGGGTGACTTGCCTTGTTACCCAAAGTCTGGAGTGCACAAATGCCTCCAGAAGGTGGCGCTAATGAAAAAAAAAGGCATTTTCTTACATTTCAACTTAATAAACTAAAATGCGCATTCTAGGGTTTTTGTGGTAAATCTACCCTAAAACAGTGGAATAACTATATAAAACTATATATTTATGGAAAGTAGACAACCTACTGCATCTAATGAGGGGTGACTTTCCTTGTTACCCCAAGCCTGGTGCGCACAAATGCCTCCAGAAGATGGCGCTAATGAAAAAAAAGGCATTTTCTTACATTTCTGCCCCTTCAAATGTACTAAAATGTGTGAAAATCATGGCATTTCCAACTGTATTCATTAGCTAGAGCTCTTAGGAGAAAAATGACACCCCATTGGTATGAGTTCACCTACCTCAGGGGGTGCTACAAGTACAAAACTACACCTATTGCAACCTCTAATTTTTCTAACATTTTCTCAAACATTACTTGTCTGTACAAAAATGGTTATAACAACTAGAGAAGTGAAGAAAGGCTACACAAACTATACCATTTTGGAAAGAAGACAACCTGCCGCATCTAATGAGGGGTGAATTTCCTTATTACCCCAAGCCTGTTGTGCCCAAATGCTTCCAGAAGGTGGCACTTTAGGAAAAAATGGCATTTTCTTACATTTCTGCTCCTTCATCTGTATGGAAATCTGTGAAAACCATGGAATTTCCAACTGTATTTATTAGCTAGTGCCCTTAGGAGAAAAATGACACCCAATTGGAATGAGTCGACCTACCTTAGGGGTGCCAGAAGCACATAACTACACCTACCTGTTTGCTTCTTCGAAAATGGCTGCTTGTACTAAAATGTTCATAACTGTTAGAGACATGAAGGAAAGGTATAAAAGGTATACCTTTTTGGAAAGTAGACATTCTCCCGCATCAAGTGAGGGGTCACTTGCCTTTCTACCCCTGGGCTGAAGTGCACAAATATTTCCAAAAGGTGGCGCTATGGGAATAAATACATGTTTTTTTTACATTTCCACCACTTCAAAGATACTAAACTCTTTGAAAACCATAACATTTCCTGCTGTATTCAGTACCTGATACCAACATGAGAAAAATGGTAGCCCATTTGTGTGGGTTAACATACAATATGTGGGTGCTAGGAACACGTACGTAAACCTGATACTTTTGTTTTTTAAATTATCTGCTTGCACTAAAATGGTTATAACCATAATAGATATGCAGGAAAGGTAGAGAAACAATGCCATTTTGGAAAGAAAACAACCTGCCGCATCTAATGAGGGGTCACTTGCCTTTTTACCCAAAGGCTGGTATGCACAAATGCTTCCAGGAGGTGGCGCTAATAAAAAAAAAAGGCATTTTCTTACATTTCTGCCCCTTCAAATGTATGGCCTCTGTGAAAACCATGGAATTTTCACCTGCATTTGTTTGCTAGTGCTCTTAGGAGTCAAACGACACCCCACTGGTATGAGTTGAACTACCTTAGGGGGTGCTAGAAGTAGAAAACTACACCAACTACAAACTCTGATGTTTCAAACATTTTCTCAAACCTGACTTGCCTGTACGAAAATGGCTATAACACCTTCAGAATTGAAGAAAAGGTAGATAAACCATACCATTTTGGAAAGAAGACAACCTGCCGCATCTAATGAGGGGTCACTTGCCTTTGTACCCCTAAGTTAATTGGCACAACTATTTCCAGAATGTGGTGCTACAGGAAAGAAAAACAAACATTTGTTTTACACATCAGTCACTTCAAAGATACTAAAATGGTTCAATGGCGTGGGATTTCCTAGTAGGACTTCTTGCCAGCCTATAAAAATGGTACCCCACTGCTCTGGGTTGACATACCAATTTATGCTACAAGAGCGTAGCTACCAGTGAAACAGAAATGGGAAAGCAAACAGTGTATGTGTGATTTTATGGCTAACAGATGAAAGAAGCTAGGACGTCAGCCGGTGTACGTGCGGACCTGTGACTACAAGTCTAACAAAATGTGTGAGAGGGTGAGGGATTAGGCAGTGTGTGTGGGTATGAGCAGAGGAGCAAGGATGGTGGTGATGGTGGGGCAGTGTTTGATAGAGTGTATGGGAGATCTGTGACTACCATTGTGCACTGTATGTCCCCTCATACAAAGCACTGCGTTGGACCCCCTTCCTGTTGCACGTGCATTTTTTGGGGCTTTTTCCCCCAATATTTTTGTGTAGACCTCGTTGGGGGCATCAGAACCCATACAATGAGATCTAAATAAAAAATAAAGGGGGAAAAAATCCTTTATGTGCGACAGGGGTGTCCAGCACACAAAGGGTTAATTTTTTTATCGTTACTTTGTATTCAGATGGCCACCAAACAAGCTCTGATCACAAAGTAATGATAAAAAGTCCTGTGTGTACCACAGGAAGGGGGTCTGCATTGAACCCCCTCCCAGTGGCACACACAGGGTTAATTTTTAATTTAATTTTTTTTTATTATATACCTCATTGAGGGGCATCAGGACCCCCTGATCCCTCCCCAATGAGGTCTTACCAAATAAAAAAAAAAGAAATCAAAATAAATGTCCCTGTGAGTGCCAAAGGGGTATCCAGCGCATTGCAAAGCAATGCATTGGACCCTTGTGGCACTCAGAGGGTTATTTTTTTTTTTATCATTACTTTGTAATCAGAGCTTGTTGGGGGGCCAACAGGACCAATCCTGATGGCCCCCCAACAATCTCTGGTAACAAAGTAATGATAAAAGCCGTGTGTGTGCCACAGGAGGGGGGGGGGTGCATTGGACCCCCCCTGTGGCACAGACAGGGTTAATTTTTTTTTATTTTTTTTTTTTTTAATTATAGACCTCATTGAGGGGCATCAGGACCCCCCTGATCCCCCCAATGAGGTCTTTAGAAAAAAAAAAATACCCCCAAAGTAAGGGACCCTGTGAGTGCCACAGGGATCTCCAGCACATTGCAAAGCAATGTGCTGGGGACCCTGTGGCACTCACAGGGTTACTTTTATTTTTTTTTATTTATTTATTTATTTATTTTTTTAACTTTTCAGACCTCGTGGGGGACATCAGGACCCCTCCTGGTGTCCCCTCAGTCATTGATCTCCCAGCCGATAGGCTGGGAGATCAATGAGGCGACTGCAGGAGAGCAAAAGCTCTCCTGCCCTTCTCTCCTACCACCGGTAGGAGTGAGCAGGACCGGGGAAACTTCCCTAACGTCATCGGTGACCATGTCACCGATGACGTTGGGAGGCTTCCCCCGGTCCCGCCCAATCCTACCCGGAAGTTCGGGTAGGAGAGACAGGAGAGGAGAAGCTGCGCTTTTGCTGCACTTCTCCTCTTCTTTTATTGATCTCCCAGCGCGATCGGCTGGGAGATCAATAACAGGGGGGACATGAGGAGTGATCCTCATGTCCCCCCACAAGTGCCAGGCTATTTTTTTTTTGAAATGCGGCCACTGCATGCCGGTTATACCGGCTCATGCAGTGACCGCATTTCACTCTTACGCCGTACGAGCGTGGCACAGCAGGTACAGCTGTGTCCACTCGTACGGCGTAAGTGCTTGGCACTCTAGGGGTTAAAGGAGGAGTAATAGAAATGAAAATTACCTGTTGACAAACTCATGGGGGTTATGCACTAAAGCGTGACTAAGGAGTGATAAAGTGGAGATGACTTCTCCTGGGACATCACTTCTCCAGTTCTTATGTTATTCTATACAGCCTATGTACTGAGCTGCATTTGCTCTACAGAATAACATATAAACTGGAAAAATTATATCACTGGAGAACAGGGACGGCCAAAGACATTGTGCCTGCCTGGGTCCAAGGATGAAATGCTGCCCCCACCCCCTCCGCACACCACAACCATGCCCACCAAAACACTCCACATCCTTAATTATATTAACCCCTCTCCTGCCCCTAAAACCACATAGAACTGTAATGTTTTGCAACCCAATAATATATTCATATTACACTTATCATGTCACTCTAGGTCACATTGTAAGCAGAGACATTCAGGTGAAAAGGCATGATGTTGAGCGGTATTAACCCTATGAGTTCCAGAGAGGTATATATATTACACTAGCAATACCACATTGCTTACAGTTGACGTGGTGCTACTCTAGTGCCACAAAATAGTATGGAGTTTCAGAAAATACCACAGAGATGTATACCAAAAAAGCCTACAATTAAAATAGAAGATAAACTAGTGTTACCACTGAAATAAAGCTCCACATTTCCACCTCTTCTCTCCCTCATAACCCTCCACAATGACACAAGAGGGGAAAAAGAGGCAAGAAGGGGAGAAAGAGAGGAAATAAGGAGAGAAAGAGAGAGGAAATAATGAGAGAAAGAAAGAGGCAAGAAGGGGATAAAAAGAAAGAGTTAAGAACGGAATAAAGAGAAAGAGGCAAGGGGGATAAAAAGGCAAGAGGGAGAGAAACATTATTTCTCCCTCTTGCCTCTTTATCCCCCTCTCACCTCTTTCTCCCCCTTACCTTTTTACACCTCTTGTAACTCTTTCTCCCCCCTTACCTTTTTACACCCCTTGTACCTCTTTCTCTCCCTTACCTTTTTACACCTCTTATAACTCTTTCTCCCCCCTTACCTTTTTACACCCCTTGTACTTCTTTCTCCCCCTTACCTTTTTACACCTCTTGTACCTCTTTCTCCCTCCTTACCTTTTATACCCCTTGTACCTCTTTCTCTCCACTTACCTTTTAATACCCCTTGTACCTCTTCTTCCCCCTTGCCTTTTTACACCCCTTGTGCCTGCCTCTTTTTCCCCCTCTTTTCAACCCTTGTGCCTCTTTTTTCACCCCTTGTGCCTCTTTTTTCCCCTCTTTTCACCCCTTGTGCCTCTTTCTCCCCCCTTGCATGTTTCTCTTCTCCTTTTGGCTCGCTCCTTCTCTTCTCCTTTTGGCTCTCTCTCTCTTCTCCTTTTGGCTCTCTGTCTCTTCTCCTTTTGGCTGTCTCTCTCTCTTCTCATTTTGGCTCGCGCTCTCTCTTCTCCTCCTGGCTCTCTCTTCTCCTCTTGTCTGGCTCCCTCTTCTCCGCTTGTCTGGCTCTTCCCTTGCTTTTTTTACTCAGTCTCCCCACTGCCCCGCACTGATGACAGCCGAGACCGTGTCACATGCAGAGGCGCCGTGTGGTGCATGCTGGGGTTTTCTTTGTCAATTTGGGTGCCAGTTTTAAACGTGCACTGGCCTCCGAACAGAGGAAGAAAACCCTGGCATGCTCCACACGGCGTCTCCGCTTGTGACACGGTCCCAGCTGTCATCAGTGCGGGCAGTGGGGAGACACTGTGCCGCGCACTAAATAACATGCTGGCAATGTCAGAGTGTTGTAAGGGCCGGCCCTGCTGGAGAAGTTATCTCCACTTTATCACTCCTTAATGCATAACCCCCAAGTAGAAAGACACTGATGTGGGTTTGGCCAGCATAGCTGAGGCAACCCTCAAAACTTAGCACTCCAACCACACTTGCCAGGCTATATACCCCTTTACTGACCATTGTTTAATCCCATGGATTCTAGAAATGTGCCAAAGACATATTTGCAAAAATGGTAGTAATACATATGAGAATTTCAGTTATTCCAATGTTTTAAACACTGGGGGAGATTCACTAAGCATTGATAAAAAGGAGATAAAATGGAGATGACTTCTACAGTGATATCATTTCTCCAGTTCCTATGTTATTCTATGGAGCCTATGCACGAAGATCTCCAAAACTTAAAGGATAGTAATGTTTATTATTAAAGTACAATCGAGTCTTCTTCCTACATTTTTATAACAACATGTAGCAGTAAAACTTTCTAAAACGTTGCCGTTTTACATTTATTCTCTAATAAAGTTTCCCCCTCCCGCCCCTTTTACTTACCTCAAGAAGCCTCCCCTCAGATCTGGAATCTGGTCCCGGGACAGGACATATTGCAGCAAGGGACAATCTTCCCTCTTTCTGTATCAGGTAAAGCCTGTCCCCTTGATGAAGGAGGGCAGGCTTTTCCTCATGCTGGAAGAAGAATGTCCCTTGTTGTGTTCTCTCTGGACCGGCTTTCTGAGGCTGCTGAGATAAGTAAAAGTGTCGGGAGGGAGGAATGTTACTAGAGAATAAGTTTAAAACGGCAAAGTTTTACAAGGTTTTACTGCTACACAACATTATAAATATGTAGGAATTAGACTATTGTACTTTAATAACTAAACATTACTATCCCTTTAAGAAATGTTTGTGAATTGGTGCCATAGAATAACACTGAAGAAGTGATATCACTGGAAAATTAATTTCCACTTTATCACAGCTTAGTGAATCTCCCCCAAATTTGTTCTTATCATTCAACATTCAAGGAGGAAAACTTTTTACTTTTTGGTGCATAGACAGAGGACTCAAGTACAATGTCTTGGAGATGTTGATCTTGGAAATGTTGCTCTTGGAGATGCAATGTCTTGGAGATGTTGCTCTTGGACATACAATGTCTTGGAGATGTTGCTTTTGGAGATATTGCTCTAGGACATACAATGTCTTGGAGATGTTGCTTTTGGAGATATTGCTCTTGGAGATACAATGTCTTGGAGATGTTGCTCAGCATCCAGAGGGTTAAACAATTACTAATAACAAGGTATGTACACTGGTAAATAAAAAACTACCACATAGTTCCCCCTTAAACCCTTAAGGACTGGCACTTAAGGACCACGGAACATTTTTTTTTTTTTTTTTTTTTTTGTGGTTCGATTCAGGGCTCCCCGAATGGCGTGCAGCCATGCAGGGAGCCCTGAATTCCATGATGTACATGTATGTCTTTGGTCCTTTAGGGGCCTATACCCAGTGATGTACATGTACGTCATGGGTCGTTAAGGGGGTTTAGGTTTCTACATTTTACTTACATTTTATTTCTTATACTCATCTTAAAGAGGAACTACCACCTGTAACAAGAATTATTACCTTGTTAACACAAATTATCCACTGCTCCGGGACTGACAGGCAGGATGGAGCGCGGACATCTTTCCATAGTGACGTCTGTGCGCCTGCACTGTCAGTCCCAGCCAGCTCTAGGAGGCATTGCTAGGAGGCATTCTGCTCCAAAAGGAAAGATGTCTGCGCTCTGTCTTGCCTGTCAGGCCCGGAGCAGATAATTCACGTTAAGGAGGTAATAATTCTGGCGACTAGCGCTACTGAGCAGCTAGTTGCCAGATGGGGAATTATTTGGGGCCATCTTTGTTAAAGGTGGTAGTTCTGCTTTAATCGACAAGAAAATATTGCCGTATGAGCCTGCTTCACATGCAAAATCTGCTCCTAGCTGATTTGGTACATACTTAATCCTGCATATTAAAGTGGGGAATGCACTAGTATGATTCTACAGTAAATAAATGCTATTACATTTATTTAAAAAAATACCAATAAGAGGCGCCACACTTTCTTGTGTGTAAAAACCCATGTACATGCGCCAAGGTCCGGGTGATGTTAACCTTTTGAGTGCAAGAGGGGTACGCAACGCATTGCTTTGCAATGCGTTGCATACCCACCTGGCACTCAAAGGGTTAAGAGGCCGGTCCTGCTCTGCATCCTGCCGCCAATGCAGTCATGCACTGTAGAGACTGCCCGAAAGCACAGAATGCTCCCAGCACAGAACTCCCAACATTCCTACACCTCCCAGCATTCTGTGCATTCGGGCAGTCTCTACTGTGCATGACAGCTTCTGACAAACATCCTAGCAAATTATTATATAGGATGGCTGAAAGTGCTGTAGTACACCTTTTTAAATGAAACAATGTCTTTCCATACAAACTTAATAATTTCTCCTCAAGAAATTATTAAGTTGGTATCAAAAGGATATTGTGTCATTAAAAAGGTGTAATACAGCTCTTTCAACCATTTTAAATAAATGATTTTTGGCATTTATTGATAAACAAGAAAGTGTGGCACCTTTTATTGGTATTTTTAATAATTGTTGAAATTTGTATCTTGTATTGTGGAAATTAAATTTGAGAGCAGCCTACTTTTTTATTAGGAGGTGCAACTGCAGACTTAAATTTGCATATATCTAAAATGCTATTACATGGTTTGTTTTTGTTTTCTTTGCACTGCATATTTAGTGCCTATGTAATAAGCCATTTCCACAGAAAAATCTCCAATTGTTGCCTGAGCATAGGAGTAGAGTGACTTTTGAGTTGGAGCAGGCTAATTAAAGGTCTTACTAAGGTCTTACTGCCCCAGAATTTTTAGAATATCAACAGTTTATCAAAGTGTTTTATGCCTCTGTGTGTATAGCTATCTCTCTCTCTCTCTCTCTATATATATATATATATATCTATATATATATCTATATATCTATATATATAGATATATATACACACAACAGTACTGTGCAAAAGTCTTAGGCAGGTGTGAAAAAATGCTGTAAATTAAGAATGCTTTCAAAAACAAACATGTTAATAGTTTATATTTATTTATTAACAAAACGCATAGCGAGTGAACAGAATAAAAATTTAAAATCAATATTTGATGTAACCACCATTTGCCTTCAAAACAGCATCAATTCTTTTAGGTACACGTACAAATTCAGGGACTTTGTAGTCATATAGTCAGGTATATGATTAAACAATTATACCAGACAGGTGCTAATGATCCTCAATTTAATATGTGGGTTGAAACACAATTATTAACTGAAATAGAAACAGCTGTGTAGAAGGAAAAAACTGGGTGAGGAACAGCCAAACTAAGGTAACAAGGTGAAATTGCTGAAGACAATTTAATGTCAAAAGTCATACATTATGGCAATACTGAGCACAGCAACAAGACACTAGGAAGTTATACTGCAACAGCAAGGTCTATCCCAGGCAGAAATTTCAAGGCAGGCAGTGGTTT
Organism: Rhinophrynus dorsalis; assembly: GCA_037306005.1. Taxonomy (NCBI): domain Eukaryota; kingdom Metazoa; phylum Chordata; class Amphibia; order Anura; family Rhinophrynidae; genus Rhinophrynus; species Rhinophrynus dorsalis. The sequence continues at coordinate 132,170,518 of CM074724.1, forward strand.
CCAGATGTGCTGTCCAAGCTCTTTTGAAGAAGCACAAAGAAACAGGCAACACTGAGGACAGTAGACACAGTGGTCAGCCAAGGAAACTTAGTGCAGCAAATGAAAGACACATCAAGCTTATTCCCTTTACAATCGGAAGATGTCCAGCAGTGCCATCAGCTCAGAACTGGCAGAAAACAGTGGGATACTGATATACCCATCTACTGTCCGGAGAAGCCTGGTCAGAAGTGGTCTTTATGGAAGACTTGCGTCCAAAAATCCACACCTCTGACGTGGAAACAAGGCCAAGCAACTCAACTATGCATGAAAACATAGGAACGGGGGTGCAGAAAAATGGCAGCAGGTGCTCTGGACTGATGAGTCAAAATGTTAAATAGTTGGCTGTAGCAGAAGGCAGTTTGTTTGCCGAAAGACTGGATACCTTTACAGGAATGAGTGTCTGCAAGCAACAGTGAAGCATGGTGGAGGTTCCTTGCAAGTCTGGGGCTGAATTTCTCAAATGGATTGGGGTGTTGTCAGACTTAATGGTGTCCTCAGTCCTGAAAAGTACAAGCAGATACTTATCCATCATGCAATACCATCGGTGCAGCATCTGATTGGACCCAAATGTATTCTGTAGCATGACAACGGCCCCAAACATACAGCTAAAGTTATTAAGAAATATCTTCAGTGTAAAGAAGAACAAGTAGTCCTGGTATGGGCCCAACAGAGCCCTGATTTCAAAATCATCTAGTCGTCTGGGATTACATAAAGAGAGAGAAGCAAATGAGGCTGCCTAAATCCACAGAAGAACTGTGGTTAGTTCTCCAAAATGTGTAGAACAACCTACCTGCTGAGTTCCTTAACAAAGTGTGTGCAAGTGTAAATAGAAGAATTAATACTGTTTTGCAGGCAAATGATGGTAACATCAAATATTGATTTTAGATTTTTCTTCTGTTCACTCACTATGCATTTTGTTAATAGATAAAAATAATCTATTAACATGTCTATTTTTTAATGCATTCTTACTTTACAGCATTTTTTCACACCTGCCTAAAATTTTGGCACAGTACTGTATAAATATATGTGGACAGGCAGATACAGATATGTATTGGTACAAATACAAAATAGTAGCAGGGGGTTGTGAATGGATGGGACAACAGTTTTAGATTGCATAGGGGGGCTTAATGAATAAAAATTTTGAGTACCATAGGAGTAACACAGTGCACAGGAGTCAGATCCATAAATGTAAAATCAATCTGATGTGTAAAAGTTATTTTAATAAGCAATATAATCAAAAGTGATTATCATGTGGTTAACCTTTTGAGTGCCACAAGAGGGTGTAACACATTGCTCAGAAATGCCTTGCACAACAATCTGGCACTCAAAGGGTTAAAGACAGACCATAATATTTTAACCATTTGTATGCCAAATGGGTATGCCTTGCATTGCACAACCCTCTGGAACTCAAATGGTTAATCATATTGTAATATTTTAATAATTATTAAATTATCTTCGACACATCAAATTCAATTTACAGCCTTGACAGTTGAACCCCTTGAAAGCTGGAGCTGTCCCTAATGCATTGGAGACAGCTTGAGCGTTTATTGGGTTAATCTGGAAATATACATATTTTGACACAATACAATTTATGTTTTTTAGCTCTGTTACATGCAAAAATCGAATGTAATATTATTAAACAGGGTATAGATGTGTAATAGTTGCTGACATTTCACATTAACCATTTGAGTGCCAGGGGGATGTGCATGCATTGTAGAGAAATGAGTTGTTCTCTGCACTGTCACTCACAGGGTTAAATTACCTTGTAACATGCACCATGTTGGTTCTCTTAACACTGAATGCAGTAGGTGGGCATAATGCATTGTTAAGCAATGCGTTGAACAACCCTCTGGCACACAAAGGGTTGAAGAAGATGTTCCCCGAAGTCCATTAATTTAACAGTTATTAAGGGATAAGTAAGGTAAATGTTGCAGCAACTGTCATAGAGTCCAGACTTGGGGCTCAGCCCTTTAATCTACTGTTCAAAATGTTGTGTTCTATGTGGGATACCAGTGCACTACTGTAAAAACGTGGCTCTACAGCTCTCATTGTGCTACAACGCCCAACTCCCTGAGATGGCCATTATCAATCTCAGGAAATTTACAATTGTAGTCTAACAACAGCATTAGAGCCACATGCATTTCTTAGCTCTTACACAATCAAGACACACATTTAGCGGTTCCCTACCTATCAATTGGTCCCAAGATATCTCTGCTGGTCTGCCTACAGTGCACATCCAAGCAGCTAGGACTAGGAAGTGGTGACACCCAGTGGCCAAAATATTAGTTGCAAGCAACAGGTGGTTGATGGCTGGATTCTTCAGTCAGTGCTTCTCTAGGGCTGATGCCTGGAAACTTCCGAGGTTATACTGTAACTGTACGTAGCCATCAATAATTTGTTGTACAAGAATAAGGTACTTCCGGGGTTCAGGGAAGGGGAGTTAAATATTATAAATGTGTTAGCAATTTGTAAATATGAAACTTTAAACCACCGAGGAAAGCTGCTTCCTTATTCTCTACCCCAGCTTGCTTTTTCATTATTTCCTTTCTTCTGCGCCTAGTTTAACATTTTAAGGAACAGATTGTGTGTGTAACACATTGCTCCATAATGTGTTCTGCAATCCTCTGGTACTTAAAGGGCTAACACCATCTAGCTACAAGCAGCTGAGGAAACCAGCAGCATAGTATAAACCGTGCGACTCGGTAAGTGTTAACCGTGAGCTACAGGAACAAGTTAGTGGAAGTCATGGGTACATAGCTAGTTTAGGTTAAGAGGGTTTATTATTCCTTTAACAATGACGGATCGTGGTCAATGGTATGCACAAAATAGGGGTGTCTGTATATTTTTAGTCAAGAGTCTGACCAAATAATGAAAGGGGAATAAAGATGTACGTCCCACGTGACCCTATTTAGGAGGGACAGTCCCTCTTTGAATCCCAAATCCCTCTTTCCCAACCAAAATGTGAAGAGCACCCATCAAAATGTCCCTATCTATATGAGACTGGCCTGCCCACAGACAGTCCAGCTCCAAAATGTCATGCAAATCCTCTCTACATGAGAGAGGCAGTAAAACCACAGCCATATGGGTTTGAAAATAATCTTTATTGGTATATCCAAATCGCTACATACATTCCTTTTACAGATACAAATCATGGTATATACATCATATAACATATACATCAATAATGCAAACATTAATTTTACATTTTCCAGTATATCACTTTTACATGGTTTCTAACTTTATTGGTACATCAAAAAAAAGTCTGAGGGATCGGGGCAGTTGGGTGGGGGTATGGGGGTAGCAGTGTAGGGGCTGGGGTGAGAGTGGGCCACAGGAGGGAGATTTAATCTTCCTCATCTTCCGGACTGTCAATGATGGAATAGTCTCTGCAGTACTGGATGGACACCTGCTCTCTCCTCAGTACCAGGCGATTTCTAGCAAATCACAAAGCGTCTTTTACACAGCACATGATGCGCTAAGCATCCTGAATAGCATCCAATGTGTGTGTGCCTGGAAATAGTCCATAAAGCACCGAATGGTAAGATAGGTGCTTCCTGTGAACATTGTCTCTCAGTTCAAGTTTCAAGGCATCTAACAAAGCCTGTGCAAATGGGCACTGCCAAAACACATGAAAGGCAGTTTCTTCTGCCACAATTCACATGGGGCAATGTCTGTATCTGCCCCCTCGTATGCATAAATATCCTGAGGGGGGAGGCCTCCCTGTATGGTCATCCATGCCATGTCCTTGTGTCTATTGGTCAGCCTGCCTGATGCCACATTTTTCCAGACTGTCTCTCCTGTGGCATCTGGGAGCCCTGAAATTTGCTCCATCATGTCCTTGGCTCTGATCAGTGTGTGGATGATTCTTGGAGTCCACAAGTCAGGCTTGACTCCTTCCAGTTGGTGCTCCCTTACAAACTTGGAAACATCCAGGTAGAGCCATGGGGTAGTCCAGCTGTAGGGGATGTAACTGTCCCAATTGTCTCAGCCAAGCTTCCATAGAGAGAGAAGGAAGAAGTGGGACATGGAGATACCCGCAGAGCTCTGATCATAGTCTCTCAAAATCCTTCACATACAGTTGCAGAGAACGAAAGCCCTCAGCATAGTGGGGATATCTGGGACTCCCTTGCCTCCTTTTCAAGGGTCCTTATACTCACTGTGCACAGGCATATGTTTCAGCCTATGTGTACCTCATTGATGTGGTGCAGCTGAATCCCTCTGAGCACATGGCAGCAAGGGCTCATGCCTGGGATACCCTTATACTTAGGGAGCCATACAAATGTGACGAACATGAAGAGTATAAAGTGTCTTGCTCTAAAGCATGGTGGTCTCTCAATGCTGATACAAGTCATGTTTTTCACTCCCATGTGCCATATCCATATCAGACTGGTCCTGCCCACAGTCAATCCAGCTCCAAAATGTCAGGCAATTCCTCTCTGCACTGGAGAGACAGCAAAACCACAGAGTAACGTTTCGGGCTATGTGGACCTCATCAGTGTGGACTGCCTGAGGGTGGGATCAGTCTGATATGAATATGGAAATTTCCTCTCTGCAGTGGCACATGGGAGTGAAAAATGTGACATGAGCATCACCAGAGAGGTTACCATGCCATAAACAAAACCCTTTATATTGATTTTTCTCAGTGTGCGTTTGTCACACTTTTGTTTTTTGTAGTCTCAGTAAGTGGAAGGGCATCACAAGCATGGGCCCTTGCTTCCATGTGATTAGAAGGAATCAGCTGCACTCTGCTGATGAGGTCTACACAGACTGAAGAGCACAGCCAAGGTTGTACTGTTTCTCTCATGCAGATAGGATTTGCCTGTGGGTGGGATCAGTCTGATATGAATATGGAAAATTTCTGTCTGCACTGGTACATGGAAGTAAAACATGTGATTTGAGCAGCACCTGGGAGACTGCCATGTCTTGAACAAAACATTGTATTTTGATTTTTCTTGGTGTGTGTTCCTCATACTCTTTTGTTTTTGTAGTCTCTCTAAGTGGAAGGGCATCCCAGGCATGGACCCTTGCTTCCATGTGCCTAGAGGGAATCAGCTGCACCCACAGCACTTTGTGGGTCTTGAGCAGGAAACAAGCACAGATGCTGTATTTTGGGATCAAGGATCAGAGACAAGACAACAACATAACCCAACCTATCAGGAATATGCAGAGAGATCAAGGGCTAGATTCTGTTGCAGGTGCTAAATATTAAAGGGTTAATAATGTAAAAAAAAAGTTTTTTGCATTTAGAAGAGATTAAAAAGTTGAGCTAAATGCAAAAAAACATACCTCTCAAACCGCTATGGTTTGAGAGATACAGGCATGTAAAGTTTGATGTTTCCTGCTGACATCTGTAAAGCTGTCAACAGGAGATCCGTGTTGGTCGACACGGAGGCTCTGCAGCAGAGCCGCAATCACGTTATTGATAACGAATCCCTTCATTGGAATGGTCTAAAATGTGTGCCTGCAGGAGATCTGTCAGTCGACACAGAGGCTCTGCAGCAGAGCCGCAGTCGCGTTATTGACAATGAATCCCTTCATTAGAATGATCAATAATGTGTGCTTGCAAACCAGGCACACGTTTTAGACCATTACAATGAAGGGATTCGTTGTCAGTAACGTGATTGCGGCTCTGCTGCAGAGCCTCCGTGTTGACCGACACGGTTCTCCATCTGACAGCTTTACAGATGTCAGCAGGAGACATTGAACTTTAAATGCCTGTATCTCTCAAACCATAGCGGTTTGAGAGATATGTTTGCGTTTAGCTCAACTTTTTAAGCTCTTCTAAATGCAAAAAACTTTTTGACATTACTAACCCTTTAACACCCGTTTTATCAAACATTTTCCTATTGAAGTCTATGGAGAAAACTGGTGATAAAAGCAGAGATAAAATTAGCACCTGTAATAGAATCCAGCCCCAAGTGATTTATAAGGTAAGTACTCTGTTTTAAGGGTTTTTTTCAGTAATCACTATTTCCAGGACATGTCCTTTACTTTATACATGTACATTACTATGCGTTACTGTCCCTTTAAAAAACTTCTACTTAAAACTATTGTTAAAATTTAGACCATTCGATCTCCGTTTGTATACAAGCAAATAATATAGCCTCTAATAGTCAGGACATATGTACAAAGAAAGTGGGGCAATTATGGTGCAAACTAAGAATACCATGGGGTGCAAATTAAAATTCGCACTGATTTAAATGGGGCTTCTAACCCTTTCATTGCCAGAGAGGTTGGGTACCCCTCTGGCACTGAAAGAGTTAAGCCCTTGAATCCTAAAGAAGGAATGGTTTACAAAAAATAATTCTTAGAGTGCTGAGGGTTTCTTCTTTCATTCAAGATGAAGCCACTCAATGGGAAGGAAGGGGGCTATTTGCTCCCTATGGTGAACTTGAATTCATACATGGGAACTCTCCAGGGGCGGGATTCAAATGCAGGTGCTGATTTTATCTCTGGGCTTCCCCATAAACTTTAATAGGAAAATGTTTGATAAAATGGGAGGTGACATTTATCTACTGCATTTGAATCCAGCCCCAGATCTGCCCAGGAGACTCCACTTTTGAAGCTTAAATACCGGGTCTCTGGTGAAAGAGGATGAGTGCTCTGGTAACCCCACCCACTCCCAGTCTTGCCCCACCCACTCCCGCATACTTTTCTGGTGAACTCTGGCTTTCTGCCTCCCAATCCTGTCCTCATTGATTAAGCTTCACCCACATTATGGTATGAATCCCATCATTTGGACTCTCCCATCTCCATCCCTCATTGATTCTTCTGGGGCAGTGGTTCTCAATCTTTTTTTGTTTGGGGCACCCCTAACACGTAATCTAGAACATTCGGGGGCACCCCTAACATATTTAATGTACTTTATCAAGGACATAATAAAGGTACCATACATAAATATACAGTTATTATTAGGTCTTACAATCATAATAACAAAATTAAACAGAATGTACATAACAATTCCTATAAATCTTTATTTAAAAGTCCATTTTTGTTAGTCTTCATTGAAAACATGGGGCACCCTAAGCTGATGTCCACGGCACACCAAAGTGCCACAGCACCCTGGTTGAGAATAACTGTTCTGGGGGGATGGGGTCGTGGGACTGAAGGTTCCCAGACAGGGCCGGATTTGCAATAAGGCAGAGTAGGCATCTGCCTACAGGCGCACCCCACAGAGGGGTGCCTGTCACCGAAATCAATTGTATTTATTTATTTTTTTATTACAACGATCTTGCTGCGCACAGTGGCAGCAGTAACTATCCACATAGTAAGGTCTGTGCCTCCTTCGGCACAGATCTGTTTGCTGTTGCTCCCTCCTCGGCTCTTTAGTAATGCAGAGCGCTGGGAGATGACATCATCTCCCAGCGCTCTGCATTATTGAAGAGAAGACCGCAGGAGCAACAGCATACAGATCTGTGCCGAAGGAGGCACAGACTTTTCCTGCCACTGGACCACCAGGGAGGCAGGAAACAGATATGGGGGGCAATGTGGAGCTGATGGGGGCAATGTGAGGGCAAGTTAGAAGCTGATGGGGCAAGTTAGAAGCTGATAGGGGCAATGTGAGAGCAAGTTGGAGCTGATGGGGGCAATGTGAGACCAAGCTGGAGCTGATGGGGGCAATGGAGCTGATGGGGGCAAGTTGGAGCCGATGGGGGCAATATGAGGGCACATTGGAGCTGATGGGGCAATATGGAGCTGATGGGGGGCAACGTGAGGGCATTATGGTTATGTGGGTGGTAATGTGGAGATTTGGAGCATTGTGTAGGTGTCCAGTGGAGATGGCTAATGGGGGGGTGGGGGGCGCTTCAGATTTCTGTGCCTACAGACTCCTGAGATGTAAATCCGGCCCTGTTCCCAGGTATGCTTGGATTGTTCCATAACTGCATCAGTGTTGTCGTTGTACATAAAATTGAGCAACACAAATTTGACAAGATGCACACTAATGCATTGAGAAAATTGATTCAATGTTAATCTCTTGAATTCTTTCCAAGCAAAACGGTGGATACCATTCTAGCACTAGAGTGGTTAAAAGCTCAATTTAACCTTTTGAGTGGCACTCAAATCTGGGAATTTTTATTTGTCCCCTTTGATGCAACTGGTTAGCTCAAGAATTGCTCTAATTTTCCTGGTATATCAGCCTCACTATATTATTTTTGGTTGTGCTGGAGGGATATATTAAATTGATTGTACACCTGTATTATGCTGTTTTCAATGATATCAACACACAGAGTGCCAAGCATATTCCCCTTGTATTGTTCTGCCTTGATTACTTTGTTTAACTGGCTTTGGTTTCAGTTTACAGTGCAAACTATTAATCAGCCTCTGCTTCCTAATCATGCTGCTCAGCTCGTGTCAGAACGTCTGTACAAGGATGACATGTTTGCAGTTGGAAATGGGCTTTCCAGTATAGACTATTGTAGATAATTATTAATAACTATAAATATTAAATATGTAATTAACACTTCAGGTTAAAGGGATAGTAATGTCTCACAATAAAAGCAGCTCCAATTAATCTTCATAGTATTTTGTACCATTGAGAGTGTTAGTTCAATACTATCAGAGTTGTAGTTCAAGAGTAATTGAATGGTAAAGTATCGCCCTCCTACCCCTTTAACTGTTGTAACACTGCACAGCTCAGAGCAGCAAGGTGGTGTCCAGGTGGATCGCAGTGAGGGACAATCTTCAATTAGCATAAGGGAAAAAACTGCCAAGAGGGACAGGTTCTCATTGTTCTCACAGTAAGAAGATTGTCCCTTGCTGTAAGCTGTCTGGTCTGTGGATCAGATTCCACATCTGAGGGGAGGTGGCTTACACTAGGTAAAAGGGACAGGAGGGGGATACTTAATCATTCAATTACTCTTGTACTACAGCTCTGACAGTACTGAAATAACACTCTCCATGGCCCAAATATTATGAAGGTTATACTTGAATCAACGAGACTGCAGTCTATCGGCTTATGAAAAATAGTGCAAGTGGGGTGTCCCCACTCAGTCTTGGTTCCCCACTTAGTTTACAGAATACCCCATCTGATTTATTAAAACAGCATCATTTCTAGGGTGAACCTGAATCAGTGAGACTGATGTACTAATAAGGGCTAAGGTGTGATAATGAGGTGATAGAGAGGAGATCATTTATCCAGGGTTATAAGCTCTCCAGTTCCTATGTTAAAAAGATATTAATACTTAAGATGTAAAAAATATATGTTGTAGGGTTTATGTTCCCGAATAAAACAAGGGTACTCCCACTGCTGAGAGATATTTTATTAAAAAATTATAACAGCTCAAACTTGAATTTTTAGGTGCAATATCACAGTGGCCTGAAAATATAACGTTGCGCTGTTGCTACACCATCCTATGGAGATTTATGGTCTACAGACCAGAGCTGTCCATAGGATGGTGTGACAACAGCGCCGCTAAAAATTTTCAGGCCACTGTGATATTGCACCTAAAAAAATCAAGTTTGAGCTGTTATAATTTTTTAATAAAATATCTCTCAGCAATGGGAGTACCAATGTTTTACTCAGGGGGATAAACCCTACAACATATATTTTTTTTTACATTTTAAGTTTTACACTTTAAGTTTTTATAATACTTTGTAGTAGTTATATTAGGCCAGTATTAGTAACCTATAAAGTACTTTTCAATTTGATTACACTTTTTTTATTTGAACTAACAGTTTATAATTTAGGACAAGTTCTCAAGAGATCAACTCTCTACCTGTGGAAGAGAGTTGATCTCGCAAAAGCTTGTTGGAAAGTAAAACTATCACTGAATACTCATATTTTATGTTCTCCTATGGAAGCTAGGTACTTACATCTCTCATTAACCCCTTAAAGATCGTACGTCATGAGGCGGATGTCCCTAAAGGACCAAGGATGTACATGTATGTCATGGAATTCAGGGCTCTCCGTGCATCTGCACGCCATTTGGGGAGCCCTGAATTGGATCACACACACAAAAAAAAAAAAAAAATGGTCCGTGGTCCTTAAGTGCCGGCCGCGTGCATGCATGGCTGGTCCTTAAGGGGTTAAAGACATCTTAGTGCATATGCTTCATAGAATAACATAGGAACTGCCAAGAGGTAATTACATTAGGGACATTATCTTCTCTTCATCTCCTCTTCATCACACCTTAGTGCATAACCTCCATGAAGTAAATTCAGGGGCAAATCCACGTGATTTAACAATTTCTGTGCCAGAGTGGAACACAATGCATTGCCTCCCACAGTGGCACTGGAAGGGTTAAAGGAGGCTTTTAAATTCTTGTATGTTAGAAAAGTCTACAACATATTTGAATTGGAGACTTTACTAACCTATAGGGGGTTAAAGCCTCCTTTAAATGGATAGTAATGTTTCACAAAAATGTAGGAGTTCTGTGAGTAAAAAGTATGTGACGTGCCAGGACCATCCCTGGTCCTTAAGTACTGGACAGCCGTGACGGTCCTGGCACGTCACTGGACGCAAAGGGGTTAAGGACTGAACTTGGACAGCCCTGCCCAATGGTATAGTTGCTTTGTTCCAGAATTACTCCATTTTTACTTAGGACATCAGCCTCCCTATGTTATATTACATCTTTTCTTAGAATATTCATTCAATGTACCCCATTTTTGTTTTCTATATTTGGAACAGGTATGTGCAGTAGCATGGTAATCAGAGACGACCTGCCACCGAATGATGAGAACACTGCAGCTCTGAGAAGGAAACTACTGGAATATATCCAAGTGTATTACCTCGTATGTTGATTGTATCAGGCTCACCTGCCTTGTCCCCACCTGTTCTTCTACATATCATTCCCAAGAAGATAGACCTAGGAGCTTAGTGACGCTTACCTGCTGCCTGCTATGGGTCTCAAAGCTACTTCTGTATTACGCATTATATGCTTGGGGACTGGAGCTTGCTGCTTGATCAAGCACACATAGCAAGGTAATTATTGAAAATGCACCGGTATGAGAGTCTTTTAACCCTTTAAGGACCAGGGAGGGGTGTGTAACGCAATGCTTTGTGCACATAGCTGCTTTTATAGGGTTACAGAATCCACTAATCACATGTAACCATATTCAATATAGTCTAAAGAGGTGCATTTCTGGAGCAAACCAAGTGAACCATAGATGAGAAATAAAAATTCTCAATGATTTAAATGGGGATTTTAACCCACTGAATGCTAGGGAGACGCAACACACTGGAGACCTTTCTAGCATTCAAAGGGTTACTTACGTAAGTGGAATTATCACCTTGAATTTATTTTTTACTTACTTGAAAACTTAATTCAAAAAAGTCCAGCAGATGTATAGTTTAGGAGATATTCACACAATTTTATTTCTGGGGAAAGTGAAAGTCTCCTGGTGCAGTACAGTGCTTAATTAGCATAAAAACACAATTGAAAACATTCGTTAGCATATGAAACATCACTAAAAAGCTTAATTATTATGTGAAATGTGACTGAAAAGCTAAAGTGGCATATGAAACATCACTTGCACCACAGTTAGCATACATTAACTCTTTGGGGTGCACAAAGCATTGCAGAGCACGTAAGCTGGAGCACTCTCATTGGCCAGACAGCACTCCAATTTACATGCAGAAAGCCTCTGTCATAGGAGGAGGCTGGATCGAGGGAGGGGAGCAGAGGAAGAGTGACAGATTGATGTACAGAGCAAGTAACTGCAGTCTGTTGGGAAGCAGGGCACAGGGTAATCTTTAGACGTTTAATTTGGGCAAAATAAAATAAAAAAATATAAAATTAAAACAGTTTTCAATCTAATCTCTATATACACTAATGTTTTAGACAAACATGTATAGGGGTGATAGATCCCCTTTAAATGCCGGTATGAGTTGGAATCATAATATCGTAAGAAACTTACATCAGTAGGACAGCACAAACATCTTGGCGAAGACTGATCTGTGCACTTGCGCTCTCCATCCGTTCCTGTACCTTAAGGTACAATGCAACTTCCCCTTTGGCAAATAACTTACCATTGACGAGATAGGGACGGACAGCACAGGCGCACAGATCACTTTTCACCAAGATGTCTGCGCTGTCCTACTGATGTATGTTTCATACAGTGTTATGATTTCAACTCATGCCGGCACTTAAACAACTTTATTAATTATTTGCATAAACAAGATACTAATAACTAAGTGGGGATTACTGATGTAAGCACGATAGTTCCACTTTAACATTTGCTGGTCTTTTGGCTAATGTAACACACAGGCAGTTTTTAATTTCATTTCCAAATATGCAAACTTGAATCAAGATGACAAGTCCATTTTAAATCAATGGGAATTTTGATTTTTCCCATGTCATGAAGTTGCGTTTTACTCAGAATGTTTCCAGTTCTTCTTAGTACATCAGCCTTACTGACAAACATAAGTAAATAAGCAATATCATACCTCCAAAGTGTCCCTCTTTGGAAGGGATAGCCCCTCTTTGAGACCCAAATCCCTCTGTCTCTCTTTCCACAGGAGATCAGACTGTGTATACACATTGAATGTGTCTCACATTGCTTCACAGCAATAAAACTCACATTAATATTTGTATAAACAGCAGTATTTGTGTTTATACGTTAGTCTGTGCAAGTAAAATACTTTGGTCTTGCTCTAAATAATTTATTCTGTTACACAAACAAGTGTCTACAGATCATGAAATAACTTAAAAATTACCGGTCATTCCCCACCTACCAGCCACACCCCCAGGAATACCCCCTGAAGCATAAGTGTCCCTCTTTGACCAACCACATAGGGCACAAATACAAATTCCTGTTATATTAAATTGGGCTTTTAACCTCTTGAATGCTAGATGGATCTCAAATGCATTGTGAAGCTGTATTTTTTCGATCTCTGTAGTGTTCTAGGGGTTAAAAAGCTCCGTTCAAGAACACGGGAATGTAGGATTTTTTATTTTTTCTCCTGTGGCACAGTTGGTTTACTCCAGAATAACTCCAATTTGGTTTATTAAATATGGGCCATAGAGTGATTATAGTTATCTGTTTTGACATAATGACATAATGAGACTCAGTTAATAGGGAACTTGTAACCCCTTGGGGGTTATGCATGAAAGAGTGATAAAGAGGTGATAAAGCAGAGATGATTCCTGCAGTGATATCACTTCTCCAGTCCCTATGTTATTCTGTGGAGCCTATCTATGCACTAAGATATCCAAAACATAAGAAATCTTAGTGCATTGGCACCATAGAATAACATAGGCAGTCTGACTTGGGCCTGAGCGGTAGTGCATTGGGGGGTTCTGTCAGTGCAAATGTCTTCTGCCACCAGAGCAGACAGTGGCAGTGGAAGCAAAGGTGGGCCATTGTAGACATTTATTTGACATGGACAAATTAAAAAACATTTTCATTTTAAACTTGAAAAAAAAGATGCCACCTATTTTTAACCCTTTGAGCATCTTTGGGCTATCCCTCCAGCACTCAAAGGGTTAACTGACGCATCTTTTGGGGGTTTAATATTTTTTAACAAAAGATGCAGAACTAAAGGATTTTTTTAAAATAATACAGAATAGAAGAAAGAAGAGAGGAAGAACAGAAGAAAGAAGAGAAGGTTAAAGAAGAAGACTGACATTGGATGACAGGTAAGTGTTGTATTTCTGGGTAGGATAGTGTTAGAATTATTTAGTGTGATGTGAGGGATAGTATAGGGTTAGTTTATGGGAGGGTGACTATTTTGATCTCACACAGAAGTGATATCACTGGAGAAGTTATCTCCGCTTTATCACATCTTTATCGCCACTTAGTGAGTCTTCCCCAGAGTACCAGAGGGATGCACAAAGTATTGCAAAACATCATGTTGCCCACCCTCCTGGTCTTCAAGGAGTTAACACATTGGTATATGTATTCTGCTCATGTTCAATAGATAACATCTTCAGTCAGTCCTGGACACCATGTCCATCGAGGTGGACATAACAGGTGCTGGCAGTTTTTTCAAACTGAAGCAGACAGAATACTTAACCCTTTCTGGGACGCTTTGCACACACCCCTGGTCCTTAAGGATTGGTACATTTTTATGAAAACCTATATTTTATTTGTCTTTACCTGCAGAGTATAACAAGAGTATTTCTAGTGCTTTTGGTACTTGTTTTATTCAAAATCCAGGGAGCTTAGTTCCTGAAAGTTCAGACTGACAGAAATCAATAACACCATTATTATATTATTGTATGGATAACTGTTGTCAGTGACTCAACCCTCCCATAGAAAGCTACATTCTGAAATCTGACAAGTAGATAGCAATATTAATGTATAAAACAACAGTTTCAACCATAATAACTCTGGAAAGATGCATGCCCCAGCATTGAGAGTACCCTAGTTTTACTCAGTAGGAAAGCCATATATGTCCTTTTTCATTAACATTTTTTTATTGCTCCTTTAAGATTACCATTTGCATTGAGCATAGTTTGAGGTCACGTGGCCTTGTTAGCAACTGTTATATCCACTTCCATGGTATGGCGACTACATGTACTTTCTCCCATTCAGGTACACTGCTGAGAAGAGAGTGGCACAGTATGTGACATCATAGCTTATCAGAGTGCAAAGTGCTTTCTAAACATTAGAGGAAGAACTGATGTAATAGAAAATTATACCTCTATTCTGCTACAAGATTATGGATGTGAATCCATGGACCTAAATACTACAAGAAAGTATCACTGAAGCTCCTTTCTGACTCCAGTAAATAGGGCTCAGATGCCCTCTAGTGTTTACAACTCTCAGTGTAGACCATTTCTTATAGCCCAGCACATATATCACTTTCTGTTACAGTATTCAGTTGACCTTTTTCTGTCTACTGCAATCAAATGTTATTGCCAAAATAGAAATGGCAAATAACATAGTGCCTTTGTTCAAACTTAACTTCAGAAGCCTTATCAGGTTTTTATAATGTGCATACATGCAGATATCAATGAAATAATTCAGAAGATTCTAACTAAAATTAAATGTACTGTACGTGGAATTTGAGCATCTCAATGCACTGAAGATGTCACTAGTATCCAAGGGGTTAGCATTCAACAGATTAATCACTAACACCTCATTAATAATTCCTGCCTTGCCTTAATTAGGGCACAAAACATTAATGCTGCAAAAAGATAATGTAAAGTGGAATGAAAGTCTCAGCACACTATTGGCTAAGCAGATAGTCTGCTTCTCCGTATGACCCCATGCAGCTCTTGTCACTTGGCCAGGTGTGGACGCCAACAAACACTGCAATAGACTAGGTGTTCAGAGCCCTATCTGTGGTTCCCAGATGTAAACAAGGATGTAGGCATATACCAGTTAAATCAAAAGTGGATTGTTTATTCAGTCACAGGCAGAGGACACAATGTTCAGAGACATCACTTCTCAACACCTTTCATGTCCCTTACCATCTACCTGAGAACTTTTCCAGAGACTAAGTTATGCTACACTCATTGTGGGGCTAAATACTCTTTCCTGAAGTCAGGGCATACCCATAACTGAGGCAGCCACCCACCTGAGAAAGAACATTAACCTCATAATTGCCATAAAACCATGTTTATTTCAAGCATTGTAAACTATCAAATTGAAAACAGATATATGATAGAGCACATTGTATTTTGTTGACCTTAGGGCATTTTGAGATTTCTGTATCTGTCAGTGAAGAGGTAGAAGTAATGTAGAGCACAGAACACCACGAAAAATCCAAATCAATACCCTTCTGAGAGCAGACTAGTGCCATCAGCGCCCCCTTTGTGAGGACATCCCAGTGGGACAATTGCTCAGGTCGAGGAGGAGGATTTGCTCTATATGGCATCTCTTCCAATAGCAGGCAATGATCCTTTCGGGACACATTTTTGGAAAGGGCATATAAACAAACTGTAGCAAACAGTCAGCAGAACTGGAAATATGTTTGAAAAAAGTTGAAATTGGTAACTTTGAAATTTGATGGTTTAGAAGAGCCTGGTCACTTCCCCAGATATTTGCTCCTTTCCTATTTGCCCATTGAGCCAGTAATGATGGCAGTAAAACTTGCTTGGATGTGAAGGGAAGTTATAGGTATGGGGCCAACAGTTTTATATGCTATATGGTTCTGTTACGGATTCCTTTGTGTCATGTATAACTGGCAAAATCCATAGCATGAAGTGTTATAACAACAGCTGAAGCAATAATGTCTGCTTGTTTGGAGAAATTAAAAGATTAAATGTAGCTCTGTACCTACTTCTGGCAGACAGTGTTGACTGGATCTGTACCATTGTCTGAGCTTCTATCCAGCCTCCTCCGATGACGGAGGCTGTCTGTCTCTAAGCTGGAGCTCTCTCATTGGCCAGAAATCGATTTCTGCCAATGAGATCGCTCCAGGTTAGAGACAGGCAGCCTCCATCATCGGAGGAAGCTGGATAGAAGCTCAGACTACGGTACAGATCCGGTCAGTGCTGTCTGCCGGAAGTAGGAACAGAGCTACATTTAATCTTTTAATTTCTCCAAACGAGCGGATTTTTTTTAAAAAGGATACACTTTCCATTATTTATCATTTATAAGTAAACGATTTAAGCAAAATTGTGAAGGGGGTACACATCCACTTTAAATGTTTGTAATAAACATGTTTTTATGGCACTTGTGGGGGTTAATGCTGTCTCAGGTGAGTGTGTGCCTTGACTTAAGGGATATAGTGTTGAGCACACATGTGATCGTTAAAATTTGGTTCATCAGTGCCCTGTGCCCTGAAAGACTGAGATTGGATACTTGCTGGAATAATAGCATAAGAATATTGTGTGGTGTGGTAAGGGAGAGGTTAAAAACAAATCTCTCTGAGTTTTGTTTTCCCTCTTTGCTGTGATACAAGTAAATAATTGAAGTCTGGTGTGGTGGGAGTGACTAATTGCTGTGTTTGTAATTGGTGGATTCCTGGCTTATATAGCAAGAAGTGAGAGTGCTCTGTAAGTTCATCAGTGCCCTGTGCCCTGAAAGACTGAGATTGGATACTTGCTGGAATAATAGCATAAGAATATTGTGTGGTGTGGTAAGGGAGAGGTTAAAAACAAATCTCTCTGAGTTTTGTTTTCCCTCTTTTCTGTGATACAAGTAAATAATTGAAGTCTGGTGTGGTGGGAGTGACTAATTGCTGTGTTTGTAATTGGTGGATTCCTGGCTTATATAGCAAGGAGTGAGAGAGCTCTGTAAGTTCATCAGTGCCCTGTGCCCTGAAAGACTGAGATTGGATACTTGCTGGAATAATAGCATAAGAATATTGTGTGGTGTGGTAAGGGAGAGGTTAAAAACAAATCTCTCTGAGTTTTGTTTTCCCTCTTTGCTGTGATACAAGTAAATAATTGAAGTCTGGTGTGATGGGAGTGACTAATTGCTGTGTTTGTAATTGGTGGATTCCTGGCTTATATAGCAGATACATAGTGAATACTTGAACGTGTGAATCTTGCATCAGTGTGTAAGTGCAGAAAGGTGGTAAGTGTGGGAATTTAAAACAAGGGGAATTCAAACACAGGGGATTACGCAGGGGAACACATTTATCAAACTTATTGTGCAGCTATTTTTGCCTGCCTGCCTTTTATCTTGTGGTAACTGGCACATATGAGTGGTAGCATGATTGTCCATTTAACTCAGTGCACAAACTGCCATATGTTTGCACACCTGGAACAACCGTTCCAGGGTGCATACCTCTGTGGCAGATGTGAGCAAGTGGTCTCTCTGGAAGCTCGTATTAGAGATCTGGAGGGGCAGGTTGCAACATTGAGAAAGACGGACAATCTTGAGAGGGTTCTGCTGACTGAGCAGCAGGAAGCGGTGGTAGGTAGTTCTGTGGGTGGAGACTGCACAAAGAAAGAGCAGGTAGCCAGATGGGTTACAGTTAGACATAGCAAGGGGGGTGGACAGAGAAATAGGGAGGACACTCCTGTGTTTACTAATCCTAACAGATTTGCTACATTAAGTAATGATGTTGGGGATGCTGACACAGGAATGTCTTTGCTGGAGAGGACGTTCTCTCTAACAGCCGAGTGAACAGCCCCACTAGCACGGATGGGATCCAGGACTCAGGCAGACCTAGACAGATGGTGGTGGTAGGGGATTCTATTATTAGGAAGACAGACAGGGTAATCTGTCGCCAAGATCGCCACAATCGTACAGTTTGCTGTCTCCCGGGAGCTCGGGTTCGACATGTGGCTGATCGGGTTGATAGATTGTTGGGAGGGGCTGGGCATGACCCGGCTGTCATGGTACATGTTGGTACTAATGACAAAGTCAGTGGAAAATGGAGGTCCGTTAAGAAGGATTTCAGGGACCTAGGATATAAGCTTAAGCAGAGGACCTCTAAGGTAGTATTTTCTGAAATTCTACCTGTGCCACGGGCTACATTAGAAAGGCAACGGGAGATTAGGGAGTTAAATGCGTGGATAAATACTTGGTGTAAGCAGGAGGGGTTTGGGTTCCTAGAGCACTGGTCAGTCTTTTCCCTTGGGAGCAATTTTTATAGTAGTGATGGATTGCACCTTAGTGGAAGGGGGCCACGGTGCTGGGTGATAGGATGGTTAGAAGGCTGGAGTAGACTTTAAACTAGAAAGGGGGGGGAGGGAGCTGCAACACAGGCTGGGGAAGATAGTATAATTGAGGGAATGGGATTAGAGAAGGGTCATGGGGGTGGAGAAGGGGAATGGGCTAGTTCATCTAATAGGGAGTTGCCATTGTTACAGCCTGATAAAAGACAAATACATCTGAAAAAGAACAAAATCTTTAAGAATGGCAAAAAGATAAAATGTATGCATGCAAATGCTCGCAGTCTGGCTGGTAAGATGGGGGAACTAGAAATGATTGCAGTACATGAGCAGTATGATCTGACTGGAGTGTCTGAAACCTGGTTAGATGATACGTATGACTTGGCAGTCAATCTAGAGGGTTATTCACTTTTTAGGAGGGACAGGGTTAATAAAAGGGGAGGAGGGGTATGCCTATATGTAAAGCAGGCCTTAAAACCTAGTTTAAGGGAAGATATAAATGAAGGGTCCAATGAAAAGGTAGAGGCCTTGTGGGTTGAAATACACACTGGGGGCACGCATAATAAAAAGATATTGGTGGGGGTTTGCTACAAGCCACCTAATGTTGGGGAGTTGGAGGAAGCCCAACATTTACTGCAAATGGAAAAGGCTGCTAGGTCAGCAAAGGTAATTATAATGGGAGATTTCAACTACCCTGAAATTGACTGGAGCAATATGACTTCAGGCACAACAAAGGGAAATATTTTTCTAAGTATGATAAATGATAATTTTATGTCCCAACTAGTAGAGGAACCAACTAGAAAAGAGGCCTTGCTTGACCTAGCGCTCTCAAACGATTCTGACATTGTAAACAATGTGCAGGTAAGGGAACATTTGGGCAGAAGTGACCACAATATTGTATCCTTTGAAGTTTGCTATGAGAAACCCAATAGCAAGAGTTTAACCAAAACATTCAATTTCAAAAAGGCTAATTTTACAAAGTTAAAAGAAGCTTTAAAGGATATCCAGTGGGATGTAATTTTCAAAGATAAAAATGCACAAGAATCATGGAATGTATTTAAAATGCTCTTGGGCAAATATACACGTCAATATATACCATTGGGGAATAAACACAAGAGAAGTAAAGCAAAACCAATGTGGATTAATAATGTGGTTAGCAGGGAAATGAGAAATAAAAAGCAGGCTTTTAAGGTGTTTAAGTCAAACGGGTCAGATGCATCATTTAAAAAATATAAAGAATGTAATAAAATCTGCAAACAAGCAATTAAGCTAGCTAAAATAGAAAATGAGCGAAACATTGCAAATGAGAGCAAGAAAAACCCTAAACAATTCTACAAGTATATTAACAACAAAAAAGTTAAGATTGATATTGGTCCTCTTAGGACTGAAACAGGTGAATTGATTAGTGAGGATAAAGCTATGGCTGACACCCTAAATACGTTCTTTGCTTCAGTATATACAAAGGAAGCAGAAATGACAAGCTGTGGGCAAACAGACAAAACCATGGAATTTCCTCCAACATCTACATGGCTTACTGAGGACAAGGTCCAAAAGAGACTGGAAAGGGTTATAGTGAATAAAGCGCCTGGACCGGACGGTATACACCCAAGGGTACTTAAGGAACTTAGTTCAGTAATAGCAAAACCATTATACTTAATATTTATTGATTCGCTTTCATCAGGCATAGTGCCCTGTGATTGGAGGAAAGCTGATGTAGTTCCATTGTTTAAAAAGGGAGCAAGATCCAAACCAGGAAATTATAGACCTGTGAGCTTGACATCCATAGTGGGTAAGATACTAGAAGGGTTTTTAACTGACAGTATTCAGAACTATGTGAAGACAAACAATATCATTAGTAGGAATCAGCATGGTTTCATGAAGAACAGATCATGTCAGACTAATTTACTTGCATTTTATGAAAGAGTGAGTAGTAATTTGGACAGGGGAATTGCTGTTGATGTAGTATACTTGGATTTTGCAAAAGCCTTTGACACAGTGCCTCACAACAGGTTACTGCATAAATTAAAAGGCTTCGGTTTGGGTGGTGTTATCTGTACATGGATTGAGAACTGGTTAAATGATAGATGGCAGAGAGTTGTTGTAAATGGAACTTTTTCAAATTGGTCTAGGGTTATAAGTGGGGTGCTGCAGGGTTCAGTCCTGGGCCCAATGCTTTTTAATTTGTTTATTAGAAGTGGGAATTGAAAGTAGCATCTCAATCTTTGCTGATGACACTAAGCTATGTAAGGAAATACATACAGAGCTCGATGTTTTTTCCCTACAGAAGGATTTAGATAAACTAAGTGAATGGGCAGAAAAGTGGCAGATGTCATTTAATGTAGATAAATGTAAGGTTATGCATTTGGGTTGTAGAAACAAACTTGCTACATATACTCTAAATGGGAAACAACTTGGGAAATCCTCATTAGAGAAAGATTTAGGTGTACTGATAGACAATAGTCTTCACAGCAGTGTGCAGAGTCACTCAGCTGCTGCAAGAGCAAATAGAGTACTAGCCTGCATAAAAAGAGGTGTAGAAGCAAGGGATGCTAATATTATCCTACCTCTGTATAAATCCTTGGTTAGGCCTCATCTAGAATATGTAGTACAATTTTGGGCGCCTGTTCTAAAAAAAGACATTACTGAACTGGAAAAGGTGCAGAAACGTGCAACAAAACTGATAAAGGGATTGGAGGATCTGAGTTACAAAGACAGACTAGCCAAACTGGGTTTGTTTACATTAGAAAAGAGATGTCTAAGGGGTGATATGATTACCATTTACAAATACATTCAAGGTCAATACAAAAAACTATCCAATGAATTAATTATGCAAAGAGCTGAGCTAAGAACAAGAGGTCATCCATTAAGACTTGAGAAAAGGTGCTTTCGACTAAAACACAGACAGGGATTCTTTACAGTAAGGGCGGTAAGGCTATGGAATTCTTTGCCTCGGGATGTTGTGCTTGCAGATAATGTAACTGCATTCAAAAAAGCAATGGATGCCTATCTAGCACAGAACAATATTGACAGTTATGACAGATGGCTTCAAAGCAAATAGGATATTGATCCGGGGAACTATTTGACACACACACACCTACATTGGAAATTGCTCCAGAGGGCTTTTTTGTTGCCTTCCTCTGGATCAACAGGGGTGTTATTGGCATGGGCTGGACTTGATGGACGCATGTCTTTTTTCAGCCTTATCTACTATGTTACTATGTAACCCCTTCAATGCTAGTGAGGTTTCCAACACTTTGGAGACCTCTTTAGCATTCAGTGGGTTAAAACATCATTTTAACTCTTTGGGTATTTAGGGAATGTTTATTTTCCCCTTTTTTATTGGTGGTATGCTCTTAATTGCTCAATTTTGCATTTCTTCTTACAGTGGTATCCTTTTGATATGTCGCCTCCTAGGTGGTGACCATCAACACAGCGAGATCAGGATTCACCTGCATCATGCAGGTGAGGTCAGAATCTTGCCCGCATGAAAAGGACAATATTCTCATGTCACCATTTTTATGGTCGTACCTCCCTGACTACTACTTCCTCTCATCTGCTCCCATAACATCTACATGGACTGCGCCGCTCCACAGATGCCTTGCTTTTAGACTTGATCCTCTGTACTTCTATACACCAACACCTCCTCCTTGGTAGACTCCTACCCTAAGTGGTAACAGAGAGTGGTGCAAGCACCTCTACAAGGAGGTCGTTATGGCAGATACAATGGATACATTCAAGAGAAGATTAGATACATTTCTTTCCAAAGGGAACATACAGAGTTATAGGCAGATCAGGAAGGTCTGATAAAGACTAACTTATTTGGTAGCAGGAAAGCTATAAAATTACTGGGGTATAAGGAGGCGGTTGAGCTTGATGGGCTTGTGTCTTTATTCAACCTAATTTACTATGTTGCTATGTTAAGAACTGACTAACTAGAAGCAAGGCATCTGTGGAGTATCGGTCACATGTGTGGAGGGGGCTGTGGAATCCTTAGAGTTAATCCTTTTTTTTTTTTTTTTTAAAGCTTCAGAGTACCATTTCTAAATCTCACAGAAAACACCAGGTATAGGCGCAGTGACTGTGCAACTCTGAGTTTACAAAAGGCTATTATGTCTCTCTAGAGGAAGCATAATAGTATGCAGTTCTCAAAAATCAGGACCCTGTTTAAAACATGTTAAGATGCAGTCCTTGTAGATGTATAGGAGCAGATGAGAGGAAGTAGTAGTCAGGGTGGTGTGACCATCAAAACGTCGACAATGTCGGCCTTTTCATACAGACGAGAAGAGCATGGTGCAGGCGACATTCTGATCTCGCCATTTTGATGGTCATCACCTACAGGGTGACAATGCTAAAGTAAACTGCATACAGCCCTCTGTGCATTCAAGTTGCCTGTGTGTGTGTGTGTGTGTGTGTGTGTGTGTGTGTGTGTGTGTGTGTGTGTGTGTTGAGCTTTAGTCATCAAATTCTGCAAACAAATCAGGATTTCAAGATATTGCTAATTGACCCCTTAAAGACCAGAGTGGTGTGCAATGTTTGCGGAGCAATGTGTTGCATACCCCCCTTTGGTCCTTAAAGGGATAGTAATACTTCGTTTTAACTTTATTTTATTTTGTAGGCATTAAAAAAACATGAAGAATGATAGAAGTCTTATCTCTCAAACCTTTATGGTTTAAGAGATATTCACAAGCAAAGTTTCCCCTCCCGCCCCTTTTACCTAGTGTAATCCACCTCTTCTCAGATGTGAAATTCAGTCCATAAACCAGACAGATAACAGAAGGGGACACTCTTATTTGTATTAAAACAATGAAAGCCCTTCCCCCCTTGACAAGCTTTTCAGGTTTTTCCCTTATCTTAATTGAAGATTGTCCCTCTCTGCAGTCTACCTGGGCACCTCCCTTCTGATCTGGCTGAACAGGGGGGATACTTTGTTTGTGAATATCTCTTAAACCATAAAGGTTTGAGAGATAAGCATACCTGGGAACTCTCCGGATTTGCCCCGGAGACTCCGGTTCTGACAGAGCTTTACCGGGTCTCCTGGGCAGAGGCTGATTCCTCCGGATGTGGAGAGTTTATATTGAAACTCTGCCACATCTGCTTTTTCTCCCGTTGTGCCTCCGTCCCCAGCCTTCTGTGTGACACATTTAACCCTCTGAGTGCCAGAGTGGTACGGAATGCATTGCTTTGCAATGCATTCCGTACCACTCTGGCACTCAAAGGGTTAAACCCCCCCAACACTCGAGTTAAGCCCCGCCCCTTTTTGACGCGATTAGCGTAATTTTTGTTACCCCCTGCTGAACAGAGGACTACCCTCCGGGTAGCCCTCAACTGAAAGTTCCCAGGTATGGAGATAAGACATATCATTCTTCATGTTTTTTTAATGCCTACAAAATAAAATAGTTAAAACTAAGTATTACTATCCCTTTAAGGGGTTAACACAGGAGATGTATCCCTTTAAGAGCCAGAGAGTTATCCAGCACATTGCAATGCAAAGGGTTAATAACTGACTCATGCTCTAAGACTGACCCACCTATGCTCAAGCAGGAAAATCTTTAAATCGTGGGCTGTTTGCCACACATGAGAACTGAACTTCAACACCCCTGTCCTATCTTAACCCTGAGTCTGACTGATATTGTGAAACTGAAACATTTCCAAAAAGATTGTATCATAGCTGAAATTAACAGTTACTTGGTTACAACACCCTATTAGGCGGTAACTCCATTCACATTATTATACAAGTAATAAATTCAAACTGATTATATGCTGTCCCCTGTTTATGGTCCACTGGCATTCTGTGTAACTATATTGGTCATATAATGTAAGTACCTTATGACAAGACTAAAACGTTTAATAAAATAAATAATGCTAACATTATTTGGTTTGCTGCAGAATTGTATCCCTTTTCCTTAGTACATCATAGTGGTTGATTCCAACTCCTGCAGCCAGATATTGGGGGAGATGCAGTAAGGTGTGCTAAAGAGGTGATAAAGTGGAGATGACTTCTTCAGTTCCTAGGTTTTTCTGTGGAGTCAATACATTGGCCCCATGCATAACAGAAACTGGACAGCTGATATCCCTAGTATTACCTCCTTATCACACCTTAGTGCATAATCCCCATTGTGCTGTTTCACTTAGGACCAGGTTAAACAATGCAATGTATAGCTGCAGGGGCCTGAAGCAACGAATGTAGAGGTCTGAAGGTGAGAAAATTCACTTAGAACTTTTCTCTGCATCTTCGAATAAATATTCAGCAAAGCATAGTTATAGGGAGGCAATAAGCTCTGATGCTAATTCATTTTATTAAATGAAGAGCCAACAAACGTTTGCACTGTGATAGCTCAGATTTATTAAATACACCCCTTAATGTTCAAAGAAGTACAACACTTTCTGAAAATAATAAGGGAGATGCACTATGGTGTGATAAAGAGGTGATAAAGTGGAGATGACTTCCTCAGTGATATCACTTCTCCAGTTCCTATGTTATTCTATAGAGCCTATACACTAAGATTTCTCAAGTGATAGAGATCTTAGTGCATAGGCTCCATAGAATAACACAGGAAATGGAGGTGTGATAACACTGGAGAAGTCATTTCTACATTATCATCTCTTTATCACTGCTTAGTGCAGAACCCCCAATAAGTTGGATAAAGTGTTAAAGAGGTGATAATGTAAAGAGAACTTCTCCAGTGAATCACTTCTCTAGTTCCTATGCTACTCTATAGGGCCTATGCACTGAAATCTCCAAAGCTGGAGATGCAATTGGCTTCATAGATTAACATGATTTCACTTTACCAACTTCCTATCACACCTTAGTTTATCTCCCCCATGATGAGGGGTTTGTAAATTGGTGATATTGGAGTCATCAGATTCACTATCAACTCCAGTGTGAGTTAAATACTTTGAGGGAGGACTATAAAGGGTCTGTACATTATATATGCAATATTATATGTCTCTGCTTTCTTCTCTTTTTAATATTTGGTCACAAAAATGGATGGAGTGAAGTGGTCACAGTTTTGAATATATAACACTGTGAGTCTGGTGGCTTAATCTAACTGTATTATCAAATGTAAATAAATATCCCCCAAATTCTCATTGACTTAAATGGGTATTGTAGGGGTCGCTTTTACTTTGCATACCAGGGTGAAAAGACCCATTTAATTCAATTGGAATGTGTGTTTGTTTCCTATGGTGCAATTTTTTGACACAGAATTGCCTAATTTGCTTAATACATTCAATGGGCCATATGTATAAAATGTGGAACAATTATGGAGTGAACTAACGGCACCAAACAGGGACAAATAGATATTCCCAACATTTTAATTGAGTTAAACAAAGCTTTTAACCCTTTAAAGGCTCATGAGAGGGCTAAAGAGAGTGTTGGACTCGTTGGTTTTAGTGGGCGGTGCCATACTCCCAGTATCACAAGTGTATTCTGTAGCTAGACTTTCTGATAAATTGGTTCAAGGAGCAGTGTAATCTGTCCTGTGTGATGTTCCCTTCATCACTGACAAGGGCAGATCTGCAGAGAGTGGTCTCCCATTTGTCATAACAGGTTGGTTTATAGTGATGCATGTCAGTCTGTCAGATTGTTGGGTCACATTTGGTTGTCAGGTGGCACAGGGCCTTTGATCCAGTCACTAAAATCATATTTCTATCATGTGCTGGAACATCGGGTGATTCATCTGGCTCTTTAGTATTGGTCCTAGTTGCTTTGGTGATTTAGGGTCCAGACCCAATCCAACAATGCAATGGAAGTAGTGTATATCAACCTGCAGGGAGGGACTAGAATTGCAAATGCATGGTCCAAGGTTCGGTTGATTCTCTCCTGAGTGGAAGCTCATGTACTGGCCATATCAGCAAATCATGTCCCAGGAGTACAATGTAGCAATGGGCTATCATAGTCGTCAACACCTGGACCCCGGAGAGTGGAAAGTAAAGTAGTCCTTTTCAATTCCATAGTTCAGAAGTGGGGTCTACCAGTTTTGGGACCTCATAATATCTCAGATGATCCACAAGGTTTCTCAGTTTTGCAGGGTCTTCCAGGAGGTGCGAGGGTCATTCCATGGCAGTTTATTCTGGTCTAAGTATTTTCTTCTTTTCCCTTGATTCCCAGGGTGTTGCAAAATATCATGATATACAGAGAGCACATCATCCTGACTGTGCCTCACAGGGCTTGGTTCTACAACCTGATAACCCTGGAGATAGGCAAGCTGTGGCATCATGCTCTTCTTCCAGACTGCAAATCTCAGGGTCCACTTTGTCATCTAGTCATAGTGAGGTTAGCTTTGACTGAGTTGCTCTTGAAGCTGATATTGTGAGGAGGAAGGGTTTCTCTGTACCAGTAACATGAATATGCTTAATGCCCATAAGCCAGGTGGTCAGACAGTATATATGGGGATCTCTGACTACAAGTGGACAGGGAACAAGGCTACAGGGGGTTAGACAGTATATTTGGGGATCTGTGGCTACCAGCAGACAAGGAACAAGGCTGCAGGTGGTCAAAAAGTATATGTGGTCCATTGACACCTAGAGTTCATGGCTGTGTCTGGTTTAGACTCTGTTGAGATTGATTTTGTTATTGTCAACCCCCCCCCTGAATTCTGGTTGGGGTATATTTGTTATGTGCCCATAGTTCTGTGTTTCACAATGGACAAAAGAGAATTTTGTGTACTAACCAATAAATCAATTTTTTTCTTAGTCATTTTGGAACAGAGGACATCCCTCCTGGAGAAAAATGTATAGTTTAGATTTAGGGCAGGGGTGTTCCTGTTGTTCTCTGGTGTGTTGACTACCTGACATTAATTGATTAATTGAAAAAAATGGGATAAGTGCTATATTTTTTAAGCACATTTAATCAACATAAATTAATATTGGGTGTATGCATCCCATTTGAATGTATTTACTGTACATATGCAACCAGATAAAGTAGCTCATAATCATTGCCCCAATGACTTCCATCACTTGAAGTCCAGTCAACAAATAAATAAGCCCACAAACATGTCCCTTCCTAACACCCCACTTGCTAAGTCCAATCAACAAATTAATCAGCCCTAAAAACAAAAGTGAGATACTCACTGAGACAGCATCAAATTAAATGTTTTATTCTAGGCATTGTGGTCTTTTAGGTACTGCTCAAGCCACATTTTTCAATCCAATGTGCCATTGCAGAAAGAAAATTTCCATATTCATGTCAGACCCACCCACGGACACTCCAGCTTGGAATTGTTAGGCAAATCCCCTCTTCCCAAGACAAACAGAACAATTCCATATATACATTTCAGCCTATGTAATCCTCATAGATGGGGTGCACATGGAGAGAAAGGGCCTATGCCTTGGATGCACTTGCAAGTTAGGGAGACGTAGAATCAAAAAGTAAGAGGAATGTATACTGAGACAGAACAAATTTGTTTTTTTCTAAGGCAAAGTGGCCTCTCAGGTGCTGCTCAAGTTACATATCTATATCAGACTTGTCCAAAATGTCAGGCACATTCTATCTGCATGAGCAAAACCCCAGATGTACATTTTTGCTTATGATGGCCTCCTTAGGGGGTATAGCTGACTCCCAAAAGGCACATGGAGAGCATGTGCCCATGCCTGTGATACCCATCAAACTTAGGGAACCCCAAAACAAAATAGTGTGATGACTACACATAACAAAATGTTTTGTTCTAAGGGACAGTGGCCTCTTAGCTACTGCTCAAGTCAAATATTTGCTCCCATGTGCCATTGCAGAGAGAAGTTTCCATATTAATATGATTTGTCCAACAGAGAGTCCAGCTCTGAAATGTCTTTCCTCTCTAGACAAGAGAAACAGTACACCCCAGATGGATGTTTTGGCCTGTGTGGCCACAACCATTGCTCACCACAATGCTTACCCTCCAAGTTCAATCAACAAATAAATCAGTACCACAAACATTGCCCCTATAATTCCTTTTGCATCAAGTCCCAACACCAAATACTGTAGCCAACATTACCCCCATAATCCCCCGGAAATTTTATATGGAGTAGTATTTAAGTAATATTATCACTTTTTTGTTATCAGTGGAGAAGTATATATCACTGCTTATGTTATAGTAGTACCTCCTGATATTAGAGATTGCAACTCCCATCATAGCCAACTAACCAGTACCTGGTTAGGTAAGATGGAAGCTGTAGTCCCCTAAAACTGACTACCTCTGCTCCACTAAATTGCTATAAATTGATATTATAAATATACATATATATATATATATATATATATATATATATATATATAGGTTTTTAAAGAATAATTTTTTCAACTGTTTATTTAAAATAGTAATTACAAATATATTATATCTGCAGATCTAATATTCATGTCATATAATAGCAAGTGATATGCATCATAAATGTAAATATCACCTTCTCCCGTGTTACAGTTGCTAGAAATAAACAATTCTCTGTTGATAACAGGAGGTGATGATATCGCTTATTTTATCAATTCATATAGAATCTCACCTTTTCTTTCAAGGAGAACTAACACCTCCTAATAGCCACTCACTTATATTTTACTATGGCCAGAAAATCCTAACCCTACTATTCACAGATGTCATATCTATGTAGGCTGGTATGACAGTTGCTGGACGTATTTTCAAACAAAAGCAGGAGACTAGTAGAGTATAGAAGGATCGTCAACTTCATTTGTGTGTGGTACATTGTGGTATCTTCCGTTGTAATATCTGTATTCTACTACTCTACTAGTCTCCTGCATTTTCTATGGCTAACATGGTACCACGCTTTACCCAATCTAAAGCAAACATAGTTCATGAGCCTATCTAACACTTTTAGGACAAAAGAGGTATGTAACACACATGTATGTAACACACTTTGAAGCAATACACTGCACTGTCGTCTGGTCCTTAATGTGGAGCTTTCACCTTAATTCAAATTTGCGTATTTGTAGACTGCATTAAAAACTGCTTATGTGTCATGTTAGCCAAAAGACCAGCAAACTTACATTTAAGCAGATATTCATACTTGTTACCACATCCTAACATATGCTAATTTTGGTACCTGAGTGGTACATGTGAAGTTACATATGCTAATGAAGCTATTTGGTGACATGTCATATGCTAATGAAGCATTTCAGTGACCTTTCACATGCTAATGAAGCTTTGTGCTGTACCAGGAAAATGTCACTTTCGCCAGAAATAAAAGTGTGAATATCTCCTAAACTGTACATCTTTTGGACTTTGGTTAACATGAGCCATGTGCGTTTTTTTAATTAAAGGGGAACTATCACCTATTTACTTCTTGCTCCAATTTGAAAATGGAAGCAAAAACAACTCTAGGAATTAATGTGATTTTTTTCAAATTGCCCACGTTTTGCGAAAATACACTTACTAAATTCCAATGTGATGTCACCATTCAGCTTGCCTGCGGCACAAGCGGTGCCACAGGCATGCAGCTGTACTGCTGGAAGTCCCCTTGTGGCATTATAAGCCCACCCACCACCTTCCCCTTTTGCTCCTGTCTAAACAGCTGCCTGCAGGCAGAAGTGACATTAAGGAGCAAGCCGGGCAATGAATAAACCGTAAAAAGCAATGTCCTACACTGATAAGTGCAGGGCGTTGCTTTTTTACTGTGTATTTGTTGCACGGCTTGCTTTTTCATGTCACTGATTCCTTCAGGCAGCTGTTTAGACACATTCAGAGAGGAAAAGGGGAAAGCAAATGACAGGGAGAGCACTGCCAATCATCTTAAAGACTCAAGATGGCTGCATTCTTCCTCATCTCTGCTGAACATGAAAGTTATATTTTAGCATACAGTAAAGTTGCCTAGCAATTAAAACAGACTGTTTTGAATTACTTAATATATTTGTAATTGATTCAGGGAGGTTATTGTTGGTGGCAGTTAACATTTTCAAATATGTAAAGAAATTTCAAGATGGTCTAATTTAAAGGGTTAAGATTACAAATGTGCATTGTGCAGAGTTTGAGGTACTATAACTATACTGTCTGCCTCCATGGACATGACATTCGGGATTGATTGAAGATGTTCTTTCTTGAATAAAGGAACAACCGCAAAAATTCATAGGAGCCATTAGGATTTTATTGACATAGTAATTCAAGTGGTGTTAGAGAGATGTTTTATTCAAAAGTTATTGCAGCTAAAACTTGATATTTTTTTAGGTGTAATATATCAGTGGCCTGAAATTGTACAGTGTAACTGTTGCTACACCATCCTATGGACAGTTCTGGTCAGTTGACCATAGGGTGGTGTAACAACAGCGCCAGTGTAACATTTCAAGTCATTGAGAGATTGCTCCTAAAAAAAAAAAACTCCTGTGTTCTATATGTTTTTTGGAGGTTTTGAAGAAAAAATTCTTTACAATACTTAGAAATTTATATAGAAGAGGAAAGGATTTAACATATATGATGGTATTAATAATGTATTTTTCTCCACTGGCTGATGTACAGCCAATTCTCCAGTATCTACAACGTCACTATGATGGTATTGTTATATGTTTCTTTAGAAGCATTGTCCTGCTGCCAAGACTCTTGTATTTGACGTGTTTCATAACTACATGCATTGTAGAGATGATCCACTGTATCCTACAGGGAAGAGACCTTTAGAAAAATGCAGCATAGTTCTATCATCCCTTCTCCCTGGTCTACACCCAGATTGACAATAGGTAACTAAAAATAGCTCTGCACTGTGTACAAAATATCTCTCCTCATCTTACCAACTGAATTGGTTCAAAAGAAGATGTGAGTTGTGAAAACACAGGTGCCTCCTGCTGTAATCACTTTATTTAATCATTAAGGATACAGTGCTGATGTTCAGAAATCAGTTATTCTAAAGCAAAATTAGCTGAGCAACTTAAAGAATCATCTTCTTTCATATTGTTGGAATTCTTGGTGGAAGGATGATGGCCTGATCATCAAGATACCTGTCAACCAATTCAGTTGTTCAATGCAATTTCCAATACTATATGATTCCTATGGTCATTTTACTGGACAATGTCAGCTTAATGACAGTGTAACCTACAGTGTGTGAATGGATTCCTCCGCAAGCGCAGATACAATCTCTGTTACAGGAATAGACAGGTGGTAACCTAAATATTATTGGTGGTGAACTGATCTTTTAAGGTACGTACTAAACACTCTCCAGGGAGATTCACTAAATGGTGATGAAGTGGAGATGACTTCTCCACTTTATCACTTCTCTAGTTCCTATGTTATTCTATAGAGCCTAAAATCTCCAAAGTTGAATAAATATTAGTGCATCAGCTCCATAGAATAACACAGAAATTGGAGAAGTGATAAACTGGAGAAGTCATCTCCAGGGGAGGGCTGGCCTGGGGGGTAGGGGGGCAATTGCCCCCTGGGCTGGTCATATGCCTGGGCTGGTGGGCCACTGCACCTCACTAAATCTGCTGCTGTAAATGGAGCTACGCTAGTGATACCACAGAGCTTACAATTGAAATGGAGCTACATAAATTATACCACAGAGGTACAATCCAAATGGAGCTAAACTAGTAGCATAAACCATTTACCGTGTAAGCTCTATAGTATTACTAGGTAAACTTAAATTTGTTAGGTTTGTTGTAGCACACTAGTGTAGCCTCAGTTCAACTGTAAGCTATGTGGTATCACTTGCCTTACTTCACAACATTAATGCCAATTTTAAAATTAACAAAAAGGGGTGGGCTTGAACGGTGGGCTCGAATGATAACAGAAATGGGCCACTTGAATGTATTTTCCCCCTGGGCCACAAGTTGCCAGCCCTCCCCTGGTTATCTCCACTCTGTCACCTCTAAGTGAATCTCCCCCTTGGTTTGATACACATTAACATACATTATAAAAGTATTTGGCATATTGTCTTTCAGTGTCGTCTTGACCAGGTACAAATTAGTGTGCAAACTGAACA
Organism: Rhinophrynus dorsalis; assembly: GCA_037306005.1. Lineage (NCBI taxonomy): Eukaryota > Metazoa > Chordata > Amphibia > Anura > Rhinophrynidae > Rhinophrynus > Rhinophrynus dorsalis. Next base: position 132,202,899 of record CM074724.1, read on the forward strand.
TTATATGTAAGCGGGCTCCTTGGTACGCATTCAGTCTGCAAGTAGTTGTGTGATTTTTTTCGGGGTTTGGGTTATATTTTTGATTTTTGTTTTCTGGTCCGGTAGAGTGAATGACCCTGTAAAAATCATAGAGTTGTCTGGGTATGCAGAAATACATTCATTTATATGTAATCTAATTTTAACCCTTTGTGTGCCAGAGGGGTATGAAATGCATTGCAAAGCAATGCTTTGCATACCCCTCTGACATGCAAAAGGGTTAATCCTAGAGTTTGATGCTGTGGAAATGCTCTCTCAAAACAGAAATCTAAGAAAAACTCTGAGGTTTGAAACACTTATCACTAAACATATAAAGATGCATGTGCTATTATTATTATTACTGTTATTATAAATATCATTATCATGTTTTTGTTTTTTAATAGAGTTCCAGAATAACAGAAAAGATGCAACCTTTCAGAGTGTTGCACACCCCTCTGACATTACAAAAATTACCTGCCACTTGCCTTACTGTGGCCATAAAACCTGAACAGCCCCTATGATTTTGTCCTTGTCCCTTTCCTCATTAGATAACATCCTCAATCAGTTCTGGATGTCATGTCCATGAAGGCCAAAATAACAGTTGGTGACAGCTTTTTCAAACTGAAGCAGGCAGAAGCAAACAGAGTGCATGAACTTATATAACCCTTTTAGGATAAGAGGGATGTGTAACACGTTGTGAAGCAAAGCATTGTGCATACCCTGGTCCTTAACCCTGGTCCTTAACATCCGGCTGGCAGCAGACTACAGAGTATGTTTTTTTTAGAGATTTGAATTCAGGAGTCCCTGAGTGGTGTGCAGCCACGCAGGGACCCCTGAATTCCATGGCATGCCAGGACCATCACTGGTCCTTAAGTGCAGATCTGCCATGATGGTCCTGGCATGTCATGAGTCCTTAAAGGGATAGTAATACTTCGTTTTATCTTTATTTTATTTTGTAGGCATTAAAAAAACATGAAGAACGATATAAGTCTTATCTCTCAAACCTTTATGGTTTGAAAGATATTCACAAGAAAAGTTTCCCCTCACTGACCAGTATGGTCAAGTCTGCCATCTAGCTGTCAGATTTGGAATTCGGTCCGCAGATCAACCGGTGGCTCTTCAGCTGAGCTGAGATCACAAGTTATAAAAATAACTATTTCATTGGAAGGGTCTAAAAAGTGTGCTTGCAAACCAGGCACACTTTGTAGACTATTTGAAAGAAGTAGTTCTTCTTATATCTCGCGATCTCGGCTCTGCTGTAGAGCCACTGCCGGTCCGTGGACAGGATTCCAAATCTAACAGCTACACGGCAGACTTGACTGTTTTGGTCAGTGAGGGTAAACTTTGCTTGTGAATATCTCTCAAACCATAAAGGTTTGAGAGATAAGACTTATATCGTTCTTCATGTATTTTTAATGCCTACAAAGTAAAGATAAAACAAAGTATTACTATCCCTTTAAGGGGTTAAAGAGTTAGGATTGCCATGTGCATTGAGTGGAGTTTGTGTCCTGTGGTCTTGCTAGCTACTATCATGTCTGCCTTCAAGGATGTGACATCCAGAGCTGATTGAAAATGGTATTACTTAAATAAAGGCCGTTTTTTGGCTGTAATAAGTTAAATGGGAGTTAAGTTTTTAGGAGGTGTTACTGATCATTTAAACAAAAAAATGCCTACTAATATCAGCGTGTTCCTGTCCAGGACAGTCAATTGAGCAAGGGGAATTTCTCTCCCTGAGGAGGGTTGACAACTTCTACCCTGTACAATCACATGGCCTATTTCTACTATAGTTCCAGCCCACTGTACCAGCCAACACCCTTTTGCTAATTTTAAAATTGGTATTAATGTTGTGAAGTAAAGCAGGTGATACAATGTAGCTTACAACTGAAATGGGGCTACATTAGTGATACTACAGAGCTTACAATTGAAATGGAGCTACATTAGTGATACCACAGAGCTTACAATTTAAGTAAAGATATACTAGTGATACTATAGCACTACAAGGGAAATTCAGAGCTACACTACCAGCATAATCAAATTGTAGCTCTGTAATATCACTTGTGTAGCTCAATTTTAATTGTAACCTCTGTGGTATCACTAGTTTAGCTCCATTTACAAGAGCAAGCAGGAGACTGAGTGAGGCAGTGGCCCACCAGCCCAGACATATGACCGGCCCAGGGGACAATTACCTCCCTGACCCCTAGGCCAGCCCTCCCCTGTTCTCTCCCCCTCTAGCTTTCTCTCAGACAGTTAGCAGAGTCTTCTTCTGGGCTCCAAGCTAGCTCCCTTCTCTCTCCTTGGCCTGCTCCCTACCTGTCATCACCTCCAGCTTTCCCACTTCCCTGTCATGTACTTTGTGCTCTCCCCTTCCTTTTATGACCTTAGTGTGCTTCCCTCCATCCCATGTCCTTGACTCGCTTTCATTCCTGCTTGCTGGCCCCCTTGTCCCATCTGTCCCTTGCTTCCCATAATCCTTTTCCTGCACTCGCATGTCACTCCTGTACACTGTCTCTTGTTCTCCCTGTCTTTCTGGATTGATTCAGATGATACAGAATTTTTTTCATGTTCTCAAGATACATCTAGGAAATGAACAGAGACCATTTTGCTCAATCCTAGTAACAACTCCATCTGGTGCCCTACATTCTGTTCTATTGCCTTCTATAGGAGAGATTGCATTTTAGAATCTGATTTAATAAAAAAAAGTTTGAGCTGTAAAAACAGTTGAATGAAACCTCTCTCAGCAGTAGGCGTACCATTTTACACAGCAGTGAGAGCTCTACAATACATATTACATACATTACTTCTCCTTTGAAAAAGGATGTTTACGTAGGATGATGGATGCTTTAGTCAACTGCAGAGCTTCTTGGTCTATGAATTTATGATACAAAATGTGATTCTTTGTCTTTTAAAGAGGAAAAGCCACCTGTCAAAATCCTCTCCTCAGTGGGAGCATCCATATTTTGGTTGAGTCTGATGTGTTCTGCTATAATCAAATGTAGGAATAAGGAGAATGGAGGTTATTTCAGTACAAGTGAGTAATTGCTGTCATTTTTGGACACTGGTTTAGATGTGAGTTCTGATAATGAATTGTTGTCATCGATTTTCTATAATGAAATTCAAAGTAATACTTTACTGATGCCTGACAGTTGTCATCGGTGTGCTCTCCTGAGTAGTATCCCGGCTGGACATTTTGTCAGGAGGATTCATTCTAGCTGAGATGCCTTTCCGGAGGAGCCATTGTTGCTGATGGACATTTTTGTGAAGGAGATATATTAGACAGAAGTTTTTAAGAGAGTCTATGAAAGTGTAATATATTAATTAATAGGAAGGATCTCTCACAAAACAATATCCTAGAAACATGAATAATAAGGGACCTGACAGAAACCTATCTCTGAGATTTATAAACAGATTTCAGTAAACTGGCTAATGAAGATAGATCTGTAATTGAGAAGAGATGGCGAATAATCACCTTGGATCCAAATGTTCCTGAAATGAATTTCCATCTAGAGGAACCATAACGTGTCTGTAGGAAAGCTAACACATTGGTTAGTTTGCAAAGAAAGAAAAAACAGGAGAGGCACCTATAGTGTATTACCAGAGTTGGTAAGATGGCAGAGTGTATATACACAATAGATCAACTCACATTTAATAAATGTTAGTAATCAGGCTTATACCTGTCACCAATTTAAAAAGCCTACAGGGTACTTTACCCGTCCCTGTAAAGGTATAAGATGTCCACTGTTCACGTCCTCCATCGGAACCAATCTCCAAATTACAGGAACTGGAACTCCAATGATACTCCACAGAAATCCAGACAGGAAAAAAGAAATACTATATGTCGATATGACCATAAAAATAAAAAAGGAACCGTTCTGGACTGATGAATAATACAATTTTATTAATAAAAAGCTCTAGAAAGGGTACTCGTTTCGCAGCAGTAACTGCTTTATCAAACCCTTGATATCAGTATACAAAAAAGCCAATATTAGCTAATGAACATAGATCTATAATTGAGAAGAGATGGCGAATTATTACCTTGGATCCAAATGTTCCTGAACTGAATTTCCATCTAGAGGAACCATAACATGTCTGTAGGAAGGCTAATACATTGGTTAGTTTGTTCCATTATTCTAATTGCTTAAAAACAAAATGTTTTAATAAATCAGTTACTTTTGCTCCAACCTCGTCCTGTGCTGCATTGGAATGTGGAGTTTGATAACTTAGAAGGCCTTTAGCACTGCTGGAACAGTTCAATTTCTACATATTGCCTAAAGTTATTGCTGCACCCTTGTGCATATTATTCTTAACAAATGACAATTATTAACCATCAAGGGATCTTGCTAAACTGAGACATTTCATGGAGGATGCCCAATACATGTCACTGTTTATACTGACCATTGTGAAATATTGCTCTATCCTTTGGTGACATCATTCATTCTCAGCAAACTCTTTGGCCATTCATTACCAGATTTAAATTAATTATCACCTAACATTGTAGAAACAGAAATCACAAGGTGGATACCGAGTTCTAAATCTCTCCAGATAGATAGCCAGTTCCTCCATTCTTGATCTATCAATATTTGTTGTACACACAGTCACCCAGGATATGTTTATTCTACAAAACAACCTTGGGTACCATACGGATAGACTGTTCATTCCTCATCCTGCTCCTCTGTGAGTCATTCCACATCAACTGGATGGACCTAGGTGGTTTTTACACAATTCCCAACATGATTTGTGGATGTTTTGCTTATTTCTACATTTCATTAATGGGCCTGCATCCCTGCTTTCTTGATTTCTCTTAATTTTATAATTTACTTACCTGCTCCACTCAAATGTAGCTAATTTAATTATACCTTTTTCCCAATGACTTGCATTCTGATACTGTGCTCTTAGCATATTATGCAACCAATCACAGAAATGTAGTTAAGGAGAAATCTGTTATATGTCTTTCTTTTAGGTAGCTGCACACTCATACTTGGGAGTTATGCACTAAAGAAACGTGAAACATTTTAGAGCAAACCATCTGCACTTTTATTGTATCTGTGTATAATACAGATATCTGTATATATTATTGCAAACAGTTGGAAAAAACGGAGCAGGACTGAAGTTGTTGGACAGTTGGAGGCTTGCTGAGGAAGCCTTCATCCTGCAGTGGATCAATAATGGCTGCTGCAGCTGATTATATAGATTTATCAAGATGGCTTCTTGTGTTCCTACTGTTAGAGTACATTCTGTCAAAGAAACAGCTAGACTGGTCATCAGAAAGGGTTTTCTCCCAGGGTCTTCAGACCAGGAAATGTTCAAGTAATATTCAGCTCTTGCAAGTAAATTTCTGAAGTTCAAGAACTCTGCAATACTCCTTGCTCTTTAACCATCTCTGATCCTTGCACCTGACCCTTGTACTCTATTATATTGCTTATAATTCAGTTTGCTTACTTAACCTGTCCAGTAAGCAGACAAGAAGTCAGAAATCAGGAATTAAAATGAACATGGAACTGTTCAGAAAACAAAGGAGTCAAGTCAGAGCCAAATTGACTGATGCCAGATAGTAAACAGAACTTGTAAGCAGAGAACTGCCAGGAACAGGGACAGAGATCAAAGTCAGGTTAGCCATTACTAGTGCCAGGATGTAGGTGGCTATCATGAGTTGGGACAGGGCAGGATAGCTCAAGACAGTATGAGCACACGATAGGGAACAAAAATAAAAAAAACAAGAACAGAGACATACAGGAATTAGATCCAAAATCAGCAAAGAACACAACAAACTGAAATAAATAAAACAGGTCAAGGGATACATTTTTGGTGTAGGAAAACGTCTAAGAATGGCTAGATCCAGGGACTAAGAAACAATGTTTTGGCACAGAAATAAGTAATGATTGACTATATGTATATAACAAGTAAAACGTGTTTTAGAGTTAATGATTTCAATTAGGATCCAATAGAACCACTTGCACAATGGCTAGATAAGCATTCCATTAGGTCAAGCATTTAATCAAAACAATTACACTGAGGTCCTGGTTCAAATTGCTGTAAAACTCAGTACTTTACCTGTTCCTGCAGTTAAAAGTATAGTGCCTCACAGACTGTAAGAAAAAAGGTTGTTCTATATAAATACAGTGTCGGGCAGCCTGTCCATTCTAAATGGCCTCACAATCCCTAAGAACTGTAATTTGTTTTTATACTTTCAGCATTATCTGGATTTCCCTGGGGCCTCTAAAATCAGCTGATTTCCTTTTTGCTTCTGCCCTTGTCACCCATTAAACCCCACATTAATGAGCAAAAGGAAACCTCATTAAAGGAAATGTGAAGGAGTAGCATGAGCGACAGCTCTGTCTTGAGTTTCACCAGATGACATCACCTGGGAAGGGAGGATTGAGCAAGAGGTCCCTATCAAGATTCTTGTGTTGCTATGCAACATGAAAAGTATTTTTTAACCTTTTATATGAATAAGAGACCTAAGGCCAAATATGAATAAGAAACCTAAGGACGAAAACACAGATCCCTTTTTTATTTTCATAAGGCTTTTTGGATCAGAGTTGTATGCACTACCAGCTAGTCCTCACAGAGTTATCATGCTACCGCAATTATTTAAGATTCGTCTGGCCCTGATTCTCCCCTGCAGTCTCCTCCACATTTGAAGAATCAAGTTAAAAAAATATCAACGCACCACCATCAACTCTGCTGCCTCTAACAAGTTTACACCAGCTCTTCCCAGTCCTGCTTGGACTTTTGCCCCAGCCAGTGTTAGAAAAAATGTGTCCAATTCCTGTTGAAATAATTTTACAGGCTCCTATTGGCTGGGAGGGGGACTTAGGTAGGGCACAAACTGTGCCCTAGGGTAACTTCACTTCTCAGCCAATCACCATCCAGATAAAAGGGTAGCACATGCATGTAATGTCACCATTGCATCTAGCTAATGATTGAATAGCTGGAGGGGTGACATTACATGCATGTGTGATCTTTTTAGCTGGATGGTGATTGGTGGAAAGATGAAGTTACTCTAGGGCACATTCTGTGCCCTGCATAACTCTACCTCCCAGTCAGTGGGAGCATGGGAAAGTATTTGAACAGGAGTTAGACATATAAAAGCCATTCCTTGTTCATTTTTCTAGAAATGAGGCCTTGCTGGGCCTAGTGGTCTCAAACAATTCTGAAATGGTATATAATATACAGGTAAGAGAGCATTTGGGCAGATACTCATTAACAAGGTTTCAATTAAAACATTCATATGTAAAGGGTTAGTAATGTCTAAAAAAAATATCTTTCATTTTGAAGAGGTTAAAAAGTTGGCTTGAATGCAAAAAAAGTATCTCTCAAACCACTACGGTTTGAGATACATGCATTTAATCGGCTGACACGGAGGCTCTGCAGCAGAGCCTCAATCACGCTATTGACAATGAATGACTTATTGGAATGGTCTAAAATGTGTGCTTGGTTTGGAAGCACACTTTTTAGACCATTCCAGTGAAGTCATTCGTTGTAAATAACACAATTGCGGCTCTGCTGCAGAGCCTCCGTTCTGGCCGACACGGATCTCCTGCTGACAGCTTTACAGCTGACAGCAGGAAATCCCGAACTTTAAATAATTCCCCTACATATAGTAGGGTGGTTGGGGTCTCAGCAATCTGACAGAGTAATGTGCTCACCTATATAATAGATTATGACAGAACCAAAACCTCCCTCATTGTAATTTACTATATATGGCGATGACCCACACAGGGCTAATGTAAGGGAATTATTTAAAAATAACTTTTATTTTATACGAGGTAAAAACAAAATGATTAAAAGAAACTGTGTGCATTTTGTAAACAATATTATGTGAGGACTCTCCCTGGATGTTAAATCAAGTTGCTACTTATAACGCACCGCCATTGAGCGCATTTGTATACTATGCATTCTCTAATAAATGGCAGCTGTTTCAAGCTTTTGTATCAATTACTTATATCTCCTATTATATATGAACTCATTTCTCTATGATATTAAGTGACATCCACTCTTAAAGCTGGATACTGTGAAATGCTGAAACCATGCACTCAATGGCATTATGCACATAGCTTAATGAGGACAAAGTCAAAAAGAGAACTGGAAAAAAGTTATGGCGAATAAAGCACCTGGATCTGATGGCATACCTGCAACCATTCTAAAGGAGCTTAGTTCAGTAATAGTGAGGCAGGTATGCTTAATATGTATTCATTCACTTTTGTCAGACATTATTCAGAAAGGGGGCAAAATCTAAGGCCCCCTGGCCACTTCTGTCAAAATTTCCAAAAGGATTATAGGCAATTAATGTGGGGGCACGTTTGCCTGCCCTCAGTTTTTATTTTTCCTAAACAAAAATGTCCGAATCCCTTCATATACAGTGGATATAAAAAGTCTACAACCCCCTGTTAAAATGCCAGTGTCTTGTGATGTTAAAGAATGAGACAAAGATAAATCATGTCAGAACTTTTTCCACCTTTAATGTTACCTGTAACGTGAACAATTCAATTGCAAAACAAACTGAAATTGTTGAGAGGAAAAAATAAAAAACTCACAATAACCTGGTTGCATAGGTGTGCACACCCTCTTATAACTGGGGATGTGGCTGTGTTCAGCATTAACCAATCACATTCAATCTCATGTTAAATAGAAGTCATTACACATCTGCAATCATTTGAAGTGACTCCGATTAATCACAAATAAAGTTCAGCCGTTTTAGTAGGATTTTCCTGACATTTGCTTAGTTGCATCTCAGAGCAAAAGCCATGGTCCGCAGAGAGCTTCCAAAGCATCAGAGGGATCTCATTGTTGAAAGATATCAGTCAGGAGAAGGGTACAAAAGAATTTCCAAAACATTAGATATACCGTGGAACACAGTGAAGACAGTCATCATCAAATGGAGAAAATACGGCACAACAGAGACATTACCAAGAACTGGATGTCCCTCCAGAATTGATGAGAAGATGTGAAGAAAACTGGTCAGGGAGGCTTCCAAGAGGCCTACTGCAACATTAACTGAACTGCAGGAATTTCTGGCAGGTACTTGCTGTGTGCTACATGTGTCAGCAATCTCCCGTGTTTTTCATATGAATGGGCAATGGGGTAGGGTGGAAAGATGGAAGCCTTTTCTTACAAAGAAAAACATCCAAGCCCAGCTGAAGTTTGCAGTAACAAACATCAAGTACCCCAAAAGCACAGGGAAAATGTGTTATGGTCTGAGGAAACCAAGGTTGAACTTTTTGGCCATAATTCCAAAAGGTATGTTTGGCGCAAAAGCAACACTGCACATCACCCAAAGAACACCATACCCACAGTGAAGCATGGTGGTGACAGCATCATGCTTTGGGGCTGTTTTTCCTCAGCTGGAACCAGGGCGTTAGGGTGGAGAGAATTATGAACAGTTCCAAATACCAGGCAATTTTGGCACAAAACCTTCAGGCATCCGTTAGAAAGATGAAGAGGAAGTTCACCTTTCAGCATGACAACGACCCAAATCCACAAAAGCACACATCCAAATCCACAAAAGCATGGCTTCACCAGAAGAGCCCAAAGAGATTGTACCCTGAGTAGGATACTTATCCTATAGAGCCTCATCCATCTGAGGGTAGGTTCATTCCTAGTTGAGCATATCTGACTAGCTCTTTGCATATGCAAATTACACTTGGGACTAGTCACCCTAAGGTTAACAGGGTAATCCAGAAGTGGACCCCTTACTCACAGTGCCTAGAGAGATCAGCTGCACCTCACTGATGAGGTCTGATAAGGCTGAAACATATAGCTTGGTTTGGCTGTTTCTGTTGTTCATAAAGAAATTGTCTGGTGCTTTGTGGCTGGACTGCCTTTTGGTAAGATCAGTATGATGTGCTTTAAGATATTTTCTCTCTGTGAAAGGCATTAGTGAGCTAAAAGAGATTGCACACTGGGTAGGATACTTATCTTATACAGTTTCATCAATTTGAGGGCAGGCTTGTTTCTAGTTGAGTGTCTCTGACTAGCTTTTTTCATATGCAAATTAGCCTTGGGATTTGTCACTCTAAGGGTAACAAGGTAATCCAGAAGTGGACCCCTTGCTCACAGTGCTTAGAGAGATCAGCTGCACCTAACTTATGAGCTCTGACAAGGCTGAAACATATAGCTGGGGTTGGCTGTTTCTCTTGTTCAGAGAGAAATTGCCTGACACTTTGTGGCTGGACTGCGTTTTGGTAGGATCAGTATGATGTGCTTTAGGATATTTCTTCTCTGTGAGAATCATTAGTGAGCTAAAAGAGATTGCACTCTGGGTAAGGTACTTATCCTATGGAACCTCATCAATTTGAAGGCAGGCTTGTTTCTAGTTGAGCATCTCTGATTAGCTCTTTTTCAAATAGCTGTGAGCTTGTTGAAATAAGTATGCTCCCTGCCAGGCACTGCAGTCTGTACCTGCCCCCACCAGCCCTCTGTTTGCCGTTGATGTGCGGTGATTGGTGGGTGTCTGGTGGATGGTCCTGACTGGATCTTATGCTTGAGTGTCAGTTGATAAACTGGAAGCAGAGGCAGCAGATAAATAACACCAGATCTGTGCTGCCACTGCTCTGAGCACTGGCCTGATAGGGGCTCATATATATATTGATACACAGTGTTATGCATTGCGACATAACCTCATACAAATGTGCTCATGCACTGAGGCTATTACTGGGTAATATCCTGATACAGTGTGTTATATCCTGATGCACGTTATTAAATTATGATGCACTGTTGCACCAAATTATCCCTTATAGCCTGATCCATAGATAAATAAAACACGCAGTCATTGTAGTACTGTGCCTACCACTCAAAAGCTGAGGTATCAAGCAGTGTAGTGTTGTGTTGTGTTGTACTATACCTTCACCCTACCTCCTCTTGCACAGGCAGCACAGTGCATCATTAGCTAGTCATATATAAAAGGGTATAGATTGAGGGGATGGGACTATAATTCCATCTCTTTATAAATCCCCAGTAAGGTCTCATATTAAATATGTACGATTTTGTGTTGCATACCCCTTTGGCACTCAAAGGGTTAAGGGAAACTGGAGAAATTCTGGAGTAAACAGCTGCATTTTAGAGAAGAAATTGATAATCCTCCTGATTTACATAGGGGCTTTTAAAGCTAGAAAGGTCTTCACACACTGCAAAACAGTGGGAATATGGGGATTTTTCTTCCCCTAATAAAGTATATTTATTTTGCCCTAGAAATGATTCAGTGATATCTGGTGTATCAGCCTTAATATATACTGTAATCATAACCCTTTCCCTGTGCCAGTGATCCTGCAAGAGAGATATAAAGCACATTCTTCTCTGAAAGCAGTGTAAACGTACTTTTTACAATTTGACGTCAGTACTGTTTTGCAACATTCATACCAAAAGTCCATTAATCAGTTTAGACAAAGGCACTCTCATTAACACAGGCCATCTCAACTATGGAGATAGTTACTACTGAAAAGCGTAATGTTTGTAGCAACTGAAAAAGAGACGTCTGAAGTTTTGAAAACTTATGCCCCCAAACATCTTGCTTGACCTAATCATTTGTCTACTAAAGTGTACAATGGGGCATTTTATTCAAAGTGCTAAAAGGCAAAGGGAGGTTACCTTGAGTTTTTAAAAGACTTACAAGTATTTAAGTGTTATGAGAATGCATCTTAAAGGACATATGTATATTTCTACTTCAACTTTAACCACTTGGATGCAAGATACAGTATATCCAATGTGAAGCAATGATCTGGGACCAATAAGACAACTCGATTTTCCATGTAAATGGTAAAGTGGTGATGTAACATAGTAACCTAGTTAATGAGGCTACAAAAAGACCTGCGTCCATCAAGTTGAGCCCATGCCAAAAACATCCCTTTTGATCCAGAAGAAGGCAAAAGAAAGCCCTCTGAAGCCATTTCCAATTTAGCCCCAAGTGGGTAAAAAAAAATCCTTCCTGACTCCAAATGGCAGTCAGATAGTTCCCTGGATCAACATCCTATCTGCATTGAAGTCATCTGTCATAATTTTCAATGTCGTTCTGTGCTGGATAGGCATCCACTGCTTTTTTGAATGCAGTTGCATTATCTGCAAGTACAACAAAGAATTCCATAGATTTACCACCCTTAATGTAAAGAATCCCTGCCTTTGTTTTAGTCAAAAGCACCTTTCTTCTAGTCTTAATGGATGACCTCTTTTTCTTAGGGTGGAGGGGCAATTTATTTCTTCAGGGACTGAACTACCTTATATAGGAAAAGTTTGAGGTTTATCAGTAGTTTGTAATGAATTGGGGGCAATAAACCTTTGCACCAGAACACTCGGGGCTAGATTTACCAAAGTTTTTTTCCATACATTTCCTTGCCTTCTGGTTTTACTAATGTTTTTTATGCACTACAATCTAGGTTACATATGAAAATGGTAATTTAACTTTATATTAAAAAAAGCACTCATTGTAGTATATAGTAAACTGGCAAAAAAAAAGTTGTGGCATTGCTCTTAGAGTGTGTGTCTTTGTGTAAGCATGTTACTAACATTCTGACATGGAGAGTGAACTGGTAGAGAGCCATTTGGAGGTAGGGAAAGAGAAACAAGGAGGGGAGGAGAAAATTAGTATACAGTGGATACAGATATATATGGAGGGGGAGAGGGATATGAAGGGGGCCGATACCTTGTGAAGAGGAAAAACACATAGAGAGTGTGGAAGGAGAGAGGGATTTGGTAGAGGCTAGACACATGGTAGCGAAAGATGAGACTACAAAAATCTTAATGTGTGTAGCCTGACAATCCAGATATTGCCCATTAGAAAGACAAATGGAGAGTATGAAGACAGATAGATAAAAGGAACGAAGTGTGGAGACAGATGGAAAGAGGAAGAGGAGATAAAGCTATGTAGGAGGGGAGCCATGAAAGAGAGAGTGTCAGAGGAAAGAAGATATGGAGAGAGAATGAAGATTAATTTTGATCTTAATTCCAACCATTTTTTAAGTAGTTCGCATAATGTTAAGCACTAATGTGACTGTCTATTTCTATTATTCTACAGAGTTTATCATGTGTAATCAGTTAAAAAAGAAATATCTCTTTGACAATCATGAGCATACCTGGGAACTTTATCCTGTGGAGCCCCTGGAGAAGGCTCATGGACTGTGACCAGGTGTATTTTAATGATGTAATTCACACCATAAAGGGGGCGGGGCATATCTTTTTATTGGAGAAGTGGGTGGAAAGTGAGTGGAACAGGGTGTAAGGAGGAGAAGTAGGTGGGAATTGACTGGAACAGGATGTGAGGAGAAGTAAGTAGGAAGTGAATGGAACAGGGTGTAAGGAGGAGAAGTAGGTAGGAAGTGACTGGAACAGGATGTGAGGAGAATTAAGTAGGAAGTGAATGGAACAGGGTGTAAGGAGGAGAAGTAGGTGGGAAGTGACTGGAACAGGATGTGAGGAGAAGTAAGTAGGAAGTGAATGGAACAGGGTATAAGGAGGAGAAGTAGGTGGGAATTGACTGGAACAGGATGTGAGGAGAATTAAGTAGGAAGTGAATGGAACAGGGTGTAAGGAGGAGAAGTAGGTGGGAATTGACTGGAACAGGATGTGAGGAGAATTAAGTAGGAAGTGAATGGAACAGGGTGTAAGGAGGAGAAGTAGGTGCGAATTGACTGGAACAGGATGTGAGGAGAAGTAAGTAGGAAGTGAATGGAACAGGGTGTAAGGAGGAGAAGTAGGTGGGAATTGACTGGAACAGGATGTGAGGAGAAGTAAGTAGGAAGTGAGTGGAACAGGGTATAAGGAGGAGAAGTAGGTGGGAATTGACTGGAACAGGATGTGAAGAGAATTAAGTAGGAAGTGAATGGAACAGGGTGTAAGGAGGAGAAGTAGGTGGGAAGTGACTGGAACAGGATGTGAGGAGAAGTAAGTAGGAAGTGAATGGAACAGGGTGTAAGGAGGAGAAGTAGGTGGGAATTGACTGGAACAGGATGTGAGGAGAATTAAGTAGGAAGTGAATGGAACAGGGTGTAAGGAGGAGAAGTAGGTGGGAAGTGACTGGAACAGGATGTGAGGAGAAGTAAGTAGGAAGTGAATGGAACAGGGTACAAGGAGTAGAAGTAGGTGGGAATTGACTGGAACAGGATGTGAGGAGAAGTAAGCAGGAAGTGAATGGAACAGGGTGTAAGGAGGAGAAGTAGGTGGGAATTGACTGGAACAGGATGTGAGGAGAAGTAAGTGGGAAGTGAATGGAACAGGGTGTAAGGAGAAGTAGGTGGGAATTGACTGGAACAGGATGTGAGGAGAAGTAAGTGGGAAGTGAATGGAACAGGGTGTAAGGAGGAGAAGTAGGTGGGAATTGACTGGAACAGGATGTGAGGAGAAGTAAGTGGGAAGTGAATGGAACAGGGTGTAAGGAGGAGAAGTATGTGGGAATTGACTGAAACAGGATGTGAGGAGAAGTAAGTGGGAAGTGAGTGGAACAGGGTGTAAGGAGGAGAAGCACTTGGGAAGTGGGTGAGCAGGAGGAGAAGTGGGCAGACAAACTCATCACCTATGGAGACTCAGCCTCTGCCACTGGAGACCTGGCAATTAACTCTAAAAACCGCGGTCTCCAACGCAGATCCAGAGCATTCCCAGGTATGAACATAAGTGCTTCAGAAATGTTTTATTTTTTTTAGCTTTTCTTTTAAATGTTTTTGTAAAACATATTTTCTCTGAAGTGAACTCCATTTTTTAAATTATCGTGGTTTTTTGATAGATGAAGTGAGAATCAATATTTTGGAAACTTTTCTATCATTCATGGGGTTAGATTTTTATCTCTTCCCTGTGGTGTAGTTGGTTTGTTCTAGAAATGCACTACTTTCTTTGTAAACTAGCCTTTTTGAGTAACTGGAATAATTCTGGGATAAGCCTCTTGCACCAAGGAGGAGAAATAAAATGTCCTAAACTATATTTATGACCCCTGAAATGCTAGAGAGATCCCCAGTCTCTGTCATTTGAGGGGTTACAACCTCCTTATTTAAATCAATGGAAAATATTATTTGAACCTTATGCTGCAGATGGTTTGCTCCAAAGTTACACCCGTTTTCTTCAATGCACTCTCCCACTGTGTTTCATATGGAGGCCTAGATTATATTGCATTTGATAAGCATTTTGTCATTGAAACCTATGGAGATATTTCCTGATAGATACCTTAAAGGGATAGTAATGTTTCATAATAAAAGCAGCTCTAATTAATAATCATAGTATTTGAACTTTGGAAAGTGTTATTTCAATTCTGTTAGAGTTGTAGTTCAGGAGTAATTGAATGACAAAATATACCCCTCCCGCCCCTTTTACTGATGTAACACTGTTCAGCCAGATCAGAAGGGAGGTGCCCAGGTAGACTGCAGAGAGGGACAATCTTCAATTAAGATAAGGGAAAAACCTGAAAAACTTGTCAAGGGGGGCAAGGATTCCATTGTTCTCACAAAAGAAGATTTTCCCCTTCTGTTATCTGTCTGGTCTTACAACCAGATTCCACATCTGAGAAGAGATGACTTACATTAGGTAAAAGGGGCAGGAGGGGAAACTTTGCTTGTGAATATCTCTCAAACCATAAAGGTTTGAGCGATAAGACTTATATCGTTCTTTATGTTTTTTTAATGCCTACAAAATAAAATAGAGATTAAACAAAGTATTACTATCCCTTTAATAAAGTTTTCAACTGAAAAGTAAGAGAGGCCGGAATCTTCCTAGGCAACATAGCCATAGCCAGTAGCGTCACCAGGAGAACCCGGATTGCCTGGCCTGCCCATGTGCTCCCACTTGCTGTCCGACTTAGCGTGCCACTGTCAGTGTCTGGCACTGACATTAAACTCCTCTTTGTTAAGTCTAAGGCAAGCTAGATTCTGACTGTGCTTGCCTGCACAACCTTCTGATCTGTACACCATGCTTAGAATGTCACCATGGCCCGCAGGTGCTTGTGATGATGATGAAACCACTGGGGCAACAAATAGATTCATCAGAGTGCACCAGAGCACAGCAGTCTGCTGCCATCTTATGAGGCCCACCATGCCACAGGAGTGAAGTATATTGTGGGTGGACAGTCAGGTAAACAATGTGAGGTGGAAAGTGTGTGGGGGACAACATAAGAGTGGACAATGTGGAGGTGGACAATGGGGACAATGTGGAGCTGGACAATGTGATTAATGTGGAGGGGGGCAGTGTGGAGGTGGACAATGTGGACAGTGTGTGGAGGTGGACAATGTGAAGGTGAAAAATGTGGACAATATGGAGGTGAACAGTGTGGACAATGTGGAGGTGGACAGTGTGGACAATGTGGAGGTGATCAGTGTGGAGTTAGTGTGTGGAGGTGGACAGTGCATGGACTGAGTGGAGGTGGCCAGTGTGAAGGTGGACAGGGTGTGAAGGTGTACAATGTACATTAAATGGGCCCCTCCATTTTATTCCTGTAGCCTAGTTCCTATAGTCACCAATGGCCATAGCTAAGAATAAAACACTAACAGTGGAAATAGAACAGGATCTAAGTAATGTCTTTTATCCACCAATGCATTTATTTTGTTTATTTATAATATGGATCATTTTGAAATTACAGAGGTATTTGAGAAAGTGCACAGTAATGCATCACAGACTTCTCTCACAAAGCATACAATATATATATCATTATACAGAAAAACATTTGGGGATGTTATCCTAGTGAGTGCAATTAATTTCCTCCCAAAATAACTCACCTTGTTATATATATTAACATTTCTATTTCCCTTAACCTCTTTGTAAATGATATACTAAGCAAAAAAAATTAGACAAATTCAAAGTCAAACCAACTTCACCGTAGCAGGCAAGATAAAAGTTCCCATAGATTTAAATGTGTCAATTAACCCCATGAATTCTTGCAATGTGTTGGAGACCTGTCAAATATTAATGGTGTTATAAGGCCAGGACAAGAAGTTTTCACACCAAAGCAAAAATGTGAAACAAGGATGAGGGCCTGCTGAAGCAACACATAATTTGTATATTGCAAATATTTATAATACCTTCATCTTTAAAACAAATAGTATATTAATGTTAATATAGTCCTCTTTAATACATAAACATTGTCTTGAATTTATCCTTGCTGTGATCAAAACACAGCCAGGGAATGTATGAGGCTGTCACAGTTGCAGTGCATTAT
Source organism: Rhinophrynus dorsalis (assembly GCA_037306005.1). Classification (NCBI taxonomy): domain Eukaryota; kingdom Metazoa; phylum Chordata; class Amphibia; order Anura; family Rhinophrynidae; genus Rhinophrynus; species Rhinophrynus dorsalis. The sequence goes on from CM074724.1 coordinate 132,220,033, forward strand.
GGGATATTTAATTATTTCCATTGTCAGGAACGCAGTATAATACAGAGCAAGTTTATATTGTGCCAGACTTAAAATCTAAAACAATACATGCAGTCATTTGCTTCCTGCGCTTTGATTACAGCAGGGAGATTAGTGATTTCAGAACACCACAAAGTAGGTTCAAATAGTAACCCTTAGGTAGGCATTATAGTGTAAAAGCAAGATGTACTATGATGCAGGCTTATTGTGATCATAACATATCCACATCTGGATTTCCAAGTAAACACTGTAAGCAACTGCTTGGAGCACCACATTCTAATGGACACCTCAGTTGTGCTGGCCACACCTACATTCTGTGTTGTGGGTGGGGCCAGGTCAATGCTGATGCCCTATCATTAGACCCCAGCTCCTGTGTTATGGTGGCCAGTTTATTTACTAGTTCAAGTAACCATTTACTTACAATTATTCAACCTCCTGGATGCTAAAGAGGTCTCCAGTGCATTGCCGAGCAAAGCATTGCAGACCTTTTTAACAACCAAGGTGTTATGGGCTAAAGAAATTTCCTTTGCCTGCCCCCAGTGGAATGGTTTGGTGGTGGGGTCTTGTAAAAAGTATGGGCGTGGTCCTGGGTGTGGATAAGAGCACTTAGGAATGGATTCCTTGCTTAGGGAGATATATATCTAATCCTACCAGTGGCAGCCATGATGGCTGCCTTATTTGCTTCTCTTTATTCTCCACCCTGTTAAAACTCTAAATCAATGAGAATTTGACATATTTTCATTTTCCTTCTATAGTGCAGTTGTTTTGCTCCAGAATTTCTCCATTTCATATTAGTAATTCAACCTATACAGCTACCAAGCAACGTATCACACATTTAATTTGTTTTCTGACAGGATGAAATACAAAATGGAAAGGTCATGGATATGCTGTGAACTAGAGCATGTCATATTGAGGCACAATCAAGAGTATATTGAGAAATCATTTGCCTAACAAAATCACTTGCATGTTGACTGGGCTTTATTATGTTACTCAATGGAATTTGGTTTCTTTGCAACAGAGATAAATATTTAATATGTTAATCTCTTAATCAAACAGCTCTGGGCTATGTATGTACATATAAACATAGACTTTGATGGCAGATAAGAGCCAATAGGCCTATCTAATCTGCCTATTTCACTGTCAAGTTATCTTAGACTTATTTTATTCTCAGGATAGACATGTACCTATCCCAAGAGTTCATAAATTAATTTACTGTTTTAGCCACTACTACTCTGATGGGGGGCTACACCATCTATCTCCCTTTCCACAAATGATTTTTTATTATGTTTCTTAGTACAGTACAGTGTTATTACTGTAAGGAAGGCAGATGAGGGAACAAATTATTTCTGATATGTTTACATTTTGTTTGCATAAGGCAGGAGTAGTCATTTGGTAGACCTCCAGAGGGGAAGATGCACTAAAAGTGCCCATACTCGGTGCAGTTATATAGGAAATTACATAGGCTGATTTAATCCAATCTGGTTGATTTTTATATAGCTCTGTTTGTGGCTAAAATGACCAAATTGACATTTTTGGTCAGTCGGTCTGACTTCAAAATTTTGATTGTCTGGCAATCAGTGATATTACAGGGGCTGTGAAAGCAGGTCTTTCAGAACTGGGACTCAATTCTATTCCTTACGGTAAATTTAAAAGCTGGTGACGGTGGTTTTGAAAGCACAGTTTGTTATTCTATCAAACGTGCTGTCAAAAACTACAGGTAAAAATATCCAAAGAGAGCAAAATTTGCTCCCTTTGGACACAATATAAAATAAGTTGAATTTGGCATTCTAATACATGCGTTGGCTTCAACACACGTTAAGGAACTTTGTTTTTTTTGGCGTAAAAATTGTATCTCAAAAAGTAGCCAAAGAGTCCCTAACGTGCATTGAATACCACCGTTGTGTATTAGAAAAGTGGTTTCAAACACACACATGCATGCATGGCTAGTGATCCCTACACTAGTCACATGTGGATGTATTGATATGGGGCCATATCAACCCATCCAGTGAACTAAAGGTGTTAATCAAACAAAAGAATATTAACCCTATAAGTGCCAGTGGGGTATGCAATATATTGCAGAGCATTGCACACCCCACTGGCACTCACATGGTTAATCCGCCTAACGGTAACACATCCCTGATGAGAAACACATACCTGTAATCCTGATGTCCAGCAGGATCCTCAGCACTCTGGTCAGCTAATGTCTATCTTCTTCTTCAATCTTCTCTCTTCCATCTTCTTTTTTCTGTAATCTTCCTTCTTCTTTTCTTCTAATTTTCTTCTTTCCAAAAATCTGTATTTGAAATAAAAAAAGGTCCAGTGAATGTTGCAGTAAAAATATGTTTGTGTTAACCCTAGGAGTGCTGGTGGGGCACTCCTCTAGCACTCTAAGGATTAAATGCATGCTGGCATAACATAAAAACAAGGCAAAGCATATTGAAGTTGGCATTGCTTCCCCAAAAACTAGTCAAGCATTCCTTGTTTTCCATAAATGTAGCCATCATAAGGGTTAAAGGGGATGTATCACCTCGCTATAGAAATTCAGTTTTCCAACCTACTTCCCCCCTCCCCAACGTGTTCTCGTCACTCTGGTCGGCAAAACGCGTGCCAAAGAGTATACAGGAGAGATCCTCCTGCACGCTTGTCTGTCTGTAAGCTAGAGAACTTTCATTGGCAGAGATCGATATCTAGCCAATGAGAGTTCTCCAGCTTACAGACAGACTAGCGTGGAGGAGAATCTCTCCTGTATACTCTTCGGCACGTGTTTTGCCTATCAGAGTGAGGAGAGGGGGAAAAGTAAGTTGGAAAACTGGATTTCTATAGTGAATTAAAAAAAAACAGGCACAGCATTGTTGATATAACTAAAACTAACAGATTAAAGCAAACTTTTAATACAGTGATACACCCCCTTTAATATGCCTCCTCTGCTGTCACCGGTGGCAGCAGCGGGAATTCAGGGTAAAACATCCACCCCTTCATACATATCAGGCCATTGCTCAAGTCAAAATGAGGGATTTTTGAACAGAGACTGACTTATATGGCCAGTCTGTTCAAAATGGATTCTAGCCTACAAATGGGTGGGACGTGTGCTTACGCAACTCCCAGCTCCTAGTGTGTTTCGTCATCCCTGCTAGAAGCTGATTGGCTGGGAGGTGTAGAAGCACACATCCCACCCAATTGTAGGGAGGGAACAATTTTGAACAGAGATTGACCATGAGTCTTTGTTCAAAATTCCCTCATTCTGACTCAAGCAATGGCCTGATAGGTATGGGGGAGGATGTTTTACCCTGCATTCCTGTCACTGTCAGTGGTGGCATCAGAAGTGGAGCAGCGGAGGCATATTAAGCTTTGGGATGCCTGAATTTGGGGGAAGTAATGCCCGCATCAATATGTTTTTACTTATTTTTATGTTATGCCAGCATGCATTTAACCCTCAGAGTGCTAGAGGGCTACCCCGTCGGCTCTCAAACGGTTAACACAAACATTTCTTTTGGGCATATTTTTTTAATGCATCATTCATTGGACTTTCTTTTATTTTCAAATACAGACTTTTGGAAAGAAGAAACAAAAATCTACAATGACATGTGGATTTTGTCCACCAACGCCTGTTGGTCCGTGTACCGGTCCAGCTATATAATAGCTGCAGTAGCAAAGTGGTTTGCTCACTCCATGTTTTTTTTCCTTTACCAGCTGTTTTACCCATGGAAGTACTACTGAGACCTTGAGCTCATAGCCGCACACAACACACACACACACACACACACACACACACACACACACACACACACACACACACACACACACACACACACACACACACACACACACACACACACACACACACACACACACACACACACACACACACACACACACACACACACACACACACACACACACACACAGATAAACGGCCAGTCCAATTTCACATTGCCTGGATTTGGTCTATGTATGTGTGTGGGCAGGACAATCCAACAAACTGATTGCTCAATTATCAGAATGCTGTTCGGATCCAAACAAACCTGCATTATGGACACCTTAACCCCTTAACGATCGGCACTGCGTTGTCAGTTAAGGACCAAGGAGCTTCTTTTTTTTTTCGCTCTCTCCGGTCTCCCCGAACGGCGTGCAGCCGCGGGGGGAGCCCGGAATTCCATGATGGTCATAGTACTTCATGGGTCGTTAACATAGATCGACCCATGACGTACTATGACCGTCAAGGGTCGTTAAGGGGTTAAGGACTGATAGAAGTGATAAAGAGATTACTTCCCCAGTGAGATCACGTCTCCAATTCATATGTTATCCTATGGAGTTTATGAACGAAGAGCTTTCCCACTTAAGAAATCTTAGCATATCGGCTTCATATAATAAAATGGCAACTGGAGAACTGATCTCCCCTGAAATGCTTTCTCCTCTTTATCACACCTTAGTGCATCTCCTCCAGCTGTTGAGGACTATATAGCCCAGCATCCCTAAATAGGCAGTAGCTGGATTGATTTAAGTGGGGGCTTTAACCCTTGAATACTAACGTGGCCTCCATCACTGGGATTTTCTTTATCCCCTATAGCACCCTTGGTTTGCTCCAAAGTTTTTCCAGTTCATTTTAGTACATTAACCTCAAAGTGTATTCCAGTGTAACATAAAGCACATTGGTAAATTAAGCCATAAAAGAAATGTATATGATATATAGATAGACATATATGTGAACTCTCTGGATTTGCCCTGGAGACTCTGTTTTTTTGTAGCTGGTTATCGGGTCTCTGGGGACAGTGGCTGATTCTCTGGGCATTGAGGAGTTTGTATGAAACTGCCCACTTCTGCTCCTTCCCAGTCTGTTCATCCCACTTTTCCTCCTCCTACCCCACCCACTTCCTGCACACTTTGTGTAACAGAGGGGTATCCAACACATTGCAAACCATTGCATTGAATACCTCTCTGGCAATCAAAGGGTTGCTATCCAATTTTCTAAATCCCAGTGTAGTTAATTTGTGGTAATCTAAAAACAGACTGTCCAATTTCAGTCCTCAAGGGCCACCAACAGACCAAGATGTGAGGATTTCCCTGATTAAGCGCATGTGAGTCAGTCACAATGAATGATCCACTGATTAACTCCCCTGCGCTGCAATGCATTAGATACCTCTCTGTCACTCAAAGGGTTAAATCCTAGCCTGTTTGTGGCCCTTGAGGACTGAACTTGGACAGCCCTGAACTATAAGAACACATGAGATTCAGTAGCTATGAGAGGTTAAAGTGAGGAAGACTACAGGGTTCTTTATGATAAAGTATATTTTGTGTATAAAAGACAGATTCCTGCAGTAGTAAATTAACTTGGGGATTGAAATCAATGAGTTGATATATATTTTTCAGTGATATGAAGCTTATGCACTATTGAATCAAACCAAATCCACCAAAGGGAACAAATGAAAACTCAGTGATTTGAATGGTGCTTTTAGCTACTTGAATGCTAGAAAGGTCACCAATTTATTGCTTTGCACAGTGGAAGCCTCTCTAGCATTCAGGAGGTTAAAAGCCCCATTTAAATTAATGTATAGTTTTGTAATTTTTACTTTGTCCTCTGTGGTGCAGTTTGTATGCTGCAAACTTGCTCCAATTCATAGTACATTGGCCTTACTATTCCTTCTTGTGCAGGTCGCCAAATTCCTGGAGAGAGTATGGTGCAGACAGTCTTGGAGCCATGGACCATTTTGCTTGTCATCTTTGTTGCTGTGTTAATAATGAGCTTCCTGATGATTTTTCCCCCAGCAATTCTCATCGTATGGAGGATGAAACGCATGCCAGAAATCTCTCTATCTGGAATGGTTTAACATGGACATGAACTATTTCAATGATGTAGCAACCTGAGATTGATGGTTAAACAACCATATACCTTTATCAAGGATTTTTCTGCTATATGCACAGAACAAAGGAGCATTTCTGTAGCAAAAGCACCAGTGGGGACAAATGAAAATTGGCAATGAAATAAATGGGTTTTTAAACCCCTACAATGCTGGAGTGATTCTTAATGCATTGCAAAGCAATGAGCTGGAGACCACTGACATTCAAGGGTTACATTGGTGCAATTGGTTAGAGCTTTCAAAATCACCTATATTTTGCATTAGCCATTTTTTAACCAGTTTGAGATATTCAGTGTTATAGATTATGCTATGACATGCCCACGCTTCCTTTCCTAGGTCCTATATTATCTCCCCACTCAATGACATCACACAACAATGCATTGTCCATTTCTCCTTGCACTGAATGGGATATGTGTCAGTACGAAGGTCAGGACTAAGATAGTAATTGTCTGTACTACATACCTCAATTCTTATAATCTATGTATAAATATCTCAAAAACTAGTTTTCATAACCCTTTGAGTGCTGGAAAGGCGTCCAATGCATTGAGCTGCAATACACTAGATACCTCGGCACTCAAAGGGTTAAAAAATTAAAAAATGGCTAATGCAAAATTTCAGCGATTTTGAAATCTCTTTAAAAAATCAAAAGTTGTTTTTAGGTGATAGAGTGCCTTTAACACTTCAAGTACCAGAGGGATATGCAACAGATTCCAAAGCAATGTGTTCCATGCTCATCTGGCACTGAAAGAGTTAAAGACCAGAGGGGTGCTCAACACATTTCTCCGCACTGCATTGTACAACCTACTGATTTTTAAAGGGTTAAGAAGCTTTGAGGGACTCTCGAGAAATGAGGCCCCAGTTATCAAAATACATAAAGGATCCCTTAAAGTTTTGTGGTGGCCTTCCATAAGTCCTTTAATATTATAAGAAAAACAGCCACATTGGTGTGTTGGGCACCCAGGCCAAGTCTCTCTCCTTTATGATCATAGGATTAAATTGGTTCTTTCCCAAAAAACTAGCGTATTAGTAACATACATAGTAACATAGTAATTTAGGTTGAAAAAAGACTTGCGTCCATCTAGTTCAACCCTTTTCCTATTCCTGTTTACCATCGTTGATCCAAAAGAAGAGATTTCTCCCTGGATCAACAAGTCCTAACTAAATATTAATCCCAATACTAACGTACATAGCCCTCTATGTTATGCTCTTTTAAATAAGTATCCAGGCCCCTTTTAAAGGCATCTAATGTATTTGATAGCACCACCTCCTCAGGAAGTGAATTCCATACCTTTATTGTCCTTACTGTAAAGAAACCCTTCTGCTGTTGTAAATTAAATCTCCTTTCCTCAAATCTAAGCGGGTGGCCCCTTGTCCTGTGTACTGTTCTGTTAATGAACAGGTCTTTGGAGAGCCCTTTATATGGGCCTTGAACATACTTATATAGTGTTATCATATCCCCTCTAAGACGCCGTTTCTCTAGTGTGTACAAGTTTAATTTTTCTAGCCTCTCTTCATAACTAAAACTTTCCATTCCCCTTACTAGTTTTGTAGCCCTCCTCTGCACTCTCTCTAGTTCCATAATGTCCTTTTTCAGAAAGGGCGCCCAGAATTGAACAGCATATTCTAGGTGGGGTCTTACCATGGACCTGTAAAGAGGCATAATTATATCTTCCTCCCTTGAGTCAATACCCCTTTTAATACATGCCAATATCTTATTGGCCTTTGCAGCTGCCAGCTGGCACTGCACGCTACAGCTAAGTCTATTGTCTACCATTACTCCCAAATCCTTTTCATTAGTAGATTTCCCCAGAGAAACACCATTTAAACTATATGTTGCATTTTTATTATTATACCCAAAATGCATAACTTTACAATTTTGTGTAATCGGCAAACACTGATACATGGCTCCCTATGCCCTCTGGGAGGTCATTTATAAACAAATTAAAAAGAAGAGGACCCAGGACAGATCCCTGAGGTACTCCACTTATCACTTTTATCCAACTGGAGAACTTGCCATTTAATACCACTCTTTGCATTCTATCTTTCAGCCAATTTCCGATCCACACACAAACATTTTCCCCTAGGCCTATTTCATTCAATTTGTACAGTAACCTCTTGTGCAGAACTGTATCAAATGCCTTGGCAAAGTCTAAATAGATCACATCAACTGCCGCTCCCTCATCTATATTATTACTCACTTTTTCATAAAATGCGATCAAGTTCGTTTGACAAGACCTGTCTTTCACAAAGTCATGTTGGCTATTGCTAATGATATTCCTGTTCCAGCAGAATTCTTGAATGTATTCCCTTAGCAACCTTTCAAACAGCTTCCCTACCACAGATGTCAAGCTTACAGGTCTGTAATTTCCTGGCTGTGACTTTGATCCCTTTTTAAATATGGGCACCACATCTGCTTTACGCCAATCCATGGGCACCATACCTGAAATAAATGAATCCCTGAAAATCAAATATAACGGTCTGGCCAGGGTCTGGCTTAGCTCTTTAAGTACCCGTGGGTGTATACCATCTGGCCCCGGAGCTTTGTCTACCTTAACACTATTCAATTGTTTTAACACCTTTTCTTGTGTTAGCCAGTCCCATGCTTGCTGTGACTGTTCTGTAAAAGTAGCTTGCAGATTCTTGTCCATTGGGTCTTCCTTGGTAAAAACAGAAGGAAGCAAGGTTAAGCCCCTAATCTGGAATTTCCCAACAAACCTCAGGTACACTCACAGTGAAATGCCTCTGCATGTTAAATAATGAGAAAAATTAGTCATAATGCAAGTATTTTATTAAAATATGTTACATTGTTATAATTCCAAAGTTAAAAAGCCTGATATATTGTTCACCTACATTGCAATTGTAAAGTGATAGTAATGTTTCACAAAAACAGCAGCTCCAATTAATCTTCAAAGTATCTGGCCCATGGAGAGTGTTTTTAATACTGTCAGTGTTGTAGTTCAAGAGTAATTCAATGATAAAGCCATCTTCCCTCAGATGTGGAATCTGGTCACTTGACCGGACAGCTCACAGCAAGGGACAATCTTCTTACTCTGAGCATAAGGAAAACCCTGCTCCCCTTGTCCCTATCTGTGTTCCATACAGACAGTCTTGCTGCTCTGAGGTGATCAGTGTGATATCAGTAAAAGGGGCAGGAGGGGGATATTTTATCATTCAATTACTCCTGAACTACAACTCCGACAGTATTGATATAACACTCTCCATGGTCCAAATACTATGAAGATTAATTGGAGCTGCTTTTATTGTGAAACATAACTATCCCTTTAAAGAAAATGTTATGGTTACAATGAGCAGTTCAGGTATATTTTTTTCATTACATTATATATTTTGTTTTATTTCCAGTATTCATTCTCCACACAACACTATGTCAAACTGTTTCTTGTGTTCTTTTTTAATGTCCTTCTGTTTGAGTTCCTCCAGGAACGTGTTGATATACTGCTGCTCACTGGTGGTATTTGTGATAGCCTGTTGGCATTTCTCAGCAGTGAAATAAGCTGTTGAAATTCCACTTACAATAATGGAAGACTCTACAAATAAAAACAACCAATTTAAAGGAGAAGTAACACCTCCTACTAAAAAGCCCCTCCACTTAAACAAAGAAATCCTAATGACCCACAAATTTCTCTCTTGTGCCTTTGTTGAAGAGAACATTTTTAATCAGTCCTGGATGCTAGGTCAGTCGGGACAGACAGGACAGTTGCTAGCAGGACAAAAGGACGCAAACCCTGCCCACTGTACATGATCATATTAAACCTTTAGGAACCAAAGGGATGTTCAAACATTGCTTTCCTATATGTTGCACAACCCAAATGAGGGGATGCATTTATCTGTACATATTTCATTTAGATAGATTAAGTTATAGTTCACAACAAGATTGATCTGTCTATTCATGGATTTGTGATCACCCCCCCTTTAACCCCATAATGACCACCTGACCTGGGAGGTGGACGGCCATTAAGGACCACTGAGCTTTATTGTTTGTTTTCTGAATGCTGCCATCTCAGAATTCCATGATGTGCCAGGACTGTCACTGGTCCTTAAAGGGATAGTAATGTTTCATAATAAAAGCATCTCTAATTAATCATTATAACATTTGGACTTTGGAGAGTGTTATTTCAATTCTGTCAGAGTTGTAGTTCAAGAGTTATTCAATGACAAAGTATCCCCCTCCCGCTCCTTTTACTGATGTAAAAAGCTGAAAAACTTGTCAAGGGGGGCAGGGTTTTCATAGAAAGAAGATTGTCCCCTTCTGTTATCTGTCTTACAACCAGATTCACATCTGAGAAGAGATGGCTTACACTAGGTAAAAGGGGTGGGAGGGGAAACTTTGCTTGTGAATATCTCTCAAACCATAAAGGTTTGAGAGATAAGACGTATATCATTCTTCATGTTTTTTTAATGCCTACAAAATAAAATAAAGATAAAACGAAGTATTACTATCCCTTTAAGTGCTGTAACCAGTGTGGCAGTCCTGGCATGTCATTGGTCCTTAAGGGGTTGAAGTGTTAATTAGGCTCTCCAAGGGCCAGATTTACATCCCAGGTGCCCCTAGTCAAGGCACGACCTCACCCCCATTCCTCACATTGCCCCACCCCCAAACCCATTCACTAATTCCTGGGTACCCTTGACCTATAGCAAGCAGAGCAAAAAAAAAAAAAGTAAATGAAAACAAAGCATCTTTAATCGCTTGTTGCTAGACGTTGGAGATCTCTCTAGCATCCAAGGGATTAAATAATAGCTTGTAAAGGGTATGAAACTGGCACAGGGATATTTAGATTGCTATGGCTACAATTCAGAACGTGTGTGGCTAACACAGCTAACACACTTCCATCAAAATATTGACAGTTGCCTGCTCTACCTACTGGGAAATCTGTCCCTGACTTTCCCTGCTTCATTTTGAAAAATCTGCCAGTAACTCTCATGTCTCCATGGATATGACAACCAGCACTGACTGAATATCTTATCTCACGAACAAAGGCACTTAATCAAAAATTCATAGGGACCATTGGGATTCCCTGACTGAGCCCTGATTATAGCAGAGTTGATCAATATCTTTTTGCCAATTCATAAGTACTTTTATGGGCACTAATCACTTAAAAGTCCGAACTATATAAAATAAACCAAAGCATGTGATTTGAAAAGCACCGTTTAAATCAAAGGGAATTTTTATATGCTGTCTAGTGCATATGGTTTACCCTATAATTACTTCTATTTCACTCTGCATATGAATCTATATGTAGATAACAGCAGGTGATCACATAATTGTATCAGTAATTATCACCGTGGATGTTTTCACCTATAGGTCATCACCTGATAATGTTCTTAACACTACTCTAAATATAAAATAATTTTAACACATTATTAATTATAAACCTCTAAGAATCTTAGTTGGGGCACTGTGATATATAGTTATATGCATTTCCTACATCCCATTGTAGACTTGGCTTGTACCGGACCAGCATAACACACATACAGTATTTCCCAGTTACAGTACTAGCTGGTACCTGATCACCACAATATGTACGATTCATGCTCATAGTCATAACTACTTAAAGTGTTAGTAATGGCTATATTTTACTAACGCTAATATTGCAGCTATTATAAAACTAACTAAACTACCCCAGTCCCATCTCCCAAACCTTTATGGTTTGAGAGATATAGAAGGCTAAAGTTCCCCGCTCCCTCCACTTTCCCTGATGGTAGCTGTAAAGCTGACAGCAGGAGATTCGAGTCGGCCAACTCCAGGCGGCTCTTCAGCAGAGCTGAAATAGAGCAGTGTAAAAAGAAATACTTCATTGCAACAGTCCACAAAGTGTGCCTGGTTTGCAGGCACATTTTTTAGGGCATTCCAATGAAGTATTCTTTTTTACATTTTGCTATTTCGGCTCTGCTGAAGAGCCGCTTGCTTGTCCCGGGACCAGGATATCCTGGCGTCAGGGAAAGTGGAGGGAGCGAGGAACTTTAGCCTTCTATATCTATCAAACCATAAAGGTTTGAGAGATGGTACTGGGGTTGTTTAATTCCATTTAATAGTAGCTGCAATATTAGAGTTAGTAAAATATAGACATTACTAACACCTTAAGATCCCGTTGTAGTTGTCATATAACTAAACATCAGAATATAGCACTTTAAGTTAGACCCAGCTTACTTATAGATATCACTATATATCCTATATCCCACTGGAGATTCAGATTGTACCTTAATACTAAAATGTGTCTGATATCTGTTACCATGTTTTTTTCCAATTTTCCCTCCTTTTCCTAGAAATCAGACCTCTGTCCATATAATCCTGTTGCTATCTATATCATTGTCAGTGCTATCTGCTTCCCCATGTGTTACTGCTGTCAGCAACTTATTTCTGTTGTGTTCTCAGCTGATGCCGATTCTTTTTTTGTATGTCTGGAGTGATTTTTTTGCTCTGTGCTTTCCAGAGCCCAATATATGCAGCTACTCAAGCTCACAATCACACAAACCCGGTGAGGGAACTAGTTCCCTTCAACCCCCTCTGCAATGAGGTGCGCAACCCACTGGTCCTTAATGGGTTAACAGCATACCTAACGGGGAACTTTTTGTTCTGATGCTATTTGAGTCAAAAGGGGGCAGAGCTTAAGCCCTTAAGGGCCAGCTGTTCCAGGACGTGTGGTCCTTTAAGGACCAGATAGCGAAGTTTGACATGCCCGCCCACGTGACTGATCACATGTGCCGGCACGCCAAACAGGGGACTGATAGTGATCGCTCCGGTCTCGGAGAGGTCAATTTCAGTCCCCACTACTACTCACAGCGCTCCTTCACAAGCACTGTGAGTAAACAATATGTGACGTGTCAGGACCGTCACTGATCCTTAAGGGAAAAATAGCAGTGACGGACAGTGGGGCAAATCTGAGGAGTTCCTAGCTATGGTTAACAGAAGGTAGCCAGTGTCACTTCATATACGGCATCTACTGGTCATTGAATCCACAAGTCTAAGAAGCCCTTAGAGATGTGGCTGTAAATTAATATTGGTTAAATGCTCTAAGGTAACTTTCCTTTACCCTGAAATATTACATAATGAATTGTTAGATAATCCACATAAATGACTCAAGTGCTGAAGGAGACATGAGCATTGTTATGAAGTAACTTTACCTATGCATTCTGCTAATCTGTTACCACCAATATATTGAGTTGTCCAAGAAAAACCGGTGTGACTCCCACATTCTTCATAGAATCTGCTCAATCTCAACAAGGAAAAGTCATAACCCTTGAAAGAAAGACATGTACATGGTTTCTCTTATTCTTAACATCCACGTTAAAGTAACATTACATTTTCTGCCAAAGCATAATTGTAAAGTCAAATTGCCTATATTTAAATATTTTATTTTCTTTACCCTTTTACATCCCTGACAGTGAGCTCCCTGAATTTCAGTTTCCCAAGAGCTTTCTGACAGGGGCTGTTAAAGTAGGGAGGGATAGTGATACAATGGGGGTTATGCACTACAGCGTGATAAAAAAGGTGATAAAGTGGAGATGACTTCTCCAATGATATCACTTCTCCAGTTCCTATGTTATTCAATGGAGAAAAAGCAGTAAGATCTCCAAACCTGGAGATATCTTACTGCATAGGCTCCATAGAACAGCAGAGGAACTGGAGAAGAGATATCACTGGAGAAGTCATCTCCACTTTTATCCCCTTCCTATCACACCTTAGTTCATCACCCCCAATGTCGCACCATCCGTACAGCAGAAAGCCTTGCCTCCACTACAGCATACAGAGCACTCAGAGTTGCAGGGATAGTGCAGTATTGTATTACTATCCTGGCAGCACTCAGTGATCTCTGTATGATGTAGTTGAGACATACAGATAAGAGTACTGCAGACATAGTGCAACATTGTATTACCATGTCTGCAGCGCTGAGTGCTCTGTATGCTATAGGAGAGGCATACAAAGCACTCAGTGCCCTGGTTGTACCCACTACTATATTACTATCCATGCTTTCACATTCCCTGACAGAATGTTCTTTGGAAACAGGCATTCACTAAGTCAGAGACACAAATTATATAAATTTAAAGTCAATGTTTCGGATGTCTACGTGGCACCCTTCGTCAGGACAAGTGAACAGCAAACAAGTGATCCCATTTAAGTCCTCAAAATAGTGTTTTGGCGCCCAAAACAAGCGTCAAGTGTCAATCATTATCTGATTAAATAAAGTGTGAATAGTTGGAAAAGTGTTAACCCCAACCCTAATCCAGTGTTGGTTTAAATCCAAATTAAAAAAAGACATAATAGAGTACAGAGAATTTATATCGCTAGAATGCATAGTAAACGTAAACAAGACCCACAGATAATCTACATCTATATTGTACATAATAAACATGTATCTGAGTAGCTTACTATGTAGCATTCTGCACAGTAGGCTACTCAGATACATATGGTTATTATGTACAATATAGATGTAGATTTTCTGCGGGTTTTGTTTACGTTTACTATGCATTCTAGCGATCTAAATTCTCTGAGGTGCAACACCTCTCTGGCACTCAAAGGGTTAAATTAAAGCACAGGAATGTTTTTTCCCGCTTGTGGTGCAGTTGGTTTGTTCTAGAATGCTCCATTACTTCAGTTGGTGTTCTTAACCCTTTGAGTGCCAGCTGGGATATGCAACGCATTGCTTTGCAATGTGTTGCCTACCCCTCTGGCAATCAAAGGGTTAAAGAAGAGTCCTTTTTTTTTTTTTTTTTTTTTTTTTTTTTTAAATATGTATAGTATATAAAGATTTATTTTTTTGTCCTAGTTAAAGTATCACATTCTGAAATCAGTTTGTAATCCCTAATGGAAACTATATTTAATACATTATATTAGAAACACACAATTCTATTTAAAAAATGTCCATATGTTCAAACGACTTCACGGCCAAACTAAGTCATTATAGGAGTGAACTACAGTTTCCCATTGATTAAATGGGTTCTTTAACCCCTTAAATGATGGAGAGGCCTCCAATACATTGGTTCACAATGCACTGAAGACTTCTGTACATTCAAGAGGCAAAAAGCCCAATTTAAAGGGGAACTTTAATCTAATATAAAGTCGCCCTGCAATAATTAAACATATGGCGACTAGCTTTATAATATTACCTCACAAATCTAGCCGATTGTAAAGAAATCCTTAAAGGGATAGTAATACATTGTTTTAACTTTATTTTATTTTGTGGGCATTAAAAAAACATGAAGAGTGATATAAGTCTTATCTCTCAAACCTTTATGGTTTATGAGATATTCACAAGCAAAGTTTCCCCCTCCTGCCCCTTTTACCTACTGTAAACAATCTCTTCTCAGATGTGGAATGCAGTCCATAGACCAGACAGATAACAGAAGGGGACACTCGTATTCCTATGAAAACAATGAAATCCCTGCCCCCCTTGACAAGCTTTTCAATTTTTTCCCTTATCTTAATTGAAGTTTGTCCCTCTCTGCAGTCTACCTGGGCACCTCCCTTCTGCCCAAGCTGAACAGTGTGACATCAGTAAAAGTGGCGGGAGGGGGACACTTTGTAATTGAATTACTCTGGAACTACAACTCTGACAGAATTGAAATAACACTCTCCAAAGTCCAAATACTATGATGATTAATTAGAGCTGTTTTTATTATGAAACATTACTATCCCTTTAATCTTCGGAGACTGACGGCCAGGTTAGTGCCATCTGTGCTCCTGCGCCATCAGTCCCTTCTAGTGACCTTGTGGCACACTGCGATGCTTCACAATGGAGACCGGTACTGACAGCGCAGGCGCACAGACAAGATGTCTGCACTGATACCTGGCTTCCTGTCTCCTAAGACAGAGGATTTCTGTACAATAAGCCACTTTTGAGAGGTAACAGATATATTATAAAGCTAGTCGCTACCTGCTTAATTATTGCAGGGCGACTTTCTATAAGATGAAAGTTCCGCTTAAATTCAATGTGATATTTTTTGTAGTTTTTAGTTTGTCACCTATAGTGCTGTTGTTTGCTCCAAACTTGCTCCAGTTCATAGTACATTGTCCTCCCCAGCATTCAAGGGGTTAAAGTACCCATTAAAACAAGAAGAATTTTTGGATATTTTTTTTTTCTTTTGTTCTCCTGTATACAGCAGTTTGTGTGCCCCAGAATTCCTCTGTTGTTTCTTTGAACATATGGCACTAAGTGGGCGATCAGTTAAAACCAGTATAACTCAAAGGCCAAAAAATGGCAGAAGATTCAGGATTGAACCAGAGGCCATCTTAAAGGGCCAGGCCCACGCCCTTCTTCTCCTCTGCTTGGGGGAGAGGGGGGCTTGTAGAACAAAGGAATGGGCCTCCCTCCCTCTCCATGCTGTGGGAAAGCAGAGGAGCAGATGTGGTAGGATAGGTGTTTAAGGGGAATGGTTTAACCCTCTGAGTGCCAGAGGGGTATCCAATGCATTGCTTTGCAATGCGTTGGATATCCCTCTAGCACTCAAAGGTTGAAGTGATAGTAATGTTTTAAAATAAATGAAGCTCCACTTAATTTTCATAGTATTTGGGCCATGGAGAGTGTTATTTCAATATTGTCAGAGTTTAGTTCAAGAGTAAGTGAATGAAAACGTATCCCCCTCCCGCCCCTTTTACCTAGTGTAACACTGCTCACATCAGATCTGGAATCTGGTCCTGGGACCAGACAGCTCACAGCAAAGGACAATCTTCTTACTGTGAGCATAAGGACAACCCTGCCCCCTTGACAGGTTTTTCAGGTTTTCCCTTATGATCACTGAAGATTGTCCCTCTCTGTGATGCATCTGGACAGACTTGCTGCTCTGAGGTGAGCAGTGTTACATCAGTAAAAGGGGCGGAGGGGGTTACTTTATCATTCAATTACTCTTGAACTACAACTCTGATAGTATTGAAATAACACTCTCCATGGCCAAAATACCATGAAGATTATTTGGAGCTTTTATTTTGAAACATTATTATCCCTTTAAAGCAGAACTTTCATGTAATACCAAGTCATCATGCATTCATTAAACGCATGGCGACTAGCTTGAAAATAGATGTCTTACCTTTAAAAAATAGCTGTGTCTAAAGAAATCCTTCCAGTTTGGAGACCGGAACCCAGGCTACAGCACAGACATCTTGTTTGTGCGCCTGCACCGTCAGTCCTGGTCTCCACTGAGTAGACTGCAGTGCACCATATGGTCACCAGAAGGGACTGACGGCGCAGACGCACAGACCGCACTAACCTGCCCATCAGTGCCGAAATGGGAAGGAATACTTTAGACACAGCTATTTTTTAATGGTAGAACATCTATTTTCAAGCTAGTCGCCATGCGTTTAATGAATGCATGACGACTTGGTATTACATGAAAGTTCCGCTTTAAGAGTATAAAAAGGTTGCATTAGAGATTGGGGGCCATATTTTTACTTTGTTTCTCTGCGGTTTATTGATATTAACAGTGCAAGAGAAATTACCTGAGCGCACATTGGTTTGCAGTAGTAGATATCATGAAGATAAGCACACACCAAGCCTCCATTACTGGGTATCAAGGGCATGGGACATTTATTTTGGCTTAATATCTTCCGGTAACCTTAAAAAGAAGAAAACAGGGTTTACACCACAAACCTACTTTGATTTTGTTATTGTATTTCCCATTACCCTGCCCATTGTACTTTCAGCCTGAAATCCTTTCAGCATGTCAAGCACTTCTTGGGTGGACCAGACCAGTAAATTAAGTTGCGTTCTGTCCAAGGTGGCAATTTTATCTTGATAATCTGTAATCGACTGAAAGATAAGAGGTTCATTTTAAAAGCTACACCACTACAGAGAAAATGATGGCACTTCGAGAACCACTAATCTCATAACATGGTAATACACTTTCACCTTAAAGCGGAACTACCACTTCCACTAAAGTCACCCTGCAATACTTAGGCAGGTGGCAACTAGCTTTGTAATCATTATTTTACCTCTCAAAGTGCCCACAAATAAAGTTATCCTTAAGCTTCCGAGACTGACAGCCAGGGTACTGCAGCCTGTGGGCCTGCGCCGTCAGTCTCTTCCGGAGCCATCCGGGCCAGTGCAATGCCTGTGAAGAGGACTGACAGCGCAGGTGCGCATTCAAGATGTCCATGGTGATGCCTGGCTTCGGATCTGGGAAGCTTAAAGGAGCAGTAAACTTTTTTTAGGAAAAAATATATATTGTAAGGATTTTCCTATTGAGTAAAATAAGGGTACTCCCACTGCCGAGAGATTTATATTTCCAGAATTATTACAGTTTAAACCCATGTTTTTTTACATTAGCAGTGCCCTCTAGTGGTCAAATTGTAATTAGATTTCATGTTAGATTCTAATAGAGAGGAAAGTCAGAAAAGTCAGAGACTTACAGTTCTCCATAGAATGTGATAGAAACTGCCTGTCACTTCCTGTCAGTTAGAACTATCAGGAAGTAAACACAGTAAATTCACTTCCTGATTATTTGAACTGCTATAAAGTTTGAATAAAATATCTGACAGCGATGGGAGTACCCTTGTTTTATTCAGCAGTAAATGCTCTATAAAATATGTGTTTTCATAAAAAAAAGTTCACTGCTCCTTTAAGGATAACTTTATTTGTGGGCACTTTTGAGAGGTAAAATAATGATTACAAAGCTAGTCGCCACCTGCATAAGTATTGCAGGGTGACTTTAGTGGAAGTGGTAGTTCCGCTTTAACTAGGCAGAAAATCCACTATGAATTTATTGTGCTTTGATTGGGTATCCAAAATGTATCTTTAATTAGTACTGGATATTAAGTCCTCAGGTGCAGACATTCTTTTTATGGGATTCTGGCAATCCAAACTCTACAATGAAGACTTGTGTGGGAGTTGTTTGAGTGCTGGAGTTCTACAGAAAGAATAATGTCTGCCTCCATGATATCCTATACAATAATTCGCTAGGATGTTTGTCAGAAACCGTCAAGCGCAGTAGAGACTGCGCACATTCGGGCAGTCTCTACTGCACATGAATGCATCACGTGAGTGAGGGGACGCAAGACTGGATTGCGTGGAGCAGTGAGGTAGCGGCCTCTTAACCCTTTGAGTGCCAGAGGGGGAACGCAACACATTGCTTTGCAATGCATTGCATACCCCTCTGGCACTCAAAGGGTTAACATTACCTTGGCCCGTGTACACGGGCTTTTACACTAGTCCAGTAATAATAAAAGATTCATTTTGGAGAACTGAACAATGGATAATAAAATCATAGGATTTTCTGCCCAGTTTAAGGTAAGTGAAGGAAAATTAACCTTTGAGTGCCAGAGGGGTACACAACGCATTGTAGAGCAATGCGTTGCATACGCCTCTGACACTCAAATGGTTAAAAGATGAAGCTCCCCATTTATCGTACTATGATTGGAAATTCCTAATGGCCCCTTTGAATTCTGCCTTTGTTCAAGAGATAACATCTTTAGTCATTCCTGTATACGGTTCACTATGAAAATATAGCCCTCTATTGGGAGACCAACAACAGCGCATAAAAAATGTTGGCGCGTTGAAAAGAGCGATATCACAATGCCGCCTGCATGAAAAGGGCGACATTCTGATATCACAGCAATCAGAATGTCCTGTTCCTGCTATCTTGTATTTTCATGAGGTCGGAACTGTTTCAAAAGTGCCAACGAGATACACACACACAGAGAGCAGCCTGATATTCCAGCGTTGACTGAGAGGAGACTGAGTAAGAAAGAGCAATGCAATGCTCTCAGTCTCCTCTCAGGTCCGCCATCTCAGGAGGTGACACTGAAAGGTAGACAGAGTAAGGAAGGAACATGGAGTAATGTCATGAAAGGGTGCAGACATGTAAGACAGCTATTTCCTTATGTCTCTATTTACTACTGACCGAAGGTTGCACTTCATACATTAAAGGGTTAAATGTACATGAGCATTGCATGCTATTTTCAATGCAAGCATTTTTCTTTTAGCTGTAGAGTTAATTTATCCCTTTGGGTGTCAGAGGGGTGCCCTTTGTGTTCAAAGGGGTATGCAACGCAACGGATCTGTATGTACATGGAGACAAAAGAGTGCAACTTGCAGTGCAGATCATATTGCCAATGGCAAATGTTAATCATGGCTATACAGTATGCTAATTGTCTACAGGTCATATGCACAAAGAACCTCTAAAAAACCTAAAGAACCTTTAAGCTTGCAATATCAGAATTTCACTCTTTTGATTGGGGTGGGATTCTGATGGTGTACGTCTCAAACAGGCGACATTTTTAATGTGCCATTTTGTGGGTTGTCCAACAGATGGCAATATTTCAATAGAATACCCCTGGGTACCATGACAATGGAGTCAGACATAATAGTTATTGGCAGTTTTTTCAAATTGAAGTAGCCACAGTACATGAACCTACTTAACTTTTTAAGAACATGAGGAGTTACAAAGCATTGGCTCTTAAATATTTAAGTGGGTGGAGTTTGTATCCTTTGATGCAGCTAGCAAATGTTATGTCGACCTTCTGTGCATGACATATAGGACTGAAGGACAAGTTATCTTTTGAATCAAGAAAGCAAGTAAAATAAAATCAGAGGTTTTCTGGTCATAGTAAGGTGGGTGCAGAGCTATTATTAGAAGGTTTTACTTCCCCTTTAAAAATAAAAAAATGTAAGAGCGTGAAGAATTCCTAAGAGTTATAAGAGGATGAGATTGAGATAATAATGGGTTTTCCTAAGCAATGTGTTGAGACCCCTGTAGTCTTCAGTGGGTTAAATGCCAGTTCTTATTCTAGTCTCTTATTTCAATTAACCCTTTGAGTGCCACAGGGGTAACATTGCGTACCCCTCTGGCACTCAAATTGTTAAATAGATTATACGAGAGTCGGAAGGTGAGAGATGCATAAACAATGAAGATAGCTAGGTTGAATATCAAATCAACCAATTATATGATCAGGTCAGCCAGCCCCTTTTACTTCTATGTAATTTACCTTTATTTTCATGTTCAGATATTCTGTTATGTTGTCTGGACCTTCATCTTCATAACCAGTGTTTTTTGGAGCTGAAAAAAATATAGTAGTTACTACTGAAATAACTGAGGCACCATATTTTTATTGATGTCTGCATTTACTATGTATGTTATTAACCTGCTGTTACCATTTCTTCAGTGCTGCCATCATGTCTGCAATTAATCAATTAAGGACCAAAGGAGATGGCGCAAGAAGAGGAGGAAGAGTTTGTAGAAATGGAGATAGAGGAGGTGGGAGTTAGAAGACATGTAGGTTGACGGTAGTGGAGGAGAGAATAAGAGATCAAACCTAAGGTAGTGGTGAAGATTCAGGTAATGAAGTTTGTGGTGAGTAAAGAAGAGATGGAGGCTACAGGGACAGTATGTGTGTTAGGGCATTTGGAGAGTGAAGGGAGGTTATGACTTTTAAGCAGTTGGGAGATAAGGGCATAAGAACTGGTTGGCAGAGTGTTAGGGGAGTTGTAGGTGATAGGGTAGGCAAGAAGGAAAACTGAGGTGTTAGGGAAGATAAAGAAGACAGGTAGTAAAATACACTGGAGATGGAATTTGAGAGAAGAAAATGGACATGGAAGAAGGGAAGGCTTCTGTGAGAACACTGTGGATTCTAGAAAGGTCTAATGCATTGAGAAGTAGTGCACTGGATACCTGTCTTACAGAAAAGAGATTAGACTAGGTGGATAATAAGGGGAATACAAATTGAGTGTGTGGTGCAAGGGCATTCAGATTGCTCTATCCATGTTTACAGCGCATCTTGGGTTTTATCCACAAATAAAGAATACATTCTTGGCAAACCATTCACGCCAAAGGGGAAAAATAAATATTTCAACTGATTTATATGGGACTTTTAATCCTCTTTTGTTTTGTGCATAAATCTCTATAGTGGGAGTTGCAAGCATGGCTATGGTGCCCCTCCCAATTAGGCTCCTTACGCAACTGCTTTCTCTGTCTAATAAGAAATCTGGCCTTGCCTGAACCTCCTATTTTCAACTATGTATTACAGGAGCACTGTGAAGGTTGGACTTTGTGCTTGGCAACTATACTAGCCACCCATGGCTGGATTCAGTAACAGATAGCATAAGGTAAAGTGAGAAAAGAACAGAAGAGAAAACATACAAGACAGGGCTGAATTAGTGTATTGACGTCCTGTCTAGCATTTGAGGTGTTAAAAGCCCAATTTAAATCAATTGGATTTTTTAACCCCCCCTCCCCTTTTAGTGCAGCTGGTTTGCTACAGACTCCTCTTTTGCTTGCTGCATACCTTAGTGTAAATCAATGCATTGCAGATGTCTCTAGCATCAAATGGGTTAAACTATTTTATTTATACGAAAGTGACTCCAATTAGGCAAGTTATAAAATGCCAATCACATGCATGAGTACGCTTACCTGGGGTACAAATGATGGCACCAATGCACAAAATGCCACAAAGCAGAGTGATAATGTTCTGCATGGCTGTTCTAGCAAACAAACAAATCCACTTGGCATGTAGATAACCAGAATCACAGTTATATCCTCAGTCCTTTTATACTATTTAACATAAGCATTGCACATATAAAAGATTAAATAGATTGCATAATATTTGATGTTGAAAGGCAGGAAGGGGCCCGCCTAAAAAGGATTTCCTGTAAATCTCAGAAAAACACTATCTGGAAATCAGTCATGCTGTAAAATCAGCTGTGAAAAATGTAAAAAAATACAATAATATTCTACTTAATAGAAAAAAAAATACCCTCAAGTCATGCAAGGGTTATTTACCTTCCAGTGTTATGTAGTACGTGAAAAGAAGTCTTAATAAAAAGTATTTCCAGAATGCTAACTCAGCGTTGTACAGACACATTGTCGAGGGTATGGTGGGCTTGCAGATTCCCCCAATATTGGCTGTGATTACATTTCAGATGAATAACACATCTGAAACAGTAAAAAAGAAATTACCCTGTTCAAGAAATTGCATTGTGGTCATTTAACATCTTTTGGGGGAATCAGTTTGGGGTTTATTGGAAGTTAATAAGATACAATTCAACATCAACAGAAAAGTTCAGCTATTATATTGCAGCTGATCTAGATTTCCCGCATCACTTCAACTCCAGATAAGACAATTTTGGTTTCAACAGATCTCTGTTGTCAGGTCACAGTCATCCACCAGAGGCTGGAGTCCAAGAATTGTTTACTTGCTTCAGTGACCTGGATAGGATGACTGCTCGTCACAACAGCTTGAGCGCCAATCTTTCTGCAGCCGCAGTTCAGGATCACTGAGAATACATAAGTGTAGGTAGCTGAATCAGTGGTACAAATCTATACCGAGAGAAAGACACGGTCAGGGTAGTCTGAATACAAACCAAGGCCAATACCAGTAGCAAGCAGGAATGCAGTCTGGAATAAAACAAAGGTCAGAAATCGCACAGACAAATCAGTAGATGTCAGGCACAAGCCAAAGATGAACACAGAAGAATCAGAAACAGGCAATTACCAAATAGAAAGCTACAAGCCTAGACACCTGAGCACTGAGTGCTCAGTGAGGTAGGATTAAATAGGATAAGCTGGGCAAAAATAACAAATCAAGAACCAAGGAAAGATCCAGAGGGTAGGCTAAATGAAATCAGAACCGAATCATGGCTGCTACAGAAAGGCTGCTGTTATGAGATACTCTAGTGGTTGAACTGGCAAAGCACAGGACCTAAAACCATAAGTTTACTAGTTCCATTCCAGCTAGAGTCAGGTGTTGCCTGGGCAGGTGACAAAATGGTTGCTAGCAGAAACTGTTGTTATTCTTTAAACATGAAATAGCACAGAGTGGTTTATCAAACTCCCAGTGAAAAGGGCTTCAATATCAATCAATATTTAAGTTTTTTTTTTTTTAATTCCTTATTTAAAACAGTTTGCTCGGTATTGATTCAAAAGATTTAACAACCATAATAACATGTAAGTTGTGTGTTTGTTTCATGTTTTCTCAAAAGAATTTCACTGTTTAACAAGTTTCCTGTACTGCGTTGCTTGGCTTTCTTATTTTCCTGCAAATGCCAGTACTGATGGGGGAGATGCAATAATGTGCGATAAAGAGGTGATAAAGTGGGGTAACATCTCCAGTGATATTACTTCTCCATCTGGCCTTCCTATCTCTGGATTGAAACACCTGGCTTTCCTGACTCTGGCCTACAGCACCTGGCTTTCATATCTCTGGCCTACAGCACCAGCCCTTTCTAACTCTGACCTGCATCATCAGGCCTTCCTAACTCAGGCCTTCTGCTTCCATGCTGTAGCCTCCCAGCTACTGACCTCAAACTCCCTTCCCCCAGTCTCTGTCACCAACTCTGCACCGACTGCACTAAGCTTTCCCGCTCCAGTCATCAAGCTTAGGTCCTTCCAGCACCTACTCTTCAGCTCCGGCCCTCCAGACTCTTTTTTGCAGTACCTGGCCTTCCAGCGCCAGACCTTCAGCTCAGACCTCCCATCATCTAGCCATCCAGCACTTGACCTTCTAGCTTAGGCTTTCCAACCTCTGTCCTAGAGCACCAGGCCTTCCTATCGCTGGCCTAAAGCACCTGACCTTCCCACTCTACACAATAGTACCTATCCTTCTTAACTCTGACCTACAGCACATTGCTGACTCTGGCCTACAGCACTTTTCATTCTAGCCTCTGTCCTACTGCATCTGGCCTTCTTGACTCTGGCCTGAAACACCTGGACTTCCCAACTCTACACCACAGTCCCTGGCCATCTTAACTCTGACCTAAAGCGCCTGGTCTTCCTAACTCTGGTCTACAGCACTTGGCCTTCCAGCCTCTGGCCTACAGCACCAGGCCTTCCAGCCTCTGGCTTCCTTAACCCTTTGAATGCCAGAGGGGGTACTCAATGCACTTCTCTGCAATGTGTTGCAGACCCCTCTGGCACTCAAAGGGTTAAGCTCCAGTCCTCTAGTCTCTGCCTCCAACCCTTGCCGTCCATCCTCTGGCCTACTGCATCAGTCCTTCCAGCTTTGGTCATCCAGATTCTGGCCTCCAGCACCAGGCCATCTAGAACCAGTTCTTCAGCTGGAATCCAGGTTCTGGGTTACAGCACTGAGCCTTCCAGTCTTTGGTTCAGAGCACCGAGCCTTTGAGCCTATGGCTTACAGCATTGGCCATTTCAGCTTCTGGCTTTCCAGACTATGGCCTACTGCACCAAGCCTTCCTGACTCCTGCACTAGGACTTTCAGCATCTGACTTTCAGCTTCTGGCCATCAGCACCTGGCTTTTCAGCATCCGGACTCCAGCCTTTGGCCTTTTGGCTCTTGTCCTCCAGATACTTGTACACCTGCATCCGTCCTTCTGCAAAAGGCTTCCTGATTCTTTGGACTCCTGTACTTGCCTCTGTGAGGAACTTACAGAGAGAGATAAGGTCTCCATTTCAGGCCTTCCACTAGACAGTTTGTGTACAGGTGCGCACCTCTCAGCACCTAAACTGCAGCCCCAGCTCCAGTCTTGCTATCAAGTACATATTACTTTACAACAGAGCAAACCATTGAGTCTCAGGAGTTGACTCAGGTGATCCAAATCCTATCTCAAACAGTATGAGAAATGCAGCAAGGATTCACACTGATAAAGGAAGAACTGAAGGGGCTATGTTCTTCATTGTCTCTATCTGTAAAGAGACCCATCCACTCCGAACTCAAGGTTCCTCTGAAGTCTTCACCTGCAGACTCGGTTTATGGACCCTCTTCTGTTGGTACTCCTAGACCCTCTTTTTCACAGGGAAAAAGGAACTCACAGTTTATTTGCTTTTGCTGTGGGTTATCTGTAAATTACTTGTCCTCTTGCCCAGTAAGACCTCCACCACCCAGTGGGTTCCCTCATAATTATAAGGTCCAGAACTCTATCACCTTCACCTTCATCTTCTTGACTGCAGAATCACTTAAGTTCCTATGTCATACCCTGCCTTCAGCCCTCCTGCTGCTACCAGGGCTCCTGTAGTGGCAGCTAGTCTAGCTCCTAATTTGCCTTCTGCTTCACTTATATTCTAGTTCTCTCTCCATGCTAGTGGCATATCTCTGTGATTCTCTCCAACACACCTCATACACATCCTTGGCCCAGTCATCCTGATGTTCCACTGGCTCCACCACTTGGGGATATCTGACCTTTAGTTCATCAGTGCTTTCTATCTACAGTCTCTAATGCCATACTCAAGCTAACAGAGTAGTAGTGTTTGTTGGGGCCACAGAGTGTCCCTCCCTAGCTCTACAATTAGGTTATCGCAACAAAGACAGACAACAAATGTCAAACTTTGTCGGGAAGTCTACAGGACCTAACACATATTGCAAAATAGCAGTTGATATAACCTTTTATACTATCTAGTATAAACATTGCATTGATAACTGTTGGCTAATTTCAAGTAGATTACGTCAAATCTAATGTTGCAATGCAGCAAGGGGACACACCTAAAATAAATACCTTTTTCAGTATATTTCTAAAAAATAGTTCCTGGAAATAAACCATGCTGAAAAATCAGTTTTGGAAAGAATAAAAACATACTATAGTATACTAATTAAATGAAAAATATACCATACAATTATGCAAAGGTTATTTAACAGCAGATGTTAAAGCTCCTGAAAACAAGTCCACATAGAAGCTCATGCGGATACTGTAACTCAGGTGTCTGCAAACTGTGAGAAATTGTTACAGCTTACCTTGGTTTCAGCATCAGCTACAGGCGCGAGGCTTCAAGCATGCAACAGGCCTCTGTTTTATGTGTTTGTTTCCTGTAGTCTCCTCCTACCTACTTCCTACTTCCTCCCTCTGAGCTGCTCCTCCTACTTCCTGTGGAGGGGTTTAAAAGGCAGACTGAGTCCTGACTCAGTTAACCTTGCGTTGTTGTTCATAGCAGTTCTATTACCTTGGGCTCTGTGTATGACCTGGCTAGTCTTCCATCCAACCTGGTACTGACCTGTGTCTCTGTCTGACTATTCTTTTGCTTATCCCTATAGTGGACACCCAACCTGGTGCAGACCTGTGGCTCTGGCTGACTACCTGAACTGTGCATGACCTGGCTTGTCTCACTACCCCCTCTGGTGCTGACTTGTGGCTCTGTCTGACTACTCTTACGTTTGTTCCTTGTACCTAGCAGACACCCAACCTAGTGCGGACCTGGGGCACTGGTAGACCAGCTCTGATACTGACTGAGTCAGAGTTTGCTCCATTCTGACTGCAGATGTGAGACAGAGTTCGCTCCATTATGACTGCAGGAGTGAGTCAGATATCGCTCCCTACTGACTGCAGGCTTGAGTCGGTATGGCTGCTACATCGGATCAAGATCCTGTGTTCCTGCTCCTGTTCCTGGTCCTTGCTGAGTCTACCAGTGGCTAAGGCCTAGTCTCTAGCACTGTGGTTTAGCCTTGCATCCTATTATTCCTGATAGCAGGGTTGCCGGCTTTAACCCTTTGCCTGTTCATTTGTATGTATATATGTCTATATTTTTTTGTTCATTTTGTCAATAAAATTGCATTAAGTATACCATACTGACTCCTAAACTTTTCTGGGTATCTGTGAAAGAAATATTTCTTTCTGCATGGGGGGATGCAGACTGCTCTAAAATTGGCTGGGATTCCAGCTGAATCACACATTGGGAGAAAATTTCCTAGAAGCTTTTTTTTCTATTCAAGTAATTGCATTGTGCTCATTCAGTGTCTTGGGGGAATCACTTTGAGGTTTATCAAAAGCTGAGGAAACAACATTCTGCAGAAACAGCAAAATCCATAGATTATTTTGTAGCTGATATGGATTTCCAACTCAGGGTCTAAAGTTCAATTCTGTTATGTTGAAAACATGAACTAGTGCAGAGTGGTTTATGAAACCTCAAAGAGCTTAAACCTTAACATTTATTAATGTATTTAATAAGACAGGTTGTTCAATACTAAAAACATTTTACAAACCATACTAATGTGAGTAAGGGAAGCTCAGTTTTCAAAATAGTACTGAAACGGTTTTCTTTACTGAACTGACTTAGCATGTTGTAGTCTCCTTTAAATACCAGTTCTCACAAAATGCATTAGTCATACATAGTGATTAGATAAAAGATATTCTTCAAGTAGTTCTGGATGTCCCATTCAGACGTTTTTTGCTTCAACAGCTTTAGGATGGTGAATTGGCTTATTCTAACCGATCAATGACCAAAATTTCAATGCAGTTCTACTGAAAATATGGAATATCGCAAAGTGGTTTATGAAAATACCACTGGAGAAAGACTTAACATTTATTAATTTCTTTAATAAGACAGGTTGCTCAGTAGTGATAAAAAAACATAGAACCGTACCAATGTGAGTGGTGTGTTTTTTTTTCACAGTAGTAAAAGTAAAAGGGTTGACAAGCTTCCCATACTGCACTAGCTTGGCTTTTTTTGATCTCCTATAAATACCAGTACTCATAATCAGGGCCTGATTTAAATCCCAGACACCCCTAGGCACTATAGGCACCTTTAGCTATGCCTATGGCCACACCCACTCCTCTCATGTCTCCGTCTCCAGTCCCATCCATTGTTTACCAGCACAGAAAAAAATCTTGTCTATAACTTGCAATAAAAATGCTTTAACCACTTGGCTGCTATAGAGGTCTCCAAAGGCATTGCGGAGATCTCTCTAGCATCCATGGGGTTAAATAATAGCCTGTAAACGAACATTGAGATTGCTCTGGCCACACCCATAAAACAGAATGAGGAGCCTCTCAACATTTGGAACTCTAGGCATGTGCCTACTCTACCTATTGGGGAATCTGTTACTAGGATATAGCAAATTTTAACATGAGGTAAAGGAGAAATGACATCTTCTAATAATAACTTCCCCCTTACCTTACTCTGGCCATAAAAACCGAATGGCATCCATATATAGTGCTCTTGTGCCTTTGTTCAACAGATAACATCTTCAGGCAGTCTTGGATGTACAATCACAGAGGTGGACATGGCAGTTTTTTCAACTGAAGCATTTAGAGAGTATGAGTCTACTTAACCCTGTAAGGACCAGAGGGGAACACAACATGCTGCATGCTTTTTCTGGTCCTTAAACGGTTAGTAATACTTTGTTTTATCTTTATTTTATTTTGTAGGCATTCAAAAAAACATGAAGAACAATATAAGTCTTATCTCTCAATCCTTTATGGTTTGAGAGATAGTCACAAGCAAAGTCTCCCCTCCCGCCCCTTTTACCTAGTGTAAGCCATCTCTTCTCAGATGTGGAATCCAGTCCATAGACCAGACAGATAACAGAAGGGGACAATCTTCTTCCTATGAGAACAATGAAAATCCTGCTCCCTTGACAAGCTTTTCAGGTTTTTCCCTTATCTTAATTGAAGATTGTCCCTCTCTGCAATCTATCTGGGCACCTCCCTTCTGATCTGGCTGAGCAGTGTTACATCAGTAAAAGGGCCGGGAGGGGGATACTTTATCATTCAATTACTCTTTAACAACAACTCTGACAGAATTGAAATAACACTCTCCAAAGTCCAAATACCATGATGATTAAATTAGAGCTGCTTTTATTATGAAACATTACTATCCCTTTAAAGAGTAAATACTACAATGTTCAGTGGGTGAAGTATGTGTTCTATGGTCCAACTATCAATCTCCATGGACATGTCAAACAGCACTGATTAAATATGTTTTCTCTGGAACAAAGACACAAGGGTGAAATAAATAGAGGCCATTGAGATGTTTTGCCCATAGTGAGGTATGTGGGGGGTTGTTTTTAGGAGGTGGTACTTCTCCTTTAAATACTTTATTTATCCTGTTTTGTTAAATAGATAAAATGAAAGGACTTAATATACAAAAATATATATAGTAGGGTTTACCCTTCTGTGCAAAACAAGGGAACTCCCACTGTTGAGAGATGTTTTTTCAATAGTTATTGCAGGTCAAACTTGAATTTTTTTATGTGCAGTATCTAAGTGGCCTGAAATTGTACAGTGGCGCTGTTGCTACACATTTCTATGGACAGCTCTGGTCAGTTGACCATAAGCCTCCATAGGATGGTGTATCAACAGCACCACTGTACAATTTCAGGTCATTAAGATACTGTACCTAAAAAATTAAAGTCTGAGCTGCATAACTTTTGAATAAAACACCTCTCAGCAGTAGTAGTACCCTTGTTTTACTTAGGAGGGTGAACCCTACAATATGTATATTTTGCATATTAAGTGTTACTATCCCTTTAAGGCTTACTCTTCAGTAATCTTTAGATACCCGTTCTGTGCTATCTTATGATAAGGGACATACCCCATGCTCATATTGTTAAGAATTCTGTACA
Organism: Rhinophrynus dorsalis; assembly: GCA_037306005.1. NCBI lineage: Eukaryota > Metazoa > Chordata > Amphibia > Anura > Rhinophrynidae > Rhinophrynus > Rhinophrynus dorsalis. The sequence continues at coordinate 132,250,135 of CM074724.1, forward strand.
TTTACTATTAAAAATATGCATTCCACCTGCATGCTCATATGAAGGGCTGTATGAATGAATGAAAATGTGAGCAATTTTTGGGAAAACTAAGGTCGGAAATAAATAATAATGAAATAAATTAGTATTTTAACCTTCTGAATGATCAAGATGTCTGATTGCCTTGCAAATTAAAATCAGTGGCAACACATGTGCTAAACCTAAAGTGATAATAATACGTTGATTTAATGACATACTGTACCAAGTAAAAAAATAAATTAATTTGCCCTGTACGATCTCTCAAACCTTTATGGTTTGAGAGATATAAGCTTACAAAGTTCTCCCTTCCCTCCCCTTGCACTGACGTCAGCTTTCTATCTTACAGAAGGAGGCCCCCGGTTTGCAGACCGTCCTGCGGCTCTTCAGCCAAGCCAAAATTAAGCTAGTTAGAAATAAATACTTAATTTGAACGGTCTACAACATGTGCCTGGTTTGTAAGCCATTCAAACTAGCGCAATTTAAGGCTCTGCTGAAGAGCCACAGGACGGTCTGCACACCGGGTCCTCTTTCTGTAAGATAGAAAGCTGACATCAGTGCAAGGGGAGGGAAGGGGGAACTTGGTAAGCTTATATTTCTCAAACCATAAAGGTTTGAGAGATTGTACAGGGAGCAATTAATTTTTTTTACTAGGTAGAGTATTAAATGTCATTAAATCAACTTATTACTATCACTTTAGGTTTAGCTCATGTGCAAGGGGAAGGGGGAACTTGGTAAACTTATATTTCTCAAACCATAAAGGTTTGAGAGATTGTACAGGGCACTATTAATTTATTTTTTTACTAGGTACAGTACTAAATGTCATTAAAGCAACGTATTACTATCACTTTATGTTTTTTATGAATCTCTACTCAGAAAGGTAGTTAATAAATGTAATTAAAATATATTCCTGATGTGCCATTTAATAATGAGGATAGAGTTTTCTAAGGTCCTTCTGAAGCTGATCTTTCAGGCCATTTGGGGCTGTTTGGAAATATTTTTGGCTGTGTACCCCTCTTAAAGGGATAGTAATACTTTGTTTTACCTTTATATAATATAAGTCTTATCTCTCAAACCTTTATGGTTTGAGAGATGTTCACAAGCAAAGTTTCCCCTCCCGCCCCTTTTACCTAGTGTAAACCATCTCTTCTCAGATGTGGAATCCAGTCCATATACCAGACAGATAACAGCAGGGGGCAATCTTCTTCCTATGAGAACAATGAAAGCCCTGCCCCCCTTGACAAGTTTTTCAGGTTTTTCCCTTATCTTAATTGAAGATTGTCCCTTTCTGCAATCTACCTGGGCACCTCCCTTCTGCTCTGGCTGAACAGTGTTACATCAGTAAAAGGGGCGGGAGGAGGATACTTTGTCATTGAATTATTCTTGAACTACAACTCTGACAGAATTGAAATAACACTCTCCAAAGTCCAAATACTATGATGATTAATTAGAGCTGCTTTTATTATGAAACATTACTATCCCTTTAAAGAGAAATCAAGACATATCCCAGAGTAAAAATTGTGACTTTGGGGGCAATGTAATCTTTTAAAAGTGTAATTATTTAAGTATTGCAAATCAAAATATTACAGATTTCGAGGTTGTTTGGTGCTAATATAATCCAGGTCAAAGTCAGTGTACCTAAAGGTCAGAAAACAAACGTCAGTCTGTGGGGAAGGATGCACGACCGTGCAGTTATATAAAGTTAACAGTTATTTGGGGAATTTGTCCTTTTATTATATCTACTGATAAATGCTGACTGCCTTCAAATACATGGTCTAATATTTGATGTTGCAAGGCAGTAAGGGTGCACACTTAAAATAGATTTCCAGTAAATCTGTGGAAAACCCTGCCTAGAAATCAGCTATGTTCTAAAGTGAGCTGTGGAAAGAGTAAAATATGCTATAGTATTCTAATTAAAGGAAAACTATACATCAAATTATGCAAAGGTTATTAAACTGCCAATATTATGTAGCACCTGAAAACAAATCATCAAAGAAGATGCTGTAAGTACTGTAACTCAAGGGAGTACAAACTGTGAGGAGTATTGTCTTAGGGGGAGGGGTGCCCTAGGGTGCACTAATACTGGTGATTACATTCCAGCGAAATCACACATTGTGAGAAAAACTCCCGGTGAAAAGCAATAAAGTTATTTATTTCCTTCAAGTAATTGCTTAGCAATTCAGCGTTTTCAGTGAATCACTCTGCGGTTTATGGTTAGGTGAAAAAACTTTATTCAACATCAACAGAAATAGCAGCATTCAGGGGTTATATTTTTGCCAATATGGATTTGCAATGTTGCTTCAAGTCCAGATCGGACAATGTTCGGGTTGTTGAAGCAGCTTATTTTATCCAACAAAGAGACAAAAGTTCATTGTAGTTCTGTTGAAAATATAAGATAACACAGAGTGGTGTATACCACCGAAAAGCTCTTCATACTCAAGAAATAGTTAACATTTATTCATTTTATTGACAGGTTACCTGGTTATTAAACACATTTAAAAACCTTACTAATATGTGAGTGGTGTATTTGTTCTCAAAGTTTTCATCATAGTATCGAAATGCATGATGTTTCCCGTACTACTGTACCGTTTTAATCCGCTGAGTGCCAGTGAGGTATCCAACGCATTGCCTTGTAATGCGTTGGGTACCTCTCTGGTACTCAAATTTGAATCACTCTGTAGTATGCAGTGTGTCTGTGTATTGTGTCTGTGTAGTGTGTCTGATAATGTGAACAGATGTGAGTGGTGGAAGCAGATGTTACTTTGCCAAGCAACACTACTGGCCTTAAAGGGATAGTAATGTTTCACAATAAAAGCAACTCCAATTAATCTTCATAGTAATTGGCCATGGAGAGTAGTATTTTGATACTGTCAGAGGGGTAATTCAAGAGTTATGGAATGATAAAGTATCTCCCTCCCACTCTTTTTACTGATGTAACACTGCTCACTTCAGAGCAGCAAGACTATCCAGATGGATCGTAGAGAGGGACAATCTTCAATTAGCATAAGGGAAAAACCTGAAAAACCTTCCAAGGGGGGCAGGGTTTTCCTTATTCTCACAGTAAGAAGATTGTCCCTTGCTGTGACCTGTCTGGTCCCAGGACCAGATTCCACATCTGTGGGGAGGTGGCTTACACTAGGTATAAGGGGAGGGAGATACTTTATTATTCAATTACTCTTGAACTACAACTCTGACAGTATTGAAATAACACTCTGAATGGCTGAAAAAATTATGAAGATTAATTGGAGCTGCTGTGTTTGTGAAACATTACTATCCCTTTAAGCAGTATGTATGTATGTGTGTGTCTGTTGATGTGAGTGGACACGAAGTGTGTTCTCTCTGTTTGGGGCTCTTCTAATGACATCTTGCATCCAAGGGTTAACCTGATTGTGATGTGACCAGCATATAACATCTACATTGTCTACTAGATTCAATGTACCTTATTTATTATTGTATCTTATGGTGAATGAAGGATCAAACTATGTTTTAATATTTATATCTGTGCCATTTATTGGGAGATTTCTCTAAAGGCACATGCTTATTTACAAAACCCCAGTGACTTCCGTTTTTAATTCAAGCAGACAGTGCATTTTTTTAATTACACGGGAATCTCATGATACTTGTATGTATTTTAATTGCACAATTGAATTCAGAAAGTTTTCTTTAGAAACTCAAGCAGGCAGAGTGAGAGTGAGCTTTCTTAACTCTTGAAGTGGCAGAGGGGTATGCAACGCATTGAGAAATACACTAAGTACCACTCTGGCAATCACAGGACTATGATTACCACATGCAATGGGCTGTTCGCGTTCTGTAGCCCTGCGATAGACTGTCACATTTGCCTCCATGGACATGGCCTCTAAGACCGACTGAAGATGTTATCTCAAGGGTAAAATGGTTGCACTTCCCATAAGGACCCATGACAGTCCTGGCACGTCATGGGTTAAATTATAGCAGTGAGCCTCAGTGCACGCTGCTATCATGGTTTTCAGGCTGAAACTGAGAGCTCTGGGACAGAAGCACTCAGCTTCAGTCCTTGTCTGTTCTGCCGGGTCCATGTGATCGCTCCAGGAGCGATCACATGCATCTGCATTTTCATTCACAAAGGCAATGTGAATGAAAATGCATTTGTGTCTGCTATGTGCCTCTCTCTTCCTTACTATTAAAGTAAGGGAGAAAGAAGCAGAGAGCAGACACATAGTAAAAAAAAAATCATGCAGTAGTAACCCCTTCATTCCTGGTGCTGGCTGGATGCAGGTCCATTTCTGACCTGCTAAAAGTAACTTTTTTTTTTTTTAAATAAGTTAAAAAAGAAAATATGTTAATTAAACATTCTATTTGTAAGTTAAATCTTATAAGTTTAAACAATGAATACTGGGAGTGTGATTGTTGTGGAGCCATGTAATACAGTTATACACACTGCCAAATCTTATAAATGAAAAAGTGGGAAAATAGTGAGGGAAAGAGGGACATGGGGATTTTCACCTTGGGGGAACAGTGCCCACTTAAAACTGGCCATTTTGTAGGTATAACTGAACGGTCAAACCTTTCATGCAGTCTCCATAGAAATTTAACCCATTGCGCCCAAATGATCCCAAGAAAGAAAATCTCTTACTTTTAATAAAATAAATGGTGGGCTATCCATATAATTGTGGTATCAAAAGAAAGCCATAATTGTGTGTGGGAAAAAACAGTATATAATTTGTGTGGCTGAAATAAAAGCCTTAGAAGGAAAACACTGTTGAACAAAAACATAGTCAAAAAGGTCAGAATTGCTCCAGTCCTGAAGTGCAATCCATACCAGATTTTCCCGGTCATTAAAGGGTTAAATTATTCCTGAAGCACAGAGGTGTAACTAGAAGCCACTGGGCCCTGGTGCAAGAATTGCCATGGGCCCCCCTGACCACATTGGCCCCCTCATCCACATTGGCCACTCCACATTGCCCCCCAATCTCCACATTGCCCCTTCCACAATGCCCCCTTCATCTCCACAATGCCCAGCCTTCATCTCCACATTGCCCCTTCCACAATGCCCCCCCTTCATCTCCACAATGTCCCTTCCACAATGCCCCCTTCATCTCCGCATTGCCCCTTCCACAATGCCCAGTTCATCTCCACAATGCCCCCCTTCATCTCCACATTGCCTCTTCCACAATGCTCCCTTCATCTCCACATTGCCCCTTCCACAATGCCCCCTTCATCTCCACAATGCCCCCATCTCCACTTCATCTCCACATTGCTCCTTCATTCCCACATTGCCCCTTCCACAGTGCCCCCTTCATTTCCACAATGCCCCTTCCACAATGCCCCCATCTCCAATTCATCTTCACATTTCCCCTTCCACAATGCCCCCATCTCCACATTGCCCCTTCATCTCCACATTTCCCCTTCATCTCCACATTGCCCCTTCCACAATACCCCTGGCCCTACCTCCAGTCCCTGGTGGTCTAGCAGCGTAGCTTGACAGATCTGTGCCTCCTTCGGCACAGATCTCTACAACTGAAGCTCCCGCACGCCGCTCTAGTAATGCAGAGGCTGGGAGATGATGTCATCTCCCAGCGCTCTGTATTACTAGAGCGGCGCGCCGAGTGGGAGATCAGCTAAGCGACTGCTGCAGGTGAGGGGGTCGCAGGGGGCGACCCCTGCGACCCCTGTTGTTACGCCACTGCTGAAGCATGAAAGTCAGTTTCTTGAATGTTCACAACATTTATTTAACTCCTTGGATGCTAAAGAAATCTCCAGAGGATTGCTAAGAGTTGAAGACATCTAATCATTCAGTTTTGATTCAGCGTCATCTATTCTAATGCATTCAGCACTTTCATCTTTCCTACTGGTTTACTGTGAAATTATTACAAAGAAACAGCAACATCTTGTGGTGACTTATCTCCATTAATTTTCATACTGATGAAACGTCTTATATTTTGTCTTGCCTTTTTTATTCTCTTGTCGTTTTGAACAATTATAGGATAAAACCAAGACATCAGTGGTGACAGATGTACAGGTCCTAACACTGACAGCTGGAAGTCCTGGGTGTTATGTACTGAGGTATGATATAGAGGGGATAATATGGAGATGACATCTCCAGTGATATCACTTCTCCAATCCAATGCTATTTTATGCCAATGTACTAAGATTTCTCCAATGTTAGTGCATTGGCTCCATAGAATAACATAGAAAGTAGAGAAGTTATATCACTGGAGAAGTAATGTCTGTTTTATCACCTCTTTATCACATCTTAACCCTTTGAGTGCCAGAGGGATACGGAATGCATTGCAAAGCAATGTGTTCCGTACCCCTCTGGCACTCAAAGGGTTAACACATCTCCCCTTATTGCAGAACATTTATTACCGAGGCAGCCAGATTCTTCAATGGCATCTTAGAAGAGAGAAGGTACAGGCAAACAAAGATGGCAATCTCCATAAACAGCATTATTCCTTGTAAAACATTTTCTAAAAAAATAAATAAAATAAATGTCAGATCTTGCAAGTATATGAATGATGAGTGTGTGTGCGAATGTGCAATGCATGTGTGCATGTGCATGTAAATGCATGTGCACATCAATATCAGGGGTAGGAACTTCAGTCCTCCCCTGCCTCTAACTGCATGTAAGATACAAATAAATTATATTATACAGTGCTCTAATTCTCCCAAACACAGTCTCCAATAATTCAAGTCATTAAAATTTTCTCCTTGTAGATCTTAGTCCTGTCCTCGTTGCTCCATCCAAATTGCAAGTCGTGCCCCCTTGAGAATAGTCCCAAAAGACTGCAAAATATACAAGAAAAAAGGAGAGCAAAGGACAAAAGGGACCGATCTAAGTGCAGTATGTTTAATACCAAACAGTCACGATATACAAAAATAATTCACACCCTTTCAGGGTATCTACTCACTAGAAGTAGTCCAAATATAAGCCCATTAATCACGGTGTTCACACTGCTATCCTGGAGCCTTCCACCTCACTCGTCTCGGGTGTCCTGGTCGCTTCCACACAGTCGACTCCTTCTGGTGACATCACTCCTTGGATTCACTGGTTTTGCGTCCTTAGCCTCGGTATGATGTGAGTCTGCTCCACACAGCTTAGAATACCCATGACTACTAACTGCATGTTGTCAGGATTATTGCTTGATTATAGGTGGATCAATCAGTGGCTCAGTTATTTTATTTGATCATTTTGAATTCAATTCAGGATAAGAATAAATGGTTCTTAATTTGCTTATCAGAATGCTAAGCAGGTAGGTGTCCTTTTATCAGCAGTAATGTATATCTATATACTGTTTATTTGCATTTGATCTCTTATTGTCTACTACTAGTTGTTTGCAAGTCCCATACAAATCATTCAGGTCTACTGGATCTCTAGTATCAATGGGCTTAAAAGTAATTTTAATCCAACTGGAATTTGTATTTGTTTCCTGTGGTACAGTTATTTTGTTCAATAATTGATTCAGTTTTTATTTATTCACAAGATCTTATGTTGCACTGTTTTTTAGTTGGCTTGTTCTACTTCTGTATCTCAATGGGAAGAATGTAATACAGGCCTACTTACATGGGTGCAGAGGTCATAGTTGTGGTGGACCTAGCATCCAAGCGTCCCCATTGGCTCCTGGGCTCAGTAGGTTTTAGTTACTCTTTTGTGTTGGGGGCCCAGGAAACTTTTTTGCACCAGGGCCCACCAGTTACTAGTCATACCACTGGAAAGTATAAATATGATTTTCTGATGCCACACATGCCTAACTCCAACTGACAAAGTTACCTATTCTGAAAATTTTCCACTTAACACCGCTTGGACAAAGGGGAGGGCAGTATGTATGGCTGTTTTATTGAGTCTCTTTTCACTGCATCTTGTTGTACCTTATATCCTAGCAACGCATGGAAGGGAATGATGCACCTTTAATCTATTTTCCTGCATATGCTGTGGGGCATGTGAAAGCAGCTTGGTGGAATTTAAGTGTTGCTGACTGAATTTGCATGCCTAAACTGTGCACCTGCTATTCTCCTATAACATGTTTTTATTTAATCTCTTCCTTGTAAATAATCTTGTATTTAGTAATGGCTTAGTCTATGATTAAGAGCTGAGGAGGCTCAAAACTGTAAGACCTATATCGGAGCTCTGTACAACTTCCAAGTGCCATCATCATCATTTTTAATTGCTGGCAATAAAGATTTGTTTTTATGCAGCAGTGACTCCTATTCCTAAAGTGCAGTGCAGACACTCCTTTTCTACATACCTAATGAAAGTGTTGGAGGATTTGCACATTCATACAAATAGCTGTTGGTACAAGATGCATTCATCTGTGATGAGTCAAACTGGTATTTTTAGAACAATTTGTGTTACTGGCATCCTCCAGTAAATAGTTTCTTCCAAATGTCTATGGCTGTGGCTTAGGGAACAAGTAATGTTATTATTGATGAGTAGAAGCAGTGAGAGACTTCTTTCTGACTGGCCATGATTACATCCTAATTCTTGGGAGCATCCACTCAAAAATAGGGATTCATCCTATAATATAAAAGGCCAGATGTATGTTTGTCCGATGCAGTCATGCGCAGTAAAGATTGCCCAAACCCACAGAATGCTGTGCCCTTGTACAAGGGCTTTTACACTGGTTTTTATATAATTTGTATGCACTATGGTTCTGTAACCTGTCTCCATATGAAAATACTTAGTGTTGGAGGAGATCAGGAGAGAAGGGAGAAGAGGAAACACAGAGAATGATGCAGACATTTGTTATGACCATTTGTAAATCTAGTGAATAACACTCCTTGGAAAGAGGGTATTATACTATATGTCTCCTACTTGAGAAAAAGCTGGTGGAGAATAAAGATGGACATATAGTGACCAATTCTGGCATTAAAATGAGTTTAGGACTGTTATATTTTGAGAAGAGAGGATTTAGATTCATTTGGAACTTATTTCCTTATTAGAAGATGGAATGTAAATATTAATTCAAAGAACTGTTATGTGTCCATATTTGGCACTAATGAAAAGGGTGTCCAGGTGGTAAAGTGCAGCACTGATAATCTCTTTTTTGTGATCACTGTAAATCACCTGCAAAATGCAGCAAGGAGCACAGTTAACCTGAATGTCACTCATGTGAACGGCCCCACGGGGGGGCTACTGCTTGTGACAACATTGACGCCCATGTGTGGCATTTTCCAGTGTCCTGGACAAACAACAAAAAACAAAAAAAAAAGAGAAAACAGCACTAAGATAACTAATACCTAGTGTGGAAAAACAGCAAGAGGAAAGGCAAATGGAAAGATAAAGAGACAAAGATATAGGAAAAAAGTCAGAAAACACTGGTGGAGTTGCTTTTGCCAAATTGCCACATGACCAGTCATACAGCGATATAAAGAAGAATATCCACGTTTAAATGTCAAATTACAAAATGGATCATGAGATAAATAATTCCATTTCATAATACGACTTTTTAACACTTACTCATCTATATAGCTCTATTCTCACAAACATATGCGCTTACAAAAGCTGTTTATCTACTGTCGCAAAACGTTATGATTACACCAGGGGTGTCCAAACTTTTCCTCAAGGGCCATGTCCCTGATTAGGCCCCTTTCACATGGGTGATGTAATTGCAGCAACTCTACACTGGTGATATCACCAGTTCAGAAAGTTAAACGTGTGGCCTATGGTGCCTTTTATACAGGTTTACTATCACCTTGTATGAACACACCAAAGTCTAGCAAGGTGCGTCTTTAATTTGTTCACACAGGAATCCAGTACATTTTCAGCATTGCAGAATTTTCATGCAATCTATGTCGGAGATTTTCAATGTTCACTAGAGGCGGGCAAGCAGGTCAGGCAGTGGCACAAACTGAGCCCAGTTGGTTTGTGCCACCAGCTCATGAGAAATGCCAACTAACCCTCAGCACAGTCCCTGGGTATGTCCAAAAGGATGATACAAGGATCCTCTGCCAGAAAGGGAGTGCCTGCCCCAGCTTGCCCAGCTTTATCAACCAACAATGAATGTCTAACCCATGTGGGCATCAGACAAAAATATTTAACCATATATGGTCTAGCGCTTGAGTAGTTGTAGGGACTATACTATAATCAAAAACAGTGGCAACAGAGTATAACCAGAATACACTTAAGAAGTCAAAATTGTTTAATTATCACATTAAAAAACATCATCATATTCCAGATAATTCAATGTCAGTATAAAAAACTACAACAAAGCATGGACACAAGCAATAAAAGTATCCTTCCCTTTCTCCCCGAAGGGGTAATGATAGCATCAGTATCTTTAAATTACTTTAAATTATCTTTAAAGTAATTAAATTATCTTTAAATTAATTAAATGCCAGGATCTGTCTCTGAGGCACCAAGAGCACAAACAAAACTCGGATGCCACACATATATCCCTTAGATTACTTTAAACAATGTAGCCACTGTAAAGACTAAATCAATACTGGGGCAACCTTGTATCAATATCTCTGACAAATCATATATATAAAGCACAGTCCTGACAAATTCTGCAATCCTACACTATCAATACCCCATTCAAATAAAGAGAACCCTATATCCTTTCCCTATCTATATACCGGTATATAAAAAATGTAAAAAAAAAAATACATAAAAAACAAAAATAAAAAAATAAAAATATACATACAGAGTGGAGCGTCTTAAATTGTAACGCATGCGATAACAATGCAACACCACATAACTTGGATGTTCATCTTGCAAATTCCTTAAAGGCAATGTTCAGGAGAAATCAAATAATACTTACAAAGGTAATTCTTATTATACACGCCTTTATCTCAGATGTGGCTGTATCTCAACTTGAATCCAACTTCATAACTCAATAATAAGAAAGAAGGAATTTCTTTGTCTGCGTGAACCTGGTATCGATCTTCTTAAAGGCAAACTTATATGGATCTCAACAAACCAATAAAGATCTTGAGCATCTTATATTATATTTGGGATGTTCCTATATAGTGTAATTGTATACAGCACCTGCCACGTGCAAAATAAAAGTTCTGAATCAAACAAATTCAGCATAGGGTATAAATAGGAGACACATTTTAATAGGGATTTTAACCTTTTGAATGTTAGAGGTCTAGTGTTGCACATCCTACTGATGCTGTACGAGTTAAGCTATGTAAAGAAATCATGCAAAATAACTTATTATTAGAGCTAACCCTTTGAGTGTCAGGGGGTGAGCAATGCATTTCAATGTAATGAACTGCACACCCCTCTGACACATGCCTAAAGAAAGTGTCTACAAGGAAACAAACTACAGTAGGTAAATTGCTGAAGAGATAACCAGAGATAATCTGAAAACCTTGTTTGTTAACAGACTGCGAGGCCTACATTAGAGCACCCATGTTTTGGTGAAATTCAGGGTCACACAAGATGTAAATGCCTATATTTTACATTAGAAGCTTCTGGGCTGGATTCAGATGCAGGAGATAAATGTTACCTCCCGTTTTATCACACGTTTTCCTATAGAAGTCTATGGGAAACCTGGAGATAAAAGGAGAGATAAAATTAGCACCTGCATTTGATTATAGCCCTTTCTGTCCACACAGTCACAATTTAGATATAAAAAGATATTTATCATTTCACACTATGCAGCTTCATTCAAAATATTATTAGTTCACTGGACAACAAATTTAGACATTGGGGGTTAGGTTTCACAAAACACAATACTACATGCCTTTTAATTAGTACCCTTTATTTATGTTGTTTCCTTGATTACATAATACTTTTCATGGCCACATTGCATTAATTTGCCGTATTTGTACAGGCTGGTGATGTAGATCGTTTTGGGGGTTTTGGTTAGGGTTAGGATTGTTATGGTGAAGGGGGATTTGGGGTTTTGGTTAGGGTTAGGATTGTTACGGTGAGGGGGATTTGGAGTTTTGGTTAGGGTTAGTATTTTTACGGTGAGGGGGATTTGGGGGTTTTGGTTAGGGTTAGTATTGCTAAGGTGAAGGAGGATTTGGGGTTTTGGTTAGGGTTAGGATCGTTAGGGTGAGGGGCGATTTTGGGTTATGGTTAGGGTTAGGATTGTTACAGTGAAGGGGGATTTGGGATTTTGGTTAGGGTTAGGATTGTTAGGGTGAGGGGGGATTTTAGGTTATGGTTAGGATTGTTACGGTGAAGGGGGATTTGGGATTTTGGTTAGGGTTAGGATTGTTAGGGTGACGGGGGATTTTGGGTTATGGGTAGGGTTAGGATTGTTACGGTGAAGGGGGATTTGGGGTTTTGGTTATCATTAGGATTCTTATGATGTGGGGGATATGGGATTTTGGTTAGGGTTAGTATTGTTAGGGTGAGGGGGGATTTGGGGTTATGGTTAGGATTGTTATGGTGGGGAGATTTGGGGTTTTGGTTAAGGTTAGGATTGTTACGGTGAAGGGGATTTGGGGTTTTGGTTAGGGTTAGTATTGTTATGGTGAAGGGGGATTTGGGGTTTTGGTTAGGGTTAGGATTGTTAGGGTGAGGGGCGATTTTGGGTTATGGTTAGGGTTAGAATTGTTACAGTGAAGGGGAATTTGGGATTTTGGTTAGGGTTAGGATTGTTAGGGTGAGGGGGGATTTTGGGTTATGGTTAGGATTGTTACGGTGAAGGGGGATTTGGGATTTTGGTTAGGGTTAGGATTGTTAGGGTGACGGGGGATTTTGGGTTATGGGTAGGGTTAGGATTGTTATGGTGAAGGGGGATTTGGGGTTTTGGTTATCATTAGGATTCTTATGATGTGGGGGATTTGGGATTTTGGTTAGGGTTAGTATTGTTAGGGTGAGGGGGGATTTTGGGTTATGGTTAGGATTGTTATGGTGGGGAGATTTGGGGTTTTGGTTAAGGTTAGGATTGTTACGGTGAAGGGGATTTGGGGTTTTGGTTAGGGTTAGTATTGTTATGGTGAAGGGGGACTTGGGGTTTTGGTTAGGATTGTTAGGGTGAGGAGGGATTAGAGGTTTTGGTTAAGGCTAGGATTGTTACGGTGAGGTGGGATTTTGGGTTATGGTTAGGGCTAGGATTTTCACAGTGGGGGGGGATTTGGGGTTTTGGTTAAGGTTAGGATTGTTATGGTGAAGGGGATTTGGGGTTTTGGTTAGGGTTAGTATTGTTATGGAGAAGGCGGATTTGGGATTTTGGTTAGGGTTAGGATTCTTAGGATGAGGGGGGATTTTGGGTTATGGTTAGGGTTAGGATTGTTATGTTGAACGGGGATTTGGGGTTTAGGTTAAGGTTAGGATTGTTAAGGTGAGAGGGGATTTTTGGGTTATGGTTAGGGTTAGGATTTTTACGGTGAAGGGGGATTTGGGGTTTTGGTTGGGGTTAGGATTGTTAGGGTGAGGGGGGATTTTGGGTTATAGTTAGGGTTGTTAAGGTGAGGGGGGATTTGAGGTTTTGGTGAGGGTTAGGATTAATAGGGTGAGGGGGGATTTTGGGTTATGGTTAGGAATGTTATGGTGAAGGGGGATTTGGGGTTTTGGTTAATGTTGGGATTGTTAGGGTGAGGGGGGATTTTGGGTTATGGTTAGGAATAGGATTGTTACAGTGAAGGGGGATTTGGGTTAATGGTTAGGGTTAGGATTGTTAGGGTGAGGGGGGATTTTGGATTATGGTTAGGATTGTTGCGGCTAGGGGGATGTTGGCTTATGGTTAGGATTGTTAGGGTAAGAGGGATTTTGAGTTAGGTTTAGTATTGTTAGGGTGAGGGGAGTTTGGGTTATGTTAAGGACTAGGATTGTTAGGGTGAGGGGGGATTTTGGGTTATGGCTAGGATTGTTAGGGTGAAGGGGATGTTGGCTTATGGTTAGGATTGTTAGGGTGAGGGGGTTTTGGGGTTAGGGTTAGGACTGTTAGGGTGAGGGGGGATTTTGGGTTATAGTAAAGACTAGGATTGTTTGGGTGAGGGAGGGATTTTGTTTTGGGTTAGGACTGGTAGGGTGAGGTGGATTTGGTGATATGATTAGGATTGTTAAAGTGAGGGGGATTTGGTATTATGTTTAGTTTTAAGATTGTTAGTGTGGGGGTGGGATTTACTTTAGGTTTGGGTAGGATTTGGGTTAAGGTTAGGATTGTTAGGGTGAGGGAGGGATTTTGGGTTATGGTTAGGATTAGTGTTGGGGGGATTTTGTGCTACAATTAGGGTTAGTATTGTTAGTGTTAGGGGGGATTTGGGGTTAGGATTGTTAAGGTGAGGGGGTGGATTTTGGGTTACAGTTAGGATTAGGATTGGGGGATTTGGGGCTACGATTAGGGTTAGGATTGTTAGTGTTAGGGGGGATTTGGGGTTCGGATTTTTAAGGTGAGGGGGGGATTTTGGGTTACGGTTAGGATTAGGGTTTGGGGGAATTTGGGCTATGATTAGGGTTAGGATTGTTAGGGTTAGGGGGGATTTGAGGATTGGATTAGAATTGTTATGGTGGGGGGGTTTGGGTTACTGTTAAGGTTAGAATTGTAAGGATGAGGGGGGATTTTGCATTATGTTTAGGATTAGGATTGATAGATTGGGGGGATTTTGGGTTACTGTTAAGGTTAAGATTGTTAGGGTGGGGGGATTTTGTGTTATGATTAGGACTAGGATTGTGGGTGGGGGGTTAAGGTGAGGGGGATTTGGGGTTAGGATTAGGAGTGTTAGGGTGAGGGGGGATTTTGGGTTACTGTTATGGCACAGAAAAGGTTAAACCTCATCACAATAAAAAGAGATTAGCACTCAGTAAAATATCCCAATGCTTACATCTTCTGAAGGATAATTTGAAGTAGGCAACCATTGGCTCTACAGCTATTGGGAACGAAAACTCCCATCATGCCCAACCAGCAGTGGCTGGATGGTTTTTCCTGTTTGCTTCCTGTACGCTTCTCATTTCCCACTTTTGAGGTCTTTCTATGTCAGATGAGGACAACATGAGGCCCTCCAGCTGCTTCTGGACTACAACTACTAACATTCCAGCAGCAGCCTGAGGCCTCAAGTTGACCGCCACTGGTCTGTGCTCTTTGCCACTTATACCACACCCTGTACTTCAATCAAAACCTAGGTGTGTCTTTCTGCAAAAGCTGGTAAATATTTTCCTTCCTAAGACCACTTAAAGAACAATCATGTATTTACTAACACTAGAAGGTGAATGTCTAAAAGTTAATATTTTCCTTAAGATGTCATTTTCCAGAATTCTTGTGCATACACGGTGCTTTTCTTTGTCCCTTTCAGTTCAATCATTGGCTGTACTACATACCCTGGTGCAGAGCCCTAAACTGGGAACAATGACTGTGCTATGCATGAATGAATCATCACTAAGGCAATGTCTGCCGCTATGCTGGGAGAAAATGTGCACACTTTGATAAAATTAATACAATAACATGAACATGCAGTTTTTATAAAATACAGAAAGGTGTCTGTCACCTGCAGGTAATAAAGCTTTATACATGTAGTCATAACAAGTCTGATTTCAGTAGATTCATTCTTGTGTGAAATAATTAGACTGTTATTTTCGAGTTTAATAATTGTTTAGCAAATTATGATAGTTCAGCTTTGGAGGTCTTAATGCATAGGCTCCACAGAATAACATAGGAATTGGAGAGGTGATATCACTAGAGAAGTCATCACCACTTTATCACCTCCTCGGGAGAGATTCACTAAGCAGTGATAAAGAGGTAAAAAAGAGGAGATGACTTCTCCAGTTTATCACTTCTCCAATTCCTATATTATTCTATGGAGCCTATTCACTAATATGTCCAAAGCTGAAGAAATCTTAGTGCATAGGCTCCGTAGAATAACATAGGAATTGGAGAAGTGATAAACTGGAGAAGTCCTCTCTTCTTTATCACCGCTTATTGAATCTCCCCCTTTATCATGTCTTAGTGCATAACCCCCTGATATCCTTGTTGGTGCATAGATGGGTTAGTCAAATACATGGAGCAACTGGTTGATTGTATCACATATATTTAAAGAGATGGAAATGTTTAGCAATAAGTCGTCTTTAAAGCATAGTAAACTATTATAGGGAGTGAATTATTCCAGTTGCTGTCTCTAAAACCATCATGTTTAACAGAAATCTTTATTTAAATTATTCCCTTCCAGTTACTTCAGCTCCTTTAAATGGATAGTAATGTTTCATAATAAAAACAGCTCTAATTAATCATCATAGTATTTGGGCCTTGGAGAGTGTTATTTCAATTCTGTCAGAGTTGTAGTTCAAGAGTAATTTAATGATAAAGTATACTCCTCCCGCCCCTTTTTCTGATATAACACTGCTCACCTCAGAGCAGCAGGGAGTGTCCAGACAGATTGCAGAGAGGGACAATCTTCAATTAAGATAAGGGAAAAAGCTGAAAAACCTGTCAAGTGGGGCAGGGTTTTCATTGTTCTCACAGTAGAATATTGACCCTTGATGTGAGCTGTCTGGTCTATAGACTGAATTCCACATCTGAGGAGTGATGGTTTACATTAGGTAAAAGGGGCGGGAGGGGGAAACTTTATTGTTCAATTACTCTTGAACTACAACTCTCACAGTATTGAAATAACACTCGCTATGGCTCAATTGCTATGAAGATTAATTGGAGTTGCTGTTTTTGTGAAACATTACTATCACTAAGCCAACACCACCCAAGGAAATCTGATGGGTATGGTAATGCTACTCTTCATTCAAACCAAGGGAAACATTTTTCTCAGCTGAAAGCTTTCACCAAGTCCTGAATATTAACTTTTGTTGTAGTTAGTGCTCAGGATTCTTTGAAAGCATTCAGAAGAAGGAAATTTCTCCTTCAGTCTGAACAACAAAGTAGTGTTACCATAGCTCCACGGTTGGGGTCTGGTCGAGCAGACCAAAGTCAGCTTCTTCTGAATGAAGTTGATGATGTAAGTGAAAGGGATGGGTGGAAAAATGTAACTAAAGATTTCTATTGATAACAGGACTGTTTTAGGGAAAGTTACTGGAATCACTCTTGAAAACAGTTTAGTATAGTTTGAAGCCATCTTATTTCCAACTGTTACTGCATATTTAACCCTTTGAGTGCCAGAGAGGTATACAGAACATTGCAATGCAATGCAATGGACACCTCTCTGGCACTCAAATGGTTAAAGGAACACTAAAACCTTAAATGAACTGGGGTTATAGTATACGTATAAATACCGTGTACTTGATGCTAGCATATGTACAAAAAAAAAATCTGTGTCTTTTCTGAGGCCTAAAATCTATAATGCACTGAGGTAGCAGACATTCCCTCCTTTTCCAGGACTCTAATTTATTGCATGTATGTATGTATATCTTTATTTATATGGCGCCACACAGTGTACGCAGCGCCTTAAAATAGACATATGTTACAATAAATAAGAGGGGATGAAATAAGTGCGACATTCATAGAAACAATAGGAAAGAGGTCCCTGCCCCAAGGAGCTTACAGTCTAAATGGGTAAAAGGAGACAGACAATGGGGTAAGAGGGTGTAAGAGGGTGATTGATTTGGATTACCTGTGAATGGCCAGTATCCTTTTAAAACGTTGCGATTGAAATATCATGCAGCTACATGCCGCATTAAGTACGTTTCTGTGATTAAAAAGGCAACATGAGAATCTCGCCCTGCATGTAAGTGTGAAATTCTCATGTCACTGTATGAAAGGTTGCTGCATGGCATGGTTTGATAGCATACAACTCGCATAATTGTTACCCATATTCACTGCCCATGATCAAAAAGGTACGCCCAGATAAAACATGTTACACATTACATATTGTAGACTTGTACATCCTGGCTAAGACTGTCAATATTCTGGACCTGTCAATATTCTCGTCCTGCATATAAGCACAAGGTTCTCATGTCGCTGTATGAAATGTCGCTCCATGACATGGTTTGATAGCACTACAACTCCCATAATACTTACCCATCTTCACTGCCTGCAATCAAAAAGATACACAGAGATAAAACATGTTACAAAGTAAATATTGTAGACTCGTACATCCTGGCTAAGTCTGTCACTATTCTGGCAGCTGGGGAGAGTTAGACAACCTGAGTACCATACATTGCAATGCGCTGATGACCCGAGAGACCCATCTCACTCAAATTCGTCTCTGTAAAAAGTGACTATTTTCATCTCCCCAGACATCTTTAGTATCTCTCTTTGAATCATCAATGATAGTGTAAAACTACAAAGTGACGGATCTGAGTGAGATGAGTCTCCCGGGTCGCCAGTGCATGGCAATAAATGGCACTCAGGTTGTCTAACTCTCCTCAGTTGCCAGAGTAGTGACAGACTTAGCCAAGATGTACAAGTCTACAATATGTAATGTGTAACATGTTTTATCTGTATTTATCTTTTTGATCGCGGGCAGTGAAGATGGGTAAGTATTATGGGAGTTGTAGTGCTATCAAACCATGCCATGCAGTGACATTTCTTACAGCGACATAAGAACCTTGAGCTTATATGCAGGGCAAGATTCTCATGTCGCCCTTTTAATCACAGTGACTTGCTTAATGCAGCATTTAGCCGCACGATATTTCAATTGCGACATTTCAAAAGTGAACCGAATGGACTGGGATAGGATAACAATACAAGAGCAGTCGGACACTAATCGTAATCAATTAATTGACTTTTATTTGTATCTCTCCATACAAACAGCACAACCAACCATGAATAAAAGATCTCTGTACAGGGCAATTTTACATTAAAAAGCAAGTTAAGGAAAAATTATTTTTTACATATGCTCTAAATATATCAATATATTTAACGTTAGTGTTCCTTTAAGTTGTTATGTATGTTAAGTCACATTCTAATGGTGAGGATGATGAATGAAAGACAGTGGTGTAACTCTGTGGCAAACCAACAAACACCATAGAGAACGAATATAAACTCCTCTTGATTTAAATGAGTCTTTTATTTCCTTGAATGCTACAGAGGTATTTGTATTGCTTTTGAGATCTCACTAGCAGTCAAGGATTTAAAGGGATAGTAATGTTTCATAAAGCAGCTCTAATTAATCATCATAGTATCTGGGTCATAGAGAGTGTTATTTCAATACTGTCAGAGTTGTAGTACAAGCGTAATTCAATGACAAAGTATCCCCCTCCTGCCCCTTTTACTGATGTAACACTGTTCAGCCAGATCAGAAGGGACGTGCCCAGGTAGACTGCAGAGAGGGACAATCTTCAATTAAGATAAGGGAAAAACCTGAAAAACTTATCAAGGGGGGTAGGGCTTTCATTGTTCTCATAGGAAGAAGATTGTCCCCTGCTGTTATCTATCTGGTCTATGGACTGGATTCCACATCTGAGAAGAGATGGCTTACACTAGGTAAAAGGGGCAGGAGGGCAAACTTTGCGTGTGAATATCTCTCAAACCATAAAAGTTTGAGAGATAAGACTTATATCATTCTTCATGTTTTTTTAATGCCTACAAAATAAAATAAAGATAAAAGGAAGTATTACTATCCCTTTAAAAGCCCCATTTAAATAAATGGGGATTTTTATGAAAACACTATAATCCAAATACTGTGTCCCTGAATTGCTCCAGTTTTTCTTATTACATAAACCTCAGTGTGTGTTATTCTTTATTATTATTATCATTCATTTATAAAGATGCCAACATATTCCGCAAGGCTGTACAGTTAGGGAACTTATTACAAACACATGAAAGACCTATACAAAATTACTCAAATAGTAGTGAGGGCATTGCTCATGAAAGCTTACAATCTAGAGGGAGAAGGGTAACACCTGAAACACTACATACATTCAGATGTGATTTCATTTAGAGAGAAGGGAAGGGTTTGGGCCAAGTGCATAGCTGGTCCCTCAGGTTGGTTGGAAAGGTCCAGGATAATGTAAAGCTGCCATAGTGGCAGAGGTATTGGCTGTAAGAGTGTCTGAGCAGATGACGTCTGATGGTGTGCTTAGATAAATGAAATGCAGAGATAGGGTGCAGGTCTCATGAAATCTTGAAGTCAAGAGTGAGAAATCAAGGTAAAGGGGGGATGAAGAAAGGTGAAGGTCATTTATTTAGTGTAAGCATCAATTAGAGATGTATTTAGTCGGTGCTAATTATCTGACTCTAGTTGTTTTTTAGGTATGCTTGGTAAAGTTCTGTGACCCACACATCTTCACTCTGTCTGGCTGTGACTGTCTTGGAAGGGTCAGAGATCATCATTTTTCACCTTACGATTTGTTGGAAACCTTGGACAGCCATTTGTAATGTAATATCTGTACATTTGCTGAAAAATGCCAACAAATCTCCAGTTTCTTGAAATCAGATATTTACAGCTAGAAATGATCTGCTGTCTCCTGACCACCTTCAAGACACTCTCAACCAGCTGGACAGGAGAGAGCGAACCAATTTCTTTAATACCCAGTGATTACACTCTATGCATTCTTAGTGAGCCCAGTTGTACCCATTACCATCGGGAGATCAGCACATTTTACATTACACATGCCATGGACTGACATCAGGATTCAGGCATGTAAACTTGAGATTCAGGGCTTGAGCCCCTTCAGCCAGTACCTAGCAATGTCATTGGAGACATCAGTGTGGGACACAGATTTTATTAACTGCTAATTCACAATGGTAACTTTGCTGTAAGATATTGCAACAGCATAACATACCTCCCAAGTGTCCCTCTTTAGGAGGGACAGTCCCTCTTTTAGACCCAAATCCCTCTGTCCCTCTTTCACACCCTGATGTCCCTCTTTATTAGGAGATCAGACTGTATAGTGTGTATATAAGCGTATCACATTGCTCTATAGCAATAAAACTCACATTAATGTTTGTTTAAACGTCAGTTTATGTGTTTATACATTAGTCTGTGTAAATAAAATACTTTGGTCTTGTTATAAGTAATTTATTAGGTAACACAAGGAGGTGTCATTAGGTCATGAAATAGCCTAAAAAGTCTTGCTAATGCCCCAGCCCCAGCTACACCCCTTAGAACACAAGTGTCCCTCTTTGAAATGTTGGGATGTATGGCATAAGACTGCCATTGAAAAAAAATTATTATAGTTAAAAGAAATGTGTGAACTGCCCCTTAGAAAACAATGATATATACTCTGTGAAACCTGTTTCAATAAAATTGAAATCAACAAAGTCACCAGTGTGAACTAGGCCCAAACAAATCTACAAAACCAGTGGAAGCATGAAAGGGGACTAGTACTGCATTCACTGTTAAGAGTGTACTCCTACTACATACAAAAATGTATTTATAACTGTTAATGTCATTTTAAGAGGGTATAACTTAATGGAGCAGTGAATCCTAGTTAAAATAATAATTGTCTTTATAAAATATGCACTGAAGAGTCCATTGTACTTCTAAGTTCTTAGTATCCTCACAAGCCTTAAAATCTACAATTAAGTTTTATATCTTCACTGCTATATCCGCAACCTCTAAATTCACATAGTTCCTATAATTTCTATCCCTTTTGTCCTTTAAATCTCTCAATGATCAAATCCATCCTGCTGATGGGAATTTGAAGTGGGCTGAGAGGGAGGGGTGTAAGGAGCTGACATCACCAGAGTAGAAGAAATTGAAAGCAAAGCCTCTCCCCATTGCACAGCAAAAGATGGAGGTTTTTAAGCATTTGTTTTTAATTTTTTTATGTAAAACATGTGAGGACAAAAATAAAAAACATGGGTCTTATGTTCCTCCATTAACACTCTACTACACTTATCTCAATGCTGTGCTTGGAGGCACTGCTCCTTTAAACCCGTGGATACAATGCAGTACAATAGAAACCTCTCTACCATCCTGAGGGGATGAACCAGGCTTGTTGAAGTCCTTAAAGGGATAGTAATGTTTCATAATAAAAACAGCTCTAATTAATCATCATAGTATTTTGACTTTGGAGAGTGTTATTTCAATTCTGTCAGAGTTTTAGTTCAAGAGTAATTCAACGACAAAGTATCCTCCTCCTGCCCCTTTTACTGATGTAATACTGCTCAGCCAGATCAGAAGGGAGGTGCCCAGAGTGGGACAATCTTCAATTAAGATAAGGGAAAAACCTGAAAAACTTGTCAATGGGGGCAGGGCCTTCATTGTTCTCATAAGAGGAAGATTGACCCCTTGTGTTATCTGTCTTGTCTTACAACCAGATTCCACATCTGAGAAGAGATGGCTTACACTAGGTAAAAGGGGCGGGAGGGGGAAACTTTGCTTGTGAATATCTCTCAAACCATAAAGGTTTGAGAGATAAGACATATCTTTCTTCATGTTTTTTTAATGCCTACAAAATAAAATAAAGATAAAACAAAGTATTACTATCCCTTTAAACGTTGCTTATACAGGTATAGATTCCCACTATGATTAAGACGTCTACAAACAGAAATTTAACAATATCATAAGAAACTAGAACAAAGAACAGCTGCAGTAAAGTAATGCAGTTTATTTGGCAATGATCTGTGAGACTGATAGTCTAAGAAGTTGAGTGATTCTGGATCAAACCAACTGCGTCATACAGAAAAAATAAACATTCCCCAAATTCTTATTGATTTAAATCAGCCTTTAAGAATCTGGAATACTAGAAAGGTCTCCAATGCCTTCCGAAGCAGTGCAGAACTCTCAAGCATTCAAATGGTTAAATTCTCTGTTTAGATCAAAGACAATTTTCATTTGTTCTCTGTGTTATAACTGGTTTGCCCAGTGGCGTAACTATAGGGGTTGCAGGGGTCGCAGCTGCTACCGGGCCCTTCACTCCAGGGGCCCAGCCTCCCCCTGCGATCCCCTCTCCTGACGCCCGCAATTAAGTAATGCAGAGCGCTGGGGCTCTGCATTACGAGAGTGCCGGTCTGCCAGAGGGAGATCAGTATTCCCTCCAGCAGACCGGCACTCTCATAATGCAGAGCACTGGGAGATGACATCATCTCCCAGCGCTCTGCATTACTGAAGAGAACCACGCGGGAGAAGAGGTCTGTGCAGAAAGAGGCACAGACCTGTCCTCTGCCACTGGACCACCAGGGAGGTAGGAGATTTAGGGGCAATGTGTAAGAGGCAATTAGGGTTGCCACCTTTTCTTAAAAAAAATACAGGCCATGGCATTCCCTCCATAGATTTATCATTGGACTGAAGCCAATTTTTTACCGGCCTGCCGGTAAAATACCGGCTGGGTGGCAACCCTAGGGGCAATGTGGAGATAGGGCCAATGTGAAAGGGGCAATGTGGAGATGGGGTCATTGTGGAAGGGGCAATGTGGAGATTGAGGGGCATTGTGGAAGGGGCGATGTGGATATTGAGGGGCATTGTGGAAGGGGCAATGTGGAGATTGAAGGGCAATGTGGAGATGGGGGGCAATGTGGAGGTGGTCGGGGGCCCATGGCAATTCTTACATCAGGGCCCCGTGGCTTCTAGTTACGCCTCTGGGTTTGCCCCAGAAATCTTTCACTTTTGCTTTCATACAGAAGCCCTTATAGTGTAGTACAAGGTCCCTCCAACCTTTTCTTTAATGGGAGATACTTTTAATCGATTAAATATGTATTGAGCTACTGTAAAATGTTTATTGGATATTTATGAACTTATAACTGGGCGTATTAACCCCTTGAGTGCCAGAAAGGTACGCAACACATTGCAGAGCAATGCGTTGCTTACCTCTCTGCACTAATAGGGTTAAACCATCTGCAAAGCTGCTCTTACCTACTCTGTGTTCCTTTCCACATCTTCCATTAACAAAATGCTATACAGAATAAAGTAAGCTTCTTAAAAGCTCAAGGTAATACAATTCTGATAGAAGACATATCATTTTTAGCAGAAGAAATCCATATTTACAACAGAAGACAAAACTTGTGACTCTCCAGTGAGCCACCTATTTTCTAATTAATAATCATAGCTGGCAACTCTCCGGATTTGCCACGGAAATGCCTGTTTTTGCTGCTAATTACTCTGTCTCTGGGTCAGAGGCTGAATCTCTGGATGTGGGGAGTTTGTAATCAAACTCTACCTACTTCCCAATCTGTTCCTCCCACTCCCCATCCACTTCTGCTCCTTCCCCAGGCTATTCCTCCTACTCTGGCCATGTTTATTAAGCCCCGCATCCACTCGCGAGTAAGCCCTGCCCATTTTTTTAATGAAAATCACGTTATTTTTCTCCCCCCCAAGCAGCACCACAGGACTCCCCTCAGGGGAGGCCAGAAGTCAAAGTTCCCATGTATGTTGATAATGCCTTCCCATCCTTAACAACTCTATCCCATATTACTATGCATGTTTAACCCCTTAAGGACTGGCTGCTCACGTGGCTGTCACTTAAGGACCAGGGACCTTTTTTTTTTTCTGAATCCGATTCCGGACTCCCCAAGAGTCCCCAGGGAGCCCCGGAATGCCATGACTGTCCAGGACCGTCATAGGTCCTTAAGGGGTTAAGGTTATTAGATTGGTTTATTAAAACATTTAATTAACATAAGAGAAAGCTGGAAACTTTTGTTACACTGGGTGAGTGAATATGGAGTCACACTATGACTCTTACCTACTTTGACACCACATATTTCCCACAACACTAGTTATATATGTCATCTTTACTAAGAATGTAGAATAATCTGTAAACTGCTATTATGGCAGTGTGGCAGGAAAACCATCAAAATGTTGTGAGACACACTACCTGCATTTCTGCTGGGTACCGCAGATGAAAACTGTAACCAGATTGGCTGCAGCCAATTGGAAAGTAGATTTCAACCATTGGACCTGTCAGGCAGGACAGATAGCATGATACCTGATGCCTGATGGTAAATAATACATCAGGGGTCTCCAGAAATTGGCTCGTGAGCTATTGGTAGCTCTTCAGCTACCAGTGAGTAGCTCTTTCTACTCCAATTTGTTTTATACACAGCACCAATGGCCATATGCACCATATCTGTTATTCCCTCTGTGTCCAATCCACTGCATAGACTGTGGGTAATTGGCTCCGCCCTCCAGCTGGTAGGACCAATGCAAAGATTTTAAATACTGCTATCTCCCTCCCCTTATGCAGTTATTTGATCCTACCAAGCTGGAGGACGGAGGGACATTTCTCTCCTTCTACCTTGTTTAAATATATGACCTAGAACCAAAAGAAAGCTGTCATACCGGTTATGGGGCTTGCCTCGCTGCAGCCACATGGATTGTACTATTTCTACAATTGGGTCAGGCTTCCAGTACTCCTGCAGGCAACCCAAAGTTTGGTGGCACCTGGCCGGTCGCCATAGCGCAGTGCCCAGTGTCTCGCTCTGCCTCCTGTTGCTCCCATGCTTCCTGAAGGCGTGCTTTATGTTGACTGAGGAGGAAGTCTGCCGGAAACCAGAAGCGCATTATGCTGTTCATCGCTGGAAGGCAGGAACAGCGTGTGGAATCGGTGAACCATATTAAAAGGGCAGTCTAGACAGGATGGCATCCTCTGCATCTGTAAGTCTCAATGTATACATGCTGTTACTTGATCTTACATGCTGTAATACTGAGATATAGCTTTGTTATACTGAGATATAGCTGTAATATACTGAGATATAGCTGTGAGATACTGTTTTTTCAGTTTGTATGTTCCTGCATATTTACGGATTGCTGTCTCAGTCTTAATTGGTATTAGAATATGTCTAAAGAACAAAAGTCTGACAAACCTAAACCAATGGAAACCTCTAAAGAAGAAAAGTCTACTCCCAAGACAAAAACATGCTTGGGCTGTGACCAAAAATTTCTGTTAACAGATCCTGCTAAACTGTGTATTGAATGTCTAAAAAAGTCAGCTACTAGTGAGGTGCCTGCCCAGTTCCAAGACTTTTTAGGCTGGATGAGGAGTTCCGTGCATGAAACATTAACTTCAATGCAGGAAGCCGCTAGAAAGCGTCCAAGATCCTCGGACCCAGACGAAGGACCCTCCAGGGCCCGTGAGGAGGAAGAGGACAGTTTTCTGGAGATAGAATCTGGCACCTCTTCAGCCGAAGAAGGTGAAATAACTGATGACACGGGCAGGTATCCATTAGATAGAATGGATAACCTAGTTAAGGCAATGAGAAAGTATCTGGGTCTCTCTGAGGTGCAAAAGGACATTAACATTACTGACACTGCATTTGTGGGTTTCAAAAAAAATCATGCCCCCAAATACCGCTTTACCATTCCATCCAGGAAATGTTTACGTCCGAATGGAAACAAGCAGATAAACGTAGTTCCATTTCAAGACGTTTTCAACGTATGTATCTATTTTCCGATTAGGACACCTCGGTTTGGCAATTACCACCTGAAGTGGATGCTGCCATAGCTCAGACATCTAGGCGCACAACTATTCTGTTTGAAGAAGGTTCTACGTTGTACAATTCAATGGACAAGAGGGCAGATAGTGCTCTGAAAAAACAGTTTGTTACTATTGGACAAAACCCCATAAACTGCCACAGCAATGGCCTCTATCTTCCATGCCATGCGCATTTGGTTCGCGGAACTTGAAGAAAAAATCGAATCTTCATTTTCCAAAAGCAGAATTCTGAAGGATCTTGGAGTCATGAAAGACGCGATAAACTATTCCTGTGATGCATAGCTTGACAACATTAGACTACTTGCCAAAGCTTCTTCACTCTCAATTACCTCCAGATGGGCATTATGGATTAAGTCATGGGACGCGGATCCATCTTCAAAAAATAGACTTGTGTCCTTACCTTTCTCCAGGTCTAAATTATTTGGAGATCAGCTGGAGGAAATAATAAAATGATCATCGGGTGGCAAGAGCCCTTTTCTTCATCAGGAGAAGAAGACTAGAAGCCCACCAGCTAGATCAGGGCAATTTCATTGCCAGTCCTTTCAGGAATCTATAAAATATTGGCCAGGCAGAGGTTACAACCAGAAAAAGCATGGATCCTATCAGGCCCCAAGAACTGGAGATCGCAAGGATTTCCAACGAAAAGGCTAATTCCACCAATGAAGCCAGTGCTATCCCTTCCTCTCCTCCAGTTGGTGGCATACTGGAGGCATTCCAGCATACTTGGTGTCTTCTCCATCAAGACCCTAGGACATTGGAAATTATAAAAAAGGGATATGTTCTGGAATTTCAATCTGTCCCAAGAGAACACTGATTCCAAACATCAGTGGTGAGACCAAAAACAAGGATCCATCAGATGAGACAATCAATCCAGCTGCTCATACAAAACCGAGTTATAGAGGAAGTTCCCTTACACCAGAGATTCACAGGCTTTTACTCAACACTATTTCCAGTTACCAAGCCTACCAGGGACTTACAACTCATACTAGATCTCAAAAAATTGAACACCTTCCTTTGGATTATCCAGTTCAAGATGGAGATAGTATCGTCAACTTTGAAGCTGATGCTCCCTCAAGCATATCTCACCAGGCTGGACTTACAAGATGTGTATCATCACATCCTCATCAGGGAATCTCATTGCCAGTACCTGAGGTTTCATGTGTTTGGGAAGCATTATCAGTACAGAGTCCTCCCCTTTGGCCTAGCATCGGCTCCGAGGATCTTCACCAAAATCTTGGCAGTAGCCATGGCAGAACTCAGGTTACTCCATCAAGTCAAAGTGATACCTTATCTGGACGATATCCTGATTCTGGAATAATCCAGGGAGAAGTCAGTACAAAGCACTCGCCTTTGCGTGCAATTTCTGACAGGATTGGGTTGGATCATCAATCTACAGAAGAGTGCTCTATCTCCCTCCCAGAAACTCATATTTCTGGGGATAGAATTCGACACAAATCAATGAAAAGCCACTCTGTCTCTAGACAGGCAGAATCGCATCCATCACGCTGTATCGGTGTTCTGTCAAAAGAAAGTACACTGCTTGAGGAGTTCTCAGCGCCTTCTAGGGCATCAGTCCTCCTCATTACAAATTCTTCCCTGGGCTTGGGTCATGCCTGTCACACTCAGGAGAACTTCCTGGAATTCTACAAAAAAGATCCATTCAACCCCAACCAGAAAATCCCTGTCTTTCAACAGACAAGGAAGGAGTTACAATGGTGGACTCAGCGGAGTCCTCTCTCAAAAGGGAAGCCTCTGCTGGAACCAGGCTGGATCATCATCCACACAGACACCAGCAATTCAGGATGGGGAGGAATATGGGATCGACAGTCGATTCAGGGCAGTTGGTCAGCTCACGAATCAAGGCTTCATATAAACTTGAAAGAATTACTAGCAGTATGGAAAACACTCATCTATTTCAGCACCCAACTGCAGAAAAAAAAACGCTGTCCAGATCAGATAAGACAGTGTGTCTGCTGAACCAGGGCAGAACCAGAAGCAAGCAATTGAATAGTCTAGCTCAAAGAATATTGTATTGGGCAGAATCAAATCTGCTGGCTCTAACCGCATCATTCCTGTTGGGAAGACTGAACGTTAAGGCAGACTTCTTAAGTCGCCACAAGCTAGATCCAGGGGAGTCTAAGCATGGAGATATTCAAGCGGTCGAACATCTAGGAGAACCATCAGTGGATCTCATGGCGACAAGACAAAACAAACAGTGTCAACAGTTCATATCTCGTTGGCGGGACCCTCAAGAGCTTGCACAAGACGCATTAAATGTTCCATGGAAGTGATATCTAGCATATATGTTTCCACCTCTACCTCTAATCACGGACATAATCAGCAAAATAAGAAGAGGCAAGTACAAGTATCTGCCATATCAGAAGTCCTGGCTACCCTGTTTGCTGATAATTATCTTGTTTAAAGATTTATGTCATCAGTTTCAAAAGTAAAACCAACCATTAGAGACATTGTTCCACCATGGGACTTGAATATTGTCCTTCAACAACTGGCATCACACCCATAATTTGAACCTTTAGATGCAGTCTCATTAAAGCATTTTACCCTAAAAACTGTATTCCTCACTGCGGTCACATCTGCCAAGCGGGTGAGTGAATTATAGGCCCTGGTTGCCAGTCCACCTTTTTTAGTCTTTCACCAAGACAAAGTAGTCCTGCGGCCATAGTTATCTTTTAGGTCAAAGGTTGTCTCCTAGTTTCACATGAACCAGAAAATTAAGTTTCCGTCCTTTTGCCAAATCCTACTCATGAGCTTGAAAAGAAACTTCACAACCTAGATCTTATTACTTGCCTGCAAATCTATCTGACCAGAACTCAGTTATGGCGAAAGACAGATGCGCTTTTTGTCCATTTTTCTGGCAAGTTTAAAGGTACAGAAGCCTCCAAACCATCAATATCAGGTTGGATACGTGATTGTATTCAATTGGCGTATGACTCTGCACAATTGGAGCCTCCCAAAGGTATCAGCACATTCCACTCGCGCCATGGCAACATGGCCTAGTCGCAACCTGGTCTTCTGTATCTACGTTCCTAAAGCACTACAGATTGGATATCCAGGCTTTGGAAGACGCAAAATTCGGATGGAAGGCACTTGAAGCAGCCATTCCAGTCTAGCATTTGTACCAATCCTTCCCTATCTGCTGAGGTACTGCTTTGATAAGTCCTACAGTCTATGCGGTGGATTGCACACAGAGGAAAAGGTGAAATTTACTCACCGGTATATGTTTTTCCTCTGTGTTCTTCCACGGAAACCCACCCTATATTGCTCATTTGGTATGTTATCCTTCCAATGCACTTGTGTCTACTACCCTTGTGCTGATTATTTGTTCCTGGCTCTCTAACCTCTTTTATATTATGTCTTGCAGCTTGGACAACTGTATAACTGAATAAGGTGAGGGAGCTAGCAGTATTTAAAATCTTTGCACTGGTCCTAACAGCTGGAGGGCAGAGCCAATTACCCACAGTCTATGCCGTGGAAGGACACAGAGGAAAAACAAATATCGGTGAGTAAATTTCACCTTTTCTTTGTATCGTCCCCAGAGAATCCAGATTTTCAGAATTACTTACTGGTTCTCCGGGGATAGAGTATAATTCTTTGGTCTGCTGGGTTCCCCAGTAACCCTTCCGCTCCCAGCCCAGCTCCATGCCTGTTCTACCCACTTCCCTGCCCATTTCATGGCAAACACTGTGTTTCTGTTGCCTAACCCCACCCATCCTAATTGAGGCCCGTCCACATCAGGACGCACATCATGTCATGTGGTTACTCCCATGTCGGTTCTGCTCAATTCCTTGAACCTTTCAGGACATACATTACATTTCCACTTCCTAATTCCACCAACTCCATGTAAGCCCCACCCACATTATGACTCAAATTGCCTCATTTGGACACTCCCATACCCTTCCCTCCTTGATACTCCAGGGGGCTTGAAGGTTCTCAGACATGCATACGCACAAAAGCAAAAGTGAAGCAATCCAAACACAACATATCGGACAAATATAATTTCCTAATTTCTCATTGATTTGAACGGAGCTTTTACATGTTTGAGTGCTAGAGTGGTCTCTGATGCATTGCTTTGCAATGTGTTGAAGACCTTTCCAATAGTCAAAGAGTTAACCCTTTGAGTGCCAGAGGGCTACAGAATGCATTGCTTTGCAATGTGCTCCGTACCCTCTGGCACTCAAAGGCTTAAAAGCAGCAACTGAAATCAATAGAAACATTTTCTTCTCTGTGATGCAGTTGGTTTTCCCCAGAACTGTGCCACTTTTTTAACTCCTTAAAGACCAGAGGGTTGTGCAAGGCATTGCCTCTCAATGTGTTGCTCACCTTTCTGGTTCTTAAGGGGTTAAGTACATCAGACTCTGAGCCTTATGCACAAAACACATGAGGAGTCAATTTGGGGTAAACCAATTGCCCCACAGGGGACAAATAAAAATCCCCACTGATTATAGCTGTGTGAATGTGAGAAAGCCGCACTCGGCTGTCACTAAGGGGTTAAATGGGCTGGTCAACTATCTCATAAAAATGAAAAAGTCATATGCTGTAGACTTTGTATTCTGGATGCTGGCAATGTAGGATTTAACCCTTTGAGTGCTAGAGGGGTATCCAGACACCCCTCTAGCTCTCAAAGGGTTAAAAGTTGCTCATTCTTAATTACAACCTACTTGTACCTGCTATTTCTTATCAACAAAATCCCTCCATTTCCAGCTTCCTGGCTGCTGAGTGGCTATTGGTTGGGAGGAGTTACCCTGCATCAACAGCAATGCCCAAAACATAATCACAACACTTTTGTTTACATTTGTACACCCCTACAGAGCCGAGTTTTACTGACAAATTTTTCAGCAAGAGAAAAGATTAGACACAGGAAAATCAAGTTTTAAATGAAGATACTTAAGAAATCTGTTCTTTATATAGCAATAAAGATGTTTATTGGACAATTACAAAGTTTTCTGTAAACCCTTGGATGCTTTGCAATGCATTAGAGATTTTTCTAACATTTAAAAGGTTAAAATCCCATTTAAATCAATGAGAATTTGTGGGAAAATAATGGGTGAAATTCACTAAGCTGTGATAAAGAGGTGATAAAGTGGCGATTACTTCTCCAGTTTATCACTTCTCCAATTCCTATGTTATTCTATGGAGACTATGCACTATGGGTCATATGTTCAAAGAAGTAGCGAAATAGCTTTTGTCGTTTGTAACGACTTTTCAAAGTACAGTGTCTTTGTGATTATTAATATTTCCAGAGAGTGTCGGTTGTGATCGGAAATATGTTGTTTGTCCTGACTGAAATTGTCGTATGGAACGACAAAAAAAATGTCTTAACTAAAGAAAAAATGTCTTAAAAAATGTCTTAACAACAAAAATGTCTTTAAAAATGTCTTAACTAATGACAAATATATTTTAACTAAAGACAAAAATTCTCACATTCAGAACACATTCCCTCCACTTTTTTCTTAACGTACAAATTTTGTCAGTTGAAAGACATTTTTTGTCTTTAGTTACAACAAATTTTCTTTTCCTCTATACGAGACTGGAGAATAGTTTAGCCACGCCCTAGCCACGACCCTTTGCCTGTCAATTCTGGAGTTGTGTCGTACACAACAGACATTACTAGTTTTTTGTCGTATACTCTATAGGAAATATGTCGTTTATGCATTCAATTACTTATTTTTGTCTTTCATACGACAATTTTTTGTCATCCCTTTGAACATACGGTCCTATGATTTCTTCAGCTTTGGATATCTTTGTGAAGCTGCTCCATAACATAGGAACTGAAGAAGTGATAAACTGGAGGGGGAGATTCACTAAGCAGTGATAAAGAGGTGATAAACAGGTGATAAAGTTGAGATGACTTCTCCAGTTTATCACTTTTCCAGTTCCTATGCTATTATATTGAGACTATGCACTAAGATTTCTTCAGTGTTGGACAGCTTCATGCATAGGCTCTATAGAATAACATAGGAAATGGAAAAGTGATAAACTGGATAAGTATCTCCACTTTATCACCCCTCTCAGTGAATATCCCCTAAGAAGTAATTTCCAGTTTATCATCTCTTTATCACTGCTTAGTGAATCTCCACCATTGTATCCTATGATGAAGATGGTTTGCCCACAATTGCTACATGTTGTTTTTCTTAGTACATTATGTATAAAAAAGAAATCTCAGACAAGGGTATATTATAACAAGGAAATGGACCACTGAGAATACAGCACACATTTAGATGCCACGTATGTTAGGTCTGATGTGATTAAACAAAATGTAGAGTAACAGAAATAAAGTTCTCAGCAGCTTAGATCTGTAGTCTCAGAATTAACTGTTACTAATAACAATGTAGCAGCATCAAAAAAACCATTTCATCAGGTCGGCTTGTTGACTTTTGCACAACTTGTACCGTTCGAATAGTTGTAAAATGGAATTTATCCAGTTGTCGATAGAAAAACCATTCCTTTTCCTAGTACACAGAAGTCTTAATTATCAGGGAGAGGGCATAACATTAGCCAGGGCTGATTTTACACCTCAGGCGCCACTAAGGAATGGGAAATCCGGCCCTGTTGGTAGTTACAGCCTGATTAATTAATGCACATGATTATATGTACATATCTATTTCCATTTCTTTTGATGTATCCATGAATTGTCGTCGTCAGTTTGGAATCACCAGAACATACATTCTTTGGAAAGTCGTGGAATTTCTGGAAAAACCTGGCTTCTGTGACTGTTTTGTCTATAATAAGGACTTGACCCAACCTTCACTTAAAAAACAAGCTCCTTTGGAACTTCCCAAGAGAATTCTTCCCTGCCAAAATGACCGTAGCATGCAGTGTTCTGGTAAATTGGTTTCTTCAAGTCAAGATCCCTAAATTGAGATAAAGAAAAAAAATTGAATGATGCATATTATATCATCACTAGTATGAAAGCCCGTATACACGGGCTAAAGTGCACTCAGCTGCCCCGGAGCCAAGAGCAGACACAGGACGTGAGCCATCTGGAGCGGGGCAGCGCATTCTGCGAGTCTCCACTGCGCATGACTGCAGTCATGTGCAGTAGAGACTCGCCGAACGCACTGATCCTTAGCGGGGAGCACCAGACGGTTCACAGTGAAGCTCCCTGTGTGCGAAACCACACATGCACAGTAGAGAATCTCTACTGCGCATGTGCGGTTATGGCTCACAGTGAGCAACTCATTCTACCACCTTATGTAATAGGATTAGCTTAATCATTTTAAATAACTTAGAAATTTGTTTTCTAAATAAGAAATGGTTAAAGGGATAGTAATGTTTCATTATAAAAGCAGCTCTAATTAATCATCATAGTATTTGGACTTTGGAGAGTGTTATTTCAATTCTGTCAGAGTTGTAGTACAAGAGTAATTCAATGACAACGTATCCCCCTCCCACCTCTTTTACTGATGTAACACTGCTCAGCCAGATCAGAAGGGAGGTGCCCAGGTAGACTGCAGAGAGGGACAATCTTCAATTAAGATAAGGGAAAAACCTGAAAAGCTTGTCAAGAGGGGCAGGGCTTTCATTGTTCTCATAGGAAGAAGATTGTCCCCTTCTGTTATCTGTCTGGTCTATGGACTGCATTCCACATCTGAGAAGAGATGGCTTACACTAGGTAAAAGGGGCGGGAGGGGGAAACTTTGCTTGTGAATATCTCTTAAACCATAAAGGTTTGAGAGATAAGACTTATATCGTTCTTCATGTTTTTTTAATGCCTACAAAATAAAATAAAGATAAAACGAAGTATTACTATCCCTTTAAGGTGTAATTCAGATAATTTCAAACTTTTTTTCCCAATTTCATCAAAGTTGTTAGGTAATAGGGTTCCTTTAAATCAATGGGAATTTTCATTTCGTCCACTGTACATTTGGTTTGCTTCAGAATTACACATCTTTAGCTTGAAGACTAAGACCCAGGGAACAATTTTAACAGTAAAGTCATAGCATGAGCATGCTTCTGTGCACTGTGCCAGCCTAACACCTATGTACTAAACTTTTACTTAAAAAAATAAATGTAAATAAAAAAAACAAAACAAAAAAAAACCTTTTCCCCACTTTGACCAAGGGACAGATAAGGTAGGAGAGTAGGGGCATTTCAAAGCATGCTGTTCCTCTGAGCCTTACATTAATCCATGTATTAAGGAAATTGTCTCCAAATACCCTTTCGTTATGTGTGTTATAGGGGTGGGCATTAGGCTTGTTCTTGTTAAGGGGATAACAATTCTTAAATGTTTTTTTTTTTTTTTTTTTTTTAATTTTTTGATCATTCCACCTCTGCCTTCTGTGATGCCAGATGGTTTTCCAGAGAACCGGAGGATACTGACACATATACACTTGTGTTTGTGTGAGTAGTTTAATGCCTTTTCTGTACTATAGCTCAGTTCAGGCATAGAGAGTATTAAAACTATACAAACTGGGACATACTGGGTGGGTTGCCATGGCAGCCACTCAATCCCATTGAACAGACCTTCATCTAGAGGAAAAGCTGATATCAGTGAAAGGGAAGAAAGGGTTTTTTTTAAACTAAGTAACTCCTAAACTAATGAGTTTCAAAGGAACACAAACACATAAAATGAACTGGGTTTATATACCCTTAAGTACCCCATACTTCGTGCTAGCATCTGTAAAATATCACTAATTGTTTTCTGAGGCCTACAATCTAGTTTACATATGTTCTAAGGGCATGGCCATCTCTGCCTTTTCCATAGCTCCCAGTACCATAGTAGATTTGCTGTACATCTCTGAAGTGATTATCTAGGATTATCTGTAAATGGGCTGTGATAGGATAACTGCTGTTCTGAATCCAAAGCAGAGGATTCTAATCTAAATAAATTAACAGCATCTTCTCTTGTCTCTCATTACAAACAGCAAAAACAGTACTAAATAAATGCTCTCTGAGCAGGGCAGCTTACGTATGAATTAAAAAGTAAGTTTACGATTATACTTTAGGGAGCTATATGTTTACATATTCTAGCTAAATACATTTGAGGAGTTAGTGTTCCTTTAAAGAGTGTGACTGTCATCAGCCACACTCTTTAATATTTTACAAATACAACAAGACAAAAACAGTTTTAGTATTACTGACTTTTTAACCAGTTAACGACCGGCCAACGCAGAGCGCAGATGGCAGTTAAGGACCACGGGTAATTTTTTTGTTGTTTGTTAAGTGGTGTGCAACCAAGCGGGGATCAGGAATTCCATGACATGCCAGGACCATCGCCGGTCCGTAAGTGCAGAACCGGCTTGATAGTCCTGGCACGTCAAGGGTCGTTAAGAGGTTAAATTGTTCCGCCGTTGGTTCTCAATGCACTAGAGACCACACTAGCATTCCAGGAGCTAAAATCACAATTTATATCAATCTGCATATATAATGCAAACAAATCTATAAATATATACATTGGATTGCTTTATAAAGGACACCTGCCTAGATAAATCAATCTGTTAAACTAAAATTCAGAGCCACTTACTCCTAGGGCACAATTCCCCTTTAACATCTCTTTATATGCCATGTGGTCCTGAAGCTGATATACTAAGGGAATCTATAGCAACTCTTGGGAAACCAGCTGCACCATAGGGAACACTGATTTAAATGCGGTTTTAACCACTTAAATGCTCAAGAGGTCTCCAAAGCATTGCTTTGCAATGCTTGAAAGATTGTTCTAGCATTTGAGGGGTTAAAAACCACACTTTTTTTTCAAATTGTGGCAATGTGTATTTTCCCCATAGTGTGCAAGTGGTTGGCCACAAGATGGCAGTGTTTAGTGCAAAAGGACCTGATATACCAACAGCTTATGTTTTGCTTATTTTTACCTGACGATGACTCCAGGCCGTAGGTCAAAGTTCTTATTGACAATATCCAGCAGCTCTTTTTCGGATTTTTCAGAGGTCCCATAGGTGAAAAGGGAAACAGATAACGGTTGGGCCACGCCAATAGCATAAGATACCTTAAAAAACAGTTGATAATCAGTATACCTTAATTAATATAAAGCTGATAGCAAATCTCTTCTCATTACAGAGTTCAGCCTGTGAATATTCTTGCACTGGGAACTCTCTCAATCTTAACCACTACTGGGCGACGTACAAAATGGAGCATTAAACATGTCGCTGGTTTGAAAACAGCTATATCGGAATCTCGCCCACATCATTAGAGCGAGATTCTGATACCTGCTTTTATTCTCAAGGTAGCGTGTGTGCTCCTCTCCATCAGTTTCACAATATTCCACAAGATTCTGATACAGAGCACTAACACTTACACATTCCGTACCCCTCTGTCACTCAAGGGGTTAAAGGGGTTGTCTAAGTGTTAGTGCGCTTTATCAGAAGCTTGTGGAATATTGTGAAACCAATGGAGAGGAGCACACACGCTACCTTGAGAATAAAAGCAGGTATACATTGTTGGAACTGCATTCAAAGTGGAAGCTGCTTTACTATTTAAAATGTGCAAAGCTTCAGCCTGAGATATCAGAATCTCGCTCTTTTCACGTGGCCAAGATTCTGATATCACTATTTTAAAAACGGCAACATGTTGGGTGATGTTTTGACAGTGAGCCCCCAGGTATGGGTACTGGGGTGAAAAAGAAAACTGATATATCCAAACATTAAGCTAGAAACAGCTTCAAAGTGTTGATCAGGGGCTAAATTACCAGTGGGACAGCAAGTGCAAGGCACCGGGTGCCCAGACAACTTTAGGATCCCATTTCAAATGATGAGAACAGAAATGTTTAGGATTTTTAGTAGTCTGCAGTCAATTGGGGCCTGAAGAATTGTTGCGCACCAGGTCCCTTAAATCACTAGGCACTCCATTGGTGTTGATAACACTTTAATAGGCCTATTGCAATCTGCTCATCAGTAATTTACCCTCTTAATTTTGTTGACCAAAGGCCATATATACAATGAAGACTGGATCAATTATCGGGCAAACCCATTGCAACATAGGAAACAAATACAAATCCCACTATATTTAAATGCGTTTTTTACTTTCTTGAATTGCAGAGTGGTCTCCTACACATTTAAATAATTGAGAACTTTGTGTCCCTCACAGCATAGTTGGTTTGTCCTGGAATTTCTTAATGTTTTCTAAGTATATCAATCTGCCTCACTGTCTTTTTGTTACTTTCAATCTGGAATGGAATCAAGAAGTAACATAGTAATTTAGGTAGAAAAAAGACTTGCGTCCATCTAGTTCAACCCTTTTCCTATTTCTGTTTACCATCGTTGATCCAAAAGAAGGCAAAAAAAACCCTCAATACAGCAATTTCAAATTCTGCCTTGAATGGGGTGAAAAAAATTCCTTCTTGATTCCAAATGGCAATCAGATTTCTCCTTGGATCAACAAGCACTAATGTATTCGATAGCGCCACCTCCTCAGGCAGTGAATTCCATACCTTTATTGTCCTTACCGTAAAGAAACCCTTCCGCTGTTGTATATGAAATTTCCTTTCCTCAAGTCTAAGCGGGTGGCCCCTTGTCCTTTGTACTGTTCTGTTAATAAGCAGGTCTTTGGAGAGCCCTTTGTATGGGCCCTGAAAATATTTATATAGTGTTATCATATCCCCTCTAATACACCGTTTCTCTAGTGTGTACAAGTTTAACTTTTGTAGCCTTTCTTCATAACTAAAACTTTCCATTCCTCTTACTAGTATTGTAGCCCTCCTCTGCACTTTCTCTAGTTCCATAATGTCCTTTTTCAGAAAGGGTGCCCAGAATTGAACAGCATATTCTAGGTGGGGTCTTACCATGGACCCATAAAGAGGCATAATAATATCTTCCTCCCTTGAGTCAATACCGCTTTTAATACATGCCAGTATCTTATTGGCCTTTGCAGCTGCCAGCTGGTACTGCACACTACTGCTAAGTCTATTGTCTACCATTACTCCCAAATCCTTTTCATTAGTATATTTCCCCAGAGAAACACTATTTAAACTATATGTTGCATTTTTATTATTATACTCAAAATACATAACTTTACACTTGTCTATATTGAATTTCATTTGCCATTTGCCTGCCCAGTTACTCAATTTGTCCAAATCCTCTTGTAATGAAGACACATCCAGTTCAGACTTTATTACCTTACTTAATTTTGTGTCATCGGCAAACACTGATACATGGCTCCCTATACCCTCTGGGAGGTCATTAATAAACAAATAAAAAAGAAGAGGACCCAGGACAGATCCCTGAGGTACTCCACTTATCACGTTTATCCAATTGGAGAACTTGCCATTTACTACCACTCTTTGCATTCTATCTTTCAGCCAATTTCCAATCCACGCCTATTTCATTCAATTTGTACAGTAACCTCTTGTGTGGAACCGTATCAAATGCCTTGGCAAAGTCTAAACAGATCACATCAACAGCCTCTCCCACATCTATATTTTACTCACGTTTTCGTAAAATGCAATCAAGTTAGTTTGACAAGACCTGTCTTTCACAAAGCCATGTTGGCTCCTGCTAATGATATTCCTGTTCAAGCTGAATTCTTGAGCAACCCTTCAAATAGTTTCCCTACCACAGATGTCAAGCTTACAGGTCTGTAATTTCCTGGCTGTGATTTTGATCCCTTTGTAAATATGGGCACCACATCTGCTTTAAGCCAATCCGTGGGCACCATACCTGAAATAAAAGAATCCCTGAAAATCAAAAATAATGGTCTAGCCAGGGCTTGGCTTAGCTCTTTAAGTACCCGTGGGTGTATACCATCCAGCCCCGGGGCTTTGTCTACCTTAACACCATTCAATTGTTTTAACACTTTTTCTTGTGTTAGCCAATCCCATGCTTGCTGTGACTGTTCTGTAAAATTAGTTTGCAGATTCTTGTCCATTGGGTCTTCCTCGGTAAAAACAGAAGAATAGAAATTATTTAAAATATCTGCTTTCTCTCTGTCCCCACTGACCATCTCACCCGTTTCAGATAACAAGGACCCAATATTATCACACTTTAATTTTTTTCCATTAATGTATTTAAGTAATTTTTTGGGTTGCTCTTGTTCTCCTTAGCAATAACTTTTTAATTCTCCAGTCTAGCTAATTTAATCGACTTTTTACAGGTTTTGTTGGCATTTTTGTATTCTGCAAATGCCTCTGCTGATCCCTCAGCTTTATAATGTTTAAATGCCGCTTTCTTGTTATTTAATTCATGAATTACTTTACTGGTTAGCCACATTGGTTTTAATTTGCTTCTTTTGTATTTGTTTCCAACGGGGATACATTTATATGCATATTTTTGCAATGTTATTTCACTTACCTTCTGTATTTTTTCTGAAAATATTCTATCCCATTCAATGAGACCAAGGGATGAATTAAATCTGCTAAAGTTGGCCTTTTTAAAACTCGGTGTTTTGGTGGAACCCATAACAAATTGCTTTTTTTTTTTTTTTTTTTTTTTTTAAGATGTTTTTGTGTTAATGTAATGGTAAGCCAATGGAGCTCAAACCTGTCCTCAGCTTCTCCCCTCCCCCACAACAGTGAAGGTTTTATGGATCTCCTCACACAGACACAGGTAAATCAGTGTTCACTCATGTTGGATGATCTGCCTGAGTTAATTACTTGTGTTTAATTGAGGAGATCCTGAAAACATGCACTGGGAGGCTTGAGGACAAGTTTGGGTGCCCTTGTGCTAGGCCACAGTGCAAGGCACAGAAATGGCACTACCCACTACTCTTCTGAATTCTTAACTTTTTCTCTAAATTAAAATTAAAGTTTTAAATAGGAAATATGCCCTTGAAATAGGTGACTCTTAATAATAATAGAATTACTTCTTTGGTAATTTGTCCTTTATGCAGCAGTCAGTTATATATATTTCCATGATTTTTGTATTTCAACACTGCTGTAGTCTATAACTGAACACTGACATTACAACCATGATAAGGTTTTCATGTCCCATTACAATTATGGCTTTCTTTCTCTAAGGTTAGTTTCATTTCTTTCTATTTTTTGCATAAAGGTGAAAACTTAATACAAACCTAAATTGGTGCACAGCAAATGCAAGACCTTTTATTGTTCACGTTAAGGAAATTGACATAGCCCAAACGATTAAGTGATTGTATCAAAGCAGAATATATATCCAAATTGTGAGAGGCTCTAAGGACAAACAAACAGCACAATGGCCTGTTCTACTGCTAGTCACTACTCAGAAGCATCACATTTTATCTCTCGAGTGCCATTACAGAGGAGAAATTTCCTTGTACATATTAGACTAATCCTGCCCAAAAGGCCAGTCTAGTTCCAAAATGACAGGCAAGTCTCCTCTGCACAGGAACCAGCTAACCCCAGGCATACCTTTTGGCCTTGTTGGATCTCATCAGTGAGGTGCAGCTGGATTCCCTAGGCAATGAGAGCAAGGGTTACACAGCTGGATTACCCTTCATTGATCTGTTCTACTGTTCTGTTGTTTCAGTGACTGTGACACTTATTTTATCCCCTTTTATTTATTGTAACATCCTTCTATTGTAAGGTGCTGCGTACACTGTGTGGTTCCATATAAATAAAGATATATATATCAGGGCTCAAAATTTCCACTCTCCACTAGCCAATGGCGAGTGAAAATTTAGCCCTGGTGAGTAGAAATTCAGCCCTGGTTGGTATCTGGTAACTTTTCAGGTCTGGCTAGTAGCAAAGGACTTAAAATTATAAGCCCTGTATATATACATGCAAACATACTAGCCGCAGAATAGATCATTGTGCTGTTTATTCGTCTTCAGAGCCTCTCACGTTTGATATGTATCAAAACCAAATATACCTGAACCAGAACACGATGGCAGAGCTTGGCATTCACCAGAGATTTTGCCACCCAGCGAGCAGCATAAGCAGCTGACCGATCCACTTTGGTATAGTCTTTGCCGGAAAATGCACCCCCTCCATGGGCACCCCAACCGCCGTAGGTGTCCACAATAATTTTTCGACCAGTGACTCCTGCATCCCCCTATATAATAAAAAAATAATGTATATGAGAACAGTACTGTTATATTGTCTCTGATTATGGGAATAGTAAATCTAAACCTCATTTACATGGTGAGTCCATGAATTAATCAACAATGCATAAATAGAATTATTATATATATTAATGAGTTTAAAAAAGTGAACCAGTTCACTGGGCTGTTTGTATCCAGTTTATGCCCACTGATGTATTAATACTGTGATGGTTACCTGGTGAAAAGGAGAGCTGCAAATGAACAATGAAACAGCCTATGGAGTGGAGTTGTTATGAGATGAATGGCGGCACTATGAGCAAGTGGAGCAGCTAGTATAAATATTGCACAGTTAATTAGTGTGCAGCATTTATACTAGCTGCTCCACTTGCTCATAGTGCCGTCATTCATCTCATAACAACTCCACTCCATAGGCTGTTTCATTGTTCATATGCATCTCTCCTTTTCACCAAGTAATCTTCACAGCATGAATACACCAATGGGCATAACCCAGATAAAAACAGCCATATCAGCAACAGTTACTATATGAGACAGATCTCACCCATCTTGCTTTGATCCTAATATGTAATAAAGCATTCAAAGAAAAATCAGCTGTTTTCAGAGTGCTGCATATGCACAACCCTCCTCTCTCTACTTCTTGTTACACCTATCCAAAGCAATGCAATGGGATCCCAAACCTGTACTATGAATATTACATGCACTGAAATCCAACTGGAGCGTACAGATGTAGCCATCCTTAATTGACATCTTTTTGAGTTAGACAATCTTCATCTTATATGCAATTTCCATTGACTTGGATGGGGATCTTTGTTTAACACAGAAAGTTACAGATAAGAGAGGGAAATCATGGACAGTATTTATGACTATATCTGTATACTGCAGTATTTGTCCACAATCAATCAAAAGTGGGATTAGGGTACTTGGGCTGATTACCCCAATGCTGTTTCAGTGGACGAGCCAGCTTTGTCAAAGGAAATCTGCTATGTGCTATTTATGTTTTCAAATGCTGTGCCCAATACTGATCAATACCGATGACCTTTTTTGTATTTCCAATCTGTCATTTTATGTCCCCTTTTTAATCTCTCTTTCCAACTTCTACAGTTGCCAGGTAAGACCTTAAGGGGAACATATCATGTTTTATCATGTTTGCTCCTACAGGTAGAATATTTTCATAATAAATTAAGTTGAAAAAAAAAACACAAGTCCATTAACATTTGCCACAGTATTACCAAGAAAATTAAAATTTTATAAGCCTTCGCGATTCTAAATGGGTATTACTCAGTTTACTAGAACTTTACCTACTAATACACAGTATAAACCTGTATTTTCCCTTCTGCTAGAAACCTCATTTAATCTTCTCTTAAATGTATCCATTAAAGCGGTTCACTTTTAAGAAGTTGCATTGAAAAACATTATGTGGCCACACGGTGCATTAACCATGTCGCCGTGATTACAACACCTTGATCAGACACAATAAAATCAATGTGGGCTAAAGCGCCTTTTAAGGAAACAACATGAGAATCTCGCTGTTTCATGCAGTGCGAGATTCTCATTTTGCCATTTTAGTCACGGTGACATGGTTAATGCACCGTGTGGCCACACAACCTTTTATGCAACTTTTTAAAAGGATACACATTGAAGCTGCCACATACTTGGTCAAGGAATTCCACAACTTACCAGACCTTACTGTAAACAACTACTACTGAAACCTCATATCTTCTAATCTTAAAGCGGAACTATCACCTAGATTCAAACTTTTCTAGTGAGTTTTAATAGTTAACCGAAGATTAGAGCTGGGTGTATTTAAAAAAAAAAAATGCTTACAATTTGCTTACAAGTACAGATATTAGCCCATCAAAATCAGGCACTTCTGTGTTCTGCGGGACTGAATGTCACACTTGACTTCCCAGCTGCCCCAGGGAGCGCGTTCACGCTCCCCTTCGAAGCTGGGTTCCTGTGCTGTAGCGTTACAGCAAACTCCGGGGTTGCAACCTCAGTAGCATTGTACACAGAGTTTGCTGTAACGCTACAGCACAGAAACCCAGCTTCGAAGGGGAGCGTGAACGCGCTTCCTGGGGCAGCTGGGAAGTCAAGCGGGACATTCAGTCCCACAGAACACAGAAGTGCCCGATTTTGATGGGCTAATATCTGCACTTGTAAGCAAATTTTTTTTAAAATACACCCAGCTCTAATCTAAGGTTAAATACTAAAACACACTAGAAAAGTTTGAATGTAGGTGGTAGTTTCGCTTTAAGAGGTGCCCTAGTTATTTGATCAGGGCTTGGGATGAAAAGCTCACCAGATAGATCTTTATTAGTGATGAGCGAGCACCCCAATGCTCGGATGTTCGGGTGCTCTGACCGAGCACCCCCTGAGGCTCGAGTGCTCGGCCGAACACCCGAGCCCCATTGAAGTCAATGGGAGGACTCGAGCATTACACCAGGCACCCCCTGCTCTGATGAGGGGAGGGTGCCTGGTCCATAGGAAAAGGGCAGAAAAAGATGGAAACACTACAGAAATGGTTCAGGGACAGCATAGGGAGGATGTCTGGATGCACCTTGGACTCCAACATCGCTGCTGGGAACGATCTTTCGCCCGTAGTACGCCATTTTTACAGACTGACCGTAAAACACACAAAAAGGAAAA
Source organism: Rhinophrynus dorsalis (assembly GCA_037306005.1). NCBI lineage: Eukaryota > Metazoa > Chordata > Amphibia > Anura > Rhinophrynidae > Rhinophrynus > Rhinophrynus dorsalis. The sequence goes on from CM074724.1 coordinate 132,293,867, forward strand.
TAAAAACGACTTTAGGCGAAAAATTGTTACCAAACAGTATTTGCTGTATATTTACTTGTATATCATCTGCAAATTCTCCCAAAAATTTCATCGATTTTCTGAAGTGAGGCCATGATTAAGAGGGAAACGTGCGCAGAGGCAAATTATCCCAAAAATTTCCTTGATTTTCAGAACTGAGGCCATGATTAAGAGGGAAACGTGCGCAGAGGCAAATTCTCCCAAAAATTTCCTTGATTTTCAGAACTGAGGCCATGATTAAGAGGGAAACGTGCGCTGAGCTGACCATCTAAAACATTATGGGTGAGGGTCTGCTGCAGAGCTGACCATCCTAAACATTATATGCGAAGGCCCGCTAGTGAGCTGACGCTATAAAACATTATATGAGAGGGCCCGCTAGAGAGCTGACCCAATAAAACATTATATGAGAAGGCCCGCTGGTGAGCTGACCTATATAAAAATTGGCAAACAGGGCCCGCTGGTGAGCTGGCCCTATATAAAAATTATATCACAGGGCCCGCTGGTGAGCTGGCCCTATATAAAAATTATATCCCAGGGCACGCTGGTGAGCTGGCCCTATATAAAAATTATATCCCAGGGCATATGGAAGAGGAGGAGGAGGATGAGAACATTAAGAGTCAACCATATACCCGTTTTTGGGGTGGAAGGGGTGAATGGGAATACAGAGTATTCCCATCATTGTAAATAACATATATAAAGTGAGTTTATGTTCCCCCGGGGCTTTCCTCCAGTGGAGTGGAGAAGTCAGGGGAAATCCAGGCCTTGTTCATTTTTATAAGTGTCAACCTATCAGCATTGTCGGTGGAAAGGCGGATACGCTTATCTGTTATGATGCCACCAGCAGCACTAAATACCCGCTCAGACAGAACGCTGGCGGCAGGGCAGGCCAGCACCTCCAAGGCGTAGAGTGCCAGTTCATACCACGTGTCCAGCTTGGACACCCAGTAGTTGTAAGGCACAGAGGGATCATTGAGGACGCTGACACGGTCTGCTACGTACTCCTTCACCATCTTCCAAAACTTTTCCCTCCTTGTGACACTAGGCTGCGCATCAGGGTGAGGGTGCTGCCGGGGTGTCATGAAGGTGTCCCACGCCTTGGAGAGTGTTGCCCTGCCTTTCTCGGAACTGCTGTGTGCTCCCCTTTTCTCCCCTTCTCGGTTGGCCAAGGTAGCACGTACTCTGCCGCCAGCGTTGTCAGATGGAAAATTTTGGAGCAATTTTTCAACAAGAACCTTCTGGTATTGCACCATTTTGCTTGTCCTCTCCACCGGAGGAATGAGAGATGAGAAATTCTCTTTGTAGCGGGGGTCCAGAAGGGTGAACACCCAGTAATCCGTGTTGTCTAAAATGCGTACAACGCGTGGGTCACGGGAAAGGCAGCCTAACATAAAGTCAGCCATGTGTGCCAGAGTACCAACAGTCAAGATTTCGCTGTCCTCACCAGGAGGCTGACTCTCAATATCCTCATCCTCTTCCTCCTCTTCTGCCCACCCACGCTGAAGAGATGGAACTAAAGTTCCATGGCTACCCTCTGTAGCGGAGGCAACCGTGTCTTCCTCCTCCTCCTCCTCCTCCTCCTCCTCCTCCGCCTCCTCCAATTGTCGCTGAGAAGACGAAGTGAGGGTGCTCTGGCTATCACCTTGTGTAAGCTCTTCCTCCCCCATTTCCACCTCTTCCACATGCAAAGCGTCGGTTTTAATTGTGAGCAGCGAGCGTTTCAGTAGACACAGAAGTGGGATGGTTACACTGATAATAGCGTTATCGCCGCTCACCATCTGTGTCGATTCCTCAAAATTGCGTAAAACCTCGCAGAGGTCTGACATCCATTCCCACTCCTCACTTCTGATTACAGGAAGTTGAACGGAGAGGCGACGACCGTGTAACAGCTGGTACTCCACTACTGCCCTCTGCTGCTCACAAAGCCGGGCCAACATGTGGAAGGTGGAGTTCCAGCGCGTGCTCACGTCACACAGCAGCCGGTGAGCTGGCAATTGTAAGCGCTGCTGCAGCTTCAACAGGCCGGCCGAAGCTGTAGATGACTTACGGAAATGTGCACACACGCGGCGCACCTTGGTCAAGAGATCATGCACATTGGGGTAGGTTTTTAGAAATCGCTGCACCACTAAATTAAATACATGCGCTAGGCATGGTACGTGTGTGAGCTTGCCGAGCTCCAAAGCCGCCACCAAGTTACGCCCATTATCACACACAACCATGCCTGCTTGCAGGTTGAGTGGCGAGAGCCACTGCTCGGTCTGGTGACTAATCCCCTGCAACAGCTCTGAGGCCGTGTGCTGTTTGTCCCCAAGGCAGATCAGCTTCAGCACGGCCTGTTGACGCTTCCCCACTGCAGTGCTACACTGCTTCCAGCTACTGGCTGATGGGGGAGTGGCGGTGTGTGTAGAGAATTCGGAGGTGGAAACGGAGGAGGAGGAGCCAATAACGTAGGTGCTGGTGGAAACCCTGATGGAGGTAGGGCCCGCAATCCTCGGCGTGGGTAGCACCCGTGCCATCCCAGGGTCCGAGTCGCTCCCAGCCTCCACGACATTCACCCAGTGTGCCGTCAGGGAAATGTAGCGTCCCTGGCCACAAGCACTTGTCCATGTGTCAGTCGTTAAGTGGACCTTCCCAGTAACTGCGTTGGTCAGGGCACGGGTGATGTTACGGGACACATGGTGGTGTAATGCGGGGATGGCACACCGGGAAAAGTAGTGGCGGCTGGGGACCGCGTACCGAGGGACAGCTGCTGCCATCAGGCTGCGGAAGGACTCAGTGTCCACAAGCCTAAATGGCAGCATTTCGATGGCCAGTAATTTTGAAAGGTGTGAGGTTAGTGCTATGGCCTGTGGGTGGGTGGCTGGGTATTTTCTCTTGCGCTCAAATGCCTGGGGTAACGACATTTGGACGCTGTGCTGGGACAGGGAAGTGGATGTGGTCGCTGATGGTGCTTCAGATGCTACAGGTGCAGGGCGGGAGGTATGCGGGCCTGCGCCTTCGACAGGCGATTGGCCGGCACCGAAAACAGGGGAAGAGGAGGCAGTGGTGTGGCCTGCAGACACAGATGGGCGATCCAGGCGTTCCTCCCACTTACTACGGTGCTTGGATGCCATGTGTCGGATCATGCTGGTGGTGGTGAGGTTTCTAGTGTTCATGCCTCGGCTCATTCTGGTGTGGCACAGGTTGCAAACTACAAATCTTTTGTCGTCCGCACTTTCCTTAAAAAAACGCCATACCGCGGAACACCTACCCCTTGGCAAGGTAGATTTACGCAAGGGGGTGCTCCGTGGAACATTTGCGGGCCGGTTTGGTGCGGTCCGCCTTCTTTCTGTAGCCACACCACTGCCTCTTCCAGCCTGTTGCGGTGCTGCAGATGGCTCACCCTCAGGACTGCTGTCATCGCTCGGCTCTACACCTTCCCAGGTGGGGTCAGTCACCTCATCGTCCACCAAGTCCTCCTCCACTTCCTCACTCTGATCATCCTCCTCAAGTCTTGATCCCACCACATACTCGGTCATTGACAACTGTATAACATTCTCCTCAACAAGGTCTTGAGAAGGAAATAGTGGTTGATTTAATGGCAACTGTGTCTCATCATCATCATCATCATCCACTACTTCCTTTGACCTTAAATGCCGTTCACATCTGTCATCTTCTTGTGATTGGGTAGCCTCTAGAGGTTGTGAATCAGGGCACAAGATGTCATGTTCCTCTGCAAGCGTGCTTGGAGAGAGGGTCAAATGAAGGATTGGTGATGAGACGAGCTCATCACTATATCCCAGTGTGGGATCACTTCTTTGACCAGACCGTGTATGGTGGGAGGAAGGATGATCAGAGTGAGGATTATGTTGACCAGACTCTTGGCTACTGAGAGTGGACTTGGTGGAAGACAGGGTGGTGCTTAACCGACTGGAAGCAGTATCAGCTGTCATCCAACCGACCACCTGTTCGCACTGGTCGGACCTCGAGAGTGATGTCCTGCGACGCCCTGTGAAATCAGACATGAAGCTAGGTATGGTGGATGTCTTTCTTTCTTGTGCTCTGGCACCAGGCACAGTTTCTCCGCGTCCTGACCCGCGCCCTGAACTTTCAGGATCACGTCCACTTCCCCGTCCCTTTTTACCCGCCTTCTTCATCTTACACGATATATATGACTTTAATATATATGAGTTTGAAAACTTAACAGTATTTCTTATAATTCTGGAACTGTACAGAGTACACAGAATAGGCTGTTAAACGGCGGTGAAAGACACTGAATGGAATATGTGACTTTAATATTTGAGTTTGAAAACTTAACAGTATTTCTTATAATTCTGGAACTGTACAGAGTACACAGAATAGGCTGTTAAACGGCGGTGAAAGACACTGAATGGAATATGTGACTTTAATATTTGAGTTTGAAAAATTAACAGTATTTCTTACTATTCTGCAACTCTGCAGAGTACACAGAATAGGCTGTTAAACGGCGTTGAAACACACTGAATGGAATATGTGACTTTAATATTTGAGTTTGAAAACTTAACAGTATTTCTTATAATTCTGGAACTGTACAGAGTACACAGAATAGGCTGTTAAACGGCGGTGAAAGACACTGAATGGAATATGTGACTTTAATATTTGAGTTTGAAAACTTAACAGTATTTCTTCCTATTCTGCAACTGTGCAGAGTACACAGAATAGGCTGCTAAACGGCGGTGACACACACTGAATGGAATAAGTGACTTTAATATTTGAGTTTGAAAACTTAACAGTATTTCTTACTATTCTGCAACTCTGCAGAGTACACAGAATAGGCTGCTAAACGGCGGTGACACACACTGAATGGAATAAGTGACTTTAATATTTGAGTTTGAAAAATTAACAGTATTTCTTACTATTCTGCAACTCTGCAGAGTACACAGAATAGGCTGTTAAACGGCGTTGAAACACACTGAATGGAATATGTGACTTTAATATTTGAGTTTGAAAACTTAACAGTATTTCTTATAATTCTGGAACTGTACAGAGTACACAGAATAGGCTGTTAAACGGCGGTGAAAGACACTGAATGGAATATGTGACTTTAATATTTGAGTTTGAAAACTTAACAGTATTTCTTATAATTCTGGAACTGTACAGAGTACACAGAATAGGCTGTTAAACGGCGGTGAAAGACACTGAATGGAATATGTGACTAATATTTGAGTTTGAAAAATTAACAGTATTTCTTACTATTCTGCAACTCTGCAGAGTACACAGAATAGGCTGTTAAACGGCGTTGAAACACACTGAATGGAATATGTGACTTTAATATTTGAGTTTGAAAACTTAACAGTATTTCTTATAATTCTGGAACTGTACAGAGTACACAGAATAGGCTGTTAAACGGCGTTGAAACACACTGAATGGAATATGTGACTTTAATATTTGAGTTTGAAAACTTAACAGTATTTCTTATAATTCTGCAACTGTACAGAGTACACAGAATAGGCTGTTAAACGGCGGTGAAAGACACTGAATGGAATATGTGACTTTGATATTTGAGTTTGAAAAATTAACAGTATTTCTTACTATTCTGCAACTCTGTAGAGTACACAGAATAGGCTGTTAAACGGCGTTGAAACACACTGAATGGAATATGTGACTTTAATATTTGAGTTTGAAAACTTAACAGTATTTCTTCCTATTCTGCAACTCTGCACAGTACACAGAATGTGCTGCTAAACTGCGGCGAAGCACACTGAATGGAATATGTGACTTTGATATTTGAGTTTGAAGACTTAACAGTATTTCTTCCTATTCTGCAACTCTGCACAGTACACAGAATGTGCTGCTACACTGCGGCGAAGCACACTGAATGGAATATGTGACTTTGATATTTTAGTTTGAAGACTTAACAGTATTTCTTCCTATTCTGCAACTCTGCACAGTACACAGAATGTGCTGCTAAACTGCGGCGAAGCACACTGAATGGAATAAGTGACTTTAATATTTGAGTTTGAAAAATTAACAGTATTTCTTACTATTCTGCAACTCTGCAGAGTACACAGAATAGGCTGTTAAACGGCGTTGAAACACACTGAATGGAATATGTGACTTTAATATTTGAGTTTGAAAACTTAACAGTATTTCTTATAATTCTGGAACTGTACAGAGTACACAGAATAGGCTGTTAAACGGCGGTGAAAGACACTGAATGGAATATGTGACTTTAATATTTGAGTTTGAAAACTTAACAGTATTTCTTATAATTCTGGAACTGTACAGAGTACACAGAATAGGCTGTTAAACGGCGGTGAAAGACACTGAATGGAATATGTGACTTTAATATTTGAGTTTGAAAAATTAACAGTATTTCTTACTATTCTGCAACTCTGCAGAGTACACAGAATAGGCTGTTAAACGGCGTTGAAACACACTGAATGGAATATGTGACTTTAATATTTGAGTTTGAAAAATTAACAGTATTTCTTACTATTCTGCAACTCTGCAGAGTACACAGAATAGGCTGTTAAACGGCGTTGAAACACACTGAATGGAATATGTGACTTTAATATTTGAGTTTGAAAACTTAACAGTATTTCTTATAATTCTGGAACTGTACAGAGTACACAGAATAGGCTGTTAAACGGCGGTGAAAGACACTGAATGGAATATGTGACTTTGATATTTGAGTTTGAAAAATTAACAGTATTTCTTACTATTCTGCAACTCTGTAGAGTACACAGAATAGGCTGTTAAACGGCGTTGAAACACACTGAATGGAATATGTGACTTTAATATTTGAGTTTGAAAACTTAACAGTATTTCTTCCTATTCTGCAACTCTGCACAGTACACAGAATGTGCTGCTAAACTGCGGCGAAGCACACTGAATGGAATATGTGACTTTGATATTTGAGTTTGAAGACTTAACAGTATTTCTTCCTATTCTGCAACTCTGCACAGTACACAGAATGTGCTGCTACACTGCGGCGAAGCACACTGAATGGAATATGTGACTTTGATATTTTAGTTTGAAGACTTAACAGTATTTCTTCCTATTCTGCAACTCTGCACAGTACACAGAATGTGCTGCTAAACTGCGGCGAAGCACACTGAATGGAATATGTGACTTTGATATTTTAGTTTGAAGACTTAACAGTATTTCTTCCTATTCTGCAACTCTGCACAGTACTCAGAATGTGCTGCTAAACTGCGGCGACGCACACTGAATGGAATACGTGACTTTGATATTTTAGTTTGAAGACTTAACAGAATGTGCTCTAATCTGCAACTTTGCACACTAAACAGAATGTGCTCTAATCTGCAACTGTGCACACTAAACAGAATGTGCTCTAATCTGCAACTTTGCACACTAAACAGAATATATATATTTTTTTTTTTTTTTTTTTGTTTTTTTCCCCCCACACCAAATAACCTGCTGCCCCCACACACAGTAGTCCTAAAAAGGACTTTTGGTTCTTTTTTTTTCACAATTTTTGTTTTTTTCCTCCCTACACTGCCTTTCCCTTCCTATCCTCAGCTCTCCCTGGCTCAGACTGAGCCGAACTCGCTGGTCAGGTGCTATACAGCACCTGACCACGGGTTCTGGCCAGCCAATCAGTGTAATGCCAGCAGCCAACATGGCTGCTGGCATTACACCGATGTCAGAGCCTCCCTGCACGTTTATTGGCTGCGCAGCAGCCGCAAAACGTGCGGGGAGGAGACCCGAACATGGCGGGCGAGCACATGCGGTACTCGTAAGAGTACCGCCATGTGCCGAGCAGAGCGATGCTCGAGCCGATCCGAGCATCGGCCGAGCATGCTCGCTCAACACTAATCCTTATATACTTACACAGTATAGCAAAGATCTGCTCTTAGATGTCTTTTCTCTAGAGTAAATAAACCAAGTTTGTCTAGACATTCTTCATACTTCAAGTCCTCCATTCCCTTAATTTTTTTTTTTTGCTCTTTGCTGTACTCTCTCCCGTTATAGTATATCCTTTTTCAGAAATGGTGACCAAAACTGCACTGCATATTCAAAGTGAGGTCTTACCAATGATTTGTACAGTGGGAAAGTTATATTATTCACTCTTACATCAATACCCCTTTTTTATGCAAGACAGGACTTTATTTGCTTTTGCTACTGCTGTTTGATACTGATCACTGTTTCCAGGTTTAGGAGTTGCATGAGCAGGATCTATAGACTTCCCTGTATCAGACGCATGCAAACAAGCCCGGGACTGAATTGTGAGACTTCAGTATTACAGTTCAGTCTTCACTTGCAGGACCAGCAAGGGAGCCCCAGGCATACCTTTTAGGATCCCCGTTCTTCTTCCCAGTTGGTGCCCTGGGGCTTAAAATGCAGCCCTGGAATCAGTGTTATCAAATATACACAAAAAGTGGCATCATATCAGTTGATCATGTCATTTCAGGATGTAAGCAGCAAACATGCTTCTGCAATGTTATACCAGTAAGTGATAAGCTCCCATACAGGGCTATATTTATAAAGCATGTTACTCTGTACAATTGCTGTGCTAACAGTTTTCTGGTTACTCACAAACAAACTTATAAACCCCATGAAGACCAGTTGGGATGCACTGCAATAGCTCAATAGCTAGAATTTCCAAACAACTTCCCCAACTTTTTTCTTTTGCCTCAAGTTTAGCACCGTATATACCACTTTAATTTGGAACCCAAGTCACCTGTGGACCTCCAATGACAAATCGCCCACTGGGCTGCAGGTGGTAAATGGTCTGGTCGTCTAGGTATTTGGCAGGGACAACAGCTTTTATGACTCGCTCCTTTAGGGCCTCCTGCATTTCAGTCAGAGTGATTGTCTCGTCGTGCTGCACGGATATCACTATGGTGTGTACACGTACAGGGATAACAGCTCCATTCTTCTGAATGTATTTAACTGTGACCTGTGTTGCAAAGAGCAAAATAGTGGTAAATGTATTTTCTTCATTAGTTTATTTATGCGTACTATACCCATTTACTTGAGCAACATAATGGATTACAATTAAGTTGGAGTGAGTATTGCCACCATATTCTTTGAATGAGCATTCTGCAAATTGTTTTAGCCCTTTGAGTGCCATAGAGATATCCAACACATACCTCTCTGGCACTCAAAGGGTTAAATGTTCAGTAAAACTTTATTATAAAACAATACATTGCAGTTTTCTGGCTGAGTAACACAAAGGTACTACCGCTGTGGGCAGTTTTTTTTATTGAAAATACTTTATCGTTCAAACTGTCATGAAGTGATGGAGCTGCTACTTTCACATTCTATGGAGAATGATAGTCAGTAAATCACCTCTCATATAATCCAACAGAATAACTGTCTGGACATCAAGTGTACTATCTGCATAAGCACTAGTACTGACCATTAAATATAAAAAAAACAGCAGTTTGAACGCCAACGACTTTTGAAAGAAGCAATTCACAGCAGAAGGTAGAATGGAGTAACTGGTGTTATCCCGTTATCCTAGCACCTTAATGGGATAATATATCTATTGTAAGGCACTGTGTACACTGTGTAGCACCATATAAAGATATACATACATAAGAGCACACGTGATTAATACATTCAAGGTCAACATGGCTGTTATTACTTGGACAACATACACATTTTACAACTCTGTTGATGTAAGTTGACATTAACAAATGAGGGCTGTCAAGCACTACATTTTGAAATTCAACTCAGAAAAGCCACATTGATTTAAGCAGCAACCTGCTAGACATTGTTATAAATATAATTGAAATCAGCAGGAAAAGTCCCACAATATATCATTTTTTCCATAATAAAATTGTATTGCTCTTTCAAACATATGCACTTTATTGCCCGAGTCATCTTCAGTGCATTGCTGTGAGTTACACGGGAGCTGATTACATTTGGACGTGTTGGAGACTTCTCAAGCATCTACTGGGAAGCAATTTATATCAGGACAAGTTTCAGTGTATAAAATTCAATATGAAATCCACTCAGTCACTAAATGAGCTCTCCTATATAAACCTCAAGAAATATTACTTTCCAAGCCCAATCTAAGCCCATAAACTGGTGTAAATTCACTTTAAAGGAGAACTAACAATTTACCTTACTATGGCCAGAAAATCCTAATGGCCTCTATGAATTTTCCATTGTGTCTTTGTCCCAGAGATAACATTCAATCAGTCTTAGACAACATGTACGTGGAAGTCGACATTACAGTTGCTGGCAGTTTTTTTAACCCCTTAAGGACCAAGGTCCTGGGAAGAAACCTTCCCTTAAGGACCACTTTGGTGCTTTTCCGACGCGCTGGTACACGTAACCTGTTATGTGTACTGGCCCGCTGCTTTCTGGTCTGAGAGAGACAACTCTAGTCTTGGACCGGTCGATTTCAGACCCCATTTTTACTTACGGTGCTCCCGGAGGAACGTTGTAAATAAAATGTAGATGATGTGCTATGACTGTCACCGGTCCTTAACCCCTTCAGTGCCAGAGGCCTGGGCCATTTCCTGTACCCTGCAGGCCAGACACTTTTTCAGCGTTTTTGCTATCCTTCCGTTTATGCTTGATTTACTCTGGGGATTTTTAGTTAAATATGGAAAACTATATATTGTTTTTTTCAGAACGAATTGAGCTTTCTTGTGGTACCTTACATGAAGAGAATTTTACATCGTGCAAAAAGCTATGATGTCATAATGACAAAAAAAAGTGAAAATTTACTTATTTTGCTAAAATCACATACTATGTATCAAAAACATTTACCTCGATTGAAAAAGTTTCAATTATTTGAAAAAGCCCCGAGTCCCCCGAGTAAAAAAATACCAAATTTGTATAGTTTTACCTAGGTCCATGGCTAGCGCACAGCCCTAATCACCAGCAGCGCAAAATGACATTTTCATCTTTATAAACTAATATGCGCATTCTAGGGTTTTTGTGGTAAAACTACCCTAAAACAGTGGAAGAACTATATACAACTATATATTTCTGAAAAGTAGACAACCTGCCACATCTAATGAGGGGTAACTTGCCTTCTTACCCCAAGCCTGTTGTGCCCAAATGCTTCCAGAAGGTGGCACTAAATGAAAAAAATTGTATTTTCCTACATTTCTGCCCCTTAAAATGTACTGAAATCTGTGAAAACTATGGAATTTCCAACTGTATTCATTAGCTAGTGCTCTTAGGAGAAAAACAACACCTCACTGGTATGAGTTCACCTACCTTAGGGGCGCTACAAGTGCAAAACTACACCTACTACAACCTCTAAATTTTCTAACATTTTCTCAAATATTACTTGTCTGTACAAAAATGGTTATAACAACTACAGAAGTGAAGAAAAGCTACACAAACCATACCATTTTGGAAAGAAGACAACCTGTCGCATCTAATGATGGGTGACTTGCCTTGTTACCCCAAGCCTGGAGTGCACAAATGCCTCCAGAAGGTGGCGCTAATGAAAAAAAAAGGCATTTTCTTACATTTCTGCCCCTTCAAATGTACTGAAATTTGTGCAAACCATGGTATTTCCAACTGTATTCATTAGCTAGTGCTCTTAGGAGAAAAATGACACCCCATTGGTATGAGTTCACCTACCTTAGGGGGCGCTACAAGTGCAAAACTACACCTACTACAACCTCTAAATTTTCTAACATTTTCTCAAACATTACTTGTCTGTACAAAAATGGTTATAACAACTACAGAAGTGAAGAAAAGCTACACAAACCATACCATTTTGGAAAGAAGACAACATGTTGCATCTAATGAGGGGTGAATTGCCTTCTTACCCCAAGCCTGTTGTGCCCAAATGCTTCCAGAAGGTGGCACTAAAGGAATAAAATGGCATTTTCTTACATTTCTGCCCCTTTATCTGTATGGAAATCTGTAAAAACCATGGAATTTCCAACTGTATTCATTAGCTAGTGCTCTTAGGAGAAAAACGACACCTCATAGGTATGAGTTCACCTACCTTAGGGGGCACTACAAGTGCAAAACTACACCTACTACAACCTCTAAATTTTCTAACATTTTCTCAAATATTACTTGTCTGTACAAAAATGGTTATAACAACTACAGAAGTGAAGAAAAGCTACACAAACCATACCATTTTGGAAAGAAGACAACCTGTCGCATCTAATGATGGGTGAATTGCCTTGTTACCCCAAGCTTGGAGTGCACAAATGCTTCCAGAAGGTGGCGCTAATGAAAAAAAAAGGCATTTTCTTACATTTCTGCCCCTTCAAATGTACTGACATTTGTGCAAACCATGGTATATCCAACTGTATTCATTAGCTAGTGCTCTTAGGAGACAAATGACACCCCATTGGTATGAGTTCACCTACCTTAGGGGGCGCTACAAGTGCAAAACTACACCTACTACAACCTCTAAATTTTCTAACATTTTCTCAAATATTACTTGTCTGTACAAAAATGGTTATAACAACTACAGAAGTGAAGAAAAGCTACACAAACCATACCATTTTGGAAAGAAGACAACCTGTCGCATCTAATGATGGGTGAATTGCCTTGTTACCCCAAGCCTGGAGTGCACAAATGCCTCCAGAATGTGGCGCTAATGAAAAAAAAAGGCATTTTCTTACATTTCTGCCCCTTCAAATGTACTGAAATTTGTGCAAACCATGGTATTTCCAACTGTATTCATTAGCTAGTGCTCTTAGGAGAAAAATGACACCCCATTGGTATGAGTTCACCTACCTTAGGGGGCGCTACAAGTGCAAAACTACACCTACTACAATCTCTAAATTTTCTAACATTTTCTCAAATATTACTTGTCTGTACAAAAATGGTTATAACAACTACAGAAGTGAAGAAAAGCTACACAAACCATACCATTTTGGAAAGAAGACAACCTGTCGCATCTAATGATGGGTAAATTGCCTTGTTACCCCAAGCCTGGAGTGCACAAATGCCTCCAGAAGGTGGCGCTAATGAAAAAAAAAGGCATTTTCTTACATTTCTGCCCCTTCAGATGTACTGAAATTTGTGCAAACCATGGTATTTCCAACTGTATTCATTAGCTAGTGCTCTTAGGAGAAAAATGACACCCCATTGGTATGAGTTCACCTACCTTAGGGGGCGCTACAAGTGCAAAACTACACCTAGTACAACCTCTAAATTTTCTAACATTTTCTCAAACATTACTTGTCTGTACAAAAATGGTTATAACAACTACAGAATTGAAGAAAAGCTACACAAACCATACCATTTTGGAAAGAAGACAACCTGTCGCATCTAATGAGGGGTGAATTGCCTTCTTACCCCAGGCCTGTTGTGCCCAAATGCTTCCAGAAGGTGGCACTATAGTAAAAAAAATGGCATTTTCTTATATTTCTGCCCCTTTATCTGTACGGAAATCTGTGAAAACCATGGCATTTCCAACTGTATTCATTAGCTAGTGCGCTTAGGAGAAAAATGACACCCCACTGGAATGAGTCAACCTACCTTAGGCTTGCCAGAAGCACATAACTACACCTACCTGTTTGCTCCCTCGAAAATGGCTGCTTGTACTAAAATGTTTATAACTGTTAGAGACATGAAGGAAAGGTATAAAAGGTATACCATTTTGGAAAGTAGACATTCTCCCGCATCGAATGAGGGGTCACTTGCCTTTCTACCCCCTGGGCTGAAGTGCACAAATATTTCCAAAAGGTGGCGCTATGGGAATAAATGTATGTTTTTTTTACATTTCCACCACTTCAAAGATACTAAAATCTTTGAAAACCATAACATTTACTGCTGTATTCAGTATCTGCTACCAACATGAGAAAAATGCTAGCCCATTTGTGTGGGTTAGCATACAATATGTGGGTGCTAGGAACACATACGTAAACCTGACACTTTTGTTTTTGAAATTATCTACTTGCACTAAATTGGTTATAACCATAATAGATATGCAGGAAAGGTAGAGAAACAATGCCATTTTGAAAAGAAAACAACCTGCCGCATCTAATGAGGGGTCACTTGCCTTCTTACCCAAAGGCTGGTGTGCACAAATGCTTCCAGGAGGTGGCGCTAATGAAAAAAAAAGACATTTTCTTACATTTCTGCCCCTTCAAATGTATGGAACTCTGTGAAAACCATGGAATTTTCAACTGCATTCGTTAGCTAGTGCTCTTAGGAGTCAAACGACACCCCATTGGTATGAGTTGACCTACCTTAGTTGGTGCTAGAAGTAGAAAACTACACCTACTACAACCTCTGATGGTTCTAACATTTTCTCAAACCTGACTTGCCTGTACGAAAATGTCTATAACACCTTCAGAAGTGAAGAAAAGGTAGATAAACCATACCATTTTGGAAAGAAGACAACCTGCCGCATCTAATGAGGGGTCACTTGCCTTCTTACCCTAATACTGGTGTGCATAAATGTTTCCAGAAGGAGGCGATATAGGAAAAAAATTGAATTTTTTTACATTTCTGCCCCTTGAAATGTATGGAGCTCTGTGAAAACCATGGAATTTTCAACTGCATTCGTTAGCTAGTGCTCCTAGGAGTCAAAAGACACCCCATTGGTATGAGTTGACCTACCTTAGGGGGTGCTAGAAGTGCAAAATCACACCTACCACAACCTCTGATTTTTCTAATATTTTCTCAAATAATACTTGCCTGTACAAAAATGGTTATGTCAACTACAGAAGTGAAGGAAAGGTACAGCAACCATGACATTTTGGAAAGAAGATAACCTGTCGCATCTAATGAGGTGTCACTTGCCTTTCTACCCCTAAGTTAGAGTGCACAACTATATCTAGAATATGGTGCTACAGAAAAAAAAATGTTTTTCTTACAAATCAGTCACTTCAAAGATACGTAAATGGTTCAACACCATGGGATTTCCTAGGAGGACCTCTTACCAGCCTACAAAAAATGGTACCCCACTGCTGTGGGTTGACATACCATATTGGGTGACAGGAGCGTGGCTACTGGTGGAACAATGATGGGAAAGCAAACTGTGTATGTGTGATTCTATTGCTACCAGTGGTCAGTCAGAGTGTCTGCCAGTGAAACCAGGTCGGGGAAGGGATGAGGGGTCAGGCTATGTAAGTGGGTATATCTACCAGTGGGCAGTGAGCAAGTGCGGCGGTGGTGATAGTGGGGAGGTAAGTGCATGTGGGGGATTTGTGGTTACCAGTGTGCACTGTAAGTCCCCTCACACACTGTTTGATTCCCAGCCTGAATCCAGTGCGTACTGGCACTTGGGTCTACCAGTAGGCAGTGGAATCAGGCTGGGGAGTGACTGGGGGAATGGGACTGCCAGTAGGCTGTGGAACTAGGCTGGTGGGTAGGGTATGTGGTGGTGGTGTGTGGGGGGGTTGGAAGCATTTTGTGTGCATGCCACAGGGGTATCCAATGCATTGCAATGCACTGGACCCACTGTGGCACACAAAGGGTTAATTTTTTTTCTTTTATTATTTGTTATTCATACCTTGCTGGGGGATCAGGTCTACTTCTGGTGACCCCCCAACAAGGGCAGAATAGAAAATAAATAAATGTGTGTGCCACAGGGGGGTCCAACGCATTGCAAAGCACTGCGTTGGATACCCCTGTGGGGCACGCATTGTTTTCCTTTTTTTTTTTTTTTTTTTTTTTTACACCTTGTTGGGGGGCTTCAGGACCCCTGATGTCCCCCAATGAGGTCTAAATAAAGTAAAAATAAATTTAAAAGAAAACAAAACACTTTGTCTTCCACAGGCATGTCCAATGCATTGCAAAGCAATGCATTGGACCCCCTGTGGCACACAGAGGGTTAATTTTTTTTTTTTTTTTTAATATTTGTTATTCATACCTTGTTGGGGGATCAAGTTTTCTTCTGATGACCCCCCAACAAGGGCAGAATAAAAAAATAAATGTGTGTGCCACAGGGGGGGGTTCAACGCATTGCAAAGCACTGCGTTGGGCCCCCTTGTGGGGCACACATTATTTTCCTATTTTTTTTTTTTTTTTTTTTTACACCTTGTTGGGGGGCTTCAGGATCCCTGATGTCCCCCAATGAGGTCTAAATAAAGTAAAAATAAAGAAAAAAAAAAAACACACTTTGTCTTCCACAGGCATGTCCAATGCATTGCAAAGCAATGCATTGGACTCCCTGTGGCACACAGAGGGTTAATTTTTTTTTTTTTTTGCTATTTTTTATTCATAGCTTGTTGGGGTACATCAGGGCCCCCCAAGAAGCTATGAATAAAAATAAATCCAAACCAAAGTCCTGTGTGTGCCAAAGGAGGGGGGGTCTGCATTGGACCCCCCCTCCGTGGCACACACAGGGTTAATTTTTCTATTTTTTTTTATAGACCTCATTGGGGGTCATCAGGATCTCTCCTGACCCCCCAAATCAGGTCTTTGTTTAAAAAAAGTGTCCCCCAACACAATTGACCCTGTGAGTGCCAAAGGGATATCCAGTGCATTGCAAAGCAATGCGCTGGATGTCCCCGCGGCACTAATAGGGTTAATTTTATTTTTTTTTTTTTTTTTTTTGCAGACCTCGTGGGGGGACATCAGGACACCTTCTGATGTCCCCCCAATTATTGATCTCCCAGCCGATTGTGCTGGGAGATCAATTTTGGCGACGGCAGGAGAGCAATAGCTCTCCTACCTTTCACTCCTACCACCGGTAGGAGTGAATGGGATCGGGGAAACTGCCCTAACGTCATCGGTGATCATGTCACCGATGACGTTAGGAGGCTTCCCCCGGTCCCGCCCACTCCTACCCGGAAGTTCGGGTAGGAGAGAGCAGGAAGGGGAAGCTCTGCTTCTCCATTGGAGATATTGATCTCCCAGCGCAATCGGCTGGGAGATCAATACCTGGGGGGGCATGAGGAGTGATCCTCATGCCCCCCCACGAGTGCCAGGCACATTTTAGTCTAAAATGCGGCCACTGCATGCCGGTTATACCGGCTTATGCACTGACCGCATTTTAGATGTACAACGTACGAGCGTGGCACAGCAGGTACAGCTGTGTCCACTCGTACGTTGTACCCACTTGGCACTCTAGGGGTTAAAGGGATAGTAATACTTAAAATGTAAAAAAATATATGTTGTAGAGTTTATCCCCCTTAGTAAAACAAGGGTACTCCCACTGCTGAAAGGTGTTTCATTCAAAAGTTATTAATTTTCAAAGTTGAATTTTTTGGGTGCAATATCACAGTGGCCTGAAATTGTACAGTGGCGCTGTTGCTACACAATCCTATGGACAGCTCTGGTCAGTTGACCATAAATCTCCATAGGATGGTGTAGCAACAGCGCCACTGTACAATTTCAGGCCACTGTGATATTGCACCTAAAAAATTCAACTTTCAAAATTAATAACTTTTGAATGAAACACCTTTCAGCAGTGGGAGTACCCTTGTTTTACTCAGGGGGATAAACCCTACAACATATTTTTTTTTACATTTTAAGTATTACTATCCCTTTAAGGCAAAAAATGCATGACTGTCATAGCACGTCACGTTGTCCTTAAGGCATTAAACTAAAGCAGTAACCCTTAACCCGTTAAGGACCCATGACAGTTCAGGACCGTCATGTGTAGAGTTCACTTAAGGATCCATGACGGTCCTGGACCGTCATGGGTTAAACTCTCCCATCGCCGTCGCACAGAGCGACGGCAGAGCACGGGCTGGCTATTACTAAGTGCACCGATACCGGAGGACTTAGTTCCAGCCAGTAACAACATTGTTGCAACATGTGATTCGCTTGATTAGTTTTCAGAAACATATACCTTTGTGGGACATTTTTGGTTCTGGCACCGTCAACTAAGCTTTGATGCTCACATGTCAATTGTTGAAAAATTACAGGTTGGAAATAATGGTGTCCATCTTGTAATATTCACCTTGTAAATGGGATAAAGGGATTAAAATACTAGGCATAAGGGGTACTCTTATATTCAGGAGAAGCAAATGAATATATTTAGGGGTATTTTTTGTAATTAACTAATGGTATGCAAATCCTGACAGGAAAATGTATGCAAAATTTTGTTTTTTTTAATTTTTTTGCTATTTTTTTCTATTTTAATCAAATTAAACGATGAGGTATTCATATAATTGTGGTATCAAAAGAAAGCCCTACTTGTGTTTAAAAAAACAGTATGTAATTTGCGTGGGTGTGCAAAAGGAATTAAAGAGAAAATATGGTTAAACAACGACATAGACAAAAAAGTCAAAATTGTGAAGCAATGTTTTGCATACCCCTCTGGTCCTTAAAGGGTTAAAGGGATAGTAATGTTTCATAATAAAAACAGCTCTAATTAATCATCATAGTATTTGGACTTTGGAGAGTGTTATTTCAATTCTGTCAGAGTTGTAGTTCAAGAGTAATTAAATGACAAAGTATCCCCCTCCCTCCCCTTTTACTGATGTAACACTGTTCAGCCAGATCAGAAGGGAGGTGCCCAGGTAGACTGCAGAGAGGGACAATCTTCAATTAAGATAAGGGAAAAACCTGAAAAACTTGTCAAGAGGGGCAGGGTTTTCATTGTTTTCATAGAAAGAAGATTGTCCCCTGCTGTTATCTGTCTGGTCTTACAACCAGATTCCACTTCTGAGAAGAGATGGCTTACACTAGGTAAAAGGGGCGGGAATGGAAACTTTGCTTGTGAATATCTCTCAAACGTTTACAGTTTGAGAGATAAGACTTATATCATTCTTCATGTTTTTTTAATGCCTACAAAATAAAATAAAGCTAAAACGAAGTATTAGTATCCCATTAAGATTACCATGTTCAGTCAGCAGAGTTTGAGGCCCTGTGGTCTTGATAGCAGCTGTAATGTCCACCTGCATGGACATAACATCCAAGAATGATTAACCCATTATGGACAGTGTGGCCCAGGTGAGTGCAGCTCTGGAGGACCATGGCACTTTTATTTTGTACGCCAATGCATTCTGGGATTGCAGAGTGGCATGCAGCCAGGACCGTCTCAGGTCCTTAAAGTGTTAGTAATGTCCAAAAAAAAGTTTTTTGCATATAGAAGAGCTTAAAAAGCTGAGCTATATGCAAAAAAAGTATCTCTCAAACCGCTATGGTTTAAGAGATACGGGCGTTTAAAGTTTGATTTCTCCTACTGACAGCTGTAAAGCTGTCAGCAGGAGATTCGTGTCGGTCAGCATGGTGGCGCTTGAGAAGTGCCGCGATCTCGTTACTTACAAGGAATCCCTGGTGTTCAAGCACACATTTTAGACCATTCCAATGACGGGATTCCTTGTAAGTAACGAGATCGCGGCACTTCTCAAGCGCCACCGTGTCGACCAACACAAATCTCCTGCTGACAGCTTTACAGCTGTCAGTAGGAGACAGCGAAATTTAAACACCTGTATCTCTTAAACCATAGAGATACGGTTTTTTGCATATAGCTCAGCTTTTTAAGCTCATCTATATGCAAAAAACGTTTTTTGGACATTACTAACACTTTAATGCCTGATTAGCCGTGATGGTCATGGCACATCATCTCGTGTTAAGGGGTTAAAGATTTTATCTCTTGAACAAAACACAAAGGCAAAACTCCCAGGGACCATTGGGATTGGCTGCTACTTCTCCTTTAATACTGCTTTGGCAACCTATATCATGCAACATATATTCATACCAGGGGACTCTCCAGATCTGCCCTGGAGACTCCAGTTTTCAGACTAAATTAATGAGTCTCGGAGGACAGAGGCTAATTATTCTGCGGTGATGAATTTCTTTCCTTTCCACCCTGTCACTCCTACTTTGCACCCACTTCTCTCCTCCTTCCCACCCTGTTATGCCCACTTCCCACCCACTTCCTGCCCACTTTGACACAAACATGCTTAAACCCTGCCCACCCAGCAATGCCCCACCACCTTCATGATGCAAATTATGTCCTTGATTTCCCCTTGTCAGCAGCACATGAGCCATCTTTCTGGTGCTCAAGATGAGCAAGCTCCCAGGATGCATATATTAAAGGGATAGTATTACTTCAAAATCACTATCCCTCATATTGTAGCCCTTAATAAACTGAGTTAAATGACACCAGCGGCATCTCTCAAACCTTTATGGTTTAAGAGATAGCCGCTTTCAAAGTTTCCTCTCCCCTGCTGTCAGCGTTCTGCTGCCAACAAGGGAATCTGGTCCCGGGACAGGCGGAGGCTCTTAAACAGAGCTGATATCTCGTTATGGAAGGAAAAATGATTCATTGTAACAGTCTTCAATGTGTGCTTGGTTACCAAGCACACGTAGAAGACTGTTTCAATTAATAATTTTTCCTTCCATAACGAGATATCGGCTCTGCTGAAGAGCCTCCGCTTGATTCAGAGACCAGATTCTCCTGCTGGCAGCAGAACGCTGACATCAGGGGAGAGGAAACTTTGAAAGCGGCTATCTCTTAAACCATAAAGGTTTGAGAGATGCCGCTGGTGTCATTTAACTACAATATGAGGGATAGTAATTTTGAAGTAATACTATCCCTTTAAAGTACAGGATCCAATAGTCCTTATGGCCAATCTATAATCCTATATAATAATTCACTAGGATGTTTGTCAGAAGCCATCATGCGCAGTAGAGACTGCTCGCGTTCGGGCAGTCTCTACTGCACATGAACCAGGCCGCTTAACCCCTTGAGTGCCAGAGGGGTACGCAACGCATTGCAAAGCACGGACCTTGACCCGTGTACACGGGCTTTTATACTAGTTAATTACTAATACGTTAATAGCAGGAGGAAAATAGCAATTTGTTCTGTAACTACAATCGTACATTACTTTTTGACAAGTTGTGTAATGTATCTTTGAGGGAAACACAACCATACTGTTTCTAATTTAGGTATGAGGTTATGAGAGAGCAGCTGGGTGGTGTATGTTTACTGTTCAAAAAATGTAACACTTTGAGTGCCAGAAAGGTATCCATGCATTGCTTTGCAATGCATTTGGATACCTCTCTGCAACTCAAAGGGTTCTTGGGATAACAGGTGTACACAGCACACAGTTGATTAATATATTCAAGGACAACGTATCTGCCACTGCTTGGAGAACACACACATTTTTCACTCTGCTGATGTAAGCTGACACTAACAAATGAGGGCTGTCATGCAGTAAATTTAGAAATTCACCTCAGAAGTGCCATACTGATTTAGGGAGCATAACAGTGGAACATACTGAAGAACACAGTGGAAGCACTGCAATGTTCATTTTTACAACGGCTGGAAACAAAATGCTTCCATGAGAGAAGTTACAGTCTTCACGAGGGGACACATAAGTCCACACTGATTTTATGAGTTGGGTTTAGTTACAGAAATCAATTAATTGTGAAATCCTTTGGATGACAGAGAGGTATCCGGTGCATAGCACTGCAATGCACTGAATACCATTCTTGCATTCATATGGATATCAAACGGCGGTGGCTTATTGTCTATTAACCCCTAGTGTGCCAGAGAGGTATCCAACACATTGTGGCACAATGAGTTAGATACCTCTATGGCACTCAAAAGGTTAAGAGGTTGTGGTTCATACTAGCAATATTTATATTTACAAAATAACGATTTGCATTTTTACTATATGGTTCTAGTTCAATGATAAGCAACCTTTGGCTCTTCAGCTGTTGGACACCAAAACTCCCATGATCCCCAGTCAGATAGAACATACATAGAACATAGATTTTGATGGCAGATAAGAACCATTTGACCCATCTAGTCTGCCCATTTTTCCTAATGTAAAATCCCCAAACTTTATTTGGACACTTTTGTTTTAGGTGGTGGAGCTGGGGGCGTGACTGGTGGGTGGGGCATTACTTAGTATTTTGGGGATTTATCATGACCTATTGACGATTCTTTATATAATGGAATAAAATGCTAAAGTATTTTATTTACAAAGACTAATTCAAAATACATATACTCATACCTGGGAACTCTCAGGTTTTGCCCCGGAGACCCCATTTTGACTCTGCAATACCGGGTCTCCGGGGCAGAGTCTGATTCTCCAGATGTGGGGAGCTTTTCATGAAACTCTGCCCACTTGCGCTCCTTCCCAGCCTGTTCCTCCCACTCCACGCCCTCTTTTCCACCTTTTCCCAGTGATTAAGCCCCACCCCTTTTATGATGAGAAAAATGTAATTTTTCTCCCCTCAGCAGCACCACAGGACTCCCCTCTGGGGAGCCCAGACCAAGAAATTCCCAGGTATGCATATACTGAAGTTTAAACAAATATGAATGTGAGTTGTAGCTATGGAGCAATGTGAAACATTCACATACACAATACACAGTCTGGGGGGTTATGCACTAAGGTGTGATAAAGAGGTGATAAAGTGGAGATAACTTCTCCAGTGACATCACTTCTTTGGTTTCAATGTTATGCTACAGAGATTATGCACTAAGATCACTCCCACTTGGGAAATGTTAGTGCATTGGCACCATAGAATAACTTAGAAATTGGAAAAATTATGTCACTGGAGAAGTCATTTTCAGTTTCTTACCTCTTTATCCCACCTTTGTGCATTTCTCCCCCTTTATCAGACTGCAGCAGTGTGTATTCTGCTCTGTTGGTGACACCTTTAAGCAGAGGCACAAGGTGCCAGTGGCATCACTATGGGAACAGGAAAGAGGAATTCTGGTGATGACAACATTTTCATTAGCGTTTGAAAGAAGTATAAAAATGTCTGTTTTTATTAAAAACGTGTGTTCATTATTGAAAGTTTGAAGCGAGGTAACTTTGGAAAAAATAGTTGATTTTAAAAGAGTTTTCAAAAGCAAACTAACTATATTTTTATTAGGTTTTTTTTTATTTAAACCTTTGAATGCTAGAGGGGTACTCAACTCATTGCAGAGCAATGGCACTCAATGGGTTAAAACGATAGTTTATAAGATATTTAAAGTGGATGTTTACAGTTAAGTTAACTTTCCCTCTTTAGATCTATCACCTCCTAAGGTACCGAATAGGGTATGTTAAATAGATTTTAAAGTCTAACATTGTGTAAAACTTCCTTTTGTTGTCTAGGCAGAGCAGTGCCATCTTGTCCCAAGATTCCTTGCACTCCGCTCTGCCTGCTGTCACGCCTCATGTTTTGCCTGGCCCCTTCCACTGACTGATGGCGTGCTGGCATAATAACTAGAGTGCGCACCCTAGTCCCAGCACCGTGGGAGGGAGATTGGGCGTGAACTTTGAAGAGAATGGAGACGGTTTCTGTTTCAATGCAGCATAGCAAGTACTGTACTGCGGTCCACAATGACGTCAACAGGTATATTTTACATTTTATTTCTATAAAAAACAGATTTTTTTTTTAAATAAAAAACACGGATGTATATTGTTTAACTTGCCCTACTTTTTAAGCATGAAATAATTTTTGATTAAACATCCCTTTTAACTTCATTTATTTTTCAGTTAGCGCAAGTTCTCCAGATATGCCTGGAGGACTCAGACATTCCACATAGCTCTGCATTACCAACTGCCACTTCCTACCAGGAAGTATTAGTCCAGATTCCAAAACTGGCAAATAAATAAAGCTAAATATCTCAGAAACTAAAGTTTGAAATTAGAAATGACTAACATAAATATGGGTGATTTTGGGCTTTTCAAATGCAAAGCAATGTTATGTATACCCCTCTGGCACTCAAAGGGTTAAAGAATAAAGCCCTTATACATCAAGATAAAAAGATGTGATTCTGGAGTAAACCAACTGAAAGGGGGGGGGGTAATGCTGCATAATTCAATTGATTGAAATGGGGCTTTTAATTCCTTGAATGCTAGAGAGGGTTCCACGTATTGCTTTCCAGTGAGTTGGAGATCCCTATAGCATTCAAGGGGTTAAAAATCCTATTTAAATGAAAGGTGGGTTTCATTTTTCTCCTATGGTGCCAGGGGAGGCCTGGCAACATACGGCCCAGGGGTCAAATACAATTAAGTGGCCCATGTCTACTATTGTCCCAGCCCACCCCTGTTTCCTTAATTTTAAAATTGTCATTAATGCTGTGAATTAAATCAAGTGATACCACAAAGCTTACTGTTGAAATGGGGCTACATTAGTGATACTACAGTGCATACAATGTAACCCTGTGAGTGCCAGAGGGGTAACAATGCGTTATGTACCCCTCTGGCACTCAAAGGGTTAAGTAAAGATAGACTAGTGATGCCATAGAGCTTGCAATGGAAATGGATTATGCTACTAGTGCAGCTATGTTTGGATTGTAGCTCTGTGGTATCACTTGCATATAGATTAATTTCATAAGTTCTGTGGTATCACCAGTGTAGCTCCATTTACAGCAGCAAGTGGGAGATTGAGTGAGGCACTGGCCCACCAGCCCAGACACATGGCCAGCCCAGGGGGCAATTGCCCCCCTGCCCCCCAGGCCAGCCCTCCCCTGTATGGTGCACTTAGTTTATTCCATCATTGCACATCTTTAGCTTGATGAACAAGGACCCAACATGGCTGACAGTCATTTCAGATGCAGAAAGGAATATTTCCTTTGGAGACAAGAATGGAAATCATTTTAGTTGGATTTAGTACGATTTGATGAAGAGGCAACTGTATAACTAAATAAAAATGTAAAAACTAAAAAAGTACAGTACTCTCTGGTAGCTTACCTGTGTTTTGGAATCAGGTCTAAGCCATGGCAGCTCCCCATTGCGCCTCAGCTCTGCTAACTTCGAATTCAGCTTGTGAGCAAGGACAATAGTCAAGGGCATACACTCCTCTGTTTCATCTGTTGCATAACCAAACATCAAACCCTACAACACACAAAGGCAGGACCAGTAAAGTCAGAGCCAAGTTTTGCACTGGAATGATTCAGTTGTTTAGGATTTTAAAAGTAATACTTCGTTTTATCTTTATTTTATTTTGTAGGCATTAGAAAAACATGAAGAACGATATAAGTCTTATCTCTCAAACATTTATGGTTTGAGAGATATTCACAAGCAAAGAGTCCCCTCACTGACCAAAACAGTAAAGTCTGCCATCTAGCTGTCAGATTTGGAATCTGGTACGCAGATCAGCCGGTGGCTCTTCAGCAGAGTAGAGATCGCAAGATATAAAGATAACTATTTCATTGGAAGGGTCTAAAAAGTGTGCTTGCAAACCAGGCACACTTTGTAGACTATTCGAATGAAGTAGTTCTTCTTATATCTCTCAATCTCAGCTCTGCTGTAGAACCATTGCCGGTCCGTGGACCGGATTCCAAATCTGACAGGTAGATGGCAGACTTGACTGTTTTGATCAGTGAGGGGAAACTTTGCTTGTGAATATTTCTCAAACCGTAAAGGTTTGAGAGATAAGACTTTTATCATTCTTTATGTTTTTTTAATGCCTACAAAATAAAATAAAGATAAAACGAAGTGTTACTATCCCTTTAAATGAGTAGCACAATGTTATCATGAAAAGATAGGGCTTTTCCTGCTCAGTAAAACAAGGGGTATTCCCACACCTGAGGGATATGTCATTCAAAAAGTGTTACAAGTCAAACTGTCAAAATGAGGTGCAGCTCTCACTTGCCCATACAATGCAATAGAAATGTTTGTAATGATGTCCCATGGCATCACAGTTTTTAATAACATTTCTTTAACCCCTTAACGACCAGCGGTCACGGGGTGAGTGGTCCTTTAAGGACCAGATAGAGAATTTCGGCGTGCCGGCCCACGTGACTGATCACGTGGGGCGGCACGCCGAACTGAGGGACTGCAAGAGATCGCTCCGGTCTTGGAGCGATCAAATTCAGTCCCCGATATTACTCACCACGCTCCTGCAGGAGCGTGGTGAGTAATAGTACGTGACGTACCAGGACCGTCACTGGTCCTTAAGTGCCGGACCAGCGTGACGGTCCGGGTACGTCACCGGACTCTAAGGGGTTAAAAAGATAGTTTGACTTATAATAACTTTCAAATGAAGCACCTCATACCAATTGGGATACGCTTTTTTTAATGAGAAACAGATACCCTAAAAATTTATATATATATATATATATATATATATATATATATATATGAATCACCTTTTGATGCCCAGGTGAACAATCCCTAAAATATGTTGTGTATTCATTCAGAAAAGCAGCACCAGTTTAACTTTTTATGCAGCAAAAAATGTGACATGTATTGGGTCAGTGTTACAACCTTTATCAAGGCAATATAATGTGGTGAACACGTGACTAATAAACCCTACACATGAAAAAAATACCAAATCCTGCTGATGTAATTAAAATGAAGTACAAACAAGCAAGTGCATGAAACTATGTCACACCAAAAAGCAACATATATTAACAAATTTATATACATAAAAATGAATATGACTAGTATAGTACATTATTTATTTAATTTTTTATGGACACAAAGAAAAAGAAAAAAGAGCAATATGAAAAATAAAGAAATGTAAAGATATTTATAGACCATAGTAACATTGTTACAGTGAGTTAACAGTGTTAACTCAAAAGTTATATTACAACCCACAACTGGTACAGTGGTGCTACAATCCATATATAAGAACACAAAGTAAAGAAAAACACTAGAAATTATTTACTAAACCTGAGTAATAATTAAAGTGGAACTATCACCTAGATTAAAACTTTTCTAATAAGTTTTAATAGTTAACCGAAGAGTAGAGCTGGGTGTATTTTTTTTAAAAAATGCTTACAAGTGCAGATATTAGCCCATCAAAATCGGGCACTTCCGCGTTCTGCGGGACTGAATGTCCCACTTGACTTTCCAGCTGCCCCAGGGAGCGAGTTCACACTGCCCTTCAAAGCTGGCTTTCTGTGCTGCAGTGTTACAGAAAACTCTGTGTACAATGCTACTGGGGTTGCAACCTCAGTAGCATTGTACACGGAGTTTGCTGTAACCCTACAGCACAGAAACCCAGCTTCGAAGGGGAGCATGAACGCGCTTCCTGGGGCAGCTGGGAAGTCAAGCGGGACATTCAGTCCCGCAGAACGCACAAGTACCCAATTTTGATGGGCTAATATCTGCACTTGTAAGCAATTTTTTTAAAAAGATACACCCAGCTTTAATCTTCGGTTAACTATTAAAACTCATTAGAAAAGTTTTAATCTAGGTGATAGTTCCGAAATACTGA
The DNA here is from genome assembly GCA_037306005.1 of Rhinophrynus dorsalis. Classification (NCBI taxonomy): domain Eukaryota; kingdom Metazoa; phylum Chordata; class Amphibia; order Anura; family Rhinophrynidae; genus Rhinophrynus; species Rhinophrynus dorsalis. The sequence goes on from CM074724.1 coordinate 132,320,825, forward strand.
AGGGACAAAATGTGATTCAGTAAACCAGTGCATCGTAAACGCACTAGACAGCTTCTATGATGTAAAGAAAAAAAGAGCGTGGGCAAATAGCTAAATTGTAAAAATAATACATGTGTTATAGATACGTTGTATTGATGAATGATGTAGATCGATTGCCATAACAGGAAACTATTCTTGGAAAATCTAATAAAACATGTTGAATAACCTTCATAAAGATGTAGAAGCAGAGGACTATAGAGAAAGACATCAGCTGTGACATAACGGATGTTGTGATGCTAGTCCAGCACATCTCAAATCATCCCTAGTACTATTATAACCTCACATGCAAGAAGCAACAGGGACAAACAGTAATAATGAACCCTACAATGAAATTAATTGTAGGTGGATCAGTCTACGAATATGAAGCATGGACTGCTGAGGAAGAACTGTGCATCTCAAAGCATGAGTTAACCATAAAATTATAAAGAGCTAATGAGCAAATTATTTAAGCATGAGAGAGACAGAAAATGTAATAACTAGTTTTAAAGCCCGTATACACGGGCCAACACTGGCGACACTGCAGTCATGTGCAGTACTGACTGCCCGTGCTGCTGCTGATACAGAGCGGGTCACTCTGAATTCAGACCGTAGTCCTCTCTACACACCTACCTGGGACCGCTTGGTCCCAGGAAGGTGCTCAGAAAAGATTCCAGTCTGATTTCGGATCGCCCCTGCTCCGTATCAGCCGTGGTGAGGGCAGTCTGTACTGCACATGACTGCAGTGCGCGAAGCCGTCTCTACTGTGCATGACGGCTTCTGACAAACATCCTTAGCAAATTATAATATACGATAATATGTGTGTGTGTGTGTGATTAAATAAAACAACTAGCATGTGTAGTTCGTTTGTCCCTGTAAGAAAGTCACAGAAAGCCATGATGGCTCTTAAGACGGAGCAGAACTGACATCCACAAATTAACAGAAAAGTAAAGCAAAGCTAATTCATAGGAGACATAAAGTCATCACATGTAAGTGGGGAAGAGAGACACTGTGCCATTAAGGGGAGATGTTTAACATTGCAACACCTTTTCTATACTTTACAGGATCTATGCCCTTCCTATCACCTTATAAGACATCCTCTGGCCGTACATGCACTAATAGTTAAGACAGATGTGGCATCTAGTGATGACTGGTCTGTCAGCAGAAACAGGCATAGTTGGTTTGTTCAATTAAGCCTCTAGATGCCAATGTATTAAGGCAAAATATCCATATTTCTACTCTCCTAAAGAGGTATTTGCATCTGTCACCACTCCTAGGAGGTTTAGGTTCATGATCAATGAAGGGTTTGGTGCTATTATCCATGTGTAGGCTTTATAAGTCATTTGTTCATCATTTTATTTTGTCTTGATAAAAGTCCTTGTTTGAACAAAAATGTTAATCTAATACATTTCGCCATTTTTGCTACCTAAAAAGTCTATGGTGCTGTATTTCTAGATAGATATATAGATAGATAAATAGATAGATAGACAGACATATTATATGATATATCTTTATGGCTTCTTTATGGCACTCAAAGGGTTAAAGGCCATATGTACAAAGGAAGTGGTATTATTCCGGGCCCTACTTGTACCATAAGGGAACAAATACAAATTACCAATATTCTCATTGAATTAAATAAGGTTTTAAAACCAGAGGGGTTAAAATTATCATTTAAATAAAGTATAGTGCAGCAAGATTGCTCTGGAATTGTTCCACAATTCATTTGTACACATGGACCTAAATGAACAAGATTGGCGACCTTCCCATCATTGTTATGGACATATTACCTGATCCCCAGCACCAATATCTTCTTCGAGCCGATCTAAATGGACACCTTGTGCAATATCAGGCGACTGCTGTTCCAGAGCTACCAGCACATTGCATGTTTTATAGTCAAAACCTGTTACAACGACATCAGCAATTCATTTTAAAGGATGTCATTGCATTATGATGCATTTAATAATGATATACTTGGTAAAGGCCCATGAGATTTGAAAGGCTGATTATGTCAGTGTAAATTATTGATCTCATTGCAACTTTCCAGTCAGTTCCAGACTTTGGTCATTTCTTCAGAAAGCTGGTAATACTGTGATAATGTGAAAAAAGTATAATAAAAATCTATGTACTTCCAGTCAGAGATGATAATGAACAAAGATTCACAGCAATAAAGCTTTTCAACAGTGAAATGAGGGTATGTAAAATACATAAATATTGACCATGTACCCATTTCACATTATTACCATCTTTATCACACATATTTATAAAATGAGATAAGGAAATATCTATAACACAATCCTGACTAGCAGTTAGTAGAAATCTATTGTATACTACAAATGAATGATTCCATCTGTCTATTGATTTGTTATTCACTTTGATATCCAGCAAAACATCCTGAGGCTGATAGACTAAGAATAAGAAATGTCTGCCATTTTTGATTAAGCTATTAAAGTCAAACATGCATTAGATATCTTAAAGGGATAGTAATACTTCGTTTTATCTTTATTTTATTTTGTAGGCATTAAAAAAACATGAAGAATGATATAAGTCTTATCTCTCAAACCTTTATGGTTTATGAGATATTTACAAGCAAAGTATCCCCCACCCCTGTTCAGCCAGATCAGAAGGGAGGTGCCCAGGTAGACTGCAGAGAGGGACAATCTTCAATTAAGATAAGGGAAAAAGCTGAAAAACTTGTCAAGGGGGGAAGGGCTTTCATTCTTTTCATACAAAGAAGATTGTCCCCTGCTGTTATCTGTCCAGTCTTACAACTAGATTCACATCTGAGAAGAGATGGCTTACACTAGGTAAAAGGGGCGGGAGGGGGAAACTTTGCTTGTGAATATCTCATAAACCATAAAGGTTTGAGCGATAAGACTTATATCGTTCTTCATGTTTTTTTAATGCCTACAAAATAAAATAAAGATAAAACGAAGTATTACTATCCCTTTAAGTGGCCTGATGGAGGTAAGAATTAACCAGACCCTCTGGCTCCCTAGAATAACTTAGGAACTGGAGAAGTGATATCACTGGAGAAGTCATCTCCACTTTATCACCTCTTTATCATGCCTTAGTGAATAACCCCCAAGTTTTCTGATTGAGTGCATTATAAATAGCATATTTTCCATTTGGACACTAAGGCCCAGATTCATCAAACTGCGGGAAGAGCAGCGTATCAAATACGTTGCTCTTCACCGCGATAATTGATGGACACCTTCGGGTATTCATTAGTGATTTTGCGTGTTTCCCTGCTTTCCATATGCGAAGCAGGGAAACTTGCGTAAATTGGTTAGTCATGGGGAAAAACACAAGTATACGCAAAAATGTGTATACGTTTGTTTGCCCCATGCATTCAAATGGGATACACCAGCTTGAAGCTAGCGTATCACATTTGTGGATCTATCTGGACATCGCTTATTGAAGAATAAGCGATGGTCAGATACAGTCCGAAAGTTGTTGAATGTGCGAATAGTTAATACACAGAGAAATCCTCTGATTTTCCTGCGTATTAATCCATTTGCACCTTGATGAATCCAGGCCTAAGTGGTTTTGGTGTTAACAGTTTGATTTATAATACCCGTATAATATCAGCATTATATAACAGTTTGATTTATAATATTTGAATTACAATATTTTTAGAATTATAAATCCCACATTAATAGGAGTACTGTAGCCTTGTTTTATCCAGCAGGGAAAACCTAAACAAAAGTCTACTACAACTTTAATGTGCAGAAATTATGTCCTGCTTAGAAATGTGATTCAAATGGAAGACTTAAAGGGATAGTAATACCTAAAATGTAAAAAAAAATATGTTGTAGGGTTTATCCCCCTTAGTAAAACAAGAGTACTCCCACTGCTGAAAGATGTTTCATTCAAAAGTTATTAATTTTCAAAGTTGAATTTTTTAGGTGCAATATCACAGTGGCCTGAAATTGTAGAGTGGCGCTGTTGCTACACGATCCTATGGACAGCTCTGGTCTCAGGACCATAAATCTCCATAGGATGGTGTAGCAACAGCGCCACTGTAAAATTTCAGGCCACTGTGATATTGCACCTAAAAAATTCAACTTTGAAAATTAATAACTTTTGAATGAACCATCTTTCAGCAGTGGGAGTACTCTTGTTTTACTCAGGGGGATAAACCCTATAACATATTTTTTTTTACATTTTAGGTATTACTATCCCTTTAAATAAAAAAATAACAATAATACAATGTAACTGACCTTTCTCAGAATCATCATATCCGATGTACTTTATAGTGTCTCGAACAACTTTCTGATAATCCACAACAGCTCTAGATGTGATTTCCCCGCAGAGTAAAACCATCCCAGTTTTGCATACTGTCTCTACATGATAAAAACAACAAAAACCAAAACAGAAATGGGTTATTTTGTAATCTATTTAAGTTTTGTGAAAATAAGGACCCATACCCTAGGAATAAGTGGCTTTTATACTGTTTAACAGAAAAAAAAGACTTAGCTTAGTAGGCTTCCATGATACAGTATCAATTACATCTCAATACTTTATTTTTCTCTGTTGTAGTCCACAGTTACTTATTTCAGTTTACAATCTGATACAGAAAATTGACCACTTTCAACCATTCAAGGATTTTGAAGCCTGTTTGTCGTGAGGAGATGCGAACTAAAAATCAGAGATCACAATATACAGGCAACTGCAGATAAAATGCAAAAATATATTAAACAGATTTATGTGACTGCTGGATGAAGAACACCTACCTAGGTAAGTCCTTTTGTTAAAATAAGAAGCACTTATTCCTAGAATATAACTCCCCTTGATGTAATACAGTAGAATTTTTCCCTATAACAGTAGTATGCAACGAGATGGACACAAGGGGGTGAATTTATCAAAACACGAAAGGCTAAATTTGCAAGAGCAGTTAAAGGGATAGTAATACTTCGTTTTATCTTTATTTTATTATGTAGGCATTAAAAAAACATGAAGAACGATATGTTTTATCTCTCAAACCTTTATGGTTTGAGAGATATTCACAAGCAAAGTTTCCCTTCCCTTCCCTTTTACTTAGTGTAAGCCATCTCTTCTCAGATGTGGAATGCAGTCAATAGACCAGACAGATAACAGCAGGGGACAATCTTCTTCCTATGAGAACAATGAAAGACCTGTCCCCCTTGACAAGTTTTTCAGGTTTTTCCCTTATCTTAATTGAAGATTGTCCCTCTCTGCATTCTACCTGGGCACCTCCCTTCTGCTCTGGCTAAGCAGTGTTACATCAGTAAAAGGGGCGGGAGGGGGATACTTTGTCATTGAATTACTCTTGAACTACAACTCTGACAAAATTGAAATAACACTCTTCAAAGTTCAAATACTATGATGATTAATTAGAGCTACTTTTATTATGAAACATTACTATCCCTTTAAGTTGTACAGATCACATAGTCGGTAACACTGGTCTGTTTCACCCTGCGATTTTTACCCTTTACCCTGAGATTTGGGTTAAACCCCTGAGAGTTCCCGGCACATTTACCATTAAAGATGCGGATATCCAGAGATTGTGATACTGAGTGGGGGCGGTATATATTCCCCATATGTGATTGAGGTCATCTTCAGATGATTTCCTTGACTGACCATTGAAGTATGTGAATGCATTTTATTTTTTATATATTTTAAATCTAACTGTTTTACACTATTGGACGCCCCCCTCTTTTTATATTTTCTTGTTTGGAAGTGTCCATATACCTATTTGGGGAGAGTGGATTGAGAAGGAGCAGTCTGCTATATGTTGTCCTGCATTTGGGTGAGGTTATTACCCAGAAAAGCCTTATGAGCTGTCTATCACATAAGTGATTTGACAGCCAATCTGTTTGTGAGTACCCACACATGGGGTGTTTAATTTGGTGGAGGACTGTGATATATTGAACATACTGCACCAGGACGCATCCTTGGTTTTTCCCTTTTTGTGTACTTCTAAATTTGAAAGTATTTGCCATTCACCAGCTGATCAGCATGTCAACAATCTCTTGTGCATCCTCATTTATCATTGAGAAAGTATATGAATAGGCAATATAAACTCAACATTTCAGTTTACCAGTTTTGAATTGTCCATCCTATATTTGTCAATGTCATGAATATAAATGTAACTAACCCTTTGAGTGTCAGAGGAGCACTCTATGCTTTTCGTATCGCACTGACACTCAAAGGGTTAAACTTACACAGGGAGGTTGATGTACTAAAAAGAACTTGGGCAAACAAATTGCACCATAAGAAACAAATAACAATTCCATTTAACTGAACCTTTTGAGTGTTAGAAGAGTGTGCAATGCATTGCAGAGCAATGCACTGCAAGCTTCCCTGGCACTCAAAGAGTTAAATGGAGCTTCTAACCTCTTTAAATGCTAGAGTAGTCTCCAAAGTGCTGCAAACCAATATGTTGGAGACATCTTTCATTCAAGAGGTTAAATACTGCATTTTGGGGAATTTTTATGTGTCCATTTTGACAGAGTTGACTCTCTTCAGGTTTGTTCCACTTCTCCATAATACATCAGCCTCAGTAGGTGCATGTGGCAAATGTAAAGTAGGACTTCCCGTGTGGAAGGTTCTATCTGTGGCAGCATCTTTGCAGATTTTGTTAACTAACATACATTTGTGTACTTTGCTTAATGAAATACACTAGATCATTTATAATGTGTTGACATTTATTAATGCTGGTGGCAAAGTGTCATTCTCTAATTTTCAGAAGAGGTTTAGAATAAACTAGCAATGTGAGACGGCGTTGCCAGTCATATTATTTAGACAGAGAGACATTGTGTGAAACAGAAATATGCAGTGTTACAGACACACACTTAAAGAGACAGAGAGTGTCACACACTGTGAAACGCATACATACAGAGAGACACACACATACATGAACGTATGTCAGATATGCAGACAGTGTGTGACAGATGCAGTGGTGATGTAGATACGCTAATAAGAGTTGTAAAAAATGTTTTAATTGCAGCTCTTCAGCTTGATGAATAAGGCCCTGTATCATTACAGTTGAAGTGAGTGTGCTATGTTACTTGATGAATAAGGCCCTGTATCCTTATAGTTGAAGTGAGTGTCCTGTGTTACTTGATGAATAAGGCCCTGTATCCTTACAGTTGAAGTGAGTGAGCTGTGTTACTTGATGAATAAGGCCCTGTATCCTTACAGCTGAAGTGAGTGTGCTGTGTTACTTGATGAATAAGGCCCTGTATCCTTACAGTTGAAGTGAGTGTGCTGTGTTACTTGGTGAATAAGACCCTGTATCCTTACAGTTAAAGTGAGTGTGCTGTGTTACTTGGTGAATAAGGCCCTGTATCCTTACAGTTAAAGTGAGTGTGCTGTGTTACTTGGTGAATAAGGCCCTGTATCCTTACAGTTGAAGTGAGTGACCTGTGTTACTTGATGAATAAGGCCCTGTATCCTTACAGTTGAAGTTGAGTGTGCTGTGTTACTTGGTGAAGGTCACAGTTAGAAGATGTTTGTGAGTAAAGGAATAATTTAGATTACAGCAGTGGATACTGCCTTACATTTGAAGAAATAGGTTGGCAGACAGAGGGTTAAGTGACAGATGCAGTGATAGATAATGTAATGGTGATGTGGGAGCAAAATGGCGATATTGGGACTATGAATGAATGGCAAGGGGATAGGTGAGTGGGGGTGACAAGGGAGGAGGAGATGAGAGATTGAGGAGAAGAGGGACAGTGACATGTTAAAGTAAAGTAATGGGTGAGGGGGAGAAATGACTATACATAGACAGTGAAGTTGACATGAAATACGGGGCTGTAGGGTTACTGCATTATACAGACCTAGTGTAGCAGTTGGTTGGAGTAAAGCACTTTAACTCTGAGTGTGAGAGAGGTACGCAACACATTGCTGTGTAATGAGTTGTATAGTCCTCTGGCAGAGAAAGGGTTAAGTGACACATGTTGGGCGCTTATACACTATGTGGGACGGCGTTGGCCGTCATGTTATGACCGTTGGGCACACGTGTGTGAAATGTAGACACACTGATAAACACAGACATATGCAACACACAGGCAGACACATACACACAGTGAGTGGCAGAGACATGCAAAAGACATGCACACACACCGGAGATGCACACATGCACACAAATATGTAACAGAGATGTACACACACACACACACACGCAACATATATGCTCAGAAACACATGTGTGCATGAGTTGTGCACCCCTCTGGCACTCAAAGGGTTAAGGTATAGAGAGGCATGTCAGAGTTAAATAGCAGTGGGAAGTGTATTCATACCTGGGAACATTGACTTGTGGAGTCCTTGGAGGGGAGTCATGTGGTGCTGATGTGGAGAGACAAATGGGGCAATCTGGGTTAAAAGTGGGTGGGACTTAATCACGATTAGGGGTGGGGCTTAACATAAATGTGGAAAAAGTGTTAGTAATAGGCTGGGGAAGGAGGAGAAGTGGGAGGGAAATGCAAGTTTACAGTGTGAGGGGTTTGAAAATACTCCCTGAGGGGTAAAACTTGATACACAACCCTGTGGCAGTCAGTGGGTTTAGTGTGTACCTGATGGCTGTCTGTCCTGTGTCTTGCATGGCAAATGATGACAGTGAAGAAATAATTCAGCAATGAGGACCTACCTTAACCCTTTGAGTGCCATTTTGTTCCTCAGTGGCTGTACTACAGGTTCTGCTGAGGCCACTGGGAGTCAGGGTGAGTGACTGTGTGTCAGCCATATTTCTTTCTGGCTTTTGTGTGTGTGGTGCTGTGTGTGTGAGTAGGGCATGTGTGTGTGTGTGTCTGGTGCTGTGTGACTGGGGCATCCGTGTGTGTGTGTTTGGTGCTGTGTGAGTGGGGCATGTGTGTGTTTGTCTGTGGTGTAGGAGCAAGTGGCAGCCATTTTGTTTTTTTCTGACTTTGATAGTGGTGGGCGGGCTGCATAGTGGGGGCAGGCCAACTCCCTGCATGATTTTCACACCAATAGCAGTGGCCTTCGGCCACTGCAATTGGTGTGAAAATCATGCCCCTATTGAATAACCCAATGGGAGCAGTTACCTCTCCTTATTGCCGCCCCTCGGTGTGTGTGTCTCCTGAGGAGACATAAATTATGTTATGAGCCTTTCTCTTTTATATATATAGAAGATATAGATGTTGGTTTGTTTTCAGAGCAAAAAGTTTCAGTAAGTGTGTATTCTTAATAAAGGGCACATTATATATATTTATTACCCTCTCTGAGTGCCAGAAAGGTACCCAACACATTGCTTTGCAATGCGCCAGGCACACTACTGGCATTCAAACAGTTAAAAAAATATTAATCCTAATATGGCTTTATTTGCCTCATTAATAGAGTTACTGCTGGAATTATAACAAAAATAAAGATGCATACAGTTTCTTACCACAAGCAACTTTTGCATCTGGGTCCTGCTGTAGATGGGCATCAAGGACAGCATCACTGATCTGATCACAGATCTTGTCTGAAAGAGAACAGAGCATCAGCACATTAGTATAGCCAATGAGGTTAAAAAAAGATATGTCTGTCAAGTTCAACCTCACTGAAGCCATTTCCAATTATGGAATTAAAAATCCCTGTACTTCAAATGTTTGGACTTCTCCCCAGATCAACATTCTACCTGCACTGAAGCCAACTTTCATAATTCTCTAAATCATCCTTATTAAAAAGATATCCAATACTTTTTTAAAGCATCTGTCAACTAAGCTAGAGCAAAGAATTTGTCACTATTACTGCCCTTACTGTAAAAAAGCCCCTACATTTGTTTTAATGCAACACAGCTTTCCTCCAGTCTTAAAGGGGAATTTTCACCTGTAAAAAAACTTTTTCCCACATGCTTTTCCATGAAAATACACACACAAATGAATCCGAGTTGCACTACCCGTTAGATAAGAGGGATTATTGTCTTTTTCAATTTTTGACTATCGGGTGCAGTGGTATTAAATTATACTTGCAAAAGAAGATTCCTCATTAAGGACAAGGAAAAAGAATACCACATTTGCACACCAGTTCCCTCACTATTGGATTCGATTTATTTAAATCCCAACAAGAGGAGAATAATAAAGGAAATTAAAAAAACAAACTTTTATTAAGTAATCATTAAAATAAAAAAAACTAAAAAAAACTTTTTAAATTCTTAATATAGAAATATACGCTGTTCATCACAGTGATAGAGGTATTGCCAAATAGTAACGCTCCACTTTAAATTCGCAATGATCAAAGATACTAAATATACACACTATCCTTCTGTAGTTGAAAAATAGTAACGCTTTAACTATTGAAGTTATAAGATATACACATCCTAATAATATGAGATGTTTAATAATTAAGTCTATTAACTCTTTGAGTGACAAGTCTTATATGGATGGTTGAAATTGGATCCCATTTAATTGGAATAGAGTTATGATGCACAGCGTATATTTCTATATTAAGAATATAAAAAGTTTTTTTATTTTTTTTTATTTTAGTGATTACTTAATAAAAGTTTGTTTTTTTAATTTCCTTTATTATTCTACTTTTGTTGGGATTTAAATAAATCAAATCCAATAGTGAGGGAACTGGTGTGCAAATGTGGTATTCTTTTTCCTTGTCCTTAATGAGGAATCTTCTTTTCCATGAAAATAGTATTAGGAAACCTGTTTATTTTATTTTTCATATGCCTACATAGTAAGATATTTAGTCTCCAAGCTGTGCACTTCTGCATTCTGCAGTAAGCTGAATCTTCGGCACAGCTCTGCAGGACTTCCAAGTGCTGTTCTTCCCTCCCAGCTGCCTCAGAGAGCACATTCACGCTTCCCTTCGTACTGCGTACTGCTGTGAATCGCCTCTATCATTACAGCAAGCTCCATTTATTATTATACTGAGCTTGCAACCTCAGTATAATGATAAATTAATTTTGCTGCAGCTGTAGGAAAACAGCCTACTGTTGCCTACTGGGCGTTTCTCGCTATTTATGCACTCCCTGTGCAGAGTGGGAGTCTCAAGGGCCTTGCACTATTAGGGTCTGTCCGCTGTCTTGGCCTAATAGTAACCCATTCCTGTCTGCCTCGGTTTGAGTTCACACAAACATAGCCTGACCTGTGTCAGTACATTGTAAATTCTGTATTGTGTACATATACTGGACCCATGTGGGTATATTTGTATTATTGCCATAACCTGTCCTGTGTCAGAACTGTATTGTGTTACATTTACTGCTGGACCCGTGAGGGTTAAATTCTTTAAGCCTGTTCAATAAAACTGTGTTTTATTTCACCTACTGAGTCTGAGTGTCAATAAAACCATTATAGTTGCACCTTGGATGTGCTCATGCTTTGCACACATCCATGTTACAGCATATTGATATGAACGGCAACACGTGGACTATAACTTTGGTTCGTTTACATGATAGATTCTGGAGATGAGATGCCATTTGCATCCGCCATTGACTCCTCCATGATATATGGCCAATGCCCATATGGGCCAGCCTTGTGAAACCACTCCACCACACTCCCGCAGGGGGGACACTATTGGAGGTAACTTGGCAAAGATGACTTGGCTTGAGCTAAAGCAGAACACAGCCAAGTTGCCATTTTACATAGTGCTGTGCTACATGTGCCTATGGACCACTAATGACACTCTATAATGTGATTGCCCAGCTGTCATAGGAATTTCTATTAAACGTTGGTTAGTATGCATTTGGTGCAACTGTTGATAGATTTGTATCCAGGAAGCTTATGAGGTGCAGTTCACAGGGAATATAAAAAACAATCTCTAAATTCCCATTGATTTAAATGAGGCTATTAAGTCTTTGACATACTCTAATGCTCTGGTTTTTATGATTAATTACTAGGTCTCAAGGGGCATATGTTGATTCTCTGGACTCAGTAAGTTCCCTTGTAACTTCGTCCACTTCATTATCAGTTCCAGCCATTCTCCAGCCTGTTCATCCCACTCTCCACCCAATTTAAGGTCAAACCCTACCACCCCTCCTCCCAATCCTGCCCACCCCCAAACAATCCCCACCAATTTTATGATGCAAATGTTCTGCAGAAGAAGGAGGTACCATTTTATGTTATAGCGTATTCCATCAAGTCTTTGGGAGATTTTAAGGCCTATAGGAATCAGGAGTCTCCTGAGCAGTTGTGTAAGGTGGCAATGTAATCATCCCTTTAAACGTTTGTCAAGCGCTACTCTGTTAATGTACTGGCTTTGGCTGAAGCTGCCTTTGGATGGAAGGTCCATCAGGCTGTTGTGCCTGTGTTGGTAATTTGAACATTCCCACCCAAGATCTAAGTGGACCTCTAGAGGTTTGAAAAAAAAAAAAGGTTCCTAGAACCTGATTGCTGGAGAGCTCTCCAAAGCTTTGCAAAGCCAAGTGTTGGAGATCATTCTAGTGTTCAATGGTTTTAAAACCCCATTTAAGTTAATAGGAATTTTAATTTGTCCCTATGGTGCAGTTGCTTTGCTCCAGAATTGCATCCTTTTATCTTCCTGAATATGGCCCATAATCCTCAAGTGTGTGCTTTAGGGGAGATTATCACACAATAATTTCCATATAATCACCTAGCCACTTGATAACAAGAGTGTTACCTTGCCATGTGGCCTTCACTGATAGTTCTGATGCAATAGGTAGCATGTGTTACAACTTTAATCCCTGTTTGTACAAACTGTAAAGGCACTCTGCTTGCACAACCTTATTTAAATGCAGAGGGCTGTTACAACATAAATGCAAACAACCTAAACACTCTCATTTTTAAAATTGCTGTCACTATTGCCTTTTGGAGCCAGGAAGGATTTTTTTTACCTGCTTGGGAGGCTTAATAGGAAATAGCTTCAATAGTGTATTTTTTGTTCTTTTTTACATTCTTCTAATTCAACAGGGGTGACATGGCATGGGCTGAACTTGATGGACACATGCTTCTTTTTTTCAGCCTCATCAACTGTTACTATGCTAGTAAGGGCTTTAACCCACTGAGTGCCAGAGTGGTATGCAACACATTTCTTTGCAATGTGCACTCTGGCACTCAAAGGGTTAACCCTTTGAGTGTTATGGGTTATTTAGCAAGCTATACAGGTTGCTATAGTTAGTTTGCTCCAGTTCTGGAGCAAACTAACTATACCATTGGGAGAATGAAATTTAACAATGATTTCACTTGAGGCATATAACCCCTTAAATGCTAGAAAAGTCTTCAATTTATTGCTTCACAATGCATATAAGAATGTTTTAGCATTCGAGGGGTTAAATGCCCCGTTTAAATCAATGAGAATTTGCTAAATTGTTTTGCTCCAGAACTGAACCTTTTTAGCTTGATGAAGGGACTATCAGCTCCAGTCTTCTGGACTCCCCAAGAGGTCATGTTTTCAGGATATCCCTGATTAACTAGCTAACAACCACCCCATCCGGCATGGGGTGACTATTAAGGACCACTGAGCATTTTTTGTTTTTGTAGTGCATTGTATTCCGAGATTGCAGGGCGGTGTGCATCCAAGGTGCCATCCCAGAATTCCATGATGTGCCAGGACCATCACAAGTCCTTAAGAGCCAAACCGTTGTGACTGTCTTGGCAAGGCATGAGTCCTTAAGGGGTTACGCACATGTGGATTAATCACAATCACTAAGCTACTGATTACACACCTATGATCAAGTTAGAATATCTTGAAAACATGCACCTTTGGTATGCCCTGATGACTAATGTCAAGAATCAATGGTTTGATATCCGAAGACCTACGTTTATTAACCCTTTGAGTGCCAGAGGGGTAAGCAGTGTGTTGCGTACCCCTCTGGCACTCCAAGTGTTAAGCATGAGAATTCTCACCAATAAGAAGAGGCTTTCTCTGTTCTGAGTTTTTCTTATGTTAGAGATAAATGATAAGTGATCATCTCCCCAGAAGCTCCAAGTGCAATTTTGTTTATTTTCTGCTACACCAAAATTGCTGGGTTCCACATTTTCCTGCTATACCACTCTAAAGGAAATATAAAACTAAATTCCATTCCATCAGAAACAATTGGCCGAGCTGCTATTACCCTGCATCAGCTTATAACTTATGATAGTCAATACTGCAGTCACATTCTGATCAAGTGCCAGAATCTGATTCCAAGTTGCCATTTGTACCCCATCTTTTTAACCATAATTAAATCAGGGAGGGAATGAACATTCTCTTCCTGTAATGAAAAAACTTAATAATATGGGATCTCAGGACCCCATATTATTTTTTTACATTCTCCATCCTGATCTGTTTAAGGTGGAAAGGTGGAGATAATGTCATCTCCTTAATAAGACAAAATATATCTTATTTTGTTAAATTGTAACCCTTCAGTTACTAGGGCATCTGGAATGTATTGATTGCAGAAGAATTGTACAGTACAGGGGTTAATGGTAGGTCTGGTTAAGCTAGTGGGGTGGGACATATATTTCTTTTTAAACCCTCCATTGTTGGCACGTTTGCAACACATTTCATCACAATGATGTGTTGAATACTGTATGGCATTGCTAGGGTGAATGGGGGACTTGGGTGAGTGTAAGAGGAAATTTGGGGTACTTAGGGACACAGCAGGCGTGGGGGGGGGGTCTCATGGGGTCATGAACATTACATGGCGTACTGTGTACAGTTCTGGAAACTGCATCTCCAGAAGGGCATTAAAACACTGCAGGCAAAGCAAAATCATGTAGGGTCTTCATGACACAGGGTACCAGAACAGAGTCATAGAATTTAGTATGTACATCTTGGAAGAAAGCAAGGAGGGGGTGAGATTACAGAAAGGTTTAAATATATTAAGGGATTTTATACAGTTCAGGAGTGAAAAATAGGAATGCCAGAACAAAAGGGCATGCTCTAATGTTACTGGGTGTAAAATACAGTCATTTGTGCAATACTACTTTTCAGAAAGGGTGACAGACTCATAGAACAGCCTCCCAGCAGAAGTTGTAGGGACAAATACTGTTAGGGAATTCAGAAAGTCTATTCTGAGAAATATGTAGACTGCATATTTTATTTGTTAGGGAAATGGACAGACTGGGTGGGCCAGATGATTGTTTTCTTCCATCAAAATTTATTTTTCAATGTTTCTATTGCCTTGGGCAGTCAAAGAGACATGTTTCCCATCCTTGGGAACCCTGAGCTGGGAAGGCCTCTCTTAAAGGGATAGTAATGTTTCACAAAAAAGCAACTCCAATTAATTTTCATGGTACATGGGGAGTGTAAAGTGTTATTTCAATATTGTCAGAGTTGTAGTTCAAGAGTAATTGAATGATAAAGTGTCCCCCCGTCCCTTTTATTGATGTAACACTGCTCAATTCAGAGCAGCAAGACTGTCCGGATGGATGGCAGAGACGGACAAGGAAATAATAATAATAATGTAATGGCAGCAATGCCTGTTTTCATTGTTGTTTTAGAACTATAAAGCGGAACTACCACATTAGCTAAAGTCATCCTGCAATACTTAGGAAGGTGGCAATTAGCTTAATAATAGTTATTTTACTCTCAAAAACACCCCCTTGTAAAGTAATCCTTAAGCTTCAGAGACTGACGGCCAGGTTCCCTTTCGGTGCCATTTGGGGCAGTGCAATTCTTCTGAAGGGAGACCAGGACTGACAGCGCAGAAAAACAAACAAGATGTCTGCGCCGATGCCTGGCTTCCAGTCTCGGAAGCTTAAGGATTACTTTACAAGGGGGTACTTTTAAGAGGTAAAATAACTATTATTAAGCTAGTCGCCTCCTGCCTAAGTATTGCAGGGTGACTTTAGCTAACGTGGTAGTTCCGCTTTAAGCAAAAGTCGCTACGTAACATGAACTGTCCAATTCAAGATACATGCACGCTAAATGTAATGGCTTGAGTTGCAAAAAGGCTAAAAAAAATAGCTATTTGGAGGCTCTTTCACTGGCCAAACTTCCATTCTTATGGAAAACTATGCAATAATAGGCAATACATTGACAATGGAAAATAGTACAACCAGTAAGCATAAAAATTCTAATTTGTTGATCAAAAAGTAAGAATTATAAAAATGATACTATAGTGTAAGCATCTCATATAAACATTATTGCTGACTTGGATCTGAACAGCTCTTATAACGTTAGAGGTACACATTTAAAACCCAGCACTTTTATTTATAATTATTAAAAACTGTCAGAACCATTGATGCACATGGTCCATTGCCCATTGGCTGAAAGCCTCATGCGTTTCACGCTTAATCATAGCCTGACAACTATAAAGACTGATTTTTTAAATATTATCTCAACTAAATCATGCAAAAACACACAGGTGGTTAAAAGTAATAAACAGATCAAAATAACTATATCAAGTAGGTGATATTGCACTCTGCATTGAGGCCATCTGGAAATAAACTCTTTCACTGCACATTATATTTTATTAATGAAAAATATGGTACATAACAATTTAACATATGCTTAGAATTGGGATCCTGCATCTAGCAACGACATATATTAAACAACGTTTCACACTGTCAAGTATTATGAAGCAATACAAATACAGACACATCCAAAAAGATTTACTAAAGATGAAATCTGAAACCAGGAAAGCAACATCCATTATTGCAAAACAAATTATTAACATACTGATTGCTTTAAATGGGGTTTGGAGGGAGGGTTAAGTTATAAAGGGGGATCATTAAGGCCTTGGTCCCTAATTTCTGTGCAGCTGTGATATGTGGTCAATGCAACCAGATGTGGTCTGCTGACATCCCCTCTTTCTCCTTCACCCACTTGGCTCTGAGGTAAGGAGATAACATAAAAAATAAAATATAAACAAGAAAGTGGACCTGTTACCTACACCGCTTTTTGCCTGATTTTGCCTGAAACTACCAATAACTTTTGCATTTTGTTTTACAAACAGATTAACAGTTTTAGAGCTATTTGACTTAATGACTTGAGCATCCAATATCACCAGACCTTTGTGCCCTCGCTTGGTTAGATAAAGCTTCCATAATGTATTACTCACATTTTCAGTTTCACCAGAGGGCTGGAATAATGTAATGTCCTCTTTAATGGGGTCACTGACCACCTAATCCACTAGACCTGCGAACTATGGTGCTGTGGGTTGAAGGCATTAAATTACTAATGGGTACTGCTTTCACCAACCACATGCATAGAAAATGTTCCATACAGAATATAGGAAAATGCAATATTGTGCTCCATGAACTGTCAATAAGGTAGGAGGGTCTAAAAGGCATAGCAAAAGAGAGGCGAAACAGGCAAAACTTTTTAAGAGGCAAAACAAGAGCACATTAGATTTTTATCAAAATATATATAAAGTTCATGATGATGAACAATACTCAGAGGAGCTTTTTAAAGGTGATGCTGGATCTTGATAAAGGCCACAGGACTGGCTCATTTGTTTCACCTTGCAAAAGCTCCTGGGAATGAAGTCAATTTCCATTATCTGTGTATACAATTTTTCTCTTCACCAGCTGGTGTTTTCTCTGTTAATAAGTAAAGTACAGAATGGGCATGAGCCAAGAAACAAAGTCGTACTCTCCTCATAGCTTTTCCACTCTTCAAAGATGTTGGTGGTGCCTTAACACATCCCCTTATGATAACTGACTGATTAGTCCTCCTCATACACTCAGTTACTAGCGTTAAAGCAAAGAGCCGCCCCCTCCCATTCGCCACATCACCTCCCACAGTTTGCTGTGTACTTACTCTTCAAGGACACTATGAACTGTCATTCTAAGTACAAAGCTGTACAGTTGCTTCAGGACAATGCAAAGCTACAAGAGGATGATGAGAGGGACAGTTTTTAGGTAGGTGCCAGGGTGTGGTGCACCCGGCCCACAGTTTTTAGTGGCCCTGTACCTATGGAGGCAAAGTTGCGACTGGGCACTATGTAACTAGCCCATGTCGCCTCTCCACTCACTGATTCCAATCTGTGCCCTGATTGCATGTTAATTTGGGAAATTGGGAGTTGGGAGAGGGCTCTTAAAGGGATAGTAATGTTTCATAATAAAAGCAGCTCTAATTAATCATCATAGTATTTGGACTTTGGAGAGTGTTATTTCAATTCCGTCAAAGTTGTAGTTCTAGAGTAATTCAATGACAAAGTTTCCCCTCCCGCCCCTTTACGGATGTAACACTGCTCAGCCAGAGCAGAAGGGAGGTACCCAGGTAGACTGCAGAGAGGGACAATCTTCAATTAAGATAAGGGAAAAACCTGAAAAACTTGTCTAGGGGGGCAGGGCTTTCATTGTTCTCACTGTAAGAATATTGTCCCCTGCTGTTATCTGTCTGGTCTATGGACTGCATTCCACATCTGAGAAGAGATGGCTTACACTAGGTAAAAGGGGCGGGAGGGGGAAACTTTGCTTGTGAATATCTCTTAAACCATAAAGATTTGAGAGATAAGACTTATATCGTTCTTCATGTTTTTTTAATGCCTACAAATTAAAATAAAGATAAAATGAAGTATTACTATCCCTTTAATAAGCACACTGACATAACAGACCATCTTCATTGGTTCCATGTGCTGCCTGTTAACTTGGAATCTGGGGACCCAGTCACTGTCAATTGTTGTACCACCACCCCCTCCCTCCACTGAAAACTATATATGCGTGCTGCCTCTCTAGTCATATGACAAAGAGAGCACAAGCTGAAGAAGCAAGCAACCAGGACTGGATAGGCACTGCTGCCAAAGCAGGGATCTCTCCCCATACCACAGAAGTGAAAGCGACATACTAAGTGTTTAGAGCATTTTATTTTAACTTGATCTGCTCGAACTTCTGACCTAAACAGAATATTAGTGTTTATTTTTTTCTAATTTTCGTAGTATCATTGGATCATTTTAAATCAGAGGAGGCAGAGCAACCTTTGGCATCCTATCTGATGGGGACTACACCATAGAGCATTTTACTCTTATATATGTAGAAGTTCAAGTAAAAAGCTCTACAGTGCAATTAACAGTAGCAGCATTCCCTCTATATAGTGCGCCAATTGAATGCTAAAGGTTGTCTGCCACCTCCGATACAATCCATTGTTACATATATAAAGGTGGCAGGCAACCTTACCTATTCTATTGGGGGACTATATAGACTAGAGAATACTGCTACCAGAAGCCTCCGGGCCCTGGGGCAAGAAGTGCCACGGGCCTACCCACCACATTGGCCCCCCTCGACCACATTGACCCCCTCCACAATGTCCCTCAATCTTCACAATGCCCCCATCTCTTACCTACCTGGAGCTCCTGAACGGACCTCTTAGTAATGCAGAGCGCTGGGAGATGATGTAATCTCCCAGCGCTCTGCATTACTAGAGCGCCGGAGGGAGATTGCGGGCGCCAGGCGAGGGGTTGCAGGGGGCAGCCGGGCCCCTGGAGTGACGGGCCCGGTCACAGGTGCGATCCCTGTGACCCCTATAGTTACGCCACTGACTGCTACTATTAATTGTACTGCAGCGAGCATGAAAGTCTGGAAAAAATTCCCATTGGGTTTAAATACATTTTTAAAGCTCGAGTGGGCTCCAATGCATTGCACTGAAGATCTGTTTCTTTCTTGCATTCAAAGGATTAACCCTTTGAGTTGCAGTATCCAGCACTTAAGGAATTAAACCCCCGATTTCCATAAATTATATTTTTATTCTCTGGTATCTATAGTTTGCCCCAGCAGTGCACTTTTCTTTTATACATCAGTCTCACTTGATTTGGCTGTTGCTCACACTGTATAAGTTAGAGCTCAATCAGGAGACACACACAATAATATTGTAGTGAGCTGCATGCAGTGACAATATACATTCTACAATGAATTATGTGGACAGCCTGCTGGCTCAATATATTGTTTGACCAACGAGTGGCCAATTTACATTTAATCAATGGGTGTTGGCATACATTTGTTTGATGCCATTGGTTGGGAGAGGTGGGGGTTTGAACTAATTACAAGCAGTTTGAACCCTTTAAGACCCTGAGGGCATTGCAAATCAAAATGCTATTTTGCTTTGCAATGATTTACACTCCCCGTCTGGTCCTTAAAGGGTTAATACAGCTTTTGATCAGTTGAAACCTTCACCTCAAGTACATGATAATCTTCCTTTATTTTTCACTGTCTTCTGTGCTTTAAAGGGATAGTAATACTTCGTTTTAACTTTATTTTATTTTGTAGGCATTAAAAAAACATGAAGAATGATATAAGTCTTATCTCTCAAACCTTTATGGTTTAAGAGATATTCACAAGCAAAGTTTCCCCTCCCGCCCCTTTTACCTAGTGTAAGCCATCTCTTCTTCGATGTGGAATCTGGTTGTAAGACCAGACAGATAACAGAAGGGGACAATCTTCTTTCTATGAGAACAATGAAAGCCCTGCCCCCTTGACAAGTTTTTCAGGTTTTTCCCTTATCTTAATTGAAGATTGTCCCTCTCTGCAATCTACCTGGGCACCTCCCTTCTGCTCTGGCTGAGCAGTGTTACATCAGTAAAAGGGGCGGGAGGGGGACACTTTGTCATTGAATTACTCTTGTACTACAACTCTGACAGAATTTAAATAACACTCTCCAAAGTCCAAATACTATGATGATTAATTAGAGCTGCTTTTATTATGAAACATTCCTATCTCTTTAAAGGTAGTTCTTTCTCAAATGGGTCCCTAGTTAAAGGAAAGTCCAGAAGCCCTGCTCAGCTTGGGGAACCTTGGTCATGTTTTTTGCTCTGTCAAAAAAAACGAAAGTGGGCCAGCAAACCTTAGAACCAGCCCTGGAAGAAGATAGGGCCTACAAAAGGCAGTTGGATACCGCTGCCACTCAGGTGGAGGCTGGGAATCTGCAATCTGCTTACTGGTAATTGAAGTGGAGGAGGGGCATGGAAAGGCAGGGGGAAATCGGATGGCCCGCCTGCTGTCCTCGCATATGAGCAATGATGAATTGGTTTACACATGATGGCATCATGCAGCTGTGGAGCTAGCTATATTAATAATCTACATTCTGTATCCATCTTCCACTCTCTTAGTGGCAGGCCAAGGAGATTGCAAAAAATACATTAGCCTTTTACCTGTCAGTTCTTTGTTCACTCCTGCATTTTAAGTGAGTGCCAGAAACATCTTACACATCCCTATGAGGATGAGAGGCTTAATTTGGTCAGTAGAGGGTCATACAGGGGTGGAACAACTGTGACGCAAGGCACTGGGACTCTACTTGCTCTGGAAAATGTAAAAGGTTATGTAGTACAAGGATCAAGGTCTGTAAAGCTAAATACAAAGCATTATGGGACTGGAACTGGTGAAGCTGCAAATTTAAACCTTTGAGTGCCGCATAGGTATCAAACACATTGCGTTGCAATGCGTTGAATACCTCTATGGCACTCAAAGAGTTAAATGTTGACATTGTCAGATCATTTCTTTACACTCCCTACAATGTGTTCTGGATATGATGAAAAGAGTGTCTTGCAGCTTTGCAAGCTTTTCAGATGGTTCCAGAATTTTTTTTTGTGTGTGTGTGTGTATATATATGTGTGTGTGTAAGACTATGTGTGTCTGTTTGGGGGGGGGCACAGTCTGGTGAAAGGCTTTCCCTTCACCAGCCCCTGGTCCGCACACCATTCCTCCATAGACATTATACTACTGTGGGAAAAATCATGTGATTTCTGGATGTGTTCCAGGGCTCCTGATTTTCACTCATCATGATGGAAAGTGCAGTAAGCTGGTATGGATGACTTCACCGTGCTATAGGTAGATTGCACACAAACAGGGACAGTGTATAAAGTAGGTGCCTAAGCAATATTTTCACTTGTTCTGTATTTATTTTTTCATGGGGAATACTTTTGTGATATGAAGAGTGTCCTCTACACTACAATGTGCAAACATTTTATAACCCACAATCCCAAGGGCAATGCCATGCAACATTTGCCAGTGTACAGTAAAACCTCGTGTCAGCCATTTTATATTCAAAAAAAAAATACTTCATGAGATATTTACCTAGTTGATGAGGCTGAAAAGAGCCCTGGGTCCATCCACTTCAGCTAGGGTGACCACATTTCCGTTCTGCTATTCCTGGACATGTGGTCACCCTACTCCTCTTCATCTCCACATTGCCCCTTGTTGCCCTACCTTGAGTCCCTGGTAGTCTAGCGGTGTGGAAAGTGCTCTGTGCCTCCTCCGGCACAGAGCTGAAGCTCCCGCGCGCTGTGCTCAGTAATGCAGAGCGCTGGGAGATGATGTCATCTCCCAGCGCTCTGTATTACTAGAGCGCTTGCCTCCAGGAGATCAGCTGGATTGCCGCCCTGGATGTCAGCCTGCAAACTGTGTGTCACATCATGGACGCCGCGAGGGAGCGCTGATTTATGCTACCAAGCGCTCCCTTGCGGCGTCCATGATGTGACACACCGCTTGCAGGCTGACATCCAGGGCGGCATATATTAAAAAAAAAAAAAAAAAAAACCACAGCAAACACTGCTGTGTGGGTGGCTTGGCTTCATTCCGGGACACTTCATTGTCCCGGTGGGAGATGACCCAGGACGCGGGACATATGCTTGCAATAAGGGACAGTCCCGTACATTCCGGGACCCGTGGTCACCCTAACTTCAGCACATGCCATATCACCCTGTTAATCCAAAGGAAGGCTGAAGAAAAAACTAAGTAATGCATTGCGTACCCCTCTGGCAATCAAAGTGTCAAAGGGCAGTCGGATATTTCACTGTTTTGTCTGTTTACACAAATGAGCGTGTGTGTATATAATTATTTGACACCAATCGGAATTAACTAAAGCCTACAATAAGAAAAGAGAGTGTATTCATTCCAGCAACTGGTGTCAATAAAGGGGGTGCAGCTGTAAAGTAATCTAGTATCCCAGGGGGGCCTGCAACTACTACATCTACCTTCTGCTCCCTCAAATTATAAATATTAATATTAGTGTAAAAGCCCGTGTTCACGGGCCAAGTTCCGGATAATGTTAACCCTTTGAGTGCCAGAGGTGTACGTAACGCATTGCAACCCCTCTGGCACTTAAGGGATTAAGAGACCGGTTCTGCTCTGCATCTTGCTGCCAACGCAGTCATGCACTGTAGAGCAGTGGTTCTCAACCCGTGCCCTCAGTGGCTACTAACAGGCCAGGATTTGAGAATTTCCTTTTAAGAGTACAGGTGAGTTAATCAATATGACTGAGCCTCTGATCAACACACTTGTGTTCTAGCAGGGAAATTCCTAAGTCCTGGCCTGTTAGTGCCTGAATGCTCCCAGCACAGAACTACCAGCATTCTGTGGGTTCTGGCAGTCTCTACTGTGCATGACGGCTTCTGACAAACATCCTAGCGAATTATTATATAGGATTTAAGTGTGTTTCATTCTGCCTGGCCCAGCACTTGAGACATAGCTAACATAATTTAACCCTTCGAGTGCCAGAGGGTTACGCAACGCATTGCTTTGTAATGCGTTGTGTACCACTCTGGCACTCAAAGGGTTAAATCGGGCCATGAGGAATGCGTTGGGACATTGACAGGTCACCAGACCCAGGGCAGCATAAATCTGCAAACTGCAGTAAGATCTTCTTAAAATATCTAACCCAGAGTCTTATTTAGATATCTTGACAGGCAAAATCAAGCAGAATCAACACAGGAATATAGGAAGCCATCACAATCAATGCTGTTCAGAAATTATTCGGTTCTTGAAAGATTACAGTCTCTGAAGGTCAGACTCAATTTTGACTGCAAGCGCTATGGCTGAAGCTGTATCATTATTGAAAAGTAGGCTGTGCCAGTTCTGCGAACAATTTTCACTTTGATTACAAGCTCTTTCCTCTAGTTTGTATCTGTACTTTCAACCTTGTGGTTCCATTCTGTAGACTTAAAACTCAGACAGCGTCATTGTTGATTTGCAAGCTTTTTTGTCCAATGAGTTTATAAATCATAAAAACTGTAGTAAGTTCTTTAGAAAATATTGTGGTCTATACAAAATGTGGAGTCAGCAGAGAAACAAATACTGACAAATTTTAAAAACGCTTTTCTTTGTAGTAGATTAAGGGTATTCGAACAACGGGCCCTTGGGCCCAGTAATTTCTAGACCTTGGGCCCAGTAATTTCTATACCCTGGGCCCAGTAATTTCTAGTTATGTCCCTGATTCCAGCATTATGCTACGGATCCTAATTATGACAGAAAATTATTTTACATACTTCAATAACCAGGATTTATAGGATAACTTAGAAATTAGATTATTTTTTTCTTAACAGTCTTTCGTTGCTTTAGGCCTGAGTTTCTGAACGTGATATTGATGCAGGTATCCTCTTCTTTCTGGTGTTCCAGTTACTATGAGCAATTCCTAGTGCATGGAAAGTTTCTACGGAAGTGACTAGATGGGGAATCCACTTATTTATAGAGCCATCTCCTATTACATGTCTCTCTGCCAAGTACTTCACATAGGTCAGTGAATACTGAAGCAGTGAGAGATGGCAAATTGTTCACCTCCCTGTCATAATTTCTGAGCATCATTTGAGGGCAATGTGCGGAAAGAACGTAATACTGATACATTCTGGTCCTAGTGAAAAATAAATACAGTAAGCATTGTATGCAGCAGAATATTTGCATCGAGGATCATATGATGAAACAGAAAGTCAAGCAATTTTGCATCCAACCATCACATGGACAAATAAACATTTCCAAAATTCACATTGATTCAAATGGACCATTTAACCCCTTCAGTGGTGCAAGAGACAGATGTCTCTACCATGTTGCTTCTCAGTGCGTTGCAACTGCTCTAGAATTCCTAAGTTTAAATGACTAATTTAAATGAAAGTCATCAGTCATCTGATACAGTCTGTTTAGTGCGAGACATTTTAATAACAGATGAGAGTTGGTACCATGTTAGCCTTAGATATATATATATATATATATA
Organism: Rhinophrynus dorsalis; assembly: GCA_037306005.1. NCBI lineage: Eukaryota > Metazoa > Chordata > Amphibia > Anura > Rhinophrynidae > Rhinophrynus > Rhinophrynus dorsalis. The sequence continues at coordinate 132,345,611 of CM074724.1, forward strand.
TATATATATATATATATATATATATATATATATATATATATATACCAGATATTACATGCCTGAGGAAGAGACCTAAGAGGTCTTGAAAACCTGTATCCTACATCTGCTTAGTTAGCCAATAAAGGTATGAACTTGACTATATTTTCCTAGACATTTTATTCATCACTTAACTCTGAGTACCTTTAACATTCTACTGTTTTTTCTCAGTTATGTCCTAGAAAGCACTGCCCTTCAGGCTAGGTTCACATAGGAGACTACAAAGCGCTGCTTTGTATTGATGCACAAGCTGCCTGTGTTACCTTTAAAGGGATTGTAATGTTTCACAATAAAAGCAGCTCCAATTAGTCTTCATAGCATTTGGGCCGTGGATAGTGTTATTTCAATACTTTCAGATTTGTAGCTCTAGAGTAATTGAATGATAAAATATCCACCTCCTGTCCCTTTTACTGATGCAACACTGTTCACCTCAGAGCAGCAAGACTGTCCGGATGGACTGCAGTGAGGGACAATCTTCAGTGAGCATAAGGAAAAACCTGTCAAGGGGCACAGAGTTTTCCTTAGGCTCAAAGTAAGAAGATTGTTCCTTGCTTGAACTACAGCTCTGACAGTAATGAAATAACACTCTCCATGGCCCAAATACTATGAAGATTAATTGGACCTGCTGTTTTTGTAAAACATTACTATCCCTTTAATGTCCTCGTGCTTTTTAAGCAATACTATAGTTGTGGGATGCCCCACAGGTGTGACTGATGGGCAGACCACATCAGTTTCAGTTAAACATGAATGGGTGGCATCCAAATAATCCATTAATAATATTTTTGTGGTTAGCCCAACTGCAATACAGTCACACAGGTGAAGGATCTAAATGATAAGGACATAAAATATGAGGATATAATTACATTTTAAAACCAGTGACAAAAGCTGAAACAGCAGGATCCAGGGACAGGGGGACAAAACCGGGGACAATACAACTGAGGAACAGGGAGGGAGCTGAAATTCTGGTTTGTCCATGGAATTTTGGGACAGTTAACAGATATACAGTAGTCTATAATTATAAGCTCTACTTGAACTCCACAGCCATCTCTATACACTTTTGAGGCTAAATAATGTTTAAAGGGATAGTAATACTTCGTTTTAACTTTATTTTATTTTGTAGGCATTAAAAAAACATGAAGAATGATATAAGTCTTATCTCTCAATCCTTTATGGTTTATGAGATATTCACAAGCAAAGTTCCCCTTTTACCTAGTGTAAGCCATCTCTTCTCAGATGTGGATCAGGTTGTATGACCAGACAGATAACAGAAGGGGACAATTTTCTTTGTATGAAAACAATGAAAGCCCTTCCCCCCTTGACAAGTTTTTCAGCTTTTTCCCTTATCTTAATTGAAGATTGTCCCTCTCTGCAGTCTACCTGGGCACCTCCCTTCTGATCTGGTTGAACAGGGGGGGGATACTTTGTTTGTTTAAACCATAAAGGATTGAGAGATGAGACTTATATCGTTCTTCATGTTTTTTTAATGCCTACAAAATAAAATAAAGTTAAAACGAAGTATTACTATCCCTTTAAGATCCGCAAGGCTGTGTTGCTCATCTATCTGCTGTTCCAGTATAACTCTACTGACTGAAACTTTACATGGAGCACGAGAAAGGCCCTTTGGCCTATAGTACAGCAGGCAGGTAACTTTCACAAATTATTTTGGACTACATACACAGAATGCCCCACACTACTGACCCAAGCTTTTACAGAGATATACATTACATCTGCCCCCTCCTATCACTACCAAAATGACAGGAGAGAGGCAATGACACAGAAGAGGGTCTGTTACAGTTTACACATTCAAGCTATGCAGGGAAGGAGGGGGAATAGGAAGATTCAACAGACTCCACCAGAATATACATTGCAGGTTACCAGCCACACAGTGAGTCTGCCTCCAGCCATTGCTCACCTGCCCCTCTTATGACTAAGGGCCATATGTTCAAAGAAGTAGTGAAATAGCTTTTGTCGATTGTAACGACTTTTCAAGTACAGTATGGTTGGTTTCATTAATATTTTCAGAGAGTGTCGGTTGTGATCAGAAATATGTTGTTTGTCCTGACTGAAATTGTTGTATGTAAAGACAAAAATGTCGTACTTAAAGACAAAAAATGTTTTACCTAACAAAAATGTCTAAACTAACGACAAAAATGTTTTAACTAAAGACAAAAATTCTCACATTCAGAACTTCACATTCCCTCCGCTTTTTTCTTAACGTACAAATTTTGTCATTTGTAAGACATTTTTATATCGTTAGTTACGACAAATTTTCTTTTCCTCTATACGGCACTGGAGAATAGTTTAGTCATGCCCGTGCCACGCCCCTTTGGCCAGCAGTTCTGGAGTTGTGTTGTACATAACGGACATTACTAGTTTTTTGTCATATACTCTATAGAAAATATGCCGTTCATGCACACAATTACTTATTTTTGTTGTTCATACAACATTTTTTGTCATTATCCCTTTGAACATACGGCCCTTGTGGGAAATGTTGTGCTAAACTGGGCAATGTTTTAAACAACAAGGATGACAGTAGCCTAACCTACTCCATTAGAATATGAGGGTGATATTGAACCATTGTACGCGATAGAAAAACTGACCAACAAAGTTTACAGTACAGATATAGACATAGACCTTGTAACCAGTAGGGGGACCATCAGAACATGCAATCTATAGCGTAACTTACAGAAAATTTACATCACCGGTAAAGACTGAATCACAGAGCTTGCAAAATAAGGTGATGTAAGACAGTGATACAGGGAATCCAAGACCACTATAGCAACCCCATAAATGTCAGCTTTCTACATTCAGTCGCAGTCAATATGATCATTTTTCAGCACTGCATTGGCTACCTTTACATAGTAACATAGTAGATAAGGCTGAAAAAAGACATGCGTCCATCAAGCCCAGCCCATGCCAGAGGAAGGCAACAAAAAAGCCCTCTGGAGCAATTTCCAGTGTAGTCCCAAGTGTGTGTGTCTGTGTGTGTGGGGGGGGGGAACTATTCCTTCCTGACTCCAACTGGTAGTCAAATAGTTCCCCGGATCAATATCCTATTTGCTTTGAAGCCATCTGTCATAATTGTCAATATTGTTCTGTGCTAGATAGGCATCCATTGCTTTTTTGAATGCAGTTGCATTATCTGCAAGCACAACATCCCGAGGCAAAGAATTCCATAGCCTTACCGCCCTTACTGTAAACAATCCCTGCCTGTGTTTTAGTCGAAAGCGCCTTTCCTCAAGTCTTAATGGATGACCTCTTGTTCTTAGCTCAGCTCTTTGCATAAATAATTCATTGGATAGTTCTTTGTATTGACCTTGAATGTATTTGTACATGGTAATCATATCACACCTTGGACGTCTCTTCTCTAATGTAAACAAACCCAGTTTGGCTAGTCTCTCTTTGTAACTCTGATCCTACAATCCCTTTATCAGTTTTGTTGCATGTCTCTGCACCTTTTCCAGTTCAGTAATGTCTTTTTTAGAACAGGCGCCCACAATTGTACTCCATATTCTAGATGAGGCCTAACCAAGTATTTATACAGAGGTAGGATAATATTAGCATCCCTTGCTTCTACACCTCTTTTTATGCAGGCTAGTACTCTATTTGCTCTTGCAGCAGCTGAGTGACTCTGCACACTGCTGTGAAGTCTATTGTCTATCAGTACTCCTAAATCTTTCTCTAATGAGGATTTCCCAAGTTGTTTCCCATTTAGAGTATATGTAGCAAGTTTGTTTCTACAACCCAAATGCATAACCTTACATTTATCTACATTAAATGTCATCTGCCACTTTTCTGCCCATTCACTTAGTTTATCTAAATCCTTCTGTAGGGAAAAAACATCCAGCTCTGTACGTATTTCCTTACATAGCTTAGTGTCATCAGCAAAAGATTGAGATGCTACTTTCAATTCCCACTTCTAGATCATTAATAAAGAAATTAAAAAGCATTGGGCCCAGGACTGAACTCTGCGGCACCCCAATTATAACCCTAGACCAATTTGAAAAAGTTCCATTTACAACAACTCTCTGCCATCTATCATTTAACCAGTTCTCAATCCATGTACAGATAACACCGCCCAAACCGAAGCCTTTTAATTTATACAGTAACCTGTTGTGAGGCACTGTGTCAAAGGCTTTTGCAAAATCCATGTATACTACATCAACAGCAAGTCCCCTGTCCAAATTACTACTAACGCTTTCATAAAATGCAAGTAAATTAGTCTGACATGATCTGTTCTTCATGAAACCATGCTGATTCCTACTAATGATATTGTTTGTCTTCACGTAGTTCTGAATACTGTCAGTTAATAACCCTTCTAGTATCTTACCCACTATGGAAGTCAAGCTCACAGGTCTATAATTTCCTGGTTTGGATCTTGCTCCCTTTTTAAACAATGGAACTACATCAGCTTTCCTCCAATCACAGGGCACTATGCCTGATGAAAGTGAATCAATAAATATTAAGTATAATGGTTTTGCTATTACTGAACTAAGTTCCTTAAGTATCCTTGGGTGTATACCGTTCGGTCCAGGCGCTTTACTCACTATAACCCTTTCCAGTCTCTTTTGGACCTTGTCCTCAGTAAGCCATGTAGATGTTGGAGGAAATTCCATGGTTTTGTCTGTTTGCCCACAGCTTGTCATTGCTGCTTCCTTTGTATATACTGAAACAAAGAACTCATAGGGTTAAGATCTCAATTTATTTTGAATTTTCATGAAGATCACTAACCCAATAAACTATATTACTGCAAAAAAAAAAAAAATATTTAATGCTTTTTCTTTCAATAATGAATGGTTTACATTAAAGGGATAGTAATACTTATTATGGTCCCGGGACCAGAGCTGTCCATAGGATGGTATAGCAACCGCGCCACTGTACAATTTCAGGCCACGGTGATATTGCACCTAAAAAAATTCAACTTTGAGCTGTAATAACTTTTGAATAAAACATCTTTCAGCAGTGGGAGTGACCTTGATTTACTCATTTTAAGTATTACTATCCCTTTAAGCCAAATCATCTAGGCGATTTAGAACTATAGAAGAACAGCCCTCGTCATTTTTGAGACATTAAGAAAATATCCAGAAAATATATGAAACAGATGCAAAGATATAATGCTTGCCACACCAATAGCCAACAACAACTGAATCTGCCGGTTTTTATACAACCCTTGTAGATTAAAAACTCATCATTAGTCTGTGAATGAATGGGCTTAAAAGCTGAGCTAATTGCAAATTAGCTAACTGTTATTGCCTGGCTTTCCATCCTATCCAATTACAGTCACAGATCATTCCAGCCTGAGAGTTTTACTATGTTGTTGAGGAACTTTTTATCAATAGAATTTATGCTAAAAGCAATTTTTAAGTCATTTTGACTATTATGCAGCTTTGTCATTGAAGATATAGGAACAAATGTAGACATACTGTATATATGACAAAATATAAGATAGGGTGCACAAGGGAGATGAGAAACCAATCCTCATAAAGGGAATCACTGCATGTGAGAGGAACAGGAAAGGGGAAGAATACATTTTAAAGCGGAACTATCAATATCATAACATTGATGTTGATAGGTAAAGTCATAAAGTCTGCGTTATTGAAGAAAACCAACTTCTTCTACAGCTACCAGCAGACCACAGCACAGACATCTTAGAGGAAAGGTACCTCTGAGTCTGCCCTGTCTGCCCGGATTGGTGGTGATGTTTGTTGGTTACCTTAAGGTAAAGGACGTTGCCGACGGCACAGGCGCACACAGCTTCTCATGTAAGCTCTGTGTAGTGGACGCCTGCAGAAGAAGTTGGTTTTCTTCAATAACGCAGACTTATTCAGCATAATAGAAGTATGGCCTTACCTATCACTATATTAGTAATGGATTGGGGGCAATGTTATGATGTTCATAGTGTTATTTCAATTCTGTCAAAGTTGTAGTTCAAGAGTAATTCAATGACAAAACTATCCCCCTCCCTCCCCTTGTACAAATGTAACACTGTTCAGCCAGAGCAGAAGGGAGGTGCCCAGGTAGACTGCAGAGAGGGACAATCTTCAATTAAGATAAGGAAAAAACCTGAAAAACTTGTCAAGGGGGGTAGGTCTTTCATTGTTGTCATAGGAAGAAGATTGTCCCCTTCTGTTACCTGTTGGTCTTACAACCAGATTCCACATCTGAGAAGAGATGGCTTACACTAGGTAAAAGGGGTGGGAGGGGGAAACTTTGCTTGTGAATATCTCTCAAACCATAAAAGTTTGAGAGATAAGACTTATATCGTTCTTCATGCTTTTTTAATGCCTACAAAATAAAATAAAGATAAAAAAAGTATTACTATCCTTTTAATAAATAACTTTAATTAAACTATTCGTGCGCTATTGATTTTGCTTCTGGGGCAAATTAGTTAGATCATAAGGAACAAAGGAAAATATCCACTGATGTGAATGGAGTTTTAACCTTATGAATGTGAGACAGATTTCCGAAACATTGTAAAACAATGCAATGACATTCAAGGGTGTGAAAAGTCTAAATACCCATGCACTTGAGTAGAGCTTTTTAACCCCTTGAATTCCAGGGAGTTCTCCAATGCATTGTGCAGCAATGCACTGGCTAGCATTCAAGGGCTTAAAATCCCAATTAAATTTAACAGGAATTGTTATTTGTTCCCTATGGTGTATCGATTTACTCCAGAATAACATCAGTTTTTATAAATATGGGCCATCACAGTTCCCAGGTTCGGTAGGTTTGAATTGGGATGATGAATGACACTGCTCAGAGGTGGTAAGCCTGGTTGCAGATCGAGTTGGAAGACAGGTGAGCCATCGCCCAGCCAATCAGAATTCAGTGAAACATCAAGTGAACAGTTTGGGAGATGTTGCATTTTAATTGTTACATTGTATATAAAAAAGGGGACTAAAGTGCGCTTTAAAAAAATATGGAAAAAATGATGCATCCAGCAGCTAAAAGATAAGACACTTTCCTCACCTAAAAAGTGATAAAAAAAACTAATATATAGAAAAAGAGAATATCAGTCTTGTCCGTGTTGACGCTCTACCATTATACATTTAGTATTTTTTGGGGACTTTTACAGTGTTGGCTCTTTTTTAGGAGCCCTTGAAGCGCCACCACTTGCTATCTTTATTGTGGACATAGCGTTCATGGACAAGTTGTGATTGTGAGTTTTTCTCTCCTATGCTTCTTACATTGCGAGGGACTAAATATCCATTTTTTTGGTCCGACGCAGTGTGTTGGAAGGTACAGAGGGATTATATTTAGTCCATACATTGTTCATAGTAGTTTTTTTTTTGTTTTATTGTAGCAATTTACATTTTGTACTAGTGCTACACTGTATCTTTGCTGACCTCACACAATATGGAGGGCGGAGCTATCGGTTTGTAGTCCATTTGCAGTCCAGTGGGGTGTGGGTGAGTAGTGAATATCCAGTTTGACACATTATAGATTTTATAGAGCATTTGTCTCTTTGATCATTGCATTTCCCATTGTAAAGATTGATTTGTAAGCAGCCTGAGAACAATAGCTACACTATAACAGAGTGCAGCAGAAAACAGGCCGCTAGTATAATAAAGAGACGCGAAGAAGCCAGTAATCCCAAAACTAAGGCCCCCCCAAAGGAAAAACAACCGAAGAGAGGTACCGAGGAGAAGTCAGGACAAGCGGAGAGTCAGGGCAGGCAGAGGAGCAAACCGAATAGAAGACAAGCCAAGGAAGGACCAAAAACAACGAGCCAAAAAGATGCAAAGAGCGAGAGAGAAGGGCAAACACCAGCAACACGACGCTAGACAGAACTCAATACTAGAGCGCCCGAGTTCCATCTAGACAGGAGCTTTATGGAACCAGGTGTGTGCTGGACAGAGGCGTTGACCGCAGACGCAACCCCAGAGGCAGTCCCATAGACCGCCGAGAGACGGCCCGACACAGCGACGGCGAAGTCATCGCCACAAGCCGGAAGTGCCCGACAGACACGACGTGGCCACACGGAGGAACCCCCGCCGGAGGTAGGAGATGCCAACATGACACCCATGCTCATGGGCTGGTAGTTTTCCAGTAGAATTTAATACATTTTTATATTTTTTCAGATTTGTTTTGGATTGGACATTTGTTTGAGTATTTATACACAAATACTATTATTTTTTATTTTAATAGTCATAGCGCTAGGATATTCTCTTTTTCTATATATTACATTGTATATCACTATGCTCAGGGCAGCATGTCCCTTAGATTGAGATTTTTTATATATATATATATATATATATATATATATATATATATATATATATATATATATATAATTTACTGTTCTTTAACCTCTTGAATGCTAGTGAGTAGTGATGAGCGAGCACCCCAATGCTCGGGTGTTCGGGTGCTCTGACCGAGCACCCCCTGAGGCTCGAGTGCTCGGCCGAGCACCCGAGCCCCATTGAAGTCAATGGGAGGACTCGAGCATTACACCAGGCACCCCCTGCTCTGATGAGGGGAGGGTGCCTGGTCCATAGGAAAAGGGCAGAAAAGGATGGAAACACCACAGAAATGGTTCAGGGACAGCATAGGGAGGATGTCTGGATGCATCTTGGACTCCAACATCGCTGCTGGGAACGATCTTTCGCCCGTAGTACGCCATTTTTACAGACTGACCGTAAAACACACAAAAAGGAAAATAAAAACGACTTTAGGCGAAAAATTGTTACCAAACAATATTTGCTGTATATTTACTTGTATATCATCTGCAAATTCTCCCAAAAATTTCCTTGATTTTCTGAAGTGAGGCCATGATTAAGAGGGAAACGTGCGCAGAGGCAAATTATCCCAAAAATTTCCTTGATTTTCTGAAGTGAGGCCATGATTAAGAGGGAAACGTGCGCAGAGGCAAATTCTCCCAAAAATTTCCTTGATTTTCTGAAGTGAGGCCATGATTAAGAGGGAAACGTGCGCAGAGGCAAATTATCCCAAAAATTTCCTTGATTTTCTGAACTGAGGCCATGATTAAGAGGGAAACGTGCGCAGAGGCAAATTCTCCCAAAAATTTCCTTGATTTTATTGAACTGAGGCCATGATTAAGAGGGAAACGTGCGCTGAGCTGACCATCTAAAACATTATGGGTGAGGGTCTGCTGCAGAGCTGACCATCCTAAACATTATATGCGAAGGCCCGCTAGTGAGCTGACGCTATAAAACATTATATGCGAAGGCCCGCTAGTGAGCTGACGCTATAAAACATTATATGGGAGGGCCCGCTAGAGAGCTGACCCAATAAAACATTATATGAGAAGGCCCGCTGGTGAGCTGACCTATATAAAAATTGTCAAACAGGGCCCGCTGGTGAGCTGGCCCTATATAAAAATTATATCACAGGGCCCGCTGGTGAGCTGGCCCTATATAAAAATTATAGCACAGGGCATATGGAAGAGGAGGAGGAGGATGAGAAGATTAAGAGTCAACCATATACCCGTTTTTTGGGTGGAAGGGGTGAATGGGAATACAGAGTATTCCCATCATTGTAAATAACATATATAAAGTGAGTTTATGTTCCCCCGGGGCTTTCCTCCAGTGGAGTGGAGAAGTCAGGGGAAATCCAGGCCTTGTTCATTTTTATAAGTGTCAACCTATCAGCATTGTCGGTGGAAAGGCGGATACGCTTATCTGTTATGATGCCACCAGCAGCACTAAATACCCGCTCAGACAGAACGCTGGCGGCAGGGCAGGCCAGCACCTCCAAGGCGTAGAGTGCCAGTTCATACCACGTGTCCAGCTTGGACACCCAGTAGTTGTAAGGCACAGAGGGATCATTGAGGACGCTGACACGGTCTGCTACGTACTCCTTCACCATCTTCCAAAACTTTTCCCTCCTTGTGACACTAGGCTGCGCATCAGGGTGAGGGTGCTGGCGGGGTGTCATGAAGGTGTCCCACGCCTTGGAGAGTGTTGCCCTGCCTTTCTCGGAACTGCTGTGTGCTCCCCTTTTCTCCCCTTCTCGGTTGGCCAAGGTAGCAGGTACTCTGCCGCCAGCGTTGTCAGATGGAAAATTTTGGAGCAATTTTTCAACAAGAACCTTCTGGTATTGCACCATTTTGCTTGTCCTCTCCACCGGAGGAATGAGAGATGAGAAATTCTCTTTGTAGCGGGGGTCCAGAAGGGTGAACACCCAGTAATCCGTGTTGTCTAAAATGCGTACAACGCGTGGGTCACGGGAAAGGCAGCCTAACATAAAGTCAGCCATGTGTGCCAGAGTACCAACAGTCAAAATTTCGCTGTCCTCACCAGGAGGATGACTCTCAATATCCTCATCCTCTTCCTCCTCTTCTGCCCACCCACGCTGAAGAGATGGAACTAAAGTTCCATGGCTACCCTCTGTAGCGGAGGCAACCGTGTCTTCCTCCTCCTCCTCCTCCTCCTCCTCCGCCTCCTCCAATTGTCGCTGAGAAGACGAAGTGAGGGTGCTCTGGCTATCACCTTGTGTAAGCTCTTCCTCCCCCATTTCCACCTCTTCCACATGCAAAGCGTCGGTTTTAATTGTGAGCAGCGAGCGTTTCAGTAGACACAGAAGTGGGATGGTTACACTGATAATAGCGTTATCGCCGCTCACCATCTGTGTCGATTCCTCAAAATTGCGTAAAACCTCGCAGAGGTCTGACATCCATTCCCACTCCTCACTTCTGATTACAGGAAGTTGAACGGAGAGGCGACGACCGTGTAACAGCTGGTACTCCACTACTGCCCTCTGCTGCTCACAAAGCCGGGCCAACATGTGGAAGGTGGAGTTCCAGCGCGTGCTCACGTCACACAGCAGCCGGTGAGCTGGCAATTGTAAGCGCTGCTGCAGCTTCAACAGGCCGGCCGAAGCTGTAGATGACTTACGGAAATGTGCACACACGCGGCGCACCTTGGTCAAGAGATCATGCACATTGGGGTAGGTTTTTAGAAATCGCTGAACCACTAAATTAAATACATGCGCTAGGCATGGTACGTGTGTGAGCTTGCCGAGCTCCAAAGCCGCCACCAAGTTACGCCCATTATCACACACAACCATGCCTGGTTGCAGGTTGAGTGGCGAGAGCCACTGCTCGGTCTGGTGACTAATCCCCTGCAACAGCTCTGAGGCCGTGTGCTGTTTGTCCCCAAGGCAGATCAGCTTCAGCACGGCCTGTTGACGCTTCCCCACTGCAGTGCTACACTGCTTCCAGCTACTGGCTGATAGGGGAGTGGCGCTGCGTGTAGAGAATTCGGAGGTGGAAACGGAGGAGGAGGAGCCAATAACGTAGGTGCTGGCGGAAACCCTGATGGAGGTAGGGCCCGCAATCCTCGGCGTGGGTAGCACCCGTGCCATCCCAGGGTCCGAGTCGCTCCCAGCCTCCACGACATTCACCCAGTGTGCCGTCAGGGAAATGTAGCGTCCCTGGCCACAAGCACTTGTCCATGTGTCAATCGTTAAGTGGACCTTCCCAGTAACTGCGTTGGTCAGGGCACGGGTGATGTTACGGGACACATGGTGGTGTAATGCGGGGATGGCACACCGGGAAAAGTAGTGGCGGCTGGGGACCGCGTACCGAGGGACAGCTGCTGCCATCAGGCTGCGGAAGGACTCAGTGTCCACAAGCCTTAATGGCAGCATTTCGATGGCCAGTAATTTGGAAAGGTGTGAGGTTAGTGCTATGGCCTGTGGGTGGGTGGCTGGGTATTTTCGCTTGCGCTCAAATGCCTGGGGTAACGACATTTGGACGCTGTGCTGGGACAGGGAAGTGGATGTGGTCGCTGATGGTGCTTCAGATGCTACAGGTGCAGGGCGGGAGGTATGCGGGCCTGCGCCTTCGACAGGCGATTGGCCGGCACCGAAAACAGGGGAAGAGGAGGCAGTGGTGTGGCCTGCAGACACAGATGGGCGATCCAGGCGTTCCTCCCACTTATTACGGTGCTTGGATGCCATGTGTCGGATCATGCTGATCATGCTCGGCTCTACACCTTCCCAGGTGGGGTCAGTCACCTCATCGTCCACCAAGTCCTCCTCCACTTCCTCACTCTGATCATCCTCCTCATGTCTTGATCCCACCACATACTCAGTCATTGACAACTGTATAACATTCTCCTCAACAAGGTCTTGAGACGGAAATAGTGGTTGATTTAATGGCAACTGTGTCTCATCATCATCATCATCATCATCCACTACTTCCTTTGACCTTAAATGCCGTTCACATCTGTCATCTTCTTGTGATTGGGTACCCTCTAGAGGTTGTGAATCAGGGCACAAGATGTCATGTTCCTCTGCAAGCGTGCTTGGAGAGAGGGTCAAATGAAGGATTGGTGATGAGACGAGCTCCTCACTATATCCCAGTGTGGGATCACTTCTTTGAACAGACCGTGTATGGTGGGAGGAAGGATGATCAGAGTGAGGATTATGTTGACCAGACTCTTGGCTACTGAGAGTGGACTTGGTGGAAGACAGGGTGGTGCTTAACCGACTGGAAGCAGTATCAGCTGACATCCAACCGACCACCTGTTCGCAGTGGTCGGACCTCGAGAGTGATGTCCTGCGACGCCCTGTAAAATTAGACATGAAGCTAGGTATGGTGGATGTCTTTCTTTCTTGTGCTCTGGCACCAGGCACAGTTTCTCCGCGTCCTGACCCGCGCCCTGAACTATAAGGATCACGTCCACTTCCCCGTCCCTTTTTACCCGCCTTCTTCATCTTACACGGAATATGTGACTTTAATATTTGAGTTTGAAAACTTAACAGTATTTCTTCCTATTCTGCAACTGTGCAGAGTACACAGAATAGGCTGCTAAACGGCGGTGACACACACTGAATGGAATATGTGACTTTAATATTTGAGTTTGAAAACTTAACAGTATTTCTTCCTATTCTGCAACTGTGCAGAGTACACAGAATAGGCTGCTAAACGGCGGTGAAACACACTGAATGGAATATGTGACTTTAATATTTGAGTTTGAAAACTTAACAGTATTTCTTCCTATTCTGCAACTGTGCAGAGTACACAGAATAGGCTGCTAAACTGCGGTGACACACACTGAATGGAATATGTGACTTTAATATTTGAGTTTGAAAACTTAACAGTATTTCTTCCTATTCTGCAACTGTGCAGAGTACACAGAATAGGCTGCTAAACGGCGGTGACACACACTGAATGGAATATGTGACTTTAATATTTGAGTTTGAAAACTTAACAGTATTTCTTCCTATTCTGCAACTGTGCAGAGTACACAGAATAGGCTGCTAAACTGCGGTGACGCACACTGAATGGAATATGTGACTTTGATATTTTAGTTTGAAGACTTAACAGTATTTCTTCCTATTCTGCAACTCTGCACAGTACACAGAATGTGCTGCTAAACTGCGGCGAAGCACACTGAATGGAATATGTGACTTTGATATTTTAGTTTGAAGACAACAGTATTTCTTCCTATTCTGCAACTCTGCACAGTACACAGAATGTGCTGCTACACTGCGGCGAAGCACACTGAATGGAATATGTGACTTTGATATTTTAGTTTGAAGACTTAACAGTATTTCTTCCTATTCTGCAACTCTGCACAGTACACAGAATGTGCTGCTAAACTGCGACGAAGCACACTGAATGGAATATGTGACTTTGATATTTTAGTTTGAAGACTTAACAGTATTTCTTCCTATTCTGCAACTCTGCACAGTACACAGAATGTGCTGCTACACTGCGGCGAAGCACACTGAATGGAATATGTGACTTTGATATTTTAGTTTGAAGACTTAACAGTATTTCTTCCTATTCTGCAACTCTGCACAGTACACAGAATGTGCTGCTAAACTGCAGCGAAGCACACTGAATGGAATATGTGACTTTGATATTTTAGTTTGAAGACTTAACAGTATTTCTTCCTATTCTGCAACTCTGCACAGTACACAGAATGTGCTGCTAAACTGCGGCGACGCACACTGAATGGAATATGTGACTTTGATATTTTAGTTTGAAGACTTAACAGAATGTGCTCTAATCTGCAACTTTGCACACTAAACAGAATGTGCTCTAATCTGCAACTTTGCACACTAAACAGAATGTGCTCTAATCTGCAACTTTGCACACTAAACAGAATGTGCTCTAATCTGCAACTGTGCACACTAAACAGAATGTGCTCTAATCTGCAACTTTGCACACTAAACAGAATATATTTTTTTTTTTTTTTTTTCCCCCCACACAAAATAACCTGCTGCCCCCACACACAGTAGTCCTAAAAAGGACTTTTGGTTCTTTTTTTTCACAATTTTGCTTTTTTTCCTCCCTTCACTGACTTTCCCTTCCTATCCTCAGCTCTCCCTGGCTAAGACTGAGCCGAACTCGCTGGTCAGGTGCTATACAGCACCCGACCACGGGTTCTGGCCAGCCAATCAGTGTAATGCCAGCAGCCAACATGGCTGCTGGCATTACACCGATGTCAGAGCCTCCCTGCACGTTTATTGGCTGCGCAGCAGCCGCAAAACGTGCGGGGAGGAGACCCGAACATGGCGGGCGAGCACATGCGGTACTCGTACGAGTACCGCCATGTGCCGAGCAGAGCGATGCTCGAGCCGATCCGAGCATCGGCCGAGCATGCTCGCTCAACACTACTAGTGAGGTCTCCAACACATTGTGAATAAATTCAAGGTTAAAAAAAAACCTGTAAAGGGATAGTAATGCTTCATAATAAAAGCAGCTCTAATTAATCACCATAGTATTTGGGTCATGGAGAGTGCTATTTCAATTCTGTCAGAGTTGTAGTTCAAGAGTAATTGAATGATAAAGTATCCCCCTCCCGCCCCTTTTACTGATGTAACACTGCTCACCTCAGAGCAGCAGGGAGTGTCCAGGTAGATTGCAGAGAGGGACAATCTTTAATTAAGATAAGGGAGAAAGATGAAAAACCTGTCAAGGGGGGTAGGGTTTTCATTGTTCTCACAGCAAGAAGATTGTTCCTTGCTGTGAGCTGTCTGGTCTATGGACTGGATTCCACATCTGAGGAGAGGGGGCTCACACTAGGTAAAAGGGGCGGGAGGGGGATACTTTATCATTCAATTACTCTTGAACTACAACTCTGACAGTATTGACATAACACTCTCTATGACTCAAATGCTATTAAGATTAATTGGAGCTGCTGTTTTTGTGAAACATTACTACCCCTTTATGGACCAGAGGGGTAAGCAACGCATTGCTCACCCCTCTGGTCCTTAAAAGGTTAAATCTATGGACTTTGTTATTTTCCCCTTTGGTATAATTGGCTTGCTCCAGAAATTATCCAGGTCTCACTGAGGCTGATGTACTAAGAAAAAGTGTCCCAGTGTCCATTGATTTAAACAGGGATTTTAACTCCCTGAATCAGAGCTGGATTATGGGCATATTGACCTAGGCGCTTGCCTAGGGCCCAGTGACTTGGGGGGCCAGCCGACCCAGCCAATAAAGCAGCATTGTTATGGAGCTGCACAGGGGCTGAAGTCCTGAGTGTACCTGCTGGCAGCCCCAGGCACCCACATAATAGGAAGGCAAGGATGCCAGTCCAGTACCTTCCCAAATCCCAACATGTTGTTGCACTGGCAGCCAATGAGAGAGGGGAGTTTTGTGAGGATGCTCCTCTCTCATTGGCTGGCTAGTGTGTTTGATGGCAGGGATATCAGCAGTGTTTCTAAGAGGAGCTCAGAGAGAGAGAGAGAGTGCAAGTCTTTTCTCCGGTGGGCTATCCTGGCTGAGTGAAAGAAGAAGTAAAAAAACTGAGTGAGTTGTGTTAGTGATTAACCCTTTGAGTGCCAGAGAGGTATGCAATCACCCCTCTGGTACTCAAAGGATTAAGATACAGTCCCATTCAATTGCCAATTTCAGGTAGTATATGAAATACACACTGTACGGGATTACTGTGGAGGGACCAAGCGCGGGGTGGCGGGATCTTGCCTAGGGCCTTATGTAGTCTTAATCTGACTGCGCTGAATGTTAGAGTTCTCTAGAACATTGCAAAAGCAATTCATTTGAGACCTCTCCAGCAAGCAACTTAAATCAGTGAGTATAATGTTTATTTCTTACCCATGATGCAGTTGGTTGACTCTAAAATTGCACCATTTCTTCAGTGCATCAACCTCTGTGTGTTTTCCTAAAGCATCATACTGTACTACTAGAGGGCACATTGATACATCCAGTTGAACTGACAACACACGGAAGAGAAAACAGTTCATACGCAGGCATCAAGAACGATGAACTGATAGGTCTGAGTTACTTGTTACTGTGTAACTGGATGTTCTTACAAAGCAAACAGGTCATGATACTAAATAAATACCACACATTGGATTTGGCCTTGCTTTTTAGTTATCTTTCTCTTTTTGATACATAGGATATAGGTATAAAGTAAGTGGAGCAATTCTGGGAAAACTAAATGCACCACAAAAAAATGTTATTTCAGAAGGGCTTTTAATGTTTTCAATGCTAGAGAAGACAGAGGTTGTATGTATAACAGAAAAGTGGAGCAAGGAGAGTGGGGCAAACCAAGTGCAACATAGGGGACCTTTTAACCCCTTCAATGCTGTGGAGTTTTCCCGTACATTGCCTTGCTATATACTGGAGACATGCTAGAATTGAAGGTGTTAAAAGCCTCATTTAAATGAATGAGAATTTGAGACATGTTTATTTCTCCCCTATGGTGAAGTTGGTTTGCCCCAGAATTTGTTTGACTTTTTACATCAGGTTCAGAGTGTGTATCCAACTTGATCGTGGGTGGGGGCGGGGAATAATGGACTGTCTAATAAATAGGGTGACCACATGTCCCGGAATGCCCGGGACTGTCCCTTATTGGGGGTCTGTGTCCGCGTCACCCCCCACCAGGACAACAAAGAGTCCCAGAATTGAGCAACACATGCCAGTCCAGCCAGCCAATGAAATGTATTTGCTATATGGTCCTCATTGGCTGGCTCATCCAATACATTTGCTCAGCAAATACATTTCATTGGCTGGCTGGACTGGTACGTGAGAGACAGCTGGGGTAGAGCAGGTATGCTGGTGTTGCAAGTGAGACCCGCGGCTGAGGCTCCCCACTGGGAACTCTTACTATGTCAGTCTCAGAAAGATGGTCAGCACCGGCGGGAGACTAGGGTGACCACATGTCCCGGAATGGCAGAATGGAAATGTGGTCACCCTACTAATAAAGTGGGTGGAAGTGGGCAGAACATGGTAGAGAAGGAGGAGAAGTGGGCAGGAAATAGGAGGAACAGGGAGGGAAGGAGCAGAAGTGGGCAGTGTATCATAAGAAACTCCCCACCACCTGGAGACCCAGGCTCTGTCCCCGGAGACCTGGTAATTCACTGCAAAAAACGAAGTCTCCAGAGAAAATCCTGAAAGTTCCCCAAAATGTAGAGATTATTCATTTACACTAAGGAGATGATGATCATTTACGAAGGCATAGCGTTATTGTGGAACTTATAATAGCATAGTTGATGAGGTTGAAAAAAGACATGTATCTATCAAGTTCAGCACATTAGAGAAAAGAAGAAGGAGAGCGCAAACCAGCTGAGAGTAACTTCTGTATACTCAAGTGATAATATTCTTAAAGGGATAGTAATGCTAGTTTATAACAAAGTTTAATATTGTAGACATTAAAAATATTAATACAATGAGCTGTGTCCCATCTCTCAAACATGAATAGTTTGAGAGATCAAAGCATCTAAAGTTCCCCCCTCCTGGCCATTTCACAGAAGTCTGACCTCTAGCTGACAGAAGCAGATTCTGGTCCCAGGACCCGCCATCAGCTCTTCAGCACAGCCGAAATAGTGAAATATAGAAATTAATACTTCATTGGAAAGGTCTACAAAGTGTGCTTGCAAACCAGGCACACTTTATAGACCATTCCAGAATCTGCTTCTGTCTCATAGCGTGCTAATGTCTATGAAAGGGGCGGGAGCAGGGAACTTTAGAGGCTTCGATCTCTCAAACTATACATGTTTGAAAGATGGGACATAGCTCATTGTACTAATATTTTTAAAGTCTACAATATTAAAATTTGTTATAAACAAGCATTACTATCCCTTAAATTAATGTGCTTAGAAGAGCTTTTGTTGTAAGGGATGCCCAAATACATGAAATATAGAATAGCGTGGCTCCAAGTGTGTCACCTTCAGCTCACGGGTTGGGTGAATGATGAATCACTCTGCAAATAGTACTGCACTGTAAACCCAAAGATTTCTGGACGATGACCACGAGTGATCCTTAGTGGGGGAAAAGACACTGACTCTAAGAGAAAATCTGTAAGTTCACCACATGCCATGTCACCCAGAGGAAGGCAAAAAAAATTATTGAAGCCATTTCCAATGAAGTAGGTAAAAAATTATTTCCTAACTCTAATATGCAGTCAGATAATACCCTGCAATATCATCTTACCTGATTTGAAAACAACACTCATAATTCTCAGTATTGATCTGAGCTACAAAGGAATCCAGTACTTTTTCAAGCAATGACAGTTTCTGCAAGCACAGCATCCTGAGGCAAAGAATTCTAGAACTTTACAGCCTTTACTGTAAAAAAAATCCCTTCCTTTGATTTAACGTAAAATCTCAGGTATAATACGCACCTTTGTATAATACTTAGGTGCAAATTATACCCAATATTTTAGGGGAAAACAATAGTGCTTATGTATAATATGCACCCTTGTTGTCCTCATTTACTAGATTGTTTTGGCCAATTCAGTAATTCCCTCCCTCTACCAAGTAAGCAGATCTATACTCTGCTTAACTCACCCCCTCCGGAGCAGAGCCAGCTTCTATCACTGCACAGTGGGCGGCTCTCTTGCCTCTGCCGGCCTCTTCCAGCAAATCCCTGCACAGACCTTCTAGTTTTAGTCAATGGTAATACCTCAAGGTCCTCACAGGGCAATACAGTACATCCAATGTGTAGATCTCTGGGAATTGAATTAATATGTTTAGTTATATAGCGTCACAAGTGTACGCAGCACTTTACAATTTCAGGGTTTAAACAATACAGGGTTACAGATGCTTTGTAGAGTGAAACATTGGGTGCGATGTCCCTGCCCGAAAGCTTACAATCTAAAGTGGTAATGGAAGACATACAGAGTACATTAGGATCAAGTGCTGAATACAGTGCTAGTTCTGATGATGATAGAGGACATCAGTAATGTAAGTAGTTTATAAGAGTGTTCATTGTACAACATCAGTGCCTTCTAGCATGTTGAGATTTTATCCATGAGGTGCATTTTCAAGTAAGATTTGAAGGTTATCAGAGAAGTGCAGTGGCGCAGGTTGGATGGTAGAGCATTCCATAGATACGGAGCAATGAGAGAAAAAGGTTTGATACGTGACAGAGCTGTGGAGACAAAAGGAGCTGAGAGATGACAGTCATTGGCTGAACGTAAGTGCCGGGATGGGGTATAACGGGAGATCAGAGTGGAAATGTAAGAAGGAGTAGAGGAGAGAAGTGTCTTGAAAGAGAGAAGTACGATTTTGTAAGATATCCGGAGTTTGATAGGCAGCCATTAGAGAGATTTGAGGAAGAGTGGGGAGGGACAAACCTAGGTGACAGAAGAGTAATTTGTGCTGCAGCATTCTGTATAGATTGAAGTGTTTGGAGATGGGAAGCAGGAACGCCAGACAGAAGAATGTTGCAATAGTCCATGCGGGAGAGGATGATTGCGTGTATAAGGATTTTAGCTGTGGAGGAACAGAGGAAGGAATTGCTGGAAGCAGGCGGAAGAGGCAAGAGAGCTGCCCGCTGTGCAGTGATAGATGCCGGCTCTGCTCCTGTGGGGTCAAGTTAAGCAGAGAGTAGATCTGCTTACTTGGTAGAGGGAGAGAGAGAGAATGAATGGGAGCTAATCATTTTTTTTATTCATGTATAATATGCACCCCCTACTTCACATAAGGTGAAGTGGGGCAAAATTGTATGAATTATATGCAAGAGTTTATGGCAACTGAAAGTGCCTTTCCTCTAGTCTTAATGGATGACCTCTTGGTTTTTGCTCAGTTCTTTGAGTAATTAGTTTTAGCGAGTTGAATATATTTGTAAATGGTAATCATAACACCCTTTAGACATCTCTTCTCTAATATAAACAAACTCGGTTTGGCTAGTCTCTCTTTATAACTCAGATGCTTCAACGCTGTTATCAGTTTTGTTGCATATATCTGCATTTCCAGTTCAATAATGTCTTTTTAAGATCTGGTACTCAAAAAATGTACTTCATATTCTAGATAAGGCTTTACCAAGGATTTATTTAGAGGTAGAATTATATTCCCATCCAGTACCCTTCTGGTTCTTGCAGCTGCTGAGTGACACTCACTGTCTATAATTTCTAAATATTTTTCTTATGAGGATTCCCCAAGTAGTTTCTCATTTAGTTTACAAGTAACGTTTGCTTCTGCAGCCCAAATGCATAACCTTACATGTATCTATATTAAACCTCATCTGTCACTTTTCCACTCATTCACTGAGTTTATCCAAACATTTCTGCAAAGAAAAAAATATTCTGCTTAGTATGTTTTTCCTTGCACAGCTTAGTGTTATCAATAAATATTGAGACACGACTCACTTTTAAATCATTAACAAATTAAAAAGCACTGGGCCTAAGACCAAACCCAGAGGCACCCCACTTACAACATTAGACCAAACTAAAAAGATTCCATTTACAACAGCTCTCTGCATCTATCATTTAACCAGTTTTCTATCCAAGCACAGATATCATCTCCTAAACTCAAGCAGACAGTAACCTGTTTTAAGGCTCAATATCCAGGGCTTTTGCAAAATCCAAGTATGCTACATCAGCAGCAATGCCTTTGCTCAAGTTACCTCATAACCTCTTATAGAATGCAAGTATATTTGTTGGATATGATCTATTCTTCATACAGAGTTCTGACTATGACAATTCAGTAATCCTTAAAATATATTTCTTACCCACTGCAGATGTCAGACTCACAGGTCTATAATTTCCAGGTTTGGATCTTGCCCCCCTTTTTTGAAAAATGGTAGTACATCTGCTTTCCTCCAATCATAGATAACTGCTACATGATTATAGTGATTTAATAAATATTAGGTATAAGTATCTTGCTATTTCTGAACTAAGTTTCTAAAGTACCCTTGGATGTATACCATCATGTCCAGGTGCTTTATTCACCAAACCTTTTTCCAGTCTCTAACAGATTTTATCCTCAGTAAGCAATGTACATGATAGAGGATATTTTGTGACAGAGGCCCATAGCCTGCCATTATTGTTTCCTTTGTGTATTTACAAAATAAATTATTGTGCTTAATCCTTTGAATGCCAGAAAGGTATCCAATTTGCTGCACTGCAATGCATTAGATACATCTCTTTCACTTATTGGTTTAAGGCATCAGCCATTGCCTTATCCTCACTAATTAATTATATGCATTTCAAATACACATTGAGAGGCAGACATACTACAGAAAAGTGGGGCAATGCTGGAGCAAACCAACTGCATGATAGGGAATAAATATAAATATTTTCATTGATTTCAGTTAGGCTTTAAACCCCTTGAATGTTAGAAAGGTCTCCAATGTATTGCAAAGCAGTGTATTGTTGACCTCTCTGACATTTAAAGGGATACAATTCTCCATTTAAATCAATGGGAAATTGGGTATTTTTTACTTGTCCCCTATGGTGCAGTTGATTTGCTCCAGAATTTCACCTCTTTCTTTAGTGCATTTGCCTCAGAGATTAGGAACCCTCCTATATTTTAGTCACATGTTGGCTATATGTATAAGAAAGGTAAAGCCATCGGGAAAAAAAACAAACATAAAGGTCACACAGAAAGTTCCATTGATTTGAATGGGAGTTTTTCTCTCCTTGAATGCTATTGAGGTGACTGCATGGTGACCACATATTTCTTTAACCCTTTTAGTGCCAGAGGAGTATGCAATGCATTGCTTTGCATACCTTTGGCAATCAAAGGGTTAAACTGAGCAATTCTGAGCCATACCTGAGGGCAGGGCTGCCATCAGAAATCATGGTGCCAAGGAGAAGTTTTACTGGCAGGGCCCCCCTCTCAATTTATTTTGTAACCTCAATGAATATGCATATTTCAATGAATAAAATAGATATTACATGCCATCAGAAGCACAATACACCATCACATGAGACAAGCAGGAGAATATATAACTGCATAAACCCTGTGGAATAATACACCATTGCCTAAGACCAGCAGGACAACACACCTTTTCTTGACAGCAGCAAAGTATTACATGAACCTATAAAAGCAGTTCATCATAAGATGAAATCAGCATGGAAATACATTATAAGAGACCAGCTGTGCAATACTCCAAGGCTTTTATTGTGTAACAACCTGCTGGTTTCATGTAATGGTATATAGCTCTATACTAGCATCATGAGACCAATATAGTACATGAGACCATCAGGGCAATGTAATGTTACATGATACAATTAGATTGCATGGGAAATAAAACATTACATGTGATGAATCTACATTTAAAGGGATAGTAATACTTCGTTTTATCAAGCACAGTTTCCTCTCTTTGACCAAAATGGTGAATTCTGCCATCTAGCTGTCAGATTTGGAATCTGGTCCGCAGACCGGCCATGGCTCTACAGCAGAACCAAGATCGCGAGATATAAGAACTACTTCATTCGAATAGTCTACAAAGTTTGCCTGGTTTGCAAGCACACTTTTTAGACACTTCCAATGAAATAGTTATTTTTATATCTCGCGATCTCTGCTCTGCTGAAGAGCCACTGGTTGATCTACGGACCAGATTCCAAATCTGACAGCTAGATGGCAGACTTGACTGTTTTGGTCACTGAGGGGAAACTTTGCTTGTGAATATCTCTCAAACGATAAAGGTTTGAGAGATCAGACATATCGTTCTTCATGTTTTTTTAATGCCTACAAAATAAAATAAAGATAAAACAAAGTATTACTATTCCTTTAAGGCCAGAAAAATATTATATGAAACTAACAGGCATGAACACCATTACAAGAGACAGAGCATGTAATCAGTTGTTCAACTGACTCAGAGCTTACAGTCTATAGAATTGAATATATAGCGTTCACTGTGAAAATTGCGATCAGATCACAATTCTTGCAATCAGCCATGAAGTCAAGGGCAACTACCTTATAGACTATG
This sequence comes from Rhinophrynus dorsalis, assembly GCA_037306005.1. Lineage (NCBI taxonomy): Eukaryota > Metazoa > Chordata > Amphibia > Anura > Rhinophrynidae > Rhinophrynus > Rhinophrynus dorsalis. Next base: position 132,368,745 of record CM074724.1, read on the forward strand.
CAGTATAGGCTCTTAAGGTCAGGTACCTTTTAGATTGTGAGCTAAGAGGGTCAGTTTATTGTTGATTGCATTCAACAGTGAGACTTTGATAGAAATCTTGCAGCCCATGTCAGGCAGGAAATAATGAATTGCTCCTTCATAACTTTTTTTAATCAAATAAAAACCTCTCTTAAAATATAGATTATTATGCTGTAAGAGCTTTTTCCTTCTGCAGCTGATAGCAGGCATGGGTCTAGAATCGGGATTTGCACTGCTGAAACTGCAGCCTTTGATTCACAGGCGGCCACAGCCTGTGCTGATTGTTCAACACATCTTCTAAGTGGCAATTTCAATTGATCTTTGAAAAGAAAAAGAGGGGGAGTCTCGTAGGGTAATAATGTCACAGCACATTCAAGTGAGTAACATCCAAAAGAAATGTACCCACAATATTAATTTGGCTACTGTAAAATGAAGCAGTAGCACATATGTACGTGGAGGATATTATACTGCCTCCACTCAGATCAATGCATACTTCCCAACATTTCAAATTGCCAACTAGGGACACTTGTGTTTTAGGGGGTGTTGCTGGGGCATTGGCTGGTGGGCGGGGAATTATTGAAAATTTTTAGGCTATTTCATGACCTATTGACACCTCCATGTGTAACCTAATAAATGACTTATAATAAGGCTGAAGTATTTTATTTAAACAGACTAATCTATAAACAAACATTAGTGTGAGTTTTATTGCTGTAGAGCAATATGACACACTTATATACACACCACACAGTCTGATCTCCTAAAAAGAGGGACATCAGGGTGGGAAAGAGGGACAGAGGGATTTGAGTCTAAAAGAGGGACTGTCCCTCCTAAAGAGGGACACTTGGGAAGTATGTCAATGTTTCACACAGCTGCTCCCTGCTGGATATCGATTCTCAAATTCATGGAAGAGAAAAGAAACAGGCCAACAAAACTGCAAATGTGTAGGGGCGATCTCAGTTTAAAAGATTAAATTTAACAATATAAACTGGCTATGCTACTCACATGGTTTGTATAGCCAACAAATGGGATAATATTATCAGGGGTAAGTAACTCAGCCAGAAAATGATTCCAAAACAATACGGTGGATCAAATATCAAAATATATTTACATCTTTACAATAAAACAATCAACACGTCCCTGAGCATGTCCAGCTCTTTCATAAGGATTAACTCTTTGAGTGCCAGAAGGGTACACAACGCATTGCCAATTCAGTGGTCATGCCACGGGGCTGGTGAATTAGAAGGGCTGGCTACATTGCAGTGTTGGCACCCACCCAACACTGGCCTTTCATGTATTCCCTAACCAGAGTGGATCTCAAAACATTGATTGGCAACAACAAAATTCTCTCTACCTCAGGGTGACAGCACTATGTGTTGTTAGGGTTGCCGGCAGGCCGGTAAAAAATGGCTTCTGTCCAATGTTAAGTCTATGGAGGGAATGCCATGGATGGTATTTTTTTTGAAGAAAAGGTGGCAACCCTATGTGCTGTGTATTTCATTATTGCACTGCAAGTTACAACCCATTGTCTCTGTCTTTAAAGAGCTCAGCCTCGGCAGAATCCCAGCAGCCCCTTTCCTACGTGACACAGTGATCACTAGACTTGTGCACGGGCAAAAGTTTCGATTTAATTCGAATTCGGATGAAATTTTTTTTTCTAATTCGGATGATTCTAATTTCGGACCAGACCTATTCGATTCGAACGAAATTCTGACCCATTCCGAATTATTCGGCCGAATTTAACATGGGATAAATTATAGCAGTGCGCTTCCGTGCACGCTGCTATCATTCTTTCCAGACAGGGTGTGCATTTAGAAAAAGATCCATCCCAAAAACAGACGTTGTACATTGCCAGTCTGTGCATGTCACCTCTACTCCAGCATGGGATGCCGGTCACAATCCAAATTGCACGTGTTCGAACATCGACAACCCATGCCTGTCACATTCAATTTAGCATATGGTCGAACATCGAAAACCCATGCCAGCCATTCAATTTAGCACATGGTCAAACATCGACAACCCATGCCTGTCACTCAAATTAGCATATGCTCGAACATCGAAAACCCATGCCTGTCACATCCTACTCGAACACGGACAAACTATACATGTCACATTCTGTTAGTACATGGGTAAAGGTTAAGGTTTCATTTTCTGGTACTAGCCTCCTACCCTACTGTCCCTTTTTGGTACCCAAATTCCTCTCTCTCGTTTTCCTATCCTGATTTCCCCTCATATCAGATAAGTCTATGTGTATATACATTAGTGTTTCATACTACGTCAAGAATAAACATCAATGTTTGTTTAAACTGCAGTATGTGTGTCTAAATTAATTTATGTGACGCTGAAGATTATTCAAATAACTTGTATTATGAATAATTTTAATAAAACAAACTCAGGTGACTGCTTTGCGGTGGCTTAAGGGTACCCTGCCTGCCTATACAACTGTGACACTGGCAGTGCGACGCTGAAGATTATTCAAACAAATAACTTGTATTATGAATAATTTTAATAAAACAGGTGACTGTCCCTTGCGGTGGCTAAAAGGCACCGTGCCTGCCTATACAACTGTGACACTGGCAGTGCGACGCTGAAGATTATGCAAACAAATCACTTGTATTATGAATAATTTTAATAAAACAAACACAGGTGACTGCCTTACAGTGGCTAAAAGGCACCCTGCCTGCCTATACAACTGTGACACTGGCAGTGTGACTCTGAAGATTATTCAAACAAATCACTTGTACTTTTTATATATTTTTTTTAAGGACCACAGATGACTCTCCCTTGCGGTGGCGAGAAGGCACGCTGCCTGCCTATACAACTGTCAGACTGGTTAATGTGACACTCTGAAAATTATTAGAAGAAATGCCTAATATTTTTTATATTTTGCACAGGAACAAAGATGACTCGCCCTTGCAGTGGCAATAACTGGCACTAATGCTGCCTACCTATGCCTAGCCTAATGCTACCTGCCTGCCTGCACAACAACTGGACACTCTCTAATCTCTTCTTCTCTGTCTGAGCTCCAACAACGCAATGAGGAAATACAGGCTGTCTGCCTGGGTGACTGTGTCATTAGTCCAACCCCCATCATGAACAAAGAAGGCTATTGGAATACAGACAAAAGAGGGAAGTAGTTTATGAAACGGAGAATGGAATTGGACTAGAGACATGGAGGGAAAATTATGGAGGGAAAGCAAAGTAGTTGAGCGCGCACAGGAAGTACAAAAGAGATCCAACTCCGAACAGTCCTGGTCGAAAGTAGTCAAAACTTTCGGAAATCTGTTGAATGCCGAAACTTCCGAAAGTTTCGACGAATTTCAGTCCAGGGCTGCTCGGAGTCGGATCATTTTTGTTGAATGACCCTTGAGTATCGGATTGTCCGAATGTCTCCGAATGTCCCCATTTTCGACGAAATCCGAATGTCTCCGAATCAATTCGCACAAGTATAGTGACCATACTGAAAGTGCACTGCAAGTACTTGTTTGTTACAGGCAGTAGGCCCAATCAAAGCAAGGCCTGGCTGGCTGCCTATAACAACGCTTCACATTTACACAGCCTTCCTTGTGACCTGGGTGAGCAAAGGACCCCCTGCTTGCCTGGGCCCAGAACACCAATACCCCCTGTACCCTTCTTTTGGCGACCCTGCCTTAGGGTTGCCACCCAGCCGGTATTTTACCAGCAGGCTGGTAAAAAATTAGCTTCTTTCCAATTTTAAGTCTATGGAGGGAATGCCTTGGCGGGTATTTTTTTGAAGAAAGGTGGCAACCCTACCCTGACTTAGGGGACACCAATGAATCATCCTCAAGATCAAGCTAATAAGTTGTATTTAATCTCAATGTGCGCTTGTCACACCTCTTTTGTGTTGCAGTTTTATAGCAGTTTGAGCAGCTTTTCATTGCATATAATGTTAATTGTCTGATTTTTGTTGTATTCTTTTTGAATAACATAGCAACACAACATTATTAGTTTTTTTAATGTTGCACTTATATGCCCTTTTTGCTCATTGGAATTTCACTACTTTGGAATAGATATTCACTTCATAATCTATTTATGCTTTATAAAAAGGCCTAAAACAAAATATAACACATTCCTAAAAATAAGCATTTGTTCTTTCCCATATTTTTATTTTACCAGGCTTATTTTGTCACCATTTGCTGACATAATCTTATACCCCATTGGCTGTACTCCACAGAACACTGCCAGGCTCTGACACATAGCCTGGGACTCATCAAGTGGAGATAAGAGCAGCATATCAGATGCATTGCTCTTTACCACATCTTCACAGTGATCGTAGATGAATCCTTTGGTTATTCAGCAATGCTCTTGAGTACACAAGGCAGGGAAATAAATGCCCCCATTTCAGCAATACACATATATACACATACAGAGTTTATGTATGCTTTTCCATCCCCATGAAATTCTGTGGGATCTGCCAGCCTAAAGCTGGTGGATGGAATTGGTAGATCTACATGGTGTACTCATTCACTGATGAATGAGAGAGCTAAATATGATCTAGCCAATGAAGAATAGGCAATGAGCCAAAGTACATGTTGCTCCTCTGATTTCTTTGTGCATTATGCCATTGGCTGCTTGACGAATGCCCCCATAGACTTGCATTATAAGCTTCCAAACTGTAAAGTAATGCTGGAGGTAACAGAAGGATGTTGTGGCTGTAATGAAAGCTAGAAGCCATAAAATGACAGCTTTCAATTGAGGCGCTGAAGCTATTTAAAAAATATATATATATATACTTAATTTAGGCGTTTCAAGTATATTATAAACTGTATTTAATGTAATAATTTACTTTAAATGTCAAAAGCTCAAATATCATTCAAAAGTATAGTCTAGATTTATGCAGTAAACTGACAACCATCAGCATATCATTTAAATAAACATATATTTCATCCTCACACTTAACTGCATTAATGACAACCTAATTCCAAATCAAATTTATATACATCTTCCTGTTGCTGTCAGTTCCATGCTTGATTTGCCTGAAGGAATGCTAGACTTTGTATTCTAGGCAGTTTGTAGAAGACATGATTGGGCACTGAACCAATGCATGAAGTGTCATAGTCAATTACAGCTCTGTATGTTACCACACACAAAAGTATGCCTATTTTCAGCAAGCATATACACATACATTATACATATATCATTTTTATTTTATCACTATAAAAAAGACACAACATGATTATTCCATTAAAAAAAATCAATCACTTGTGTTAGCCTAAAGAGCCTAATGGAAAAAAACCCAAAATAGTCAGCCTCATGGTATAATAACTTTTACTAAGCAGGGTGGGTTGCAGTTTAAAGGAGAACAATACCCGAGAACAGGGTTGTCCAAGTTCAGTCCTCAAGGACCACTGACAGCCCATGACTTAAGTCAGGTGATTCAGTCAAAATGAATGAACCACTGGTTAACTCAGCTGTGTGAGAATGTATATCATCATGATTCACGGAAAAATAATGGATTAACTTCTGGCTCCTCCAGGATTTAGGTTAATGGTGAATGCCGACAGGCTATCATTATTATTATTATTATTGCCCATAATATTCTATGTTGGCCTTTCAGGAGAATAATAAGTTAATAGTGAATGTAGATGATGTATAGCAATCATCAGTCGTGATAAGGACTAGTTTTGAAGTTCTCCACATTAACTATAATAAATGTGGCCATTTTATGAAAATATTGAAATTATAAGATTTTTGGGCACAGTAAACTACAATTTAATGAAACGATGAAGAGTCCTTGTAAATAAAGGAACTTGAGGTGAAATTTTATCATTTCATAGGATTCACTAACTCTCATAATTTGCATAATATCATTATTATTATTTATTTTGGTTACTTTTAATCTACGTGTGATTTTAACTACAACAATAATGGTTAAGTCTTAACCATTTATTCGACAGTTACATGAGGTGCCATAAACAGGTTTCTTTTCTTTCTTTGTGGCTTAATCTAAGTTAGGTGATGACAGTTCCAGAGTCTAATATATTCTGTGACTCTTCGAACCTCTCAGGGTGTTGTGCTTCCACTCAACAACCATGGGCTCCTGTAAGCAAGTGACTGAGAATCAAAAATTAAAGATAACTGACTCTTACATAGCAGGAAAAGGACGTAAAATGTATCTAAACGTTTCCTGATTGCAATTTCCACTGTCTGAAATGTAATTAAGAAATGGAAGTTTAGTAGAACTTTAGAAGTCAAGACAAGATCTGCAATACCAAAAAAATGTCCAATAGACCTTCTCATAGATTTGTCAGGAATGCAAAACAAAACCCCCATATCACTGCAAAGGACCTGCATGAAAGTTTAACTGACATAAGAGAACTAGGGCACCAGCCCAATGTGAAGCTTTGCTTGCACAAACATGATCTGCAAGGAAGAGTCACCAGAAGGAAATCTTACCTGCAATATCATCATAATTATCAAAGTTACTTTTGAGAACCACAATGACTTACTGTAAAATCTCAGGTATAATACGCACCTGTATATAATATGCAGGTGTACCCAAGATTCTGGGGGAAACCAAGAGTGCCTATGTATAATACACACCCTTGTTTTCCCCCTTACAAAAAAAAGTTTTGGCAGATACGATCCCTCCCTCCCCCGGTGTAATTAGCTTTCAGGACCTTCCACCTATGGTATTTCCTTGTAAGGACCTTGAGATCCACACAGGGCATTACTATTGATTGGATGTGGAAGGTCCTAACAGCTCAATGAAGGAAGCGGGTGGCGAATGGAAGCATGCCGCCCTCAGGGAACATTTACAGGTATATCTCTTGTATTTTGCCTTCTTGGATGGAGACTTTAGTGGGGGATTAAATGAAGCATAGTAAGTCTTATTTTAAAACATAATTGCGCTGGGGGAGGGAGGGATCGTATCTGCCAAAATATTTTTTTTTTTTTAAATACTCTCGTGTATAATACGCACCCCCCACTTCACATAAGGTGAAGTGGAGTAAAATTGTGCGTATTATACACGAGATTTTACGGTAATTAGAATGCCCCTCACATCCATAATAACAACTTGCACAATTAGAATGTCCCTCACTGCCCTAACACTAAATCTCACTTGCCTGGCCCTCACTAACCTAATTCTAAGTCACATAAACTTCAGTTCAGTACAGAAATCATAATTTTTTTTCTCTCTCCCCTCCTGGAAACACCTCTCTACTAACAAAACCCACACTGAAGTACAGGAAATTCTGAGCTTTTATAGTGTAGGCCGGCAGGAAATTAGGGGGTGTTTTTCTGAGGCGGGAAATTTCCTCCTCATTGAAATCAATAGTATAGAGTGGCGGAAAACTCTAAGTTAAGGGAATTTTCGCCTGAAACAAAAGGTAGGGTGAAACTTCACCAGCAAAAGTTTCACTGGAATTTCCCCACAGGGAAAGCAGAAAATTGTGTTTTTTCATGCAATTTCCCCCAGGAAAAAAATGGTACTTTTTTTGCCCATCCCCACTCATCTGGAATGCTAGTTGGAAGTATGTTGCTCTCAGCATAAACTTCACAAGTTGCATGAGCAGTCCTCATAGAGCCTCTGTGTTGGGCTTTCAAGCCTGAAACAAAGGGTCTGTGGGAAAAACAGTGTGTAGGACAGGACACTGAAACGTTTGAGCCGGCCGGCTCAAAAGGGACTGACAGCACAGGCGCATGGACGTCACTGTGACGAGATGTCCGTGCTTCCTGCTCCTGTGAGCATCGGTAAAACGCCTAAATCTTCGGAACCGGGTAATATTTCTGGCGACTAGCGCTACTAAGCAGCTAGTCACCAGATGAAGAATCAATGAAGGTTAAGTTATTGCGGGGTAGAAATGTTTCACAATAAAAGCAGCGCCAATTAATCTTCATAGTATTTGGGCCATGGAGAGTGTTATTTCAATACTGTCAGAGTTGTAGTTCAAGAGTAATTGAATGATAAAATATCCCCCTCCCTCCCCTTTTACTGATGTAACACTGCTCACCTCAGGGCAGCAAGACTGTCTGGATAGATTGCAGAGAGGAACAATCTTCAGTAAGCATAAGGAAAAACCTGAAATACTTGTCAAGGGGGGCAGGTTATTCCTTATACTCACCGTAAGAAGATTGTCCCTTGCTGTGATCTGTCCGGTCAAATGACCAGATTCCACATCTGAGGGGTGGTGGCTTACACTAGGTAAAAGTGGCGGAAGGGGGATACTTTATCATTCAATTACTCTTGAAACTACTCTGACAGTACTGAAATAACACTCTCCGTGGCCCAAATACTATGACGGTTAATTGAAGCTGCTTTTATTGTGAAACATTACTATCCCTTCAAAGTTTCTGGTTTAACCCTTTGAGTGCCAGGGAGGTACGCAATGCATTGCATACCACTCTGGCACTCAAATGATTAAATAAGTTGCAAATCTGTGTACTCTTTCACTATTAAATAATTGATAAACTGAGAATTGAGAACATTACAAAAAATGCAGTATTTTCTAGGATGGTTACAATTTGGCCTTAAATGAGTGATAAATATGTATTAATAACATGTGTTTTAGTGCTATTCCTATTAAGTGGAACAAGGGTGCTCCTACTGATGGGGGATTTTTCATTCAAATGTTATTACTACTGAATCTTGTTTTTTACAAATGGCCAGTAACAATGCCAATTTAAATCCAGCGTTTAAAGCGGCAGTATAGGGTGAACAATTAAATTTTATGTGAAAGGACAGCCCACGCTGGCAACAGCAATGACTTAGTAATTACTTTGTCTTCACTATTTTCCCATCTTTATGCTTCCAAAGTCTCTGTGTTTCTTCAAAAACAGGATAATGTCACAGATTGTTTTGGTGCTCATGGGATTTCCTCACAGAGTCCATTGTAACTCTGAAACCTTCATCTTTTCACAGGGTATAATAGCAATAGTGACACCTAGCTGTACAACATTTTCAACTCAAGCTATCAGAAAAATTACAAGTTATCTATTTAATAACTTTTGAAAGAAACCCCTCCTTGCATTTGGGAATACTCTTATTTTGCTCTATAGGAAAAGTCTTACAACATATGTATTTTTCATAGTTAGGGTATACTTCCCCTTCAATGTGTTTTTTTATATTACACTTTAAGATACAGCTTCAGATACAGCTGCTCTCTATTTTAACCCCTTAATGCCCAATGATGTGCCAGGACTGTCACAGCGTTAAGGACAGGTGATAGTCCTGACACAACATGGAAGTTTGTCATCGCAGTGCAGCTGCACTCCAGGCTGTGATCACAGATGACGTCCGTATAAAAAAAAAAAAATTGTGCCCTGGTCCTCCAAAGCACCCACCCCCGGACTGTGCTGTCCTTAAGGGGTTTATGTGAGAACAGTGCCGTCCAGTGACTAGAGTAGAAAATTGTGGTTTAAAGGGATAGCAATGTTTCACAAAAACTACAGCTCCAATTAATCTTCATAGTATTTGTGCCATGGAGAGTGTTATTTCACTATTGTCAGAGTTGTAGTTCAAGAGTAATTGAATGATAAAGTATCCCCCTCCTGCCCCTTTTACCTAGTGTAAGACACCTCCCCTCAGAAGTGGAATCTGGTCCACAGACCAGACAGCTCGCAGCAAGGGACAATCTTCTTACTGTGAGAATAATGAAAGCCCTGCCCTCATTGACATGTTTTTCAGGTTTTCCCTTATGTTCATTCAAGATTGTCCCTCTCTGCGATCCATCTGGACACCACCTTGCAGCTCTGAGGTGAGCAGTGTAACATCAGTAAAAGGGGCGGGAGGGGGATACTTTAGCTGGATGGCCTTGAGTTACCCAACCCTTGGTTAACATTTGGGCAGTCTGAGAAGTTGGCAGTGGGTTGTGCAGCAATGCAATGGATACGTGTCCAGCATCTGAGCTGTTGAAATGAAAATGAATACCTTTTAAAAATATATATATAACCAAAACATTTCTATTATTTTGATTCTGATATCAGCATATGCACAGAAGAGGACAGGAACAATTCTGTGGCAAATCTGCTGACCAATAGGCGAGAACTGCAAATTCCGACTGATTTAACATAGACCTGTTAAGTCAAGTTTAGATTGCTTTACAGATAATTAAAGTTTGCCTATATGTTGCACTAGCCGTTTTTCCTTAATGTAAATTGTTTTTGAGAAATAAGCCTTTATGATCAGTGTGGAACTTTATGCTAAATCCCTGCACGGTATGCAGATTAACAATTTGAGTGCCAGAGGGGAAGCTGCGCTTGATGAAAGGGTTAATACAGTTTGAGGCCAAAATTATCCCTCACTGTTCTATTAGAAATGTCCCCAGTGTTTGGGCTATGACTAGATTCATTCCCAGCACAGTCTGCGGTAATATTAACACAGCACATCGACTAATTAGCATAAAGTGCCACCAACAAATAAACCTTAGTTTCTCAATAACTGTTTATATGAAAAACAAATGGACAGAACAACATGCAGACAGTACTTAATTCCTGTTAAGATTAGATAGATCTATCCTAAGGTGGCATGCCCACTTTAACCCTTTAATGACCAGAGGTATGTATAACACATTGGTTCCAGGGGCATCTACCCCCCAAGCCACCCACCTAGCTCCTATGTTTATATGTAGGAGGCAAGTGTAGGGGGGATGAAGTGTCCCCCCCCCCGGACGCCCATGATTGCTTTGCAATAAGTTGCGTGCCCATATCGTCCTTAATCCTTTGAGTGCCATAGTGGTATTCAATGCATTACAAAGCAAAGTTTTGGATAACTCTCTGGCAGGCAAAGAGTTAAATGGGTCTCTTCACATCTTGAATGATAGCAAGGTCTCCCAAGCATTACTTCACACAGCACTGAAGACCTTTCTAGCATTCAAGGTGTAAACCCCTTAACCCTTTGAGTGTCAGAGGGGTATGCAACGCATCGCTCTGCACTGTGTTGCTTACCTCTCTGGCACTCAAAGGGTTAAGGACCAGAGGAGTATGCAGTGCGTTGCTTTGGACACCACTCTGGTTCATAAAGGGGTAAAACACCATTTCATAAAGTAGGGATTTGGGGAATTTGTATTTGTTCCCTGTGGGACTATTGGATTATCTCAATCGCTCCACTGTGTTGTTGATATTGCCTTCAGTGGTTATGTCTTTTGGCAGGATGAATTATAGTCTCAGTGTGGTGTGTGCTCAGCCCTATTTAGCATGTCCAGTGATACAGAAATATTATATTTCTCACTCATTGCCCCAAGGCTTTTGGAATGTACTACCACTAAGCACGTGTCAGGCTCTTACTCTTGCTGCCTGCAAGAACATCCTGAAAACCTATATGCTTGAGAAGACAGCTCAGTAACCGTTTTTTCCCTTACGCCCATGTGCTGCAATCTAAGGTACAAGGAAAGTTGGAATATACAACTGTTACAGTACTCTGTCATTTTTATTGCCTTTTTTTATGGGCATGCATTTGACTTTATGTATGTCTCCCTTTGCGAATAATAACTATATAACAGGGACATAACTACAGGATGTGTAGAGACTGGCCAAATACCTTTACGTTAGGGTGGCCAGAAAATGCTGCCATCCATGTCCTCCAATGATTAGTCACACCACTGATTAAGCCACAGAAATACTGATTGAGAGAAAATGCGCAAACAGAAAAACAAATATTGCTATTGGCTAAACAATGATACATCATGCTCACATGAGCGCAGTGTTTGTTTTCATCCACCAAAGACATCACATGTCAACAGAAGAGCAAAGATAAGAGGAGAGGTAGCAAAGTATACCATCACAGATGCAAAGTGAATTGTAACATGTACACATGTAAAACACGTCTTTAGGTCCAAAGTGATAATTAAGTGCCCATGTTTTTTATCACATGTGACCCCTAGGACTCCTATACATCCACTTTCTATTCCCTGCATTAACGACCGGCCAATCGGCACTTCCGGACTCCCCGAACGGCGTGCACCCATGGGAGGGGCCGGAATTCCATGACGGCCATAGTACGTCATGGGTCGTTGAGTCAGATCAACCCATGACGTACTATGACCGTCAAAGGTCGTTAAAGGGTTAAAGGGATAGTAATGTTTTATAATAAAAGCGTCTCTGATTAATCATCATAGTATTTGGACTTTGGAGAGTGTTATTTCAATTCTGTCAGACTTGTAGTTCAAGAGTAATTCAATGACAAAGTATCCCCCTTCTGGCCCTTTTACTGATGTAACACTGCTCAGCCAGAGCAGAAGGGAGGTGCCCAGGTAGATTGCAGAGAGGGAAAATCTTCAATTAAGATAAGGGAAAAACCTGAAAAACTTGTCGAGGGGGGCAGGGCTTTCATTGTTCTCATAGGAAGAAGATTGTCCCCTGCTGTTTTCTGTCTGGTCTATGGACTGGATTCCACATCTGAGAAGAGATGGCTTACACTAGGTAAAAGGGACGGGAGGGGAAACTTTGCTTGTGAATATCTCTCAAACCATAAAGGTTTGAGAGATAAGACTTATATCATTCTTCATGTTTTTTTAATGCCTACAAATTAAAATAAAGATAAAACGAAGTATTACTATCCCTTTATCCACAGAACATACTCTTATCACTTACCGCCTACATGATACAAGCTCTTATCACCCACCTCCTTCCACTTGCAACTGCCTTGGTGCATATGCCCACAGTCTATTTCTGTATGTTATCACTATAACTAATAAAATTGTAAGCTCCCTGGGGCAATGCCAGCTTCATTGTGATGTAATTATTATCCTTATAAAGTCTGATACACATAGCTCTTTCATGTATTACTAAGATTGTTATCTTGTAAAGAATTGTGCATATGCATGTTGCTATGTAAGTAATGGGTGGGGAGATCCACTTAACGGTGAAAAACAGGTGATAACGTGGAGATGACATCCCCAGTGATATCACTTCTCCAGTTCTTATGTCATTCTATAGAGCCTATGCACTTAGATCTCAAAAGTTGGAGAAATCTTAGTGAATAGGCTCTATAGAATAACATAGGAACTGGAGAAGTGATAAACTGGAGAAGTCATCACCACTTTATCACCTGTTTATCACATCTTTATCTCTGCTTAGTGAATCTCCCCTGATGTATGTATGCTTCTTTATACAGTGCCTACATGTAATAAGAAACAATATCAATAATACAAGACAGGGACAAGTGTATAATCCTAAAGTATAACCAATACATTGTTACCTGGAATAAGAGCCACCAAACACATCATATATTAGGTAGGAAATCCCTGCCTAAAACAACTTACAATCTGAGTAATAATACTGACACATACAGAAATAGGAAGAAGGTTCTAAGTGCAAGGTGTAGGTTAGGGGTGTTGAGGAACACATATGGAGGCTGATTTAATATGAACTGGAACAAACCAACTGCATCACAGGAGACAAATACAATTCTTGATTAAAATGGGGAGTTTAGCCACCTGAATGCTACAAAAGCCTCCAAACCATTGAAAACATTTATAGCATTCAGTTGGTTAATAGCCCCTTTTAAATCAATGGAAATTTGAAAAATGTTAATGTGTCCCCCATCTTGCAATAGTAATTGAGCCTCATAGAGGATGTTAACCCTTTGAGTGCCAGAGGGGAATGCAACACAACACACTCAAAGGGTTATGAGATGTCTCATAGAGTAAGTGGGCTTTCCTGAATAGATACATTCAATGTTACCTCATTTTTACATTCTTGAGTATCCTCCCAATAGGAAGCCAGCCTTGTTTCAAGCAATCTTTTCTCACTAATCAAAGCAGTTGACATCCAGATTGTCTCTGTAAAGGCCATATTCAGGAAGTCAACGATGTGCCATTCTGGGGGCAAAATAACTACGCTAAAGAGGACAAATGAAAATCCACAAATTTCCATTGATTTAAAGGGTACTTTTTGTCAGTTGAATGTCAGAGAGTTCTCCAACGCATTGCAAAGCAATATATTTAAGACGTCTCTAGCATCCAAGTCAAATCAATGGGAATTTGAGGAATGATCATTTGTTTCCTTAAAGTGATAGTAATGCTGTATTCTGTGTTTATATATTCTGCAAGTGTATACTATGTAAAGTCAGATTGCTTGTACGTTTTAACTATTATATGTTGCTTTATTTGGAGTTATTTTCCATTTTCATCTATTTTTACACTTTTATGCCCCTGACATTGAGCTCCCTGGATCTGGTTACAGAAAACTTTCTGTCTAGGACTGTGAAAGAAGATATATTGACATAATATAGAAAAGATACAATGTAAAAACAAATAGCATACAGTATACAGGCCATGCTGTGCTGTAGTATTTCTGTTAGACTGTACCGCTACCACAGCTATCACTGTCAATGGCCACAAAGTCTCTGGAATTGTTTTATTTGTACATCAAATTACTCTGCTCTTGCATTATGCACAGAGGCGTAACTAGAAGCCATGGGGCCCTGGTACAAGAATTGCCATGGGCCCCCTGACCACATTGGCCACCTCCACATTGCCCCATCTCTAAATTGCCCCTCAACCTCCACATTGCCCCTTCCACAATGCCCTTCAACCTCCACATTGCCCCTTTCACAATGCCCCTCAATCTCCACATCGCCCCTTCCACAATGCCCCTCAATCTTCACATTGCCCCTTCCACAATGCCCCCAACTCCACATTGCCCCTTTCACATTGCACCCATCTCCATCTCCACAATGCCCCTTCCACATTTCCCCTAAATTTCCTACCTCCCTGGTGGTCCAGGGACAGAGGACAGGTCTGTGCCTCTTTCTGCACAGACCTCTTCTCCCGCGCGGTCCTCTTCAGTAATGCAGAGCGCTGGGAGATGATGTAATCTCCCAGTGCTCTGCATTATGAAAGTGCCGGTCTGCTGGACCAGCACTCTTGTAATGCAGGGTCCAAGCGCTCTGCATTATTTAATTGCGAACGTCAGGCGAGGGGGGCGCAGAGGGAGGCAGGTGCGACCCCTATAGTTACGTCACTGATTGTGCATATGGCCTTATATATTTTAGCTTCAGCTCCAACATACGGCATGGATTGATCTGCGCTGAGTTTCCAGGTGACATCTGAAATAAAACCTCTCTCTCTCCAAAATTAAAGGGCATCCACCACTAGGATATTATCGTATTGTCAAGTCTGTACCCCTGGAAGCACACATGCCAACTAAGCTAGGGCTGAATTTTGAGCAACAGCAGACAAAGGTATAAGGGATTGGAGGATATTAATTTTGAAAAAAAGAAAAAGTCACAGTAAACTTTGAGGGCACACAATAACCAAAGTGTACCTTCAACAAGTGGTAGGTGAAGGTACACTTGGGTCATTTTGTGCCCTCAGTCAAGTTTACTGTGTCTTTTTTTTTCAAAATTAATATAATTCTGTGGTAAACTGAGGTGAACAGCTACTAGTACTTCCAATATACTTACAAGTAGCTGAGATGACATAACTAGGTCTCTGCCCCATTGTTTATTGCCCTTTCTATATATTGATAAGGGATTGGAGGGCAAGACTGAAGTGCTACAGTTCTGTCTCATGTACTACTCAATGCAGACCCCACAGACCCACTGATTTTCTCATAGAACAGATGTTCTATGTAGGCTGTGCACAATCCACAGTTTTTGGCTCGCAGCCACATACTCGTGGGTTGAGTTTCACCTGAGAAAACCCTCCAAAAACCAGCCTTTTAGAGGCTGCACAATGCAGTCCCTGGTTTTCTACTACCTCTACTGCCCTTTATATAATATGTCGCCTACTCACCAGGGTGTCCTTCTCCAACAGACTCTGAAGTGAACATAAAAGCTCCTACATCTTCCACAGGGTGGTCATTTAAACCATCTACTGGTCCATTCATGATTAGCCTGTCTTTGGAGCAGTCTTCAGCAGGAAAATGCTGACTTCTTGTGTTGTTTATGTGCAAAGCTGACAGCTGGGGCTGTTATATCGGCAGTTCTGCAAGAGCCTGCAGCTGCTAGTAGCTCAGTAACTTTTCTATGTTTGTGTTAGACTGTGCCCGCCCCTGCTTGTGTCACTGAGCTGTCAATCAGATGGCTGCTCCTATATATGGGAAGTGAACATTTAAAAACATGCGAGAGATCTGGAACAAACTGTTTCACAGAAGACAGCACGTGTTTTTTATTTGTTTGCATATTAATCCAATAGTAATTGTAACTGGATGCAAATAGAGCTTTATTCAGCTAGCTAAAGTGGAGCAATTCTGGAGCCAGCAAACTGCACTATAAGAATCAAATGAAATGTTTCCAAATCCTCATTGATTTAAATGGCTATTTTAACCCACTGAGTACTAGAGAGGTCTCCAGTGCTTAGGGTTGCCACCTTTTCTTCAAAAAAAGCCCGGCCATGGCATTCCCTCCATAGACTTAACATTGGACAAAAGCCAATTTTTTACCGGCCCACTGGTAAATACCGGCTGGGTAGCAACCCTACAGTGCTTCGCAATGTGTTGAAGTCCTTTCTAACACTTAAAAAAGTGTTAGAAAAGTTGTTATGAAAACAAAAACATATATTGTTGAGTAAAATATGAATATTCCCACTGCTGAGAGATGTATATTTCTAGTGTTAATGCAGTTTAAACCTGTTTCTTTACATTAATAGTGTCTTCTAGGGGTCAATTTCGAAATGAGACATTATGTTATATTCTATTTGAGAGGAAAGTCACTGACAAACCGCACTCCATAGAATGTGATAGAAACTGCTGAGTCACTTCCTGTCAGTTCAAATTTTCAGGAAGTAAATTCACAGTAAATTCACTTCCTGACTATTTGAACTTCTATAACTTTTGAATACAACAACTGACAGCAATGAAAGTACCCTTGTTTTACTTAGATGGTAATGCCCTATAATATACAGGTTTTCATAAAAAAAGTGTACTGCTTCTTTAAGTGACAAGAGTCAAATTCAAAGGGCATTTTTATTTGTCCCACATGGTACAATTAATTTGCCCCAGAATTGCTTCACTAAACCCTTTAACAACCACCTGATCCCTCTTGTGGGAGGCTGTTTTAGCGATTTGAATTCTGGGATGGCAGAGCGGTATGCAGCCATGATGCCACCCCAGAATTCCATGGCTTATCAGTACTTTCACCAGTCCTTAAGTGCAGGGACCGGTGTGACAGTCCTGGCACGTCAATGGTCCTATGTTTTTCTTAGTTCATTACCAGGTCTCCATGTACGGGGGGTGATTTTCTAGGTAAGCGAGTTTCCTGGTAACCCTGCACTTTCTTCCACCCTTTCCTTCCACTCTCTTCTCTGCCCCATACCTTTTCATGTCATGTTAACTAAAAGTTCAGCGGATGTCTAGTTTAGGAGATATTCATACTTTTATATTTGGGAAAAGTGAAAGCAAACATTTCCTGGTACTGTACAAAGCTTCATTATCATATGAAATGTCATAGAAACCTTAATTAGCATATGACATATCATTGAAACCTTTTTTTTGTTATTATTTTGAGTTGCGATAAATGTGCATTTTCTGTTACACCGAATCTAATATTTTGTTGACACAGGTTTGCCTTCATTGTTGCAAAATAGTTTTTGGCATATTTACAGGTTTTGGATAGATTAGGACAGATCTACAAGCTGGTCATCATCATTTGTTTGTTTACCAACTTCATGGTCATCTTTTTCTGTTTGTGTTTTTCATTTACTGGCTGATCTGAATCATTGCGTACTATTTTATCTGGTACCATCTATGCCTCCATTTCTCCAGTTTCACAAGAACCAATTGTTGATATGAATGAATGAATGTTTTCCTTTTGTGCTCAGAAGAGTGATGCAACAAATGCAAAAGCAGTTCTTTTCATACCCTACACTGATCTCTAAGAGAAAATTATTATTATATTTTATTTATTTATTCATTTTTACTTCAGACAATAGAAACCGTATTCCACTCCACCTGTGAAGCAAGAGTGAAGTCATCAGCACTGTCTGGAACTATTGAGAAAATATTAAAGGAGATGTAACACCTCCAGATGATACCCTCCAACACTGAACTTTATGGCCAGAATATCCCAATGGCCCCTATTAAGTTTGCTTCTGTACCATTCAAGAGATAACATCTTCAGTCCATCCTGAATGTCATATCCATGGAAGCAGCCATGAGAGTTGGTGGAATTTTTTTTTAAGCTGAAGGAGGCAGAGTGTATGAGCCTACTTTAACCCTTTAAGAATCAGAAGGGTTCGCAGAACATTGAGAATCAATGCATTGCACACTCATCTCATACCTCCTAAGTGTCCCTCTTTAGGAGGGTGAGTCCCTCTTTAAGACCCAAATCCCTCTGTCCCTTGTTCCTTCCCTGATGTCCCTCTTTTTTAGGCGATCAGACTGTTTGGTGTCTATATAAATGTATTGCATTGCTCCACAGCAATAAAACTTCAGTAGACATGTTTATAAATAAGTTGGTGTAGATGAAATACTTTGGTCTTGTTCTACATCTTTTATTCAATTACAGAAAGAGGTGTCAACAGGTCATGAAATACCCATAAAATTCTCAGTAATATGCCGTCCACCAGCCACGTCCCCAGCAACACCGCCTAAAACACGTGACCCTCTTTGGGCATTTGAAATGTTGGGAGGTATGCTCATCTGGTCCTAAAAGGGATAAGATTACCATGTGCAGTAAGAAGAGTTTGATGCCCTGTGATCCTGTTAGCAACGTTCATGGTTTCCTTCATGGGCAAGATATCCAGGATTGATGGACAAGGCATCCAAGACAGACCGAAGGTATTATAGCTTGATCAAAAGGCACAAGGGCAAAATTCATAGATGCCATGAGGATTTTCTGGCCATAGTAAGATAAATATGGGGTTCTTATTATTACGGGTTATTACTTCACCTTTAAGAGAGTATTTAAGCATGGATATTTGATGCACTTTAAAGGAAAACACTTGTGTTTTGAGGTATATGCCCATGTGCACCTCGGATTTTGCAGATGTTTCTATCACGGTGCAGTGATTTCTCTCCTGTCACTCTCACTTGTGCTGCACTCCGATTGGTTGAGCCTGTTTTGCCCTCCCCTGGTGACCTTTTTATACTTGGCCATTAGCACCTGTCAGCTGCCCTTTCGTGGTGTTCCTGAGCCAGTATTGCTGTGCTGTGTTCCTGATTTCCGGTGTACCGACTTGGCTTGCTCTGACTACGTTCCTGTGTTCCTGCTCCGTGATTTGACCCAGCCTGGCTGATGTTCCTGCTCGTGTACTGATCTGGCTTGTCTGATAACCTGCTCCGTGATTTGACCCAGCCTGGCTGATGTTCCTGCTCGTGTACTGATCTGGCTTGTCTGAGAACCTGCTCCGTGATTTGACCCGGCCTGGCTGACGTTCCTGCTCGTGTCTAAATCTGGCTTGTCTGAGAACCTGCTCTGTGATTCGACCCGGCTTGTCTGACGTTTCTGCTCCGTGATCTGCACCGGTTAAATCTGCCCAATCTACGCTTCAGCTTCCCGCTGTCGCTGAGGCGACATTCTGACTTCCTCTAACTACTGTACTTCTCTGGCTGCAGTTGTTAACCCGTGCTGAGCTGAGATCCTGCTACCAAGCTGTTTCATTGCAGAGCTCTACTCCTCTTACGAGCCATTAACCCGTGCAGAGCTGTGTTCCAATTACTGAGCCATTAACCCGTGCAGAGCTGTGTTCCAATTATTGAGCCGTTTACCCATGCAGAGCTGTGTTCCCGGTTCTGAGCCTCCAGACTGGTACAGATTGTTGCTATATTGCTGAGCCCTTTCTCTCCAACCACTATTACTGCTGAGCCGGTCCAGTAGGCCTTGTAAGGCGGCGGTTCATATCACTACTTGAAGTGTAGTGGAGTTACGTTACCACGCCCCTACGGCTTTAGCTGCTACTGTGCAAGCCTCTGTTATTACGCCTGTGGGGGCTATTGGCTCAAGCTCTTGCAATCCAGTTGCTTTCGTTATCACGCCCGTGGGGGCTATTGGCTCAAGCTCTTGCAATCCAGTTGCTCCCGTTATTATGCCCATGGGGGCTATTGGCCCAAGCTCTTGCAATCCAGTTGTTTCCGTTATCACGCCCGTGGGGGCTATTGGCCCAAGCTCTTGCAATCCAGTTGTTTCCGTTATCACGCCCATGGGGGCTATTGGCTCAAGCTCTCGCATCTATTTGCTCAGATATTATGCCCATGGGGGCTACTGTTCAAGTTCAGCAGGCTCTGGGTTGCACGTTCCTCTTTGCTGGACAGTTATCTCAGTCTTATGAATATTTGGTGTTGAGTCCTCTCCACCATTTACTGCCTATTATCACCTTGGGCATGCCAAACACCACAACTGAGATGGACTGATTACTGTGTTAACCCTTGTATCTCTGTACTCAGTATCTGCTATCTGCCTGTGCTGTTTAAATCAATATCTGTATATTGGTCCTACTGTTGCCTCCTTGCTGCTACTCAGTGCTGCCTATAGAGGGCGATTCTGTCTTTAATTTTGTTCTTAATAAAACTGTGTTTTATTTCACCTACTGGTCTGAGTGTCTTGAAAACCGTGACAGTTTCTCTTCCAACATATTTAATTCCATCTCCATGGGTTTCCCTCCTCCTTTTCCATATGTGCTGCCTTTCTATAATCAGCTTCTTCTCAAGTATATTGCTCAAGTTAGTATAATTTTTTTTTTACATTTCAGTACAGTCCACACTACAGTCCTGACACTGTTTAGATCATTAAAGGGGATGTATCAACTCTATACAAGTTAGCATTAATCGTTAGCTTACAGAGCGAATATAAGTAAATGTGTATTCATTTTTTTTTTAGAAGAATCTCCTGTTCATCTAAATTGAAGTAATAATATCTGATCTGCATCTACTTCCGGACAGAATGCTGTTACCAGCTCTGTAATCATGGTCCGACACTCTACCTCTGCTCCCCTTCCTCTATCCAGCCTCCTCCGATGACAGAGGCTTTCTGCCTGTAGCTGGAGCGATCTCATTGGCTAGATATCAATCTCTGCCAGTGAGATTGCGCCAGCTTACAGATAGAAAGCCTCAGTCATTGGAGGAGGCTGGATAGAGGGAGGAGAGCAGAGGCAGAGTGACAGACTGATGTACAGAGCAGGTAACCACAGATATTATTACTTCAATTTAGACTAACAGGAGATTTAAAAAAAAAAAAAAAAAAAAAAAATGAATACACATTTACTTATATTCGCTCTATAAGCTAACGATTCATGCTAACTTGTATAGGGGTGATACATCCCCTTTAAATATTAAATTCAAATATCCTTCTAAAATTGATTTAATTTGGGACAAAACTAAATTCACAATATTGTAAGAGTCTGCATATATGAAAACGTCATTAAAGACCTCTTCTGTGTCATGTTGGCCAAAAGACCAGCAAATGCACAATTAAGGATATATTCATACCTCCATACCTGTGCTGTACCAGTGACATTTCATTTGCCAATTACATTTTCAGTGATGTTTGATATGCTAATTAAATCCTGTGCTGCATCATGAGACTTTCACTTCCACAATTACCAGAAATAAAGGTGTGACTATTTCCTAAATGATACATCTGCTTGGCTTTTGGTTAATATGAATCATAGACAGTTTTGAATGAAGTTCCTCTGTTATTCTATAGAGCCTATGCCCCAATATCTCCAGTGCTGAAGAAATATTAGTGCATTGGCTCCAAAGAATAACATAGGACTTGGAGAAGTGATATCATTGGAGAAGTCATCTTCACTTTATCACCGCTTTATCACGCTGTAGTGCATCTCCTCCCTTCTCTCCATAAAAATTTCTGCTACTGTAGCACTTGCCAACCACACTATTCTTGCAGGCCAACACAGACACACAGATAATCCACATCACTTTCCCTGTGGATTAGTGGGGAACAGGTTTGTAAATATTCAAATATCTGACAGAAATTAGAACAAAAGATGGCAAATGTGTTCAAAAAAGAAAATACATTTGCCCCTATCAAAGTTTCATAAATATAGATAACTGCTCAGCAAAAACAAGTGAAATGTTAGTCAGTGTGTCATCAAGGATAGATTTGCAGAAGTTTGCATTTCCTCTTTGTGGGAATTTCCATGGATAAGAAACTCTATTCCTCCTTTCCATGTGGAGGAAACATGAAGGAAACATACCTGTGGAAGTTGAATTCCAGTGAAAGAGCTTCCAGTAACATGTCCCAACACCAAGTTCTGTCATTCCTGCACTAGGTTCTTTCATTCCTGTACCGCATTTCAATGTCACAATGTGCACAAATGTGCATACCTTGGAACTTCATGGTTGGGGATGCCCGGAGGAGAGCCCTGTGGTGCTGATGAGGGGAGAGAAATGACGCGAATCGTGTCATAAAAGGGGTGGTGCTTAATAGTGAGGGGGCGGGACTTCAAAAACAAGAAAAATAGCTAGCATAGACTGGGGAAGGAGAAGAATAGCGTGGGGAGTGGGAGGAAAAGCTTGAGATTGAACAAAAGTGGGCAGAGTTTCATCAGAAACTCCCCACATCTGGAGATTCAGACTCTGACCCGGAGATCCAGTAATTCAGTGTGAAAACCTGAGTCTCCAGGGCGAAACTGAAGAGTTCCCAGCTATGCAAATGTCACAATGCAGGCATGCAAACTTCATTGCAAGTGAATAGCTACAGACACTCATTCGCTTCTTTCCGCCACTGGAAAGATGTCATCAGAGAGAGAACTCCCACAGGAATTCTCATGGGAGAAAGAAGGGCCTGTTCGTCACCAAATTTCTTCCCCCTGCAGAAAGTTCCTCACATTCCTGGTGAAATATTATCTGAATTTTAAGGTTCCGAGGAATTTTGAAGACCCATGTTTAAATATAAGACAATAGTTACTTAAACACTGCATTTGCTTTACTCACTCAGGTCTCACTGCCCAAGCTTCAGCAAACATGGCGGCAGTCAGTTTCTGTAGTACTACCACCAACACCTCCATGCACTTCCCCTACTCCTTTCCTTTTAACCCTGCTCCAGCATGTTTGGTGGACATAATTATGGTACTCCTGATGTCTTCTGTATAGTACACCACACAGCTGTTAATGATGTTTTGTGTCTTAAAATAATGTGTGAGCTATGTAGCTATCTGTCACTCTCAGTCGCAGCTTATGTGAAGAATCATCTGCTTGTCTCTGTCTTCATCAGCTGTCAGTTAAAATATATATTTTTTATTGTTTTGTTTTCTTAACCCTTAAGGACCCTTGACGGTCCTGGCACATCATGTGTTGGGGAGCGATAAGGACACATGACGTGCCAGGACAGTCATGGAATTCAGGGCTCCCCGTATGGCTGCACACCGTTGTGGAGCTCTGAACCGGATGGCGAGAAAAAAAAAAAGGTCCGTGGCCCTAAGTGCTGGCCTGGCATGCAATCAGCAGGTCCTTAAGGGGTTAAATTGTACCTGTGTCACGGTAGCAGTACAAACGAAACAATAGACAGGGACAGTTTAGTGAACACCACCTTTATTTAACAATAGAGCAAATATGATATGATCAATTGCCCAATAATATCCTCAGGTATACAGGTGTCAGAGCTAGAAAGCAAATTTGACAGAGACAGGAATGCTTCTCAGGAATGGACCCTGATAATCTAGATGCCAACAGAACCCCAACAAGCGGTCAGACTCGCCTAAGGTCAAACCGGAGCAGATAGTCAGCCAGAGCCATAAGTCAACACCAGAATGGATAGCCAGACTACGCCAGGGGTCAAACATGGAACGGGTAGTCAGCCAGAGCCACAGGCCTGCACCAGAATGGATAGTCAGACTTAGCCAAGGGTCATACATGGAGTAGTCAACCAGAGCCACAGGTCAGCACCAGAATGGATAAACTACGCCAGGGGTCAAACACGGTGCGGGTCGTCAGCCAAAGCCACAAGCCTGCACCAGAATGGATAGTCAGACAGCCAAGGGTCATACATGAAGCAGAGAGTCAGCCAGGCAAGGGTCAACACAGGAACAGACACAGAACCCAATAACTACTGCACTGGACACCAATGTAAGGGCAAATGAGATGATGTCCAGGCAGTTTATGTACCCGAGTAAGGCAGGGGAAGTGGAGCACACAAGTCCCTGCACCTTTAAGAGTGATGTGCGACATCACTGGGAACTACCAGCTGACTTGCGCCCACTCGAGGGAGAAGAGGAAAGCGGAAGTGAGCCGCATTCAGAGATGCTGCGTGACAGCCGGCGGGGGGCACAGAAGTGGCTGGCTCCCAGGCACCGCTCAAGTAAACATTGCTGACAGCCTGTCTGTCAGTGTCACAGTCTACAAATCACATCCACACTCCCTGCAACTGAAAGCAGTTCCTGCTCTCTTTCTTTTCTACTCTGTTTCTATACTACTAACCAGCTAGTGTCGCAATTAGCTTTCTCTCCCAAGGACTGTGGTGTTAGTTTTTTAAAGTACAGTACAGGATAGTCCTGTGTTAGCTTCAAAATCATTACTAGCCTGCAATAAAAGAATAAAGTGCACAGCAGCTGTTGCAGCACCCATCTCGGCTCAGAATATGCTTGTTTCTCTTGTTCTTGCGGATGCTGAAGTGACTGTGTGTAAGTAACACAGTTTGTCAAGCTGTATCCCTTGTCTATTTGTCTTGTGTTGATTGTATGATGTACTGTTTATCTGTGTAGTATATGTAAGTCTCAGAAGAATTTCAGCAGGCTCAAACAGCTCAGGTGTCTGTCTATTATCAGTCACATTTTTTTTCTATTTGTTTGCTTTTCAATTTCTCCCTTCACGTCCAAACCAAGATGTTTTATGTTCGTGGCTTTGGGTGAATTAATTTGGCGCAAAAGGTTGCACAATAGCAGCTGTGTTAAAATCAATGTAGTTGTGAAGAAACTGCAAACTCACACCATGTGCTTTTTACAAAATGGCGTCCTCAACCATGTGGAGACAGGCTGGGGCCTAGCAAGATGGAGTCAGACCATGTGTTTGCTCTGAGATAAAATCTATGAGCAAGGCCAGGGCCTACAACTTGCTCACACCACACAAACCCCAACACAGCTATTAGAAGCAATATGAATTTGCCCACACCCAAAAAGCCAACCCTTTAATTAAAGGATATATCCAGAGAAATTTGTCCTAATGACCAATACCACAATTAACACAATAACACCCCAGTACTAGCAGTAAGCAATAATATTTAATAACAAACAATAATATTAACAATACACTGTATATTATCAAATATAATCTAGCTAAAACATCTAATAATATTAACTAGACAATTACTTACTGCAGTGCAAATAAAACACATGATACAACAATTATAGTAGAAAACACTATACGTTGGTTACTAAGGTATTTTTCCTAGAAATATTATAGATAGTATGAAAATAATAGAGAGATACTTAGTTTCTATACTCATCTATCTGGAACAATGAGGATGGTGCCGCAGGGGAAAAACAGGCCAGGATCCTGGAACAGTTCTTGGGGCCTAGGCAAGGCATGGCCCCCTTGCTGCTGGTCACATCTCCCTTACCATAGCTCTCCTGCTCCAAGACCCTTCTTTTCACAAGACTCCTTCAAGACTGCCCCCTTTGACTCTCTGCACACCTCTCTTATTGTTGGCAAGCCCCGCCCATCACCAGCCCACTTTACCTGATTGACACACCCCTCCTCCCCTCTCCTAGAACAAAGGAAACAAAAGAGCAGGTTGTCCTTCTTTGTCATTTTCCCGCCCAAACAGACCAGGGAGACAACAAAGGAAAATGGTGTCTAAAACACTAAATGTGATTTTAGGACAGGGGAGCATATCCATGTAATGGACGCAGTTTTTGTCGCAAATTCTGAAGCAACATACCTGTGTCCATAACATTCCACCTCTTGGTCCCATGTCATAAACCACACTAAAGTCGCTCACTGGATAGGTAGGTCACTGACTTCCCAAATCACCCAAATAGTCCAACGTCTGATGTTTCCTGGAGTTTGTCTATTATAGCTGTCAGTTTCGATGGATCATAATTAAATTCGCCTTCATAGTTCACAATATAACTGCAGCAATATTTTCCTACCAGCCAGCAAACTCCTACTTTGGCAGTAAGAACAGTCCAGGGCTAGGCGATTTTGGAGAGCTACCGCCCTGATTTGTAGCTGCTCATAAGACAGTTTGGTAGTAGAGTCCAGTGTTGTGTCCAGAGAGTTGTCTCATTTCTCGCTGTGCCCACGGGACTCCAAGGAACGGGTACCCTCCTTCCTCACTGACGGGGATGGTGCCGCAACAGTCAGAGGAGTTGTCCACTCTTGCATAGCTGGCCAAGGGGTTCATGAATGTGTTGGACGATCAAGGGTTCAGAGGAGCTAGCCGGCCACCAATCTATTTGAGGGAAAGAAGACAGGTACAGAATCACCATTTCATAATACAACTTTAGTATTACCAGGACCATCTGAAATAACCTCTCCTTTCTGCCTGTGCTGATCAGTGGATCGCGGTAACACCCACACTTTGGACCCCATGAGCACTTGTTTATCCTCACCCCAGGATAACAAGATTTTATGGGGTACCCAGGCTGCCACCTCTCCTAGGATTGTACCAGCAATTAACCTACTTGGGTCATTCCTAGACAGAGATGCATTCATCCATCCACACTCACACTCCCTGTTGTGCTCCAACCCTCTTTGGTCAGTTTTTTAGTGAGCACTAAGGTTACCTCTTGTTCCTGGAGGCATATTGCCTCCTATGGGAAAGACTAACTTCTGTTAACCTCTCCCACTACCAAGGGAAAAAATTAAATAAAATGTTAGTTTAAATTGAAATATGGGGTGGCTACCAGTACATGTCAACCCGCAAACTAACAAATGGATTGTCATTACATGTAAGCCAGGCATATAGAGATAAGTTCTGTTGGTCAGTCATGTAAAATCCTAAGAGCCTGTGTAAAAGTTCTATCCCACCCCTTCTATGACATACTTGGGGATAGTGTATGAATCTGTCCTTTCAAAAGCCCATTGCACCTTTTAATCAACCCCGAGGCTTGGGGTGATATGGGATAGCCTGCGCCCATTGTTGGACTGACCAGCAAAGTGAGTACCGGTGTCAGTTTTGAAAACTATATCTACGGGACCTCTTCATTTTGGTCTTCAGGTTCCTTATTTGAGTCAGTTCTTCCGTAGTTTTATTGAGGTTCATTTCCCCCACAACTCTTGGAATTATTCTTGTTCAGGCGGCTGCCCAAATCTTCTCCCAAAGTTCTGTACCTCCCCACACTAATGTTCCATGTAATAAGCCAAAGGTAGTCTCTTTATATCGGCATACTTCTGGTAATTTGAATCACCTGTATCTTGCTCTTGTATCACCACCTCTCCATACAGATTGCATGTAAGAACAGTCCAGCGTCTTTTGTTCTTTGCAGGGTATAATTCCTCATATGGCAAAGTTGACTTGATTGGAGAAAGCTGTAATGCAAGTATCTTCCAAGTATTTGGATGTGGCAAGAATTCATATGTCGCGAGACCATTGAAGCTTTGTTAATCCACCTTGCTCTTGTGCGTACCATTTTCCACTTCATGAGAGCTGGACTCCTGGCCCACCTCTGCACGGATAGGTAGGCCTCTTCACCCCAAGTGGTTGGGGCCTTTAATGTCACAGTCTCTAAAAGGTATTGGAAGTTGGCTTGATTCTCTGGCAACCGGATCATGGCATGTGGCGGGGGAGTGTAGATAGTGTTGGGACATCAAAGGTATATTAGCTTCCTTCCCAAGTGAATGCAAATGGAATTTTGTGACTCAGGTGCAATGAGAATTGGAAAAGAAAGTATCCACTATTTCAATCGCTGCATGCCACCCCTGTGTCTGTTTGGCTGTCATAAATGACAGGGACGATACTGGGGACTGCAGCGCTCAATGGCGGTGCCACTCTATTGAGTCCCCTATAATCTATCGTTCCACACCAAGAAACCTTCTGGTTTCTTAACAGGAATCACAGGAGTGTTTAAAGAGCAAAATTGCAGGATGAACTAAAACTGACTAATCTGATTTCTTTCAACCCTCCTGGCAGCCCTTGTTGGACTACAGGGAGGGAGAATGACAACAGGTGTCCAGTTTGTATTTCCTCTCTCCACCTCCCATGCCGCATGAACATAAGAGGGTTTGTGAGGAAAGCCAAAATCTGAACACCTCTCAACTGCATCTCTATTATGTGTCCTAACAATATATCTACCCCCAAGATATTGTCAGGAAATTGGAAACTCAAAATATTAGCCATAAACCCAGGGGCCCTTTGTTTATGGAATATGTGACTGTGGTTTGTATAGCCTTAGTTACTCTTTCCCCTAGACCCTCTCTGTGAAATGATGGGGCCTACAAGTTTGGAAGGGTTACCTGTAACACTGTTATCTCGGCCCCAGTGTATACTAAGGCTAAAACCTAGGTGTGGTTGGTTTCCTTTCCCCACCCTACAGTCAAAGGAACATGGGGCTGTCGATCCCCAGCCTTGATGGGTAACTTTGTGCTGGGGATTGGCCGTCCCATGGGTCCATTCCGTCATTGTCCGCTATGGCACATAATGGGTACAGGGATTTTGTTTTCCTAGGATGGGGAACAGGAGGACAGGAATTAGCAACAGGAATATTAAATTCAGATGGTGTGTATATCAGATTTGCTTCATTAGTGAGAGTTTTAGAAATAGGTACATTAATATGTACCTTTCTCTTAAAAGCTTTCCACCTTTTGAACAAGACATGATTTGACCTTTTTTTTAGCTCATCTACATTGACACCAGCTTTAACAAGATCTACCATCATTTCTTTCCTTGACACCTTTGTGTGTGTGGAAGCATCCTGTTTATTATTCCTCTTAGGTTTATCAATAGGTGGTTTCCCTTCATCCTTCCTTTCTGGCTTGCTAGCCATGGAGACACCCCTTTTCTGATTAACCTTTTCCTCTGTTTTGTATTTCCCCAATTCTGCTAACCTTTTTGTACTCTCAAAAATCTGACCATTTACTGCAGTACCATTTATCTTTGACAAAGGGGACCCTCTTTTAGCATTTACAGACTCATGTCTATCACAGTCCCTGTGTACCCTTTGTTTTCTCTGCTGGGTGATGAGTGGGCGAGCTTTGAAGCTGTCCACCTTTTCGTCATCATCAGAGGAGGAAACATATGAGTATTTTGAGTACTCCTTTTCTTCAGAGGAGGATGAGAAAAGTGACTCTGGGTCCCTGCAGGGCCCTGTAGTCAGTGTTCTCACCTTTCTGGTGGTGTATGGCACTTTACCCCTGTGAGAGCGACTGTGGTCAAGTTTATTGATTAGCCGAGTATTAGTCTCCTGTAATTCAGTCTTACGGGCATTGTTATTTTCCAAACATTCATTTGATATTAACAATTTTTGTTTTACATCAGCTAAATCTCTTTCTAGGGCTTGTCTCTTTACTACCTCATTTTTTAAGGCATGTAAAATAATCCACTCCACTTCTGCCGTAGCTCTGCTCTCATGTTTAGAATAGACCCCTAAATCAAGCTTAAGTGCCATACCTCCTATCTCTTCCCCAACCTCTGGGTACACTGGAGCACTGTGACGTACTAGCTCATCTGCTATGGCATTCCATCTACCCATAGCAGTAGCCCAATGTGGTACAGCCCCAAATTTGGGTCTTTTGCCCCCAATCAATGCACTCAACTTCTTCTTAAAGAATCCCATTCTCTCAGTCAGAATCTCAAGCGCAATCAGACGGTAGGACAATAACGTGTTTGTAGTGAGCCTTATTATTATGTGTTGTACCACTAACAAATACACACTCAGGCCGCACTTATGTGTTTTTATTTTCACTCATGGGAAAACACTCAAACTAACAGTGAAAGTCACAGAACACACAAACTGTTGAACGTTTTTTTTTTCCTGCCCTTCTAGAAAACAAACAAACTCATACATAACACATACATCAGTCTTGGGAATTTTAGTACAAGTATTTGAAGTCACCTGTCTAGGTACAAGTGCTAGTGACTAGTCAATTGTCCACTGCAATGGTACAATGCTAGTTAGTCACCTGCCTAGGGAACAAACGCTCAAAGTCACCTGATAGAGTATGATGTTATGTAGGTAATAATCCAGTTTATCCAGACATATTACTTTGGGCAGTGTAGAATTAATCCCCCATCAAAGCACTCAGTAATTCATGCTCTCAGGAAATTCATGCTCTCCGTTAAATATACTTTAAAGTTAGTATTGTAAACAATACACAAGTGTTTCTAATTAAAGCAATTTAACAGCAGAGCAGATATGCGTGTTTAACCAAGTACCTGAACACAGGTTAGCAGGCACACGTATGTTTTTACTTTCACACAGGGAGAAAACACGCAAACCACTATGAAAGTTACAGAACACACAAACTGTTGAATGTTTTTATGCCTTTGAAGAAAACAAACAAACTCATATACACACACCTGCACGTCAGGTGACTTCCTATTAGGCTTCAAAGTTAGTTCTCCCAATGAAAGGGCACACAAGTTTTATAATTGAAGCACTACTTCAAAGTTAGTGACATCTCCACAAAGGCAAATGGTACAAATGCTAGTTAGTCACCTGCCTCAGGTGCTCAAGTCACCTGTCTAGGTACAAGTGCTAGTGACTAGTCAATTGTCCAATGTAGTTACCCTTTATGGAAAGCACACAAGTCTATAATTGAAGCGTGACTTTAAAGTTAGCAACTTCTCTGCAGAGGCACACAAGGATTTAACTGAAGTAGGACTTCAGAGTTAGTTACACTCTACAGAGGGCACACAAGAGTTAATTAAAGTCCCTTTAATAGGAAATCTTGACAGTACAGAGATATGCATATGCGCAATAAATCTAGCCACACTAGAAATATCACGTCCGGCAATTGCAGAACCTTGACCTGAACGGTTACAATTAAAATGCCTCAAAGTTAGCACTCCTCTAATGAGAGCACACAAGGGTTAATTGAAGCAGTGCAACTGTAAACGCTCCCTCTTGCCTCTGTATATATCTATACCCATACACCTACACAATAACCAGGCATATACATCACAATACCCAGGCACGTATCATATATGCAATACAGACAATACAGGTAACTGTAATATGAGCACTTATCTATGCACTTTGAAGTTTGAAACTCCTCTATGAGGGCCCCACAAGTCTATAATCAAAGCATGTAAAGTACACCTATTACAATTCAAGAGTATTCCAGCGCACAAATCCTTTTAGTGAATAAGCTCCTTGCAGTGTGACAATACTAAAACCCACCACTCTTGTCGCAGTGTGGTACTGGCACACAAAAATAACTTGGGACGCTTACTTACTAAATTGCCCAGGAAAAAATATTAATTAAAAAATGTATTTTTTAACAAAATATTAATTTCTAGGAAATATGTCAATAACGGTTATTAATCATTAATATTAATAATTTCTGCGAATACCCTGCTCAACTACGCCATTTGTTTTATGTTCGTGGCTTTGGGTGAATTAATTTGGCGCAAAAGGTTGCACAATAGCAGCTGTGTTAAAATCAATGTAGTTGTGAAGAAACTGCAAACTCACACCATGTGCTTTTTACAAAATGGCGTCCTCAACCATGTGGAGACAGGCTGGGGCCTAGCAAGATGGAGTCAGACCATGTGTTTGCTCTGAGATAAAATCTATGAGCAAGGCCAGGGCCTACAACTTGCTCACACCACACAAACCCCAACACAGCTATTAGAAGCAATATGAATTTGCCCACACCCAAAAAGCCAACCCTTTAATTAAAGGATATATCCAGAGAAATTTGTCCTAATGACCAATACCACAATTAACACAATAACACCCCAGTACTAGCAGTAAGCAATAATATTTAATAACAAACAATAATATTAACAATACACTGTATATTATCAAATATATTCTAGCCAAAACATCTAATAATATTAACTAGACAATTACTTACTGCAGTGCAAATAAAACACATAATACAACAATTATAGTAGAAAACACTATACGTTGGTTACTAAGGTATTTTTCCTAGAAATATTATAGATAGTATGAAAATAATAGAGAGATACTTAGTTTCTATACTCATCTATCTGGAACAATGAGGATGGTGCCGCAGGGGAAAAACAGGCCAGGATCCTGGAACAGTTCTTGGGGCCTAGGCAAGGCATGGCCCCCTTGCTGCTGGTCACATTTCCCTCTCCATAGCTCTCCTGCTCCAAGACCCTTCTTTTCCCAAGACTCCTTCCAGACTGCCCCCTTTGACTCTCTGCACACCTCTCTTATTGTTGGCAAGCCCCGCCTATCTCCAGTCCACTTTACCTGATTGACACACCCCTCCTCCCCTCTCCTAGAACAAAGGAAACAAAAGAGCAGGTTGTCCTTCTTTGTCATTTTCCCGCCCAAACAGACCAGGGAGACAACAAAGGAAAATGGTGTCTAAAACACTAAATGTGATTTTAGGACAGGGGAGCATATCCATGTAATGGACGCAGTTTTTGTCGCAAATTCTGAAGCAACATACCTGTGTCCATAACACAAGAGAACAACTGGCTGTGGCTACCACAAACTCTCCTATCAAGCAACTTCAGACTAGTCTATTTGCCAGTCAGCTTACATAAGTGAGCATCCAAAATTCAGCACCATTCGCTCTTTCTTCCAAATACACACTGACAACATGCAGGACACTGACACACCTTTTATACTAGCACAGTGGGGAAACGTGTAACATGACGGGAAAATACATTCTAATCATTGATTCCAGTGCAATTATTTATGTGGGAAAAAATGTGAAACTGTGACTTTTCCTATATGGTGGGAAGTGATGTTTTTCGTATGTTAATCTTTTAACCCTTTGAGTGCCAGAGTGGTACGGAACGCATTGCAAAGCAATGCGTTCCGTACCACTCTGGCACTCAAAAGGTTAAAGCTAAAAGGTTCAAACCAGTATAATACAACAAATACTTTTTACAAAAATAAAGTATATAGATATATTTATCCTTAGTTTGAAGAACACCTATCTGGGCAAGTTCTGTTAAACAAATTAAGAAGCACTAATTCCTTGAGAATAGTTCACCTTTTAGCATCTGTTTTGCATCAATATGAAGACCTAGGATATCACTGCACACATGTCATGGACAAAGCACAAGACACAATGGGAAAAATGTAGGAATCCACCATCACAGCTAATTTTCTGCACTTATATGTTCGTTTAATATTGTAAGGACCACTACTCTTTAGTTCTTATGGGGCTAAAAATCCTGTACCTGCAGTATATTTGTGAAACAACACCTTAGCGGGCAGTGGCACACACAACTTCCTGTGTTAATACTTTAATGCAAACAAGGCTGAACAGGACCCTATATCATACACAAGAAAAAGTAAATATTATAACCCAATAACTTCTGTACCTGGACAGTGCATAATGCAGAGGAATGGTGCACTTTGAAACACCTACTCCTGCCCTCACATGAAAGCAATGCAAAGAGGAAAAATGTTGAGCATAAACAGTTTAGTGCATAGGTTTTTGAACTATTTTGGCTAGGAATCACATTTGTAGATTC
Organism: Rhinophrynus dorsalis; assembly: GCA_037306005.1. Classification (NCBI taxonomy): domain Eukaryota; kingdom Metazoa; phylum Chordata; class Amphibia; order Anura; family Rhinophrynidae; genus Rhinophrynus; species Rhinophrynus dorsalis. The sequence continues at coordinate 132,402,181 of CM074724.1, forward strand.
CCCAGAATGCTTCAATAAAACAGTGGTATTAAATCTCTCTGATGAAAAAGAATACTTTTCCCCCTGATTTTAACAATTGCTCAACCTATGGATATACAACCAAGTGAGTTTTTTTCTTTTAGATTGCTGGGTGTTGGTGTTGTTCGTTTAAAGGCTTGAATTAGTAGAAAGATATGTAGTATCTGAAAGATTAGATGTTACTTGGTAAATATTTAGTTATGCTGCTGGCTGTGCACACTCTCAAGGGATTTAAGCGTCTCGGCATGTGTGTCAGTAGTAAACAAACACAGTCTAGAGGAGTGTTGAAGAGAACCAATAGAATATAGAGAAACAGATAGAAGGTGGGTGGAGGTGTGATAAAAGTATTTGATTGGCCAGATTTGAACATGCCCCTTATTAATGTTGCTTAACCCGTTTGTTGCAGTTACTTCTAAACTAACTGCAGATGTTTCTTCTTAAAGGAGCAGTAAACCTTTTTTATGAAAACCTATATGTTTCAGAGCTTTTCCTGCTGAGTGTAACAAGGATACTTCCACAACTATCATGTTGTTTTATTCAAATGATACAGCAGTTCCAATAATCAGGAAGTGAATTTACTGCGCATTTACTTCCAGATCGTTCTAACTGACAGGAAGGGGCCTAGTAATTTCTATCACATCCTACAGAGAAATGTATGTCACTGACTTTTCTCTCCATTAGAATGTAACAGAATACTAATTGGAATTTGACCACTAGAGGACAATACTAATATAAAAAATCACGGGTTTAAACTGTAATAACTCTGGAAATAAGCATCTCTCAGCAGTGGGAGTACCCTTATTTTACTCAACAGGAAACACCCTATATATATGTTTTTTTTGTAAAATTTACTGCTTCTTTAAAGACTGGAAAAGGGTGTAGTAATACTTAAAATGTACAAAAAAATATGTTGTAGGGTTTATCCCCCTGAGTAAAACAAATGTACTCCCACTGCTGAAAGGTGTTTTATTCAATAGTTATTACAGCTCAAAATTGGATCTTTTAGATGCAATATCACAGTGGCCTGAAATTGTACAGTGGCACTGTTGCTACACCATCCTATGGAGAATTATGGTTCTGGGACCAGAGCTGTCCATAGGATTGTGTAGCAACAGCGCCACTGTACAATTTCAGGCCACTGTGATATGGCACCTAAAAAATTCAACTTTGAGCTGTACTAACATTTGAATAAAACACCTTTCAGCAGCAGGAGTACCCTTGCTTTACTCAGGGGGATAAACCCTACAACATATTTTTTTTTACATTTTAAGTATTACTATCCCTTTAAACTGTACATTTGTATCCATTCACAAATATCTTCACTCATCGAAGAATATAGTGGTTCCATGCCAAATTTGTAGAAAGTCTAAAGAAGAAGTAACTTCATAATAATAATCCACCACTTACTTTACTTTGAAAATCCTAATGGCCCTTCTGAATTTTGTCATTGTGCCTCTGCACATGAGATAACAGTTTCAGTCAGTTCTGCATGTCCTCTCCATGCAGGCGAACATGACATTTGCTAGCAGGACCACAGTCTCTGCTCAATGCAAATGGTATTCTTAACCTTTTACGGAGCAGACGGGTGTATAACACATTGTTTTGTAGTGCCTTGCCTATCAATCTGATTCATATAGTGTTAAGCAGGCTCATGTAATGTCTGCTTCAGTATTGAAAAGGACACAAGCAACTGTCATGTCCGCCTCCATGGACATGACATCAAGGACTTACTGAAGATGTTATATCTTAAACAAAGTTACAAGGGCAAAATTCATAAAGGCCATTAAAATTTCCTGGCCATAATAAAGTAATGGGGCTTATTATTGGACAGGGTTAATTCTCCTTTAAAGGAGTATTTAAAACTGGATAGTTGATGGACTTTAACCCTTTGTGTGCCATAGGGGTATGCAACGCATTGCAGAGCAATGTGTTGCGTACCCCTCTGGCACTCAAAGGGTTAAATCAAATTGCTCATGTGTTTGGTGGTCTGTGCCCATGTTTCCATTGATACTGACACTATTTATATCTTCTTTTTAAAACTTTTATTTTTGTGGAATTTGGTCCAATCTGTATGGTGCATCAGTAGGAACCACATATAAATTTACTCTGTTGTCACAGAAGAAAGGGGGAGATGCACTAAGGCGTGGTAAAGAGGTATAAAGTGGAAATGACTTCTCCAGTTCCTATGTTATTCTATTGAACCAATGCACTAAGATGTCTCCAACTCTGGAGGTCTCAGTGCACAGGCTCTATAGAATAACTGGAGAAGTGATATCACTGAAGTCATCTCTGTTTTATCACCTCTTTATGGCCTAGATTCACTATAGGTTGGTGCTGTGGCAATATGATTTTGTCGATGTGTTTGAAACACTTCAACATTTCGATGTACACACACACAACATAGTAACATAGTAGATAAGGCTGAAAAAAGACATGCGTCCATCAAGTCCAGCCCATGCCAATAACACCCTTGTTGATCTGGAGGAAGGCAACAAAAAAGCCCTCTGGAGCAATTTCCAATGTAGTCCCAAGTGTTTGTGCATGTGGGGGGGGGGGGAATTATTCCTTCCTGACTCCAACTGGTAGTCAAATAGTTCCCCGGATCAATATCCTATTTGCTTTGAAACCATCTGTCATAATTGTCAATATTGTTCTGTGCTAGATAGGCATCCATTGCTTTTTTGAATGCAGTTGCATTATCTGCAAGCACAACATCCCGAGGCAAAGAATTCCATAGCCTTACCTCCCTTACTGTAAAGAATCCCTGCCTATGTTTTAGTCACTAAAATTCACTGAAATTTACGGATGCAAGGGGAGTGGGGAGAAGGTCCCTGTTATCATACAGGATTGAGGCAGAGCTGTCGATGTAGAAGGGATCTCCTCCCTTCACTCACCAACACTATGCCAATTCTGAAGTTTCCCTTACCCACTGGTAGCCTTAGAATCCCATATACGCTGCCTGGCCCCCAGACTTGTTCCCTTGCCCTCTGGTAGTGACAGATCCCCATGTACACTGTCTGACCCTCTCCAGCCTTTTCCCCTTGCCTAATGCTAGTAACAAATCACCTTGGGCACTGCCTGGGCAAGGGAAGAATGCTGGGGGTATCAGGCAGTGTATGTGAGGCTAACACCCAATGGCAATGTTCCCCATGTTGCCAAACATTCCATAACATGCTGCCCCACCTAGTAAAATCCAACATATGGTGCCATATAAATCAGACATGCTGCCCCCCAGCAAAATCAAACATATAAATCCGACACGCTGCCCAACAATTTATACCTTTGACATGCTGCCCCCCCAGCAACATTTCAACACATATTACCCCCACACAGTTAACACTGAGTGCAGAGGGGTACCTTCCCTTCCACATCGACAACAGTTCACAACACTCCCTGCTACTAATTGATTGAGAGCGCTTACTGCATAGGAAAATACAGGGAGATCCCAACTTCACCAGCCTCAGGAAGGCAAAGTTGAAACTGTGAACTCTGACAGCAGAGGCTGCTTTTGGAGTTTATTGAATGTGTCGAAGTGCCATATTAACATATCAACCCCCCCCCCCGCATAGGAAACTGCCTAATTATCCTGCATTTCCATATGGAAATAGGCCATTATCAATGTGATGAGTGAAAAATCGTAAACCTGTCGGATGGATGTTGATGTGGGTAGATTTTTGTCGGAGTGCTGGTGATGTGGTATTGAGGTCACTTTAGTGCCTTTGACGTTGCTCCAACAGGACATTGACATTTTCAGTCCTCTTTGAACATAAGTAAATCTAGGCCTATAACTCCTTAATGCATAAGCTCCCCAGCTGTATTTATCATATGTTCTTTTAAAGTACAGGAATAACTTTTAAATGGATAATAATGTTTCCAAATAACTTAGATAACTAAGCTTAGATCATTCTTTTAACATGTTTGTAGCTTTCAGAGCTTTATTACAAGTCTACACACTGTCTAGTTCATTATTATTAAATTATAAACTGTCGTCCTCCCTCCTCTTTACCTGTTGTGAGCCACCTCCCCTCAGATGTGGAATCAGGTCATCAGACCGGAGAGATCTCAGTGAGGGATAATCTTCTGGCTGTGAGTATAAGAAAAACCCTGAACCCTTTGATGAAGGGCAGGTTTCTCCTTATGCTCACAGAATATTATCCCTCACTATGTTCTATCCAGACCAGCTTGGGGTGCAGAGTTACACAGGTAAAATGTTCAGGAGGGGAACACTTTATAATTTAATTACAAAGGAACTAGACACCATATACTATTGTAATTAAGCTCTGCATGCTATAATGTTAAAGGGATAATAATACTTAATTTTATCTTTATTTTATTTTATAGGCATTAAAAAACATGAAGAACGATATAAGTCTTATCTCTCAAACCTTTATGGTTTGAGAGATATTCGCAAGCAAAGTTTCCCCCTCCCGCCCCTTTTACCTAGTGTAAGCTATCTCTTCTCAGATGTGGAATCCAGTCCATAGACCAGACAGATAACAGAAGGGGACAATCTTCTTCCTATGAGAACAATGAAAGCCCTGCCCCCCTTGACAAGTTTTTCAGGTTTTTCCCTTATCTTAATTGAAGATAGTCCCTCTCTGCAGTCTACCTGGGCCCCTCCCTTCTGCTCTGGCTGAACAGTGTTATATCAGTAAAAGGGGCGGGAGGGGGATACTTTGTCATTGAATTACTCTTGAACTACAACTCTGACAGAATTGAAATAACACTCTCCAAAGTCCAAATACTATGATGATTAATTAGAGCTGCTTTTATTATGAAACATTACTATCCCTTTAAAGAATGATCTAAGCTTAAATTATTCGGAAACATCACTATCGCTTTAAGCTCCAATCTAATAGAATGAGTAGTGGAATAGTTAAGGAAATCACAACAGATGATACAACTGCTTTTACTGTTGTTGTGTGTGCATTTCCTGTTTTTAATTTTAATAAATAGAGTGATTAATTGGAGTACAAACTATACTTTAAATATTATTGTTTCCATTTACTTTTGTGAGCCTGTTAGCAACACCGCTGCCTTTGTTTTGTCATGGGTTATAAAATGTTTAGAACAAATGTATAACCTGTTCTGCACACTGATTGTCAACATTTGAACAGAGTTTCCGAGCCATGCACATTATTTATTTTGTTTAAGTTACAAGTGTTTTGCTACCCAAATATTGTATGCTAAGCCAGTGATTTATACCAGTCCATCATAAGAGTCATATGAAATTAAGGCACAGCATATGTCCATCTATGTAGTTGCATTGTTACGGTTTTTCTGACACTCAGACCAGGTAGTAAAGTAAAAACACAGTTTATTGAAATAGAATGATAAACAGTGCCCCTAGGGGCCAGTATAGGTAAGAACAATGCTGACAAATACAGACAAAGTATGGTTAATATAAACAGAAGGTAAATACAGCTAAAGGCTGTAGCAACCCCAAAGGGTTAACAGGAACAACTGGTGAGGCTCAGGCTAGATTGGCCAATGCCCAGGAGAGATATCAGTCTCTGGAGAACAGTCTCTTGATGTAGAGCCAGGAACACATGATCAGCACTGTATCACTCTCTATGCAGAAGCAGGATGCGCCCCTGTTGCTCTGAGCTGAGCCAGCACCACCACCGTGGGCTAGGAGGAATGCCACTGCCAAACCTGAAGTAACCAGAATAGGAACCGCCCAGACCGAGTAGTGAGTAACCCTGCGTGTGCCAAGGATTGTGTCACAAGCCCTTGGGATGCCACAGTAGATGATAGTTGGCCAAGCTATGAAGAGCCGATGCACAGAGCAGTGCAGATGGAACTGTACACTTTGAGAGAATGAGAGATGGGCCCGGGACACCCTTCCGGTGTCGCACAGAATCCTATAGCAAGAGCGAACAGACTACCGGCGCCAGCCGGCGTGATCATGGTGCACCCCGAACACCGGACAAGCGGAGCTCTGCAAGGACTGGTATAGCGTCAAAAGGAGACTCAAAGTGTAACGGCTTAGAGAACCAACAGAAGCTTGGCAAGCTAAATAAGAGGCACGTAATCGGAGACTACAGGCACTGCAAGGGTTAATCTGGTACATTCAAAAGAGCGATGCTCAGTGAGTACAAGGCAGGCAACCTCGGCTACAGCTGAATGAGCGAGAGAGGAACAAAGAAACAGTTCAGAATGTCGCCAGCGCGACCGGAGGACACTGGAGCAGCAACCGGACAGGAGCGATAACCGGAACCGGATGACACAGCCGCAGGAACACCACCGGAGAGCGGGTCAGTCACGGAGCAGGATCAGTAGCCAGAACCGGGTCAAATCACGGAGCAGGGTCGTCAGCCAGAGCCGGGTCAGATAACAGAGCAGGGTCTTCAGCCAGAGCCGGATCAGATCACAGTGCAGGGTCGTCAGCCAGAGCCGGGTCAAATCACGGAGCAAGGTCGTCAGCCAGAACCGGGTCAAATCACGGAGCAGGAACAGGAGAAGAGTCAGACTAGCCGGGTCGGTACACAGGAGACACTGGAAATCAGCAACAAGGTGCAGCAACAGGAACACCACGAAAGGGCAACTGACAAGTGCCCAAACCCCAGCATATAAAGGCACATCCTGGGCGGGCCAATCAGACTCCGCCAATGCAAAGGTACACAGTCAGAGATTGACAGGGAAACACGGGGGCCGTGATATGCATCCATTGATTCTACAGCTTGCTATGATGAAGACTTTAAATGAAAAGCGCAGGTAAGCGTCCCAGCGTTTCTGGTTTTAATGAGTACGTAGAGGGTAAAATCTGATCATCATATCCTTTACAAATATATATATATCCTATATAATAATTCGCTAAAGGTGTAACGCCGCAGTCATGCGCAGTAGAGACTGCTGCGCGTGCTGCAGTCATGCGCTGTAGACTACCCTGCGACTGGCTGGCAGTGGCACTGTGGCCCGTGTAACAGGCTTTTCAACTAGTATATATATAAAATTATACTTTTTAGGGGGTAAACTGCATTCATACATTTTGTTCAGATATATTTGTCAGCTCCAAAACTGTCAAGTTAGCAGATACATAACCATGCATGGGCTGACTGAATATACATATTCATAATCATAAAATTATTTTGGAGAAATACTTTTTAGGATCAGAAACATTATACACCATTACTAGGGGTGGTCAAACACTTGCGTTACCTTCCAGTGGGACGTTTCATGGAATGGGAGACCTTTTTGTGGAAGTTCCAGCAAGAAGCAAATCCAAAAGCTCAGAATTTCTTAGATGGAAGGTTAAGCCCATGGATTTAATTAGATTTAACCATCTGACACAAAATCTTACACATTTACATCATCTAGCATTCACACACATCATTACGCATCAAAACATGTGCACACAACATCACCATGCACACTCCTACACAGGTATGCATGAATAAACCAGGGCTCAAAATTTCCACTCACTATTAGCCAATGGCGAGTGAAAGTTTAGCCCTGGTGAGTAGAAATTCAGTCCTGGTTGGTATGTTAGGACTTGCAGTGGCGAGTAACTTATCAGGTCTGGCTAGTAGCAAAGGACTTCCAATTTCAAGCCCTGAATAAACACACCTAGGTGATGGCCCTGGGTGCAGCTCCAATAGGCAACGTTTGTTTTTTTTTGTGTTGTCTCCAAAATATCTTCTTTCTTGGCCTTTGTCCGCTGCAGAGAAAATTTTGGCAGGAATAGCCTTCTCTCAGGAAGAGAAGTGAAAGATGCTAGTTTCTGCCAATACTATGGCTTCAGCAGAAATTTTCACCCATCCATAATCATAACATGAGACCAGAAAGGAAATATGTTTATTTATTTAGAAAATATTTTACCAGGAAGAATACATTGAGATTTCTCTCATTTTCAAGTATGTCCTGGAGGGCTTTCACAGTAAAAAGTTACAAATTTACACAAATCGAGAAAAAATATATATAAATAGAGACATATAAATATAAACATACATAAACAAAAAATATACACAGTTACATATTGTTTTCAATACAAAGAAGCAGTTAATTTTAGTGATATTAGACTGAGAGAAGATCTGTGTTTGGGGGGTAGGTTATTCCAGGCTTGCGAAGCTCTGAAGGAGAAGGCAGGCCGACCAGTTTCTTTCTTGAAGTGTGGAATACTAAGCAATTTGTTAGCAGTGGAAAGGAAGCTGTAGTTGGCATAGAGAGCTGGATTGAGCATATTACTCAGGTAGTCTGGTAGCTTTCCAGAGTTGTTTCCAGAGTGGTTGTACTCTAAGCAAGAAAGGTGAAGGACACGTCTAGATTTGAGTGTTAGCCAATTTGGTTCTTTATGTATATATCATAATGGGCAGTGTAACTACATTGGAGAACAAAGCAGCATAATGAATTATACAGAGTGTTGAGTTTACCAAGATGGATTTGCATCACAGAAGCATACACTATGTCCCCATAGTCTGTGACTGGTATTAACATCTGTTGAACATATATTTTCATACCAGGGACTTAAACAGGATTTGTTTCCAAACAGAAGACCTATTTTAGGGTGAAGTTTGGATGTTAATTTCTCAATATGGAGACCAAAAGTGAGGTTGGGGTCAAGCCACTTACCAGGATATTTGTAGGAGTAACCAAGTTATGATTAGATTTTGTTACAATGGATAAATTGGTATTCCGCATTTTATGTAGTTTGCACTCTGTACCAAATACCATTGTGATTATTTTGTCAGTGTTTAAGAATAGTTTGTTTTTAGCTATCCATCTTTCAACTTCAGAGAAATCAGCCTGTAATACTGACTCATACGTTATACTTTTGGATTTTTAGCATAGATTATAGCATCATCTGCATCCTTGCACAAAGAAGATGCTTTGCAAACTGTGGGCAGATTATTTATAAATAGAGAAGATAGGAGGGGGCTAAGAATGGAGCCTTGGGAACCCCACTGGTTAGTTTTAGTGGAATGAAAATATTGTCACCAATAAACACATATTTTGTTGTGTCTGATAAATAGGATTGGATAATGATTACCCAATCCTGAACTTCTGAGCTTACTTATTAGAATATTATGGTCTACTATATCAAAGGCCTTTGCAAAATCTAGGACTACAGCTCCAGTGAGTTCACCATTTTCCACTCCAGTCTGGATATCATTGCATACTTTTATGAGAGCAGTGACTGTTGAGTTAACATAATTGTGCATTACCCTATTAGTGACATGTAATGGTGTGTTGCTATGCTATGAATACTCTTCTTGGCTCATAAAATGCTGTATTGATCAGCAGATTATCACATGAGACCAGCAGAGCAATATATTATTCCTGGATATTAGCGGTAAAATACACCATAACTAGAGACCTGCAGGAAAATCACATTATTAAGAACAGAAAAATATTAACCAAAAGCAACAAGGCAGTATATCACTAGTGTGTAAAGTGAAAAGAATTTCCTGTTTTTCACAAAAGTTTTCTCCTTTTAGCCAATTCCAACACATTTTTCGCCTAGATTTCCTATGATGCAACATTTCCCAGCTCAATATTACTTTGTCTGAGGGCTGTAGAGGCAAAATAAGTAGCTGAAAGTCAAAGTTGTGAGCCCCACAGTAACACATACCTTGAAACATTTGTTAGCATGCATTTGTCCTTTGCCCACAATGCTAACTTCCTGCTTAAGTGACACTGGCACATATTCTTAATGATGTCAAGTGATAAAAAAACACTAAAATACAGTAGAACCTACAATGTAAATACATAAATTTGGAACGCCAACTCTTAATAACCGTAAATTACCTCCGTCATGTAATGTATCAAAATAACTTTCTCTTTTATTAAAACAGGAAAATAAGAACAATATTTATGTGTTCAGTTTCTCAAAATGTCAACTCGTGCAATATAAATGTTGCGTCCTTTCTCCCTGACAGATAGAATGCACCAGCACCTGCACTATACTGCCACCACAGCTCGGACATATGAACATATGAACACTTCATAAAAATGATGTGCAAAAATATAATATATATATATATATATATATATATATATATACACATACACACATACACTGCATACAGTTCATGGAGAGAGACGCCATTCACAGGGTCTTTTGTGAAGTTTTCAAATGAAGCCGTCTCTCTCCATGAACTGTATGTATCAATTTTTTCTTTTGATATGTATTTATTTATATGTTTTGTGGACAGCCCAAAAAATTCCAAAAAATCAAACTATCTTGGTACCAAAACGATCTAAAAATTCCACTGTGAAAATATATCACTGTAAAATAAATCCTTTCTGCAAACATGTCAATATATTGTGTCTAAATAAATTCTTGAAGTGAAAAGTGTATCTATATATTGAGTCCAAATAAACAATCCTTGTGGTCAATCAACAGTCTTCTCTAGAAGTATACATTTGTATCTGACTTTAGAACTTCAGATCGTATCTTGCCCCAATCCCACATATTCAAGACCCATTTCTAAGACACTATTAGCATGGGACTTAATAGATTTTTTCCTCAAATATATACCGGAGGATGGAGACATGTATATTTGCAGGGGGTTTCAATCATATAATTGGAATAGTCTTACCCAATCCTGCAATCCATTTTTTTTTCACTCCCCTCCTACCCGGCTTCAATCACTGTGGCTGTTTTCAACTTCACCCGGCTTTTTTTAGCATCCGCCATCCAAGTCGGATAAGAGGGGAGTTCTCAGATTACTGATCCACATTACTTATTGGCCATAGAAGTGGTCCAAAGTGTGGTAGATGGTAGCATCCCTTCTTCACATCCCTCCTCCTCATCTGTGCTGCTGTTAATACATTTGGCCTGGCTTTCTCGGTAATAGCTTTTGGATCCTGAGTGAAATATCTCCATACTGTGGACTTCAGTCCCTCAGGGACCCCTCAGTCCATGCTACTACTACTGGTGCTAGAGGTTGATGCAATTCTACTGATACTACTACTAGTAGGTGTCAAAGCTGCAGCACTTCCAGCAGAAGCAGAGGCACTCGTTATAGTTAAAGTTGTGGATGCTCATAACTAGTTCTTGCCCATTCCCCTTATATTCCTTTATGCTTTTAGAGGTGTCAAACAATGTTTTTTCTACATTTCTTTCACACAGTTTGCTACTACTTTGAGGACAGGTGTTTTGATGCTTGTTTGTCTCCCTGTCAGATGCAGCAGTTGGTTCAGCTGCTACACCTTCCTCGGTAATGCCATCATCAAGACTAGAATTCGACTCGCTGACGTCTTCAGTGTTCTTCTTATATTTTTTTTTTATAGTACCGGCAATGGTGGTAGTGGTGCTGGAACTTTTGCTGGGACCTTGACAAACTGTATCTACCCCGGGAGGAGAGGGATCATTTATTGCACACGCTGCAGCAACCACTGCTGCAGTCAGTTTTTGAACTACCGCTTTATTCCCACATCCCTGCAGTGCTCCACCTTTCCCTCCCCTTCTCCTTGTGCATTTACTAAAATACTATGCGTGTTATAATTGATTCAATGAGCAGTCTCATTGGAATTGCATATATGTTTACAAGCCAGCTCTGTGTAACCCATGATTAAGCGGGTAGAGAGGCCCAGTATACACATTTGGTATTATAATATTGTATACAAGTACCTTGGATAGTTGGTCCCTCCTGGTTAGTGACCTGGTTATACAGTGTGCCCGACATCTGGATTTAACTCAGTGACATTAGGGTACTGCTCTGTAGGCAATATATCACTTCACTTTTATCTTGAGTTGTGCATTTATCCACCTATTGCTGATGGAATAAAGTGTAGCTAGTGAAGAGAATAATCTATGGTGGAGCTGTTACTGAATTCTGATGGATGTCCATTGTATGAACAGCGCTGAGGTTGGAACAAAAGGGCTTCAGTACCGGGAGGGAGATAAGCGTATATCCTCAGGAAAATCCTGCAAGTGCGATTCTGTCTGTTGCGTGTGAGAAGCTTTTTACAATTTTTTTATGAATAAACACTGCTTTTAGATTTTGCCTTTTTGCACTCCTTTTTCTTCTTAATGGAGTGTGATGTCTTACCTTAGTCCTCAACAAAATTCTCAATGTCATCTGCTTTCTATCAAGCCTGCCTCAGTCACATGACTCACATCAGGCTCCCAGTCAGCTGTCTGTTGACTAATATATTTATTTGTTTATTAATTGTTTTATTTTATTTGTTATTGTTTTGTTTTTATTAAGTTGTCCACCCTGTCTTTTCACAGTATGTCCAAAAGAAAAATTATAACTAAAAACCAAAATCAACAACTTTCCCAAGACTTCTACAGCACAGAGACAATAAAAGCAAGATCAGCAAGCAAATTGAACCCCAGCTGCCTGTGTCTTGCCAGTCAGTCACAACCTGATTTTGGGGTATTTGGGGTCAACCTCCTTCCTCCCTTTTTATCCCCCAGACTCCCCTAATACAGAGAACAAAATGTCCTAACTAAAAGACTCCATAAACCAAGCATCATTTCCCCTTTATTTGCCTATCTTCTCTAGCTCAAAAACTGCTGCTTTCTCCTCTCACAAACACATGATGGCTGCTGTGAGAGCCTGACACCCTTGTATATGCCTGCATGAAAAGTAGAGAAAGCTTTCATGTGGTGGGGAAACAATTTTCTTACCATTGATTTCAATGCAATGAGACAGGAGAAAAAAGCGGAAAAACTGCACTTTTCACAGGATATTATTCACTGGGAGGGAAGTGCCATTTTTCCCTGATTTTGGTTTGAGGAAAACATTTTCACTAGGGTTGCCACCCAGCCGGTATTTTACCAGCAGGCCGGTAAAAAGTTGGCTTCTTTCCAGTGTTAAGTCTATGAAGGGAATGCCTTGGCCGGTATTTTTTTTTAAGAAAAGGTGGCAACCCTAATTTTCACACATCCTTAATCACTACATTAGACAAGAGCAGGAAGCATTACATAATGTGCAGCAGAATACTGCATGAAACAAACAGGGCAATATATCATAACTGTATACCAGCAGGGTAATGCACCATTGCAAAAGACCATCAAGGCATCATTATTGTAAAGGCATATTGCCTTGCTGGTCTCATGTTATGATGAACTTATTCCTGGAAGCTTATCTTAAAACAACAATTGGAAGTGTGTTTTTTGTATCACATAGACAGTAATCACAAATACAAGGTATTATAACCCTCAATCCAGCAAGCATTCACCCCTCCTCTAGCTTGAGGGTGCCCAGAGAAGACATTCCATTCCACCAAACTTCAACCAAATATATTATGGCAGCACAATCCTAAGATCCCAGCAATAAAAACTTCAAAGGCAATATATGTAAACTGGAGACAGAAATTGTAATCACACTTTAATAATATATGTATTTCAGTGGAAGCTGGAAATGCAATTTTTACCAGCAAATGAGGTGTTCTCTAGCTTCCTCAATTTATGATGAAAATATATTCTATTATTAGTTATATCAAGAATGTCAAATAAAATATGTAGGAAAGACCTGGAGAAAGAGAGTTAAATAACATGTTAGCAACATCAACTGTAAAAATGCAGAGTAGTGTTGTACTTCATTAAATATCATGATGGTATCATGAATTCATTTATGGTACAGGGCAGGCCTGTCCAAGTTCAATCCTCAAGGGCCACCAGCACTACAGTATTTAAAGGGATAGTAATATATTGATATAATCCAAATTTGAATAAATTTTAAAAATTTAATTAACCCCTTACCGCCTGAGGACATACATGTACGTCCCGAGCGGATATCCCAGGTGAACAAAGGATGTACATGTACATCCCGGAAATCATTTTAAGTAATGGAAAAAAAAGTTTGGCGGGCGTTAAGTGCCGGCCACGTGCACGCGTGGGGTTAATTGCGCTCTGTCCAATCTCTCATACCTTTATGGTTTGAGAGATATCAGCTTACAAAATTCCACTTTCCCTCCCCTTGCACTGACACCAGCTCTCTATCTTACAGATGGAGATCCCAGTTCCGCAGACCGTCCTGAGGCTCTTCAGCAGAGCCGAAATCACACTCTTTAGAAAGAAATACTTCATTTGAACTCCCTACAAAGTGTGCTTGCAAACTGGGCACACTTTGTAGACTGTTCCAATGAAGTAGTTCTTTTTTATGTATTGCTATTTAGGCTCTGCTGAAGAGCCGCAGGCTTGTCCCCGGGATCTGCTGCTGTCAGTAGAGAGCTGACTTCAGTGCAAGAGGAGGGAGGGGTGAACTGTAGCCGTGAATATCTCTCAAACCATAAAGGTTTGAGAGATGGGACTTGCTCCAAGTAATTTTTTTTTTTAAAGGGATAGTAATACTTGAAAATAATTGCATTTTATATTGTAGCCCTTAAAAAAACCTGAAAAATGATATGTCTTATCTCCCAAACCTTTATGGTTTGGGAGATATTCACATGTAAAATATAGAAAAATTTTCTTTTCCTGGCTGTTTCAGCCAAGTCTGCCATCTAGTGGACAGATTTGGAATTCGGTCCACAGAGCAACCGGCAGCTCTTTAGCAGTGCCGAGATCATGATCTTTGAAAAGAACTACTTAATTGGAGCTATCTACAAAGTGTGCCTGGCTTGAAAGCACACTTTGTAGACCATTCCAATTAAGAAATTATTTTTAAAGATGGTGATCTCAGCACTTCAGGAGAGGCACAGCCGGTCCCGGGACCGGATTCCAAATCTGAAGAGTGGAGCAATGACGTCACTCCAGGGGAAACTTTACTTCTGAATATCTCCCAAACCTTTTGGGAGATAAGACTTTTATCATTTTTCTTGTTTTTTTTAAGGGCTACAATATAAAATAAACTTATTTTCAAGTATTACTATCCCTTTAAATCTACACTATAACATAAACATATAAGAGTGCATTATTAACCTTTTAATCAGAGAAATCCTTAAATCCTGGCCCTGTTGGTGGCCCTTGAGCACTGAACTTGGACAGACCTGTAACAGCAGGAATTAGGGGGCGACATTGCAAGGAAGCTTTCCATAAGAGACATTTTGGATTTTTACACTGGCTACTCTGGCACAAAAGGGCCTTAATAGTAAATATGATGCATTGTATTTTTAACCTTCCTTGATACAGCTTTGCTTTCCTGTGTGCAATTCTTATACACTTTGGTACATAATTCATGTACCTTTAAATGACCGGTCAAAATAATTGAGACCTGTCCTAAAAATCCCCTTGAGTCCACACATCATAAGAAAACTGTTTGCCCGTGGGTTTTTCAGCAGACTGTATTGCTCTTTGTTTACTTGTATCAGCTGACTGGCTGATCCACATCACTTCCTCCATGGTTGCTATTTATTCCACTGTGTGAATTGTGAAAAGTTATTTGGTTGTTTTATATTTAATTGCTTTTTAAAGATAAAATGGCACTAGATAGTCCGCCTATCCCTTTTTTGTGTATGACCAACAAAAGACATAAGATTCTATCAACGTATTTTATTTTAACGGATTGTAATGATGTCAATTTAGAGGATGGATGTTTTTCAGTAAAGATAATTGGAGGATGCAGATGTTGAAAATTGGATATTTTAAAGGCATACAATATCACTTTATCTGTATCCCAGGACACTTTGGTAGTTAGACTAATTTAAGTTGATTTTTAAATTAACTGAATCAATATAATTTAAATTTAAGAGCCAATTAGAAGTTTAGCCATTTAATTAACTCACCTGTGCACAAGTAGGGAATCCCTAAAGGCTTGACCTGTTAGACACCCCCCGAGGATAGGGATTGGAGCCACTGATTTAACCAATAAGTAACCACTTACTGATATTATGTTTATTAATATGCAAACCTTAAAAAGACAATATCTCCTA
The DNA here is from genome assembly GCA_037306005.1 of Rhinophrynus dorsalis. NCBI lineage: Eukaryota > Metazoa > Chordata > Amphibia > Anura > Rhinophrynidae > Rhinophrynus > Rhinophrynus dorsalis. The sequence continues at coordinate 132,417,964 of CM074724.1, forward strand.
AAACAAATCAAGTATTTGTTCTTTTAGCCATTTTTTATTTAGAATAAAACATATAGGTTATTGTGAAAGCTCTTTCAAAACCACCAAATTTGTTTTTAAAGGTCAGTGTCCCTTTAAAGAATTCACAAATTAAAAGGAGGAAAGTCAGTCATAGTTTGTCCTTTAAATGACACACAAACAGAATCAATTTCTGAGTAATACAAATGCACAAAAGAGGGCAGATTATTGTTTTCCTTGATTTAAAGGGACCTCACAATGAACTGGGTACATGTCTAACATTCAGGTCATTAACAGTCCCATTTAAATCAGTGGTAGTTTTTAGATTTTTTTTTGTCCTCTATGGTACAGCTGGTATGCTCCAGAATTGCTGCTCTTGTACTTTATTTATACAGCCCTTCAACTCTGCCCTACAGGAAAGAGTGGTACCAGTATGGAATTCCCAGCAACAACCAATCAATGTATAATGCATGGAGAAGGTGACTGTGGAATGATAACCCTGAGAATCAGGCCATGAACTCTCAGACCCTGAACCTTTACCATAAACTCTGATAGTCAGCAATAAATCTCCCAGAGTCCTAATGCATGTTTATAGAGCAAAATGTGAAAATATTAATTTGACCATGTGACATTTCTTTCAGCTAATGTTGGTTGCTGATATTTTAAGAGAACTCCTCCTAATAATTTCCCCCACTTACCTTAACATGTCCAGAAAATCCTAATGACCTCTATGAATACCTGGTATTCACAAAAGTCCCTGAAAACAACCAAAAATCTAGTTTTTAAGTGGACCTGTATGATTATAACAACTGTGATTTCAAAAGAGCTGTCAGCCTCTCTGGTACAATGCCCACAACAGTAGTTTACTGTTTAACACATTGAAACAGCTTCTCCATCTGGTGGTGATTGTATCATTGGCAGAGAGTCTGACAGTTATTGTTAGCCCTCATGATTGTTAACCCTTTCAGTGCCGAAGAGGTATCCAATGCCTTGCTGGACAATGCGTTAGATACTTCATTGGCACTCAAAGGGTTAATGCTTTGGATGTTACAGAAGGCTCAGATGCATTGTGTCTTGCATACAGAGGACTGATACAGGGCTTATGTGGCCCAATTACACCCACGCACACCCCAGTGGCATCAGCTGTCCGTAGTCCAGCCCCTGCAGTAGACCGGTGGATCCAGGACAATTTGTGGTGAATGCCTTAAAGGGATAGTAATGTTTCATAATAAAAACAGCTCTAGTTAATCATCATAGTATTTGGACTTTGGAGAGTGTTATTTCAATTTTGTCAGAGTTGTAGTTCCAGAGTAATTCAATGACAAAGTGTCCCCCTCCCTCCCCTTTTACTGATGTAACACTGCTCAGCCAGAGCAGAAGGGAGGTGCCCAGGTAGACTACAGAGAGGGACAATCTTCAATTAAGATAAGGGAAAAACCTGAAAAGCTTGTCAAGGGGGCAGGGATTTAATTGTTTTCATAGGAATAAGAGTGTCCCCTTCTGTTATCTGTCTGCTCTATAGACTAGATTCCACATTTGAGAAGAGATGGCTTACACTAGGTAAAAGGGGCGGGAGGGGGAAACTTTGCTTGTGAATATCTCTTAAACCATAAAGGTGTGAGAGATAAGACTTATATCGTTCTTCATGTTTTTTTAATGCCTACAAAATAAAATAAAGTTAAAACGAAGTATTACTATCCCTTTAAGGAGGGGACAGCGTGTTGAGAACAGCAAAAGGGAGGGTGGGATGCCAATCTATGAATGTTGTGTTGGAGGATGCAGAGAAAGGAAGCATGATGCAATAGGTAGAGTGTCAAGAATTTGCAAAAGGGAGGGTGAAAAAAAGGTAGGGAGTGACTAATCAGCAAAAGGTAGAATGGTGGAGAGAATGGTAAGGACAGCATTTTTGCTATAAAGTGCAACTCTCTGTAGATATTTTGATAACTGATATCATACATTGACTTGTGGGATTCTTGGGGAAAATTTTGGTTTGGCTGAAGACCCTTGTCAAGAGCCACATCAAATGTCGCACCTTACAATAGCATAGGACCAATCTGGATAAGTATACAGTAAAAACAAAATAATAATAGAAACAGCTCATCTATATCAGTAAATATATACATTGTATATATTTACTGATATAAATGGGCTGTTCATTTTTGTCATTTTTCATTCTAGTGTTTATGCTGTGAAGGTTATGAATTGGTTTACTACACTACTTAGGTCTGATTGAAGGCTTGTGTGCATGTGACCTATGATTCAAAGCAGGCACACTCAAATTGCTTAAAGGGATAGTAATGTTTCATAATAAAAGCAGCTCTAATTAATCATCATAGTATTTGGACTTTGGAGAGTGTTATTTCAATTCTGTCAGAGTTGTAGTACAAGAGTAATTCAATGACAAAGTGTCCCCCTCCCGCCCCTTTTACTGATGTAACACTTTTCAGCCAGATCAGAAAGGAGGTGCCCAGGTAGATTGCAGAGAGCGACAATCTTCAATTAAGGTAAGGGAAAAACCTGAAAAGCTTGTCAAGTGGGTCAGGGCTTTCATTGTTTTCATTGTAAGAAGACTGTCCCCTTCTGTTATCTGTCTGGTCTTACAACCAGATTCTGAGGGGAGGTGGCTTACACTAGGTAAAAGGGGCGGGAGGGGAACTTTGCTTATGAATATCTCTTAAACCATAAAGGTTTGAGATATAAGACTTATATCATTCTTCATATTTTTTAATGCCTACAAAATAAAATAAAGATAAAACGAAGTATTACTATCCCTTTAAGGTTGCTTGCCTCCCTACTAAAACTGCATGGATGCTCTGTACTTTTTTATTTGCTAATAAAGATTTTGTTTTTACTTTCTATTTCTCCGGATTGGTACTATGCCAATGGAAGGTGTGACATTTGATGCTGTGAACAGGATGTTTTGGAGTCTGCTGATTGGGAGGGCCAGGTAAGCTTATTGTCCCAACTGATTAACCTGCACCACACTAGAGAGCAAGAAGGAGCTGCCTGCAGTATTTGCTGATATTACAAGAGTCTAATCATATCCAGGATCCTTTGCCATTTCATTTTCCAGCTGATGGAGTACCGGCGGATATCATAATCTTCAGGCCCATGCAATGAGGTTCATATGGAATGACCACTGGGCCAATCTACCCTCTACAAACATCAGCTGAATAGTAAAACATCTGTTCCCTGTATCAATTTATATTACAGGGCAGTCAGGCCCTTGCAGATGGTGGAGATTCTTCAGCCGAATCCACCTAAATAGGAGGCACTGGAGTGTTCCCTACTCAAACCATATGCCAATTTATTTTTTTTCTAACTGTAATCCTTCTACACAAAGACCCTAAATGTGAGCCTTAATACCCAACTGACGGCTAAGCTCTGGCATTCAATAAAACATGCTATGGGTTCTCTTGCGCACCTAGCCTGCTGATACCTATTAGATTCAACCCAGTCTTGGGAACTATACCTGATGGGGAATGATGGAACAACAGCACTCACCAGCCACAATTTTGGAAAGGATTCAGTTTCCTCCCATTGACTACTGCCTCCAAATAATATGACCTGGAGAATATACAAACATCAGAATAAAAGGCTGTAACTGCAAAAATAATGAGTAGGATGGGACACTATCTCCACAGAAACTCAACCCAATTCAAAAGAATCATCATTCAAAAGTGCTAAAGGTAGGGTTGCCGCCTTTTCTTAAAAAAAAATACCGGCCACAGCATTCCCTCCATAGACTTAACATTGGACAGGACCCAATTTTTTACCGGCCTGCTGGTAAAATACCGGCTGGGTGGCAACCCTAGCTAAACGAGGAGGACTAACTCTAAAGGTGTCTCACATGATTCTAAAGAGTATGACAGCGATTCCTTCTTGTGTGAGTCAAAGAGAGCAGCAACTGAGAGAACTATTGAGATAGAATAGCTGGAAAATCATAACTGGTACACACCACAACTTTCTGAATGTAGACTTAAGAGAACAATCCTTCAGCATGCACCACTCCACATTCATTATGCAACAGAACATGCATAGGATTACCCCTGAGAAAACAAGAGATCTGTTTCAGGAACTGCAGAGATTTGTTAGGTTGGTAAGCAAAACCAGGAGTCAGACGGTATAGTTAATATAACCTTCATTATGAGAATAATAACAGCAATTCAATATAAATATATACACACAGTGGGTGAATGAAAAGGCGAGTACTGTATCAGGAATAGCAGTCTCACAATATCACCACCACACTGTCCGAGACTAGGCCTCATCCTGCTGGAGTCTCACGGTACGGTAACGCCCAAGAGTGATACCGACTCAGCCTGCAGGCAGTAGCTGTGAGTCTGCTAGAGCCCCAGGTCTATACTAGGAAGGATGACCGAATAATGGAACTAACAAAGGAGCAAACAGACAGATAGGATAGTCAGACAAGCCTAAGTCATACACAGAGCGGGTAGTCAGCCAGAGCCACAGGTTTGCAACAGATAGGATATCCACTGAAGTGATGGAATGCTGGATGCACAGTGGCCCGGGTCAACACCAGAGTGGGTAGTCAGACAAGCCTAGGTCATACACAGAGCGGGTAGTCAGCCAGAGCCACGGGTTTGCACCAGAAAGGATATCTGAGCCAAATCGGAACGAACAAGGAGAATTGTCAGACAGAGCCACAGGTCAACACCAGAATGGATGGACAGACAAGTCGGATCATGCACAGGAATCACGAACACAAATAATGAACTGCACAGAACACCAACATAAGGGTAACTGAGTCAGGAATCAGTCTGCCCTTTAAACCCCTCCTCAGGAAGTAGGTAGGAGGAGCAGCTCAGAGGGAGGAAGTAGGTAGGAGACTACGGGCCTCAAACACATAAAACAGAGGCCTGCAGCCTCGCGCCTGCAGATGACACATCTAGCATTGATGAGTCCAACTGCTCGTGGAAATGATGCTGGAGCGTCATAGTAAGCATTGCCAAAAGCGGTGGCGCTACAAGATACTGTGACAAGATGCTGGTGACTTCCTGATCCTGTAGAGTGGTCCCAGACATGTGGACCCGGTGGAATCATTTCCCAAGGAACTCCATATAAGCAATCTAAGCTTTTGTGCTTGGACTGCACTCCTGGTAAAGTGGATGGTAGCACCTGGATATGTAGAAATTCGATGTGTACTATCTTTTGCCTCTGCAAGGTTTAGGACTGATCAGATATAGTGGCACCAGTTAATAACACCTATAAAATATCATGGCTGGCCTCCATCTCCCAAGACAGAATATCCAGATTACTGGATATATGGTACTCCTGGACAACACACAAGCTGGCCACCTGTCCAGAGGACTTCACTATGAAGTTCATCCATGCACTTTTCCTCTGTCACACCCCCTGTACTTTCCATGAAATGTTGTACATTCATTTTAGGCACTATGTTCTATGTGTTTCAATAAACTCTATTTTATAAAAAGAAAAAAAAAAGTGTCTGTGTAGTATTTAGGTGTGGGTAATGTCTATTCTGCTGTACAAATGCAGTTTTAACCCTTTGAGTGCCAGAAGGGTGTGCCTCTCATTTCCTTGAGTTGTTTTTATAAGATATACCTGCATTTAAATGTTTCTAACAACCATAGATAAGACAAAAACATAGACATAGACATTTTTGAAAAGAAGACAACCCACTGAGGTCATTTACCATTCTACCCCTAGCGTAATATGCACTTCCTGAAACTGAAGTGGAGTGGAACTTCAGAGAGTTCTCAAGTATGCATAGTACTACATAGCACATCGCCAACAGAACCTCATAATCAGACTTAAAGCTGAACTTCTACAGCAGAACAGACATTACCACATCCTTATACTGCATGATAACATAAATAAGTAGTATTAGCACACGTTGGAAAACTCAGAGCTTATTAACCTTTTTAATGAAAAGTACATATTGCTAATAGAAGATAGGGTTTTTTATTTATTTAATCAGGGACAAAAGCTAGGATAGCATGATACAGGGACAGGGGGCTAAAACCAGTGACAGTACCGGGAAATCTGGGACAGCTGGCAGTTAAGTTTTGGTTAACTTTCTCACAAAATCCTTGGAAACCTCATAAGTAACCAAGGGGTTAACAATGTGATAATATAAAATGTATCAGAAAGCTAGTTTTTTCAGGTAACATTATATTACCCTCCAACTGTGCCATCTTAGCAGATGCAGTACCTTTTTATGCTCTTGAACCGTTTCAAATAAGAGGAGTTCTTTGCATCTTTTTAGCACAGAAAGAAAGGTAGCTGTGCTAGGTGTACTCTGCAACCAGAATTCCATGATGCGCCAGGACCGGTCCTGGCACATCACACGTTGCTAAGGGGTGAACTTACAGGACAGAAAAATATGATGCCATGTAAAAAAAAATCTCATTAATTTTTAGACCACTTCTGTGCACACTACTTGCATGTTGTGCCTGGCTTTTAAGGGAACAGTAACATCTAAAAAAAAAGAACCAAGATTATATACTCTGTACCTCATGCTAGTATCTGTAAATTTTCTGTATTTGATTTCAGTGGCCTAAAATCTAGTCTTGCGTATGCAGGGCCGGCGCTACCATTAAGGCAGGACAGGCAGCTGCCTTAGGGAGCTGCAATGGAGGGGCGCCGAAAAGGGGGAAGCTGGGATTTTTACATATATATATATAGGTAGTGAAGAATAGACTGGGCAGCACCCGTGGGACTTGAAAATAAATTTATTGATCAATATAGCACAAAATTCTGGTCAACGTTTCGGTCCAATTCTGAGAAAGGTCCAAATTGAACCGAAACGTTGACCAGAATTTTGTGCTATATTGATCAATAAATTTATTTTCAAGTCCCACGGGTGCTGCCCAGTCTATTCTTCACTACCTATTCAGTTTAAGGGATTGTGCACCTGAGCATTAAGATTGGTTGGAGTGAGTGCTATCCACCATTGAACTTATATATATATATATATATATATATAATCTGCCGCGAGGGAGCGCTGATTCACACTACCAAGCTCTCCCTAGCAGCGTCTATGTGACACACCGCAGACAGACCCAGGCTCTGTAGTAATACAGAGCGCTGGGTGATGACATCATCTGCTGGGGCAGTGGCTGATAGGCACCAGGGCATTATTGAGAATGTTTAGGTTATTTCATAAACAACAGACACCAACTTGCGTAACTTAATAAATAATTTAGAAATAGACCACGTATAAAAACATATTCTTAAGTTTAAACAAACATTAATGCGAGTTTTATTGTTGTTGAGCAACGTCATACACACCACACCGTCTGATCTCCTAATAACACAGTACCACGCTTTACTCCTAAAAAGAGACACCAGAGTGGGAAAGAGGGACAATAATATAAAAGCAAAAAGAAAGGATATAAATGTGGCACTCACCTTCCTCATATAGTAAAGAAATATTACACTAGTGTATAAAGTATTAAAAAAAATAATTTATTAAATAAATATCCAACCTAATACAGAGAGGCCCAGAGCAGAGGTGGGTCCCACAAACTAGATCTCCCCAAAATACCCGCCCCACCTACACATTTACCCAGAAAACAAAAAGCCCTAATCTAAAACCAAACACCCGCCCCATCAGATGCCGACATCTGTATTAAAGCGAAAAAAAATCACCAATCCACAAAAGTAGATGTACAAAAAACACAAAAATCAAAAAGAAGAAAAATGATACAAAATGTCTCAATAAAGATGCATCTGCAATAGTAACAATGTATCCATAGTTCTTCAGCACAGATAATGATTTGATCATAACTTCAGAGGTTCTCAATTACACTTTGACCGGAGAACCACATGCCATAATCAGTACATATAAACGGTACCATATATTTCTCCTAAATACACAGGGATCCTGAAGCAAACACAGTTCATATATGGGACTTCACACTGGAACGTTCTCACCAATTCCTTGTCCCAAGCTCAACCATCACAACGATCCCGTTGTGATGAGTCACCGTTATACTTCTACCGCACAGGAACCTCCGGTCATATATCCAAATAGCGATATCCTCATATATGTCTCCAAACAAATTGGGATGATAGTCTGAGCATGCACTGCTTCCATTCAAACACAAGTCTATATATGAAGCACCAAATTTCTTCAGCAGATCATTCTTCGGCATCTACAGGGGGGTATATAAACACCAACATGTTTCGCTCTCAACTTCAGAGCTTTGTCAAGGATAAAAAGCAATTAATGAACTCTCATTTAAATACTTATTCACCGGAAGCAATCTTCCTCCCCTAACGGCTCTCTGAATCTTAAATTAAAGCCAGCCTGCCGACTAGGAATCCAAATAAGTTAACCCCTAAATCACCAAACATATCTAAATGTGCATAGATCAACCATATTCAAAAACATATCCCCATTGTAACAACACAATCGGTGCAAAATTAAGAATACCATACTGCACAAAATTCCCAAATATACTACATATACAAAAAAATCCGTAATGCTACATAATCCTATACATAAAGATATCAGGTCATCAAGTGGATTTATGATATAAAAAATGTGTTAATATACCACAGTATTCATTTTTCTTTTTACGTTTGGCACATAACAACACTTTTTATCCAACTTAGACCCATCCAAAAATCTCTATACACGAACTTTACAAAATCATATTGAATTGTAATTAATCATTTAACCCCTTTGGGTGAAGTGCCTCCAAATCATAAATCCATCTGGATTCCAGTTGCATTAATGCCTTATCTCTGTCGCCCCTTCTTAGATCTTTTTTTAATTGAGAGATGCACGTAGCCACCATACCAATCGGTGAACCCCCATGCATCTCCTCAAAATGCCTAGTAACAGGACTTTCTACTCTTTTGTGCAGCATGTCCCCAATATGGGAAAGAAGGACGCTTGTGAGGTAAGCATCCCAGTTTGAGACCTACTACTCTGTTGTAATGCAAATTCAATATTGAACGTATGGCTTGCTCCCAATTTTGCTTGAAATACATTAACGAAAAATAAACCAGCTGCAGTTAGAGCAATTAATATTTATGTATTGTAATAACAAAACTAAACATGCAAGCGAAAGAGCTGGGCTAGCTTTAGATTTCAGACAATGTAGACCACAAGAGGGCAGTGTTAGACAACCTTGCCTGATTTTCTGTACCTAAATGCCAGGCTATCGCGGCACATTTAAAGACGTCACAATAGATCGTCCAACAAAAAAGTGCCATATTTGATTTGGGAACAAGTTGTCTCATATCCCTTCTGAAAAATTGTGCGACAAGAACCAAATTGGAATGCCAAAAGCTATGTTAAATACATAATGTTCAAGCTATTGCTAATATGCATTGTATATTGTTTCTACTAGAAGAATAATGGTGTGCCCGAAACCAAAATGGCTGCTGAGTGCCACACGTTAAAAAACGTAATGCGTCATGTGGTTGCTAGGAGATCAGAAAGACGCGTTTTGGCAGTAGTGGACTACACGACTGTGGCAAACCCAGTAGGTAAGGAATGATAGCCATAAACTTGAAATAACATACAACGTTACTATTTCATGTTTTAAATGTGAAGCAAGTATATGTTACAGGTAAGGTCGGGAATGCAAATATAACTTTTTGCAGTGCGCTCTCTGGCACTCAAGGGTTAAACATCCACTTATAGAAAGATTATAACACCGTACAGAGAAGAGGGTAATAATGATTATGTATTCATAAGCACTCCAGAATAAAGCTATTGTGCCTAGGTGCCAGGAAATAAATCATATACAACGAAAAAAAAATTCAGCACTCATCTGTAGGTCTTCCTTATCCCTTTGAGCGCCAGAGGGGTATGCAGATCTGGCACTTAAAGGGTTAAGGTGAAAATATTTATTTTGGATAGTGGGTCAATGTTTTGGCTCCTACGCAAGAAAGTGACAAGTAGGAACCGATACGTTGACCTCACTGTCCACAATAAATCCTTTCACCTTATTTTTTTTTCTCTGTTAAGAAGGTAAAATGATGTGGAGGATGGTTAACCCTCTGAGTGCCAGAGGGGTATCAAAGCAATGCGTTGCGTACCCCTCTGGCACTCAAAGGGTACATCAAATGATAAAAGCAGATATTTACAGAAATTGCAATGGCAGGACTTGGTATAAATATAACATGGGGGCAGGGGGTCTGTTAAATTTGTACTGTAAAAAGTTTAGCCAGTTTCAAACAGCGATTCCAAGATAAATAAAACAATAATAAGGTCCTGTGGGTACATGTAGAGATTGGTGTGCTCAGTGATTGATGCACCTGCATGCAGAGACTAATGCTGGTTGAGGCTGACAATCAGCGACTGACAAGTGCACAGTGACCGAATGATGTACTCCTGTAGCGATAGATATGACATTCTCAGCCTGGCATTTTTAGCTTAACACACATAGGTCATTATGTATCAAAGCAAGCTAGAGCAATTGTAGGGCAAAAACAGCATCACCATAGGGGAGAAATAACATTCTTCATTGACTGGAATGGGACTTGTATCTCCTTCAATGTGAGAGAGTTTTCCAACGAATTGCTTCCCCTTACATTGGAGACCTGCCTAGCATTCTAGGGGTTACAAGCCCCGTACAGTGGGAATTTTAGGAATCACTCTCTCTTCCTTGGATTGCAATTGGTTTGTCCTGTAATTCCTCTAGTTTGCATTGATATTTAAAGCCCACAATGATTAATGTGTGCATACCTTCCAAATTGCAGATTGCCAAAGAGGGACACTTGTGTTTTAGGTGGTGTTGCTGTGGGCGTGACTGGTGGGTGGGGCATTATGAGAATTTTTAGGCTATTTTATGATCTTTTGGCACCTCTTTGTGTAACCTAATGAATGACTTATAACAGTGGCTCTCAACCTTTTTTTACTAAAGACACCCCTAATGTGCAGTCTAGAAGTTTCGGGGCACACATAATATTTTATAGGTCATTTGTTAAGCACGTAATGGATGATACAAATGCATAAATATATAGCTTTTTATAGTCCCACAATCAGAATAATATAAATAAATATTTCATGCAGAAACATTTCCAGAAATAAACATCTGAAACCCAGTGTTCACATTTTATCAAAGTCTTTATCGAAATATGGGGCATCCTGCGTGGATGCCCATGGCACACCAAAGTGCCACGGCACCCTGGTTGAGAATCACTGACCTATAACAAGACCAAAGTATTTTATTTGCACAGACTCATTTATAAACATATACACTGAAGTTTAACCCCTTAAAGACCGGACGCGCACTTACTTTGTGGTCACTTAAGGACCACTGAGCATTTTTTTTTGTGCAGCCGCGCAAGGAGCCCGGAATTCCATGATGGTCCAGGACCGTCATGGGTCCTTAAGGGTATAACAACCCATGATGGTCCTTAAGGGGTTAAACAAACATTAATGTGAGTTTTATTGCTGAAGAGCAGTATGATGCACTTATATGCACACCACACAGTCTGATCTCCTAAAAAGAGGGACATCAGGGTGGGAAAGAGGGAATTAGGTCTAAAAGAGGGACTGTCCCCCTCCTAAAGAGGGACACTTGGGAGGTATGTGTGTGTGAACACAGTATCTGACCCAGATACAGGCATGTCTCCCACCGCATAGACTGAGGTTACCTGCTCTGTAACCGCAGTCCGTCGCTCTGCCCTCCTCCGATGATGGAGGCTTCTGTCTGTAAGCTGGAGTGGTCTCATTGGCAGAGATAAATATCTAGCCAATGAGACCGCTCCAGATTACAGTCAGAAGCCTCCATCATCGGAAAAGGAAGGAGAGCAGAGGCAGAGCAATCTATGCAAAAGTAGCAGGGGGACAGACTTTCTAAGTTAAATTTACAACAAATAAAACTTAAAAAAAAATTAATAACGTTTTAGAAGTATTCGATATGTAGCTTAACTATTTAGGCTATGTTATAAATAGGTGACACATCCACTTTAAGGTCACATTTATTCATGGCATTAAAGGGATATTAATACTTCAATTTTACTACCCCCCCCCCATCTTGTAGCCCTTAAAAACCTGAATTAAAGGAGCCAGGCTGCATCTGTCAAACCTTTATGGATTGAGAGATATCTACTTTCAAATTTCCCTCTCCCCTGACATCAGCGTTCTAGCTGACAGCAGGGGAATCCGGTCCCTGAGCAAGCGGAGGCTCTTCAGCAGAGCCGGGATCGCGTTATGGAAAAAGAAATCCTTCACTGAAATGGTCTTCTACGTGTGCTTGGTTTGCAAGCACATGTAGAAGGCCATTTCAGTGAATAATTTCTTCTTCATAACTCAATCCCAACTCTACTGAAGAGCCAGTCCCAGGACCGGATTCCCTTGCTTTCAGCTAGAACACTAACATCAGAGGAGAGGGAAATTTGAAAGCAGATATCTCTCAAACCATAAAGGTTTGAGAGATGCCCCTGGGCTCATTTAATTCAGTTTTTTAAGGGCTACAAGATGTGGGATAGTAAAATGTAAGTATTACTATCCCTTTAAAGAAGGAAAATACAAACATTAAAATACTGTGGAACAAGGCACTCGTGTAAGCACTCATCTATGACGTGCGCTGCTTCAGGCTCACTCTCCCCTTCTCTGCGTGCAGAATGACAGGGTAGAGCGGAGCATGCAAAGAAGGGGAGAGAGAGCCGGAGCAGCGATAAGCATAGATGAGTGCTTTGTTTCACAGTATTTTAATGTCTGTATTTTCCTTCTTTAATGCCATGAATAAATGTGACCTTAAGCCACTGAGTGCTTGCCAGACTGAAGAAGAACACAGGCAGGATATCATCTTATGGTGTCAATATTACTGCTTCTTGATGTCAGTGTGATTGTCGGATCCAACATGTAAGTCATCAATGCGGGCTGAATATCAGTGCGGCTCCATTTTAGAAAGCAACATGAGAATCTCGCACTGTCATGCAGTCCGAGGTTATCATTTCGCCATTTTAACCATGGCGACATGCTTATTGTGCTTTGGGGTCGCACACTCTTTTGCGTGCAACCTTTTAAAAGTGAACCAAGCAAATGTCATGTTTTATTGAAGATGTTATCCTACCAAAGGCTCAAAGACAAAACAAAATTATTGTTCCCATTAAAGGGGATCTGTCACCCCTTTACAACTTTGTGTAAATACCGGTAGTTTTCTTATATAGCGAATATGCTTTAAAGTTTATTCATTTTTTTTTTTTTAAAAAGCTTGTTTTCAGAAATTAGAAGAATAAATACAGCCCCGCGCTTACTTCTGGGCAGGCTGCAGTTACCTGATCCTTGCTGCAGCCTGCCGCTCTGCCTTTCTCCATCCAGCCTCCTCCGATGACGGAGGCTTTCTGTCTGTAAGCTGGAGCGCTCTAATTTGCCAGAAATTGATCTCTGCCAATCAGAGAGCTCCAGCTTACAGACAGACAGCCTCTGTCATCGGAGGAGGCTGGGTAGTTGGAAGGCAGTAGAGGCAGAGCGGCAAACTTCGGCAAGAGCAGTCTATATGGAAGCAGGCGCGGGGCTGTATTTATTTTTCTATTTTTTGCAAACAAGCATTCAAAAATGAATAAACTTTAAAGTATATTCACTATATAATAAAACTATTTACACAAAATTGTAAAGAGGTGATAGATCCCCTTTAAGATCTTCTGAACATAATATGGTAAATGGGAGGTTATTATTATTATTATTATTATTATTATTATTATAAGACGTTAGTTCTTCTTCAAGCTAACTTGAATAGTCATAAGATTGATGCACATACCTGGGAACTCTCAGGTTTTTAGCCAAACCTCAGGGTGATAGGCCAAAATCTCAGGGTGAGTGTGACCAGTGTTTCCTGTTATATGACTTAGACCAATTTACTGGTTAGTCAGTATCCAAACTGGTGACATTTCTGTCACAGTGGCAAGGAGAAGTCCTGCAGGTCTTCTGAGTGTATAAGAAGTGATATCTCACAAATGTAACATGTTAAATGTTACTTGACTGGACCATCTCTAGGTTAGAGCAAATATTGACATAGCACAGAAAATCTACTTACTTATGAGTATTAAGGGTTAATATTTAATATATCTCAGGGTGAGCTAATTTCAAAAGTGCCCAGGTATGTTGATGCACACTATAATAACCTTATATTTAACCTGTGTCCCTAATATATGACCTTTTAACACTCTGTAATTGATTACAACAGGAGGTGAAGTGGAAAATTGAAATGGACTCTGAATACCTGAAGAAATGTTTAGGGAAGTGTCTATCGGAAGGATTGGCAGAGGTGGTAGAGAGAAGACCTATGGATCCTATCCAGTATCTAGCACACTGGATTTATAAGTATAGGAGCAATTTAGATGAATATGAAAAGGTAAAATATAAATTAAATAGCTTCCATTTTATATATATAAAAATAAAATGTTATTCTTCCCATCTTTTTCCATAAACATCAATAACAACAATGCTGTTAATGGGGATAGCTTTTATTTACCATGCCTAATTGTGAATGCTGCCTCTATCAATTGTCCATGCCTAGCATGCCGAGTTGTGGTAAGGCCAGTACGATCCGAGTGCCTCTGCATCAGCTAATGGTTTATGATAATATTTTTTTTACCAGTTAATATATTACAGTAATGTCCAGTTTAAATACTAGTTTGTTCAGATTATTTACCAGTCACCCTGTAATTGTCATTTTAAAGGGATAGTAATGTTTCACAATAAAAGCAGCTCCAATTAATCTTCATAGTATTTGGGCCATGGAGAGTGTTATTTCAATACTGTCAGAGTTGTAGTTCAAGAGTAATTGAATGATAAAGTATCCCCCTCCTGCCCCTTTACCTAGTGTAACACTGCTCACCTCAGAGCAGCAAGACTGTCCGGATGGATCACAGAGAGGGACAATCTTCAGTGAGCATAAGGAAAAACCTGTCAAGGGGGCAGGGTTTTCATTTTTCTCACAATAAGAAGATTGTCCCTTGCTGTGAGCTGTCTGTTTCTGTGGACCAGATTCCACATCTGAGAGGAGGTGCTTACACTAGGTATAAGGGTGGGAGGGGGATACTTTATCATTCAATTACTATTGAACTACAACCCTGACAGTAATGAAGTAACACTCTCATGGCCCAAATACTATGAAGATTAATTGGAGCTGCTGTTTTTGTGAAACATTACTATCCCTTTAAGGGGCTGTGTCTGCTGTAGGTTATGCAGCGGCATAGCCTGGATTGATTGTTTTTAGGGCCTTATGTTCAGATATTTGTTAGTAAGTAGTTGCCAGTTTTTTTTATTTATTTTGCATTCAATATAATAAAGTATGGACAACTGGAGGCATGTGCTCAAATTGCATGAGCCATAGCCCACGCAGCATACAAAAACAAAGAATAACCATCTCTGGCTTGTTTATGACCAGCACCTAGGGGTTTATGTTTGAATGAATGGTGGAAGAATTCTTTCACAAACCAACTGCACCATAGAGAAGAAATAAGAATGTTCCTGTTTATTTAAATAGGTTGTTTCACCCTTTTAATTCTAGAGAGATCTCAGCTCAATGCGAAGCAATGCGTTGGAGACCTCTCTAGTATTCAAGGGGTTTAAAGTCCCAGTTAAAAGGGATCTCTCACCTACATATATCTAATGCTCATTAGTTAGAGCATTTATCAAAAAGACTGAAAATATTGTTCATTGTTTTAAAAAAAAAACAGTTACATGTGCAAAAATTAAAGTTTAAAAAGTGTCCGGCAGCCTACTTCCGCTTTGCACACCAGAGGCAGCTCCCGTCCCACTACCCATCATCCTCCCATGACGGAGGCTGTCTGTCACTAAGGTGGAGTGATTGCATTGGCTGAGATCGATATCTAGCCAATGCGATCGCTCCACCTTAGTGACAGACAGCCTCCATCATCGGAGGATGATGGGTAGTGGGACGGGAGCTGCCTCTGGTCGGCAAGGTTCGACAAGCCGGAAGTAGGCTGCCGGACACTTTTTAAACTTTCATTTTTGCACATGTAACTGTTTGTTTTTAAAAAAAAAATGAACAATATTTTCAGTCTTTTTGATAAATGCTCTAACTAATGAGCATTAAATATATGTAGGTGAGAGATCCCCTTTAAATCACTGTGAGTTTTTATTTCTTCCCTGAGGTGCTGTTGATTTGTCCCAGAATTCATCCAACTTCTATTTGAACATAAAGCCCTTAGAGGGATCTAACCATAATTCACATTGTTAAGTCATACTTATGCAGAGAGCAAAAGATGAGAATTCTGGTGCAAACAAAGTGCACCAAATGGTGATGGGGGGGGTATACAAATTCACAAAAAACAAAGACTAGCAATTCTGAGAAATATCATTTGCACCATATGTGGGAAATGGAAAGTTAATTGGATTTAACTTGTGCGATAAACCCCATGAATGGCAGAAAGGTTCCCACTCATCGCTTCTTAATCAAAAAATTACAATATCCATTTAAGTAAATGGGAATTTAATTACCCCCTGGTTAAATTTGATATGATCTAGAATTGCTGCTATTTTTATTTTTCCATAAGGACCTCAGTGCATTTATGATTCACTACAAAATATTTGGTCAAAATGAGTATATTTAATGCCTTGAATGACCGAGAGGTCTCCATGGAGACCTCTGTAGCATGACCTCTGTAGCATTCAAGGACTTGAAAGACCAGTTTGAATCAGTGGGAATGTTGGGGATTTGTATTAGCTCCCCATGTACTGGTGCAGTTTCTTTGCCCAGAATGGCTTCACTTTTAGTGCATATGTAACTAAATATCAGAATTCACTTTCTGTAACTAAATCTCTATATGCTTTTATGCTGTACTTAAGAGACATTTAATACATCTTTCCATTTTATAATGTGTTTTTTTTAATGGAAGAGGAAAATAGAGAGGGAAGAGCTGGAAAGAGAGAAGGAGGAGGCACGCCAGGAACTAGAAACCGCTGAAAAACTAAAACAAGAGGAGATTGAGATCCAGCAGAGAATCGAAGAGCATCAGAGGGTGAGTTGAGATGTGACTTGCAGCAGTGATGGTGAACATTTTTGGGCCCGAGTGCCCACTTTTTTGCAGGGAGATTAGATTGGAGTGCCAGTACTGAAAATTTACAGTGCAAAGGTGGTTTCTTTGGTGAATACATATACAATTGTGTACTCCCATATGTTATCAGACAGATGAAGTCTGTGAATGAAGAACAGAAGAGGGCAGCACAAACAAATCGTCAACGTTTCGGTCCACACAGGGACCTTTCTCAAGACGCGTCCCTGTGTGGACCGAAACGTTGACGATTTGTTTGTTCCAATACATTTTGTGAAGATTATTTATAAGACCCACGGGTGCTGCCCTCTTCTGTTCTTCATTCTGTATCTACTTATGGGAATGTGCACCTGGGCATGAAGATCTGATGTATGAGTGAGTGCTTTCCACCCATGGGATTTGTGTGTATATATATATATATATATATATATATATATATATATATATATTTATATATATATATATATAAAATAAGGCTAGCCCTGTTTTGGGTGCCTCGAAAAGGGTTTTCGGATCAGTGGCAGCCACACCCCAGGGAGGACATACTGATAGTAACCAGCCAATGGGATGTATGGGGTGGGATTTGAGTTGGCAGAGCAATTCAGCCCCTGCCTCCTCAGTCAAATGCACAATGAAATTTGCGTCAGGAGGAGCTTTGCCCCCTGCCTCCCCAACCAAATGCACAGTCTGAGTTGGCTGATCTCCCTGCCTCCTAAGACAAACAAGTAAACGTCAACTTCGCTACTAAAAAAAATAAATAAAAAAAATCAGACTTTGTGGCCCCCCAGCTACTGATCTCCTAGCTGATTCGGATGGGAGATCAGTAGAGGTGACACAGGGAAGCAAGACAACTTCCCTGCTTCCATTCTACCCGGTGTTCCCTCATTGATGTGAGATGGTTTGCTGGTCCCGCCCACTCTTACCCAGCTTAGGGTAGAATGGAAGCAGAGGAGCTCTTGCTCACCTGCATCGCCTTTATTGATCTCCCAGCCAAACTGGCTGAAAGATCAATAGCCAGGGGGCATCAAGAGGGGTCCTGATGCCCCACCATGAGGTCTGACTTTTAATAAAAAGTAAACCTTTGAGTGCAGGAGAGCTATTCAACGCATTGCAGCACAATGCTTTGTATATCTCTCTGGCACTCAAAGGGTTAATAATAAAAAAATGTTTTGCTGTCTGCTAGTCTAAGAATAACCATATGACGCAAACTTCGTAGAACTGGCATTTATTTTCTGAATTATGGCAAGTGATACAACAGAGCTTACATTTGATACGGAGCTACGCCAGTGATCCCACCTAATTTACATTTGAAATGGAGGTACACAGCGCTTACAACTGTAATGGAGCTACACTGGTGATACCACAGCACTTACAACTGAAATGAAGCTATGCTGGTGATACCACAGCGCTTACAACTGAAATGAAGCTACACTGGTGATACCACAGCGCTTACAACTGTAATGGAGCTACACTGGTGATACCACAGCGCTTACAACTGTAATGGAGCTACACTGGTGATACCACAGCGCTTACAACTGTAATGGAGCTACACTGGTGATACCACAGCGCTTACAACTGAAATGAAGCTATGCTGGTGATACCACAGCGCTTACAACTGAAATGGAGCTACACTGGTGATACCACATAGCTTACAACTGAAATGGAGCTACACTGGTGATACCACATAGCTTACAACTGAAATGAAGCTAGATTAATGATACCACAGAGTTTACAATTCTTTGACTACCAGTGGGTAGTCATAGCATTGCAAGCTCTGTCATATCACTAGTATAGCTATATTTCATCTTGGGGAAGAGAGAAGACAAAAGGGAAAGATGAGGGCAAAGGGGAGGGGGTGAGAAAAGGAAAAGGGGGGTAGAGAAAAGTCAAAGGTGGAGAAGAAAGATAAGATGAAGGGCACAACTGATAGCATCTTTTGACCCAGTGCCGCCTGGTGGGTTACGTATATGTGGAAGAAAATATCTAGTGGCAGCCAATGATCCCCATGGAAATATGACATGGACCATAAAGGGATAGTAATGTCAGAAAAAAACTATATGGTAGATACAATTAAAAGAGCTTACTTGCACTTATTCTTATCTCTCAAACCTTTATGGTTTGAAAGATATATGAAAATAAAGTTCTCCGCTCCCTCCCCTTTCTCATACGTCAGCTGTATAGCTGAAGGCATGAGAATGAGATCCTGGTTCCAGGACCAGACAGCGGCTTTTCAGCAGCGCCGACATAGCAATACCTAAAAATAAATACTTCATCTGAACGGTCTACAACCTGTGCCTGGTTTGCATGCACATGTTGTAGACCATTCCGATTAAGTATTTTTCTTTAGATATCATTATGTCGACGCTGCTGAAGAGCCGCGTCTGGTCAAGCGACCAGGATCTGCTTCTGACAGCTTTACAGCTCTTCAAGCAGAAAGGGGAAGGAGCGGAGAACTTTATTTTCCTGATCTCTCAAACCATAACTGTTTGAGAGATACAATTAAAAGAGATTACTTGCACTTATTCGTATCTACCATATAGTTAATACTTTTTTTCTGACATTACTATCCCTTTAAGGTACAAAATATAACTGGCCCTTGAGGGGGGTTAATCAATGCCTTGTGTACCAAATGAAAAGCATATTGATTTTCAAAGGGTTATCACCTTCATATCTTGCTTTGTATATAAATACACACATATAAACTTACAATGCAAATGGATCCTCAGTGCAGTTAGTCCTTTGACTGTCAGATGAATGCTCATGTTTAACTGTTTGAATACCAGAGAACACTGCATTGCTTTGGTACTCTGAAGTACTGAAAGGGTTGATATACTGAAATCCCCACTGGTGCTCAAAGTGGCCCGCTACATTAAATGCAATAAACTTACTGACACTATGCGTACAACTGGAATGTGATCACATTTCCAATAATCCTCAGCCAATATCGACTAAGACAGAGTGGTGGTAGATATGGAGAGGAAAACTGAGTGAAAGATTTGTAGTGTCTATAAAAGAGACAGTACAGGGTCCCGTAGAAAGCGGAAGTGCACGGTTTTGAAGGGTAAATACCTCTACTAGCGGGTGAGTAGTTAAAAAAACAAATGCATCGCTAATGTTGTGTGAAGGATTAAAAAAAAAATGGCTACGTTTTTATTTTAGGTGAAAGTTCCGCTTTAAGGATTACTTCAAAATCGGGTACTTCTGAGAACTAATAGAACTATTATGAAGCTAGTCTCCATTTGCTTAATTATTGGAGGGCAACTTTATAGAAGATGAAAGTTCCGCTTTAAGGAATGGGTCTGGCGGGGGGAGCTATAATGTGCATAAAAGCTACAGTGGTGATGGGAAATATGTGAAATAGACCCCCCTATAACTGGAGTGTACAATGGACCAGAAAGAAACCCATTAATAGAGGTGCTCAAAAGGAAACAAAAAATATTTCACTCACCTTTATTAAATAAAACCGATATATACAAAATACATTGCTGTATCCTCACCAAGTAAAAATAATCACACAACAAGGGGTTAGAACATAAGTCCCAAAGCAATACAATCCTGGCAAAGGGAAAAGTTATAAATATATTCCCCTGTAACGAAAAACTGTTGACGCAGACTAGAAGAATAACACAGCAAAAGAGTAAAGTGCTTGATAAATATATAGATACAAGTGACATATAATCATCCAGAAGTCCACATGTAGTAAATAGGCAGCAAAAAGGAGAAAGAGTGACAATGTCTCTCTACCCAACCTAACGCATATCGCCTTTGAAGCCATTATTAGTATTAGTATTTTTAGCTTTCAACACTGCTCACCAGTTTACTGTGAGAAATTGCTGGGGCACTTCAAAAAAACTGCTGGTTTTCACTTTTAACGGTGCATAGAGCCAGGGCAGCACTGGAACTTGTCCAAGGGCAGGCTGCTGACATTACAGGGCCAGTAGCGTATTGTTAGAGTAGTGAGCCACTCCCCCCGTCACACACTTCCTCTCAGTTTATGCATGCTGTTCATGTCAAGATAGGAAGTGTGTGACAAGGGAAGGAGCGGCACCAGCTTACCTGGACATGTGAGTGACCTTATCCTGTGACAGACACCAATTCTGCCCTGTCTCCTTAAATGGCCTGCTTGTGAAGTGCTACCAGAATGGCCCCTGCGTTCCACTGGCGGAACACGTGCCACAGGTTCGCCATTACTGATTTACAGTAATAACCCAGTGAGAGATGTTGTTAGGATAAAAATAAACAATAGGTCAATTCTGACAGCCTTTTGGGGGTTTGGGTCGAAAAATCACCCTCTTGGCTACGAGGATGGCTGGATGTAATTGACTCACAGCCTCAGACTTCACTGTGCTGTGCTTGCAGCCTCGTACTCTGTAAGGGTTGATATAGTAAATTCATTCCTAGTAGTCTGTGGGGACTGTGGGTCAATCCCCATGTGATCTAAACTGTGAGACTTGGCTCTCCCACTGATCATCCAAGGCTCATACTGCAACCCTGTCTTCATCAGCAGGTCTGCTCCCAGGGGATAAAAACACCCCCTGTCTCTATAGAGATAATAAAATACCCCCTTCTTAGTACTGCCCATCACCTGTGTTAATATATCAGCTCCACCATTATGTTTGAGGGGTCTGTAATGCATTGAACTGCTATCAGGCAAAACATGGTTAAAGCTCCTACAAAAAAACAAGTAAGGCCTAGAGCAAAATCTGACAGATGGGGAAAAAGTCCTGAAAAAAACTTGTTTGGGATATTTTTTCTGTTGGAGCCATTTCATTATGGCTGGCCAACATCTTCAGGCATTCATTTCAGTGCTCATTGGCTATTGATAAAACCACCATAAAAACATAATTGGATTTAGGAAGAACAGCTTTTACATTGCAGCTGATCAGGATTTCCTATGTCACTTCTGCTCCCAATACAGACAATTTCTGCTTCAACAGAGTTGTTTCTCAGATGCCTGGATTAAGCTGATTGGGGGCTGTATTTAACTCTAAAGCACACGCATCACCTAACCATGCATGGTCAGAAGTTCCAACTTCCCACTGAGGGGAAGATTTGGAAAGGTGATAGGCTATCTTTAAACCTTCAAGGACCAGAGAGAGGTTCATTGTACCCCTCTTTGGTCCTTAAACCACCCTCTGGTCCTTAAGGTGGAACTGTCACTTTGAAATAAATATATGATTTTGTAAGAGGATTCAGAATCATCTATTTTTATGCAGGGTAAAAGATGGTACCATATAAACCTTAGAAAAAGGATGAGACTGCTAGAGTAAAAGTGATACCTTTATTTGCATCCAATAAAGATATCACTTTTACTCTACCAGTCTCTGTATTTATGCTAGTCATTTTATAGTTCAGGAGATATTTAGCTTTATTTATTTGTCAGGTTGTGAAGCTGAGCTAGTATTTCTTGGTAGGAAGTGGCAGTTGGTAATGTAGAACAGTGTGGAATGTTAGTATCGGCTGGGCATGTCAGGCAGATTTGCATTACTGACAAATCAATAAAGCTAAATCTTTCCAGCTAGAATTTTAAATAAAAAATGGATAACATAAATATAGTATCTTCTATAATTTATTGCACAATCACCTGTTTGTTAGAAAATGATAGTTCTGATTTAAAGGGTTATCATATGCAGTGGGTGGAGTTTGTGTCCTGTGGTCTTACTAGCAACTGTCATATCTGCCTTTATGGACACGACATTCACAACTGATTGATGATAGTATCTCTTGAATCAAGGAGAAAAAATATCAGAGAAGCCATTTAGATTTTCTAGTCATAATAAGGTAAGAGGGAGTTATTATTAGGTGTTCATTCTTCTTTAATAAGGATTTACTATTGTTGCTATATTTACTTATTAACATTAGTAAGTCACTTTGAAATGGCAGAAGTTCACCTTGATAATGTGCTGCAAAGCAGCTCAGCTTGTCACTTTGATCAAAGATGAGAGTTGGTACAGTGTTAGCTGTAGAAATACAGAAGGCAAATATAGTCAAGTTGATACCTTTATTGGCTAACTAAACAGATTCAGGATGCAAGCTTTCAAGACCTAGATCTCTTCCTCAAGGATCACTTTGATCAAACATTGAATCAGAGATCAAATATATGGAAGGAGGGATTGCAGGCATTTTATTTCAGTTGAATCAAGCCTGTTATTTGCTTTATGATTATGCATGACATGTCTTTCTTTTCTCTATTTAAGTTCTTTAGTTAAATAAAAAATGGTTGCCTGTTTCGCTGGTATAGTAGTTATACAGTGGACATGACTTCTCCAGTGATATCACTTCTCCAGTTACTATGTTATTCTATGGAGCCTATGCACTAAGATCTCTCCCACTTGAAAAATCTTAGCTCATAGGCTCTGTAGAATAACATAGGAACTACAGAAGTGATATCACTGGAGAAGTCATCTCCACTTTCTCTGTCGTCCAATACAGGTGACTGGTAACTTTGGGGTAGGCGATCTGCCCCTTTAATTGTAGGCAGGAACAATTCTAGAATTGTATGCAGGGGGTGGAGCCTACCTTTACTCCTTGGCTGCAGCTAACCATCCAGCTCCAGAAAGATTTGTTCCTTGGTGAAGACACAGGCAAGAGAACAGTTCTGCTATAGTTTTAGAAATTTTTTTATTTTTCTGTTAGAAATGGAATACCACCATTAGGCTGATTACCATAACTGACAATGCCCTTAGATGTGGCTAGCTCAGTAACCAGGTGCTTTTTGTGGACCTTAAGCCCTGGGGTGAAAATCTTGCCTACAAGTTCTTTCCTCAGGAGCTGCCCACCAAGGCTTCTTCTTAATACATGGTAGTCTGAAGACAGAAGGTCTGGATGAAAGATGAGCAACCCTTTGAGTGCTGCAGGTCCACATGTCCCAGAGAGCCCCTCCGCACAGGGGTTTACCTTTAGAGTTCCTATTGCACACTCCTGCACTCATTGGGTCTATTTATATGTCTGTTGGGTGTTTTGGAGCAGGTTTATGTGGTACTTTAACCCTTTAGCTGCTGGTTTGCATCTTTTGGGGGGGGGGGTTCTGACACTTTTCATACTGGTTCAGTGTTTTTTGGGTATTCTAACAATGTTCTAGTGATGTTTCATACATTTTTATTTTACTGTTTAAATTTTGTAAAATTTGAGTTCCACTTTACTGCATAGGCGCCATTGCTCCATTCACTCCTATGGGACTGTACGTCTGGGACTGTCACGGTTTTCAAGACACTCAGACCAGTAGGTGAAATAAAATGCAATTTTATTAAGAACAAAATAAATGACAAAGATCGCCCCCTATAGGCAGCACTGCATAGCAGCAGGAAGGCAGTAGTATGACCAATATACAAGTATAGTAGAAAATATCACAGACAACTGACAGATACTGAGTATTGATATACAAGCGTTAACGGAATAATCAGTCGTCTCAGTTGTGTTGTTTGGCACGCCCAAGGTGTTAAAGGTGATGAATAGTGGAGAGAACTCAACACCAACAGTCTGTAATACTGAGGAAACTGTCCAGTAAAGAGGAACCTGCCACCCAGAGCCTGCTGTACTTGAATGGTAGCCCCCACGGGCGTATGAACAGAGCAAGTAGACTGCCAGAGCTTGAGCGAATAGCCCCCACGGGCGTAACGGGGACAACTGAATTGCAAGAGCTGGAACCACTAGCCCCCACGGGCGTAATGGCAGGAACTGGATTGCAAGAGCTTGAGCCAATAGCCCCCACGGGCGTAATGGTAGTAACTGGATTGCAAGAGCTTGAGCCAATAGCCCCCACGGGCGTAACAGCAGAGACATGCACAGAAGCAGCTAGAGCCGTGTGCCACCGGTCACGGTAACGAGCTACACCAGACCGCAAGGAAAGGAACGGCTCAGCACCCAAGCAACTCTCTCTATAGACTGAAGGCCCAGAACTGGGACACAGCTCTGCACGGGTTAACGGCTTGATATTTGGAACACAGCTCTGCATGGGACAACGGCTCGATAGTTGGAACACAGCTCTGCACGGGTTAACGGCTCGATAGTTGGAACACAGCTCTGCACGGGTTAACAGCTAGAAACTTGGAACACAGCTCAGCTCGGGTTAACAGCTGAAACTCGGAACACAGCTCTGCAGGAAGCGGCTCAGAGGCAGGAACCAGCACAGCACGGGAAACCGCTGCAGTCGCTCAGGACAGCAAGTGGGACAGTCACAATGTTGCCGTGGCGACAGAGGAGACTGGAACTAGGCCGGGCCGGTGTAACTAGAGCAGGTCACGGAGCAGGAACGTAAACAAGCCGGGTCGAATCATGGAGCAGGTTCTCAGACAAGCAGGATCAGGATACAAGCAGGAACGTCAGCCAGGCCGGGTCAAATCACGGAGCAGGTTGTCAGACAAGCTGGATCAGGAAAAGAGCAGGAACGTCAGCCAGGCCGGGTCAAATCACGGAGCAGGAGCACAGGATCGTAGTCAGAGATAGCCAAGTCGGTACACCGGAAATCAGGAACGCAGGAACACAGCACAGCAAAACTGGCTCAGGAACACCACGAAAGGGCACCTGACAGGTGCCACTGGCCCAGTATAAAAAGGTCACCAGGGGCGGGCCAAACAGGCTCAACCAATCTTAGCGCAGCATAAGAGAGAGTGACATGAAGGGGAAACTGCATCATGATAGGGACATATCTCTCCAACCGCTTAACCTAGCGACTTCAGAGATGGCTCATTTTTCTTGTCTGCCCTTCCTCTATCATGGTGTATGTTTCTAGTGTGTTGGGGGGGCTCAGGGGGCTTCAGGCACTGTTTGGGTACTTTGTTCCTGATTGACTCCTGCCACGGCAGCCATTCTGTGCTATTTCCAGAATGAGTATCCTACACAGGGCTTGGACTCTCCTTCTCTCTTCTGCTGATTAACCCTCTGCCTGCCAGATAAGTCTAGTTTAGTGATTTCTTGGGTGAAACTTTAATCCTACACAGTGTACTTGGGTGATTTTTTTTATTATAAGGTTATTTGACACTGAGAATGTCTATACTGTTGGAGCTTGGGGCCAGACCTAAGACTAAGAATGCTGGGGTCTCTGTATCCCATATTGCACATTGCATTTCCTGTCATTCAGAGTTACTTAGAGAATTCTCAGGTCATTTATGCCCATCATGTTCTGATGTCCCTGAGAGTCTCCCAGGGAACTCCAGCCATGCATTAGAGCCAGTTTGGGTGCAATAGTTCAAGGCTGCTACTAAGGACCTTAGGTCTACATTGCAACTCTTTCCATCCCAGTTACAGGGGGTCTTCCATTTCTGGCAGACCCCCTCCTCCATCAAGTCTTCCTTGCCAAAACCACAGGGAGTACCTAACGTATCAGATTCTTCTGAGAAGGAACTGCTAGTGGATTCAGATGTTGAGGAATGTTCTGCTGTGGGCTCCTCTCAGTTTTTTGAGGATCCCTTTGAGGCTGATCCTGAGCCCTCGGCTGAGGGCCTGATTAGGGCTGTTTTGACTACTCTAAACATTCCCTTAGTTCAGGAGGTTCCTTCCGCCTTGTGTCTGAAGAGTGGAAATCTCCTGACAGGAAACCTGTGTCCAAGAAATTTGCCAAGCTTTATCCCTTTTCTGAGACAGTGCTTGCTCAGTGGGTTCATCCTCCCAAGGTGGATGCTCTTATCTCCAGGCTATCTAAGTCTACTACCTTGCCAGTTTCTGATGCATCTGCTCTGAAAGACTGGACTGACAAGAAACTTGAGGTCTCCCTCAAGTCCATTTTTGCCACTGCTGGCACTGCCATGCGTCCAGCATTCTCTGCAGCAGAGAGCCGGCAGTATCTCATATTTGCCTGCGAACGAGGGCACTTTTAGTTTTCAGCTTTTCCCTTTGGTCTGACTACAGCTCCTCAAGTTTTCAACCGTGTCCTTGGGAGCCTTAGTGTCCGTCCTCCACCGGGATGGCATCAGAGTTACTCCATATATGGACGACCTGCTTCTGAAAGCCCCCTCTGTGGAACTTCTTCTTCAGCAGGTTCAGCTATGCATTCACACTCTCACTCATCACGGGTGGATCATCAACATGGACAAGTCAGATCTTGTCCTATCCCAGCATCTGGTCTTCCTGGGCCTTCTCTTCGACACTCAGAAGAGCATGGTGTTTCTTACGGACGTGGTAGCTCACCAGATCACCCAAAGGATTTCTGCTGTCCTGGCTTAATATCCAGTTCCGGCCAAGAAGCTGTCCTATCTAGTGGGGAAATTCATCTCCACCATAGAAGCGGTCCTGTTTGCCATGGCACACACGAGGGAACTCCAGAGGTTTGTGATCCAGGTGTGCAAGGGTCAGCCGGACCTTCTGAAGATGTCAGTGTCCCTCCCTCTTCATGTGGAACTGAGTTTGTCGTGGTGGCTCGACCTCTCCAATCTGCTGAAGGGCAAGTCCTTCCTGGTATCCTTCTGGATCACGGTGACAACGGACGCCAGCCTCTCCGGCTGGGGAGCGGTCCTGGGTCGCCTGAGTGCTCAGGGTCGGTGGTCTCCAGAGGAATCTCTCCTTCACAGCAACGTGTTGGAGCTTCGGGTGATATTTCATGCCCTTCGTCATTGGACATCTCAGCTGGACAACTGTCCAGTCCGGGTACAGTCCGACGACGCAACAGCCATGGCCTACATCAACAAGCAGGGCAGAACAAGAAGTCTCGCCGCTTGGTTAGAGGTCAAGGCTATTTTGTCCTGGGCAGAAGAACACGTTCCTGCCATGTCCACAGTACACATTCCTGGCGTAGACAACGTCATGGCGGACTTCCTCAGTCGACACACAGTGGAGAGCGAAGAGTGGGAACTGCACCCAGAGGTGTTCCCCCTTATTGTTCAGAAGTGGGGTCTTCCTTACATCGACTTGATGGCGACAAGACACAACAGGAAGGTTCCAAGGTTCTGCTTTTGGTGGAGAGACCCTTTATCTCTGGCGGTGGATGCAATGTCCATTCCTTGGTTGTTTCCTCCGACCTATATCTTTCCTCCCCTCCGAATGTTGCATAGGGTGTTATGGAAATTGCGACTGGAACGCTGTCCAGTCATTCTGATTGCTCCGTACTGGCCTCGCCAAGCTTGGTTTCTGGAGTTGCTGGATCTGTCAGTGGCAGAGCCATTCCGGCTCCCTTGCCGTCCAGATCTTCTTCTACAGGGTTACCTGTGGAAGGAGGATGTTCAACGGCTAGCTTTGACTGCTTGGAAATTGAATCCTCATTATTGAAGAAGAAAGGTGTTTGTTCTGGGGTGGTGGCTACTATGCTCAGTGCCCGCAAACCTGTTTCTTCCAAGATCTACCATCGTGTCTGGTTGACCTTTCTATCTTGGTGTGCTGACAAGCACCTGTCTCAGGAATTTGCTCTGCCTACGGTACTGGCCTTTTTGCAGGACAGTGTGGATAAGTTTGAGTCCCTTAAGGTTCAGACTTCTGCTCTCTCTGTTTTCTTTCAGGTGCGCATTGCCATCCTTCCTGATGTCAAGGTTTTCTTCCAGGGCGTTGCTCATACTTGTCCTGCCTTCATGAATCCCGCTTCTCTGTGGGACTTGGTTTTGGATGTTCTTCAGAGTCCTCCATTTGAGTCCTTGGCATCTATCCCTCTACGCCTGTTGATGTGGAAAATGGCCATTCTCCTGGCATTCGTGTCCGTTCGCTGTGTCATGGAGTTACATGCACTATCCTTTAAACCACCTTGTTTGGTTTTTCACAAGGACAAGGTGGTGCTTCGCATTTCTTAGGAGTTTCTTCTAAAGGTGGTTTTGGAGTTCCACATCAATCAGGAGATTTTGGTTCCTTCTTTCTGGCCTGACCCCACCTCTGACAAGGAGAGGGATCTCCACTTGTTAGATGTGGTGTGTTGTGTCAAGTTTTATGTATATCACATTGAGTCTAGCAGGCAATCTGACGTGCTGTTCGTCATTCCTGAGGGTCCCAGGGCAGGAAGACCTGTATCCAAAGTGACTGTTGCTTCCTGGATCAAGTTCACTGTTTGTAAGGCTTACGAGCTGAGGAAGAAGTCTGTCCCCTTTTGGGTCACGGCTCATTCTACAAGATCTATTGGGGCTTCTTGGGCTTACAAGAATTAGGCCTCTGCTGATCAGTTGTGCAAGGCTGCCACTTGATCATCTGTGCACACCTTTTTGAAGCACTATCTTGTTGATGTGCTGGCATCGGCTGAAGATCCTGGAGGCAGTCTTGCCTGTCTAGGTTCTTGGTGCTTCATTCACTTTTGAGCCCTGTTGGCTCTAGTTCAGTGTGCTGTGTAACAGTTTGGGGTGATGTTACCCCTGTTCATTGTCCGTTGACTTGTCATTGTTTTGTTGTGCTATCTCTGATCTGATAGTTCATATCTGCTCTGGTGACTTTGGGGGCCTTGCTCCTGGTCCTTGCCTTCCTTCCCACCTCTGGGAAACTCAATGGTTGGACATCCCAAAGTTACCAGTAACCTGTATTGGACGACAGGGAAAAGAGGATTTTAGTCTTACCTGTTAAATCCTTTTCTCTTAGTCCATACAGGTTACTGGTCTCCCACCCTCCCTCACAGGAGTCTTCTTTCCCTTCCTCTATCTAGTCAATAGTTAGTGTCTCACATCTTTCTGGAGCTGGTTGGCTAGCTGCAGCCAAGGAGGTAAGGTAGGCTCCACCCCCTGCATACAATTCTAGAATTGTTACTGTCTAAGATTAAAGGGGTGGATCACCTACCCCCAAAGTTACCAGTAACTTGTATGGACTAAGAGAAAAGGATTTAACAGGTAAGACTAAAATCCTCTTTTATCACCTCTTTATCACGCCTTAGTGTATAACCCCCAATCTGTTCTTTAATACTACACAAATGATCATTTGGTAGGAATATCCCTTTAAGGGGAATACCTGATTAAATTCAAACATTTCATGATGTTCTAAATGTTGTATTTTATGATAGTCTTATTTATTAATAAAGTTGTTGCATTTTAACTGTTTAAGGACCACTGGGGGGGTGTTCAATGCTCCAAATAGCCATTTTCAAATATTTATATTGCTATTGTTCATTTGTTTTGTATTTGTTAGATGGAACTTGTACTGCTATACGTTCTTTGTGCTTTATAAATAATAAGTGAAAATAAGAAAAATTAGACTGCATTTAATTTGCTCACTGGATGGAATACCAGTTTTAACCACTACATTCCGCTGTTGTTTTATGTTAAAATTCTGTTCATTATGAAATGTATAAATGCTGCAAAATCTTTGTAGTGCAGTTATGAACAGGCTGTATTCATATATTAGAGTCTTGTACTCCTTTTTGAATGCCGCAGGGGTGGAGCAATTCATGTTTTTTCGCTGAAAGGGTTAAAATGTGTTTTTGGATCCATTATCAACACACCCTCTAGTAGTAATTTCCAGAATGTGATAACCAGAACCCTTGTTGTCAACAGTCCTCGGTTTTGCTAATGGTAAAAAGGATTCCCACCACTTTGAGGTCGTCTTTTAACACTTTGAGTGCCAGAGGGCTTTGCAATGCACTCAAAGGGTTAATTCCTGCTTAAGGTCAAGACAGTGCCTTTCGTTCCATTGTAGTTGATAATATGTGAAATGGAACCAGTGATCATATTTATCACCTGCAGTGGAATCCAGCGGTGTTTCTCATGAAGCAGAATTTGTCTAGTTTCTATACGAAGGCCATACTTATACCTGGGAACTTTCATTTGTCGAGTCCCCGGACACTGCTGGAGAGTATAATATGGGTGTGGTTTACCTATAAGTGGGGGCAGAGCTTTCTGGGGCATCACACAAGTGGGCTTGAAGTGGGAGGAACTGGGTGGGAAAGGAGGACAAGTGGGAGGAACCGGATGGGAAGGAGCAGAAGTGGACGGAGGTTTAAAGAAATCTCCCCACATCCGGAGAATCAGCCTTGGCCACGGAGACCCAGTAATGCACTCTCAAAACAAGAGTCTCTGGGGCAAACCCATTCCCAGGTATGGCCATACTTCACAAGTCAGATTAAAGGATAACTGACATTTCCTAATAATCCCTCCACTCACATTGCTTTGCCAGAACACTTTAATGGCCCCAATATATTTTGTCCTTATACCTTTGTTCAAAAGATAATATTTTCAGTCACTCTTGAATGTTATGTTAATGGAGGTAGGCATGACAATTGATAGCAATTTTTTCAAACTGAAGCAGGCAGTGTGAATGTGCCTTCTTAAAGGGATAGTAATGTTTCACAAAAATAGCAGCTCCGATTAATCTTCATAGTATTTGGGCCATGTTACTTCAGTACTGTCAGAGTTGTAGTTCAAGAGTAATTGAATGATAAAGTATCCCCATCTTGCCCCATTTACCTAGTGTAAGCCACCTCCCATCAGATGTGGAATCTGGTCTTGAGACCAGACAGATCACCGCAAGGGACAATCTTCTTACTGTGAGAACAATGAAACCCCTGCCCCCCTTTGACAGGTTTTTCAGGTTTTTCCTTATGCTCACTGAAGATTGTCCCTCTCTGCAATTCATCCAGATAATCTTGCTGCTCTTTGCCTTCGGTTATCTCTCAAACCATAAAGGTTTGAGAGATGAACCTGGGGGCTATTAACTTATTTTGCATATATCTACAATATGAGGGATAGTAATAATAAAGTATTACTATCCCTTTAAAGGGTTAAGATTTCAATGTGCAGTGAACCAAGTCTTGAGGTTCTGTGGTTCTGTTAGCAGTTGTCATGTCCGCCTCCATGAACATGACATTCAGGACTGATAGAAGATATTGAGGGAGATTCAGTAAGCAGTGATAAAGAGGTGACAAAACGGAGATAACGTCTCCAGTGATATCATTTCTCCAATTCCTATGCTATTCTATGGAGCCTATGACCTAAGATTTCCAAAGTTGAAGAAATGGTAGTGCATAGGCTCAATAAATAACATAGGAACTTGAGACCTGATATACTGGAGAAGTCCTCTCCATTTTTCACCTCTTTGTGAATCTCCCCATTGTATTTTGAGCAAAGACACAATGCCAGAATTCAAAGGGGCGACAGGAATTTTTTTGCTCGTACTAAGGTAAGCGTTTGGGGAAGAGTGCTTGTTATTAGACCTCCTTATAAAAGAACTAACATCTTGTTAGTTCTTTTATAAGTGGAAAAATGATAATTTACAAACTATAACAAGGATTGGAAATGGATGAATTCATGCTTTTTTTTTAATGCAGAAGATGGTTTCGGATTCATTTCCCCAGAGGACAATAGCAGAACTTACAGAAAAGTTTGGCGCTCCACACCTCCCGACTGTGGAGGAGACTGATGAGAGTCAGACCGGGGCTGTAAGTATCATAAAAGAAAAGTACCATTATATGTATCTAAGGAGAATAGTTTTGAAACCTCAGTAGGATTGTACACGGAGTTTGCTGTAACGCTACAGCACAGAAAGCCAGCTTCGAAGAGGAGTATGAAACACGCTCCCTGGGGCAGCTGGGAAGTCAAGTGGGACATTCAGTCCTGCAGAACACGGAAGTGCCCGATTTTGATGGGCTAATATGGGCACTTGTAAGTAATTTAAAAAAAAAATACACCCAGCTCTAATCTAAGGTTAAAGGGATAGTATTACTTCAAAATTACTATCCCTCATATTGTAGCCCTTAACCCCTTAACGACCAGCGGTTGCGGGGTGTGTGGTCCTTTAAGGACCCGATAGAGAATTTCGGTGTGCCGCCCCACGTGACTGATCACGTGGGGCGGCACGCCGAACTGAGGGACTGAAAGAGATCGTTCCGGTCTTGGAGCGATCAAATTCAGTCCCCGGTATTACTCACCGCGCTCCTACAGGAGTGCGGTGAGTAATAGTACGTGACATACCAGGACCGTCACTGGTCCTTAAGTGCCGGACCAGCGTGACTGTCCGGGTACGTCACCGGACTCTAAGGGGTTAATAAACTGAGTTAAATGACACCAGCGGCATCTCTCAAACCTTTATGGTTTAAGAGATAGCTGCTTTCAAAGTTTCCTCTCCCCTGCTGTCAGCGTTTTGCTGCCAGCAGGGGAATCTGGTCCCGGGACAGGCGGAGGCTCTTAAACAGAGCCGATATCTCATTATGGAAGGAAAAATGATTCATTGAAACAGTCTTCTACGTGTGCTTGGTTACCAGAACGCTGACAGCAGGGGAGAGGAAACTTTGAAAGCGGCTATCTCTTAAACCATAAAGGTTTGAGAGATGCCGCTGGTGTCATTTAACTCAGTTTATTAAGGGCTACAATATGAGGGATAGTAATTTTGAAATAATACTATCCCTTTAACTATTAAAACTCACTAGAAAAGTTTGAATGTAGGCGATAGTTCCGCTTTAAAGGCATAGTAACCCTGTACATTGATTTTACATATCCTACCCCAAAACAACCGTAGTCTTTCCCCATTATCCTCCCCTTGCAATGAGTGAAGTTAAGAGTAAAATTTTGGGTGTATGTAGCTTAGTAAATTCATCCTAAGCAGGAGTAGGGACAAATCACAGATTCCAGCGCCTGCTATTGCATGGGATCAGCATGATATGTATTTCCCCCACTATCCTAGCAGCACTGAGTGCTCTCTACAATATATTCCACTTGCTTTCACAGTCCCAGACAGAAAGCTTACTGAAACTGGATCCAGAGAGCTCAGTTTCAGGGATGTAAAAGTGTCGAAAAATAGCTAAGGATGAAAATAATAATAATAAAGCATGGGCAAACTGACTTTCCATGTTATTCACTGGCAGAATAGGTAAAATAAGGAGTTACTATCACTTTAAAAACTTGATTTAAATTGCAATTATCATGTTTTACAAAGTCTACATCTCTGTGAATAGACTGATTAAAGCACCCTGGGCCACATCAACTATTTGGGGTGTCAGAAATCTTTCCATCCTCGGCTGGCAGCAAGATGAAAGGAAACCCAGACAGTTGTGGCTGACAGTCAGGCACTTTACAGAACCACACATGGAGCCCATAGACTACTAGGTTTGGAAGAGAAAGTCTGTCATTGATAGTCTATGGGATTCCCGGGGCAATTATCATGTGACTCTGAACTAAGAAGATTTCGGAGTTCTGTATCCATCTCTGTATTAGTGAACAACTATTGTAGTTCAATTTACTGATTTCTTTTCAGCCGTCTTGCTCATCCACTGGGGCTTACAATGCAGCCCTGGCTTCCTCTGAATGTCTGATCCTGGAAGAGCAGACCAGCCAAGGGGGCATTGTCATCATGGTAACTGTCCTTTTAAATGGGATTTAGGAGATTTTCATTTATCCCCTATGGTGCAGTTGGTTTGCTACTTTAGTTTACTTAATTACCCTTAGGACCTTATTCAGAAAGGTAAAGTGTAGCATTTCTTGAGCAAGTCCATTGCACCATAGGGGACAAATGATAATTTCCCAAATCCTTATTAATTTTAAAGGAGTAGTAAACTTTTTTTATGAAAACACATATTTTATAGAGCATTTCCTGCTGAATAAAACAAGGGTACTCCCATCGCTGTCATATGTTCTAATCAAAATTTATAGCAGTTTAAATAATCAGGAAGTGAATTTACTGTGTTTACTTCCTGATAGTTCTGACAGGAAGTGACAGGCAGTTTCTATCACATTCTATGGAGAACTGTATGTCTCTGACTTTTCTGACTTTCCTCTCCATTAGAATCTAACAGTAAATCTAATTAGAATTTGACCACTAGAGGGCACTGCTAATGTAAAAAAAACATGGGTTTAAACTGTAATAACTCTGGAAATATAAATCTCTCGGCAGTGGGAGTACCCTTATTTTACTCGATAGGAAAATCCCTACAATATATATTTTTTCATTAAAAAAAGTTTACTGCTCCTTTAATGGGACACTTTACTGCTTGATTGCTAGTGAATTATCCATCACATTTAAAGGCAATACTGTTGAAACTATATTCGAGGATTTAAAGGGATAGTAATGTTTCAAAATAAAAGCAACTCCAATTAATCTTCATAGTATTTATTCCATGGAGAATGTTATTTCAGTATTGTCAGAGTTGTAGTTCAAAAGTAATTGAATGATAATGTATCCCCCTCCCTCCACTTTTACCTAGTGTAAGCCACCTCCCCTCAGATGTGGAATCTGGTCTTAAGACCAGACAACTCAAAGCAAGGGGCAATCTTCTTACTGTGAGCGTAAGGAAAACCCTTCCCCCTTGACAGTACTGATGTAACACTGCTCCCCTCAGAGCAGCAAGACTGTCTGGATGGATCTCAGAGAGGGACAATCTTCAGTGAGCATAAGGAAAAACCTGTCAAGGGGGAAGGGTTTTCCTTATGCTCACAGTAAGAAGATTGTCCCTTGCTGTAAGCTGTCTGGTCTTAAGACCAGATTCCACATCTGAGGGGAGGTGGCTTACACTAGGTAAAAGCGGAGGGAGGGGGATACTTTATCATTCAATTACTCTTGAACTACAACTCTGACAGTATTGAAATAACACTATCAATGGCCCAAATACTATGAAGACTAATTGGAGCTGCTTTTATTTTGAAACATTACTATCCCTTTAAAAACTAATTTCAGTTGGAGAGGATTTTTTTTATTTATCCCCGTGGTGCAGTTGGACTGCCCCAGCATTGCTCCAGTTTAGCTTACTGAATAAGGCCCTTGGGACCATAAGCAGAAACAAAGTGGAGCAATTCTGGAACAACCCAGTTGCTCTATGGGGACAAATTAAACATGAATTTAGTTACATGTGCTAAACTGATCTTTGATCTTAATGTGTTGGAGCCTCTCTAGCATTCAAGGGGGATAAAAGCATCATTTAAATCAATGTGCATTTTTTAACGGACCCACATGGTTTAGCTGATTTATCTTATAATTATTCAACATTACTTTGTGCATATGGAGCTTAGTTACAAGTGATAGATCCCCTTTTAAAGGACCAATATACTTTTTTTTTAATTAAAACCTATGTTATAGAGTTTTTCCTGCTTAGTAAAACAGGGGCACTCGCACTGCTGTCAGTAGATTTATTTAACATCTATAACGGTTCAAATAAACAGGAAGTTAATTCACTATGCATTTACTTCCTGAGAGTTCTAACAGACAGCATGACTCAGTAATTTCTGAAAATTATGTCGAGAACTGTCATTTACTTTAATCTCAAACAGAATAACTAATTTGACCACTAGATGGCATGTTAATGTTAAAAAAAACAAAAAAAACAAAAAAAACATGGGCTTAAGCTGTAATAACTCTGGAAATATGCATCTCTCCGCAGTGGGAGTACTCTTTAATCAGAAGAAAAAGACCTACAATATATTTTTTTCATAACAAAAGTTTACAGTTCCTTTAAATGGCAATTAACATCAAAACTAAAACTATATATTAAAGTTTAGTCTTTTTTACTAGTTAATAACTGCTATTGCCACATACTGCAGTTGGGGTATTATAACTGTACATCCCTTCTCCAGAGCTGATGTAGTGTTCTCTTGAGAGGTATCTGTAGGTTCCTATTGGCTACGTTGATGTCAGACCTGCCTGTACAGCCAGTAGAAAATGAAGCCACCTCAGGACAAGATGCTCTGCTTCCAGAGATTGGAGTAGTCGCTATTAATTAGTAAAAGACTGAGCTTTAACATATCTATATATCTGTCCCTGTTATTGTGTATCTGGAACTTTATGGCCTTATATTTATAAAAGCAAACTGGAATTATTCTGGAGTAAACCAATGGCACCATAGGGGCCAAATAAACGTTTTGGTTAAATTAAATTGGGCTTTTAATGCATTGGAGACCTCTCCGGCATCCAGGGGGTTAAAAATCTCTATTCAAGTGCTTGGAAATTTAGGACTTTATATTTGCCCCTGTGGTGCATTTGGTATACTTCAGAGTAACTCCAGTTTGCTTTTATAATTATGGGCCTATGTTTAGAAGGAAAGTGGAGTAATCTGGGAGCAAACCAACTGTTTCTTTTGAACATAAGGCCCTTAGATAAAGCTGAGCAGACCTCAACTTTAACCAGGAACACGTAGGCAATGTGCATGTTTCAGGGCTGATCTGAAATCAGTGCGGCCCTGCAGTATACGAGGCTGTTTTGATTTTGGTGCAGCCCTGAAATACGCATTTTTCACGTGTCTTTGGTTAAAGGTCTGTTCAGCCTACCATAGAATGAAGTGAAAACCCTTACAATGGACAGATACTTTCTACCAGTGCTATGATTTCAGTGGGTCTGTTTGTATTACCTGAGAAAATTAAATGTCCTTCTACATATATTAAGGGTGGTAAACAGAAGGGTCTGGAGATGCCTTCAGGGATGGAGGATACAGAAGTGGTGGCATCTGAAGCTTCGCCCTTGGAAGCAACAGATAAAGGTGGTTTCAAAAATGGAGAGCATGAAACAAATGAACCCAGCTTGGATGCAGCTGTTGGGGTGGAGGAAGGCTCAGAAGACTCCGAAGCTCCTAAGGACACAGATGCTGTAGAGGGTACAGATCAGACTGATCAAGGGCATCCTGTTTTAATAGAAGAAACACAAGCAGAAGAAGAATCTCAAGGTCAAGGAGGACAGGAAGCTGAAATAGGAGAACAAGCTGTGTGATATTTGAGAGGCTTCCATTGTAAATTTACTCTGTCACACATCATATATTAGTTTGCATATTCTTTCATCAGCATTAACCCTTTGAGTGCCAGAGGGTTACGCAACGCATTGCAAACCAATGCGTTGAGTACCCCTCTGGCACTCAAAGGGTTAAAAACATATTGAGGCCGATCTATTAAGACTGTGTAGTAATTCTGGAGCAAACCAACTGCACCATAGGGAACAAATAACAAATCCTCAGAAATCCCATCGATTTTAAATAGGGTTTTTAACCCCCTCGAATGCTAGAGAGGTCTTCAGCGCATTGCAAAGCAATTAGTTTGAGACCTTTCTAGCATTCATGGGGTTAAAATACCCATTTTAAACAATGGGGATATATTTGTCCCCTGTTTTTCAGTTGGATTGCTCCAAAATTACTCGAGTTCTTCTTAGATCATACTCCCTATACCCTGTGAAATTGGCAGGCAATGTGTGGCCCTCCAGCTGCTGTTAGACTGGCTGAGGATGACAGCAGTTGTATTCCAACAACAGCTGGAGGGGCAGCCTTGGTATATACTTTCCTCTTAATTTAAGACACCATAATCCTAGAAGTATCCCTATATGATTAACTTAAAATTACTGTATGAACTTTTTTTTTAATGTAGATTGAAAAATATAAAAGCACACTATTATAGGTGATGGTATCACTTTAAGCTTGGTTGTAGAGACATTTCCAATTCAGACAGAGACATTTTTAGCATCCAAGAGGATAAAGGAGAACTATCACTCCTATACAAGTTTACCATATTGTAATCCTCATCTAGCAATAACCATTGGTTATTTTTGTTTAAAAAAGCATGCTGTGGCTAAATTTACATTATTAAAAATGAGCCGTGGACTTACTTCTGGACAGACTACGGGTACAGCTCTGTACCGCAACCTGTCAATCCCCAAGTATTGTCGCGTTCCAACCTCCTCCGATGATGGAGGATTTCTCCATGTAAACTGGCTGGAACAAGACAATAATTGGGGAGGAACAGAAGAAGACTGATAGAATGCAGTGCACAGCTGTACCCACAGTCTGTCTGGAAGTAAGGAGAAGGCTAATTTTTAAAGGGATAGTAATGTTTCACAATAAAGGCAACTCCAATTATTCTTCAGAGTACTTGGGCCATGGAGAGTATTATTTCAATACTGTCAGAGTTGTAGTTCAAGAGTAATGAATGATAAAGTATCCCCCTCCTGCACCTTTTATATATATAACACTGCTTACCTCAGAACAGCAAGACTGTCCAGATGATCGCAGAGAGGGACAATTTTCAGTGAGCATAAGGAAAAACCTGTCAAGGGGGCAGGGTTGTCCTTATGCTCACAGTAAGAAGATTGACCCTTGCTGTGAGTTGTCTGGTCTGTGGACCAGATTCCACATCTGAGGGGAGGTGGCTTACACTAGATAAAATGGCCGAAGGGGGATACTTTATCATTCAATTACTCTTGAACTACAACTCTGACAGTATTGAAATAATACTCTCTATGGCTCAAATACTGTGAAGATTAATTGGAGCTGCTGTTTTTGTGAAACATTACTATCCGTTTAATAATGTCAGTTTCGCCACAGCATGCTTTTTTTAACAGTGTATCACTAGATGAGGATTACAATGAGGTAAAGTTGTACAGAGGTGATATTTCCACTTTAAAGAGATTGTAACCCTTTATTTTCACTTCAAAGGCCTTATTCACAGAAGAAAACATGTAGCAATTCTGGGGCAATTCAGCTGCACCATAGGGGACAAATAAAACGTATTGCTTTAAATGGGTAGTTTAACCTCTTGGATGCTAGACAGATCAATGATTTTGAGTCCGCTGTAGCATTCAAAGGGTTAAAGACTCTTTAAACAATAGGCATTTGGGGAAAGTTGCTACGCTTTTCTTTTGTGAACCC
The DNA here is from genome assembly GCA_037306005.1 of Rhinophrynus dorsalis. Classification (NCBI taxonomy): domain Eukaryota; kingdom Metazoa; phylum Chordata; class Amphibia; order Anura; family Rhinophrynidae; genus Rhinophrynus; species Rhinophrynus dorsalis. Next base: position 132,457,370 of record CM074724.1, read on the forward strand.
TCTGAGTGCCAGAGAGGTATCCAATGCATTGCATTATAATGCGTTGAATGTAATGTGTTGGATAACTCTCTAGCATTTAAAGGGTTAAGTATCATTTAAAGTGGTGCAGTTATGGAGCACATCAACTTCACCACAGATTAAAAATTAACATTCATTTAATTTGTATTCTTCTTATTATTATTATTTAATCCTTGAATGGTAGATACGTCTACAAAGTTCTGCAATGTATTGGGGAGGGGGCTTGCTAGCAATTCATAGGAGTGGAGCCCCATTTAAATGAATTGGAATGATTAGCCATCCTTGATGGTGCAGGATTGCTCTAAGATACTCCACTTTACATTTATAGAAACACTCCCTTGACTTTTCTAATCCCATAATTACCACTGCAGGACTTCTATATGTGTGACAGCAAGCATGTGTCACTGAATGAACCCTCCTCAAACTAATTAAAATTCACATCTCCGTGTTGAATTGACTCTTAGCAGTCATGCATCTGCATTAGCACCTTTGATTTAAGTCAGGGTGGCATTAACCTCACTGGAATATGTTAATAAGCGTAAATATATTTAGCATCACGGAAACACTCTTGAACACCCATAGGCAGCACAAGCCTTTTAACTTATGCAGCAGCATGATCCATACATTAAATGTGGCATATCCTGTGCTATGTTCTGTTAATGGTTCACCCTGTGTCATAAACCTACATTCTATGAAGTTAATCTGATGTAACCCTTTAAAGACCAAGCATTGCAAACCCCTCTGGTCTTTAAATGGTTAAACAATATTATTAAAAAGTTTTAAAAAATATCACATTAGGCAGCACACCACATATTGGCCCATATGGATAAAAGCAATTTCAGATCAAATTAACTACCCCATAGGGATACCTGTGAACTTTTTGTTGTGGACTTCCCAGAGAGGGGAGTCCTGTGGTGCCACTGGGGGAGAAAAATGGCGTGAGTTGCATCAAAAGGGTTGTGGCTTAGTCATGAGTGGTGGCGGGGCTTATAACATGAATCAAGTGTACAATTAATAGGCTGGGGAAGTAGTAGAAGAGAGCGAGGAGTGAGGGAAACACGTTGGGAAGTAGCAGAAGTGGGCAGAGTTTTAAAAGAAACTCCCCACATCGGAGAATCAGCCTCTGGTCCGGAGACCCGGTAATGCAGAGTCAAAACCAGAGTCTCCGGGGCAAATCCGAAAAGTTCCCAGCTATGGGCTAAGAGGGTTAGTTTTATTGTTGCTTGCATTCAACAGTCAGCCTTACCTCAATTTTCTTTGACAGCAAACCTCTTGCAGCCCATGGCAGTCTTAAAAGAATTAATTCCTCCTTCATAATCTTTTCTGATCAAATGAAAACAGCTCTTAAAATATAGATTATTATGCTGTAACGAGATTTTCCTTCTGCACCTGACAGCAGGCATGGGTCTAGATTCAGGATTTCTGCTGCTGCATCTACCAGCCAATCAGAGACTGCTGTTGCAGCTTCTGATTGTCAAGTGGCCACCGCCTGTGCTGATTGTTCAACACTTGCATCTTTTGAGCGGCCATTTCCCTTAATCTTTGAGTAGCCTGATTGATGGCCAATCAGAAAGCAAGCTGCAGTCCATGGCCAGTCAGGGGCCCCATGTACTAGGTCAGACCAGCATCAGCGTGGAAATTTCTCCTCTATAATGGCAGTAGTAGTAGAGAGCTAAAACATGAAGCTTTTGAGTGGTGACTAGCCATAAAACAGGCCAATGCGCTTTTTGTTCATCCTCAGAAACCTCTCACATTTTGTACATATATTTTGAAAAATCTTAGGGGGTCTCCCTAAGAGTGAAGAGTAGTCCAGATGTGGACCCTTTTCTCTCAGTGCCAAGGGAACTCAGCTGCACGTCAGTGGCAAAGTCCAATGTACGTCTGGGGTTAGCTGGTGTTCCCATAGAAGGGGGAATTGCCCATCATTTTCTAACTGGACTGCCTTTTTGGGTGGAATTAGTCTTATATGTATGTGGAAATTTTTCCCCTGTCATGATACTAGGGAATCCAGCTGTATCTCAGTGTCAAGGCTCGGCAAGGCCGAAACGTATGCCTGGGGTTAGCTAGTGTTCCCATGCAGGGGGGACTTGCCCATCATTTTGCAACGGGACTGCCCTTTTAGACGGGATTAATCTAATATGTATGTGGTCATTTCCCCTCTATAAATAACACTAGAGAGCTAAAACTTGATGCTTCTGAGTTTTGACTAGCCACAGAATAGGCCATTGTACTTTTTGTTCTTCCACAGAAGCCACTCACATTTTGTATGTATATTTTGAAAACTCTTAAGGGGTCTCCCTAAGGGTAAAGGGAAATCCAGACATGGGCCCCTTGCCTTCAGCGCCTAGGGAATCCAGCTGCCCCTCACTGACAAGACCCAACAAGGCAGAAACATACATCTGATGTTTCCATCATTTTGAAACTGGACTGCTGTTTTGGGCAGGATTAGTCTAATATGTATGTGGAACTTTCTCCTCTGTAATAGTACTAGAGAGCTAAATTGAGATGCTTTTGAGTGGTGACTAGCTCTGTAGAATAGGCCATTGTACTTTTTGTTCGACCTCTCACATTTTGTATATATATTTTGAAAACTCTTAGGGGGTCTCCCTAAAAGTTAATCCAGATCTGGACCCCTTGCTCTCAGTGCCTAGGGAATCTAGCTGCACCTAAATGTTGAGGCCCAACAAGGCTGAAAAGTGTGTCTGGGTTTAGCTGGCATTCCTGTGCATTTTCTCAATGTATGTTAAGCAAGAATAAGTAACCCTTTCAGTATTAGAGGGGTACGTAATGTATTGTTAAACAATGCGTTGTGTACCCCTCTGGCACTGAACAGGTTAAAAAATGTGTGTGACACTCAAAGGGTTAAACGGCCAAAAAAAATAACAGCAAAAAGTAAAATCAACACTTACCAGTAATCTGATGTCCAGCGGGGTCTTCTGCACCCATGTCTTCTTCAATTCTGCTTCTGGAAGCTTCTTTCTTTTTCATCTGTTACCCTCTTCTTTTTCTTTCTTCTTTATCTCTTATCTTCTTCTGTCATCTTCTTTCTTCTACTGTGCTCCTCTTCATTCTTCTTTTTTCAACTTAGCGTGGAACCTGTAAAAAAAAAATATATATAGCTATTATAACAACACTAACATTAAACATACACTGCCAGCAGCAGCGGCTGGAAACAAAAGCAAAAATCCCTCCTCCTTGTACCTTTTGGGCAGCTGCCCAGTGCGCACTGAAGGCCCTCTGTCAGATTGCTCATCACCTCCTCCAACCAGCAGTGAGCATTTGGAATTTGAGGAATTTGCAGCTACTCTAATTCCTGCTGTTGCTGAGTTGCAAGGGCAGCAGGATGCTGATGAGAAGGCTAGTGTGCCACAGACCACCGTGGACACAGTGGGAATGGGGTCAACAAGTGATGTGGGACTAGGACAGGTTCCACTTGCAAGCAGCAGCAATAATCCTGGTCCTAGTTGCAGTGCTGATTCTGAGGCAGTAGCAGCAACATTATCCACTGCCATAGACAGTGAAAGAGAATGTGGAGGAGAAGAAGAAAGAGGCCATTCTGTTGCACCTTTTCCCTCCCCCCCTGATGTCATGGGTTTGGGACTATTTTTCCCTTGGGCAGACACAGTGCAGTCATCACCAACGGCACTGTGCACAATTTGTGTCAAGTCAGTGATAAGAGGAAAGGAGGGAGCACACCTTGGTACAAGCACCCTGATATCACAAATGAAACACAGACACCATGACATTTATGTCAAACATGTTAAAGTCAAACAGCCACCACAGAAATTGAGCACCACTGTTGCTGTAACCCCTGACTCTCCAGAAAGACAACAAGAGGAGAAGCAGAGATCAAGAGGAGGAAGAGTAGAGAAACTCAGGCAGAGACTGGAAGTTCCATGACGAGCGAAACAACTAGCTTGCATCTCCTTCTTCCTCTAGGGTAGCTACATCTTCTGCCAATCCACCTCATTCATCATTACTTCCCATACCAAATGATAGCCACTTTGTTGATCTTAGGATGTGCCAGTTCATATCCACCCGTTGCACACTGTGCCGTGCACTGACAACGCATGCCAGTGTGGTGGAGAATTTCAAGCAGGGTATCAAGCAGCATCTGAAGAGATTCCATCTCGCAGAATATGCAAAGATGGTGGCAGGAAGGGTTCATTGTTACTATTAAACTGACAGCAAGTTGTCATGTGTCCTTAGTGGGATCTGGACCTGGGGTATAGTGACAGTAGCAGTACTTGGTTTCTGGTGTCATGGTGTTTGGATACAGTTGTGCCCACAGATGTTATTTACCACACACTCTGTGTAGATTGCAGTTGCTGATGAGAGACACAGTTCCTGCTCTCAAGGGAAAAATGTATATTCTAATAACAACACACCCATGATTTTGGAGGAAGGGCAGGTAGAGAAGAATTACTGTCTGACTTCTTCTTTTCTCCACATACACTGGGGACTACTTATTGTGCTGCTACTGCCACAGGCACATCACTGGATCTAGTCGTGGCAAGTGAAACCTCATCATCCATCGCCCATGTTACTGTTGTTCACTTTCAGCTGCCTAATCATCCTGTTGCTAAAACAACTCTGCAGCAGCAAGAACAGCAGTTGCAAATTCCACAATTATGGACTCAGGAGGACATTTGACAGTGGCCACTGGCCAACATGACCTGCTGGCACTAGGCCAGTAGGGCATTTTTTTCTTCAGGGCATGTGCTTTGAAAAAAATAAAAATAGAAAACATAGTCCTACAAAAAAATAAACCATTCTGGGGAATTTGTTTCTAAAAAGCCTAAGTCCTACAAATCAATGTTTCCTTAGGTTTTGTGCGAACAACCTTAAGTCCTACAAATCAATGTTTCTTCAGGGCTTGTGTCTCTAACAACAAATCTAAAAAATCATCCTCTACAAAGTACTCTATCAAGTCAAGTATCAGTCCACCCCAGTGGCAGCTTATGTCAGGGGGTTCCTGTCACTATCACTTTACATGCAAATGTCTTATTTTATTTATTCTTTTTCTTATTAACTGTCCCCCCAATACCAGTTAAGACTCCCCCCAAAAACAAATTCCCTATTAACTGATTCATTCCCCATACTCCACCCACCAACACAGGCACCCTCCTCAGAACCCTTTTATACCATGTCTTAAGGGTTTTTTAAATTGTATTTAGGATTTATTTTTTTATTAACTGCCTCCGAATCCCAGTAAACAAACCCCCCCAAAAAATTCCCTGTTCATCTTTCTGCACACCCCACCAACACAGGCACCATCATGCCCCTTTTATACTATGCCTTTGGAAAATAAAATAATATTTGCTATGTGTCGTGTGTAAATTCAATGTTCCCATTGATTTCAATGGAATGAGCTAGGTGAAAAAAGTGGAAAATGGGCACTTTTCACTGGAAATTATTCGTAAATCGGGAAGTGCCATTATTTGCCAATCTTGTATATCTTCCTAAGTTGGAAGGGTATCCCAGGCATGGGCCCTTACTCCCTATGTGCCTAGAGGGAATCAGCTGCACCACCCCAACAAGGCCCACATAGGCCAAAACTTATGCCTGTGGTTGTGCTGATTCTCTTCATGCGGAGAGGATTTGCCTGATATTTCTGAGCTGGACCGCCTGTGGGTGGGACTAGTCTAATATGGACATGAAGATTTCCTCTCTGCAATGGCATATGGGAGAGAAAAACATGATTTGTAGCACCTCTGAGAGTCCCACATGCCTCAGAACAAAACACTTTATTTTGTGCATCTTTGGTAAATGCTCGCTTTGTGTGAAATAATAATGTGGGTTAGTCAGTAAGAGCAATAATGCATGCTTCAGTTGCCACACAGGTCCAGTTTAAAGTGGAAGTAACACCTTATGTTAAACATCTTTCAGAATCATCTATATGTTATGTTAGCCATGTTTTTTTTCTTTAAAATAATAGTTTATGACCTATTTAGGATTAAAATATGTGTCAGTTTACACAGGTTAGATGTAACTGTCTGGCATGCAAAGGGTAAAAAATAAACTTTGTCGTATTATATTTTTTACTGTAGAAAGGTGTCTAATGAACCCGTTTCTCCAGTTATTAAGTACGTAGGAGGGGGAAGGGAGAGCAGAAGGGAGTGCCAGTTGGGAAGAAGAACAGTATGGAATGTTAGATTTGGCACAAAGATGTGCCAAATACTTTAATATCTCATAAATATTATTTAAATAAACATGACTAACATAGCATATATTTGATTTTAAAAGCTTTTTCAAACAAACCCGAGTGACCGTAATGTTATTCTTCTTTTAAAATACATAATTCCCTGAGTATAATTCGCTTTTTAATTGATTTTTTTGGTTGATTAACCCAAGCCCAATGATATCCCCCCAAAAAGCAGTCTTTTAGTGACATTCCAGGACTAGAGTCCACAGCCCCTGATGTAGACCACTATCTTACCTTGCAATCTTGACTTTAAAGACCAGTTACAGGACACATTTTAAATAGGATTAATACTAGGGATGGGCAAAATATTTCACCTGAAAAGAGAAACAGGACAAAAATTGCACTTTTTCTTGAACTGGTAATATTTCACGAAAATTTTGTTTTGTTGCTTTTTTTATTGAAATCAATTGAAAGATGAAATTTCTCCCTACCACATGGCAAGTTTTTCCTCTTTAAAGGGATAGTAATACTTAAAATGTAAAAAAAAATATGTTGTAGGGTCTATCCCCCTGAGTAAAACAAGAGTACTCCCACTGCTGAAAGGTGTTTCATTCAAAAGTTATTAATTTTCAAAGTTGAATTTTTTAGGTGCAATATCACAGTGGCCTGAAATTGTACAGTGGCGCTGTTGCTACACGATCCTATGGACAGCTCTGGTCCCGGGACCATAAATCTCCATAGGATGGTGTAGCAACAGCGCCACTGTACAATTTCAGGCCACTGTGATATCGCACCTAAAAAAGTAATCTTTGAAAATTAATAACATTTGAATTAAACACTTTTCAGCAGTGGGAGTACTCTTGTTTTACTCAGGGGGGTAACCCTTACAACATATTTTTTTTTACATTTTAAGTATTACTATCCTTTTAACCAAAGTCATATAAAAGGGTGTCAGGTTCTCATAGCATGCCATTCTGTGTTTGTGAGAAGTAGAGAAAGCATCACACTTTTGAGATAGAAAAGACAGACTAATAAAGTGGAGTTGAAGCTTAATTTAAGGAAGCCCACACAGCTGTGATCCAAGTTCCTTCCTGATCTGGCTGTTATCTCTGTACTAGGGAAGTCTAGGTTGTGAGAAGGGAGCAAAATACTGTGTGAAGACACAGTCAGCTGTGATCCATGTTTCTTTTTGATCTGGCTCTCTGTTCTAAGGGAGTCTGGAGAAAGAAGCAGTTGAAGTGTGTTTTTGTGATTTTTTTGTTGACACTTAATGGGATATGGGGGACAATTCATTAAAATTAATAATATTGAGTGCCAGAGGGATATGCAACGCATTGCAAAGCAATTTATTGCGTACTCAGAAAGTTAACGAACAACTGATTGGTGACAGAGACAGGGACTCTGATGTGAGCTGTGACTATGGTAGACTGATACTAGACATGGTAGAGTATTTTTAGAGATCCAAGGCAAGACATCACACACAATCAGTTCTATTGTGTACTATACAGTAAAAACACACACAGTAGTTGAGAAATGTCCAGCAAACACACAAGGGATTGGGGTGTGCGAAATGATTAGGAGCATTGCAGATACGTGTGAGTAAAGTGGAAGTCCAAAAATTGACTGTAGGAATGGTTGCTATAGAGTGTGCATTAAGTATTGATGAGCCCTCTCATCCCAAAGGAAACTGTAGTTTGTCAAAGTCCCACCAAAAGTTCCACCACCAGCACAGTACTATTAATAAACCATCTAAAAGCACTGAAGATGACAGTCACATTACAGTGTTGAGGGCTCAGTGCATGAAGGTATAGCAGCTCAACCAACTGCTGAATCTGACAGTGAGACAACCAAGCACAAAAACACCTGTCCTGAAAGTAGTAGCGAACGTTGTGAAAATCTCTCAAACGGGAAAAGTAAAAAGAAATTGTTTGAGACCTCTAAAAGCCTAGAGAAATGTAAAGTAGGGGGAAGAAGTGGCACGCGATGCTGAGGATGACCTAATGATGGATGGTGATGATGTAGATCTAGAATATATCTCTCCTCCATCCTCTTCTTCAGATGAAGTTAAGACTGAGAGAGATGATGATATGGATAGAAAGTTAGTTGATAGGAAAAAGCACAATGTTACACCACTGAAAAGAAGCACTTTTCCTGTCTATAAATTGTTTGAGAAAACAATTGTAAAATCTGACCTGGACAACTAAAGAATCCAATAAATACAGTCACCCAATTCGTCATCATCATCACCACTGCCAAGTCCCACTCATCCAAACTTTCTGTCGAGTAACCAACAACAACACGTTATCAACATCCACAGGCTTAGCTTTGAGGAGTGCATCTGTTGCTCTATCAAGTGCAGCAACTGTGACACATAGTAGTTTTACAATTTTGGCAACATCTAGCCCCAGGAGTAGTAGTAGTAGTAGCAGCAGCCTGTCAGGAACCCCATAGTGTATGAAGTCCACAGTATGGAAAATTTACTCAGGATCCAAAAGCTAAGCATGTTGCTATCGTTGTATATGTAAAAAAGCATGTAAGCAGGTCTGACTGGGAGGCACATCATCAACAGGTCAGAGGTGCCACAACTAGAAGCAGCAGATGTACTTCTAAAAGTTCCCAGGGCTCTGGCATACATAATAAAAGTGGTATTGCTGTGTCAGAGAGTGTCCCAAGATTTGATTTTCTGCTCTTACTGCAGAGTAGTATGACACAAACAAGTCTAGAAACAAGTCAAAACCTACACAAAAATAATGCAAAAATATGCCTATGGAATAGTAAACTTGCCAAAATGTTGTCGTTGAGATGCTACCCTTTTCTTTTGTTGAAAACAGAAGGTTTAAAAAACTGATGTCATGTGCACCCTGCTGGAATATCCCAAGCCACAGTTATTTTTCAAGGATGGTTGTGCCAATCTTAATTAAGCAGGAAGGTAGTGTTGTGAGCATGGGACAAAGGCACTCAGCCTGCTAAAAAAATGTTCAAGGCATATGTTGTTGTAGGACTCACAACTTTTACTTTCAGCTATTTACTGCTCTACTTCAGCCCTCAGAAGAAGTAATATTGTAGTGGGAAGTCTTGCAGTCATAGAAAACGTAGGTGAAAAATGGCAAACGTCTCACAAGAAATTTATTGGCAATGTGAAAAGGACAACATTTAATTTATTGTCTATTGGTGGGATGTTTTCAGAAAAAGAGGGAAATCATTTTTTTTACAAAAAGCCCTCCTGGAAATGTCTCTGACTCATCTTTATTTAATACACATACCTAGGAACTATTCAGATCTTCAAAAACTGAAATTTTCTGAGTTTATTACAGGGTGTAATAGAGAGTGATTATCCATGTTAGTGAAAACCCTGGTAACACAGGTCACTTCTGTCCCCATTCTATCCATACCCTTCCCATTTAAGCCAGTTCAGGAATAAACATTGGGGCAAGCAACAATCAAGAAAGAGCAAAAAAAAATGTCTCTGAGGCATGATGCAAGTCACATTTTTCACTCCCTCGTTCCATTTCAGAGATGACATTTCCATATCCATATCAGAATGGTCCGGCCGTCAGAAAATCCAACTCTGAAATGATAGGCAAATCCTCTCTGCAGGAGAGAAACAGCAAAACCACATATGTACACTTCAGCTTATGTGGGCCATGTCAATGTAGTGTAGTTGATTCCCTCTAGGCACCTGCAGAGCAAGGACCTATGCCTGGGATACTCTTTCAGTTAGGGAGACCTAGAAACAAATATAGTGACAAGCACCCATGAAGAACAAGATAAAGTGTCTTGTTCTGAGACATGATGGCCCCTCAGTGGTGCTAGAAATCACTTTTTCACTCCCATGTGTCAATGCAGAGAGAAAATTTTTATATCCTGGCCCTGCCATCAGACGGTCCAGCTCTGAAACATCAGCCAAATCCTCTCTGGATGAGAGATTCAGCAAAACCACAGATTTCCTTTTTGGCTTATGTGGGCCTCGTTATTGTGGTGCTACTGATTCTTTCTAGGCAGATAGAGAGCAAAGACCCATGCCTGGGATACCCTTCCACTTACAGAAAACTAGAAACAAATATTGTGACGAGTACCCGTAAAGAACGAACAAGATAAAGTGTCTTGTTCTGAGGAATGGTGGCTCATCACAATCCTTCTTTGTATGTCTCTCTAACTTAGAAGGGCATCCCAGGCATGGGCCCTTGCACTCCATGTGTCTAGATAGAATCAGCTGCACCACACCAATGAGGCCCACATAGGCCGAAATGTAAGTCTGTGGTTGTACAGATTTTCTCATGCAGAGAGGATATGCCTGACATTTCAGAGCTGGACTGCCTGCGGGTGGGACCAGTCTGATATGGACACTGAGATTTCCTCTCTGCAGTGGCACATGAGAGTGAAACACGTGACTTGTAGCACCACTGAGAGGCCACCATGCCATAGAACGAAACTATTTTGTTCATTCTTGGTTGGTGCTTGCCATAATATTTCTTTGTATGTACACCGATTCAGGGCAAACCCCTCCTTTTCTCCTCCCAGTCCTATCCCTCAGATCTCTATGACTAAGTCTTAGGATGAAACACATCAGAGTGTATAACAGCTGTCTTTTCATGTGTATATTGGATTGAAAGAGGTCTTACAAATTGGATGATAGATCCCAAGTGAATTTAAGCAATAGTTCTGTGATCAGCTGGAGGATATAAAGATACCCAGAATCCATCTGGGATACATGTGGACTTTTGAATTTTCATGGAAATTAAAGTTGGCCCAACACTATTTGCTATACCACTTGGTGGAGAGAGTAATCCAGATTATTTGACCACTGATGGACACTGTGTTGTCTGAAATGTACTTTTAGCAAACCAATATTAGTTTGCATAGTTGTTTGTGAGTAAATAAAAATCCCCAATTTTTTCTGAAATTTTATTAAAAATGTAGTTCACTATCTATCTTTCTGTCTCCTTCTTTTTGAGGTCCTTGAGAGGAGAATAGATTTCTAAGATGTCTTTGTATATATTATATTTATATTTGATATGCATATATATATTTTTAGGATTTTATGTATATTTATAATACTTTTGGGTGGTGTTTATATATTGCTGCACTAATATCTATAATTTTTTTACCCTAGTGCAATAATTATTAAGAGTCATAGAGTGCCTACACATACCGCCACCATCCCCATCACCTCCACATGTAATGGCGTTAAAGCAATAAAGTTGCACAGTTGTTTTACCAGTACTGCCATCCCACACTTACTAAGTTCTTAGAAAGAAGTAAAAAACTGCACAGACATAATGCAAATATATGCCTATGGAATAGTAAACTTGCCAAAATGTTGGAGGTTGACATTCTGACCTTTTCTTTCGCTGAAAACAGAGGTTTTAAAAAAACTTGTGTCATGTGTTGCACCCTTCTGGAATATCCCAAGCCACAGTTACTTTTCAAGGATTGTTGTGCCAATGTGACATAAGCAGGAAGTTAGTGTTGTGGGCAAAAGACAAAGGCACTCAGCCTGCTAACAAACTTTTCAAGGCATATGTTGTTGTAGGACTCTTTGACTTTCAGCTATTTATTTCTCCACTTCAGCCCTCAGAAAAAGTAATCTTGTGGTGGGGAATGTTGCAGTCATTGGTAAAAGTTATTGGCAGTGGTAACAGGATAAAACCTTTGTGGGAAAAAAACAAAAAATCATTGGTTTTTCAAGAAAAGTCATGCAGGAAAATGTTTCTGACTTTTCACCCACCCCTACCTATTAGTTAAAAAGAAAAAAGTTAACTTTATTTTTTTCTGAGATGCACAGTTTTCTTTGCTTTTAAAGTGGACTTATCACTTTTTCAAGTCCTCCATTCAGTGTGAAAGGATTTGCATGAATATTCCTTCTTATAAATGTATTCCACTCCTCTGGTACAAACCAGCCCAAGAAGCTGGAACCAGGTGATTTTTTTGGGATCTGTAATTACTGTGGAGCTTTATCTGACCAAATCAGAGAATAAAGCTTTGCTTAGATTATATTCCCCAACTACTAGAATCAAACATCTGTAAATCTGTTTGCAGCTGGAACTTAAGGACCACAGAGTTTTTTTTTTGTTGTGTTTTTTTTCTCTAACATTCGGATTCAGGGCTCCCCGAATGGTGTACAGCCCTGGGGAGCCCTGAAATCCATGACGTACATGTATGACATGGGTCCATTAGGCACTTTTACATGTACATCCTTGGCCGTTAAGTTGTTAAATACTTAGTTACATTAATTAGAATTTTGATATGTCCTCTGTGGTGTAGTTGGTTTGCCCCAGAGGGCCACATATGAGACCATGGTGGGAATCTGGTTCCATGCCACCGGTCCAGGTGCATGATTACACACGTTCTACAACTCCATTTGATGTTGAAATACATCCCCGTCATTCTCAGCTGGCTATTAGATTGCTGAAGTTAATGGTCATTGAATTCCAAAAACAACTGGGGTCCACATGTTCTCCCCTCTTGCTGAATAGTTATTATACCTTGTTTTAACCCTTTAAAGACTGAGGGGTCCATAATTCATTACACAGTATTGTGTTGCATGCACCCCTTGACAAAGCCGGATTTCCCAAGAGGCACAGTAGACAACTACCTAGAGCTCCAAATTTTGAGGAGCACCTTAGCAATTTCATTGTTCTTGCACCAGTTTATACACCCTTTCACTAGCTACTATTTAACTCCTTCAATGCTAGACAGGTCTTCAATGAATTTTGAAACAAAGTGTTGGAGATCTCTCTAACAAAAAGGGGTTAAAAGTGTTTTTCACTGTCGTCCAATACAGGTCACTGGTACTCTGGGAGGCGATCCGCCCCTTTAATAGGCAGGAACAATTATGCAAATGACTGCAGTGGGCGGAGCCTCCCCTCCTACTTAAGCTGCCTTCAGGCCAGAGCCACTAGATTGATTTGTTCCTGTGTGATGTGCACACCAGGTGGAGAACATCTTTGCATTCATCTTAGTGTTTTGTTATTTTTATTCAAATATGGAATACCACCATTAGGAGGGTGACCATGGCTGTGAATTGCCCTCCTTAAAGTGGCTGGTGCAGCTTCCAGGGATTTTCTGTGGACCTTATGCCCTGAAGAGGGAACAGCTTGAGTCAAGCAGCTTCCCTGCTGAGGAATTTACCTCTGGTCTATTCCCACTTTATCATGGTCACCTGAAGACAGAAGTCCTGCAGAAAGGTGAGCCACCGCTTGAGTGCTGAAGGTCCACTTGTCCCCACAGTGTCCCTTTGATGGGCTTGTATTTGGGAGTAGCATTGCACTCCAGCACTCATAGGGTGTTTTTATTTGCATTTATCATGTTTATGCAATTTCTGTGGTATTCTCTGGGTTCTGGAGCTTTGGGTATAATTTTATTTATGTTTCTCATGTTTTGAGTTACTGTTTTGCTCTTTTTAAAGTTTAGTGGGACTTTATTAAAAATTAGTGTTCCGCGCCTTTAAGCGCGCCTTTTCCCGCTTAGACGCCATTGCTCCTTTACTCTCTATGGGATTTCACAGTGTGGGACATATCTCTGCAACCGCTTGTCGCAGCAACTTCAGAGATGGCTCATTTTACTTCTAAGCTCCTGCTCTATCATCCGGTGTATGTTTACAGGGTGTGGGGAGTTCAGGGGGGCTTCGGGCACTGTTTGGGGTACTACTGAGAGAAAACTACATTTCCCATGAGCGCCCGGTTCGCACTCATTTCTGATTGGCTGACCTGACGGCCGCCATTTTGTGGTGTTCTTTCTCAGCGAGTATACTACGCAGGGACCGAGCCTTCTCTCCTCTCAGCAGATTAACCCTTCGCTGGCCAGATAAGTCCGTTTTTAGGCATTTCTGGGGTGAAACTTTAATCTTTCACACTTTTACTGGGTGATATTGTTTAGTGGTGTATATTGACGCTGTGAGCATGTCTACTCCACTGGAGCCAGGGGCGAGACCCAAGACTAAAGAGGCTGGGGTGTCTGTTCCCCCCATTGCGCTTTGCTCCTCTTGTCACTCTGGGCTGCCTAGAGATTGTTCTGGTGATTTATGCCCTAAATGCACTGATTGTCGTGATAGCAACCCTGGGCTTCCCAGCCATGCTATTGAGCCAACTTGGGTGAAAGAGTTTAAAGCTGCCACTAGGGATCTCAGATCCACACTCCAACTCTTTCCCTCTCAGGTACAGGGGGCTCTCCAGGTTTGGCAGACCCCCTCTACTATCAGGACTTCCCTGTCTAAGCCACAGAGAGTTCTCATGTGTCTGATTCTTCTGAAGAAGAACTATTACAGGATTCTGATGCTGAGGAAGGCACTGTTATTGAGTCTAACAGGTCCATTGGGGACCCTTATGAATGTGACCCTGAGGTTTCTGCTGAGGGTCTGATTAGAGCTGTGATAACTACGCTCAACCTTCCTCTGACTCAGGAATCTACTCATGATCCAACTGACGTTTTCCAAAAACCATCTAAGGCGGTTGTATGTTTTCCAACTAACCCTACCCTTGCCCGTCTAGTCTCTGAGGCGTGGAGGAATCCTGACAAATACTCCTCAGTGTCTAAAAAGTTTGCTAAACTTTACCCTTTTCCTGAGACTGAACTGGCAAAATGGGTTCATCCTCCCAAGGTGGATGCTCCTGTTTCCAGGCTGTCCAAATCTACTGCTTTAGCTGTCTCTGATGCCTCTGGCTTGCAGGATTGGACGGACAAAAAGCTAGAACTTTCTCTTAAGTCTATTTTTGCCTCCATTGGCACTGCCATGCGTCCAACCTTTGCAGTGGCGTGGGTTAATAGAGCTATTGCGGCCTGGACTGAACGACTGACTGAGGCAGTCCGCCAGGATGCACCGGTATCTGAGCAGTTGCAGCTACTTGCTAACATTACTGAAGCACAAAATTATGTTGCTGATGCTGCTTTTGATGCTGTGCGCATGATGGCGAGGGCCTCCACTTCTTCTGTGGTGGCCAGACGTGCCCTTTGGCTGAAAATTTGGTCTGCTGATACAGCCTCTAAGAAAGCCTTGCTTTCCTTACCCTTTCAGGGGAACATGCTATTTGGTTCTGAACTTAAGGAAATGATCAGCGAGGCTACTGGTGGTAAAAGTACTCTTCTACCCTCAATCTTCAAGAAGAAGTTTCCAGCCAAACGCAATCGGTCCTTTCATTCCTTTCAGACTGAGACACGCTCCACGTCCCAGACGGGTCCGTCCTCTGCGCGCTCCTCCTCCAAGCCTAAGCAGTCCTGGAAGCCCAAAGTTGCCCCCAAGGCCAAAACCTCCAAGACTGCTTCGGCATGACTCACCGAACCTGGGTCCGCATCTGGCAGTGGGTGGACGTCTCTGCATCTTTCGCCGGACTTGGGAGGAGTCAGTGGCGGACCCATGGGTCATTCAGGTGGTATCAGAGGGATACAGGATCCCTTTCTCTTCCCTTCCTCCTTTTCGGTTCCATTTTACTCGTCCTTCTCAGGAACCTACAAAAAGACGTCTGTTCGACGTCTTGGACAAGGAGGTCCTGGAGTTGGTTCCTCCAGAGGACACAGGTTCAGGATTTTATTCCAACCTGTTCGTGGTGGCCAAAAAGGACGGAGGTGCTCGTCCCATTTTGGATCTCAAAGATCTCAATTCCTATGTTGTGAGTTCCCACTTCCGCCAGGAGTCCCTGCGCTCTGTGATTGCAGCAATGTCTCCAGGGGAGTTCCTTGCCTCCCTGGACCTTCAGGATGCTTATCTTCACATCCCTATTCATCCAGAGAGCAGGCGGTATCTCAGGATTGCCTGCCACAGGGGACACTTTCAGTTTTCAGCTCTTCCCTTTGGGCTGACTTCGGCCCCTCAGGTCTTTCAGAGGGTGTTGGGTTCCTTGATAGCGGTACTTCATCAAGAAGGTCTCAGGGTGACCCCCTACATGGACGATCTCCTCCTGAAAGGCTCCTTAGCGGAGCTTCTCCAACGACAACTGCAGCTGTGTATTCACACTCTGAACCGTCACGGCTGGATCCTGAATCTGGACAAGTCAGACTTGGTCCCATCTCAGAGGCTCGTTTTCCTGGGTCTCCTGTTCGACACTCGCCAATGCATGGTGTTTCTGCCGGAGGAAGTGGCTCATCAGATAGCCATCCGAGTGGCTGGGATCCTGGAGCTGGACAGAGTTCCAGTGCCGAAGTTGACGTCTCTGGTGGGGAAGTTCATTTCCACGATTGAAGCGGTACCATTTGCCATGGCTCACTCCAGGGAACTTCAGAGGTTTGTGATCCAGACGTGCAAGAATCATCCAGATCATCAGCATCTGTCAGTCTCTCTACCTCCTCATGTGGAATCGAGTCTGCACTGGTGGTTGGATCTCTCTCATCTCCTGAAAGGGAGATCCTTTCAGGTTCCCTGTTGGACCACGGTTACAACGGATGCCAGCATCCGGGGATGGGGTGCTGTGTTGGGTAGTTTCAGTGCTCAGGGGAAATGGGGACTGGATGAATCTCTTCTCTCCATCAATGTTCTGGAACTGCGTGCCATCCGGCTTGCCCTGAGACACTGGGAGTCTCAGCTGGAAGGTTGTCCAGTCAGAGTGGAGTCCGACAACGCCACCGCAGTGGCCTACATCAACAGGCAAGGCGGCACAAGAAGTTGCACCGCCTGGTTGGAGGTCAAGGATATTTTATCTTGGGCAGAAGATCACGTGCCTATCATTTCAGCAGTTCACATTCCAGGAGTAGACAACGTCATGGCAGACTTTCTCAGTCGTCACACAGTCGACAGCGGAGAATGGGCTCTTCATCCAGAGGTGTTTCACCTACTCACCCAGAGGTGGGGGGTGCCTGTAGTGGACCTGATGGCTACCAGACACAACAGGAAGGTGCCGGTGTTTTGCTCCCGGCGGAGGGACCCTCTTGCTCTAGCAGTGGATGCATTGTCAATTCCTTGGGATTTTCCTCTGGCTTACATCTTCCCTCCTCTTACTCTATTGATCAGAGTCATCCAGAAGTTGAAGCAGGAGCGTTGTCCTGTCATCCTGATCGCTCCAAACTGGCCTCGCCAGTCCTGGTATCCGGAGTTGATGGCCATGTCAGTGGCGGAACCGTTTCCACTCCCTGCCCGTCCGGATTTACTTCTTCAAGGATATCTGTGGAAGGAGGATGTTCAGCATCTCCATTTGATGGCATGGCGGTTGAATCCTCGATTCTAGAGAAGAAAGGATTTTCTCCTTCAGTGGTGTCGACGATGCTCAGTGCTCGTAAGCCTGTGTCCTCCAAGATCTATCATCGTATCTGGGCCACCTTTGTGGCTTGGTGTACTGATCGGAAGGTGTCCCTGGACTTTCATCTTCCCACTGTCCTGGCTTTTTTGCAGGACGGTGTTGCAAAGGGGCTCAGTCTGAGTTCCCTCAAAGTCCAGACTTCTGCTTTGTCTGTGTTTTTCCAGGAAAGGATTGCTATCCTTCCTGATGTGAAAGTTTTCTTCCAAGGTGTGACTCATGTTCGGCCTGCCTTTAAGAGTCCTGCTCCCCAGTGGGACCTCAATTTGGTGCTGGGAGTTCTCCAGCGACCCCCGTTTGAATCCTTGGCTTCCATTCCATTACGTCTCTTGACTTGGAAGATGGCCTTCCTTTTGGCTATTGTTTCAGTTCGCCGGGTAGCAGAGTTACAAGCTCTGTCTTGTAAACCTCCTTACCTGGTGTTCCACAAGGATAAGGCTGTGCTTCGCACTACCAAGGAATTCTTACCCAAGGTTGTGTCCGAGTTTCACATCAATCAGGAGATTGTGGTTCCCTCTTTCTGCCCTAATCCTTCATCTGACAAGGAACGAGATCTCCATTTGTTGGATGTGGTGCTTTGCCTCAAGTTTTATGTTCATCTCACCGAGTCTATCAGGAAGTCTGACGCTCTATTCGTCATTCCTGAGGGGCCTAGGGCAGGGAGACCGGCTTCCAAAGTTACCATTGCCTCTTGGATTAAGGCTACTATCCATGAAGCCTATAAGTTGCGGAATAAGCACGTTCCCTTCCGGGTGACTGCCCATTCCACCAGGTCTATTGGGGCCTCTTGGGCCTACAAGAATCAGGCATCTGCTGATCAACTGTGCAGAGCGGCCACTTGGTCCTCTGTGCACACATTTTCAAAGCACTATCGAGTTGATGTACTGGCCTCGGCTGATGCCAGTTTTGGGAGGAAGGTCCTGGAGGCAGTTTTGCCTGTCTAGGCCTTCTACTCTGTGGTCCTTAGTGCTTCTTTACTGTTGAGCCCGGTTGGCTCTGTTTTGTGTGCTGTGTTAGTTCAGGGGTTGTTTTCCCCTGGTTGGTGTCCGTTGACACATACATTCTGGGCTATGTAATTAACTGGTTCATAGCAGTTCTAGTGCCTTGGGCCTTGCGCCTGGTCCTTGCCTTACTTCCCGCCTCTGGGTCAGCTCAATGTTTGTACATCCCAGAGTACCAGTGACCTGTATTGGACGACAGTGAAAATAGGATTTTAGTCTTACCTGTTAAATCCTTTTCACTTAGTCCATACAGGTCACTGGTCTCCCACCCTGTCAAGGGACCATGCTTGGCTCTCCTGTGGCATTCAGTGGGAGACCTTTGGGGCATGCTCACAGGAGTCTTCCTTCTTGCTTACCTATGGTCAGTTTTAGTGTCTCAAATCAATCTAGTGGCTCTGGCCTGAAGGCAGCTTAAGTAGGAGGGGAGGCTCCGCCCACTGCAGTCATTTGCATAATTGTTCCTGCCTATTAAAGGGGCGGATCGCCTCCCAGAGTACCAGTGACCTGTATGGACTAAGTGAAAAGGATTTAACAGGTAAGACTAAAATCCTATTTTAACTGCTTGCATGTTATAGGCTAAGGGTATTTCCTGTGGTAAAGAAATGGTGAATGGGACTGTGGGTGGGGTCATGTGAGTAGAGCTGTGACCTTGGTCAGAGCTAAGGGTACATAGGGTGCCTTGCCTATGGGTGATTGGGATATAAGTCCATCCCTTCCTCTTGTCCTTAAAGAGTTAACATTAGTGATAATGTTTTTCTGATTATTGTCATACATGTGGCCTTCTATATCATCTATTTCAACATATACTGTGATATTGGTTTTAATAATTCTATTAGTATTATAGTCAAGGTAAAAACATTTCCGTTTGTTATCATTACATATTCATTCAATTTATTTTCTGGTTAAATGGGTTGCAAGAGAGAACTTGATACTAGAAGGCAAATTGCAGTTTCTTCTGTAGTTATAACAAACACTATGTACTTATTTTATGATTAAAATGTAATGTTCCTCAGGTGATAAAATTAGTCACATTATTCCATGCTTCCAGTGGAGGGCAGCTTTGTTCTAATAAATACAATTATTGAAAGAAAACACTCCTACTGCATTCTTAATTTTCTGCATCCAAAAGAAAAGTAATGCTAAATTCAGCTTGCTTTTTTGTGAATATGGTTCAGTTCAGTGTATGTGTTTTTCTCAGCAGGTTGGGGGAAGTAATTGTCCTTGAATGCCACACTTCCAGCTCCCTTGGCCAACACCAGATTATAGTGTGTAGTCCTTGAAGGAGGGAAAAACAGTAACATTTTATAGACTGTTGAAAAACTGCACATGCAATATCATACATCTTACATTAAAATGCAACTATCATGCTTTACTAAGCCTGCTCCTATGGCAACAGACAGTAAAAACCAGAGGCTAAAACTGTACAGTTCAAAAAACTGTTGCCCTCTGCTGGTAAGAGAGCTGGCAAAATCAAGAAGCCGGTGGCTGATGCCACAAGCTTTACTGGTTGAGAGCCTGTAGACCAGTGGTTCTCAACCTTTTTTGATCAAGGCACCCCTAACAAATACACGGTCAGAAATTTTCGGGCATACCTAATGTCGTATTGATCAATTGTCAAGGAATAATGAAGGGTACAAATACATAAATATTTAATTAATTGTTTTGTTTCTCAATCACAGTAACAAAAACATATTGTGCATACAAATTTCAATAAATGAACAAATGAAACTCAGAATTCACATTTTTTGTCAAAGACTTACAGAAAAGAAGGGGTGCTTAAGTGAATGCACACAGAATACCAAGGTGCCACAGCACCCTGGTTGAGAACCACTGCCATAGACTAAAGTTCTAAGGTAGCATTTGTGTATTTCTGAATCTCCATCTTTATGGTGAAGTTAATACTTTAAAGGGATAGTAATGTTTCATAATAAAAGCAGCTCTAATTAATCATCATAGTATTTGGACTTTGAGAGTGTTATTTCAGTTCTGTCAGAGTTGTAGTTCAAGAGTAATTCAATGACAAAGTATCCCCCTCCCGCCCCTTTTACTGATGTAACACTGCTCAGCCAGTGCAGAAGGGAGGTGCCCAGGTAGACTGCAGAGAGGGACAATCTTCAATTAAGATAAGGGAAAAACCTGAAAAACTTGTCAAGGGGGGCAGGGCTTTCATGGTTCTCATAGGAAGAAGATTGTCCCCTTCTGTTATCTGTCTGGTCTATGGACTGGATTCCACATCTGAGAAGAGATGGCTTACACTAGGTAAAAGGGGCGGGAGGGGAAACTTTGCTTGTGAATATCTCTCAAACCATAAAGGTTTAAGAGATAAGGCTTATTTTGTTCTTCATGTTTTTTTTAATGCCTACAAAATAAAATAAAGATAAAACGAAGTATTACTATCCCTTTAATATTTTTCACTGTACGTAAACTATCTGTGAGAAGAAAACATTAGTATACATTAATTCCTATTGCTGTTTCTGTAAGTGCAGGACTGAAAAGTATAGAAGACAAATGTGCCAGGGATATGCAGAAGGAAATGTGACCTTAAAAATGCTTAAAATTCAAAATACAGTTCATAAAATGTAAATTTAGGTTAAATAAAACAATTATATCACTTATATCTGTGCTGCCAAACTTCTTCGGCTTGTAGATGATGTGTCATTTTTAGATGAAAGGGGCAGTGCCTCCAAGGACAGAACTAAATTAAGGTAAGTACAGTAGCATATTACAGGGATGCTTGTTTTTTTTGGGGGGGGTTCACAAAAAATATTAAAACATAGCAGGATTATTGTGTTGGTATGACACTGGGTAGTTTTTATTACTCTTAAATTCTTCTACTCTGTTAATGTCCTTCAAATTTCCTTCAGAGATATCACTAGGAGTTTTAAATGAAAACAAAGGGGCAGAAGGAAGAGAGAAAGAGAGATGATGACATGGCCAGAAAGTTAGCTGAAAGGCAAAGGCTCAGTCTTCCACCACTCAAAAGGAGCACTGTGTCTGACTATAAACAGTTTGAGAAACAAATTGGAAAGTCTGACCCTGAACAAGCAAAAATGGCAAAAAATAAAGTCATTCT
The DNA here is from genome assembly GCA_037306005.1 of Rhinophrynus dorsalis. NCBI lineage: Eukaryota > Metazoa > Chordata > Amphibia > Anura > Rhinophrynidae > Rhinophrynus > Rhinophrynus dorsalis. Next base: position 132,478,829 of record CM074724.1, read on the forward strand.
GTCAGTCATCATTGGCACTTTCACCACTTCAAGTGCAGCACCTGTTACACCCAGTAGTAATACAATTGCAGCAACATCTAGCCCCAGTAGTAGTAGCAGCCCCTCAGGAACCCCGTAGTCTATGAAGTCCACAGTATGAAGATATTTCACTCACCATCCAAAAGCTGAGCATGTTGCTGTCTGTTGCCTATGTAAAAAACAAATGAACAGGGGGAAGGCAGGCTCACACCTATGAACCTCCTCAATGACATTTCACCTGAAGCAATACCACAGGACCGACTGGGAGACACACCATCCACGTGTCAGAAGTTCCACAACTAGAAGCAGCAGATGCACTCCTAAAAGTCCCCAGGGATCTGGGATACATAATAGAAGTGATATTGATGTGTCAGAGAGTGTGCCAAGAGCTCCTGCTGCAGAGGAGTATTATTCTGAATTTGTCCACATATACCACCGCCATCCCAACCACCACCACAAATCATTCTGTTAAAGTTAAAACATGCACAAAAATAATCAAAAGAATCCAAAAGAATGATGGTGGTTTTCATGCTGACGGATTATTTTTTGAAAACAGAGGCTCTAAAGAACATGTGTGGCCCCGTGCTGGAATATCCAAAGCCACAGTTATTTTTCAAGGATGGCTGTGCCAGTGTTACTTAAGCAGGAGGTTAGTGTTGAGGACAAAGGCAATCAGCCTACTAATAGTTTTACAAGGCATATGTTTCTGTAGGACTCACAGTTTTTACTTTCAGCTGTTTATTTCTCCATTTCAGCCCTCATAAGAATTGTGGTGGCAATGGTTGCAGTCATAGAAAACATGGATGAAAAATGTCAAAGTTCTCTCTGGATATTTATTGGCAGTGGCAAAAAGGCAAAAAAAAAGGTGTGTATTTTCTATGGGCAGGAATTTTTCGCGGAAAAAGCAGGACATTTTTGTTTTTATGTAAATTCCCTCTGGAAATCTTTTTGACTTTTCGACCATCCCTAAAGAGGAGACCATCTGAATTAAAGCCCTGGAAAATTACAGATATTGGTGAAAATATATAGAAAAACTTGAAGGGTTTTGTGGGTACTTAATAGTGTCATGGACAAGCTCCTCACTGCTGTATTTATCAAGAAAACTATTTTTGTTTCAGCTAGGACAGGGGCATCCATATTTTTCCCAGCCATGGGCCACATGATCAGAAAGCCATATATGTGAGGGTCACATTATTTTGGTTATTGATAACAATGGTAAAAAATATGGCTTGTCAGCTATTCAACATTATGGGTGTATTTATTTATTGCTCAATTCAATGACAATACTGTTATTTAACAGACATCTATTTTTGACCTGTATGACCAGAGGGGTGTGCAAGTCATTGCAAAGCAATGTGTTTTTCAGGGGTTAACCCTTTGAGTGCCACAGGGGTATGCAAGGCATTGCTTTGCAATGCATTGGGTACCCCTCTTGCACTCAAAGAGTTAAAGTTTGGTAAGTAAATAAAACGAAAAGGCAGCTTGCATAAAGCATTCAGTGCCAGGACTTAATAATAACTCTTTATTTTGACTTTACATACACTGCAGCTGCATAATATCTACACTCTAATTGCCTACATTTTTATTATTATATTTTCATCTTTATTTATTTTTCATAATTTTATGTCCCTGACAGTGAGCTACCTGCATCTCAGTCTCCTGAGAGGTTTCTGGTCAATAGGCCATCAAAGCAGAATGTAATACAATGTTACAGTCTCCCTGCAGCACTGAGTACATTCTAATTTACATTGTATCTTTTTTACATTATATCAATAGACCTGCTTTCATATTCCCTGACAGAAAACTCTCTGCAAACAGATCAAGTTAACAGATGTGAAAATGAAAAAAATATAAATAATAATAAAGAGTTACTATTCCTTTAACTCTTTGATTGTCAGAGAGGTATGTAATAAAATGTGTTGGATTCTGAAAATTGTAACCTAATTAGTACTACACATCAGGTCCATAGAGGTAGACATGATTCTGTTTGCAGGACTCCAAACTCTTCCTACTGGTCTTTTTAGGAAGCCTTCAGTGGAGGAGTTTGAGGTCCTGGTCGGAGTACTGCAACAATCATGGTATCCAGTACAACATAAAATACATTTTAGATTACAAAGTTTATTTTTAGGAGGCGCTACTGGGCTTTTCCGGAGTAAAAATTGGTTATCCCTCCACAAACAGCTATTTTGCTCAAACATCAGAAAGTTTTCAAACTGCCTGGAAGTGATTTCAAACCATTAGGAAGTGGTGAAGCTGTTACTATCATATTATATTGAGAACTGTAGCTAGAGGCTCTCCTCTCCCACAAAATTATGTGTGTGTTTTCATAATACAGATTTAATATTAATTTAAAATGGCATCTGCAGACATATTGCCCAAGTTAGGTGGTCTTGCGGTCCCTCTCTGTACTCTACCACCTGGAAAGGAAATTGTTAATACATTTTAAAATGTGTTTTATAGACCCTATATTAATAAATATGCTGCCCAGGGGAGGGGGTCTTCTTACAATCTCACCCTTTACTGTCCCACCTCTAGAGGAAATATTTATCCAAAGGAAGGGTATACTGACCCCATCCTCTACTTTTCCCCAGGAGAGGAAATAGTTAAAGAGATCAAGATATATTATCCCCACACATTTTATTTAAGGCAGTTTTGGACTGAACTAAAAAATATATTTGTTTTTTGTATAATTAAGCCCTCTGGCGATGCATTCCAAGTCAATTTGGCAAAGGAGGGATTTACTTGAGGATTGTGAAGGTGCGGAGATGGTATTTATAGGGAACAGGTGAGTCACAGTAGGGTAAGATAGGGATAGGGAGGGGCTATTGTCCTCCTTTTGCACCTGCCTGATCCAGGTGAAGGAGTTAGGGCTGATCACTGAAGGCTAGATTCCTTTGCAGGTGATAAATACTATCACTGGTTTTTATCTCAAAAATTCCTATTGAAGTTAACAAGAAAAATTGTAGTTAGAATATATGATAAAGTTATCACCTGTAATGGAATGCAGCCTTAATGTAAGACATTTGGGGATTTGAACTCACGACCCTTTGGGAGAGTTTCTCAGCTCTCATAAAACCCAGTCAGGCATTCTGATGGAGCCTTTCGGTGTTCAAAGAAGGATTCTTTGGGAATTCAACTTCTGATGTCACTGGCAATTAAGGATGGGCAAAAAGTAAACATTTTTTCCAGGGGGAAGACTCACTAAAAACTGGAAAATTGCAGATTTCAGTTAAAATTCCCACCTATATAAACACCCAAAATATTCTCCTTTTCCCCAAGAATTTTCCACTGGGAACTAGTGTTGAGCGAGCATGCTCGGCCGATGCTCGGATCGGCTCGAGCATCGCTCTGCTCGGCACATGGCGGTACTCGTACGAGTACCGCATGTGCTCGCCCGCCATGTTCGGGTCTCCTCCCCGCACGTTTTGCGGCTGCTGCGCAGCCAATAAACGTGCAGGGAGGCTCTGACATCGGTGTAATGCCAGCAGCCATGTTGGCTGCTGGCATTACACTGATTGGCTGGCCAGAACCCGTGGTCAGGTGCTGTATAGCACCTGACCATCGAGTTCGGCTCAGTCTGAGCCAGGGAGAGCTGAGGATAGGAAGGGAAAGGCAGTGTAGGGAGGAAAAAAACAAAAATTGTGAAAAAAAAAGAACCAAAAGTCCTTTTTAGGACTACTGTGTGTGGGGGCAGCAGGTTATTTGGTGTGGGGGGAAAAAAAAAAAAAAAAAAAAAAAAAAATATATATATTCTGTTTAGTGTGCAAAGTTGCAGATTAGAGCACATTCTGTTTAGTGTGCACAGTTGCAGATTAGAGCACATTCTGTTTAGTGTGCAAAGTTGCAGATTAGAGCACATTCTGTTTAGTGTGCAAAGTTGCAGATTAGAGCACATTCTGTTTAGTGTGCAAAGTTGCAGATTAGAGCACATTCTGTTAAGTCTTCAAACTAAAATATCAAAGTCACGTATTCCATTCAGTGTGCGTCGCCGCAGTTTAGCAGCACATTCTGAGTACTGTGCAGAGTTGCAGAATAGGAAGAAATACTGTTAAGTCTTCAAACTAAAATATCAAAGTCACATATTCCATTCAGTGTGCTTCGCCGCAGTTTAGCAGCACATTCTGTGTACTGTGCAGAGTTGCAGAATAGGAAGAAATACTGTTAAGTCTTCAAACTCAAATATCAAAGTCACATATTCCATTCAGTGTGCTTCGCCGCAGTTTAGCAGCACATTCTGTGTACTGTGCAGAGTTGCAGAATAGGAAGAAATACTGTTAAGTCTTCAAACTAAAATATCAAAGTCACATATTCCATTCAGTGTGCTTCGCCGCAGTGTAGCAGCACATTCTGTGTACTGTGCAGAGTTGCAGAATAGGAAGAAATACTGTTAAGTCTTCAAACTAAAATATCAAAGTCACATATTCCATTCAGTGTGCTTCGCCGCAGTGTAGCAGCACATTCTGTGTACTGTGCAGAGTTGCAGAATAGGAAGAAATACTGTTAAGTCTTCAAACTAAAATATCAAAGTCACATATTCCATTCAGTGTGCTTCGCCGCAGTTTAGCAGCACATTCTGTGTACTGTGCAGAGTTGCAGAATAGGAAGAAATACTGTTAAGTCTTCAAACTAAAATATCAAAGTCACATATTCCATTCAGTGTGCTTCGCCGCAGTGTAGCAGCACATTCTGTGTACTGTGCAGAGTTGCAGAATAGGAAGAAATACTGTTAAGTCTTCAAACTAAAATATCAAAGTCACATATTCCATTCAGTGTGCTTCGCCGCAGTGTAGCAGCACATTCTGTGTACTGTGCAGAGTTGCAGAATAGGAAGAAATACTGTTAAGTCTTCAAACTAAAATATCAAAGTCACATATTCCATTCAGTGTCTTTCACCGCCGTTTAACAGCCTATTCTGTGTACTCTGCAGAGTTGCAGAATTATAAGAAATACTGTTAAGTTTTCAAACTCAAATATTAAAGTCACATATTCCATTCAGTGTCTTTCACCGCCGTTTAACAGCCTATTCTGTGTACTCTGTACAGTTGCAGAATTATAAGAAATACTGTTAAGTTTTCAAACTCAAATATTAAAGTCACATATTCCATTCAGTGTCTTTCACCGCCGTTTAACAGCCTATTCTGTGTACTCTGTACAGTTCCAGAATTATAAGAAATACTGTTAAGTTTTCAAACTCAAATATTAAAGTCACATATTCCATTCAGTGTCTTTCACCGCCGTTTAACAGCCTATTCTGTGTACTCTGTACAGTTCCAGAATTATAAGAAATACTGTTAATTTTTCAAACTCAAATATTAAAGTCACATATTCCATTCAGTGTCTTTCACCGCCGTTTAACAGCCTATTCTGTGTACTCTGTACAGTTGCAGAATTATAAGAAATACTGTTAAGTTTTCAAACTCAAATATTAAAGTCACATATTCCATTCAGTGTCTTTCACCGCCGTTTAACAGCCTATTCTGTGTACTCTGTACAGTTCCAGAATTATAAGAAATACTGTTAAGTTTTCAAACTCAAATATTAAAGTCACATATTCCATTCAGTGTCTTTCACCGCCGTTTAACAGCCTATTCTGTGTACTCTGTACAGTTCCAGAATTATAAGAAATACTGTTAAGTTTTCAAACTCAAATATTAAAGTCACATATTCCATTCAGTGTGTTTCAACGCCGTTTAACAGCCTATTCTGTGTACTCTGTACAGTTCCAGAATTATAAGAAATACTGTTAATTTTTCAAACTCAAATATTAAAGTCACATATTCCATTCAGTGTCTTTCACCGCCGTTTAACAGCCTATTCTGTGTACTCTGTACAGTTGCAGAATTATAAGAAATACTGTTAAGTTTTCAAACTCAAATATTAAAGTCACATATTCCATTCAGTGTCTTTCACCGCCGTTTAACAGCCTATTCTGTGTACTCTGTACAGTTCCAGAATTATAAGAAATACTGTTAAGTTTTCAAACTCAAATATTAAAGTCACATATTCCATTCAGTGTCTTTCACCGCCGTTTAACAGCCTATTCTGTGTACTCTGTACAGTTCCAGAATTATAAGAAATACTGTTAAGTTTTCAAACTCAAATATTAAAGTCACATATTCCATTCAGTGTGTTTCAACGCCGTTTAACAGCCTATTCTGTGTACTCTGCAGAGTTGCAGAATAGTAAGAAATACTGTTAAGTTTTCAAACTCAAATATTAAAGTCACATATTCCATTCAGTGTGTGTCACCGCAGTTTAGCAGCCTATTCTGTGTACTCTGCAGAGTTGCAGAATAGTAAGAAATACTGTTAAGTTTTCAAACTCATATATATTAAAGTCATATATATCGTGTAAGATGAAGAAGGCGGGTAAAAAGGGACGGGGAAGTGGACGTGATCCTGAAAGTTCAGGGCGCGGGTCAGGACGCGGAGAAACTGTGCCTGGTGCCAGAGCACAAGAAAGAAAGACATCCACCATACCTAGCTTCATGTCTGATTTCACAGGGCGTCGCAGGACATCACTCTCGAGGTCCGACCAGTGCGAACAGGTGGTCGGTTGGATGACAGCTGATACTGCTTCCAGTCGGTTAAGCACCACCCTGTCTTCCACCAAGTCCACTCTCAGTAGCCAAGAGTCTGGTCAACATAATCCTCACTCTGATCATCCTTCCTCCCACCATACACGGTCTGGTCAAAGAAGTGATCCCACACTGGGATATAGTGATGAGCTCGTCTCATCACCAATCCTTCATTTGACCCTCTCTCCAAGCACGCTTGCAGAGGAACATGACATCTTGTGCCCTGATTCACAACCTCTAGAGGCTACCCAATCACAAGAAGATGACAGATGTGAACGGCATTTAAGGTCAAAGGAAGTAGTGGATGATGATGATGATGATGATGAGACACAGTTGCCATTAAATCAACCACTATTTCCGTCTCAAGACCTTGTTGAGGAGAATGTTATACAGTTGTCAATGACTGAGTATGTGGTGGGATCAAGACTTGAGGAGGATGATCAGAGTGAGGAAGTGGAGGAGGACTTGGTGGACGATGAGGTGACTGACCCCACCTGGGAAGGTGTAGAGCCGAGCGATGACAGCAGTCCTGAGGGTGAGCCATCTGCAGCACCGCAACAGGCTGGAAGAGGCAGTGGTGTGGCTACAGAAAGAAGGCGGACCGCACCAAACCGGCCCGCAAATGTTCCACGGAGCACCCCCTTGCGTAAATCTACCTTGCCAAGGGGTAGGTGTTCCGCGGTATGGCGTTTTTTTAAGGAAAGTGCGGACGACAAAAGAATTGTAGTTTGCAACCTGTGCCACACCAGAATGAGCCGAGGCATGAACACTAGAAACCTCACCACCACCAGCATGATCCGACACATGGCATCCAAGCACCGTAGTAAGTGGGAGGAACGCCTGGATCGCCCATCTGTGTCTGCAGGCCACACCACTGCCTCCTCTTCCCCTGTTTTCGGTGCCGGCCAATCGCCTGTCGAAGGCGCAGGCCCGCATACCTCCCGCCCTGCACCTGTACCATCTGAAGCACCATCAGCGACCACATCCACTTCCCTGTCCCAGCACAGCGTCCAAATGTCGTTACCCCAGGCATTTGAGCGCAAGAGAAAGTACCCAGCCACCCACCCACAGGCCATAGCACTAACCTCACACCTTTCAAAATTACTGGCCATCGAAATGCTGCCATTTAGGCTTGTGGACACTGAGTCCTTCCGCAGCCTGATGGCAGCAGCTGTCCCTCGGTACGCGGTCCCCAGCCGCCACTACTTTTCCCGGTGTGCCATCCCCGCATTACACCACCATGTGTCCCGTAACATCACCCGTGCCCTGACCAACGCAGTTACTGGGAAGGTCCACTTAACGACTGACACATGGACAAGTGCTTGTGGCCAGGGACGCTACATTTCCCTGACGGCACACTGGGTGAATGTCGTGGAGGCTGGGAGCGACTCGGACCCTGGGATGGCACGGGTGCTACCCACGCCGAGGATTGCGGGCCCTACCTCCATCAGGGTTTCCACCAGCACCTACGTTATTGGCTCCTCCTCCTCCGTTTCCACCTCCGAATTCTCTACACACACCGCCACTCCCCCATCAGCCAGTAGCTGGAAGCAGTGTAGCACTGCAGTGGGGAAGCGTCAACAGGCCGTGCTGAAGCTGATCTGCCTTGGGGACAAACAGCACACGGCCTCAGAGCTGTTGCAGGGGATTAGTCACCAGACCGAGCAGTGGCTCTCGCCACTCAACCTGCAACCAGGCATGGTTGTGTGTGATAATGGGCGTAACTTGGTGGCGGCTTTGGAGCTCGGCAAGCTCACACACGTACCATGCCTAGCGCATGTATTTAATTTAGTGGTGCAGCGATTTCTAAAAACCTACCCCAATGTGCATGATCTCTTGACCAAGGTGCGCCGCGTGTGTGCACATTTCCGTAAGTCATCTACAGCTTCGGCCGGCCTGTTGAAGCTGCAGCAGCGCTTACAATTGCCAGCTCACCGGCTGCTGTGTGACGTGAGCACGCGCTGGAACTCCACCTTCCACATGTTGGCCCGGCTTTGTGAGCAGCAGAGGGCAGTAGTGGAGTACCAGCTGTTACACGGTCGTCGCCTCTCCGTTCAACTTCCTGTAATCAGAAGTGAGGAGTGGGAATGGATGTCAGACCTCTGCGAGGTTTTACGCAATTTTGAGGAATCGACACAGATGGTGAGCGGCGATAACGCTATTATCAGTGTAACCATCCCACTTCTGTGTCTACTGAAACGCTCGCTGCTCACAATTAAAACCGACGCTTTGCATGTGGAAGAGGTGGAAATGGGGGAGGAAGAGCTTACACAAGGTGATAGCCAGAGCACCCTCACTTCGTCTTCTCAGCGACAATTGGAGGAGGCGGAGGAGGAGGAGGAGGAGGAGGAGGAAGACACGGTTGCCTCCGCTACAGAGGGTAGCCATGGAACTTTAGTTCCATCTCTTCAGCGTGGGTGGGCAGAAGAGGAGGAAGAGGATGAGGATATTGAGAGTCATCCTCCTGGTGAGGACAGCGAAATCTTGACTGTTGGTACTCTGGCACACATGGCTGACTTTATGTTAGGCTGCCTTTCCCGTGACCCACGCGTTATATGCATTTTAAACAACACGGATTACTGGGTGTTCACCCTTCTGGACCCCCGCTACAAAGAGAATTTCTCATCTCTCATTCCTCCGGTGGAGAGGACAAGCAAAATGGTGCAATACCAGAAGGTTCTTGTCGAAAAATTGCTCCAAAATTTTCCATCTGACAACGCTGGCGGCAGAGTACGTGCTACCTTGGCCAACAGAGAAGGGGAGAAAAGGGGAGCACACAGCAGTTCCGAGAAAGGCAGGGCAACACTCTCCAAGGCGTGGGACACCTTCATGACACCCCGCCAGCACCCTCACCCTGATGCGCAGCCTAGTGTCACAAGGAGGGAAAAGTTTTGGAAGATGGTGAAGGAGTACGTAGCAGACCGTGTCAGCGTCCTCAATGATCCCTCTGTGCCTTACAACTACTGGGTGTCCAAGCTGGACACGTGGTATGAACTGGCACTCTACGCCTTGGAGGTGCTGGCCTGCCCTGCCGCCAGCGTTCTGTCTGAGCGGGTATTTAGTGCTGCTGGTGGCATCATAACAGATAAGCGTATCCGCCTTTCCACCGACAATGCTGATAGGTTGACACTTATAAAAATGAACAAGGCCTGGATTTCCCCTGACTTCTCCACTCCACTGGAGGAAAGCCCCGGGGGAACATAAACTCACTTTATATATGTTATTTACAATGATGGGAATACTCTGTATTCCCATTCACCCCTTCCACCCAAAAAACGGGTATATGGTTGACTCTTAATCTTCTCATCCTCCTCCTCCTCTTCCATATGCCCTGTGCTATAATTTTTATATAGGGCCAGCTCACCAGCGGGCCCTGTGATATAATTTTTATATAGGGTCAGCTCACCAGCGGGCCCTGTTTGACAATTTTTATATAGGTCAGCTCACCAGCGGGCCTTCTCATATAATGTTTTATTGGGTCAGCTCTCTAGCGGGCCCTCTCATATAATGTTTTATAGCGTCAGCTCACTAGCGGGCCTTCGCATATAATGTTTAGGATGGTCAGCTCTGCAGCAGACCCTCACCCATAATGTTTTAGATGGTCAGCTCAGCGCACGTTTCCCTCTTAATCATGGCCTCAGTTCTGAAAATCAAGGAAATTTTTGGGAGAATTTGCCTCTGCGCACGTTTCCCTCTTAATCATGGCCTCAGTTCTGAAAATCAAGGAAATTTTTGGGAGAATTTGCCTCTGCGCACGTTTCCCTCTTAATCATGGCCTCAGTTCTGAAAATCAAGGAAATTTTTGGGAGAATTTGCCTCTGCGCACGTTTCCCTCTTAATCATGGCCTCAGTTCTGAAAATCAAGGAAATTTTTGGGATAATTTGCCTCTGCGCACGTTTCCCTCTTAATCATGGCCTCAGTTCTGAAAATCAAGGAAATTTTTGGGAGAATTTGCCTCTGCGCACGTTTCCCTCTTAATCATGGCCTCAGTTCTGAAAATCAAGGAAATTTTTGGGATAATTTGCCTCTGCGCACGTTTCCCTCTTAATCATGGCCTCACTTCAGAAAATCGATGAAATTTTTGGGAGAATTTGCAGATGATATACAAGTAAATATACAGCAAATACTGTTTGGTAACAATTTTTCGCCTAAAGTCGTTTTTATTTTCCTTTTTGTGTGTTTTACGGTCAGTCTGTAAAAATGGCGTACTACGGGCGAAAGATCGTTCCCAGCAGCGATGTTGGAGTCCAAGGTGCATCCAGACATCCTCCCTATGCTGTCCCTGAACCATTTCTGTAGTGTTTCCATCTTTTTCTGCCCTTTTCCTATGGACCAGGCACCCTCCCCTCATCAGAGCAGGGGGTGCCTGGTGTAATGCTCGAGTCCTCCCATTGACTTCAATGGGGCTCGGGTGCTCGGCCGAGCACTCGAGCCTCAGGGGGTGCTCGGTCAGAGCACCCGAACATCCGAGCATTGGGGTGCTCGCTCATCACTACTGGGAACTATGTCATTTGCCATGGGGCAGTTAGACTCAGTATGTGATGTTCTAGCTATAGCAATGGAGTAGGACAAGGCTGCAGGTCAGGTTGTATGTTTTTATGGCTACTACTGCAATTGGACAAAGCTGTCAGCCACTTTGTGTGGTCCTATGGTTACCGTGGGACAAGATTGGGGGGGGGGGGGGTTAGTGTGTGTGTGTAGATCTAAGGCTATCATGGGACAAGGCTGAGGAGTCATTATGTGTGGTTCTATGGCTACAGTGGGACAAAGCTCTGGGGCTTAGTGTGTGGGTCTATGGCTACCGTTGGACAAAGCTGGATGTCATTATGTGTGGGTCTATGTCTAGTGTGGCACAAGGCTGGGGGGTTATTATATGTGGTTCCATGGCTACCAGGGGACTGGGGGTCACATCAGTGGTGGACAACATGAGACTCTTCAGCTGTTGTCAGACCACTCATCATTCCCCACCAGCAGAATAAGTATGGGTTTTCAGTTCCATGGCTATCATGGGACAAGGCTGGTAGGTCAGTATGTGTGATTCTATGGGACAAGGCTGGAGGGTTAGTATGTTGGTATTTCTATGGCTATCAATGCCATGGGACAAAGCTGAGGTCAGTATGTGTGGTTCTGTGGCTATTGTGCTACAAGTCTGAGGTCCAGTATGTCTAGTTCTCGGATTGCAGTGGAAAAAAGCTGTAGAACTGCATTTTTTTTGGGAATTCCTGCAGAAGGTAAAAAGTTATGTTTTCCTCACATTTCCCTTTTTGAGCAAAATGTTTCACCCATGCTTAGTGGCAATGTAATAGCTCAATGCTGAATCTCACCAATCACAAAGCCCCACTAATAGCCAAATGAAGCTCTAATATAATGACATTATTGTTAGAGCCCTAAACTCTCACATCTTCATCTCACTGGGCCTGCTATTCTCTGACCAATTTATTATCTATTCATACTTTGTTTTTCAAATCTCTATGCTCTCGAACTTAGTAACAGAATATATGCTATCTAGATAGTAAGATCTCATTATCAGAGCCCTCAGTACAGTCTGTTTCATTATGTTTCTCTCATTGTCTATCATTTATCTTTGTAGAGTGCTTAAAATAATCACTCTGAAAGCAAAACAATTTCAGAAAATAATTTATTAAATCATAAGCTGACTATTGCAAGTGCAGCCTAAAAAGTATAGTCAAATTAAAGGGATAGTAATGTTTCACAAAAACAGCAGCTCCAATTAATCTTCATAGTATTTGAGCCATGGAGAATATTATTTCAGTACTGTGAGAGTTGTATTTCAAGAGTAATTGAATGATAATGTATCCCCCTCCCGACCCATTTACCTAGTGTAAGCCACCTCCCCTCAGATGTGGAATCTGGTTCTGGGACCAGACAGATCTCAGCAAGGGACAATCTTCTTACTGTGAGCATAAATCAAACCCTTTCCCCCTTGACAGGTTTTTCCTTATGCTCACTGAAGATTGTCCCTCTCTGTGATCCATCCAAACAGTCTTGCTGCTCTGAGGTGAGAAGTGTTACATCAGTAAAAGGGGAGGGAGTGGGATACTTTATCATTCAACTACTCTTGAACTACAGCTCTGACAGTATTGAAATAACGCTCTCCATGGCCCAATTACTATGAAGATTAATTGGAGCTAGCTTTATTGTGAAACATTACTATCCCTTTAAAGGCTACACAGTGAGACTTATAGATTGGACCCATTCTGGAGCAAATCAGTTGTACCATAGGGTTTAAATACAAATTCCCAGACCTGTATTAATTTAAATAGGGCTTCTAGCAGCTTGAATGTAAGTGCAATTGCAGCCCTGTCTAGCATTTAAGCTCAAAATTAGGATTTAATTTGTCCTGTACGGTACAGTTGGTTCATGACAGAATGAGTCTAGTTTCTTAGCATATTAGCCTCAGCATTTTAAGTATTTTTGCCTAGCCTAATTTATTTTGGGGAGATTGTTTTGGTTTATTGGGTAATTTGGTTTAAGGATTCACCAGTTATTGACTGGTAAGATGAAGACATGAGAGTTTAGGGCTCTAACATTAATATAATTATATTACAGTTGAATTTGATGACTTCATCAAGTGCTGTAACTAAGAAACTGTTCAATGCAATTTTATATATTATTGTGTTCTTTCAAACTGATGCTCACTGTATTTGTACTATAATAACTTTGAATAAAAAGGCTCTAAAAGCAGAACACATTTAATCAGCAGAAAAAATGTTCTACCATCCAATTAGTTAAATAAAATATAAAAAAATAGAATATTTTCAAATCATTTTCACTGATCGACTTTTCATGATGGAAGAAGCATTTGACTCGTTTAGATTTTAGCACTTCTGTAAACTATATATATATATATATATATATATATATATATATATATATATATATATATATATATATATTATGTTCAAATAATGCTATAAATCATTAGCACACACTATATTGGACTAAAAAATTGTGTTGGTGGTTGTGATCTGTAAGGAATGCATAACAGTTATTGTTTTACATACAAATACCAGCAAAGATAAAGGATAGTGTATGTTACCTTATCTTCCCTTAACTGACTGAAGGTCAGACTTCTGCATCTGCTCCCTGCAAGGGCCAGAATCAGATTGCCAAATTGACAAATACATTAAAAAAGTTCCTTTTAAAATGAATTTGGAGTGCTTAAAAACCCTAAAAAAAATTATCCCAAAATGAGTCTCAAGAAGCCCAAGGTAAGTGGCCTAACACCTGCCACTTCCCTCGGAATGGATCAGGCAGGGGAATCCGGTGATTGGAAACATCTCACCAATGTCCCAGTACGTTCCACACATCTCTACCACCCACATCCCACTGCACTGACAAAAGAGGAATTAACCTCCATGTTTAGAATAAATGTAAAAATTACCCCAGTAAAAAAAAATTCAAATATGGGGGGATTTAACACTATCCCTCTAACACTCCATCCTGATGAGATCAGGATAGAGAGTTTTAAAAGTATTGTGTCCAGTCACCGCTTATTAATCTTGCATATAATAAAATGGAACAAAAATCAATATGAGGGCGATAGTCACAGTAGTTATTTAAAAAAAATCCCAAAAGAAAGGGTCCCTAGGACTCCTTCCACTCCTAAAGTATTTGTGCATGTGTATTGGCAGAATACATACTCACCTGGATGTCCAACAGCATCCTCAATCCCTGGTCCTCACGTCCCTGGAAAATCCTATATAATAATTCGCCAAGTTGTGTGTAACGCCCGACATGCGCAGTAGACACTGCTGCGCGTGCGGCAGTCATACGCAGTGGAGACTGCCAGCTCCGTGGCTGATACAGAGCTGGGCGCTCAGAAGGAGCGCCCAGCTCTGTATCAGCCGAGGCGCGGGCAGTCTCTACTGCGTGTGACTGCCCCGCGACCGGCTGCCAGAGGCTCTGTATCAGCCGAGGCGCGGGAGACCCGCGACCGGCTGCCAGAGGCACTGTGGCCCGTGTAACGGGCTGTTCAACTAGTAGGAAAATAAAAGAAATTTTAAAAAATTCTTAAAAAGACAGCTGCCACTTACAGCAGCTATAAAAAGTTAAATTCATCCCTCAATCCTCTATCCAATCAGCAGCTAGTGGAAGGGGTTTCTTATTGTACACGTGTGACCCCTCCATCTCTCTTCTGATTGGTTGAAAGTACAAGTTACTTCAGGGCACATACAGTTACCCAGCCTTCCATACAATTAGACAGCGGGCAAATATTTAAACAGGGATTGGTTCATATATAAGCCTGTGCTTGTTCAGTGTCCTGGGCATCGAACCAGAAAGGAGTGGGTGTGTAGGGTTTAATTTTTTTTCATTTTTTTAGAGGCATTGCAAGTGGCAGCAGGATTTTTTGGGGCTTTTTTTAATTTCATTTATTCCACTATTTTACATGGGTGTGAGGACCAGGGCATGGAGGATACCATTGACCCTGACATCCAGGTCACAATGAAATTTTGCCAATACACACACACACACACACTTACATAAGGGCTAGAATGAGTCCTGGGGACTGCTTGCTTGGATTTTATTTTAATTAATATAGGAGATCCAGACCCATTATCACTTTTTTATCCCACACTCCTTTCTTTTGCAAAACTTTGATTAACCCTTTGAATGCCAGAGGGTACACAACACATTGCTTTGCATACCCCTCTGGCACGCAAAGGGTTAATATAGGGGCAAATTGAGGATGATGTAGTAAAAAAGTGGCACAATTTTAGGGCAAAAAACTGTACCACAGGGTCCCATTGAATTAAATGGGGCCTTTAAAAATGATAAGTGTTTGAAAGGTGTTCAGAACATTGCTTCTCAATGCTTTGGAAACATCTCTATAATTCAAGGGATTAAAAACCACATTTAAATCAACAGGAATTTGTATTTGTTACCTCTGGTGAAGCTGCTTTGCCCCAGAATTGTACCATTTTCAAGGTACATCAGCCTAGCTGTGTTCAGGTAGTAACTCTTGCCCACTTTTTGTTATTGACCCCATGTAGCTTTCTATCAACAGACAGGGCCATATGCATCATACCTGGGAACTCATTGGATCTGCCACTGGGACTCCAGTTTTCAGACTTAGGCCAGCTGCCTGTGTCTTGCCAGTCAGTGACATCACATTTTGGGGTATTTTGGGTCAACCTCCTTTCTTCTCCCCCAGAGTACCCCCAGACTCCCCTAATACAAAGAACAAATGTCCTACCTAAATCACTCCCTAAATTAAGCTTCAATTCCCCTTTATTTGCCTATCTTCTCTAGCTCAAAAACATGCTGTTCTCTCCTCTCACAAACACAGAATGCCTGCTGTGAGAGCCTGACACCCTTTTACATGGCTGTAGGAGAGTAGAGTAAACTTTTGTGTGGCGGAGAAAAAATGTTCTTTTCATTGATTTCCATGCAATGAGCTAGGTCAGTGTTTCTCAACTCCGGTCCTCGGGACCCACTAACTGGCCAGGATTTGATGATTTCCTTGTTAGAGCACAGGTGATTTAATCAATGTGAATGAGCCTCTGATCACCACACCTGTGCTCTAGCAGAGAAATCCCTAAGTCCTGGCCTGTTGGTGGGTCCCGAGGACCGGAGTTGAGAACCACTGAGCTAGGTGAAAAAATCAGGAAAACAGCACTTTTCGCAGGAAAGTTTTTGCCAAGAGGAAAGTGCCATTTTTCATCAATTTCAGTTGGAGCCGAAAATTTTCGCCCATCACTACCTATGATGATCAGCTACCGTATTTGTTTGAGGTAGCAACAGGGAGATTGGCAGCACTCTTCTTCCACCCTAAGCCTGTCTCCAGTTGTTGTATTAGAGCCTTGTGCTGGATAGCCCTGTTTTCCCTCCCCATCCAGATGCATTTCAGTGTATACTTATTCCCAGCCTTGTAGACAGCCAAATCCAGATTGTTCCTCCTCTGCTTGTTCCTCTTGGCTCTTAATTCTTTCTGTGCTACGATGCCGCGCTATGGACTCCTCTCCCTATTAGGTTCCCATGTTGCTCTGGTTGCTGACAAGTTGGGAACCCCAAGAAGGAGCAGAGTCCATAGTGCGGAATCTGAGCGCAGTGAGAATGAACCCTTTGAGTGCCAGAAAATATCCAATGCATTGGCTATCTCTCAGGCACTCAAAGGGTTAAGAGTCAAGAGGAGCTAGAAATAGGCATAGACCTTGGCTCAACTCAAACTCCAATTCAGCTTAAATGATGAACTGGGCAGCTCGCTCTTATGTATTTGAGATTGTATTATGAAAAAAAAGGTTTGACATGGGAGGTAGGAGATATTCAGAAGAGGAGATGTCCTGCAGAAGTCTGAGGTACAGACTGCACCGCAGAAAAGGATACGGTAACCTCAATAAGACATTTTTAAAAGGCTTTATCAAATAAAATATTGCGATTTAAAAAAAAAACAAAAAAAAAAAACTTACCAACCTGTAGATAAATTTATGAGCTGCATCTAATGATACAAAGTGTCCTGAGTGTGAAAGTTAAGGTTTAAGCAGAACTGAACCAATTAAAAAGCAAACCAGCCGCACCGTAGGGAACAAATAAGACTTCATAAAAATTCCCAGGCTGTGCTCCTTGTGTAACTCCTCTGCATGTAGGAGAGGCATTCGGGACTTGCTCATATTAAGTCTTTAAGGACCAGAAGGATGTCCAATGCATTGCTTCACAAAGGGGCAGAAGGAAGAGAGAGAGAGATGATGACATGGCCAGAAAGTTAGCTGATAGACAAAGGCTCAGTCTTCCACCACTCAAAAGGAGCACTGTGTCTGACTATAAACAGTTTGATAAACAAATTGGAAAGTCTGACCCTGAACAAGCAAAAATGGCAAAACATAGACAGTCATTCTGTCAGTCATCATTAGCACTGTCACCACTTCCACGTGCAGCACCTGTTACACCCAGGAGTAGTACAACTGCAGCAACATCTAGCTCCAGTAGTAGAAGCAGCCCCTCAGGAACCCCGTAGTCTATGAACTCCACAGTATGAAGATATTTCACTCACCATCCAAAAGCTAAGCATGTTGCTATCTGTTGCCTATGTGAAAAACAAATGAACAGGGGGAAGGCAGGCTCACACCTATGAACCTCCTCAATGACATTTCACCTGAAGCAATACCACAGGACCAACTGGGAGACACACCATCCACGTGTCAGAAGTTCCACAACTAGAAGCAGCAGATGCACTCCTAAAAGTCCCCAGGGCTCTGGAATACATAATAGAAGTGATATTGATGTGTCAGAGAGTGTGCCAAGAGCTCCTGCTGCAGAGGAGTATTATTCTGAATTTGTCCACATATACCACCGCCATCCCAACCACCACCACAAATCATGCTGTTAAAGTTAAAACATGCACAAAAATAATCAAAAGAATCCAAAAGAATGATGGTGGTTTTCATGCTGACGGATTATTTTTTGAAAACAGAGGCTCTAAAGAACATGTGTGGCCCCGTGCTGGAATATCCAAAGCCACAGTTATTTTTCAAGGATGGCTGTGCCAGTGTTACTTAAGCAGGAGGTTAGTGTTGAGGACAAAGGCACTCAGCCTACTAATAGTTTTACAAGGCATATGTTTCTGTAGGACTCACAGTTTTTACTTTCAGCTGTTTATTTCTCCATTTCAGTCCTCATAAGAATTGTGGTGGCAATGGTTGCAGTCATAGAAAACATGGATGAAAAATGTCAAAGTTCTCTCTGGATATTTATTGGCAGTGGCAAAAAGGCAAAAAAAAGGTGTGTATTTTCTATGGGCAGGAATTTTTCGCGGAAAAAGCAGGACATTTTTGTTTTTATGTAAATTCCCTCTGGAAATATTTTTGACTTTTCGACCATCCCTAAAGAGGAGACCATCTGAATTAAAGCCCTGGAAAATTACAGATATTGGTGAAAATATATAGAAAAACTTGAAGGGTTTTGTGGGTACTTAATAGTGTCATGGACAAGCTCCTCACTGCTGTATTTATCAAGAAAACTATTTTTGTTTCAGCTAGGACAGGGGCATCCATATTTTTCCCAGCCATGGGCCACATGATCAGAAAGCCATATATGTGAGGGTCACATTATTTTAGTTATTGATAACAATGGTAAAAAATATGGCTTGTCAGCTATTCAACATTATGGGTGTATTTATTTATTGCTCAATTCAATGACAATACTGTTATTTAACAGACATCTATTTTTGACCTGTATGACCAGAGGGGTGTGCAAGTCATTGCAAAGCAATGTGTTTTTCAGGGGTTAACCCTTTGAGTGCCACAGGGGTATGCAAGGCATTGCTTTGCAATGCATTGGGTACCCCTCTTGCACTCAAAGAGTTAAAGTTTGGTAAGTAAATAAAACGAAAAGGCAGCTTGCATAAAGCATTCAGTGCCAGGACTTAATAATAACTCTTTATTTTGACTTTACATACACTGCAACTGCATAATATCTACACTCTAATTGCCTACATTTTTATTATTATATTTTCATCTTTATTTATTTTTCATAATTTTATGTCCCTGACAGTGAGCTACCTGCATCTCAGTCTCCTGAGAGGTTTCTGGTCAATAGGCCATCAAAGCAGTATGTAATACAATGTTACAGTCTCCCTGCAGCACTGAGTACATTCTAATTTACATTGTATCTTTTTTACATTATATCAATAGACCTGCTTTCATATTCCCTGACAGAAAACTCTCTGCAAACAGATCAAGTTAACAAATGTGAAAATGAAAAAAATATCAATAATAATAAAGAGTTACTATTCCTTTAACTCTTTGATTGTCAGAGAGGTATGTAATAAAATGTGTTGGATTCTGAAAATTGTAACTTAATTAGTACTACACATCAGGTCCATAGAGGTAGACATGATTCTGTTTGCAGGACTCCAAACTCTTCCTACTGGTCTTTTTAGGAAGCCTTCAGTGGAGGAGTTTGAGGTCCTGGTCGGAGTACTGCAACATAAAATACATTTTAGATTACTAAGTTTATTTTTAGGAGGTGCTACTGGGCTTTTCCTGAGTAAAAATTGGTTATCCCTCCACAAACAGCTATTTTGCTCAAACATCAGAAAGCTTTCAAACTGCCTGGAAGTGATTTCAAACCATTAGGAAGTGGTGAAGCTGTTACTATCATATTATATTGAGAACTGTAGCTAGAGGCTCTCCTCTCCCACAAAATTATGTGTTTGTTTTCATAATACAAATTTAATATTCATTTAAAATGGCATCTGCAGACATATTGCCCAAGTTAGGTGGGCTTTCGGTCCCTCTCTGTACTCTACCACCTGGAAAGGAAATTGTTAATACATTTTAAAATGTGTTTTATAGACCCTATATTAATAAATATGCTGCCCAGGGGAGGGGGTCTTCTTACAATCTCACCCTTTACTGTCCCACCTCTAGAGGAAATATTTATCCAAAGGAAGGGTATACTGACCCCATCCTCTACTTTTCCCCAGGAGAGGAAATAGTTAAAGAGATCAAGATATATTATCCCCACACATTTTATTTAAGGCAGTTTTGGACTGAACTAAAAAATATATTTGTTTTTTGTATAATTAAGCCCTCTGGCGATGCATTCCAAGTCAATTTGGCAAAGGAGGGATTTACTTGAGGATTGTGAAGGTGCGGAGATGGTATTTATAGGGAACAGGTGAGTCACAGTAGGGTAAGATAGGGATAGGGAGGGGCTATTGTCCTCCTTTTGCACCTGCCTGATCCAGGTGAAGGAGTTAGGGCTGATCACTGAAGGCTAGATTCCTTTGCAGGTGATAAATACTATCACTGGTTTTTATCTCAAAAATTCCTATTGAAGTTAACAAGAAAAATTGTAGTTAGAATATATGATAAAGTTATCACCTGTAATGGAATGCAGCCTTAATTTAAGACATTTGGGGATTTGAACTCACGACCCTTTGGGAGAGTTTCTCAGCTCTCATAAAACCCAGTCAGGCATTCTGATGGAGCCTTTCGGTGTTCAAAGAAGGATTCTTTGGGAATTCAACTTCTGATGTCACTGGCAATTAAGGATGGGCAAAAAGTAAAATTTTTTCCAGGGGGAAGACTCACTAAAAACTGGAAAATTGCAGATTTCAGTTAAAATTCCCACCTATATTAACACCCAAAATATTCTCCTTTTCCCCAAGAATTTTCCACTGGGAACTATGTCATTTCCCATGGGGCAGTTAGACTCAGTATGTGATGTTCTAGCTATAGCAATGGAGTAGGACAAGGCTGCAGGTCAGGTTGTATGTTTTTATGGCTACTACTGCAATTGGACAAAGCTGTCAGCCACTTTGTGTGGTCCTGTGGCTACCGTGGGACAAGATTGGGGGGGGGGTTAGTGTGTGTGTAGATCTAAGGCTATCATGGGACAAGGCTGAGGAGTCATTATGTGTGGTTCTATGGCTACAGTGGGACAAAGCTCTGGGGCTTAGTGTGTGTGTGTCTATGGCTACCGTTGGACAAAGCTGGATGTCATTATGTGTGGGTCTATGTCTAGTGTGGCACAAGGCTGGGGGGTTATTATATGTGGTTCCATGGCTACCAGGGGACTGGGGGTCACATCAGTGGTGGACAACATGAGACTCTTCAGCTGTTGTCAGACCACTCATCATTCCCCACCAGCAGAATAAGTATGGGTTTTCAGTTCCATGGCTATCATGGGACAAGGCTGGTAGGTCAGTATGTGTGATTCTATGGGACAAGGCTGGAGGGTTAGTATGTGGGTATTTCTATGGCTATCAATGCCATGGGACAAAGCTGAGGTCAGTATGTGTGGTTCTGTGGCTATTGTGCTACAAGTCTGAGGTCCAGTATGTCTAGTTCTCGGATTGCAGTGGAGAAAAGCTGTAGAACTGCATTTTTTGGGAATTCCTGCAGAAGGTAAAAAGTTATGTTTTCCTCACATTTCCCTTTTTGAGCAAAATGTTTCACGCATGCTTACTGGCAATGTAATAGCTCAATGCTGAATCTCACCAATCACAAAGCCCCACTAATAGCCAAATGAAGCTCTAATATAATGACATTATTGTTAGAGCCCTAAACTCTCACATCTTCATCTCACTGGGCCTGCTATTCTCTGACCAATTTATTATCTATTCATACTTTGTGTTTCAAATCTCTATGCTCTCGAACCTAGTAACAGAATATATGCTATCTAGATAGTAAGATCTCATTATCAGAGCCCTCAGTACAGTCTGTTTCATTATGTTTCTCTCATTGTCTATCATTTATCTTTGTAGAGTGCTTAAAATAATCACTCTGAAAGCAAAACAATTTCAGAAAATAATTTATCAAATCATAAGCTGACTATTGCAAGTGCAGCCTAAAAAGTATAGTTTAATTAAAGGGATAGTAATGTTTCACAAAAACAGCAGCTCCAATTAATCTTCATAGTATTTGAGCCATGGAGAATATTATTTCAGTACTGTGAGAGTTGTATTTCAAGAGTAATTGAATGATAATGTATCCCCCTCCTGACCCATTTACCTAGTGTAAGCCACCTCCCCTCAGATGTGGAATCTGGTTCTGGGACCAGACAGATCTCAGCAAGGGACAATCTTCTTACTGTGAGCATAAATCAAACCCTTTCCCCCTTGACAGGTTTTTCCTTATGCTCACTGAAGATTGTCCCTCTCTGTGATCCATCCAAACAGTCTTGCTGCTCTGAGGTGAGAAGTGTTACATCAGTAAAAGGGGAGGGAGTGGGATACTTTATCATTCAACTACTCTTGAACTACAGCTCTGACAGTATTGAAATAACGCTCTCCATGGCCCAATTACTATGAAGATTAATTGGAGCTAGCTTTATTGTGAAACATTACTATCCCTTTAAAGGCTACACAGTGAGACTTATAGATTGGACCCATTCTGGAGCAAATCAATTGTACCATAGGGTTTAAATACAAATTCCCAGACCTGTATTAATTTAAATAGGGCTTCTAGCAGCTTGAATGTAAGTGCAATTGCAGCCCTGTCTAGCATTTAAGCTCAAAATTAGGATTTAATTTGTCCTGTACGGTACAGTTGGTTCATGACAGAATGAGTCTAGTTTCTTAGCATATTAGCCTCAGCGTTTTAAGTATTTTTGCCTAGCCTAATTTATTATGGGGAGATTGTTTTGGTTTATTGGGTAATTTGGTTTAATGATTCACCAGTTATTGACTGGTAAGATGAAGACATGAGAGTTTAGGGCTCTAACATTAATATAATTATATTAGAGTTGAATTTGATGACTTCATCAAGTGCTGTAACTAAGAATCTGTTCAATGTAATTTTATATATTATTGTGTTCTTTCAAACTGATGCTCACTGTATTTGTACTATAATAACTTTGAATAAAAGGCTCTAAAAGCAGAACACATTTAATCAGCAGAAAATGTTCTACCATTCAATTAGTTAAATAAAATATAGAAAATAGAATATTTTCAAATCATTTTCACTGATCAACTTTTCATGATGGAAGAAGCATTTGACTCGTTTAGATTTTAGCACTTCTGTAAACTATATATATATATATATATATATATATATATATATATATATATATATATATATATTATGTTCAAATAATGCTATAAATCATTAGCACACACTATATTGGACTAAAAAATTGTGTTGGTGGTTGTGATCTGTAAGGAATGCATAAAAGTTATTGTTTTACATACAAATACCAGCAAAGATAAAGGATAGTGTATGTTACCTTATCTTCCCTTAACTGACTGAAGGTCAGACTTCTGCATCTGCTCCCTGCAAGGGCCAGAATCAGATTGCCAAATTGACAAATACATTAAAAAAGTTCCTTTTAAAATGAATTTGGAGTGCTTAAAAACCCTAAAAAAAATTATCCCAAAATGAGTCTCAAGAAGCCCAAGATAAGTGGCCTAACACCTGCCACTTCCCTCGGAATGGATCAGGCAGGGGAATCCGGTGACTGGAAATATCTCACCAATGTCCCAGTACGTTCCACATATCTCTACCACTCGCATCCCGCTGCACTGACAAAAGAGGAATTAACCTCCATGTTTAGAATAAATGTAAAAATTACCCCAGTAAAAAAAAATTCAAATATGGGGGGATTTAACACTATCCCTCTAACACTCCATCCTGATGAGATCAGGATAGAGAGTTTTAAAAGTATTGTGTCCAGTAACCGCTTACTAATCTTGCATATAATAAAATGGAACAAAAATCAATATGAGGGTGATAATCACAGTAGTTATTTAAAAAAAAAATCCCAAAGAAAGGGTCCCTAGGACTCCTTCCACTCCTAAAGTATTTGTGCATGTGTATTGGCAGAATACATACTCACCTGGATGTCCAACAGCATCCTCAATCCCTGGTACTCACATCCCTGGAAAATAGGAAAATAAAAGAACATTTTAAAAAATCCTTAAAAAAGACACGTGTGACCCCTCCATCTCTCCTCTGATTGGTTAAAAGTACAAGTTACTTCAGGGCACATACAGTTACCCAGCCTTCCATACAATTAGACAGCGGGCAAATATTTGAACAGGGATTGGTTCATATATAAGCCTGAGCTTGTTCAGTGTCCTGGGCATCGAACCAGAAAGGAGTGGGTGTGTAGGGGTTAATTTTTTTCTTTTTTAGATGCATTGCAAGTGGCAGCAGGATTTTTAAGACTTTTTTTAATTTCATTTATTCCACTATTTTACATGGGTGTGAGGACCAGGGCATGGAGGATACCACTGACCCCGACATCCAGGTCACAATGAAATTTTGCCAATACACACACACACACTTACATAAGGGCTAGAATGAGTCCTGGGAACTGCTTGCTTGGATTTTATTTTAATTAATATAGGAGATCCAGACCCATTATCACTTTTTATCCCACACTCCTTTCTGTTGTAAAACTTTGATTAACCCTTTGAATGCCAGAGGGTACACAACACATTGCTTTGCATACCCCTCTGGCACGCAAAGGGTTAATATGGGTGCAAATTGAGACTGATGTAGTAAAAAAAGTGGCACAATTTTAGGGCAAAAAACTGTACCACAGGGTCCCATTGAATTAAATGGGGCCTTTAAAAATGATAAGTGTTTGAAAGGTGTTCAGAACATTGCTTCTCAATGCTTTGGAAACATCTCTGTAATTCAAGGGATTAAAAACCCCATTTAAATCAACAGGAATTTGTATTTATTACCTCTGGTGCAGCTGCTTTGCCCCAGAATTGCACCATTTTCAAGGTACATCAGCCTAGCTGTGTTCAGGTAGTAACTCTTGCCCACTTTTTGTTATTGACCTCATGTAGCTTTCTATCA
Source organism: Rhinophrynus dorsalis (assembly GCA_037306005.1). Classification (NCBI taxonomy): domain Eukaryota; kingdom Metazoa; phylum Chordata; class Amphibia; order Anura; family Rhinophrynidae; genus Rhinophrynus; species Rhinophrynus dorsalis. The sequence goes on from CM074724.1 coordinate 132,503,697, forward strand.
ACAGACAGGGCCATATGCATCATACCTGGGAACTCATTGGATCTGCCACTGGGACTCCAGTTTTCAGACTTAGGCCAGCTGCCTGTGTCTTGCCAGTCAGTGACATCACATTTTGGGGTATTTTGGGTCAACCTCCTTTCTTCTCCCCCCAGACTCCCCTAATACAAAGAACAAATGTCCTACCTAAATGACTCCCTAAATGAAAGGGATAGTAATACTTAAAACGTAAAAAAAAAAATATGTTGTAGGGTTTATCCCCCTGAGTAAAACAAGAGTACTCCCACTGCTGAAAGGTGTTTCATTCAAAAGTTATTAATTTTCAAAGTTGAATTTTTTAGGTGCAATATCACAGTGGCCTGAAATTGTACAGTGGCGCTGTTGCTACACCATCCTATGGAGATTTATGGTCAAGTGACCAGAGCTGTCCATAGGATGGTGTAGCAACAGCGCCACTGTACAATTTCAGTCCACTGTGATATTGCACCTAAAAAATTAATAACTTTTGAATGAAACACCTTTCAGCAGTGGGAGTACCCTTGTTTTACTCAGGGGGATAAACCCTACAACATATTTTTTTTTACATTTTAAGTATTACTATCCCTTTAAGCTTCAATTCCCCTTCATTTGCCTATTTTCTCTAGCTCAAAAACATGCTGTTCTCTCCTCTCACAAACACAGAATGCCTGCTGTGAGAGCCTGACACCCTTTTACATGGCTGTAGAAGAGTAGAGTAAACTTTTGTGTGGCGGAGAAAAAATGTTCTTTTCATTGATTTCCATGCAATGAGCTAGGCGAAAAAAGCAGGAAAACAGCACTTTTCGCAGGAAAGTTTTTGCCAAGAGGAAAGTGCCATTTTTCATCGATTTCAGTTGGAGCCGAAAATTTTCGCCCATCACTACCTATGATGATCAGCTACCGTATTTGTCTGAGGTAGCAACAGGGAGATTGGCAGCACTCTTCTTCCACCCTAAGCCTGTCTCCAGTTGTTGTATTAGGGCCTTGTGCTGGATAGCCCTGTTTTCTCTCCCCATCCAGATGCATTTTCAGTGTATACTTATTGCCAGCCTTGTACACAGCCAAATCCAGATTGTTCCTCCTCTGCTTGTTCCTCTTGGCTCTTAATTCTTTCTGCACTACGATGCAGCGCTATGGACTCCTCTCCCTATTAGGTTCCCATGTTGCTCTGGTTGCTGACAAGTTGGGAACCCCAAGAAGGAGCAGAGTCCATAGTGCGGAATCTGAGCGCAGTGAGAATTAACCCTTTGAGTGACAGAAAATATCCAATGCATTGGCTATCTCTCTGGCACTCAAAGGGTTAAGAGACAAGAGGAGCTAGTGATAGGCATAGACCTTGGCTCAACTCAAACTCCAATTCAGCTTAAATGATGAACTGGCCAGCTCGCTCTTATGTATTTGAGATTGTATTATGAAAAAAAAGGTTTGACATGGGAGGTAGGAGATATTCAGAAGAGGAGATGTCCTGCAGAAGTCTGAGGTACAGATTGCACCGCAGAAAAGGATATGGTAACCTCAATAAGACATTTTTAAAAGGCTTTATCAAATAAAATATTGCGATTTAAAAAAACAAACAAAAAAAACTTACCGACCTGTAGATAAATTTATGAGCTGCATCTAATGATACAAAGTGTCCTGAGTGTGAAAGTTAAAGGGATAGTAATACTTCATTTTAACTTTATTTTATTTTGTAGGCATTAAAAAAACATGAAGAATGATATAAGTCTTATCTCTCAAACCTTTATGGTTTATGAGATATTCACAAGCAAAGTCTCCCCCTCCCACCCCTTTTACTGATGTCACACTGTTCAGTTAGAGCAGAAGGGAGGTGGCCAGGTAGACTGCAGAGAGGGACAATCTTCAATTAAGATAAGGGAAAAACCTGAAAAGCTTGTCAAGGGGGGCAGGGATTTCATTGTTTTCATAGGAATAAGATTGTCCCCTGCTGTTATCTGTCCAGTCTGTGGACTGCATTCCACATCTGAGAAGAGATTGTTTACAGTAGGTAAAAGGGACAGGAGGGGAAACTTTGCTTGTGAATATCTCATAAACCATAAAGGTTTGAGAAATAAGGCTTATATCATTCTTCATGTTTTTTTAATGCCTACACAATAAAATAAAGTTAAAACGAAGTATTACTATCCCTTTAAGGTTTAAGCAGAACTGAACCAATTAAAAAGCAAACCAGCTGCACCGTAGGGAACAAATAAGAGTTCATAAAAATTCCCATGCTGTGCTCCTTGTGTAACTCCTCTGCATGTAGGAGAGGCATTCGGGACTTGCTCATATTAACTCTTTAAAGGGATAGTAATACTTTGTTTTAACTTTATTTTATTTTGTAGGCATTAAAAAAACATGAAGAATGATATAAGTCTTATCTCTCAAACTTTTATGGTTTAAGAGATATTCACAAGCAAAGTTTCCCCACCCGCCCCTTTTTCCTAGTGTAAGCCATCTCTTCTCAGATGTGAATCTGGTTGTGAGACTAGACAGATAACAGAAGGGGACAATCTTCTTTGTATGAAAAGAATGAAAGCCCTTCCCCCCTTGACAAGTTTTTCAGCTTTTTCCCTTATCTTAATTGAAGATTGTCCCTCTCTGCAGTCTACCTGGGCACCTCCCTTCTGATCTGGTTGAACGGGGGGGGAAGATACTTTGCTTCTGAATATCTCTTAAACCATAAAGGTTTGAGAGATAAGACTTATATCGTTCTTCATGTTTTTTTAATACCTACAAAATAAAATAAAGATAAAACGAAGTATTACTATCCCTTTAAGGACCAGCAGGATGTCCAACGCATTTTTCAAACGCAGTTTTCACATCGAATTACCAGGTATCTGGAACCCCACCCACTTTCCAGTCTATTCCGTCCACTCCTGCCCCACTCTACCTATTTACCCACCCATTTCATGGGAAACTCTTTATTTCAATCACTAACGACCACCCAATTACACCCTGCACTCAATATGATGCAAAAAAGCATTGTTTGTGTTTCCTGCTAAAACTGGTCCTCTCCCGTGGGGGAGAGGTCATTGAGGGGTGGGTACTATCACGGTGTCCATGATTATTGCCTGCCTGGTATGGGTGCCAGTCATGTTCCCTCTGGCGAGCAGTCAGCGGCGTTTCCGGCCGCTGCCGTCTGTCTGATGGTCTCTCATTTGATGTTGTGGGCACGCATCATTGATGTCGCTCTCACTGTTTTGTAGCCTTTGGCACTAATTGGCCTATTGTGTCCCGCCTTCTTCTTTGGCCTTATATACGGCCTGAATACTGGACTTAGATGCCCTTTCATGGTGTACCTCTGCGTTACTACTGTGTGTACTCTCATTTGACCCTTGCTTGGCTTCCACTGATTCTCCGATTTTCATCTGTGGCTTTGTCTGACTACCCGCTCCGGTACTGACCAGTGGCTCTGTCTGACTACCTGCTCCGTGTTTGACCTAGGCTTTGTCTGACTAACCGTTCCGGTCTGACCCTGATTCTAGCTGACCACCCGCTCTGTGAGTTCTGTGGCTGTGGCTGACTACCCAATCTGGTTTCGACCCATGGCTCTGTCTGACTACCCGCTCCGTGCTTGTCCCTGGTACTGTCTGACTCTCCACTCTGTCTCAACAGTCTTTTGCTGGCTCTTGCTCCTTACAGCCTATGAGCAAACTTTACCTCCCTGGTATTGTTACAACTGCCTTCCGCTCAGTAGCTCAGGGTTAGTGTCACCCCAGGTATTGCTCTAGCAGTCTCTCTCGGTGCATCCTTGACTAGCTATACCCCCAAGGCTATTACCTGTCTGTACCCCGGTCTCGCTCCTGTTGCCTGATCCCTAGCTCTCTAGGTTTCTGCACGCTCACTCTGTAGAATCATAGGCTAGATTCTACCTCCTTTGCTGACTTGGTGATCTGTGGTCGCAGGTTGTAGCTCAGTGTCAGCTTCTGGGTAGTGGACTGCGCACTGTCCTCACGCCTGTTTCTGGGAAGGTTGGGGAAGTGTTTTGCTCCTGTATATTGATCTTAATAAACGGATTAACTTCACCTGTACCTGTGTTGTGTGCTTTTTTATCCTAAGTGTACCGTGACAGTGTGTAAATGATGCAATTTGTGTAATTTAAGAAGTGGAACTTGATCTGGTGGTCTGGGCTTATCGTCCTTGTGTCCTAAAGTGGGTGGGAAATGGGCTGAACAGGATGGGAAGGAGGAGAAGCGGGCAGGAAGTGGGAAGACAGGGTAAAGGAGGAGAAGTGGGCAGAGTTTCAACAGAAACTCACTACCACCAGAGAATCAGTGTCTGCCCCTGACGACCCAGTGAGTAACTCTAAAAATGTAATCTCTGGGGGTGATGCGGAGAGCTCCCAGGTATGTATATTACACAATGAAGCACCCCCTGTTCTTCTTGCTGTTTCTATATACAGTGGGATAAAGACCCTGTTTAAATCAATGGATGTGTTTATTTGTCTCTTCTAATGCAGTTAGTTTGCTACCAATTTCAGCCTTAGTGCATATTTCTACCCTGTAAAAAAATTAAGTACATTCTTTACTATCTAATAAAAATGAAGGGATTCACTTTGAATAAAATCACACTACCTGTTTTTCCATTAAATTAGCATTTTCATTGTACTTTTCTAAAGGAAAATGAACTATGTAGAGCTAAAACACGTGACCCAGAGAGCTAAGTACACACAATGAATATATAAAAGCAGCAGATGTATTTGGCTTAGAAAATAAGCCTGCAGGTTTTGACAGTCTTTATGTGGATGAGCTTAAGGATTAGAACTATTACAGCAAACCCTACAAAAACCAATTTACTTTGAGCAAAAAGAGTATTATACAATAAAACAATAACCAATATGTCAAATTTACAGTCCGCAAAGAGAGTAAGAAGATGCATTATATTCCATTTTACATTCTATTCAAGACAAGAAATAGGAGGATTTACCATTTTGAAACTTGCACATTTTATGTGGAAAGACAAAATGGGGTACACAGGGATCAAATAAAACTCACATTGATTTAAATGGGGCTTTTAACCCCTTGTTTCCAAGAGGCGGCCTACGCTACACAGTGCCTTGATGGACGCACCGTGGATACAAAAGCATCGGCGATGCTCCAACATGAATAAATATAATTCTGTGGCACCCTAACTACATCTGCAATAGTGCGGTGTAATTAATGCTATTAATTCCACGGCACCCCTAGAGGGTGTCTGCGGCACAACACCCTCTTTTGAGAAACACTGTATGAACATATTAGTGATCATCTCTCCTGCAATGTAGATGGTTCAAATGTACCATCTCTTGTCTTTCTAATGAAACATATTGAGCTCATGTTTTCTCTTGTTCTCCCATGTTCATTGTATGTACGATGACATAATGCACTGTACTTTTACATATATTTCAATAAAGACTGTTTAACACACACAAAAAAAATAGGACAGCAGAGGGTGGAACAAGCAGGGAAAGTGGATAGGGTTTCTACTGAATTCACCAAACCGAAGAATCAGCCTCTGTACCCAGTGACCCGGTAATTCGATCTGAAAACGGGAGTCTCAAGGACAGATCTGGAGTGTTCCCATGTTTGTAGATTCCCCGTAGCATTCAAGAGGTAAAAATACCTATTTATATCAATTTGGGTAATATAGTTCCCTATAATGCAGATGGTTTTCTCCAGAGTTGTTCAGTCCCTGCTTATACATCAGCTTCACTGAGGCTCATGTTCTAAGATGATCTGGGACAAATCAGCTGTACCATAGGTAGCAAATAAAAATTCACATTGATCTAAATAAAGCTTTTGACAGTTGAATGCTAAAGAAGTCACAATGCATTGTTTGTTAAAGCATTGGAGACCTCTCTAGCATTTCAGGGATTAAAAGTCCTATTTAAATCAATAGGAATTTGGGCCCAGTGGTGCAGTTTGGTTTCATAGTAGTTCCACTTCATTTTAGTACATCAGTCTCACTAGATTAAAGGCTATACATCAGATATTCTGGGATTATGAACTGTACTCAAACAGAATTATCCTAGTACATCTCCACTGTTACACAATGTAGATTAAAATATTACAACAGCTTCACGTTAACCCTTTGAGTGTCAGAGGGGTACGCAATGCATTCTGCTTCTTACGAGAAAAGAAAAAAAACTTTAAAAAAAATAAATAAATACAGTATTGTAAATTTTATCCCTAACACATTAAAGTGGCTATAAACAATTTTAAAATGTACTATTAGTCCTTTCCTCCTCCTAAGGTCCCTTCTTTACTTTCAGTCTAACCTGTCACCTAAAAACAACTTTGATGATTAGATTATGTTAATTAAGGGATGTAATGCAGACACTTCCTGTCTTAGTCCTACACTTTCTCCCCCAATCACTGTCACTTAACAGTCTCCTGGAGACTGTCATTCCACTGCTGAATACTGTCAATAAATAGGGGAGGTAATGTAGGTCTAAAACAGGAAGTGCCTGCTTGGCATATAGCCAAACCTGGGAACTCTCTGAATATGCCACAGAGACTCCAGTTTCCAGACTTAACCCTTGAGTGCCAGAGGGGTACCCCTCTGGCGCTCAAAAGGTTAAAGCAGAACTTTCATCCCCATTAAAGTTGACCTGAGTAGGTCTATCTACTGAAATGAACTGTAATGCGTGTAATCTTTTTTTTTTTTTTTTTTTTTTTCAATTGCATTCGTTTTTTAAAAAATGATAAAGATGACTGACCTGGTCACTCTCGGTACGGTACAGGCTATACTGCACCACTCTATGGACTAGATTTAAAGGTTCATGCTGAAACAGCCGCTAAGTAAAAAAGGCACATCGGCCACAAATAACATTATTTACGGCAGATTTAAAAGTAAGTCTACAAGAATAGCTAATGAGCATAGGCACAACAAAAACACGCAACACAAAACCCATTTTTGTACCTGTTAATGCATCACCGTGCGGCCAAATCACCCAATAACACAACTAAAATCAAATTGTAACATAACGCCTGGCATTGGCTAGCAAGCCTGATTGATGCACCAACAAATTCAAACACACAGCCAATCCCAAGGCCCCAAAGTATCCAAAAAGTTCAAATACACCTATATATACCCAAAAATAATGGTCACACCCTGTCTGTGTTTCGAGTTTTAGTGAGCTAGGGCACAGGACCCAGGAGTGGAGGATAGTGATCAAGAGAGAGGGAGAGAGGAGCTGTCATTGGAGGTAGAAGGAGAGAGGAGAGCATTGCACTAAATTCGACACATATTACACTTTTGCACATATTATATACACCCATACAAACACTAACACATACACATACATAGTCTGTTTTTTTATAATACCTAACACATTTTTAAACTTTCTTTTTTCAGTGTGAATCTGAGTGGCAGAGAGTGAGTGGGATTGAGTGTGTCTGTGAGGGCCTTTGTGAGTGCCTGGGTGTGAGTGGGCGAATGATGGCCAGGAGAGGAGGACAGGAGAGAGGGATGGGGAGAGTAGAGGAGGAGGAAGGTCAGGAGGTCATCCCTGAGCAGAGTAGGGGTGGGAGAGGGAGATCCCCAGGGCGGAAGGGATACCTGCTGGGGACCACCACACACAGGCAGGGGCAGAGCAGGCAGGACACTCTGGTTCTGACTCCTCACATGCCGGAGCTGAGGGGGACAGGATCAGGGATCCCCGATATACCGAGGAAGAGAACACTGCTCTCATGGAGGCTGTCCTGGAGAGGGAGAGTGTCCTGCACCCGAGGGAGAAGGTCTCTGGCCTGTCAGCGAGGAGGAAGGCCACCTGGAACCATAAGAATTAACAAGATACAACATGAATGAGATCGCTACTTTAAACTCTTCAAATCATCTTATGATGAGTCATATAGCAAAGTTCTCTTTGACTCACCACAGCCAAACGCCGTTGCGGATCCGGAGCAACCTCCACAGTCCTGGCCACAGACTTCGACAAACAAGACGACACTGGAGGAGGTGCTACAACGGATCCACCATCCATCCACAGCCCAATAATTATTTCAACCAATATTTAAAATCAACTGATTTTATTGGTCTCTTATTAAAAGCATCCAGCTTACTGTGCAACATATACACGTAACTTTTTGAAAGGACCAAAGTTCACAAAGCGCCTAACATGTTTGTGAGTGTATCACTTATTCATAGGCTGCCTATGAATAAGTGATACACTCACGAAACATGTTAGGCGCTTTGTGAACTTTGGTCCTTTGGCTGCCTATGAATAAGTGATACACTCACGAAACATGTTAGGCGCTTTGTGAACTGGGGATGAGAGGAGCCTCCACACTACCAGTAAGTGCATCATCACATAACCACACACCACATCAACCAACACAAGTTGCAAACACAGTCACACCTCAACACATGCCCATCATTCATCCACACAACTGCACCAACACAGCACCCTGAGGGTTAAAAACAGGACACAATACAAGGACAAATGACAAGGTTCAACCAGGCCCAAACCTGTCCAAGTCCCAGTTCAACCCTCTTGTTGCTGTGCTGATCACACATAATCCACATCAGCCATGCTGTTTAAATTGTTGTCTGTTAAACATCATTACTGTTCCTCCACAATGTCACCCATGTACCCACAGGGAAGTCAGCATATAACCCCTCGAGTGCTAGAGGGATTATCAATGCATCACTCAACAATGCTTTGGCAACCCCTCCGGGACTCAATGGGTTAACCAACCACAAACACAAATCAACAGGGCTAGGATTACATGCTACACAGGGGACATTCACTAAGTGGTGTAAAAGACATGATGGAGTGAAGTTAACCCTTCTATACCATCACTTCACCAATTCCCATGTTTGTCTATGGAGACTATTCCCCAAAATGTTTCAAGTTATTGAGGGCTCATTGGATAGACTCCATAGGAAAACATTGGAAATTGAGAAATGATATCACTGGAGAAGTCATCATTTCCACTCTACCTCCACTGCATAAGGTCTTTGTCACCGCTCACTGAATCTCAAGAGAGATGGATGAGGACGAACATCACAGTGCCACTGAGACTAACTTGGTGTAATCAGAGAAATCCCTCAGTACTGACCTGATTAGTGGCCTGGGGAATTAATGTGGACAGACCTCATGTCTCTGTGATTGCCAGGGTGGTATTCCATGCAACGCAACGCAATGCATAGGATACCATCATGACAACCAGAGATCCACATGTCAATTAAATCATCCTGCATTCATTCTGTCATTGTCTACATTACTAATCACACCAATTCATTTCCCCACACAGCATACGGGCCTTCAGCACAGCAGGAGGCAGTGGAGGAGGCACACACCAGATGAGATTCCTCTTGGGGAGCAAGAGGACAGGGCCAGCACACGGTCACCCTACACAGCTGAAACACCAGCTCCAGCATCCTCTGCTGCACCACCAGCTCAAGCATCCTATGCTGCAACACCAGCTCCAGCATCCTCTGCTGTACCACCAGCTCAAGCATCCTCTGCTGCACCACCAGCTCAAGAATCCTATGCTGCACCACCAGCTCCAGCATCACCTGCTGCACCACCAGCTCAAGTATTCTATATATACCAGCCTCCAAGCAAAGGTGCAGGCTTTTTGGACAGAGATTGGCAGCTGCTCGAGAAGGAGAGAGCTGACAATCACTGTGAAGGTGGCACTGCTCTCCCTCACACTTTCGGACCAGAAACAGGTAGTTTATTTATTTAATATACATTGTTAAATATAAACATGGGGAGGTCAACGCATGAGACTGGAGATACAACAGCGTGATAGTTCCTCTTTAATTACCGGTCTCTGCTAACCTCACCCTCACCAACTTCCCACCTGTTTCTGTCCATTCCTGCCCTGTTCTGTCTACTTCCCTTCCCATTTCAGGATAAATTCCACCCTTCAGTCTTTCATTCCTGCCCACCCCGGTTAAGTCATGTCCACCAATTGTGTCATTTTGGATAGAACCAACTTATACTCAGTGTGATTCACCAGGAGGCTTGGACTTGACGTTTCCCGTTTACTCAAATGGCACAATCTATAAATCTAAATAAATAAAAAACTTGTTTCCTAAAAAAATGGCTAGTATTTCCAAAATCACCATACCTGTTTTTAGGTGAAATGGTTCCTTTAAACCGAGTCCCACTGATGGTCAAAGAAGCTGAAAGAGTGGAATTTCAGCAGCTGCAGTCTCCAGAGAATGAGGGTACAAGTGCAAGGAATGTTTTTTAACCCCTTAGTGACCGGCCGTGCGCGCATGCGGATGGCACTTAATGCCCGCTAAACTTTTTTTACCCATTGTTTAGAACGACTTCCTCTGTCACTAAGTGACAGACTCTGCGGGATGTACATGTATGACCATTGTCGGGATGGGGTTAATATTTAGGTAAAACAGAGATGTAAGGGCAAACATAAAAATGCTAATCTATTTCATTTTCTTCCCTTTAACAAGCTACTGCACTTATTTAAATAATGTTAAAAGATGTTCTTCCCCTTTAAAGGGATAGTAATACTTAAAATGTAAAAAAAATATGTTGTAGGGTTTATCCCCCTGAGTAAAACAAGAGTACTCCCACTGCTGAGAGGTGTTTTATTCAAAAGTTTTTCATTTTCAAAGTTGAATTTTTTAGGTGCAATATCACAGTGGCCTGAAATTGTACAGTGGCGCTGTTGCTACACCATCCTATGGAGATTTATGGTCAACTGACCAGAGTTATCCATAGGATCGTGTAGCAACAGCGCCACTGTACAATTTCAGGCCACTGTGATATTGCACCTAAAAAATTCAACTTTGAAAATTAATAACTTTTGAATAAAACACCTCTCAGCAGTGGGAGTACTCTTGTTTTACTCAGGGGGATAAACCCTACAACATATTTTTTTTTACATTTTAAGTATTACTATCCCTTTAAACTCATCCCACTACAAGTTCTGTGAAGAATCTCCAGATTGGTCTATAAATATCCCTTTGAGTGCCATTGGATACTCCTCTGGCAATCAAAGGGGTTAATAGGGATAGAATGACAGCTCTAAGAAAACTTGTCTCCAAGGATCATATGACACATAATGCTTAATGCCAAACCCTCATTTGCCATTTCTTTATTTAGACCAACTTGTCTGAACAATAATAATATTTAATGAAAGCAACACCCCCTCCAATATTACATGCATTCTTGAGCAATATGTAAATAGTTATGAGTAACTTCACTGCCAGAGGGGGCCACCAGTGCATACAAAATAACCCCCTCCAATCAAAACAACACAATAATCAAGTATGTTTGTGACTGTTTATAAAAGGAGTAGTTATGTTTTATTTAAAAAAAAACAAGCAAACAGATATTGAAAAGTTTGTTTTCCTGAGTAAAATAAGGGTAACCTAAACTGTTAGGAAATGATTCATTCAAAAGATATTATTCTTTAGTGAGTTCTACTTTGTCACAAAGTAGTGGTGTGATTACTGGAGAGAGGTTGCATAAGGGTCAGCCCTTCCAAAGACTGCAACAGAAAGGGGGAGATGCTCTAGAGTTTGATGAGGGCTCAGGATGGTGATATTGCATCAGATCTGTGTCAAAGGCATATCTCCATTATGTCATTGTATCCCTTTCACTCCACTATCAATCCACCATGCCTTTGACAGGTTTATGATTTTGGACTAAACACATTGAAAATGGCTGATTTCCATATGGAAATGTAGGTTAATTAGTGATTTTCATTTGGAAATGCAGGATAATGAGCCATTGCTGTATTCAGGTGGCTATGTTTTTATGTTAATGTGGCTGTTTTCCACATGTAATAAGCTCCGTTAGCAGCCTCTACCATCAGAGTTTACAGTCCCAACAGTCTACCTGAGGTTGGTGATGTTGGGATTAGGGATGAGTGAATTTTTTTGGCTCAAAAGAGAAACAGGAGAAAAATGGCACTTTTCGCCAAGCGGTAAATATTTTGCGAAAAGTGCCATTTTCCCGCTTATTTCACCTACCCACCACATGGCAATTTTCTCTTCTTTTCCTGCAGGCATATTAAAGGGTGTCAGGTTCTCACAGCATGCCATTGTTTGTTTGTGACAGGAAGAGAAAGTGAAGTTGAAACTTCGTTTAGGGAGTCTTGTAGGTAGGAAATTTGTTATCTGTATTAGGGGAGTCTGGGGGACAGGAAGGGAGAAAGGAGTTTGACCCCAAACTTCAGTGTGACTGACTGGGAAGACACTGGTAGACTGACTGTGGCAATCATGATCCAAGTTTCTTCCTGTTCTGGCTGTTATATCTGTCCTAGGGGAGTCTGCAGGTGTGAGAAGGAATCAAAGGAAGTTTGCCCCAAATACCCAAACATTTTGCGTGACCAAATAAACACAAGCAAATGTGATACAAGATCCTACCTCATCTGGCTGTTATCTCTGTCCTAGGGGAGAGTATGGGAATGAGAAGGGAGCAAATCAGAATTACTTCAAATATTCCAAAATTCTTAGTGACTGACTGGGAAGACACTGGCTATCGTGATCCAAGTTCCTTCCTGCTCTGGCTGTTATATCTGTCCTAGGGGAGTCTGCGGGTGTGAGAAGGGAGCAAAGGAGGTGTACCCCAAATACCCCAACATTTTGTGCGACCAAGAAAACACAAGCAACTGTGATGCAAATTCCTTCTTCATCTGGCTGTTATTTCTGTCCTAGGGGAGTCTAAGGGTGTGAGAAGGGAGCAAAGGAGAATTATCCCACATACGCCAAAATTCTGAGTGACTGACTGGGAAAACACTGACAGACTGACTGGGAGGACACTGACAACCATGATCCAGGTTTCTTCCTGGTCTGGCTGTTATCTCTGTCCTTGGGGAGAATGGGGAAAGAAGCAGTTGAACAGGGATTATGTTTTTTTACGTTTTGTTGACAATGAAAGGGATGGGGGGGGACAGTTAATTAAAATAAATAAAATAATTAAAAAAATTAATAGGTGACAGAGACAGGGACCCTGGTGTGATCTGTGACTGAGGAAGACTGATACAGACTGATGCAGTTTGTCAAAGTGCCACCAACTGTTTCATTACCACCAACAAGTACTATTAATAAGCCATCTAAAAGCACTGAAAATGACAATGAGTTACATTCCAGTGTCGATGGCATAGTGCAAGAAGGTGTAGCAGCTCAAACAACTGCTGCATCCGACAGTGAGGCACCTGTCTTGAAAGTAGTAGCGAAAGTGAAAATCCCTCAAAGGGGAAAAATAAAAAGAATATACATAGGGACTGGGACTTTTAATGAAACAAATAAAAAAAATTATAGGTGACAAAGACAGGGACCCTGATGTGAGCTGTGACTGAGGCAGACTGATACTAGATGAGATAGAGTATTTTGTAGAGGGTCAAGGCAAGACATCACAAACAATCAGTAATATGTAATCAGTAATGAGTAATATCCAGCAAACACACAAGGGGAATGGGGTGGGTAAAAGGATTAGGAGCAGTGCAGGGATGTGTGAGTAAAGTGGTGGTCCAGAAACTGACTGGAGCCATGGTTGCTGCAGCTTGTGCAATAAATTATGGTGATCCCTCCCCTCCCAAGGAGGATATAGTTTGTCAAAATCCCACCAAACATTCCACCACCACAAGTACATGCTATTAATAAACCATCTAAAAGCACTGAAGACGACAACGAGTAACATTCCAGTGTTGATAGCATAATGCAAGAAGGTGTAGCAGCTCAACCAACTCCTGCATCTGACAGTGAGACAAACAAGCACAAAAACACCTGTCCTGAAAGTAGTAGTGAACGCTGTGAAAATCTCTCTAAGGGGAAAAGTAAAAAGAAATTGTTTGAGACCTCTAAAAGCCTAGAGCAATATAAAAGTAGTGGGGGAAGAAGTGGCTAGCAATCCTGAGGATGACCTATTGACTGATGATGATGTAGATCTAGAATATATTTCTCCAGCATTCTCCTCTTGTTCAGATACAGATGAAGATGAGAGTGGGAGAGTTGATGACATGGCTTGAAAGTTAGCTGAAAAGTAAAGGCTCTATGTTCCACCACTGAAAAGGAGCACTGTGTCTGTTTATAAACTATACGAGAAACAATTGGAAATCTGACTGTGGACAAGCAAAGATGGCAAAAAGTATACAGTCATGCTGTCAGTCATCATTAGCATCATCACCTCTCCCAATTCCCACTCAGTCACACACTAATTGTGTTGAGTAGTCAGCAACAACACAGGTTATCAGCATCTATAGCCTTAGCTTTGAGTGCCTCTGCTACTCCTGGAAGTGCATCACCTGTGACAACTAGTACTAGTACAAATTCAGCAACATCTAGCCCTAATAGTACTAGCAGCCTATCAGGAACCCTACAGTCTATGAAGTCCACAATCCAAAAGCTAAGAATGTTGCTGTCTGTTGTCTGTGTAAGAAGCATGTTAGCAGGGGGAAAGCAGGTTCTCACCTAGGCACCTTCTCAATGAGTTCCCACCTGAAGCACAACCACAGGTCTGACTGGGAGACACACCATCAACAGGTCATAGGTGCCACAATTAGCAACAGCAGTAGTATTCCTAAATATTCCCGGTGCTCTGGGGTACATAATAGAAGTGCTGTGTATGTGTTAATGAACATGCCATCTGTAACGGGCCTTAGGCCGTTACTAGAGCCTTGTCTGGGCATGGCATTTATTCACCCCTGGGCCCAAGGATTATGGATATTGGACACTCTTGGACACTCCTTTGTGCCCGGGCCTACGATCTCTCAAGCCCTTATCCTGGACTAAGAGACTTTGGCTAGCCTTATGTGGATAGGCAGCTGTACCAGAGGAAAGAACAATTCAAGGCTTGGGTGCTGCAAACTCTTCTGACCTGCAAAGGGTTAATAATTTGAGTTTGAGCATATTTTCTTTCAATATGTATTGTAGTCCCCCAAGCCTTTTGCTTAATTACTCAACCCCTGGCCATTGTTAAGGGATTGTATATTCTGGCCACTCAAGTCATTGTATTGAGCACTGTCCTGTGACCCCCTGCTGTGTGATTAATCCAATCATGTCTGCCCTATTATGTTTCCCTGAATCATTTGTTGTTGGTTCTTGGACCCTTTGTGGTGACTGAATTATCCCTGTGACTACCCCATTGTGTTCTGCTCTACCAGGAGGAATTGTGATTGTATTAAGTCTCATGTACTGTGCTCCAAGTTAGTGTGGTTTGAAACTGTATAAATATGCTGTGGGTTGTTGTAAAAAAGAGTTAGTCTTCTTGAAGAACTAAGAAGGAGTCCTGGTTTTCTTTATGCTCTTGTGGTTTAAAGTATCCTCTCTGATGCCCACCTGAGCTGTGTATCCTGCATTGCAGACCGTCTGCTGCCAGCTATCTGCGGATCTAATTTGGTATGCTGTCAGGCGGCGGCGTGGACTCCAGGCTCCCTTGCTTCCAGCGATCCGGCGACTGTTTCCAGTGACTGTCCATACTTTGACTGGGGCATCTGACGGAGCTTATCTGGCGTCAAGAAGGAGAGACCTGGGAACAACGGCAGAAGGCGACGCGGTCCCTTCTAGCTTCCGTTACACCATCCACCTCTACAAGTCAAGCCATTACATCAATAAAGTTAAACAGTTCTTCTACTATGTACTGCCATCCAACCAGAGGTGTAACTAGAAGCCACCGGGCCCTGGTGCAGAAATTGCTATGCCCCAACCACATTGCCCCCCTCTTGCCCCCACAGTCTCCACATTTCCCCCAATCTCCACATTGACTCCCAATCTCCACATTGCCCCTATTGATCTCCCCGTGTCCATCTCCTACCTCCCTGGTGGTCTAGCGGCTCCTTCGGCACAGACCTCTATAGAGCTGGAGCTCCTGCGCAGTTCTCAGTAATGCAGAGCGCTGGGAGATGATGTAATCTCCCAGCGCTCTTCATTACTAAAGCGCCAGAGAGGGAGATCAGCTGTTAGAGATCTGTGCTGAAGAAGGCACATGTCATGCTGCTACTGTCTATTCCCACCTTTTACTTGGGCCGGCCCATCAAAGACTATTGGCCAGGGATTCGGTAAATAGGCTGGAGACCTGTAGGGTCTTGCCCGATTATTCAAGCTTTACTAGTGTTCCTGGCTTGACTCCTTGCTTGATTTTTGACTCCATTTGCCTCATCCTTGTCTGTCTGCTTTTGCATTGTCTCTCTGCTATTTGACACGAACTGGCCCTGACTTCACTATTGTTTCCTCCCTCACCTGTGTCTTCCTTTGTGACCAGACAGGTTCTATTCTCGCTTTTTGCCCGTTCAGAGGTGTGCGGCCTTCAGCGGCATGGTTGGTCCTGCGGCTGACTTGGGTGTTTGTCTGCATCTCCTTCAGGTCTCATCAGGTTGTGGGGCGCAGTGCTGTGTAGATCCAGGGCAGATCCAGCTCAGTGCATTCATAGTGGTCCCAGCCCACTTTCTAAGTGGTTCCAACCGTCCTGTCATTAGCGGTCCCAGCCCGCTCTAACAGAGGCCCCAGTCGCTCTATTATCTAGCGGTTCCAGCCCGCTCTCTAAGCAGTTCCAACCGCCCTGTCATTAGCGGTCCCAGCCCACTCTATTAGCGGTCCCAGCCACTCTATTATTTGGTGGTCCTAGCCTGCCATACCCCAGCAGTCTCCTCTATTCTCTGCTCAGTCAGAGAGGGCGTTCCTAGGGGACTCCTTATTTCCCTAGTGGTTGCTGTCTCTCCATCTGGCGGAGTCCAGTCAGCTCTCAGTCATAGCGGTTTCAGTCCGCTTCAGTGTGTTGTAGTGTTAGGTGTTTGGGGTAGTGGTCTACCTTCAACCTTCTGCTTAGTGGATCTTTTGTGGACAGGCCTGGGTCTTCTTCCAGCTCTGTGGGTATCCTGTCCTGGTCAGGGCCCCAGCTCAACTGGGGTCGGACATCTGGCTTCGCGGCCATCACCTTTTATTTCAGCTGTGGCTGCTGCAAGGGATTCCCACAACTGGCATTGATCTCTAGCAACGCTCTCCAGCAACACTGTAAAGTTGCTACCCAAGCTCATCATACCCGTGACAGCACAGACCTACTACTGCGGTCAGAGAGCAAGGGAGTTGCATGGAGCGACCGAGCACCTGGAGTGACGGGCCCGGTCGCAGGTGCGACCCCTATTGTTACTCCAGTGCAACCGACACTTACCAGGTTCTTAGAAAGAAGTCAAAAACCGCACAAAATAATTCAAAATTATCCCTAGGGAATAGTGAACATGCTGCCCTTTACTTTTGTTGAAAACAAGGGATTTTACGAAACTGATATCATGTGTTGCACTCTACTGGAATATCCCAAGCAGCAGTTATTTCTCAAGGGTGATTGTGTCAATGTTATTTAAGCAGGAAGTTAGTTTTATTGGCAACTGACAAAGGCTAACAATTTTTTCAAGGCATATGTTGCTGTAGAACTCACAACTTTTACTTTCAGCTTTTTATTTATCCACTTCTGCCCTCAGAAGAAGTAATATTGTGGTGGAAAATGTTGCAGTGATAGAAAACATAGTCAAAAATGGCAAAGCTCTGATGGGAAATGTATTGCCAGTGGTGAAAAGGAGAAAAATGTATGTATTGTCTATGGGCAAAAGCTTTCGCAAAAAAAAAAGCAAAAAGTCTTTGTTTTTCGCAAAAAGTCCTGCAGGAAATTTCTCTGACAATTTGCTCTATGCCCTATGCAGTAACAACCCTCAATCAATCATAAGCATGGAGGGTTGTCAGACTGCTAGAGATTTGTAAGGAATGTCCTCCCTTACACATAACCAGCAGTAGACAACGATGAAGTCTGGGAACATCCTCTTTGCTTCCCCACTTGCTTAGTGGGGGAGCAGAGATGATCATCTCAACACCACAATCCTTTAATCCTTTATTTTTATATAGCGCACACAGATTCCGCAGCGCTTTACACTCATGTTGGTTCCTGTCCCCATTGGGGCTCACAATCTAAATTCACCTATCAGTATGTCTTTTGGAGTGTGGGAGGAAACCCACGCAAACACAGTGAGAACATACAAACTCATTGCAGATGTTGTCCTTGGTGGGATTTGAACCCAGGACCCCAGCGCTGCAAGGCAACAGTGCTAACCACTGAGCCACTGTGCTGCACCACAAAGAGCATCACTCCCTTAACCCTTGAGTGCCATAGGGATGTGCGTTGCACACTCCTGTGGCACTCAAAGGGTTAGCAAAGTAAACCAACCAGTACACAATCATCCTTTCAGCTCTATGTCATTTTTTATATTCATACTTGTAGTACACTCACATTATTCTAAAAAATGGAATTTGACCCATTGGCTTGTAGAGATGCATTGGAGATACTTATAGCCAGTCTACAGCCAGTTCGCCACTTTGCCAACCCTCTTCTGTCCCTTCTGCCACCTCTCTCCTATCCCTTTCACCACTTTCCCTTAGGATGACGGAGAAAGGAACAGAGGAGGGGTGAGAAAGTGGCGAACGGATGGAGGAGGGGAGCAAATTTCCTGCATTTAACACTAAGTATCACACAAACAATTGGACTGATGAGTTGCTAATCCCAACTTCCAAATCAAAGGCTGGCCTATGTGAACATCAGCAACTCCCTCAAGGGACGACCATTAGTCATAACTCCAATGCACTTCCACCATTGGGATTATTGGAGGGAAATACAGGGACAATACAAATAAGTGAAACATTTTTTAACTATCTGGCTGCTAGAAGTGTCTCCATTGCATTTCAAAGCAATGTGTTAGAGGCATCTTGACCAGCCAACGCGTTAAAATCCAATTTTTTTTTTAGAATAATGTTAGTGCACTACAAATATGAATTTGCAAAATTACATAGAGCTGAGAGATGATTGTGTACTGGTTGGTGTACCTTGCCACAGGGGTGTTCAATACAAAGAACTCTTTAATTAACTATTTACTCAAAGAGCTGGGCAAAACATAAGATATTACCCATTATGACTAGAGGAAAGGTGCTTTCGACTGCAACGAAGGAAGGGATTTTTTACAGTAAGGGCAGCAAAGTTATAGAATTCTTTGCCTTGGGATGCTGTGCTTGCAGATTCTGTAACTGCTTAAAAATAATGGATACCTATCTGGCACAGAAAAATATTGAGAATTATGACAGATAGCTTCAAAGCAGATGGGATATGGGATGTTGATACAGGGAAATGTCTGACTGCCATTTGGAGTCAGGAAGGATTTTTTACCCACTTGGAGCTTAATTGGAAATGGCTTCAATGGGTCTTTTTTGCCTTCCTCTGGATCAACAGGAGTGATTTGGAATGGGCTGGACTTGATGGATGCATATCTTTTTTTCAGCCTCAACAATTCTGTTACTATGTTCATTACTATGTAAATAATAGGCAGTAATCTGCCAGCCATCATAAATAATGAGCAGGAGCCTAGAGCAATATCCACAGAAACATAATACTGGTGTGACTAGCACAGCTGAGGCACCCCCTTCAAAATCTGGCGCCCTGTAAATTTGCCTGTTCTGCCTAGGGAAAATATGACCCTAATACCGCCCTCCTCATGTTCATAGGTGTCTACCACGTCCACAATACACAATAGCTTTGGCCTGAAAAGACCTCTTACATTGAATTAGTTTTATACTGGTATATTGTTTTCTCACAGATATGATTTACAGTATTCTCAGGACTGTAGTCCGTGCCAGAGTGCCTTCTGACACTTAGGTACTGGTGCAGCAAATGTTATTATATATTTTTACAACCGGGTTAGGATATTTGGTTATAAAGATAGATTAACTGAACTGGGTTTATTTACATTAGAAAGGAGGTGGCTAATGGGGGGGAGAGGTGGACATAATTATTATTTACAAAAATATTCAAAGCCAATACAGAGAACTCTGGGAAACTCTTTATTCAAAGAGCTGAACAAAAACAAGCAGTCATCTCTAAAGCCTAATGGAAAGGCTCTTTCCAATAAAATAAAGGCAGGGTTTTTTTTAATGGTAAGGGCAGTAAGACTATTTGTTTGCAGATACTGTAGATGCTTTCAAAATATATTTGTTACCTTTCTAGCTCAAAACAGTATAAAGAATAATAACAGTAGGTTACAATGCAGACAGAACTTTGACCCAACCATATATATGAATGCCTTTCGGAGTCAGGAAAGACTTTTAACCTTTGTGTGGCATAACTGGAAGTTACTTTAATAGAGTGGTTTGTTTTTATTTTTGCCTCCCTCTGGATCAACAATGGTGATATGGCAAAGGCTGAATTTTACATCCTTATTAACAACATCTTTATCAACAATGCACTAATTCTTCACCGCTTTTACAAGTGAAATGAGTGGAATGAAAGAAGTGTATTTTGTTATTTTCTCTTGTTCTGACATAAGCTATGAGCCAAATCAGAAGCACAGCATCAGCATGGCTGTTTTAAGCCACTGCTGTGGCCTGAGCAAAATATAAAGTAATGTGTTACATTAACTCATTAACTGCCGGAGAGGTCTCCAATGCATTGTTTCACAAGGGATTAAAATAACCGCATCAATATCCCCCTCTTGCTAATTGTAAATAAATACTCAAATAAATTCACATATTTTGGAGCTTTCAGTAATTGAACTTGATAGAAGGTTGTGTGCCCCCACCTAGGTACAAACAGTGACAGCCACTCCTGTGGTAGCTTGGTCAAATACAATGCTAAGTTTTCACACTTGGCTTCACATATTTATCAGAGTGCACTGTGTGTCACAGTTCATCAGGGAAATGGAGACCCAAAGGCATACAAACAGTGCCTTTTAACAGAGTTTCTCCTTGAATGAGGGGTGGGTCCCTTCCTGAAGTTGGTCCTTGGCAACTGCTCAGTTTGCCTTACTGTTAAAACATCCATGTTCATTATACTCTGTGCACCTAACTGGGTGTGCATTGTGTGGCTGATTAATTTCAGTTTGTGGGTATTCAGGCATCCATTTAACTCCATGCTCATTTAGAGACTCATGTTCTGCATCTATTCAGGCACACATCACATGCCCGGTTAGGTGTGTAGATTGCTGACTTGTGCTTTTGGGGAGCATTCATCAAGCACTGATGAGTATTGTACTGAATACGCTGCTTTTTTCAGCAATCAGTGACAGATACTTAGGGTATTTATTAATGATTGATTGAGTTTACCTACCTTGTGTATGCAAGTAAAATATGGCAAAAATGTGGCCAATCTGATGTATGTGTGTGGTCACCCCCACAACTTTCTATGGGATCTGACAGCCTGAATCTGGCAGATAGGAATACCTGATCTAGCTGGCTTTGCTTATTGATGAATAAGCAGGTCCCAGATACAGTCCAGCCTTAATGAACTGGTGAATGGATATAGTGCAAGGAACTCAAAGGAATTCCTTATCCATTCAGACATTTGCCGCTTATGGTAACATTGCGAAACAGGATCTATGCAGCAAGATATTATAATAAGAATTTATGCACTTGTTATGAGAAGAACAGTGCTATAACATTTGCCTCATCTGTAGATAAACAGGCAGACACAGACAGACAGATGGAATAGGCAACAACCAAAGATGAAAAATTATTAGGGCACCATGGTCTTTGCTGGGAACACGAGGGTATGGTCAACAAAATCCCAGTACTCCTGCATCAGTGACTCACTCCTGGCTTAGTGTGGCTGGTTTATATTTTGCTATAATGTCCAGTTTATATAATAACTTGGTAAGTTTATATAACCTTATACTGGCCAGTTAAGTTAGGAATTTATTTCTGTTCCTGTGTTTTAAGTATATTTTCTGTGTCATGTAACAATGCATTGGGAGGAGAGGGAGAAAGAGGGAGAGAGAGAGAGAGAGAGAGTTGCATGCAGTGATTTTCATAGTCTTTCAAGAGCCACATCTGTGTTTAGAAATGTTTCATTTGTGTTCACCTCCAAACAGAACAAAGCAGAATCTATGGACTAATGACTGTAACACACATAAGAGGTCAGGGACATTCCAAAAACATGCACTGTCTCAGCACTTTAGGAATATAGTTCAGCACCCCTCGTCTAGATAAACCTGATGGCCAGGGAAAATCAGCCCTAGGACTGTATTTTTCCTACCTCTTCTATATAGAGAGCTTTCTATAGATGGCAATGAGCTTATATCCGCAATGCAAAATTGTTCTTCAGCTTCATATCGGAGACATTATAATCAGATCACAAACATACATTCACTTTATTTATTTCAGTAATTCTATTTGCTAAATCAAGAAGCTCCTTCTCCACAACCTCTTGATAGTCCTTTATGAAGGTTCATTGTTTGCCCACCACTCCATAAGGAGAGCTTTCCATAGATGGCAACGAGTTCATAGCAGTAATTCAACATTGTTTTTTTAAAGTCCTATGAGAGTTATTAGAATCAGGTCTCAAACATACATCCCCATTATTTATCTCAGTATCAAAAGATTGATCAACAAAATCACTATTTCTGAACCCCACATTATCTACACTACACAGGAGGATTTGTTTGTACTCAATAATAAATCCTTTTCTCATAATCATTGTAGAACACAGGAACCATGAGGTTAAGTAGCTACCACTAGGAGGCCTAGCATTTGCAGACAAAAGATTCCTTCCTAGTTTCACTTAAACCCTGCCTATCAGTATCAGCTTTAGTTTTACATATAGCAAAGAAGCAAGAAAAAAGAAGTAGGGTAGGAAGGATGTCACCATACTGATGAACAATAAGGACACCCCTGCCAAGAACTCAAACAACACATTTTTCTATGGGAGGGTATCCTGTGTTACACCCAAAAAGGACTTATCAGTATACAAATATCGGGGAGATCAACTAAAGTACAAAGAGGGTTCAGGATGGCTCTTTTTCGAAGGCACCTCACCGGTATGCACTAATGTGTCTTCACCATCATATCCCCTTCAATGCGCTACCAATACGCCCTGCCTTTGACAAGTTTAAGATTTTAAACAAATTGACAATAGCTTATTCCCATATGGAAATGCAGGTTAATAAGCCATTGTCATATTCATATAGGTGTGTTTATATGTTAATGTGGCTGTTTGCCAAATACACTAAGCTCAGTTAGCAGCTTCTGCTGTCAGTGTTCTCAGTCTCAACATCACCCACTTGAGGCTGGCGAAGTTGGGATGTCCCTGTAGCTTCCTGTGTAGTAACAGCCCTCAATCAATCATAAGTATGTAGGGTTTTCATACTGCTTGCAAGGAGGAAGGAATGCCCTCACTTAAGCATTGCCAACAGTAGACAACCTCTCTGCTTCCCCACTTGTTCATCCCTCTTACATTCCTTTCACCACTCTGTGATTACCACCCCTCCTCTGTCCCTTTTGACGCTCTGCCTACCTTTTCCAGTCTCTTTTGGACTTTGTCCTCAGTAAGTCACTTAAATGATGGAGGAAATTTGGGGATTCTCTCTGTTGCCCATAGTCTGCCATTGTTGCTTCCTTTGCATATACAAAAGAATAGAATGTGTTTAAGGTGAGAATCTAAAGCCTTATGCTCATGAATCAATTCACCCGACTCAGACTAATGTTTTCTATTTTGTGTAAAGCAGGATATTTAATACCTTCACTGTTTCTGAATAGACTCTGTTGATTGAATGAATAATATTTTATACTATCTGTAGGAATATGATCTTAGGGTGGATTTCACACTTTTACTTGTACATTTTTAGAATGATTTGATGATGCGTTTTATAAACAATGTTGTCTTGTCATGAAAAAGGGGAAGTATAAACAAAAAAAACATCTTCTGGGATTAAGATTACATTGTTTGGTGATTTATTGTCATGTACATTTAACCCCTTGACTGTCAGGGGATGTTCAGTGAATTGCTCTTAATTCTTTAGGAATCCCTCTGGCATTCATAGGCTTAGTTTATGAATGAGTGGGTAGGTGAGATTACATGGACTGGAGATGGCGTCTCATAATCATGGGGAGTGAGAAGCTTGGCTGATTCCTGCTTGCCAGCCCACCATAAACATCATGCACAGGCACACCACATCCAAATGATGAGAAGGACTTGCAACATGCAATGTACCTTCCCAGAGGCCTCTACTGTACAGCTAGCTAGCTTGTGGATAAACTAGGTTAGGGCTGAGCAATCTGAGGAGCTTCAGCTGTCACTGGACCTCAACCTCCAATATCCGCATCCAGCTGTTGACTGGCTGAGGATGATGAGAACAGTATTTAAACAATAGCTGCAGGGCCTCAGGCTGCCGACCCCTGAGCTAGGTTATCATCCTGGAATTTACTGAAAGGACTTGAGTTCCCAAAACATCTTAGTATTAGGTGCAAAGCTACCTGTGTGTATACGCCACAATTATCTCTCTATCCCCTTTCTCTTTCTCCCCATTTTCTGCTCTCCGCTTCTGCTTCTTTATGCCTCTTTCGCCTCCTCTCTGTCACACTGTCTTCCCTCCATTTTAACTCCTGTGTTTCTGCACAAAATCTGCCTCTTTCTTCGCCCTACCTCCCACTGCAGGGATGTAATGATTCCCAGGCAGCCCTACCATATGCATAATTCATAAGCTGCAGTTATTAAAGTGATTATGTGACAACCATATATTGCAAAACCTAGTAGGATATCATTGGTGGTGCTATGTGTATTACTTCTATTGATTACAAGGTCTGTGGTGCTATGTAGATTATTTTTGTTCAATGTGAAGTCTGTGGTGCCATGTAGATTATTTTTGTTCAATGTGAAGTCTGTGGAGCTGTGTATATTAATTTCTGTTGAATGTGAGGACTGTGGTGCCATGAGGATTACTATTTGTTGAATGCAAGGTTTGTGATGCCATGTATATTTCTGTTCAATCTGAGATTTGTGGTGCCATATGGATAACTTTGTGATTAATGTAAAGTCTGTGGTGCCAAGTGGATTACTGTCTGTTGAATGAGAGGTCTGTGGTGCCTTGAGGATTATTTATGCTCAATGTGAGGTCTGTGGTACCATGTGGATTATTTCTCTTCAATGTGAGGTCTGTGGTACCATGTGGATTATTTCTCTTCAATGTGAGGTCTGTGGTACCATGTTGACAAAGTAATGCTGAGTGCAAGACCTTTGATGCCATGTGGATACTTTCTGTAGAATGTGAGGTCTTCAGGGCTGGATTTACATCCCAGGTGCCCATGGTCAAGGCACTCTAGGGGCCCTTAGCTCCACTGATGGCCACACCTCCAATCACATGACCCCACCCCCATCCACTCTTTCCTAGCACAGAAAATACCTTTGGCCTATAACAAGTAATAATGAAAAAAGCTTTAATATCTTGCTAGAGAGATCTCCTATACACTACTTTGCAATGCATTGCAGATCTCTCTGGCATCCAAGGCATAAAATAAAGAGGTACACTGAGGTTGTTCTGCCACACCCACAATTCAGAATGTGGGTGTGGCCAGCACAGTTGAGTCACCCCTCCAAAAATGGAGCTCTAGGCAGTTGCCTACTCTGCCTATTGAGAAATCTGGCCCTGGAGGTCTGTGGCACAGTGTGAATTCATTTCCGTTGAATGCAAGGTATGTGATGCCATGTGGATTACTATCTGTTGAATGGGAGGTCTGTGGTGCCATGTTGATTACTATCTGTTGACTGTGAGGTCTATGGTGCCACATGGATTAGTTCTATTCAATGCGAGGTCTGTGGTGCTATATGGATTACTATCTGTTGAACGCGAGATCTGTAGTGCCAAGTGGATTGTTTCTGTTCAATGCGAGGTCTGTGGTGCCATGTGGATTACTATCTGTTGAATGCGAGGTCTGTGGTGCCATGTGGATTACTATCTGTTGAATGCGAGGTCTGTGGTGCCATGTGGATTGTTTATGTTCAATGAGAGGTCTGTGGTACCATTTGGATTACCTTCTGATGAATATGAGGTCTGTGGTGCCATGTGAATTACTTTCTGATGAATATGAGGTCTGTGGTGCCATGTGGATTACTATCTGTTGAATGCAAGGTCTGTGGTGCATTGGGGATTGCTATCTGTTGAATGTGAGGTCTGTGGTGCCATGTGGATTGTTTCTGTTCAATGCGAGGTCTGTGGTACCATTTGGATTACTTTCTGATGAATATGAGGTCTGTGGTGCCATGTGGATTGTTTCTGTTCAATGCGAGGTCTGTGGTGCCATGTAGATTACTTTCTGATGAATATGAGGTCTGTGGTTCCATGTGGATTACAGTCTATAGAATGAAATATATGTTCTGCCTGTTGAATGAGAGATCTGTGGTGCCACATGGATCCCTTTTAAGTAGATATAAACCATATTTGCATCTGCCATTGTGTGGCTGTTTGCAAAGGCATGTTTTTATGTGGCTGTGTCTATGTGAGCGTGTATTATTAGCAAAACCATGTCTTTGTCATAGTATGTATATTATTTCATAAAAAGAATTACTATCCCTTTAGACAAAACATACAGACATTAAGTTACTAACTTTTAATGTTCTAAGCAATGGGCTTTTCTAACCTCTGACAAATAGATGTGAGACAAATCTCCAACTCCTTTGATCATCTTTCACCTCAAGGCACCCCAGTGGAGTCATTATGAACATTTAAAATGTTAATTATCCTAATTATTTTCTATGTTATGTTGGATGATAAAGCCTAATTTATAGACTTCCTAAAGTTTTACATGAGCAGCCAAACAGCTGCAATCTAGTAATAGTGCACTAAATCTGCCAAACAGTGCCTGGCTATTTTATTGTTCCACTGGAGATTCCTTACAATCTTTATAATTCAGTTGTGAACCAATTAATTTGTGTGGCTCATTGGTCTGTTAACATACAGTGATGAATGAAAATAATTACGTCTTCCTGTACTTTACAGGTACCTATAAACTGTTAATCTTCTCTGCAATAAACTAGATGGGGGAATATGTACAAAGACAAAAGTGGTACAATTCTTTAAATCAACAGGAGTTTTATGTATATAATGATTTATCCCATTAAGGAACAGATTGGTGTGCAACGCATTACTTCGCAATGCACTGCACACCCATCTGGTCCTAAAGGGGTTGAAAATTAGGCTTTTAGGCCTCAGTAGGCAATCTGAAAACCAGCATATCTGGGAACCTTCTCATATATGGTCCCCTGAGAAAACACAGGACTGGGGATGGGCATTTCCAAATTACATTATTTGTGTCATAATGTGGGAGGGGTTTCATCAGGGTGACACAGAGTTGGAAGGCTAAGAGGTAGGATTTACACTTAAATGGGTGACGAAGTGGGAGGAACAGGGTAGGAGTGGATAGAAAAAGTGGTAAGGTTACCTTCCAGTACCAAAGGGATTGGAGGGCTTGACTGCTGGGGGCAGGGCTCCAGTCTCAGTCCCCCAAAATATTTTGGCTTCCAGTAGCGATCATTGGCTCGGAAGGATGGGATGGGGGGCCGGGTATTGAAGCTAATAAATAGCCCTGTGTTCCTATGGGCTGCTCCTTACAAGCAGCTGCCATTAGAGAACATATTTATTGTGCAGGTGACATCTCACCTAACCCAGGCCCCCCTTCCATTCTCTCTTGGACCACAGAACCCACTCACACACGCAACACTCACAATCTAATAACCGTACCCCGTCACCTAACCTCCTCCCCCCCCTTTTGTTTTGGTCTCTGGAACGCCCGCTCTGTGTGTAACAAACTAACAGCTGTTCATGATCTGTTCATTTCTCATTCCCTAAACCTCCTTGCCATCACTGAAACTTGGCTCACATCATCAGACACTGCCTCCACTGCCGCACTCTCATATGGAGGACTTCAATTCACACACACACCGAGGCCTGGCAACAGGCAGGGAGGGGGAGTAGGCATCCTGCTGCCCCCTAACCATATATTTCAGGTACTCCCCACTGTTCCCTCTCTTTCCTTCCCTACATTTGAAGCTCACACACTTCGCCTCTTCTCCCCCCCCCCCTGCGTGTCGCTGTCATATACAGGCCACCTGGTCCCACTGCACAATTCCTTGATCACTTCACCTCCTGGCTCCCTCACTTCATGTCCTCTGATGTCCCTACTCTCATCATGGGTGACTTCAACATCCCTATAGATAATCACAACACCCCCCCTGCCCTCAAACTCCTCTCCTTAACAACCTCCTTAGGCTTATCGCAGTGGACCAGCTCTCCCACACACAGTGATGGTCACTCCCTCGACTTGATCTTCACTAACCTCTGCTCGGTCTCCAACTTCTCTAATGTCCCCTTTCCCCTCTCTGACCACCACCTCCTCACCGGTAACCTCATCATACCACGCAAACCCACCACCCCCGCCACAATCAAGCGCATGCGGAGAAATCTACATTCTCTTGATAAGCAACAATTTTCCACCTCCCTGCAGCCTATCCTCAACCCCATCCTCACACTTACTTGCCCAGACAAAACTACTGCTCTCTACAACAGCACTCTCACTTCAGCCCTTGACATCGCTGCACCTGCAACTCCACGCCACCCACGCACAACCCCACTACAACCCTGGCACACAAGACTAACGCGATACCTCCAAAGGTGCTCACGCACTGCTGAAAGGCACTGGAGGAAATCGCGCTCCACAGCCGACTTCACACACTACAAATTCATTCTCCGTTCGTATAGCTCTGCCCTCTCCCTGGCTAAACAGTCATTCTTCTCCTCTCTAATTTCTAATCTTTCCTCCAACCCCAAACGCCTTTTCTCAACCTTCACATCTCTTCTAAACCCACCAACACAAACACCTTCCACTAACTTCTCTGCCCAAGATCTCGCCAACCACTTCAAGAACAAGATTGAATCTATCAGACATGACATTTCATCACTACCACCCCCACCCAGCCAGCCCAGCCCTGTCGCCTCTCCCACATACACACTAAGCTCCTTCCCACCTGTCACTGAGGATGAAGTCTTCCTTCTCCTCACTCGCTCAAACCTAACCACATGCCCTCTCGACCCAATCCCATCTCAGCTCACCCAAGAACTCTCCCCTCTACTAACTCCAATCCTTACTCACTTATTCAACCTCTCTTTGTCAACCGGCACCTTCCCATCCTCTTTCAAACATGCACTGATCACTCCCATCCTAAAAAAACCCTCCCTGGACCCAAACTCATTGTCAAATTACCGGCCAATTTCCCTACTCCCGTTTGCCTCCAAGCTTCTCGAGCGCCTTGCATATAACCGGCTCACTAAATTCCTCTGCTCCCATTCCCTGCTAGATCCCTTGCAATCCGGATTCCGCCCTCATCACTCCACTGAGACTGCCCTCACTAAAGTGGCCAATGACTTGCTCTCAGCCAAGTCTAAAGGCCACTACTCCCTACTCATTCTTTTGGACCTGTCAGCCGCATTTGACACAGTCGATCACCCACTCCTCCTCCAAGCCCTCCACTCCCTAGGCCTCTGCGACACTGCACTCTCCTGGTTTTCATCTTATCTCTGCAACCGCTCCTTCAGTGTTTCATACTCCGGCTCCACTTCCCCACCCCTCCCACTGTCTGTTGGTGTGCCCCAAGGATCAGTACTGGGACCCTTGCTCTTCTCAATCTACACTGCTTCCCTTGGAAAACTAATAAACTCCTTTGGGTTTCACCATCATCTCTATGCTGATGACACCCAAATATATCTTTCCTCCCCAGACCTCTCTCCTTCCCTCCTGTCCCGAGTGTCTGACTGTCTGTCTGCTGTGTCTTCCTGGATGTCCTCCCATCAACTCAAACTTAACCTTAGCAAAACTGAACTAATTCTCTTCCCTCCATCTACAACCAGCCTTATCCCAAACATTACCCTCACCGTCAACAACACTTCCATCACACCAACCCCTACAGCACGCTGCCTGGGGATCACATTTGACTCTGCCCTATCCTTCATTCCTCACATCCAGTCAATCTCCAACTCATGCCGCCTCCACCTCCGCAACATCTCTAGAATCCGACCCTTTCTCACAGAAGACACTACCAAAATTCTAATCCAAACACTCATCATGTCCCGTCTTGACTACTGTAACTCTTTACTAATTGGCCTGCCTCTCACCCGACTAACCCCGCTACAGTCCATAATGAACTCTGCTGCAAGACTAATCTACCTCACTCATCGCTTCTCTAACACCACACCCCTCTGTCAGTCCCTACACTGGCTCCCGTTAGCATACAGAGTAAAATTCAAAACTCTGGTGCTAACTTATAGAGCCCTCACTAACACTGCACCCCCCTATATTTCATCTCTCGTTTCCAAGTATACTCCCGCCCGCCATCTTCGCTCTGCACATGACCTTCTGCTCTCCACAGCTCTCATCACATCCTCCCACTCCCGCCTACAGGACTTCTCCCGTGCTGCACCTGAGCTGTGGAATTCCCTCCCCCGCCCCATCAGACTCTCCCCCAGCCTTCAAATCTTCAGACGCTCCCTGAAGACTCACCTCTTCAGGGAGGCCTATCAACTGCCTCCATAAACATCATCACCAAGATTCACCCCTTGCATGGAGTACTGCACTCAATGGCACTTCTCACTCCCACCCACTGACTGGCAGTTCATGTGGCAGGAGGCACTTAAACACAATAGCACTTACTCCTTCTGTATCAAACCTACCTTCCTCTAGACTGTAAGCTCTCACGAGCAGGGCCCTCTGATCCTCCTGTTCTACACATCTGATTGTACTATTTAATACCTCTGTATGTCTATTCCCCAATTGTACAGCGCTGCGGAATTAGTTGGCGCTATATAAATAAAGAATAATAATAATAATAATAATTGTTTTGTCCCACCCTTCTTCCCTCTTTTTGTGTTTGTTTTAGTGTCACAGCAGGTGAGAAGTGAATGGTCCTCACCAGTTAACAAAGAAATGGTTCATGACCAACAGGGCTTTGGGGAGATAGACCCTCATCCCTTGGCTAACAGCATGGGAAGGGCAGGGACTCTGGTTGTTGTGGTTAAATTGTGCCTCCGGTCACAGGTCGGAGCTGGCATAATGTTCAGTTGTTTGTTAAATAAAAGTGTGGCCTCTTCTTCCCAAGCAAGAGTCAATTGTCATTTTTGAGTGGAAGGGAAAGTTTATTGAGGTCTGTGCCCTCCCGCAGCAGTCAAGTAGGTTAACATTGAGCTCACAGGAGTATCAGCCTCTGCCCCAGAGACCCGGTAACTAATTCTGGAAACCAGGGTCTCCGAGGTAGATCCAGAGATTTCCCAGGTATGAAAATATGATGCACGTTAAAAGAATTAATAAAGAAATTATTAACCTCTTAATTATAAGCCGAGCTACATGGCAGTTACGGACCATGGGACATTTTTTCTTTATTTTACATTTGATTCAGGGATCCCCAAGTGATGGGTAGCCGCGCGGGGACCTCTGAATTCGATGACGTGCCAGGACCATCACTGGTCCTTAAGTGCGGGACAGCTGTGATGACCCTGGCATGGTACTGGTCCTTAAGCGGTTAATAAAAGATGAGCAAATCCTGGAGATTAACAATGGCAACATGGGTGAGAAATAAAATGTACCACTGACTGAAGTGTAGCATTTTTAACTGAATACTAAGTGTACCAGAGGAGACAACTCTGATTTCAGCAACATGAACTTTTGTTTCCTACGGGATGTTAAATATACATATCCTATAGATCAGGGGTGAGCAACTAATAATAATACAAATATTGATAGCTAGATAGATTATTCCATGTATACGGCGTGTCGAGTTGGGTTCCCTTATCCTCCAGGAAGTCCTTATCCTCCAACCAATCTTCTTTTTTAGTACCACTGGACCCCTTTGCTGTTGTTGTGTTTTTTTTTTTGTTTGTTTGTTTGTTTTTTTCCTCTGAAGAAAAACAAACTCCAGCTGAATCAGTTCTGACTGAATTCACAGAAGAGGAGGGCATAAGTTGTAGTAACCCAGGGATGCCCAAACTAAGGCATGCCGTTTGCAGCCCTCAGACATAGCCAATCTGACCCTTCATAAGAGATCTGACTTACTGCAAAACACAGTAGATCTTACCTGAATCTTAGCATTGAGGAAGACATTTAGTGATGAGTCTATAAGTTTATGTGGCCACATTTAAGGTAGATTATTAGTCTACTTATCAATATATATAATATAAAAGAATAAAAATCATTTACTTGTTTATTTTTAATAGCATTACATCTTTTAGTAGATCCTGGCCCCTTGATTCACTGTTTTTCCCTTGCAAAGAACCTTGGACTCCTTTGATCATAATATACTTTGTAGTAACCCAAACGGTTACAGTGTAAACTGCAGTAAGCAGTAACACTCTTGATTATAGTATACTAGCAATGTGGGACGGCATTGCCCGTCATGTTATGTAGGGAAAGTATAATGATATACAAATGGAAGGATAGACAGTGTTAAAAGAGAGAGAGAGCAGTCAGAGTATGGAGTGTTTAGTGACAGGTGTAGAAAGAAAGTACGAGTAGAATGTGGTTGAAATGAGTTATTCATATAGTTGCATAAAGAGAGTGGTACTAATTTGTGTGAATGTTTATAAGAGGTTGGTTTTGTGTAGTATAATGTGTATGTGATGCGTATAATGTGTTATGTGTATGTTGTATAAGTTATGATTCAGGGGTCTCTTAGACAAATGCATACGTACATGGTATGAAGATTCATATGCAGTTGTAGCCTGCTTACCACATCAAGGTGGACCCTGTAAAGCAGGACCTAACCTGAGTGTGTGTGTGTGTGTTGTGTCTTCTTATTATTGTAAGTGTGTGTTGTGTCTGAGTTTCATTGTTGAAGTATTTCTTTGTAGACAATGTTTTTTGTGGTATTTTGAGAACTGAGTAAAATGTGTAGTGATTGTGGATTGCCTACTCGAGATAGAGCCACATACAGCTGTCCATGAGAGAAGCAAGGTGTTCTTAAGTCTATTCCAGCTACTTGTAATGTTTGGCCTTGTGCTTTGTTTATGGTAATTGTGAAGCTTAGTTTTATAGGGAATTGTGGTCATTTGAAAGGAATGTAGAAATCTGAAGGTATTAGTGGTATGCGTGGTATAAGTACATTTTGTCTTTGAGCTTGTCCTGTCAGAATGGTGGCATGTAATACATTGGGTTGCAAATGTAGTAGTTGTAGTCTGGTACCATTACATAGTTTTGGGGGATCTAAGTTTCTAAGCAAAATGATTGGTGCTCCAACTTTGAGTAGTAGTGTATGTGGAGGAAGGCCTGGAGGATTGAGTGAGTTCATAAATTCAGTTGGGTAATTGGTTGAATCTTCATCTGTGTTGGTTGTATCAATTGAATAGTATATGTGTTCTTGGGTGTCAATGTGATTAAGTAAAATAATGTTAAGTGCATCTGCTCTGTTATTAGTGGGTGCAAGAATAGCTCTTTCACATAACCATGAAGGTTTGTAGTGTAGAATGTTTTGTATGTCAGGGTATACGTTCTGAAGAAGGTCGTCAAGCGAATGAGTAATGTTACCAATGTTTTCATTGAGTTCTATTCCTTCTTGGTTGTTATGTGGAAAAGATACGTTACCTATTTCAAGTAGTGTGTTAGCAAAAAATTTTAGTTGTGTGTTTTGTTCACTTTGTATGCGCATGTTTTTTGTAAGTGTAAGTGTTTTAACATGTTTCCATAATGGAGATGATTTCAGACAAGCATTTATTTCGTCTGCTCGTGTTCCTGTCAGAGACTTTGTCCTGGGGGACCATACAGGGTTAATTCTAATTGTAAAATTAGCTGAAATTCTGTTTAAAATGTCTTCAAATTACATCATATGTGAACAATGAGCCATTAGTCCAAGGTAGGGAGGAAAAAATAACTGAATGGCAGATTGATAGTCAGTTGGAGCCAATGTGGCTGAGAGAGACGGACTCCCTTATGTAAAGGACACAGCAAAATGACTGGTTTATGAGGTTTTTGATAACCCTTTTGACCTTTCTCAGTCTTGACGAAAGCCACATGATCTGACATAAAACTGATTATAGGTAAAATTCTAAAGTAGAGTAAGAGCTCCACCTAGAGTCTTGAGAGCATTATGACTGGGAGTATCCGCATTCCTTGAATAATTTGGGATATATTAATATCCAATCAGGGCAGACCGGTGATGTCACGGTATAATGAGATGGATCTTTGTCCAATCATCAGACAAAGGTGGGGATTACTGATAAGGCAAAATTTGTCAATATAATCCCTAATTACTCTTAGTTAAGGGTCTTTTTGACTTCCTAAAAGAGGGTCTTTGACTAAACTTAACTGGCTGAAACAGAAAAGGGCTCTTTGTGACTTCCTGAATAAGAACTTATGGGTGATTCCTGACAAAAGAAGTCTTGGCTCTGATGATCAAATTCCTGCCTCTCACAGAGAAATACAAAGAAACTTTGATTGGTAACTATATCATTTATTCATTTAGGTTCATTTAATCCAGAATTTCACATTTTTTCTTCTGTTTGAAGAAATATAGTTTTATAGTTGTCTTAAGTGGACTGGCCAACCATTTGGGATAATTTATAATAAGCTAGATTTAGCTATTAACCCCTTAGTGACGGCCGCGTGCAGACGCGGCCGTCACTTAACGTCCGTCTAACATTTTTTTTTATTTTTTTAAAATAATCCGGAGTCCCCGAACGGCGCGCAGCCGCGCGGGGAGCCGGATTTCCGGGACGTACATGTACGTCCTCTGTCACTAAGTGACAGCCACACAGGACGTACATGTACGTCCTGTGTCATTAAGGGGTTAAATTCTGGAAATAATAGAATCTATATATAATTATTGGGAAATGTTATAAATTGCCAATCAGTGTAATACAATATATAGCGTGGGTTATTTATATTAGCTAATATTAATCTTGGTATTCCCAGAGTAATATTTTGTGGTTCTGGGAAGATTATAATAGTTAATATTTGATACAGGATATTCTTTGAATCCAGTTATTAACCCTTTAACCGCTACTTGTCTGTTAGTGGTGTTTTCTTTGGAATTCTCTGTATATGTGCTAGGCTTTTATTTTGTATTTGAAAGTATTATCTCAATATACAAAATAACTTCTGGGAGTGGCATCTGTTTAAACGTGTGGATTAACCCTTGGAGTGCCTATAGGTTTTATATATAGGTTGCTGTAGTCAAAATTATGATAAATGTTGCATGAAGTAATTCTAAGTAGATTATTTGTGTGATTTGGTTTGACTATATTAATTGCAATTTATATATTTTATTCAGAGGTATTCAATATTGAATTCAGTAGATAATTAAATTATAGTGATTTAAATCTGAGATTTTATTCCAGTCATTCCCTAAATGTAATTATTATTGATATATGATACAAGGAATTGTTAGAGGAATTATTTAATTCATCTCACAATAACCCTTACATCATAATTGGCATAGTCTATACAGTTTTTGGGGCAGAGGTATTAAGAAACCCTGCAACCAACTGTATTATATTAATTGTAACAATCAATTATCCTATTCTATGCTGCTGAATGCAATTATTGTTATTATACCACTGAATATACCTATAGGTGGTTAACCCTTGCACCGCTGGTAATCTTTATGATAATAAGTGTGGTTTGATTTTCTGTGTACCTATTATAATTGCTAGTCACTTAATTATTTCATTGTTGCTGATACTTGTATATATTGTATTTTAATAAAATAGATATATTTTTGCACAAATATGAAGGATTGATTCTTGTGATCAATTCGTTACCGTGAAGTAGCGTGTCAATACATATTAAAGATAAGGTTCTCGAATTATTTTATATTGTCATTTGTCTATTTAAGTGAAGAAATCCAGCCTGAGTGGTTCTCTGTTTAACCCTTTGGATACCTTCATATAAATAGCCCGACAGATTTTTGGAGGTCCCACCGAGATCTTTATATAGGATTGACACATTTGTCAAATAATTTTATTGACAGACATATTACACGGTAACATATTTGTGCTTAAACATGTCTCAGGCAACTTCTTCAGTGTCTGAACCAATGGAACAGAGACCAGAAGAAGACATGAAATGGGCTGTAGAAGGGAGGTTAATTTATGCCATCCATTCTCGCCTCAAAATTAAGAGTGATGCCCAACAATGGTGCGGTGACATTGAACTACGAGTGGTATCCCAATTTGATAAAATGTGGCAGCCTGATAGCTTCTATTATCAAGCATTGAATAGGTGTATAGATCAAACTAAGGCAAGGGATTTGGACACCCAGATTTTATTAATTGTGCCTGAA